>CM046950.1:163481613-166004082 GCA_025698515.1 Gossypium sturtianum
TGAAGAGGTGATAGATTGGCAAATACCAAAAGGGACTCTTTCCTATATTGTCTTTAGGAATTTTTGCCCCCCCTTATGTGATGTGGGCTTTGGAGAAGCAAAGGTAAGAATATGCTCTTGGTGAGTTTACAAGATCTAGCTTTGTTAAGTTTTATCTTTAAGAGCAGGCGTTGGTTGGTTTGGCGAAAGGTGATATGATGAGGGTATAACAATTGCCCTTTAGATGAAAGATGGATTATAAGTGACTTAGGTTGAGTCAGATTTCTAGCGATGCTTTTGTAAGTTTTGGTAAGACTCAAAAAGATTTTAAAGCGTCATGATTATTTCCCTAATCATTGTACCATTGTATTAAATGCTCCTGAATACGTGTTTATCTTTAATTGAGGCTTTTTTGCGTTGTTCCTCTTAGGGTGCCACTTAGTTTCTCATCTAGGTACCTATAAACAAGGCTTTTTTGTGATTTTAGGATCCTTATTTTTCTTTTCTTTTTTCCTTTTTCTACACCTATTCTTATTTTGTTATTTTTGTTGAGAAATTCTTTATTCTTATTTTTCATCATTTTGCTTTTGACATATTATGATGCGAAAACCTAAGATCTAGACAAATAAGCAAACAAATTAGAATTTAAGTGATTAAATAAATATCGAAAAAGAAAGCAAAAAAACCAACACTTGTGGGTTTATTGGGAAGATTAAAATCAAAATTTTCAAGATCTCAAAATTTTAATGGATTCAAGTACACTTTCGCATTTAGTCTTGTTCTTGATTTATTCTTTATGATCTGACATGACAAATTTAATTTGTTAAGCTTTATATCAAATTTTATTTTACGGTGCTAACATTTTGGACATTCTTTTCTCCTTTAGACCCTGAGTGGGAGAAATAACGTAGATGGATGCATGTTGCTACTCCAAGGTAAAAGGTAGCTGGTAAGCCATCTGCCCCCAAAGAGTGTGGCACGTCTGAAGAAGATCTAACACAATTTACCATTGTAGTACTGGATGGCACTTGTTAGCATTAATGAAATGCTCCCCTCATTCGTTTGGCAACTTTCTACATTTTTATTATAAAGTGGGTACAGTAGTGTGAGATAAAAAATAAGTTAAATGTACTGCACCGCACCGTATCTCACCGCCTATCCAAACCTATAAATAGGAGGATAATGCACTTCAACACATTCAAACTCACGTCTTCATGTATTGACAACAATGCTCATGCCAATTAAGTTAATACTCAATCGACTTAACTTTGTTATTTTAAATATTTTTTTATTATTTACAACATTTATCACATTTATAAATACAAATACTAATTTTACTAAAATATTTGTTTAAATAAATTTACTTGATAATAAATTATCATACTTATAAATTAGAGTTATGATTCTATTAGAAAACTTTTATTAAATGAATTTATATAACAAATAAAAATGTTATATTAAATTACTTTATATTTAAGTTATTATGTACGAAAATCAGATCTCAAATGACTTATCCTTTTCTCCATTGTCTTGAAGTCTAATATCGTATTCAGTATTACACTACTCTATATTAACAAAGTCCTTCAATAATAGTTCTCAACAGATCTAGTGACGCACTTACCTCAATAGTTCCCATATATGCACCATAACACAACTAAAAAAAATTAAAAACTAACGAAAACGACACTAAAAACAAAGTGAAAGTAAAAGAAATTAGACAAAATCTCCATAAATTAGCAAAGGGAACTATGAACACTATCACAATTTTGAGATAAAGCAAGGCAAACTTTGATTTGTACACATTGGTGATGTCCAATAAATTTCTATTGCCACAAGAATCACCTTAAAAAGAAAGTTGGAAAAAAAATTAAAAAAAAAGTTGAAAAAAAAAAAACAAAGTAGGAAAAAATTTGAGGTTGAAAAAGAAAAAAGCAAAGAAAATTTTGGAAGAGATTGAGATGTGCTTAAATCGAAGGAAGTTATAATGCGATAGCCCCCCAAAAAAAGTTATAATAAAGTATCTAATTGTAATTGTTAAAAGCATAAATTTGAATATTCACTCTAAAAATATTATATTACTTTATCAAATATCGAAGTTATTCTATAATTAGGTACTCGAATTTGATTTTTTTTTTTAATATCGTATCTATGTTATTTTTTTGGTCTAATTTGACAAAAATCATATATTTTGGTACTCAAAAGTAACAATATTAACTATTTAGTATTTAATTCGAGTTTTAGGGTTGATTTGATGAAAATTAATTGCTAATACAATATGTGATTTTAATTCATGTTTTAAAATCCGAATTAAATACTAAACAATTAACGTCGTTATCTTTGGGTACTAGAATATATAACTTTTGTCAGATACAAGTACCAGATTGGGCCTGAAAATAACACGGGTACCATATTAGAAAAAATGTCAAACTTAGATACTGAATTATGTATTAAGTCTTTTATTAGTGATGTAATTAATAATATTTTTATATAAATTAATTTACCGAATAATTTGAAACTTGTATTAGTTTTATAATTTTTTTTTATATTCTTGGTTCCAAATCATCTCATGAAAACCAAGATTATTAAAATTGAATTGAATTGATCGATTAAATTGAAAATCAATTAGTATATCAATTTGGAATAGACCTGTTCATAGATTGGATTACCTGCCTAGGCCCGAAGGTTCGCCCGAAATTTGAGAAGGTTTGGGCAAAAATTTATGCCTGAAAAATAGGCTTGGATAAAAAAGTTAAGCCTGTTTAAAATATGGGTTGGGCTCAAGCCTGGCCTGACCCATTTAAGTTTATAATATTTTATATTATGTTTATATATTATGTAATTTAGAACACATTACAAAAATAAACATGTACTAAATATATAATACTACTCTAATGTAAACATTAAAATAATGTTAAGATGACTGTATAAAAAATTTTAACAAATAAAAAATATATAAAATTATTAAATATTAAAATAATATAATATAAATATATTTTTAAAAATAATATGGGTGAGCCTAAAAATGAGTTAGGGTTTGTCTTTTACAAATATGAGAGAGTTTGGATAAAATTTTAAGCATAAATTTCGAGTCGAGTTAAGCTTGGATAAACATAAAATATATTAATATCATGTTTAGATCCGACCCGAATTCGGTCAGAGCCTGAGCACCTAGTTTTATTTTTAAAAATTTAATTGAAATGGATGAGAACAAAAATGGGTGGTCCGGTTGAGATAGGATGAAAACTGGCGGTCGTTATCAACTTTCCGGTTGGGCCCATGTCGGCACAGACAAACGACAGCAACTTGACCCAAACATTATTAAAATCCCCCAAATATTTTCGTCCTAACTTTATTTCATGGCCTATATAATTCCACGTGTCCCTCCTTCAGTAGAATAGATACCCAAAAATCCCATCTCCAACCCCAAAATCAATAAAAAACACTTCAAACCCTCCACGTTTGATCCAAACATAATATTTTTTTATTTCCATTGCTTTGGTTTGATTCGCGATTATGGGAATCGAAATAAGCGGCGGCACGATCATTCCAGGAGGTTGGGGCGCCGCCGCCATGGCTGTCGCGGCTAAGACATGCGACGCATGTAAATCATCGGCGGCAGCTATCTTTTGTCGTACTGATTGGGTCTTTTTATGCTTGAATTGTGATTCCAATTTCCATTCCGGTCACGAAAGGGTGTCTATGTGTGAAGTTTGCGAACAAGCTCCGGCGGCTGTCACTTGTAAAGCCGACGCGGCGGCTCTTTGTGTCACTTGCGACGCCGATATCCATTCAGCGAACCCGCTGGCTCGCCGTCACGAACGTGTACCCATCGAACCTTTCTACGACTCCGCTGATTCCATCGTCAAATCTTCCCCTTTTAGCTTCCTTGTGCCGACGACGGATCATAATGGTACTAATTGTAAACAAGAAATTGAATCTAACAAAGGGGGTTTGTTTTTCACAGAAATGGATCCGTTTATCGATTTCGGGTACCCGAATTCATCTCAACATCTTCATGATGCCGCCATGGATAGCGTTGTTCCAGTTCAAACTCCAAAACCAATCATTCCACTGATTAACGATGGAAACTGTTTCGATACTTTCAGCTATCAAACTCAATCATCTCTCAGTCATAGCGTAAATACTTCAAAATTCAAATCCATTTTCTTCAATTACTGCAAAATTTTCATAAATTAAACGAAAATTAAAAAAATAAAAAATTTCAGGTTTCATCATCGTCGCTTGAAGTAGGAACAGTTCCAGATGGGAATTACCACGCAACACAAGTGGGTGGTTCAATCGATCGAGAAGCTAGGGTTTTAAGGTACAAAGAGAAGAGAAAGAACAGGAAATTCGAGAAGACAATACGATACGCTTCAAGAAAGGCTTACGCTGAATCAAGACCAAGAATCAAAGGTCGATTCGCTAAAAGAACAGAAACCCACAACGATGATGTTGATCACATGTTCAATAACTCGTCTTCTTTTGCTGTTGGTCCTGCTGGTTTCATGGCGGAAACAGAGTATGGTGTCGTTCCATCGTTTTGAATGTTGATGTTTTATGTTTGGTTTAATTCTGTAATGTATTAAATTATTTAATCCAATTTCCAGCAAAGTAGAAATAACCTTATGGCCATTGAAAATCAAGGAAGATAGATGCTTAGTTCTTTGATTAATCATTAAAGTTTCTGATGTAAAAAAAAAAATAGTGTATCGGTGGAGTTCTTCGTTTGTTTGCCATGGTTGATTTGCAGGATTCCTGCAGGGGAGATATATTAGTTTTCATAAAAATGTTTATTTCAATCTCTAAATAAAACCAGATATATGGTAAATAAATGCTTCAATTTAGTTCAATAATTCATCTGGATTTGATTTCTAAAATTTCGATCAATCCTTAGAAATATTGGTAAATCATTACTTCGAAATAAGTGTAGATCAAACCAGAAATTTTGTTCGGAGACCGGGTCAAAAGGTAAATTTTTTATTAAATTTTTTTAAATTAAATTATTAATATTTCAAAAGAATTAAAATTATAAATTTCCGTTAAATCAAAAGTTATAAAATACTAAATTAAATATTATATATTTGGAAAGGGACTATAAAATAATTTTCTCATCGTGGCCAAGACTCTTGCCTTGATTTTGAGAAGATAATTTAATTTAATTGTTGTTCGTGAACACGTTAATTTAACAATTTTACGATAAAATTTAATAATATTTTTTGATTGGAGTGAAATTTACAAGTAAATCTTTTAATATTTTTAGAGTTAAACACGTAAAATTTCTCTAATTAGATTCGTAAACTTTAAAATATTTAAATTGAATCTTCAAAATAAATTATTATTTCAATCATGACTTAGCCTACTTGTTAATTTTGATATTAATGTCATTTCAGATATGATGCGGATAAAGAGAATATTTATTATTATTATAGTTGTTTTAATTGACTTGATCAACCAATTCGATAAGTCGATTTTGATTAAAATGATTTAAGTTGTTGACTTAGTTGTATAATCAATTTTTACAATTTTGTTTGATGATTAGTGATTATTGAATCTAATTATAGTACTGATTGACTTAGTTAACTTCCTATTGATACTTTTAAAACTATTTTAAATATAATTAATTTTAAATTTTATAAAAAAATATAATATAATTTATATTAAATCAACCTAGTCCAATCATACAAACCCAAACCCAATAAAATTGAAAAAATATAACCCAATTATTTTTGGGTTAATATGTAAATTTACCACTCCTTTTTAGTTTTGTTGATATTTGTCATTATACTTTTAAATTAAAGGTAATATTGAATTTCACCACTTCAATTTTATTTGATTGAATTTTGACATTAAAGTTTGATTTTTTAATTAAATTTTACTATTCAAATATAATTTAAATTAATTTAAGTTAAATTTAATAAAAATATTAAAATATTTTATTTAATAATTAATTAACATAATATCAAATATTAATAAAAATTTTATTTATAAAAAATAAAATAAAGTAATATTTTATATTTTTAAAAATCAAGAATTCCTTCCATTAAATGAAAATTTGAAGTTAATTTGTAATTTTTAATAATTTTATAAATTAACTTAATGTTGACTATTAAAATAAAATATTTGAAATAAAATTTTTCCATTATATTTTGTTTTCAAATAATTAAAATCAATATCTAATGAGAAATTTTTATTTAAAAAAAATCAAAGTTGATGGAAAAATTAATTAAAATTTAAAGTTTAATGGCTAATTCCAAACAAAGAGTAGTAAATTTATTCATATTCTTATATTACGACGGTAATTTACACTATAAACCTTTTTAAAAAAAACTAAACCCAAATAAAAAGATATTAAATTTATCGAATAACAGAATCCAATAAAAATTAAAAAAAAATATTTAAAAAAAGAAAAGGGTAATTACACCCAATTTTACGAAGTATTAATGAGTTTATGTTTTGTTCACTCAATTTAAAAAAAATTATAAAAGGGTAGCTGAACTATTCAAAAAAATTTATTTAAGTTACTGCATTGTTCATAATATTTTATTTTAAGTCGATGGGTTATTAAGTTTCTTTTTTAAAAAGTTCGGTTAGCGAGTTTCAAGCGATAATTTAACGATAGGTACGGTAGATTAATGCCCATCGATGAGTAGAATAATATAGTTTAGACCCAAGATGATCGGACAATCAGTGTTGAAGATAAAAAAAAAAAGAATTGTTTGAATTTTAATTCACAGATTTATAACATTTGAAATTATTTGTCTTCATTTTTCAACTCGTGAAACAGTAAAAAGTGGTATAGTAAAAATAATTAACTTCAGTATTAATTCAAAAACCTTCTAATACAACGTCTCTTTTTCCTCCCACTCTCCGCAAAAATGTTTCGATCCGTAGCTCGATCGGCCGCCGGAAAGCACCTCATACGCCGAGGATATGCCACTGAATCCGTTCCCGCCCGGAAATTCGCCGTCTTAGGCGCAGCCGGAGGGATCGGTCAGCCCTTAGCTCTCCTCATGAAGCTTAACCCCCTTGTTTCTCAACTTGCTCTCTATGATATCGCCAACACCCCTGGCGTTGCCGCTGATGTCAGCCACGTCAATTCCCGAGCTGAGGTCCAAAACAAAAACTCATTTCTTATTTGAAAATGTGATTTTTTAGATTGAATTTCAAAATGTGAAATCACTGTTTTAAGCTTGTTCCGAGATAGTTTTTCTTCATTACTTTTTTTTATTATCTGATTCTTATGATGTAATTGTTTTGGTACAGAAAATAATTGCTGATAAATGCGATCATTTTTGTAATTTGTTTCAAGAAAAGTTTTGAAATGATCTAATATTTCGGAGATGGCGGTTTATATTCATTGATTTAACTTTTTTTTTATTGAAATTTGGCTTTGCTATTATGCTTTTGTACATGTTATATGTAATGCATTAATCACCTGATTGAAATTGAGTGATTTTCTATTTTGAAAAGTAACTTTTCTTTATTTTTTGCATAATGTGTATTTGTATGTCTTTTGGTTTGGCTCGGTTACTAGATTTTGCTTTTTTTCTTATTAGGATTTAAGGAGTTAAGAGTTTCAAATTCACAGTTCTAGATTGAATTCCCTGTTTATCAGAAAATTGACTGCAATGTGATTATATGTTTGTTTTAATCTCTTCAGAAATTTATATGACTGTGCTAAGAATATCAGCTTGGTATAGCTTAGTTTCATTTAATTAGTCTATACATATATTCAAATGTTTTATATATATATGGATTACTGATTACTTTTTAATCCTTTCTCAAATTGGTAATGGCTTCCATCTTTTTACTAATTTGTCTTTAATCTCAGCTCATTCACCAATTAATTTGATTTAATTTATCTGCTCTGTTTTCCTGCTGGTCACTCTTTCTTCTGGATTTTCATCTGCATTCACAATGTGATTCCTATTTATTTCAACGAGCCTTGTATACATTATATTTTTCTTGGCTTTTCTTCAGGTTGCAGGATATGTTGGTGAAGAGCAATTGGAGAAAGCTTTGGAGGGATGTGATCTGGTCATCATTCCTGCCGGGGTGCCAAGAAAGCCTGGTATGAGTCGTGATGATCTTTTCAACATCAATGCAGGAATTGTCAAGGGTCTATGTTCTGCTATTGCTAAGTATTGCCCCACTGTGAGTGTCTATCCTTTTTCTGTTAATCGGAGAAAAATAAAACATTTTATTATGGATCCTTGATGCTTCTAAGTGTTTAATAAGTTTTGCTCTATTTCTTTTATACAACTATCAAAATTTACCTTACCAAATTGTGATAACTGTGGAAGTGATGGGAGAAGTTTAATAAGTTAAACTGATTATCATACAATTCCAACAATCGAAAGATGTTGTTTAACTTCAAAGAATTGTTTTTATTCTGATGTGACCTTTTTCTAAGTATAATGTTTTCTTTTTCGCCAAGTTTTTCTTTGATGAACTGAATTTATGGCACAGGCACTTGTCAATATGATTAGCAACCCTGTCAATTCAACCATTCCAATTGCAGCTGAGGTTTTCAAGAAGGCAGGGACATATGATGAAAAAAAGCTGTTTGGTGTAACTACCCTTGATGTAGTTAGGGCTAAGACTTTGTAAGCTGAGAAGGCAAAAATAAACGTTGCAGGTTTGTTCAATTCTATGCTTATCGAAGGCCTCTTATAACAACCTCATTGCCTGGAATATACTGCTATAAAGGGGGAGAACAAAGGAAATAACTAGTTCACCTCTCTTCCATCACACTTTTTTTTAGAACTGTTGTTTCTGAAGAATAAGCGAAATTCTTAGTTGAGGTGGCCCAGAAATCAAGTGTTTTAAGTAGATTTCTTTTCTCCTTTTTGAAATTTTTTTTTTTTGTCCAAAGTGCGTCATAGCATAAGAAACTTTGGATTATAGGAGGAACTTTCTGTTGAGTAAGTTTTTTCATTTGCGTGCAGACGTCAATGTCCCGGTTGTTGGTGGTCATGCCGGAATAACCATTCTCCCACTATTTTCTCAAGTACTTCCTTCTTCTCATTACCCTTCTTATCATTGATTTTGTTTAACATCAAAATGTATCTAATGCATAACACTATTGTACTCCTTCCATTTTTTACTTATCGTAGTCTTCTAATTTCTAGTTGCATTTTATTATTATTACTTTTTAGGCCACACCAAAAGCCAATTTGGCTGAGGGGGATATCAAGGTTCTCACAAAACGAACGCAAGATGGAGGCATTGAAGTTGTGGAAGCTAAGGCTGGAAAGGGTTCAGCAACATTGTCAATGGCGTAGGTATTTGGTATTCCTTTCAATTGTATGGTCATAAAATGGAAGAACTAAGATTTTAGTCGCTTCATTTTAGCTAGACTAGGTAGTCTTGTTTTCTTTATGCAGATATGCTGGAGCCATTTTTGCTGATGCTTGCCTTAAGGGACTTAATGGTGTTCCTGATGTCGTCGAATGTTCATTCGTGCAGTCAACGGTCACCGACCTTCCTTTCTTTGCATCTAAGGTAAACTTTCCAAAGGCATAACTTTTTTAATTTCTTCTTCACCCCGGAATTGAGCAATGGTACTTGCATTCCTCTTCGTCTGGGAATTGAGCAATGGTCATTTTTCGTCACATCACTCGGAAATCTCATTTATATATGATTGTTTCAGGTAAGGCTCGGAAAGAACGACGTGGAGGAAGTTTTGGGATTAAGTTCTCTCTCAGAGTATGAGAAGAACGGACTGGAAAGCCTTAAACCGGAACTCAAAGCATCGATCGACAAGGGAATCAACTTTGCCAACCAGGGTTAGTTTAAAATTTATTTACAAATTTCTTCCCAAATTTTTGCAAGACTGCATTGGCGTTGTTGCTCTTCTTCATAGGATAGGCCCTCTATACCAAAGTTTCCAGTAATAAGAGTGCTTTGGTAATCGGAGTTGAGTGATCGATTTTTTGAATCATTAGATTTAGTTCAGTCAATTAAACCGATTTATTTAATTAAAATAATTTTGTAATATGTAACTAAAAATAAAGATTTATTTAATAGATGCTCTTCATAACTCGCGTGACTATGTTTCTGAATTTGGTTTGATCCTGCATGATTGTTTGATGTTGAAATCTTTCTTTGGGTCCTTATTCTTTCATTGGATTCCTCAAAGGTGGCTCATGCTCATGCTCATGCTCGGGTAGTTTTATTACATGCAAATCATTCTAAGTATGATATTCTTCCCACAAATATTCCATCTATTGTTCTTTTTAATATTGTTTCTACTTCGAATCATGAGGATGATGATCTTATGACAGGGTGTATGGGGTGAGCCTATTGGTTCGGATTTAGATTTTGCCCTTTTATGGTTCAATTTTTCTTGTTTTTTCGGTTAATGAATTTGATTCTGTTTTCGCTAAAAATATTTCGTGTTGTGTTATATTTTATATAATTGATGGAAAGTAGTATATTTAAGTGAAGAATGGAACTAAAATCTATTAATTTTTTCGATAATTAAAAAAAAATATTAATTATGAGGTTTGATTCTTGGATAACTTTTTCTTACCTTTTATAAAAAAGAGTACAATTTACTCAGAAATGAAAATAAAATCATAAGTAAAGTTGAGCTGAAAACATATTGTAATTCATTCATTTTGTAAGTTTTAATTTTATATAATTTAAATAATAATGGAAATATAATTCGACATTAATACAAGTCATCGTGTAATTTTAATTATATTAGACATCTCCAAATTATGACCCTTATTTTAACTTGGCTCCCAAATTTTAAAATATTTTAATTACATCCTTAAGCTATCAATGTTATATAAATCAAGTCCTTCAATTATTAAAACCGATAATTTAACCATTAGATAACATGTCAAATCTTATATTACATAATTTAAAATAATTTTTTTTTTTTTTAAAAAAAGTAAAACATCACCACATAACTTTTACAAGTAAAAAACTAAAAATAAAGTAAAATCGAGAAAGAGAGAAACTGAACGATAAAGTTTTTGTAAAAACTTTGAAAACTTCCAAAATCAAGATTTTTACAATATTAATTTTAAATTATGCCACATAAGATTTAACGGTTAAATTAATAATTTTAGTAATGGAATAACCTTACCGATATGATGGGAATAGTTTGATGGTGTAATTAGAATGTTTTAAAGTTTAGAGACCAATTTAGAATGAAGATTGTAATTTAGGGATGTATGGTGAAATTAACTATTCTAATTTTAATTAAAAAAATTAATATTTAAAATATAATAATAAAAAAAATATTATTATCATTTTAATTTAGTCATATAATCAACCTTCTTTTTTTACGTGTCATGTCAAACTAAATAAAAGTTCTGTTTGTTTTTTTTTGGTAAATTATAAGAGGAAGGCAAAGCTCTAACATCAAAGAAACGAGTGCGATTTGATCCTAAACCACACCTGAAATAGTCAGGGGCGAAGCCAGGACAACTTTTTAGGGGGGCCGGATGAAATTTTAATTTTTTATAGTTTATATCTTTCTAATTTGTAAAGGATTAAATCAAATTTTTATAATTTTAGGGGGGCCAAAGTGCAATTTTACCTTTACTAATTTAAAATTTTAAAAAAAAAAATTAAGGGCCTAAATAGTAATTTTACCTTTTAGAGGGGCCGAGGCCCATGCCAGCCCCCCTGACTTCGCCCCTAAAAACAGTGAACATCCTAACTATTAGACCATCACACGGGTTCAACTTTTAATTTTTTATTCCACTCATAAATCAACTAGTCGGTTGATTCCTTTAAAAGTTTTCAGTTTAACTAATTTTGGATTCGAATCCTTTGTTTTGGGATTCCAATTTTCGGTATCTAATTCTTCCAATAGAATAAACTGTGTGCAAAAGGAATCCATTTATATACTAAGATTCACATAATATGCGTATTAAATTACACGTGTAGAAATTATGTATTTAAAATATATGTGTTTATAAATAATATAAAATTAATAATGAAATATATGGTTTGAAACTAATTAATAATAATATATATAATATATATAATATATTTCTAAAACGAAATTTAAACACATGAATACATCTGATTAAGAATACTAAATGAATACATCAATCCTAAGCTAGTGTCGAGTTAATTACTGACATAAACTCAATTAACTACATTATTAATATATACAATTGATTGAGGTAATAACGTGTGCATAATAAAATTAAAATGTATAAAAAGATTAAAATAAATATTTAGTTGAGAAGGTTTTATTAAAAATATATATTTTTTATTTTTTTAAAATAAAATATTATAGTGCCCTGAAATAATATAACTTATTTTAAATACGAAATGATATTTTTGTAATTTTTCTAACCGAGTTAGTACCCGGTTGACTCATGACAGCAACTCAGTCACGGGCTTAAATAATAGTATAGATTAACCTACTATTTCAGAATCGGACCTACCAATTAGACATATTGGGTCTAGAATCGATCAAGATATCGGTCCATTGACTCGTGAACTGGTATGAACTGGTTAAATCAATTGTCTCTATTTTCATATATTTTTTAATATTTTATGATTTTTATTTTAAAAACATTATTCAATTAAACCAAATAACCGAATCAGCCAAGAACCAATAATCTGACCAATTCCACCAACGAATTAGATTTTGAAGACCAACAATTTTTAATTTCTAATTTTGTGTAATGTGTGATGTTTTTATATGAAGGGGGAAAATGAATTTTTTTTTTCTTCCAAGGAGGTTAGAATTAAATTTAAAGTTTTTGGAGGACTAAACTATACTTTCACCATTGTATTACGTTATAATTTCATAATTATTGAAAGGGTTTAAGTATCATTTTATCATTTTTGAGTCAAAACCCTTATTTCCCCTTGAATTTTCTAGAGGTCAGAATTAAATTAAAAGATTTTGAAAGGTCAAAAGGCAATTTAACCATTGTATTGCATTGCAATTTCATGATTAAAAAAATAGTACAATTTGTCATTTTTGTGAGCAAAGCCCTTCAAGTGGTAATGCAATATTTCGGAAATGTGATTATCATATTTGGATTTCAAACAAGCGGTTAATCTTACATAATGTTAAGGTTTCGAAATATACAGAGTAATTTCAATACAATCTGTTCCTTAAATAATCTTACATTCTAACCAAATTTTACCTTTTACTTTTATTATTTCAATCAATTTCGTCCTTTTTTATGTAAATAAAATATAAGTCTAATTAGAATAATAATTTTTAATGGGGTTCTACTTTTATACATTGTTTTACCAATCTATTTATTACTAATTATTATATTATTTAAAATGATTATTTTGTGTTTCTAGCTATTTTAAGAGTCAGCTAATTGGTGATGAATAATTATAATTTATAACTTTATTTCAACATTATACGTTTACCTATTAATAAATAAATTGTAATAAGAACAAAAATATATCATAATTTAATGGAAACTGAGACTAAAAAATATTAAAGAAACTAAACTTGTTTTAAAATTTCTATAACAAAGACAATTTAGGGAAAATATACTTCTAAGTAACCTTACATCCCGTCAACCAGACACCAAAATCTTACATTTCAGCCAAATAAACCGAACATGACAAATGTAACATACCCAAAAAACTAGCAGCAGCAACAACAATAGGAACCTCATGGCAACAATAGGATCTTCATAAGACAAGCTCATTGTCGAAACCATTTTTTTGAAAACGTGGTCGACTTTGATTTTGAAAACGAAAACGAAAAACGGGAGTCGCCACCAATCTTTTTTATAAGGTGTGATCGAGTCACCTCGTAGTTTGATTGTTTTAACGAAATGTTTGATTTATCAAAGCAATATTTTTCGGTCTACAAAAATTCAGAAGACGGGTTTGGGAGTCGGTTACGTACGAGGAAGGATTAGCACCCTCGTGACGCCCAAAATTGGTACCTAAATGATTATTTGATGTCATTATGTCGAAAGTTGAAGACTCGGAAAGAATTTAAAATACGATCTCTTTTTGCACTAATGTATTTTATTTCAGAACGCTTAAATAAGTCGAAAATATATTGAAGACCTTTCTTATCTCGAGGCAACAAAACATCACATCCTGTAAGTTAGGATATGACATTTCAAATCTTTAAAAATAATTTGGTCTTGGATTTTTATTTGAAATTTTACGTGTTTTAATTTTTGAAAGAATATTTAATTATTTGAATTCAACGAGAAAAATCGAAACCCCGTAAGTTAGGGCACGATTTTTATCGAATCTTTTTTATGCAATCGAGTGAAAATTAATGATGTTTAAAAATGATATACGATAAAATATTATAATAACGGTAACGTAATTACAAAGATGAATACAATATTGGTAAACAAGTCTCGATAAAATAAATAAAGCAATAAAACAAGAATGTAAAAAAACAAACAAACAAACATAACATAAAAATGTTTAAAAATGGATGAAATAATGAAACCGTACATAAAAGGAAACAAATAATAAACAAATGGATAAATAAATAAATTTTAGAAGTAAGAAAATACTCGAATCAACAAATATTTATAAAAGAAAATATTAACCTTACAAACTTTAATACGTATATAAACATGTAAAATGATAAATATGTAAGTAGGTAAAATAGATATACATGATATTAAAATTAAATGTTTTTTTTAAAATGAATAAGTAGATAAATTGGTAAAACAATTATAAATAAAATTAAATATTCAAGGGATAGAATAATAATAATAGACGAATAAGTCAACAAATGTAATAGATTTAGGCAATACTAAGTTTATGTATGTAAAAAATGTAAATAATATTAATTTAGAATATATAAAAAACGAAGAATAATAAATGAAACAAATATAAATGACATGGATTTCAAATAAAAGACAAGGCAATAATAATAAACAAGTGAATGAATAATAATGAAATAAAGAATAAAATAACAATTCTTAAAAGGCTAAAATTAAATAAATAAAGGATTTAATTGAAATTAAATGAGATTAAGAGGAATAAATTGCAAATAATAAAAAAACTGAATGGGAAAATATCCCTGGCCCTTATGCGCTGCATTTCAGTATGGACCAAAGTGAAGCAAACGCAAAATTATGTGGCAAGATTAAAAAAATAAAATAAAATAAAATCAAACAAGGGCAGAATTGCAATGCGTCGCAAAAGCGGAGGGACCGCGAGCGCAAATAGCCCATTTTCCAAAGAAACACGCGGATCCTCAGCCTGCGGGTCGGGTTTCGGGTCAGTGCCTTTAATCGACGTCGTTTTGATTTACTATATAAATCAAACCTTTATCAAAAAAAATTTAAGAACCTTCAAACTCTCTCAACCCCCCTTTCTCCGATCTGGGAGCCGGTCATCAGACCGTCGGTTGTCCGCCGGCCACCGGCGGCGCCGCCGCGGCCGTCCGCGGGGGCCGGAAAAGCCGAAACCACTATTTTCTTTGCATTTTTTTGAGTGGAGCTCGGATTTAGGGTTAAAACAACCTCAAAGACCCTCGAAAATTAAAAAAAAAAAAGAAAGAAAAGAAACGACAAAACTAGGGGACTTTTCAGTTCCCAATCGCCGCCGGTGGGGTTTTTCTTGGCGAGCCCACTGACTCGGCCATACCCTCAAGACTGGAGAAGCCTCCGACCGCGGCGTCAAAGGTACGGATTTCACCCCTTTTCCTTTTTTAATATTATCTCGTTATTTTCCTTTAGAACGCTAATAAAAGATAAAAAAAAAATACAAAATACAAAAAGAACCACCTTTTTGCTTTTTTGCGATTTGTTTTTGATCTTTTTACTTGTATTCGATGTTTTTTGTATAGAATAATCTCTGATTTTTTTTATTCCAAAAATCTGTATATGATACAAATCCGATTTTGGGGCTTTATAGTCGAAAATATACATTGTTTATTGCCTGCTATTGCTTTTGCTATTTCTTGCACTGTCATTTTTCCATTTTGTGCTTGTTTGCAGGTCCATGGAGAGTCAACGGAGGCATCTTTGGTCATTTTGTGCAAGAAGCGCAAGTGAGCCGAGCCTTGGTGGTGTCTTGTGCTGAGGCGCACATGGAGGGGGTACGGCACAAAGGAGGCTCAGAAACCCTGGGATTCCTGAGTTGGTTTAGTTTTTTGGGCCTATTGGGCCAGTAGGAATTGGATTAGGGATTTTGGGTTGTGGTTTGGGCCATTTGTCAATTGGGCCTGTTGTTTGTAATTTAGGATTGGCATTTGTAAAATGGACTTTTTGTACTTGACTTTATTTTTTTTTATTTGGTTTTTTTTTATTTCTGGTTTGGGCCCGGGCGAATTGGGCCTTTTACACTCATGATAGCCATGAAAACACCATTCCATAAAAACTGAACCCAATCAAGCCTATAGCAGCAAAGGCCACTTCCGACCCGTATCTTGATTCGCACCAACCCCAGCAAAATTAGTAGAACACATAGCAGCAAAAGTCGAACATAGAACCAATTCCACACCACAACAACAATCAGCCACCATACATCAATGATAGCTTTAAATGATACGATAATTAAAAAGCAGATTAAAGTGGTTGAGGTTTGTTGATTCTAGTTTTTGCTAATTTGTTTGCCTCCACATTTGGCAGTCGAGAGATCTAGGTGATGTACCATACATCAAGAGGAATCAAATTCAAGAAAGAACTAATGATTTCCAACATCAAGGCTGGGACTGTATTAGGCAGTTGCACCCACTTAACAACATTCGAGCTGCGATTGAAACCATGATAAAGCTTTAAATATTTTACTGTTCAACTTACACTACCCGTAGGGGCAGTACCAACGGGGGCTAGCAGATGCCCCGACCTCTTAAAATGAAAAATCTTATTTTTTGCCCATCAAATTTTATAAAATTTTATGTTTGTATATAGTAAAATTGTACTTTAGTCCCAAAAATGATAAAGTTTTGATTTCATCTTTAATAATATAAGCTATTAAAATGGCGAAATTACATTTTAACTCTCTTAAAAATATACGACTTAATTTGTCTTTCTCAAAAACAAATTTCTAGCTTCACCCCTTACTATCGAGTATGTACTTAGCACATACAATCATCTTTTCCCATGATCTAATATATATATATATATATATATATATGAAAATTTATATTTTATGCTTGATACTATTATTTTTATAAAAAAAATGAAAAATTCGAATATTACAAGTAAAAATTACAAATATATGTAATTGGTTGATTAAATTGGTGTTACCCATTAATCTTATCCCAATTTAATTAGAAAATTATCAAATATCTAATCGTTTTACAAAATAACAAATATATTTATGAGATTTTTTTTGTCATTTTATATTTTTAAATAAAATCTAAAAAAACAAATAACGAAGATTAAACCCACCTTTTTAAACTTTATATATATATATATATAAATTTCATAAATATATTTGCTACAGACTCATCATCTATTACATAATAATATTAAAGGGTTTTTTATTTTATTTTTCACTTTTGATCTTCCCTACGATGAAAAAGTACGTAGCAAGCACATACATTTAAAAAAAAAAAAAAAAACCACGTGATCTTTTCTTCTAGCGTAAATGCAAGATAAGCATCAATGGTGATGAGGATCAGGACCACCTGGACTTTTGCGTTTCGATTCCAAAGGATTCCCAGCGTTCCTTTTCAAGCTAGCTTTAATGGCTTCCCTACCTTCCATTATCAATGCACGTTTGATAGTGCTTCCATATTGCTGAGATTCACCATTTGTCTCACGTACTTGTTGTTTTTCAACCGGTTTTATAGTGGAAGTCACGGAAGTTATCACGGCCGATTGCGGTAAATAACGACCACGAAAAGAGCTGAATTCATCGGAAACCGAGAATGGAAGAAGCAAACGAGTAGCTGAACACGAAATCAATAATAAAGCATACAAGGAAAGGATGAAGAAAAGATTGAAGTTAGCCATTTTTGAAAGTTAGAAGAAACTAGGGTTTTTTGATAGTTTGTGTATAGCATTGGTTGCATGGATAGCTATATATATAGATAGATAGATGTCGTTAGTTACCATCCTTTTTAAAGAATCCGATAAATCTTCTTTTTCTACGTATCATATCAAACAGAACGAAGCTTCTGATTTTTTTTCTTTATTACACTCATAATTCAACTAGTCGGTTGCAATGGAGCCAGAAAATTTTTGTGCAGAAAATAAATGGTATATTTTTATTATAGTAAAAATGTAATTTCACCATTTTAATAGTATATATTTTTATTATTTTTAAAGGATTAAATTAATTTTTTTATCATTTTGAGGGTCAAAGTATAATTTTACCATTATTAATTTAAAATTTTTAAAATTATAAAGGATTAAAATGAAAAATTTGTTAGAGGCACCTCCGCCACTGGTCGGTTGGTTCCTTTAAATGGAGTGAGATGCAAAGTAAGGGATGGCAAAAAGATAAGAGATAAGCACAGCTTTATATTTTACGTATTCAACAATGAGGACGAATAAAACTTTTAACAGAAGTGATATTCTTATATGCTTAGATTTCCTTTTTTTTTTTTTAATTATTATCTATTTTTACATATTAATATTTTTTTTGGTGAATTATAAAAGAAGGGTAAAGTCCTAACGACAATGCGATTAACACGACTTGAATCCAGACTACACTTAAGACAGTAAACACATTGATCATCAGACCAACACGATGTTCATATATTAATATCTCTAATAGAATCAAATGAACAGCTCCGACATTAGAATGGTCTTGAATTAGTTAAGTTAATTATTTAATTTCGTGATGATAACGGTAAATTTCCGATAAAACTGTTGTAAAAAAAAAAAAACATAGTTAGGAGGATTTGTGAGAATTATAGAATGACCCCAAAGTAATAAATAACTGAAAGATATGGATAAAAAGAAAAAAAAGGAAGATCAAAGAGAGCCAACCTCAAAAGTTTTCAGTTTAACTAATTTTGGATTCGAATATTTCAAATCCGGTATCTAATTCTTTGAATACACACACTGTGTAAAAGGAATACATTAACACAATAAGATTCAGAATAAATTAATTAATTATTAACCCCAAACCAGTCAGATCAGCTGAACTAAGATTCAATTTAGATATCGGTCTAGAATAAGGAGTTAGACGGATTAACTCATAACTCGGGTTAAAAACCAATTGAACCGAATTTTTTTTATGTTTTTTTAAATAATTTTTACAATTGAACCAGACAAACCCAGTTGAATTAGTAACAAATGGTTTGATTGATTTGACCACGGTTCTGTTTTTGAAAATCTTGTATTAACCTATCACAATTTATATAAAATTTGTTAGGTCTATTGATAAGATTCAATTTTTTTTTTTGGGTACGATCAAAGTTTACATTACAATTTAGGAGAAAGGGGTGTTAACATAGGACTCAAGTCTTAAACCTTGAGGTACGTAGAGAGAGTTTTAATCACTTACTCCTTTTAAGTTGTTAACTAATCAAATAATTTATAATTTTGTATAATGTATAGTTGTGCTTATGTTTTTATGTCGTAATTATATTAAGAGATGAAGCTAGAAATTTTCTTTAAGAGGAGTTAGAATTAAATTAAAAAAATTTAAAGTACCAACATACACTTTTACTATTGTATTACATTATAATTTTATAATTTTTGAATGGGTTAAGTACGATTTTACTATTTTGGGGTGACCTTGCTTGCCCTTGGATTTTTTACGAGTCATAATTATATTTAAAGATTTTTAAATGTCAAATTACAAATCATTGTATTACAAACATAATTTTATCATTTTTAAAGGGGCTAAAAGAATACTTTTTCATTTCGGGTAAGTGCAATTTTACCATATATCATTTTGCAATTTCATTATTTATGAGGGGATTGAACTGGCAATTTTCCATTCTCGGGGGGCCAAGGCCCTTGCCTTGCCCCCTTAAATTTGTTCTTATAAATATGCAACATCATCACTTAAAGCATTTTTTTTATAAAAAAAAAAAACAGCTAACAATGACCAAAACTAAGAAAAGTTGCCAAATTCCAAGACTAATATGGATAAAAAAATAAGTTCAAAGACTAAGTTGAAAAAGTTTCCAAATTTAGTGACTAAATATTGGGCTGTCCCAAATTAAAATTGACTAGCAAGAAACTTCGTTATTAGCCGCACAACAATCAATACTATATGTTAAGCTTTTGATCAAGTTGGTATCACCCATTGATCGAGTCCCAACTTAGTTGGAAAATTACTAAAATAATCATTCTTTACAAAATAAATTATATTATTTTAAGGGTGTTTTTATCTTTTTAAATCTTTTATATAAAAAATAAAAAATGCATATATAATGATAATTAAACTTAAAACACTATAATTTTCAACATAATTACTTTACCACTTAAATCAAAGTCTCATTTAATTTATTTTTGTATATATTTAAAAGATTATATTTATATTGATACTAATATTTTTATAAAAATTAAAAAAATCTTTGTGCTTAGTACTTTTCATATTTGTTTTACGGTCCATATTCGAAGTTCTTGACGACCCTTCCCAACAATGTCGTTTCCAAGGTTCAAACATGTGTTTCCCATTGGGAATATAATTTGTGCCAAACACTTGTTGGTTAATTTATATCTATACTATTTATTAAGTGTTTTACCGAGTTGGTGTCACCCTCAACCAGTCATCAACTCAGTTAAGAAATTTACAGAAATACCCTTTCATAATTAAAATAAGTTATATTATTCAAAGGTAATTTAGTCTCTTTTTTTTTATTTTAAAAACCAAAAACCAATACATATGGTGGGATTTGAACCGGAGTTAATTGAGTCAATAAAATCTTTAATTTACAACTCAGTTAAAGCTTTCTTTTGATATTTTTATATATTTCAATTTTTATTATGCACATCTTATTACCTCCATCAATTTTATATATATATATATATATATATATATATATATATATATATAATGTATTTGATTGAGTTGGTGTCACAAGTTTACTCAACACCTACTCAAGATTGTTGACAACAGCTTGATAAACAATTTTAATTCATTTTAACGTCGTACATATTTCATATGTTATTATTAATTAGTTTCAAACCATATATTTTATTATTTATTTTATATTATTTTTAAACACACATTTGTATTCTAAATTTGTGGTTTCTATACGCATGCGCGTGTGATAGAAACTGATTGAGTTGGTGTCATCCCAATCAGGCCCAACTCAAAAAATTAACAAATATCCAATCATTTTACAAAATAACAAATATATAATAATTTTTTTTTATCTTTTTATATTTTTATATAAAATTCAAAAAACATATATTCTATTTAAACCCAACACCCATTTTATCATTACCATCTAATTTTTATATAATATTTTTTTGTAAATATATTTATTACATAATTTCTTTCACCACCATTGTATTGTAGGTGAGCCATGATCTATTACATAATAGTATTTTTCACTTTTTATCTCCCCCACGATAAAAAGAAGTACGTAGCATATCAACGGCTGTCATAATAGGTAAGATCATCAATGGTGATGAGGATCAGGACCACCTGGACTTCGTCTCTTCGACTCCAAAGGATTCCCAGCGTTCCTTTTCAAGCTAGCTTGAATGGCTTCCCTGCCTTCCTCTATCAATGCACGTTTGTTAGTGCCTCCAAATATCTCCGATTTACCATTTGTCTCACTTCTTGTTTATCAACCGGTTTTATAGCCATCGTGGCCGATGTAACGGAAGCTATGGCGGCCGATTGCGGTAAATATCGATGATGAAAAGAGTCGAATTCGTGGGAAACCAAAAATGGAAGAAGCAAACGAGTAGCTGAACTCGAAATCAATAATAAAGCATACAAGGAAAGGATGAAGGAAACATTGAAGGTAGCCATTTGAAAGATACTGTAACATCCCGAATTAGGGCCTAGTCGAAATAGTAATTTCGGGACCATAAATCCGATGTTGAGAAATTTATTTTATTTATATTTTTATGGTCTAAAATTTCACGGAAAGATTTTGTGAAAATTTCGTTCGAAAATTTCGACGTTTGGGCACTCAATTTAGTCAGAAGGACTAAATTGTAAAAAGTGCAAAAGTTGAGTTCTATATATTAAAGGTGTCAAATTGCTATGAGTTTTAAATTGGAGGTCCTTAAAAGGAATTAGACCATTGGATAACTTGATGGACAAAAATGGGCATGAATAGGACAAAAATGAAAAAAAAGCCTTAAGGGTATTTTAGTCATTTAGTGTTTTAATGAATAAAAAAAGATAAAATACAAGAAAAAAATCTGCTCATCTTCTTCAAGTTGCTGCCGAAAATTTCTAGACTCCATGGCTAAGGGTTTCAAGCTTCATAGTAAGTGTTTCTAAGCCCCGTTTTTAATGTTCATCGTATTTTTGAAATCCCGGTAACTTAGTTTAGCTATTTCTACCATTATTTTGAGCTAGAGTTTAATTTTAAAAATTGACCCATGTTGAATAATTGTGTATTTTGATGAATTTTGGTAGATTATGCATGTTTATGAGTAGATGAACGATTTTTACTAAGTGATTTTCGGTGAAAACGAGTAAAACGAGCTAATTGGTAAAAGTTGTTATTGTTCATAATTATGTGTTATAGTAAGAATTTGAAGCTTCTATAGAAGGGAAAAATGTTCAGCATGTCATAAAACATAAGAAAAAGGAATAAAGTTTAATTTTCGAGCCTAGGGGCAAAATCGTAATTATGCAAAAGTTTAGGGGTAAAATTGTAATTTTTCAAAAGTTTGAGTTAGGGACTGTTTTGAGTAGTACATTAATTAAATAAGTGAAATGTGATGTTTTAGACCCCGGAAAACGAGATTTGGACCTAGAACTGGAGGAAAATCGAAAATCGGGAAAGTTGGTAAAATGGTCGTTTCGGCATTCGCGGTAAGTTCGTGTGTTAATAATAATGCAACAACATGCTTGAATTGTAATTCTCTATTAACATGGCATAAATTGTATGATTTAATATGTTTAGGAGAAGTTGATGGATGGTATGTATGGTATGGAAAATGTGAGGTTTGTTGTGTCATGTGAAATTGAATGGTAAATTAATGTTACAAGAATTGAATGTTAAATTGATATTACATGGGTTGTATGAGTTGGTACACGGTTGTACCTGACGAGATTTCGACAAGAAAGTTTATATGTAAATAATGCATTTATTTTACTTGTACAATAATTATCTTGCTAGATATTATGGAAATCATTGGGTGATAACTAAAATATGAAAATGTATGGAATGGGAAATTCTCGATTGAACCTTCGGAAAACCGAAAGATACGGACAATAAGTAGCTAGGTCACACGAGTGATAAGGGACCTTCACCGTGTGCACAAGAAAGCTACTAGATGGCAAATTTTGATATGTAGCTAGGCCACATGGATGATAAGGGACTTTCACCATGTGTGCAAGAAAGCTACGGGATAATAATTTCATATGTAACTAGGTCACATGTGTAATACTGTGTGTATACCATGTGTACAAGAAAGTTACGGGTTATGAGTAGTTAGGTCACATGAGTGGTTCCTAGTGTTGGACACCATGTAGACAAGAAAGCTACGAGATGGAATGGCTAGGTCACATGGGTGATAAGGGACCTTCACCATGTGTACAAGAAAGCCGAATTATGTGTAGGTGGAGCTATGTGCTGAGACCACCGAGTATCGGGCGTTTTCCGAAGGGGTTCAACGAGATAATTTACTAATGATGATTGGTACGATCATGTTATGAATAAGTGCAAGTGTGAATGTGACCAATTGAGAAATGTGGCAAATGTACGTATGAACAATATGTTCGATATGTAATCGGAAATTGGAAAGGTTGGTATAGGCAAGTGATGAACACAACTAAAGTGAAAGAGAGAGCAAAAATTTACAATAAAACTGTTTGGACAGCAGCAGTGACATGAGTTTGAAAAATCACTAAAAATAGTAGAGATTGAATTATAAGTTGGATGAGATATTTATTTAAATCTTATTGAGTCTATTTTCATATAAAAGAAACATAGCAAACAAATGATTCGTATATTTTGAGATAATTGAATTTCTGTGAGACTGGTTCAGAATGATTACGTGATCCTCTGTTCTGCATTAGAAAAATCATTAAAAATTGTACAAAAATAATTGTGGGATATAATTTATATGCCTGAAATCCTGAATGAGTCTATTTTCCAATGAATGACATAAGAAGGTCATATGAACTCTGTACGAGGAGAAAATTGATTTGTAGTGAAGAGAGGTCCGAATAGTCAAATAGAAAAACAGGAGAATCTTTAATGAATAAACTGTATTGATTGGCTAAAACAAAAATTTTGAAAATTTTATGGTAAGAATATAAGTGAGTCTAGTTTCAGGAAAAATTAACGGATCCTAATTTGGAGTTCCGTAGCTCCAGATATAAATAATTTAATGACTGTGACCCAAGAAAATAACTTAACTGGAATTTGAATAAATAGAAAGAATATGAAAATAATAAGCAATGCGATAACATGCTATTTTCATACTAGACTCATTTATATTCTTACCATAAAATTTCCAGAATTTTTGTTTTAGCCAATCAATACAGTTTATTCATTAAAGATTCTCCTGTTTTACTGTTTGACTATTCGGACCTCTCTTCACTACGAATCAATTTTCTCCTCGTACAGAGTTCATATGACCTTCTTATTTAGTTCTTTGGAAAATAGACTCATTTAGGATTTCAGGCATATAAATTATATCCCACAATTATTTTTTTACAATTTTTAATGATTTTTCTAAGGCAGAACAGGGGATCACGTAATCATTCTGAACCAGTCTCACAGAAATTCAAATATCTCAAAATATACGAATCATTTGTTTGCTATGTTTCTTTTATATGAAAATAGACTCAATAAGATTTAAATCAATATCTCATCCAACTTATAATTCAATCTCTACTATTTTTAGTGATTTTTCAAACTCATGTCACTGCTGCTGTCCAAACAGTTTTATTGTAAATTTTTGCTCTCTCTTTCACTTTAGTTGTGTTCATCACTTGCCTATACCAACCTTTCCAATTTTCGATTACATATCGAACATATTGTTCATACGTACATTTGCCACATTTCTCAATTGGTCACATTCACACTTGCACTTATTCATAACATGATCGTACCAATCATCATTAGTAAATTATCTCGTTGAACCCCTTCGTAAAACGCCCCGATACTCGGTGGTCTCAAACATAGCTCCACCTACACATAATTCGGCTTTCTTGTACACATGGTGAAGGTCCCTTATCACCCATGTGACCTAGCCATTCCATCTCGTAGCTTTCTTGTCTACATGGTGTCCAACACTAGGAACCACTCATGTGACCTAGCTACTCATAACCCGTAACTTTCTTGTACACATGGTATACACACAGTATTACACATGTGACCTAGTTACATATGAAATTATTATCCCGTAGCTTTCTTGCACACATGGTGAAAGTCCCTTATCATCCATGTGGCCTAGCTACATATCAAATTTTGCCATCTAGTAGCTTTCTTGTGCACACGGTGAAGGTCCCTTATCACTCGTGTGACCTAGCTACTTATTGTCCGTATCTCTCGGTTTTTCGAAGGTTCAATCGAGAATTTCCCATTCCATACATTTTCATATTTTAGTTATCACCCAATGATTTCCATAATATCTAGCAAGATAATTATTGTACAAGTAAAATAAATGCATTATTTACATATAAACTTTTTTGTCGAAATCTCGTCAGGTACAACCGTGTACCAACTCATACAACCCATGTAATATCAATTTAACATTCAATTCTTGTAACATTAATTTGCCATTCAATTTCACATGACACAACAAACCTCACATTTTCCATACCATACATACCATCCATCAACTTCTCCTAAACATATTAAATCATACAATTTATGCCATATTAATAGAGAATTACAATTCAAGCATGGTGTTGTATTATTATTAACACACGAACTTACCTCGAATGCCGAAACGACCATTTTACCAACTTTTTCGATTTTCGATTTTCCTCCAGTTCTAGGTCCAAATCTCATTTTCCGGGGTCTAAAACATCACATTTCACTTATTTAATTAATGTACTACTCAAAACAGTCCCTAACTCAAACTTTTGCAAAATTACAATTTTGCCCCTAAACTTTTGCATAATTACGATTTTACCCCTAGGCTCGAAAATTAAACTTTATTCCTTTTTCTTATGTTTTATGACATGCTGAACATTTTTCCCTTCTATAGCAACTTCAAATTCTTACTATAACACATAATTATGAACAATAACAACTTTTACCAATTAGCTCGTTTTACTCGTTTTCACCAAAAAATCACTTAGTAAAAATCGTTCCTCTACTCATAAACATGCATAATCTACCAAAATTCATCAAAATACACAATTATTCAACATGGGTCGATTTTTAAAATTAAACTCTAGCTCAAAATAATGGTAGAAATAGCTAAACTAAGTTATCGGGATTTCAAAAATATGATGAACATTAAAAACGGGGCTTAGAAACACTTACTATGAAGCTTGAAAAGCTTGAAACCCTTAGCCATGGAGTCTAGAAATTTCCGGCAGCAACTTGAAGAAGATGAGTAGATTTTTTTCTTGTATTTTGTCTTTTTTTATTCATTAAAACACTAAATGACTAAAATACCCTTAAGGCTTTTCTTTCATTTTTGTCCTATTCATGCCCATTTTTGTCCATCAAGTTATCCAATGGTATAATTACATTTTAAGGACCTCCAATTTAAAACTCATAGCAATTTGACACCTTTAATATATAGAACTCAACTTTTGTACTTTTTACAATTTAGTCCTTCTGACTAAATTGAGTGCCCAAACGTCGAAATTTTCGAACGAAATTTTCACGAAATATTTCCGTGAAATTTTAGACCATAAAAATATAAATAAAATAAAATTCTCAACATCGAATTTGTGGTCCCAAAACCACTGTTTCGACTAGGCCCTAATTCAGGATGTTACAGATATAAATTAGGGTTTGTTGATAGTTTGTGTAGCATTGGTTGCATGGATAGCTATATATATATAGGTCTCCTTACCATTCTTTTCCAAAGAATACTTTTAAAGTGTGATCTCATGGGATATGATTTTTAAGGATTACCTTTTTAATTTTCATTCCCCTACTCATAACTTTCATTGTTTCTATTCTTATCGTAATCATGTTTTGATTTTTTTTATATCGTATTTATGTTTTGGGTAAATTATCAAAATAGTCACTTTTGTGTACCGCAAGCTACATTTTGTCACTTATGTTTGAAATGTTACGTTATCGTATTGTAATATTTTAGTCACTAAACTGTTAATTATCGTTAACGGTGTAACGGTAAGTTGACGTGGCACGTTAAATAATCATTTCAAACGAAAATTTTAGGTTAAATTCTACAATTGGTCCCTATATTTTTTTCATTTTGAGCAATTTAATTTTTTTCTTTATTTTTAATTCTCTTTTTCTTTTTCCCTCTGTTTTCCTCCTCTCTTCTTCGTTTCTTTTAACGTAATTTTTCTATGTTTTCTATTTGTTAAAACTAGTTCACAAGCTAGCCTCACTCGAAAAAAAAATTAAATTGTTCAAAAAAATAAAAGTATAGGGACTAGTTTAACAAATAGAAAACATAGAAAAACTATGTTAAAAGTAATGGAGAAGGGAGGAAAACAGAGGGAGAAGCAACAGATGATGGAAAATAAAGAAAAAAAAAGGAAAGTTAAAAGAACATAAAATAAAAAATTAAATTGCTTAAAACGAAAAATTGTGGGGACCAATTGTATAAATTAACCTAAAATTTTTGTTTGAAATGATGATTTAACGTGCCATGCCAGCTTACCGTTACACTATTAACGGCAATTAACGGCTCAGTGACTAAAATGTTACAACACGATTACGTAAATGACTAAAACATAACATTTCAAACATAAATGACTATAATATAACTTGAGGTAAATAAAAGTGACTATTTTAGTTGTTTACCCTTATGTTTTTGTATAATTAATTCATATTTAATATTATATTAATTCAAATATTCAAGTAAGATGAGGAATAAGGCTGTCTATTACTTAAGCTTGGCTCGAAATAGAACAATATTTTTTTTCTTTAATTAAGGGAGTGGTTGATCATGGGTCTAAGTTGGGGGCTTAACTAAAATTTTAAAAATTTTTAGGAGTTTAATGAGAATTTTTTTTCAAAAAAATTGGGGTCTAATTAAAATTTAAAAGACTCTGTAAGATTAATGAGAATTTCGGAAAAAAATTAGAAGACTTTAATTAAAATTTTTAAAAATTAAAAGGCATAATGAAATTTTTCTAAAAAATTGGTGGCCAAATTAAAATTTTTAACAATTTTCAGGGGAAAATGAAAATTTTTGAAACTTTTGGGAGGGCGCAAGGCCTACGGTCCATTCCTAAATTAAGGTGTCTTTCATATCCGTTTTATGATCCATGAACACTTTTTTAAAGTTCATGATTACTCCTCCCAACAATATCATTTCCATGATTCAAACTTGAATTTTTTTCCCCAAGAGTATAATGTGTCTTATTATTGCACTTAACACCTATTGGTTTTGTAGAGCCCAAATATTGCCCGGGGCCCAATAACAAAACCCTAGCCCAGATTACAAAAGGCCCAATGGCCCAAAAAAGACAATAAACAGAAAAAGAAAAAAGAAACCCTAAAAGCTGTGCGCCGTACTCCCCTCCACGCGCGCCCTCAGCGCGCACATCGCCCAAGGGCTGCTCCTCCGCCTGCGCCTTGCACCAAAATGGACACACAGGCCCCGTTGACTCCCCCCGAACCTGCAAAACAAGCAAAATTGGAAGCCAACAACAGAAGACAAAAACAGTAGCAAAAGCAAAGAAAAATTATTATTTTGTAATATTGTTTGGCTATAAAATACAAGACCAAACCAATGTAATAGAGGATTTTTTTGAATACAAATACTGAGATATTCAAACAAAAAAAAGACCGAGTACAAGGTGGTTCTTTTATTTATTTTTTCTTTTCGCATTTAAAATAAATAAAAAATAAAAATTTTACCTGTTGTTGCATCGGGAAGCCGTCGCCAAGACCACCATCGGTTCGCAAGGTCGCTGGATTCTCGGGGATCCGGCCAAAGGCCGCGACAGCGAATGGTGGGGAGCCGAAGGGTCTTCTACCTTAGGGAGTTTTCTTTTATTTTTTTTCTTTTTTTGAATTTTTGGGCTTTAAAATCGATTTTATACGGGAGTGGGGCTGGAGTCAGGCCAAAGAAAGGAGAAGGGGAGAGCTTTTTCAGATTTTTTATTTTTTTTAAAGAAGGGTGAAATGATTTTTTTTGGAAAAAATTGACTTAAATAGGGGTTTCAAAATGACGTCGTTTTGGCCTATTTCCCCAGGCATCAAAACGGCGTCGTTTAGCCTCTGACCCGCGCGCCGACCCGACCCGCTTAGGGGATCCGCTTGTTTTTAACATTTGGGTTATTTACCCTTTCAGTCTTTCCTCCTTTTTTATTTGTTTTAATTTAGTCCTTTGGCTATTCTTTTTCTTATTTTTAAATTTGTCTGCATAATTTGTTTCTTGTTTTAATTTAGTCCCTGGCCCATTGATGTGTTGGGAGTGGACACGCGTCCAGGGATTGGGATTTTTGTCCATTTGGTCCTCGCGTGTTTTCGCGCTTGTCACTTTAGTCCCTGTTCGCCCTTTTTATTTTAATTTGTTACGATTTTAGCCCCCCTAATTTTATTTCTATTTCAATTCAATCCTTATTTACTTAACTTCAATTTCTTTTCATATTTCTTATTTTATTTATTTATTTACTTATGTATTTGTTTATAACTTCTTGTTTTCTTAAATTTAAAAATGGTTTTTTCATCGAATATTTGTTTTATTTTTTTTTCTTTTTGCCGTTATTGTTATTAGTATTATCTTATTTATTACCTTTTTATTATTATTATATTATCAAATTGATATATTTAATGTTGAATATTTATTTTTATTTTTATTTACCCTTTTTTAAAATAGACTCTACTTATTTTTTTTTTTTTGTTATTATCATTTTCATTATGATTATTTTACTCATTATCTATTATTTTATATCCTGTTATATATGCTTTCAAATGTTAGATTATTCATGTTAATATTTTCACTAGTATTATTATTATTAGTATTATTATTACTATTATTTTTTACCATTATTATTCGTTTGTTATTATTATCACCATATTATTATTATCATCATTATTATTATTGTTATTATTATTACTATTATATTTATTATTATTATTTTATTATCTTTCAATTGTTGTACATAATATTTATTTATCTATTGATTTACAATTAGCTATTACTATTATTTTTATTTTTATTTTATTTTACTTTATTTATTTGTTTATTTATCTATTATTTTTAACATTTATCTATTATTTCATTTAGATTGTTTGTTTTAGGTTTTATTTTATTGTATTTTATTTTGGCCTTTATTATTGTTATTTATATTATTGCCCTCATTTTTATTATATTATGTATATTGGCATTAAAATTTATTTTTTATTTTACTACGATCGTATCATATTTTATCCGATTTTTGAAATAAGCAAATACTTCGCGTTCTAAGATTTGAAAGAAACCGTACTCTAACTTACTGGATTTCGATTTTTCTCGTCGAGTCTAAAGGACCAATTATTTTTTAAAGCATATAAGTTAAATAAAAACCTATTCTCGGGAATTCAAAAATGTTGTGTCCTAACTCATTGGATGTGACGTTTTGTTATCTCGAGGTAAGGATTTCTAAAAATAATGGCAATATTCTGTATTTGGAATTTTGGAAAATCGTGCCCTAATTTACTGGGTTTCGATTTTTTCGTTTGACCCAAATGACCGAATATCATTTTTGAATTTAAATGCTCTAGTTTTAAAAGTCAAAAGACAAGCTTAGTTTCGAGGACTCGAAACGTCGTATCCTAACTCACTGGACATGACATTTTACTTCTTCGAAATAAGCGAGTCTCAGTATCCTATTTAATTTATTCAAATTTTTCTTTAAGCAAAGAGGATCGTATTTTAAAATCTTTTCAAATTTTCGACATTGAGACATCAATTAATCAACTAGGTACCAATTTTGGGCGTATCGAGGGTGTTAATCCTTCCTCGTGCGTAACCAACTCCCGAACCCATTTTCTGTATTTCGTAGACCAAAAATCATCGTTTTAGTAAATTTAAATTTTATTAAAATGATTGAATTACAAGGTGACCCCGATCACACCTCATCAAAAATGATTGGTGGCGACTTTCGTTTTTCCTTTTCATTTTCAAAATATAAAGTCGACCCGTTTTACAAAAAAAATGGTTACGACAGGTTTGAAAAAGGACATTATATATATACATCATAAATTCTATCACACGCGTATACATGTGGAAACTACATATTTAGAACACAGGGTGGTAAAGTTAAATTTTTATTAATGCAAATGTTCATGGGTTCAAACCTTAGAATAATATAACTTTTTTTTAAAATACGAAATAATATTTTTATAATTTCTCTAATCAAAACTCGGTTAAGGGTTTAAATAATAATATAGATATATATTTATAATCTATATAGAAGCATGAGTTTGAAAAACTTTTGAACAAAATGAGGGAAAAACCCTAAAAGCAACGCAATTAGTGCGATTCAGACCCAAGTCACACTTGGAGTGATGAACACCCTAACTATTAGAACAACACACGGGATTCGAATAGACGATGATTTAAAGTTTGAACGTGTGAACTAATAACTAAAGTAAAGGCAGATAAGAGTGTCCTTTTCGGCTAATATCATTCACCGTCTCCATCTTAAAGATTAAGCAAAGAATATACTTTTTTTGTTTTCATCCTCTTGCCATAAAGTTGCGTTCGTATTTGCAGGTGTGTTGTTGAATGGATTTACACAGTTCATGGGTTTATATTTTTTTTCAGTTTTTTTTTTTTTAAATATATTTTAGATTCAGATTTTTACATTTTAACGTCTTATTTATTTTAGGGTTTTGGTTTCGATTTCATATTTTTTATTTTAAATATATTAAATTTTTGACAATTGAATATTAATTCAATTGACATTAGATTTATTTATAATATATATCGAGTCAAGTCACAATTTGATTAGAAAAATCCAAGCACCGATTCTGCCTATATCGACTCAACACCTTGTTTTATTATTTTTATATTAATAAAATATTAAAAAATGTTTTTTATTGATCTTATATATTTTTTATAATTAATTTTGACTTTTTATTGTTTAAATTGAATTGAGCTAGTCCAAAATAATAATAATAAAAACTCTTGCTTGAGCTCAGCCTAGGTCGAGTTGCACATACATAGGTTGAGAGGGCCACCTAATCGTAGATTGGTTTAATTGGCACTGATATTGTTGCATACTATTAGAAGTTGTATAATTTCTAGGGTTGGTAAAATCCGAACAATCTGATGGATTCAAACAATGGCGAAGTTAGAAAACTTTTTGAGAGGATCAGAATTAAGTTATATATTTTTACGATAGCAAAAATAAAATTCACTATTTTAATAGCCTATATATTTATAATTTTTAAATGATTAAATTAAAATTCTCTTTTTGAGGGGCCAAACAACAATTTTACTATATATTAATTTAAAATTTATAAATTATAAAGGGACTAAAGCTAAAATTTCCATTTTAAGGGGACCCTTGCCAGCCCCTGGCTCTACCCCTGAATTCAAAGTAGATTTTAAAAAAAAAGTGGATGTTGGGTGGAATACTGGGGCAGGCAAATCTTTTGGATTGTGGGTATATATAGAGCGACAAGGGCAAAGTTTGAAAATTTTTCGAAGGGGTCGAAATTAAATTGTACATGTTTATGAGAGCTAAAATGCAATTTTATCATTTTAATAGCTTGTATCTTTTTAATTTTTTAAAGGATTAAATCAAAATTTTATTATTTTAGGGGAATGCAATTTTACTATGTACTAACTTATAAATTTTAAAGGGCCAAAAATGATATTTTTCATTTTAAGGGAGGTGAGAGCCCCTACCAACCCGTCTAGTGCAGCATCCGTGGAGGGATTATAATATTATTTTTTGCCTTGACCCACCCTGCACACCATATGAAATTATTATTCTATCATTGTATATATATAACTATTAAAAGGGCACGAATATAATGACGTGTTATAAAAAAACCAATATGTTTTATTATTAAATATTTTTTTGAAGAATAATGTTGAAATATTATTACTTGTCTTTAAAAAATATTAAAAATATTAAAGACAAATAGTAAAAATTAAACTGAAGTAGAGTGGAAGTGGGGTGGAGTGAGACGGGATGGAGATAGATGCCAGCCGGTGAAATAGATAAATATTAAAGATAGGGTTTTTTACTAAACTAGGACAGAAAAAACAAAAATGTTCGAAAATAGGATGTGTTTCAGATTATTTACCAAAATGGGTGAAGCAGGGTGGTCACGCCACTCCCATAGGCGGCACCACCTGCTTTGTCGGCACAAGACTGCAAAAGAAATGAAGAAAGAAACTCGCAAAGAAATGTAAAACAAAACAGTGTGAGGCATGCATGCAAACAGTGGAAAGTGAAAAATGGAATGGCAGAGGCGGCATCGACTGGAAAATGCCCTGCCAGAGGCGGCACCAGGGTGAAGAATGGCCTCCCATAGCGGCACTGTGGTGAACAATGCCCTCCCATAGGCGGCACTTGCATGCCCGTTTGTCACCTTCTCACTGGGGGGACCTTAAATGGTCCCCTCCTCCTCGTCCCCTCCCCACCAGAGAAGCGAAACAAGCGAAGAACACGCCTAAGAAGAAGAAAGAAAGAAGAAAGAAAGAAAAGAAGGAAGGAAGAAAGAAAGAAAGAAAGAAGGAAGAAGAAGAAAGATTTAGTAAACATTAAGTAAATCCTTCTTTCTTTCTTCTTCCTTTCTTTTTTCTCTTTCTTTTGCCGGCGCCACCACCACCTCCTTCTTCTTCTTCTTCTTCTTCTCACTGCTTCTTCTCGCTATCGCTTCTTCAAGTTTCGGGGGGGGGACCATTTTAAGGTCCCCATAGTCCCGCCGCCGCAGCCATTATTTGCTTTTGGTGCCGCTCTCTCGTGCATTGTTCCAATCCGGTGCGCCTCTCTATGTGCATTGTTCAATCCGGTGCCGCTTATGCATGAACATTGTTCGAGTGTCACCTGTTTCACTCTGTTTCCTAATCGCTTTCTAATCGTTTGATTTTTTTACTTTTATGGTCGCCAGGTGGTGGTGCCGCCTATGGGAGTGGCGTGACCACCCTGCTTCACCCATTTTGGTAAATAATCTGAAACACATCCTATTTTCGAATATTTTTGTTTTTTCTGTCCTAGTTTAGTAAAAAACCCTTAAAGATACCAATTGTGGTCCGTCCAATCCGCTCTATTGCCATTTCTAATAACTTCAAATAGATTTTAAATATCCGAAGTTTAATTAGATCTCTATAATACATGTAAAATTTCTTATAGACTTGGTTTCTTATATAATTAAAAGGGTATATTACACCCAATGTCACTAAATTATTAGTAAGTTTACATATTGGTCACTCAATTTCAAAAAGTCATAAAATGATCACTGAACTATTCAAAACTTTTCATTTAAGTCATTGAGTTGTTAAAATCACCGTTGCATGGCCTTATTTGTTCGCACAGTCTGCACCAATCGGAAGCTCTCATTCACATTCTCTTCTACAATTCAGTTTTTTTTCATTAAACAAATCTGAACGTCACAGATATGCGAATCAAAATCCAAACAAATTTCTTATCCGATCTCCGACACTGACCGTTAATGTCATTCAAAGTACTGATCACTAAATCATCGCTTAGAGCTCACTAGCCGAACTTTAAAAAAAAAATAATTGTCTAATGACTTAAATAAAAACTTTCGAGTTCAGTGACTTAAATGAAAACACTCAAATAATTCAGTGACCATTTTGTAACTTTTAATAGTTTACTGAACTTATTAATAGTTTAGTGAGATCGGGTGTAATTTACCCTAATTAGTTAAAAAAAAAAAAACACAAATTGGATAGAGTTTTGAAAAAGAAAAAAAGGTGAAAGAGAAGGTATAGGAGAGACATAGGAGTGAAAAGAGGAAGAGTGGACCGAGGATTTGGGCAATAAACCAGTTAGTAAATTATATATTTATAGTAACCTAAAGATTTGCATGGTTTTGAAATTTAATTTCAACAAAATTAATCTCAGACAAACTAGGCTTTTGCTAGAGAGAAAATCTGAAATCTCAGATATAGTGATCATCTTCTCTTTTTTCTCTACCTTAAAACTCGACTCCTTTTAAGGGTTTGTTTGTTCTCTTTGACTTCCATTATCTACGAGATTTTCGCCATCTTTTTTCTCCAACTTTGTTGCTTTCTTCTTTGTATATTTTCTCTAGATTTTCCCACCTTTTGTTAATTATTTTTATTAGTTAACAAGTTTTTAAGATCTGGGTGTATCTCTAAAAGCTTCATACATTGTAGTGATAACAATAATGGCACAAGAAGATCAAATGACTCAAAGGTATAGCGATAGTAATAGTAATAGTGGTAGTGGAATTGGAATTGGAATTGGGATTGGAAGCAATAATAATGGTAGATATTCAAAGAAACAAAGGCCTAAAAAAGTCCCACAAAGAGGGCTTGGTGTAGCACAGCTTGAGAAGATTAGAATTGAAGAACAACAGAAGAAAGATGCTGCAACTTTGCCTTCTCAATCACCTGCTGTTAATGTTAATCCTCATCATCATCATCATAAACCATCAGCATCATCATCATCAACATCACCGTCATGTTTCCCTTTGCCAATCCCAACTTTCCTTCCTTCAAATCAATCATGTTCATCTTTAGCTTCTGCTGATATTTCACCACCGAATTCAATGTTTAGACCACCAAATGGTGATATTGTCAGCACTGCAAACACTGTTCCATTGACCTGCAATAATGATCAAAATAAAATCTGGGGTTCTTGTGATTATGAGTACAACAACATTGAAAAAGAGTGTTGTGGGTTGGATCCTGGACTGGCTTTTAGGACAAATTTGAGTTTGCCTTATGAATCTGAACCTGTTTGGCCTTTACCTTGTTTGATGCAAAAGGCACAACAACAACAGCCATTTCAGCAACCTTCTTCTTCATTGGTAAGAATATTGATTTTGTGTTTGTTTATAACTTGTGTCTTTTATTTATGTCTTTTAATTAATTAATGCAGGTGAATTTGTCATCAAGAACTTCATCAACATCTATATTGAATTTTCAAATGGAGCCTCCTTCGAACCAAAGCTATTATGGAAATTGTACACCTTTATTCCCTGAAGATGATAAGGTATATATATATATATATAGGCTCAATTTCCATAGCTTTTTTATAGATCCAATGAATACCCCTTTCGAGCACTCCCATGAATGACGGTGGTCAAGAATGTTCATCCTACAGATTCCACCCAATTCAAGTCTCTAGAGTAATTGGAAAGTCTAAATTTTAAGGGCAATTCCTTGTTAGACGTAATGTGTGTACATGAGTAACGTGGATATGTCTTTATTGTATGTGTGAGTACTAACCTCTAATTGTACATATCAATTGTTGAAAATTAACTGTCAAAGAAACTCAAAGTTTAGTGCTATTAGTTTATGTGTCATCCTTAAGACATAGCATCTAATAGAGTTGAGATTTATATCTTAGCATTTATACTTTCCTATTCTCAAGGTTATTTTTTTTTCTTTTTGGGTAAACAAAGGTTTAGAAAGAGAATAGGAGAAGAATTTTAGGATTAGAATTTCAATTTTGTCGAATTATATTTTTTAAAGGTGACTGGATGAACTAACTGACATGAATTTTGATATAACAAATTGTAGGTGGTTGGCATGAAGAGATCATATCCCTTCTCTCTAGACAATGCTCCAGGCCCTCCTATATATACTAAATATCCTCACATTGTTCATTCCATTAATGGACAAGTTGAAGCAGCTTCAAGTAGCAATGGTAGCACATTCAATTTCGAGCCTGGTACCCCGAATTTCAGGTTTGTTTTTAATCTTTCATCTTTCAAGCATAAAGAACATCGAGGTTTGATTTCCCTTTCATCGTAAACTCAATATTTATCATAATTGATATCGAGTTTTTGTCACGCATCGTTTTCAGGGAAGGACCTTCATGTTCAACTTCAAATATGGAATCAAAATCCAAGAAAAGCATCAAACAAAATGGGGTCTATGATGGAGATTTTCTCACATTAGCCCCTCCAACAACTACAATGTGTTCAAGCTCAAAATTCAAGCACCCTTCATCAATTTTAACCTATTACAATTGTGAATTGCCTGACCTTGAATCATTAGCATATCAAGTGAGCTTAAACAACAAATTATACCATATGTCCATTTCCATTAGTTTTATCAATTTGCTCATATATTTATGTGAATGTGTTAAAAGGCAAGCTTCGATGATTCAATCGTCCGGCAAGGAGGAGCTAGCGGATTTAACCAGTCGTATCGACCTTACTATAGCTTCTTACCACCGGCAATGGTGCAAATTGACCAAGCAACTACGATATCAATGGCCAATTGTAAAGGTGGAGAAGTAGAACATGTTGATCTTGATTTGAAGCTATAAATATTTCTTTTTCGGTACAGAATTGCAAATATTGAGATTCGAATTTCAAAAATTATTAAATGTTATGCCTTGATTGTATGATCCAATGAAGCTGTATCTCAGGTATCAAGTTATAAGATGTCTATACAAAATGCATCGACCTCTAACATGGCCCAGACACTGTATTTATATGGTGTATTAGCATTAGGTTAAACTCTGTTATTAGTTCATGTCGTTTAAGTAAGTTGTAGATTTAATCATTGTATTTTAGTTTGATCATTTTTAGTCTTTTTACTTTTTAAAATCTGTTAAACTTATTAAGTTCTGCTATTTTCGAAATCTAATGCGGGAAACATATTATCATATCTATAATATCATGTTAGTCACTCATTACTCACTAAAAAATCAGTTGACAGATTAATGTTCGAAGACTGAAGTTTCAAATTTTGAAAAGTGTAAATATTTAGAATGATCCAATTGAAGAATATGAACTAAATTTACAATTATACATAATATAATACTAGTAATTGAATTTAACTGGTATTGTTTGACTCAAGACTAAAATTTAAAATATGAAAAACATAGGGACTAAAATTGATCAATTCAAAAAGTACAAAAGCTAAAATCAATCGAATACAAAGATTAAATCCATAATTTTTACAAAGTATAGGGACTAATAGTAGAATTTAACCTTAATATTATTTGCACTCAGCCCACTACTACATGTGAGCAGTCAATTTATCAAACCCAAAAGGAAAGTAACTAAAAAAAGGAAAACACAGCAACGCTCAATGGCCCATTGAACCTAACCTCAAAAGAAACAAACAAAAGATATGCTAAAGACAAAACATATATTTTTCCTCATCTCTCTCCTTTCATTTTCATTCATTTCATTTCAATGTCACATGCTTTCTACTCTCTCTCTTCCATTAATCCTCCTCGTACATGTAAATCTTTACAACCCCATCACTTCACCATCAATCAAACAAAAAACCCTTTTTTTTTTCTCATGTTATTTCATTGACTATCAATCAAAAAAAAGAAAGAATCTTTTTCCTTGTGAAATGATGATGTCACAGTGAACCCCCCAAAAACAGATGGATCCAGAGAGATCCCATGGAGGTTCTAGCAGTAGCAGCAGTATGAGTGACCTTTTCATTTGTTTCACTTCAGGTCCTTCTTCTTCTTCTTCTTCTTTTGGTAGGAGATTGATGAGAAGCAATGGTAGCATGAAAGGTGGTCAAGCTTCACCAATGTTCTCTAATGGTAAAAAGAAAAGCTCGGGTTTTGAAAACCCTGAGCCATCTTCCCCTAAGGTAACTTGTATAGGTCAAGTCAGAGTGAAGAGTAAGAAACAAGGCAAAAAGTTTAGAGCTTGTAGATCTAAAAGAACAGGAATGGATCATAACAATGGAAGCAATAATAATAGTCAAGAATGCAAGAAATGGGTGCATTTGCCATTGACTATTTGTGAAGCATTGAGAGCATTTGGGGCTGAATATTTTTACTGCTTTTTGCCTTCTTGTATGACCAACCAAAGGGAAGATAAACAAGACAAAACAGAAGCAAGATCTGGTGATAATGATGATGATGATGATGATGAAAAGAGGAAAAGTAGTGAGAGGCATGCTTTTGAGGATATTGAAATAAATGATGATGAAGATGAAGAAGATGAAGCTAGGTTGAGTATTTCATGTATTCCACCAAAGGATGCATTGTTGTTAACGAGATGCAGATCTGATCCTATAAAAATGGCTGCTTTTGCCAACAAGTTTTTGGATTTAGACCCTAAAAATGAAGAAGAACAAAACCCAGAAGCTGAAACAAATGGAGGTGAAAGCAAAGAAGAACAAGGAAATGATGAAGATGCTGACCAGCAAGAATCAACCATAAAGGAACAAACTTTGAATCTACATGGTGAAGAAAATGTACAAGAAAAGGGCTCAACTTCAATGGTGGAGGAAGAAGAGAAAACCCAAGAAAGATCCGAACTTGAATGCACAGAAGCCATGAAAACTGATCAAGAAGGTGATGAGTCAAAGGAGAGTGAAAGTCAACAGATTTTATTGCCTGATTGTTTGCTGTTAATGATGTGTGAGCCAAAGTTGTCAATGGAGGTATCAAAGGAGACATGGGTGTGTAGTAAGGATTTCATCAGGGAGAAGGAAAAGCAACCATTGGTCAAACAAAAGGTCGTTGACTTTAATAATCCTGTTCCAGTTTCGTTACAGCCACCGTCGTCTTCTTGTTCTTTCTCGGCTGCTCCTCCAACGGCGGCGGCGGCGATTACTACTACAGTTGATGAGAAGGTTGTTGGGAGTAAAGGGTGTGAGCCGTTTGTGCTTACGCGCTGCATGTCAGAGCCGATGATGAGATCATCAGCTAAGCTTGCTTCAAATGGTTGTAAATGGAAGAATGAGCCGACTAAGCTTGGAGTTGGTTTTTGATGAGCCGAACATGGTACATGTTTCTGTGTTTTTTCCTTTGGATTTTGTTCATCAGTATTTTTGAATTATTCTTTACAGTTTTATCACTAGCATTTAGAATAATAAATTTATTAAAAATAATGGTTTGAATTTAATTAAAAATAATAATACATACCATATTAAAAAAATAAATTAAATTGTTTGAGTTAGTTGAGATAATAAAATATATATAATAAATTTAAAATATATAAAATATGTCGAAATAAAATTTTGATTGAACGGTAAAATTAATATTTTTAGGCTAAAGTGTAAAAGCTTCCTCAAACTTTTTCAAAAAAAGTAAATAAGTTCTTGCATTTTATTTTTATTTTTTTACACTCAATTAAGTACTTAAATTGTCAAAATGCATAAAAAAATTTAACTGTTAACCATTAATTAACTATCCCTAAATTTTTTTAAGTTAAAGCAACCCTGTGTCACAACCACAGCATGACATGTGATAAAATAACTATAAAAATTATAATTTTTTATAAAAATCATAAAAAATAATTATAAAACGCTTCTTTTGGTATGATAGAATTTTACATTCTTTTACGATTTTTGTAACTTTTTTTCCAACTTTTAATAAATTTTAAATATTTTTATATTTTTATTAAAATTTAATAATTTTATAACTTTATTGATTTTTATTTTTTATAATTTTTTTACCATATGTCATGCCGTGGTAACTTTAATTGAAAAAAGTTAAAAGGAAGTTAACTTTAACAATCAACTATTAAAATTAACGATCAAAAAACCTTTTTGATGCATTTTAATAATTCAAATACCCAATTGAATACAAAAAAAATACAGAGAATTAATTACTTTTTTGAAAATATTTGAAGACCTTTATGATACATTTTGAAAGCTCAATTGGATTTGAAAGCCCAAGGATCTAATTGAATGAAAAAATAAATAAACTTAATTATTTTTAAAAAAATTTAAGTAAATTTAACACCCTCAAATCATATATTACAAATATCACGAATTCAAATCCCATCCATCTCCATACTATAACCCTTATATCCTTATTCTATATATGTAGAAAAGATCTTTTAAATTTTTTAAAAAGAATAAATATTGTAAATATAAATCTAGTAAAAATCTATATTTTACTATTTTTTGTCGCTATTTTCTTCAGTTTTATTTTATTTTTATTTTATATTAAATCATATAAGATATTGTGTTATTTAACTATTAACTTAACACCTAATTGATATGTAATTAAAATGTTGTGAAGTTTGAAAATCAATTTAGAATAAAGGACATAGTTTTAGGATGTCTAATGCAATTATCATGTTGTAATAACAAAGGGTTTTGATGCAATTATAACAACAGTTTCATCCCATGGCAAATGGAACCTAAATTTTATGAACATTTGAAGATATAATGTCTACAATATTGAAAGATTATCTCAAAACTTAACCCTGAAATTTTGCATTACTTAAATTGAAAATATCAAAGAATAATTCCCAGAAAGCAAAAAGAATGCAGTAAGATAACAAACTCAGCAATTGGCAAACCTCCATATGAATATATATATATATATATATTATCATGTGATGGCCATAAGAGAAACATACTTACAGTACTACCCAGAGCTGCAGAAGAAACCTTGGATGATATTTACATGATATTTAGGTTATAGCTTCTTCCCAGGAGATACAAAATTTGGGGAAGCTATTTGAGTAGGAAACTAAGTAACGACCCTTCGAGTCAAGTATGCCTCTCGGAAGAAGATATGATACGCTGTAAAAACCCGAAATCAATCAGCAGGTTGCTTTGTCATTGATATAGACTCTATAAGAGGGCAAAGGCACAACGTTTCGAATTTACAGTGAAAAGAAACTTCTTGACTAGAATCTATAGGAACCATCATTCCATTTCTGTAAACAAATTTCGGATCGAATTCGACTTGTATGTTCGGAGAACTGGTGCCAACAGAGTGACAGCTACATTCCATGGGAATAACTAAACAATTTGCTGAGCTTTTGCATCGGCATCGACTCCTTTCGGGACAGTTCAATAACTTCCTGTTATTTTCATTACTCGGGTTTTCGTCAAATGCCTTAGTGACAGTTGAAAGATGATCCGCAGACAATAACGCAACTGTTTCATAAACATCATCAACTGTCCAATGGCTCTCATCTGATTTCCATTCCTTAAGCAGAACCTTTTGCATCAAACTAAGGAGGGCATGTAGGCAGCCAGAGCAGCATTGATAAAAGCATGTAACTTCTGATTCAGCTGGAAGAACAGTTCCACTTGAAGAGAAATTGGGATCCTTTTTGTGTTCATGATCTTCATGCTCACCATCTTCAGATGTGACACTGATCCTTGTTTCAGAAGCATTAATCTGGTTGCAAGATTTCCCAGAACCAGCAAACTTTTCACCGTTCAGTACATCTGAACTACAGAACCCATTCTTAGAAGGAACAGATTCACTGGGTGCAAATCCATTACATTGCTTAAAAGACCGAGGATCTCCCACAAGGGTAGGATTTATAGTAGTTACTGACTCACTTGGAGCAGGCATTGTCCTGTTTTGCTTGCCTACACAAACCAGCTCATCGACCACAGAATAGTTACGATGCTCCATTGAAATAGTATTACCACTGAGACCTACATTCATTACCGCACCTTCCACTGCAGCAACTTTACCCTCATCACTAGGAGTACAATCATCATACATCTTGTTCGTGTCAATGGAATCTATATTTTGAGCATTTAATTCTCCATCAACCATAGGATTTCTAGTACTTCCCGACACACACAAACTAGGATTTGTGGCAGTCTGCTCATCTACATGTGCAACTGGTATGTCGGCCAGAGTACAATTAAGATGTTCTTCGGAATTAGTATTACCGCTGAGGCCTATCCCCTGTATGGCTTCTTCAAAAAGTTTTACTTTTCCATCATTGTCATCCTTTTCTTTCAAGTCAATGAAATCGCTATTTTGCACAGTGGATTCGTTAATTTTTGCACCTGGACCTTCAGATTCAGGGAAACTTTTCAGTCCATATTCCTTAATTCTATCTGTATCATTCACATGTATAGAATAATTACCTTGAGATCCCAAAGCATATGGATTGGGGCTTGATGCTTTTATTTGAAGATCCTGATCCAAACTGCAAATGAATCAAATCTCTTGTTAGATTATAATCCGTACACATATATGAACCAAGACATATATATGTAATGAGAAATGTGTACCTTTGCAGTGAATAAACCCAGCTGTTAACCATATCTTCCACATAAGCAACTTGAGACAGGATATGAACATACTGATATCTGTCTTTTCCAGTATTAACTTTGGCATTAATCCACCCAACTAATAGTTCAAGAACCTTCCGCACCTCAGAGGAAACTTCTCTGAGTGATGTATATAAGCCTCTGTATGCTGATAAACCAACGGCAATCAGACCTCTGACCAAACCAAATTTCTCTTTGCTTTTAATGTTGTTGGACCCACAAGTTGCCTTGCCTGATGAGTTGGTGGGACGAATGATACAAGAGTTGAAAGGCCAGCCCTTCCAAGGACCACCTATTTCTGCAGAAGGACCTTCTTTAAGTTTCGATGTCACCCAGCAAAGCTCTGCAAAATGAGGGCATCGCAAAATCTGATACCCAAATGAAGTCATTGCCAGCATCAAGCTTGATTTGCCCTTCAAATTTTTACTGTTGGTAGGTGGTGTCGGCACCGTAACAGACAAATCACCACGAGGTTGTGATCCAACTTCACAAGCCAAACCATGAGATGTATTATCATTTTCTGTAGCTGCACTAGTTTGGACAGAATTTTTTCCTTTGGGACCTTCATGGACATGACATCTTTGATGAATCAAGTGAACGAAAGATTGAAGGAGATCTCTTGATAACTCTGCAGCAGATAGTTTAACAACCATATCATGGTCGAAATGCCTGCCAAGATGCACAGTAAATCTGGGTACTGCATGCCCTAATGTAGTTTTCCGATTGCAATTTGGTAGATCACTCCTAAAAAATTCCCTTATTCTATCAGGGAGTTCCAGATAGGGAGTTTCAGAAGTAGCCTGTTTGGAGATAAGAAGCGCTAAGCCTTAGACATGCTTGCAAAGAAATTTACGATTAAACAAGGATCAGCTCGAAATACTAACAAGTTCATAACAATTGGCTTCATAATATCCTAAACCAAGTAAAAGGACCAAGCATGAAGTTTCAAGCACCATGTTTCAAGTTTGTATTTTAGTTTGATAAGTCAATCTATACATGTCAAGTTCGCAGAGAATGAGCTCTACCTAATACCTTTCTCCAATGCAGTTACGTCAACTCTCCAATTTTATCTGAATCAATCAGCTTAAAAATTGATAAGCAGTAACTATCAAATTAACCTCTACTGTAAAATGGAAGAAGTTCTACTAGATAGCAAGTAGAAAAAGTGCTAATATGTCCCATCGACACTAGACGAAACAAAGCAACCAAGGAATTGTTGAAGAAAATAGAAATAAGAAAATCAGATATCCAGAGCAAAGCAAAAACTACTTTCATTACAAAGCTCCACAAGTAGAGCCTAGATACTCAAGCAACCAAAAAAAAAAAACAGAGTATTAGATCTTGCAAATAAGTAAAATGAAAATAACTCGTACCAGAATTATCAAGGACGTAGACACACAAATAGATTCCACTTGCTCAACAAATGAGCTCCAGGCACATGAGACGCTTTGGACAGCAGCTGTATCCTCTCCTGTTTCTGCCAGCTCAGACTGTTGCTGAGAGGATCCATTTTCCTTTTCAACAAGTTGAGGATCTTCCTCCATTGGTGCTTGATGTAATGTTGAAGAGGAATTGCTCTCCTCAGCAACTTGGTAAATGGTCTCCACAGCCCACAAATCTATTCTTGGCATAAACACTACACTTGATCCCAGGCTTGCACATTTCACTGCCAATGAATTTGTAGTTTGTAAGGAATTCCCAATGAACAAGATCAACTAAACCTTTAGTCAAACATCACAAAAGAAATTGCTTTTGAGTTTAAAACACGTGGTGTGAAAGGATAGAATAAAAGCAGAAAACATGACACAAGAAGCTGAGTAGTTGCCATACATGCTCTTGAAACCCCTAAGACACCACTAAGCTACCAACTAGAAGAGGGAAAAGAATGATAAAGAAATATTCCTAGATTACAGAATCACTAAGCAGCCTGAACCATGACCCAAGAAGCATAGATGGCGAAAAGGTGCATCAAAATAGCATATCTCATGTTTAATTAAAGAACAAACAGGAATTACTGAAGAAATAATTCTGCCAAGAACATAAAGATAAAGTATGAGGAACATACTCAAAATTTGAGTTACTCCTTGAATTAAGTCACCATGCCCTTCTTGTGCAATTGTAGCCAAATCAACTTTATGTATTTCAACATTCCCAACAAAACAGTGAAGAAGACAGGAAGCAAGATGCTTTTGGCCAGACCCTGGACAACCAGCAATTAATATTCGAAACCCTCTTTTCCTGGTTGAAGTCAAATAGGTACCTCGTGACAAACTGGAGAGTGTGCTGCCATTATGCACTATTGAATGTTCAAACTTGCCAACATCATCACTAATATCACCTAGTGATGCATCATAATCAGCAAAGCTAGTCTTTCCAATTAGCATTCCAGCACATGATAGCCTACTCACTATCTGCTTAACAACCTGTCCGTCTTGAAGAAGATCACGAACATGGGACCACCAATGATCCTTGGGCAGTCCCCTTTCATGCAATGTGGAAACAATCACACTCTCAATCACAGCACCACTTTCAGAAAGAAGGGGTGGCAACCAGAGTCGCTCATCCAAACGTAGAGAAAGAAGCAAATCGGATAATGGTTCTACCAGACAAGGAATGAGATGAGCAGGAAGAGGAGAGGCAACTAAATCTTGAGCAGCCATTCCTGCTTCTCTGCGTGAGCAAGGAGGTGGAGAACATGACAACGCTTCCAACCAATCCCTTTCCTCAACTTTAAAAGTGGGAAGAGGAACACGTTTAGCACCCAGAACTTTCTGTTCAGCAGCAGACAACATTTCCTGCAAAGGAAAATTCCTCTTCAGAGCAATAACAGCTGCTTGAGTACAAAGGGCCTGCAAATCTGCACCAGCAAACCCTACAGTCTTTCTTGCAACCCATTTCAGCAAAGAGCCAGTAACTGGTTTTGGCCACTTTTGAGTATGAAGTTCAAGGATTGCAGCCCTGTCCTCCATTGATGGCAGTGGAAAATAAATTTCTCGATCAAATCTCCCTGGCCTCCTCAATGCAGGATCAACAGCATCAGGGCGATTTGTTGCACCTATCACCACCACCGAGCCTCGGGACTTTAAACCATCCATCAGAGAAAGCAATGTGGACACAACTGAACTATGTGTCTGATCTTGCTGCCTTGTCCGTCTAGGTGCTAAGCCATCTATCTCATCAAAGAATATGATTGAAGGTTGACATTTCTCAGCGACCTGGAACAAGAGCCTCAGCTGACGTTCAGCATCACCAACATATTTCCCTAAGCAGTCAGCACCTTTGCGAGCAAAATATGCAATTCGTTTATCCCCACGAGCACAAGAACCAATCAATGCTCGCACTACAAGAGTTTTACCTGTTCCAGGATAGCCATGCAAAAGAACACCTCTGGGTGGTGTAAGCCCCAGATTATCAAAGAACTCAGGATACAACAGCGGTAAGATGACAACTTCCTTCATGCAACGGATAACATCCTGCAAGCCAGCAACAGATTCCCAACCCTCAAAAGATTTTCCACTGTCAGACTCTGAACCTCCAATATAGACAGGTGCTATTCTTAACAAATCCCGATGAAGTCTCTTGCCCTCACGTTTCAAGAACTCTTCATCCTCACCACAATTCTCCAACCATTTTTCTTCCGCTTCAATATCCTTTCGCCACGCATCATTTGATTCTTTCCTCATTTCCAACTTCATTTTCTTAGCTTTCATTTTCTTTATCTTAGCTAAATATTGAATACCATGAGGTTGAAAAAGATGTCGATGATCAGTGCAGGCTATGAGAAACTTGCGATGATCAAATATACAGCCATTAGCCCTTGCACAAGGCTGCAAAAAATAGAATGCTATTGATAAGAAAGTAATATGGACATCTTCATTTGTCTCTAATGAAAACTGAAGCAAGAGAAGGGGAGGCTGTACTGAGGGAGATTCTTTGGACAAAAGATATCAAGAAACATACCAAGTGGTATGTTTTTGGACATCGATCAACACGACATCCAATTGTTGCTCCAGGCCTCCCACATCTGGTGCATTTTAATGCTCTTCCTCTACAAAGTGCTGCCCTAACATTTTTTAAGTGACCCAAGCCAGCAAAATAAACCTACAAAAAGGAACATTAGAAATAAGAGGATATATATGCATACAGAGAGAGTGAATATTGTTAAAAGGGGAAGTTTCACAATGGAATGGACAACAAGCTATGGTACAAGACCATGGTGTATCAAAAGCCCAAAGAAGCTACAGTAACAATAGTGGACGTCCAAAATACCCATAAAATCCTAGAGCTTATTGTGGAGGAAACAATAGTTGATAAAATCAGCATAATATGTGTAAATGCATATATGTGCATACTCAAAAATATCACAAAAAGGCAATTAATAAGCTCAAAAAAGAGGTGGAAAATAAAGCTCACCTCAGGACTCCATACAGCACACTGTTGATGAACCCAGATTCGAGCAATACCATAACGATCATTTGTAGGACCGAGGAGACGACCAAGCCACCCAGGTTCATCACCAAACCCATCCCAAATGTCATAGTTAGGTTCCTCAGAAGTTGAAGAGCTGTATGCTTCATTTTCACTATCACCAGCATCATGAACCAGCTTCTTTGGTGGTTTGCCATCAGTTGCACCACCACACAAACCACACCTCCTCCCTTGTTTGATTCGTGGCTTGCTAATTGTCTCAGCAGCTGTTTGATTTGACTCTTCTATCTTCATATCACTTTTATGCTCCAAAGTTTTTTCAGGAACCTTAAACAATCCATTATCTTTTGCATCATGAACACAACAATCTTCAACTTCCTCTGCAACGTTATGTACTTCTATAACATCCTCTCCATTTGCTCCTTCATCCTGACATTTGAACTGTTGAACTTGTTCTTCCCTCGGCTCCATTCTTTCAGTTAATTCAATTACCTTAGCATTTTCATGGTCAATGTAGCCCTCATCCAATTTTATACAATTTGATACTTCTCTATTTTCTTTGTTAATCACCTCAACCAGATTGTCATCCAACCTCTCCTCATTTCTCTGACTTATTTCATTCTCTACAACAGCTGTACCCTCCACAAACTCATCCTCATTATTTTCACTCATTTCACTTTCGAAAGCAGACACACCCTCCACTACATCATCTCTAATTCCTCCTTTTTCCACCTCTCTTTCTTCTTCCTCGCAACAAATATCATCCTTCACTTCACTCCCTGAACCACTAGCCGCCTTAACCCTCCCCAGCCTCTTGGATTTAAAAACCATCAGTTCCCTATCATTCATTTGACCCTCCTCTTCCATTTCGTCCTCCTCACCATCATCATCATTTTCATCCTCCTCCCCCTCCTCATTCCCACCTACATCCTCAAAAAGCTTCCTGCTACTAGACAGAACTCTGTCCTCCATCTTCACTTTGACACTCGCATTCCTTCTCCTTGTCCTCAACCTTGAGGTCCAACTCCCCAGAGTCAGTACCTCCCTCATCTGTTCCTCCTCCTCCTCCTTCACACTTCCTAACCTCCTCTTCCCCCGACCAGACCTCCCACTCTTCCCAACCTTATGCCTTTTCTTCGGAGGCCTAGGTGACACATCCAAAATAACAGGCGCTCTCTTGACCCGTGAGCTCCTACGGAGTTCCAAATCCACACTCTCCGGCCCTTCAACATCATCCCCTTTATTTCCTTCTCTATGGTTCCTATTATACTCTTCTTCACATATTGCATCCAATCTCTTACGCTTCGTTTGAAGCCTAGTACCCGTTTTCTTCCCACAACCCCTCTGTTTCGATGAAGAAACCGAGGTCGGTGTTAATTGCATGACCACCAACCCCCCACAAATTAATATGTAAAACCTCTAATTTATATATCAAAATATTCCTAAACTTCCATAAAACATTGCATATATTATTAATCGAAAAGATTTAGGCAAATGAGTATTCAACTAATGATCCATATTTCAGTTTTCCCAATTGGGTGCTTCTATAAACCGATGATATTTGAAGACAGATACAAATCGTTGGAACTCGGTACTTAACTCACCAGGGTGTACGCTGAATTGGATCATTCCGTACTGAAAATCGAAAATAAAGCGAAACCCATTAACTACAATCGCTAAGAAACCAATTTAGTAGAAAATTATTTGCAGTTTGAGGGGCTTCAAGTTTTGGGTTTCTTTTCAGGTGAAGGATGAGACTTAGGGCATAAGGTTTTAGAGAAGGGAAAATACTAAGGCATTTTATACTAGTGAAATTTTTTGTTCTATTAATCTTCACGCGCCTGAAAAGGGAGTGAATTAAATTAAATTAAATTTATAATTATTATATAAAATTAATAATATTCAATTATTATACATTAAAAAATTAATATAAATATATTTTAAATATGTGAATATATCAAATTTTATATAGAACAAATGTTATATGTGAATTTTATAAATATATAACACTTTTTAAAATGACTATATATATTTTACTCAATTAAATTAAAATTACGAGTAAATCCAACATTAACTTAATTGGGTAATAACAAAAAATCTGATTATTTTATAAAATATACACGTAATAAAATTTGAACCCAAATATTTTATAATTTTTCAACATTTATATTTTGCTATTCAACTAAAACCTCATTTATTATTTATATCAATTTCTATAAAAGATCTCGAGATCTTTAAAAAAAAATCTATTTTGTTAAATTGTCACATATTTTTTAGCCTATAAAGAAATTCACATTTTCCCTAAAAAATCCAAAAAAAAAAGTAAATTTTATTATTTTATAATAAAAATATTTGAAAATTATATCAAATTAAAATTTTCAAATCACATTTTATATATATTTATTTATTATTTTATTATTTTATCAAAGAGGCCATTTTGGATTGTTAATTAAATAGGAGTGGGAACGTACGCGTTTGATTGATGAGTGGGGATATTTGTAAAATCAGTTATTTTTCTTTTCTATTTTTTTTAATTTTTGCTACCAGAAAGGAAGAATTGCCGCCAAAAATATTAGATTTGTTTTTGATAGAAAATACCAAAAAGTAGGGGAAATATGTAGGTCAAAATATGATATTAGTCCATGTATTTCTATAGATTTTGAGATTTAGTTTGTATATTTTAAAAGTTAAAAAGTTAATCCTTTTTATTTTCTCGGTTTAAAAATCGTAATCTAATTATTATTGTTAATGCTAATTTCTATTAAAAACTCAACATGTTCATTCTTCGTCAATTATATTTCAGATCATATGAGAGCAGTTTATTCAACATGTCAATTTGAATTTTTTTTTATGAAAAATACTTATGATTTTAATGATTGATCTTAGATTTGTAAATAAAAAAAGTTGAAAAACTTAATTTTAACTTTTTAAGTGTAAGGACTAAATTTCATAGTTTATCAGATTTAACTATTCAAATCTATCACCTGAAAAAGATCTACCAATTATGAATTCTGATTGATTGAATTATAAAACAAAACTATCGCAGGCGATATCCTTCCAAGAGACAACGATCTCATGTTAAAGCTCTAGTAAATGTGATTTATAAATTTTTTTAAATATTAAAATTTCTAAAAAAAAATTGTAATTTTTTAAGATTTTTTAGATGATGATGTCTTGATAACATCATCGTATAACATGTGACAGCATATGATTGGTTGAATATCCCAATAAACTAACGTTTAAAGGACTAGACTGTGAACATATTATAACAAGACCAAAATGGGCTAAAAACACTTTAAAGACCAAAGTGGGAAAAGAAGTATACTTTAGGGACTAAAGTGTGCATTAAACCTAGAAAAACAAATTCGTGGAGTTCATTGGGAATACGGTTTTAAGGTATAACGGCTCCTTGGAAGAGAATCACTAATTTTAAAAAATACCTTTAAGATAGTATAAATACAATTTTAGTTTTCATCATGTGAGACGCACATGTTCATTGTGTTTTATCCAAAATATGTATTTCTTTTATAAATCTCTAATTTATAAAAATCAAATTTCAGATTTTTTCTCAGTGGCGGTGTCAGCTTCCGAGCCGGCTATTGCTTGCCTTTTTCCTCTCCCATCAACCCTTTCTTTCTTTCTTCTTCTTATTCAATACACACATCTTGTCTCTTTTCAGTTTGCAGATCTATTTTGTGGGTATCTTTATTGTCTTCACAAGTTATGATGGACAAATGACGGTGCTTGTCGTTCGCTAAAACTCCACCAGCCACCAGCAGTTTTTCTTGGAAAGAGAATGGCTCTTCGTCAACTTCTTGATTTGTTTCTGTTTTGATAGTATTTCAGAATAATAAATGATTTCACGTATCGATTTGGACCCGTGTTGTCTTAAGTTTTATATGTTTTTTGTTTGTTTTTACATTGTTTAATAAGTCTTCAGTTTTAAATTTTTTTGTTTGCTCTTGTAGCCCGATTTTTAGTCTTGCTTATGCATGTAATCTTAGTTTTATAAGTGATTTTAGTGATAACTTTGTTGTCGTCCTCTCTAGTTTGGTGAATGCTCGATTCTTTTGTCGATTTTTTATCGTCGCTTTAGGCCATCCGGGGTTGATTTCCTTGTGTTAAGTGCTTGCAATCACTCCAGATTTGTCGTGCTTGAATTGTGACAAAGCCAATTGTCAACGTGTCATAATAATGCTAAAGCTAAAGCCTTTCTTGTGTTGATGGAGCTTGTCCTTCACCATATACGACGAGTGTTTGTTATTATTTTCTCTCTGAATTGTATGGTTACATTCATTAAATAAATTAATAAATTTACCTTTCAAAACAAAAATTCTTTTCATAATATTATTAAATTCATATTTAAAAATAATTATAATATTTAATTTAAAAAATAATTGTAAAAATTATACAATTAAAATAATTACAACGATAATTACATATTTAAAAATAATTAAAATTTAAGTTAATACCCCTTTTTTAAAATATGATTTTTTTAATATAAATCTATAATCTATAATATATAAAAGTCGTTTGATTGTTGTTTAAAAATTTTGGTGTGATTCATGCCACGTGCTACTTCATTACAGGTCCACATGTTAAACGCGTCATAAATTAACGTGGTTAGGATGGTTAGAAAGTACATGTACTAAAATGAATAAATTAAAACTACAGGTGCCACATTGACAATTTCTTAAAAGTAAAGGGGTAAAACTTGGTATTATCCCAATCCTTAGTTGCACCTCATGTTCCCGGTTTCTTTGTTTATGTAAGATAAACCCACCACGATTTATGTGATAAAGTTTAGTATAAGCAGAAAAATTAAAATGTTATGAATAATATTGAGATAATCTAATAAATTATTTTCTGTGTATAAAAACATTTAAAAATTATTTGTGAAAAGATAAAATGTCGAATTTAGATATGATGTTGTAAAGTATAAAATTTAATGAGAGGATAAAAAAATAACTTCATTGAAAATCAATTTTCCGGAAACCAAAAGCTAAACATTTTAATTTTTTGGTTTGGGTTAAAATTCCAATTTAAAATCGATGTTTGATTAGTAAAGCTCCTTATTCATTAAAATTCTCGATTTAAAATCAAAATTTAAGATGAAAAATATATAAATCGTTGGGTTACTCAAAGTCCAACTCAGTTCGAAATGTGTGATTACTTTTTTGTCTAAGTCTGACCCAATTTAAGAAAAGTAAATCGGGTCCGACCCGGTCTATCCATATTTGATTTTTTTAGATTAAGTTTCAAATTGTATTTTACCTATTCTATTAAGAAATTAATAAATTAGTCATTGCACATTGGATCAAAGAGCAAACCAATCTTTTTTTGTGAAAAAATCATCCATTTTTACTATTAAAAACTAACATGACTGGCATAATAACCAAACAGTAACACGTTATGTGTAGGGACCAGTTTTTAACATTAGAATATTCCACGTAATAATTTACTTTTTTTAACAATTTCATTATAGGTTTTAATCATATATGTTATTTTTGACACAATGCCTAGAACTACCCATAGTCCCTCTTCGACCCATAAATAGGAGGATAATGCGCTTCAACGCACTCAAATCCACGTCATCATGTATTAACAACAATACCCATACTAATCGAATAAGACTCAATCGACAATTTATTTTTAAATTTGAGAAGTTTGGTTTAATTATATATTGTTAATTCAATTTAATCTATTGTTTTCTCGATTATATATAGACGATATTCCCTTCATCGGTTTAATGTTTCTTAGTAATAAAGTAGGCAACATATTTTATTTTCAACAAGTTCCAAAACAACTAGAGCTTGCCATTATCTTATATAAGGTATCGTACGTGAGTTTGGAGTTCCACTATACGGTTTAGGTTTACACGTGTTGATGGATCGGATTTAAATCGAATTTTGGTAAGATACTAATATATTTTATGTTTATTTAATTTAATTCGATCTGAAATATGGTTTAAAGTTTTGTCGAAATTTACTTATATTTGTAAATAGCTAACCCAACTTCATTTTAAACTCATATTGTTTTTAAAAAAAAACTAGAAAATATAATTATATTAATTCAATATTTAATAATTTTTATTTAAAATTTTATATGCAGTCATTTTAACATTTTTATGTGTTATAAATTATATAATATAAGATATTACAAACTTAAAAAATGGGCCAAGCTCGGGTTTGTTTGAGTCTTGAATATTCCAGCCCGAACTTGATCCATATCTTAAATGAGCTTAATTTTTTTCCTAAGCATCTTTCGAACTTAATATTTTTATCTAAACTTTTTCTAATTTTAAGAAAACATCCGAATTTAAGAGATTAGCCTCACCCTAACCCATAGAATAGTCCAACAAATATATTTTTGGACTGCAAATTGATACACAATCATTAGTTTTTAATTAATCATTGATTTTAGTTATTTTCTATCATTTTCTAGCCACATGACCTATTTTTTCCTTGTCTAAAATAATCATGTTGAAATATGAAACTCTACATCACAATTCATGGAGGTTCCATTGGGAACTAACTTTGATGTCAAAAAATGGAGTAAATTGTGTAATACAAAACATGTAATTCATTGATAAACTTGAATTAATTAGGGATATTTGTGAATTTGAAAATTATGTTTTATAATTTTTAAATATAATACTATTTTGAATTTTAATAGTTTATTTTAATAATTAATAATAAATTAATTAAATATTTGTATTTGGTACATTGATATTGTAGTTTTTTTTTTTATTTCACAAGCAACATCATATATTTTTCTTTTAAATATTTATTTTTTAAATATGTAACCGTCGACCCTGTTTGTGGAGTCTAAAAACTCTACTGACAACGCACTAAATATTTTTTCCATTAATTAATAGATAAAATGTGATATTTTGTTTTAAAAGTCATCAAAATTAGTATCAAACGGTGAATTTTAATTTAAAAAATCAAAATTGATGGTAAATTTTAATAAAATTAAATTTAATATAAATGTTCAATCACATTAAAAGTTGAATGATAAATCTATTCATATTCTTAAAGTATAATGGTAAATATCAATTAAAATAAAATATAGTAGCAAATTTCAATATGTACTCAATAAGATGGCGGATTTAAATTCTAATAATACAAAAATCTATTAAATTATATATATACATATAATTTTCAGTAAATGGAATGTGTGACTAGACTTGTCCATGGGTCGGACCGGCCGCTCGAAAAGTGAGAGGGTTTGAACAAAAAATAAGGTCCGTTTAGAAAACGAGTCAGGCCTTGAGTAAGATTTTTTTGTCTGGGTCCGACTCAACCCAAAATTGCAAAAAAAAAAAAAATTGTTTTCTCACTGTTTTGCTATCATTTCACTATTATGTTGCTACTATTTTGTTATCATTGTTTGGAGATTTTATAACTTTTATTTTATATTAATTTTACTATTATTTTAGAGGCATTTACTTGTTAAGTTGCACTTATTTTAGTATTATTTAAGTATAAAGATTTTCTTAAATTTATTTTTAAATTATTAGAAAATATTTATTTTAATGTTTTTAGTGTATTATATATATATTAAAATTTATATAAATAAATTTAATATAAATAGATCAAATCAAGCTCAAATTTTAATATTTTTATTTAAATTAAACTTATACAAAATTTTAAACACATTGGGCTAACCTAAGTAACAGTGGCGTGAATGATATCATAATTTTCAATGGTGTGAAAGATTTCACGTATACAACAACAAGCCACAGGAAGTCAAAAGAAGATGAAAAGTGAGGATTTCTCGAGATTTGCTTCAAAAACACATGCATGGTCGGCTGTTTTATTTGAAAACATATTTGTAAAATATTTTTTATTTAATTTTTTAAAACAAAATGGTAAATATACAAAACTCAAATTTGATTTAAATATTCAAAAATGAATAATAATTTAAATAATTTATTGATTTTTTTAACAATCTAATTATATGATATTTTTGACATAATTTTTAGAACTACTAATAGCCCGTAGATTTATTCATGAGTCAGGTTACTCGTCAGGCCTGAAGGCCTGCACGGAATTTGAGAGGGTTGTGTAACATCCTGAATTTTTGGGCCTATGCGTTTAATAGGTGGATATGTTTAATGTGTTAATTTAAGTGTTGGTGGTCCAAATTGGGCTCAGGCTTAGGTAGAGACCTTGATTAAAATTATCTGTTTGGGCATTATAGGGTTTAAAATGTAGTATCTATGTTTAAAATACCAAAGTGGGCTTGTGGCCCAATCTTAGGAGGTGACGCCACACAAGAGAGTAAGGGGCCCAAATTTAAGTTTCATGGAGCCCAATTCTTTTAATTTAAGTTAGCTAAATTTTGGGCATTAGGATTAGGTGGAGTGGATGGCAACAAGGCTAAAATTTTGGGGTTTTAATGTTTAAAATATGTGGATAATAAGCAGATAAAGGCTATTATTTAGGAATTTATTTTATGTGGATAATAAGCGGATAAAGGCTAAATTTAGGGATTTTAATGATTAAAATATGTGGATAATATCTTTGATAAAGGAGGGAGGAGTTAGAGATAATTAAGTCTCTTTTAGATGAGCTAGTAGATTAAGATAAATGAGAAAAGATAGGATTTATCTGCAAGGTTAGGTAAGTGCCGAAATTTCTATAAATAGGGGGAATATCTCTTCAATTTCAACATTTGGGTTTTTCTCTCATTCTTTTCTCTTCTTCTCGAGTAAAAGCCAAAAACTCCTAAAGTTCCATCTTCTTCTTCATTCTCTGCAAAGCCAAATCTCTAAGCCTATTCCCTCATCTTCACTTTGATTCAAAAGCCAAACTCTTTCCATTCTTTTTCTTCCTAGCCGAAATCTTCATGTCTCTTCCTTGTTTTCTTTTCTTCTTCTCTTTTCCCCTGTCGAAACCGAAACTCTTCACTCAAGTATTTTAAAAGCCAAAGACACATCACCCTTCTCTTGTTCATACTTTTTCCGGGATTTTCCTAAAAGCCAAATCCCTAGATCTCATCTCCTGTGATTGCCGAATTACTTCATGGTGCCTACTTGTGCCGAAATCAAGGGAACTTTAGTGGAGTCAATCGCATAGATCTCTAAGTTATAGAATCGTGTTACTTTCGGGATTTCAAGGTAAGTGATCTATTAGTTTTAACGTATAATTTGAGATTTATTAACCTTGGCCGAATATTGAATGGCTAAATCTTCGTGTGATTTTCCGGCTTTTGAGCAAGGCTTTACATTGAGGATAATAGATCCGGATAGCAAGGACATCGACTAAGAATATTGGATTTCGCGATAACAGGTGTGTAATACTAACCCACCATCTAGATCTGATTATTAATGTATGCTCATAAGTTTATATGTTGTGATAAATATCGATATCTCGGTTTAATGTTGGAAACCCGGAAAGGGTGAAGCAAATCACCAGGTCAGTGAATGTTTGACTTTATATAATAAAAGCATATTGATTTTATGACTGCATGGGTTGGGTTGATGAAAGGAGGAAGTTATACGTTATATGTGTAGCGGTTTATACCGTGATCTCGTTATATGTTGTAGCGGCTAATACCGTGATCTCGTTATAAGGGCTTCGGCCATAATATGTTGATGAGCGACATGACCGCCATCTTGGCGTGTAAGCGGTGTGGGTCGATTGTAGAAATCCCCAATGGTGTGAATGGCTGGTGCGGGCGTGTAGCGGATGGAAACCTAGGCAAATGGGTTGGGCCTTGCATATTATTTGTTATTTTTTTAAATGAAATTATTAATCTGCTTTTATGGGCCTAAGGCCAAAATCTAGTGGTGCATGAGGGTTGCACACTCGAGTCTCGCGACTCACCCTATTAATTAACCTTTCGGGTGATACCTAGTGCTTGGACCGGGTGGAGAGGAACGCAAGGTGGCCATGCAAAAGACCAACTGGATCCATAAAAAGTCTCAAGTTAATACTTTATATTTTTAATTAATGGATTTTAAATCTCGTTGTAATAAGGCTATGGGCCACTAGTTTATGTTTTGTTTTATTTTGAGCTTTAATTACTTTTAGTTATTTAAATTCTTATTGAACTAATGTATCTATTTAAATTTGAGTTTTTTAATTTATAAAGGCATATTTTATTTAAACTATCAACTATTAAATTTCTCTCGAATAAGAAGATAAACTTTAGAAAAATATTTTTTCTGAAAATACGACATGTTCTTCCAAAATTTTTAGTGACATACCAGATCCTATTAAGTGGTGTTTGGGCCGGGTTTGGGGTGTTACAAATTGGTATCAGAGCCCGGTTCAAAACTCAGCTCTGGGGTTTTTTTTTGGGCTCAAAACGTTCTCTAAAATGGGCTTTTGAAATATGGATGTCTTTAAGTAATAACAGATCTGTTAGCTCGGCATGGCACCTGCGTCTCCGGCCCAAGTCCGCCAGGTAAGTACTCTGAACCATTGTATGATCTTTGTATATGTGGGCTTAATGGGCTTAGTGGGACGTAGATTAGTTAGAATTAGAACTTGATAGACTCTAGGCTTAGTTCAAACCACTTCTTAAAATGTCATAAAACTTAATTTCACTAAACAAACCCGCTAACGAGCCGCAAGACTAGGGTGTGGTAACCGCATACGCATGTCTAGGAAGGATCCTAAAGAGCACAGGTATTTAAGCGATCCCTAGTGACTCACCTCCTCTTCACTGGAATCCTACAGTGCGTGAGTGACTGCTCACCCTAGCCACGAGGACTTGTTGACGGGCCAAAATCTATAATTAAAACCCGAAAGGGACCAAATACCTTATCTTTACAAAATTGCTAGAAACCTTTGTTTTGGAAAAAAAAAAACCCAAGATACCCATGATTTGCAAATATACCCCGATTTACATAGTCAACAAAATTTTTCCGTAAAAAAAAAAAAACAACACAACACATGACAACAAACAGAAATCCACAACCACCTAAACACTACTATTTTCTTTTGAAATCAAATCCTTCAAGATACCCCTGTTTGTTTTAAAAATAATTTTTTTTTGAAAATATTCCTGATTTATAAAAAAATACTAAATTGCCCCTAATGTGTAAAATGACCAAAGTACCCTTGATTGCAAAATTACTAAAATACCCTTATATTGGAAAATTACTAAAATACCCTTATATTGGAAAATTACTAAAATACCCTTATATTGTAAAATTACTAAATTACCCTTATATTGTAAGATTACTAAAATACCCCTGTTTGTAAAATTACCAAGATACCCCTAATTTTCCAAATTACAAAAATACCCCTGTAGGATAAATTACGAAAATACCCCTGGGTAGTGAAATGACGAAAATACCCTTAGGTGATGAATGTAAGTTCTATTTGTATGATTGATGATTGCATGTATGTGTATATGGAACTAGGAGACAAACTTGAGACTGAAACTTGTAGATGTAATTCCGAATTCGAAAGAACTACTCTTAAACTACTGCTCATAAGATTGTTCGTGGTTAAACCGTGGAAGAAACTTATTAATTCATAAAATTCTTAATCAGATAAACGCGGACCGATAGCATGAGTACAAGGGGACGAGGACGCTCTAGATGTGAATACCGGTGCGTACTCTACCATAGAATACTAAGTGTTTATTTTGGGTTTAGTATTGAGTGCGCAATGGAAGCATGGTAGTGAGACTTAGGTAGTACGATTAATAGTTAGTTGGAAATTTCGAGGACGAAATTTCTTTAAGGGGGTAGAACTGTAACATCCTGAATTTTTGGGCCTACGCGTTTAATGAGTGGATATGTTTAATATGTTAATTTAAGTGTTGGGGGTCCAAATTGGGCTCAGGCTTAGGTAGAGGCCTTGATTAAAATTATCTGTTTGGCATTATAGGGTTTAAAATGTAGTATCTATGTTTAAAATACCAAAGTGGGCTTGTGGCCCAATCTTAGGAGGTGACGCCACACAAGGGAGTAAGGGGCCCAAATTTAAGTTTCATGGAGCCCAATTCTTTTAATTTAAGTTAGCTAAATTTTGGGCATTAGGATTAGGTGGAGTGGATGGTAACAAGGCTAAAATTTTGGGGTTTTAATGTTTAAAATATGTGGATAATAAGCGATATAAAGGCTATTATTTAGGAATTTATTTTATGTGGATAATAAGCGGATAAAGGCTAAAATTTAGGGATTTTAATGATTAAAATATGTGGATAATATGCTTTGATAAAGGAGGGAGGAGTTAGAGATAATTAAGTCTCTTTTAGATGAGCTAGTAGATTAAGATAAAGGAGAAAAGATAGGATTTATCTGCAAGGTTAGGTAAGTGCCAAATTTCTATAAATAGGGGAATATCTCTTCAATTTCAAAGATTTGGGTTTTTCTCTCATTCTTTTCTTCTTCTTCTCGAGTAAAAGCCAAAAACTCCTAAAGTTCCATCTTCTTCTTCATTCTCTCAAAAAGCCGAAAAATCAGTAAGCCTATTCCTCATCTTCACTTTGATTCAAAAGCCAAACTCTTTCCATTCTTTTTCTTCCTAATCAAATCTTCATGTCTCTTCCTTGTTTTCTTTTCTTCTTCTCTTTTTCTGTCGAAAACAAACTCTTCACTCAAGTATTTTAAAAGCCAAAGACACATCAGCCTTCTCTTGTTCATACTTTTTCCGGGATTTTCCTAAAAGCCAAATCCCTAGATCTCATCTCCGTGATTGCCGAATTACTTCGTGGTGCCTACTTGTGCCGAAATCAAGGGAACTTTAGTGGAGTCAATCGCATAGATCTCTAAGTTATAGAATCGTGTTACTTTCGGGATTTCAAGGTAAGGGATCTATTAGTTTTAACGTATAATTTGGGATTTATTAACCTTGGCCGAATATTGAAGGGCTAAATCTTCGTGTGATTTTCCGACTTTTGAGCAAGGCTTTACATTGTGGATAATAGATCCGGATAGCAAGGACATCGACTAAGAATATTGGATTTCACGATAACAGGTGTGTAATACTTCCCCACCATCTAGATCTGATTATTAATGTATGCTCATAAGTTTATATGTTGTGATAAATACCGATATCTCTCGGTTTAATGTTGGAAACCCGAAAAGGGTGAAGCAAATCACCAGTCGATGAATGTTTGACTTTATATGATAAAAGCATATTGATTTTATTATCGCATGGGTTGGGTTGATGAAAGGAGGAAGTTATACGTTATATGTGTAGTGGTTTATACCGTGATCTGTTATATGTTGTAGCGGCTAATGCCGTGATCTCATTATAAGGGCTTCGGCCATAATATGTTGATGAGCGACATGACCGCCATCTTGGCGTAGCGGTGTGGGTCGATTGTAGAAATCCCCAATGGTGTGAATGGTCGACGCGGGGCGTGTAGCGGATGGAAACCTAGGCAAATGGGTTGGGCCTTGCATATTATTTGTTATTTTTTTAAATGGAATTATTAATCTGTTTTATGGGCCTAAGGCCAAAATCTAGTGGTGCATGAGGTTACACACTCGAGTCTCGCGACTCACCCTATTAATTAACCTTTCAGGTGATACCTAGTGCTTGGACCGGTGGAGAGGAACGCAAGGTGGCCATGCAAAAGACCAACTGGATCCAAAGAAAAGTCTCAAGTTAATACTTTATATTTTTAATTAATGGATTTTAAATCTCGTTATAATAAGGCTATGGGCCACTAGTTTATGTTTTGTTTTATTTTGAGCTTTAATTACTTTTAGTTATTTAAATTCTTATTGAACTAATGTATCTATTTAAATTTGGGTTTTTTAATTTATAAAGGCATATTTTATTTAAACTATCAACTATTAAATTTCTCTCGAATAAGAAGATAAACTTTAGAAAAATATTTTTTCTGAAAATACGACATGTTCTTCCAAAAATTTTAGTGACATACCAGATCCGGTCGTGGTGTTTGGGCCGGGTTTGGGGTGTTACAGGTTGGGCAAAAAAATTAGACACGTTTAAAATATGGGTCGGACTCAGGCTTGAACATTCAAAGTCCGAGCTCGGCTCGGCCCATTTTAAATTTATAATACTTTATATTATGTTATTTTTATATATTATATAATTTAGAACATATTAAAAAAATAAACCTATATTAAATATATAATACTACTCTAATATAAATATTAAAATAATGTTAAGATGACTATATAAAAACTTTCAATAAATAAAATAAAATAATTAAATATTAATATAATATAATATAAATATTTAAAAAAATTTAAAAATAATATGGGTGGGTCTAAAATGAGATTGGGTTAGTCTTTTGTAAATATAGACGGGTTTAGGTAAAATTTTAGGCTCATATTTCGGGTAGGGTCGGGTTTGAGCAAGCATAAAGTATGTTAATATTATACTTAAGCTCAACCCATGAGCACTTCTAATAACCTCTCCCAACCCTTAAATAGGAGGATAATGCGCTTTAACGCACTCGAACCCACGTTCTCTTACATTGACAACAATACTTAAGCCAATCAAGTTAAGACTCAATAAATGTATAAAAATTTAAAATAAATCACTAATATTCCAACAATAATCCTAAAATCAAAACCATACGTGAAAACAATAAAATAATAACGATATTTTAACTTTCAATCATAATATATAAATTAATATCCTGTAAATTACAATTACAAATATAAAATACATTACTTAAAGTTGTGGAAAGTTGAGAAAGCTCAATTATAAAAATAGTCACTTTTATTTGACTCATATTATATTTTAGTCACTTATGTTTGAAATGTTACATTTTAGTCACTTACGTTATCGTTTTGTTACGAAGTGGTCAGTCTACCGTTAAACTTTGTTACCTCCCTAGCAACAGTCCTACATGGCAGTCCAAATGGTTTTAAATGCCAACTTGGATGTTCAGTTGTTGGGATGAAAATAGGTTTTTAATTAAATAAATTTAATTTCGATTGTAACGTAGGACATCCAAGTTGACATTTAAAATCTATTTGGACTGCCACATAGGATCGTCGTTAGGGATGTAACAGTAGAGTGACCACTTTGTAACAAAACAATAACATAAGTGACTAAAACGTAACATTTCAAATATAAAAGACTAAAATGTAATCTGAAACAAACAAAAATGACTATTTTTATAATTTACCTTATGATAATAATGGAAAGAAGAAAATATGAAAATATTGTATGCTATGTTTTTATTTTTATTTTCATGTAATTAATGTGTTATAAATATATAAATTTATATTTTAATAATTTATTTTGTGAATAACTTTAGGAGGATGCCATACGCTTTATTATTATTATTTTGGGGATTTTTTATTAGGTTAAATTTTGTCATTAGTCCCTATACTTTGTAAAAATTGTGAATTTCATTATTGCACTTTAACTTGGTCACTTTTAGTTTTTATTCAATCATCACTAAATGATAACTGATAAATTTATTAAGTTTTTCTATTTCTAAAATATGGTACATCGAATATATTATTTCATGTGTAATATCATGCCAGCTTATTATATGTTTATTAGTAAAAAAAAGAAGCAATTAAGCTCTTAACAAAATTTAGCACCCAATGGAGCCCTTAAAAATGAAAAATTAATCTTTCAAGCTCCTCCGTTAACATTGATCAAGTTTAATCGTTAAATTTTGCTGATGTGGCTGACAACCAATCTAATGGTGACACATGACGACCACTTTTACATTAAATGCCGCATCAACAACTATCTTTTAAAAGTAAAAAAAAAAAAAATTCCTAAAAAGATATTTTAAATTTGAATTGCTTTTGACTCAAATTATTGTTTAATAAATAAATATACATTTTAAAAATAATTTTTAATAAGTTTCCTATAATTTTTAAAATAATTATTAAAAAAATTACAATTAGGATGAACATGGACAACCATTTTTCCAGGTTCAATATGTGATTTCTAAATAGTTATTTTAAAAATATATATTTACTTTTAGGATTTTTTTTTAAAATATATTTGCTGATGTGGTATCGTAACCGCCACATGTCATTGTTCGATTGGTCTGTCAACCGTCAGTAAAACTTAACAACCAAACTTAGTCAACGTTGACGAAAGGGTTTGATTGATTAATTTTTTATCTTTAAGGGCTCAATTGGGTGCTAAATTTGATGAGAGCATAATTGATTTTTTTTATTTTTCAATGAGGGCTTTTTTTACTAATAAACCTTATTTCTATATATTACTCATTAAAAGTCCAATTAATGGATTAATAACCACTATCATTTGCGTCAAAATTGAAATTTCAAATTTTGAAAAGTATAAGGACTTAGAATAATGTAATTGAAGAATATGAACCAAACCTACAATTGTACGCATAATGCAAGATAAAGTTGTCTATGGATCGGGCCCTAACAAAATTTTAGGCCCGAGCTCAACCAGTATTAGTTCTTTTTTAATTTATATATATATATATTTAAATATATAATACACCAAATACACTAAAAATATTAAAATAAATGTTTCCCAACGAATTGAAAATAAATTAAAAATAATATTTATACTTAAACAACACTAAGATAAGTGTAACTTAACAAGCAAATGCCTCTAAAATAGTAACAAAATTAACTATAAAACAAATGTTATACAATATCCAAACATTAACAAACAAAATAATAGTAACATAATAGTGAAATGGTAGCAAAACAATGGCAAAAAGTGGGAAAACGTTAGCAAAAATAACAATTTTTTTTTTAATGTGGGTCGGGCCGGGCTTGAGCCAAAATAACTTACCCAAGACTCGACCCGTTTTCTAAACGAGCCTTGTTTTTTTACCCAAGCCCATTTTTCGAGCTTATATTTTTGCTCAAACCCTCCCATTTTCAGGATGCCCTACCCATGGACAACTCTAGTGTAGGATAAGTGATTAAATTTAACCAAACAGATTTAATTATTACTATTTGGGTTAAGATTAAAATTTTAAAATTCGAAAAGTACAAAGATTAAATCAACAACTTTCACAAAGTACAGGGACTAATAGCAAATTTAACCTTACTATTATTATTATTTTATTTTGGGTAAACTACCAAAATAGTCACTTTTGTTTAACTCAGGTTACACTCTAGTCACTTATGTTTGAAATATTACATTTTCGTCACTTACGTTAATGTGTTGTAACATTTTAGTCACTAAGCCATTAATTGTCGTTAACGGCTGATGCGACACGTTAAATCATCATTTCCAATAAAAAATTAGGTTAAATTATACATTTGGTCCCCATTTTTTTTCATTTGGAGCTAAAATTTAACTTAAAATTTTCATTTGAAATGATGATTTAACGTGCCACATCAGTTTACCGTTATACTGTTAATGGCAATTAACGCTCAGTGGCTAAAATGTTACAACACGATAGCGTAAGTGACTAAAACATAACGTTTCAAACATAAGTGACTAAAATGTAACCCGAGACAAACAAAAATAACTATTTTGATAGTTTACCCTTTTATTTTTATAAAAAAATATGACAATATATTAGCTGTGTCAAGTATTGTACAAAAATAGTAATAATATAAATTCTGGATAAGGCAGTCCCTCTATATTTAGCTTCCAAAAACTCGGTCAAAGAAAAAAAAGAGGAAACAGTTGAGAGCTTTCCAGGATCTTATCGTTTACAGACCAGAAAACCAGTTTTGATGGCAACAAATGATTATGAAAGTGTGTTGAAGATGTTGGAGGAAATAACAACAAATGCTCGACAAATCCAAGAGCAGTTATTGGGTGAAATACTGAGTAAAAATGCTGAAACTGAGTATTTACAGGGATTCCTCCATGGCCAAACCGACAAGCAACTCTTCAAAAAAAATGTACCCATTGTTACTTACGACCATATCAAGCCTTACATTGATCGTATTGCTAATGGGAAGGCATCATCTGATATACTTTTAGTTGAACCCCTCATTGGGTTCTCATTAAGGTATGGATTTTCTGTGATTTCCGTCTCTGTTTTTCCATTGTGTTTTACCCTTTTTTTTTTTCTTTTTTTTTTCTGTCACATGTTTGATTAAATGCAGCTCCGGGACTTCGGGTGGGCAGCCAAAGCTGATACCTATCACGGCTGAAAGTGCAAACGTAACGGCGGCATTGGGTAACTTGCACCTGTCTTTGATGATCAAGTAAGTATGATTTATGCACTGAAAGTGATAGATTAGTAGATTGAAACATGGAACATAGCTAAGTTATTTCGGGTGCTTGTAAAGTTCCTTGACTACTTCTTGATAAATGAGTTTAGAGACATGATCTTTTAAGAAGTTACTGGTTTTCAATTAGAAGCGATCATGAGTTGAGTCGGGACGAGATAAAATTTTAGACCCATTTTCTACATGCAAATTTAATCTAAAAATGAGACTAAAATTTTATCTAAACTTAGATTTAGATAAAAATGCTAAACATTAAAATAAATATTTTTCAATAAATTAAAAATATAATAAAAAAATTTTTATACTTAAATAAGACTAAAATAGATATTTTTAAAATAATAACAAAATTAACAACAAAACAACAAAAAAAAAAGTAAGCAAATTCGGGTCAAGTCAGGGCAAAAAATTTTACCCAAGGCCTGACCTATCTAGAAAACGGACCTTATTTTTGTTAAAACCTATTTTTTAGATCTATATTTTTATTCAAATCCTCTCATTTTTTCGGATCAACCTTCAAGTCTAGACGAGTGTGCAGGTGATTATCAAGTCTATATCCAACTCACCCCTGAGTTTGAATAATATAGGTATCTTATATATGTTATGTTGGTGGCTTGAAATTTGTCTCATCTTCAAAAGAAAATGAAAACAGGAGCCCGTGTTGTGTCTATATATGGTATAAAAAAAAAAAGTTGATGTGGGAAAAGTTCTCAAGTTCAGGCATAAAGTGATTTAACCCCAAATGAACTATGTAGCATCAATCGTTTTTGGTTTCCATCCTGTTAGATCTTCCTGAGACATTGTTGCTGAAAGCCCCCCTTCCTTTTGGTTACTGGCATAGGAACAGCTCTGAAGAGCTTTTACAACAGCAGAGTCCTAAAACTAACCACTTCGGTTTATCCATTTACAGGCACTTTGGTGACCTAAGCCAAGTTGGTAAAAGAATGGAACTTTTGTTTGCCAAACCAGACGTTGAAACGCCTTCTGGCCTCAAGGCAAGTGCAGTCACAACGAGAGCATTCAAGGAGAGTAGCTTTCAAGCCATTTTGCCCAAGCTTTACACTAGCCCTTATGAGACTATCTTTTGCCCGGACACCAAACAAAGCACGTACTGTCAGTTACTTTTTGGTTTAATACAACGTGATGAGGTCGTGGTGATTGGCTCAATCTTCGCAGCTACGGTTTTAAGAGGTATCAAGTTCATAGAAAATAACTGGCGAGAGCTATGCTCTAATATAAAAACAGGTAAAATAAGTGATTGGATCACCGACCCGGGATGCAGAAAAGCAGCATCGTTGATCTTGAAGCCTAATCCCAAATTGGCTGACTTGCTAGAAGACATATGTAGTTGTAAATCATGGGAAGGAATAGTGAGAAAGCTATGGCCTAAAACAAAGTACATTGGTACCGTATGTACAGGAGCCATGCTACAATTTACTGCAGAACTTGAGTTCTATTGTGGTGGGCTACCATTAGTGTCAGGTTTTTATGCTTGCTCGGAAGGTGCCATCGCGATCAACTTAGAACCTCTATCTAAACCTTCAGATGTCTCTTACACAATCCTCCCCAATACGGTTTACTATGAATTCCTTCCGATCAAAGAAGACTGTGTTACATATTCTCAAAACCAGGTTCAGTTACACGGCACGTCTAGCCATAAAGTTACCGAAACTGTTGATCTTGTAAACGTGAAGCCTGGTCAATGTTATGAAATTCTTGTCACAACTCCTACAGGTAACATTATCCTCAAAACTCTTAAATCACAAGCCGAATTCATTCAAATGCCATGTCCTAACACATGATATAATGATCGAAACTTTTCAGGATTATATCGATATAAAGTCGGAGACATTATTAAGGTGACCGGTTTCCACAACAATACACCTCAGTTCCAATTTGTTGGGAGGCAAAACGTTGCTCTAGGCGTCGATATGGAAAGAACAAGTGAATCAGACATCTTAAAGGCAGTGGCAGAAGCAAAGGCACTTCTCAATCCGCTCGGACTCATCTTAACAGAATACACTAGCTACGGTGATACATCTTCAACACCAGGTCACTATGTCATATTCTGGGAGATTAAACCAAAAGAAGGCAACAACAAGAAGAAGAACGGCAAAGAACTTGACCCAAAGGTAATGGAAGAATGTTGCTCTAAAATGGAAGATTCATTGCATTTTACATATAGAATGTATAGGAAAGAAAACATAATTGCAGCTTTGGAGATTAGGGTTGTTAAACAAGGAGCTTTTGAGGCATTACTGGATTACTTTGTGTCCAATGGAGCTTCTTTGAGCCAATACAAGACACCTATTTGCATCAAAAGTAAGGAAGCTTTAAATATATTGGATTCAAGAGTTATAGCCAAGTTTTTCAGCCCAAGAACTCCAATACAAGACAACTAATCCTTGCAATGTTTTCCAGAGAAAATAAAAGAACTCATTTCTTCTTAATTTAGATTATGTCTTGTGACATTTTCTTCTTTAGTATTTACTTTCATTCTAGTGTTATTTTTTTTTTAAATCCCTTGCTTAAAAGAAGATTTTGATTTTGATTTTTATTACTTGTATTTTTGTTTTCTTCAATGGAAAATGCATAGAATCAATGCAATTGGGATCGTATTAGTATTTGTATTGGTCATATAGAATCAATGCTTGAAACCCTTACAAGTTGGTATTCGAATTTATATCAAGTATAATACGATACGAATATATAAAATATATAAAAAGATACTTTATATACCACAAAAATATGTGGATATAGATTTGGATATGCCTACAGCGGATATGGAAGTTACTTTATATTGAAACTAGTATGCTCCACCTACTATTCGCATCGTGTTGATTATTTTCCTTATGTTAAATTATAGATTAAAAATTTAAAGATTAAAATAAACTTTAAGCAAGATTTTCATAACTAGACCGATAGTCGAATTGGTCAGGTCACTAGTTCGTACGGTTCGATTAAATAAATCATTAAAAATCACAAAAATAAAAAATCGGTTCAATTGATTTTTTTTAACATTGTTTAATCGGTTCGTACTAGTTTACAGGTCAACTTTCTGATACCTCTCTTTAGATACGTCGGCCGATTTCTGGTCTAACCAGTCGGTTTGGTCCGATTCAAATATCATGACTCTAAGTCTCTACACTTCATAGATTTGCAATTTAGTTCTACTTTTATTTTCAAAAATTTAATCCTTCTACTTTTTAAATTTAAATCCACTTTCAATTTATATATATCATGTAATATTTTAATTGAATAAAAAACAAAATTAACTATTTGAGATAATTAATAACATTTCAAAAATATAAAAATTATATTATATTAAAAATTAAAATTTTAAATTTAAATTTAAGAAAGGTAAAATTATAAAGAAAAATACTTCTTTGTCTGTCTATTGACACGAAGGTTTGTCTGTCTATTGACATGGTTTTTTCTTTTTTTTTTCTTAAGTTTTTCTGGTTTTGGTTCTGGAGTGCAGTCTTTATGCGTGATGGAGGAAGAATTGGCTAACCTGAATTTGATTGATGAGAAAGAGGATGCGTTTCAGGAGGAAGCTGTGGTGGTTGATCAGAATTATCATCTTAGTCTGGTGGGACGCTGTTGGACAGATAGTGTTGTTCATTTTCCCTCTTTACGAAATACTATGGCTGATCTTTAGCATCTTATTGGGGGAATCTGTATTACAAACTTGGGGGAGAAACAGTTTATTTTTCAATTTTTTCATGAGGTTGACGTTCAAAGAGTACTTGCGGGAACACCATGGTTTTTTAACAATCATTTATTAATGCTTCATAGGATTCAGCCGGGGGAAAATCTGTTGTTAATTTCATTATCTCTATCGAAATTTTGGGTTCAAATACATGATCTCCCTCCGGGTTTGATGACGGAATCTATGGCCAAACAATTTGAGGATTTTCTAGGTCAGTTTCTTGACTATGATACATCATTTTTGTCGATGGGTTTTTAAAAATTTATGCGTATTCGGGTTCGTTTGGATGTGACAATTCCGTTGAAAAGGAAAAAGAAGAAGGTTTTGATCGGCAAAGATCGGATTGTCTACGCTCGATTTCAGTACGAGAAACTCAGTTTGTTCTGCTTTATTTGTGGCAAGCTCGGCCATAGAGAGAGTTTTTGTCCTTTTCGAACCAGAATCGAGCCTTCAAAAATAGTGTATGTATGGGATATCTCCTTGCGTGCGGCGGTGCGACGGCGGAATGCAACTGTTAGCAAGTGGCTTCGGGAAGCAGATGGATCGGAATGCTGTACATTGGATAAGGAAAGTGGATTTCGGGGCTGAAATTTAGGGGAAGAGAGGAATATTGGGCGTAATCGTGGAGGTGAAATGGAGAAATCTTATCCACTTCCTAATTTTATTCCTCTAGGATCTAGACAAATGACACTAAACAAGGGATTTGACAAGTGGCGAAATATGGATAGTAGGGAGTTATATGGGGGCCAAATGTGGAAATGGGCCTATAGAATTGCAATTGGATGAAGAAAATGACTCGCTTCATACTATGGAAAGTAAGAAACGTCAGCGAGTGGTGGGTGCTTCAATTAACCCTTCGGGTAATGACTCTAAGGGAGGAATTCATTATATATTGGCTAGCTCTGCAGGGCGGAGCAGCTGGACGCAATGAAACTCCTTAGCTGGAATGTTCATGGTTTGGGGGAGGTCACAGACTATCAACAGGCTTAGAAATAAATTAAGGGCCATTAATCCCCGAATTTTGTTTCTTATGGAAACAAAGTTAAACTCTAAAAATATGGAAATGGTTCGATTGAAATGTGGCTTTGCAAATGGTATTGATATTAGAGCGATTGGATCAAAATGAGGTTTATCCCTAGGCTGGAAAGGTAATTCTTTAGTTTTCTTTAGAAGCTATTCTCATTATCACGTTGATGTTGATATTCATGATAATGAAAATGGCAAAATTTGGAGATTTACGGGCTTTTATGAAAATCCTGATGAACGTTATAGGCAGAGGTCTTAGGAGCTGCTTAGTCAACTGGATCATGACCAATTGGTTCCTTGGCTTGTAATTAGGGATTTCAACGAGATTACAAGCTCTTTTGAAAAAAAAGAGGGGACGACTTAGGTCAAAACGACAGATGGCTGAGTTTAGAAACGTTTTGGAGGATTGCAGACTTCATGACTTGGGGTCAATTAGTAGATGGTTCACATGAGAGAGAGGAAGATTTTTGTCCACTAATATAAGGGAAAGACTTGACAGTGGAGTTGCGAGTTTAGGCTGGATGAATATTTTTCCAAGCTATTCAGTTGAGAATTTGAGTCATTCTATATCGGACCACTGTCCGGTCCTTATGGATACAACCGAAATTTGCGACGTAAAATGATCCATGAGACTAAGCTTTTCCGTTTCGAAGCAAAGTGGTGCTTAGACCAATCTTTTGAATAGAAAGTTAGAAAGGCTTGGGCTGATTCAAATGCTAGTATCCCTGTTAAGTTAACAAAAGCGGGCTAACAGTTCTAACTTTGGAGTCGTTCAAGAACCAATGAGAAAAAACGACACCGAATGGTTTTGGAAAAACGACAGTTCGACCTATATGATCGGGATCCAACTAATGAGGTTTTGACTAAAATTATGGAGGTGCAGATAGGCTTGAACTTAGAGGCTGACAAAGAGGAGGTTTTTTGGTAACAACGTGCTCGAGTCAATTGGTTGAAAAATGGTGATCGGAAGACGAGTTTCTTCCACAAAGTTGTTGTGTCCCGTCATATTCGTAATCGGATTGTTGGGTTAGAAGAGGAGAATGGGCGGTGGGTTTCTCAAACAGAGGAGATATTGCAGATTGTTTTGAAGCATTTTGTAGATCTGTATACAGCTTCCGAAACAGGGGGTAATGACAGGTTGCTTGGTCTAGTAGAGCAAAGGATCACAAAAAGCATGAATGATGAGCTGCTTAAACCTTTTACTGAGGACGAAATTTGGCATGTGGTGAAGACGATGGTGCCCCTAAAGGCCTCGGGGGTTGACGGTTTTCTAACAATGTTCTATCAAAGGTATTGGCATATTGTCGGGGCTGAGATTTCTAGATATTGCTTGCCTGTTTTGAAAGGTGAGATTGAAATGGGCGAGATCAATAAAACCCATTTAGTTCTAATTCCAAAAGTTGAGAAACCGAAAAATCTATTTCAATTTAGATCTATAAGTTTATGTAATGTGATTTACAAAATTATTGCGAAAGTCTTGGTGGAACGTATGAGTTCAATGCTGGGATACTGTATTGATGAAGCTCAAGGGGTTTTTATTCCAGAGAGACACATTTCGGATAATGTTTTAATTCCTTAGAGGTCTTACACTCCCTAAAAATGAAGAAGAGGAGTAAACGAGGGTATTTCGCACTTAAACTCAATATGAGTAAAGCGTATGATTGTGTTGAATGAGATTTTTTGGCTGGAATGATGTCTAGGTTGGGTTTTCATCCAGATTGGATTGTTCTCATCATGTGGTGTGTTTGTTTGGTTACTTATAAGGTGGGCATTAATGAGGATATTAGTGACCGTTTTTCTCCATCAAGGGGGTTGAGACAAGACGGCCCGCTCAGTCCTTATCTTTTCTTAATCTGCGCTGAAGGTCTTTCTGCACTGCTGAATGAAGCAAAACATAAAAATTTGATGAGGGGTGCTCAAATTGGAAGGGAAAGATTAGCGATTAATCATTTGTTGTTTGCGGATGACTGTATTCTTTTTGGTGATGTTTCGGGTAATGGAGCTCATATAGTTCGTAACATAATTATGGAATATGAACTGGTTTCGAGGCAACAAGTTAATTTTGATAAATCGCTTATTTATTTTGGAGCAAGTGTGGATCCTAATGAGAGGGAATTAGTCACCAACATTTTGGGAGTTCGGGTGGCAACAAATCCTGAGAAATACTTGGGTTTGCCAATGATGGTTGGGAAAAAGAAGAGATAGGCTTTTGCAAACTTTGTGGACAAGTTCAGAAGGAGAATTGAGGGTTGGATTCTTCGATATCTTTCGATGGGGGGCAAGGAAGTGTTCATTAAGTCGGTGTTACAAGCAATTCTTGTATATGTTATGCAGTGTTTTGCTTTACCGAAAACCTTATGTCAAAAGTTAGAGGGCATTGTGAACAAATTTTTGTGGTCTAATAGTAAATCAGCTAAGGGAATTCATTGGAGTAACTGGAGTGCGCTGTGTATCCCTAAAGCTGATAGTGGGCTGGGATTTCGGGACTTTTTTTTGTTCAATAAAGCCTTATTAGCAAAGCAAGTTTGGCAATTACTATCCCAGCCCGATTGTCTTTTAGCGAAAGTTTTTAAAGCTCGTTATTATCCTTTTACATATATTATGTCAGCAAAAAATATCTTACCCCTCTTTTGCCTAGAGGAGCATATGTAATGCTCGGGAGCTGATTGCGGATGGTTTACTTTGGCGAATTGGAAATGGTGAGGGTGTGAATATCTGAAATGATCCATGGCTGCCTGGCCTTGGTAATAGTAGATTATCAGTTTAGAGTATTAATCCTCGTTGGACTATAGTGAATCAATTAATTGATGTAGAATCGAATACCTGGAATAAGGAGGTGATTTGTAGGCTTGTTGACCGAGAACAAGCTAGTCGCATCTTCAATATTCCCTTCGCAATCTCTAGAGCACAAGATATGCTGGTTTGGCATCACGATGCTATTGGGGAGTATTCCGTGAAGAGTGGGTATCGGGCTTTTATTACAGAAAAATTTCAGCATACTGAATGCAACTCGAATACAACAGACAATTACAAGAACTTCTACAAATTGCTATGGGCTTTACATTTTCCTTCTAAAATTAAAATACACATGTGGCGGTTACTCAAAGATTATGTGCCTCATTTCAATAACTTAATCAAACGGAGACTGATAGTTGACAATGTTTTCCCTCTTTGTAAGAAGGCTCGCGAGGATTCTAACCATTTATTGTGGTACTGTGGTGTATTGCGACAACTCTGGCTTTCCCTGAACCTCTCGATTGCTCCAACAAAGAATACCTCGAATTGCAAAAATCGATTAGTAAGTACTTTTATTGACGTTGATGAAGGTACCAAATAATGTTAACCATTTCTTTTTGGGCTCTGTGGTATAAACGAAATAAGATAGTACATGAAGGTCTTAAATTATCTTTGCAGGATCTTTTGGGTTTTGTCTAAGGTTATGCCCAAGAAATAAGCTTGAGTAAAGCTTCTATTTTCCCTTCTAAAACTATTGTTAATGAGTTGTGGCGACCCCCTAACCCGGGACTATTAAACTAAATTTTGAAGCCTCCTTTAAGGGTGATACTAATACTTCTATTTCAGTAGTTCTAGCCCGAAATGATGAGGGCCAAATAATGGGCGCATGTACTTACCCTTATGTAGGCGTCGCGGATGCTTTTGTAGCAGATGCTAGGGCCTGTGAAAGGGCTTTTCTTTTTGCGATTGACATGGGTTTCATGAAAATCATTCTGGAAGGGGATTCCCTAATGATTATCAAAAAAACTTAAATCAGAGAGGGAGAATAGATCTATCCTCAGACCAATTTCACAAAGTATTCAGATGTTAGAGGGTCATCTAGAGGAAGTCGTTTACCATTTTGTCCCAAGAGAAGTTAACAGGGCGGCTCATACTCTGGCAATGGATGGGCGTAGGCGCCAAACACCATGTTTTTGGATTGAGGAAGCACCAAGTTCTGTTGGAAAAATGGTGGATGAGGACTGGACTGGTTGGCTTCGACAGCGATGAGGAGTTTTAGTTGGGCTTTGAAGTTTGGAGAAGGTTCTTTGAATCTCCATTGCTGGTTTTCAAAGCTGTTTCCTTTCTCATTTTTGGCTGTGAAGGTTTTCTGGTGATGAAAGGAAAGTTAGCTGGTATTCTTTGATGGGTTTTCTTTTGGGGGTTTGTTTTGATGGTTTTTTTCTTTCGTTGTTGGTTTTTGTCTTTCTGCGTGCCTTTATTTTTTTGCTTTGTTTGGTTGTCTTTATTTTCTGTTGTCTTTTCATTTTCCTGGGGTGAGTTGTTTTGTCAGATATTTTTTTGAGCCAATCCCTTTTAATAAAGGTAAATTACACAATCACTCACTTAACTTTGGGGTAGCTAATAAAATAGTCACCTAAGTTTCATCTCAACTTTGAAAAAATAACAAAACAATCATTTCAACCATTTTCCTTACAGACGTAACGAAGACATGACATTTAACGGTGGGTTAGCGTCATTTTAACAGTCCTTTTTAACCCTAAATAGCCCTGTGCAATAGAAGAAGAGGAGAAAAAATAAAGAAAAAGGAGAAGAAGAAGAAGAAGAAGAAGAAGAGGAGAAGAAGAAGAAGAAGAGAAAATGGAAGGAGCTTTGTATCAGCGATTCCTAATGGTAAAAATTCGGGAACTCAAAGACGACTACGCTTCCACGGCTCCGACACCTCCATGGCCAACGCCATCCGCCGCATCAGGGACATCTTCAGGTGGTCATTCCATTGAGATCTCCTCAAGCTTGATTTTTCTTCATTTTCTACGCTTTTGAGAACTGATTTGGTCACGCAACGCCTCTTCAATTGAAGGCCTTGGTGGAAGTGATTTGTAAAGTCTCATGATTTCTTGTACTGTTTCTACAAAAGCTGGTGATGGATCTTGCTTTGACATCACTGCCATGGCTATAGTGGTTTTTGGTTTTAGACGAGGAAAAAAGATTGTTTTAGAAAGTTTATCTTGAGTGTTGGAAAAGGGTACGTAAGCAGGCTCGAAATGAGCTCCAGTCAGCCACTACGCACCTTTACGCTTCCTTCTCTTCTCCATGTGTATTCTTAAACTGAAACCTTCAAACCTGCCTTTCCATCTTAAATGGGCGAATCAAGTTCAGTGCTAATCTCCTTGTACTAATCTGTTCACTGATTACCAGTGTTATCACCTTCCATGGTGCTTGAGTGCTTGGTTTTTCAGGGATGTGGGTGGCTTGGGGTTGTTCAGCAACTGTTGTTGTGGCTCCTAATTTGTAGCCATTGTTCTGTTGTGGGAGAAAGAAGATAAAGAGAAAGGAGAGAAGAACAAGAAAAAATAGAAGAAGCATAAAGAAAAAGAGGTTGAGGGAGAAGAAGATGAAGAGAAAGATGAGAAGAAAAAGAAAAAAAATCATTCTGACCAATCATCTTTTATTTTCTTGTTTGACGCTTTGACTACTCGTCCAACGTGACAAGTTAACTGGCCACATCAACTAGTTAACTGGCCATGTCAACTATCCCATTAAACCTGTGACGGAAAATATTAATAAGTGACTGATTTGTCACTTTTCAATAACCTTAATGACTGTTTTGTTATTTTTTCAAAGTTGAATGATTGAAATAAAAACTAAGTGACTATTTTGTCAGCTACCTCAAAAATTTGCCCTTTAATGAATACCCGTTTTCAATGAAAAAAAAAAAGTTATAAAGAAAAAAGCATGAGGAAGATACATTGAGCTTCAGTTCACGTGCGGTCCAATATAGATTTCAAAGTCAGAGAAAAACCAAAACAGATAGGGTTTTCCAGGATCTAATCGTTTACAGACCAGAAAACCAGTTTTGATGGCAACAAACGATTATGAAAGTGGGTTGAAGATGATGGAGGAACTAACAACAGATGCTCAACAAATCCAAGACCAGTTATTGGGTGAAATACTGAGTAAAAATGCTGAAACTGAGTATTTACACGGATTCCTCCATGGCCAAACCGACAAGCAACTCTTTAAAAAAAATGTACCCATCGTTACTTACGAACATCTCAAACCTTATATTGATCGGATTGCTAATGGGGAGGCATCATCTGATATACTTTTAGTTGAACCCCTCACTGGGTTCTCTTTAAGGCATGGATTTCTCTCTGTTCTCCATTGTGTTTCCCCTCTTCTTTCTTTCGTTTCTTTAATCCTAAGTCTATCATGTGTTTGATTAAATGCAGCTCTGGGACTTCGGGCGGGCTGCCGAAGCTGATACCTACCACGGCTGAAAGTGCTCACATAGCGGCGACGTTTAATAAGTTGTACCGGTCTGTGATGATAAAGTAAGTATAATTTGATTTATACACTGATAGCGTGATAGATTAGTTGATTGAAACATGCGACATTGCTATCTTATTCCAGCTTCTTGTAAAATTCATTGTTTCCTTGTTGATGAATAAGTATAGGGTGTAATTGAACCAAGCTGAACCCAAATACGGGCAAGCTTGTGTTCGATCAAACATCTATCTTAGGGCTCGAGGTCGGCTGGAGATATAACCATTAAGCTAGTTTATCAATTTTCATATTCAAACTCGATTAAATTCGTACCTATTCAAGCTGGAGTTCAAGCTCGGTTTGATAATTAAGCTTAATCTTAATAATATGTAAGGACAACAATGTAATTTAATAATATAAAAATATTTAAAATATATATTAAAAATTAAAAACTCGATAAAGCTCGCGAGCCGTTTGAGCTGAGTATAATTAAGCTCAACTTCAGCTCGATCAATAGCTTAATCTCGGCTCAATAATTATCGAACCGAGTTCAAGTGTTTTTCGAGTTAAACTTGAATAGCATGGTAGTATTAGTGTCTCATTTATACCCCTAAATGAGTATAGAGATATGATCATTTCAGGCCTTCTAAATATATGAAAATTTTGTAAAAATTACTCGTATCCAATTCACACCCAAGTTTGAATAACACAGGTATCTTAGGCTCCATTTGTTTTACTGAAAATGGTTTTTGAAAAATGTTTTTTTGCTTTTTTCCATATTTGTTTCATGGAAAACAATTTTGCCAACAGAAAATGACTTGCAGGTCAACGAAAAATAAGCCATTTTTCTTGTAAAATGACTTATCATTTTGACAAACACAAAATGACTTGCTGGTCCAGAATTTCTAAACGTAGCATAATTTGTTTTTGGTTTCGGTCCTGCTGGATCTTCCTGAGACATTGTTGCTGAAAGCCGCTCTCGTTTTGGTTATTGGCATAGGAACAGCTCTGAAGAACCGAGTCCTAAAACTAACCACTTCGCTTTATCCATTTACAGGTATTTTGGTGACATAAACCAAGCCGGTAAAAGAATGGAACTTATGTTTGCCAAACCAGAGGTCGGAACTCCTTCTGGACTCAAAGCAAGTGCAGTCTCAACAAGAGCATTCAAGGGGAGTGGCTTTAAAGCTATTTTACCCAAGCTTTACACTAGCCCTTTTGAGACTATCTTTTGCCCGGACACCAAACAAAGCATGTACTGTCAAATACTTTTTGGTTTAATACAACGTGATGAGGTCGTCATGATTGGCTCAATCTTTGCATCTACGGTTGTAAGAAGTATCAAGTTCTTAGAAAATAACTGGAAAGAGCTATGCTCTAATATAAAAACCGGTCAAATAAGTGAATGGATCACTGACTCGGGTTGCAGAAATGCAGCATCATTGATCTTGAAGCCTAATCTAGAATTGGCTGACTTGATAGAAGACGTATGTAGTTGTAAATCATGGGAAGGAATAATCAGAAAGCTATGGCCTAAAACAAAGTACATTGGTACCGTATGTACAGGTGCCATGCTACAATATACTGCAGAACTTGAGTTCTATTGTGGTGGGATACCATTAGTGTCAGGTTTTTATGCTTGCTCGGAAGGTGCCATCGGGATCAACTTGGAACCTCTATGTAAACCTTCAGATGTCTCTTACACATTTCTCCCAAATACGGTTTACTATGAATTCCTTTCGATAAAAGAAGACTGTGTTACAGATTCTCAAAACCAGGTTCAGTTAAACGCCATGTCTCACCATGAAGATACCGGACCTGTTGATCTCGTAAACGTGAAGCTTGGTCAATGTTATGAAGTACTTGTCACATCTTCTATGGGTATGATTTCCTCAAACTCTTAAATCATAAGCCGAATTCATTCAAATGCCATGTCCTAACACATGATATAATGATCGAAACTTTTCAGGATTATATCGATATAGAGTCGGAGACATTATTAAGGTGATCGGTTTCCACAACAATACACCTCAGTTCCAATTTGTTGGGAGGCAAAACGTTGCTCTAGGCGTCGATATGGAAAGAACAAGTGAAGCAGACATCTTAAAGGCAGTGGCAGAAGCAAAGGCACTTCTCGATCCGCTCGGACTCATTTTAACAGAATACACTAGCTACGGTGATACATCTTCAACACCAGGTCACTATGTCATATTCTGGGAGATTAAGCCAAAAGAAGGCAACAACAACAACAAGAACGGCAAAGAACTTGACCCAAAGGTAATGGAAGAATGTTGCTCTAAAATGGAAGATTCATTGCATTTTACATATAGAATGTATAGGAAGGAAAACATGATTGCAGCTTTGGAGATTAGGGTTGTTAAACAAGGAACTTTTGAGGCATTACTGGATTACTTTGTGTCGAAAGGAGCTTCTTTGAGCCAATACAAGACACCTATTTGCATCAAATCCGAAGAAGCTTTAAATATATTGGATTCAAGAGTTATAGCAAAGTTTTTCAGCCCAAGAACTCCTATACAAGACAACTAATCCTTGCAATGTTTTCAAGAGAGAAAAGAACTCCTTTATTGTTGTTAATTTAGATTATGCCTTGTGACTTAATATTACTTTGTTTCCAATGTTATTTGTTTTAAGCCTCTAGCTTAAAGAACAATATAATTGTTATTTTTGTTTCCAATATTACTTTTGTTTTCTTCAATGGAAAAAGGTAGAGAGTTGGTGCAAGAGGCATCGTATTAGTATCGGTATTGGTCGTATTGGTTAGTATATTCTTATATTTAGATTTGTTCATAGGTTAGATTATCTATCTATGCTTGAAGGTTGGCTCGAAATTTGAGAGAGTTTAGTCAAAAATGTTATGCCCAAAGTGGGCTTGGGCAAAAAAAAAATTGTTTTCCATATGGGTCAAATTCGGACTTGAACATTCAAGATTTGAGCCTAGCTTGGTTCGGCCTATTTTTTTAAAGTTTTTAAAGTTTTACATTATGTTTTTTTTTTTTATATTATGTAATTTATTACACATAAAAATTAAATCTGTAGTAATATATAATACTATTATATTGTAAATATTAAAAAATGTTAAGATAATTATATATAAAATTTTAATAAATAAAATATATAAAATTATTAAATATTAAATCAAAATAATATAAATATATTTCTTTTAAAAATTTTAAAAAATAATATAGATGGGCCTAAATGGGCTTGTGATAGCCATTTGCAAAAATGGATGGGCTTGGGTAAAATTTTAAGCCCATATTTCGAGTCAATTCGAGCTGGGGCAAGCATAAACTGAATTAATATCATACATAAGTCCAACTCGAACTTAGCTCGGCCCATATACACCTCTACTTATATCTATAATTTACTTGGAATCTTTACAATATGGACCCCGAATTTGTATTAAGCAAAATACGAATATATATATATATATACACTAGGATGTATAAATTTGTTATTTTAAATCATAATGTCAAATTTAATTTTCAATTTGATTCTTTTTAAAAGACTTAAAAATTATCAAATAAACATGGCAAGTTTTAAATATTAGCTGTATCCTAGTAAGCCGCATAAATTATCAAAAGTAAGTAATTAAAGTAAATCAACTTTAATTTCGTTAATTTCCATAATATCAGTTTAATTCCTATTGATTTGCTACCATTTTGATTCCTTTTGATTCTCTCATAATTTAGGGTTTGAAAGAGCTTTCTTTGAAGCTTCTTCCCATGCATACATATATGTATATATATGCACCCATATATGATTATCACACAAATCATCATATAATCATTCAATATGAAATCTCACAGATCTCTTAGCCTTTTCGTAGTGTTCATTGTTTGTCTCCTCTCTTTCTCTGATGCCTATAGAAACTTCGTTGTTGTTGAATCATCTGTGTTGCATGGACCAGCACAATCTCCCAATCATCATGGTTCAGTTGCTAGGCCAACCATGGCTCCTACATCACCACCTGTAGTTGAGCCTCCTAAACAATCATCTGTCTTACCTGGACCATCTCCATGGCCAGCACACTCTCCGAAGCATTTTGGTCCTGTTGCAGAACCAGCCTTGGCTCCATCATCTCCATCACCTCTAGCTGAACCTCCTAAACAATCATCCCCAGGGCCAGCATACTCTCCAAAGCATCATGGTCCGGTTGCAGGGCCAGTTTTGGCTCCTACTTATCCACCACCACCACATATAGCTGAACCTCCTAAACAATCATCTGCATCACCTGCACACTCTACCAAGCATCATGCTCCAACCTTGGCTCCTACATATACACCACCACCTCCCCCTAAACAATCATCTCCACCTCTACCGTCAACATCACCCCAAGATTCAACTCCATCTCCGGCCAGCGATCTCACGCCGGCTGTGCCACCTTCCAAGTCATTTGCAACTGCAACTTCTTCAAGTGTGATGGTGTTGGCATCTAGTGTCTTATTGAGTATGGTATTTAGTAGCTTTGTGGGTGTGTTTTTTAGAAATATTGAGCTTTAGAAATTATTCTTTCGATATTGGAAGTGTTTTAAAAGCAAATTCAAGTCATTATTATTATTATTATTATTATTATTATTTTGCATAATTAGATGTATTAATTTTAGCACTTAATTCTATTATGTTATTATTTCCTTCTTTACTTTGTGATTGTGATTCTTCTTAAATCTTTTATATTTTCATAAGTTTTTATATTTATAATTATATTTAAAAAATTATATAATTATTGTATTCACTTCACAAAATCCTCTATTCTTTATTTTTCTCTCAAACACCATTTCTAAAATTTTTACAAAATAAGTGTTCAATCTTTGGATACTTTTAATAATAGGTCTCCCTGATTTCTGGAAAATTAGGAGTGTAAGTTTTCTCGTGATATATTAGGGTTTTTATGCAAGATTTAATTTTTTATTTATTAAATGATTTTGGAATATTAATTTTGTATAAAATTCCTATCATCGTAATTAGAGGTTGATTAAAACAAATTATTAATGAAATTATATTTATAACATTGAATTTCTTGAAAATTTGATATATCACTTTTCATGAAATCAAAAAGCGCTTAAATGGTTTTTATTTTGTGAACATAAATTACTATTTATATGTTGGCTTCGTGAGTATTTTTATGTATTTAAGACTTATATTTATTTGTTCTAAATATTTAACAAGAATGGCAAATTACTTTTAAAGAAAATCTACTATTGAAGTAGAGGAAAAACAATAAGGAAAAAAAATATTATGTATTAGTTTATATGATTTTTATAAACGTTTTAATTTTTTTAAGCTTCGTGAGTGAACAAAAATATTTTATATTAAAAATATATTTATAAAATTATTTCAACAAATGATTATTAATGCAATGGTAAGAGATTTTTATTTGAATTTGTTAGTCTTGTGTTTTATTCTCAAATAACGTTATTTTATTATATAAAATATTAAAAGACTAAAATATCTTTATAATAATATTAATTACTTTTTAAAGTAAGGATATTTTAACATAAAGAATGAGAAATGAATCATTAAAAAATGAAAATGATAAAGAACCCTTTTTTGTTTTGTTGAATTTTATCTATGAATTGAAGTTACAACTAGTTAGTTTAGTTACAATAAAGGAGTTCCCTTTTAGGAAAACACAAACTAAAAAATATCTATTGACGACCTAATTAAATAGAAAGGATAATTAAATAAATAAAATGATACAATAAATACTAAAGATTCCTTTTGAACCTTCAAATTGCTATTTCAACGAGTTGTTATTTATCAATAAAAATTAAATGCTTACTAACAAATTTGACATTTTACATTGAATTGACCCCTTCACCTTCAATCTCGACGATTGACTAAAAAATGGGTTATTATGATTTCGAGCAAGCCGCTATGGTGAAATCGGTAGACACGCTGCTCTTAGGAAGCAGTGCTAGAGCATCTCGGTTCGAGTCCGAGTGGCGGCATAGTATCTTCTAAAAGAGATAGAATAAGTCCTATAATGAAAATGAATTTCATTCCGATTTCCATTCCATAAAATCTAGAAACCCTCGCTTTTTCATAATTTTTATGATTTTTTCAACTTTAGAGCATATATTAACTCATATATCTTTTCTCATCGTTTCAATTGTAATTACAATTCATTTTTAACCTTATTCTTATTAGTAGATGAAGTCGTAGGACTATATGATTCATCGAAAAAGGGCATGATAGTCACCTTTTTCTCAGATAACAGATTATTAGTCACTCGTTGGATTTATTCAGGACATTTCCCATTAAGTGATTTATATGAATCATTAATCTTTCTTTCATGGGGTTTCTCCCTTATTCATATGGTTTCCTATTTAAAATTAAAAAAGCGCAAAAATAATTTAAGTGCAATAACCGCACCAAGTGCTATTTTTACCCAAGGCTTTGCCACTTCGGGTCTTTTAACCAAAATGCATCAATCCGCAATATTAGCACCGCTTCTCAATCCCAGTGGTTAATGATGCACGTAAGTATGATGGTATTAGGCTATGCAGCTCTTTTATGTGGATCATTATTATCGTGTAGCTCTTCTAGTCATTACATTTCGAAAGGCCATAAAGATTATTGGTGAAAACAATAATTTTTCATTTTCGTTGGGGAAAATCCAATACATGAATGAAAGAAGCAATGTTTTACTAAACACTTATTTTATTTCTTATAAAAATTATTACAGATATCAATTGACTCAACAATTGGATCGTTGGAGTTATCGTATTATTAGTCTCGGGTTTATCTTTTTAACCATAGGAATTCTTTCGGGAGCCGTATGGGCTAATGAGGCGTGGGGATCATATTGGAATTGGGACCCAAAGGAAACTTGGGCGTTTATTACTTGGACCGTATTCGCGATTTATTTCCATACCCGAACAAATAAAAATTTGGAAGGTGTAAATTCCGCACGGTGTCGAGTTAACTTGTAACTCCAACTCAATTAATCATTTTACATATAGTATAGATAAGTTAATTTTTTTTTAAAAAAGAAAGATATTATAAATTGTTAAAATTTTTAATTTTCATAAACAAAATTAGAATATTTTGAATTTAATAATTTAAAATAATAATTTTAACATTTTTTTTCATATATTTTATACCATAGTGCTTTTGTTTATTTTACCCATAAATTTCAAATTAATACCTTTCAATTAAAAATATACATAAACCTTCTAATGACCCAAAAAGAAGTTTTTATACATGAGATTGGATTTTCAATTTTCTTGATCCTTCTTTATCAACCCTAGGCAACTAAGCAATTATATCAAAATTTAATCCATCAATATTCATCTAGACCTGTTTATGGGTTAGACTATCTGTTCGGAATTTGAGAGAGTTTGAGCAAAAATATTATGCCCGAAAATGGGCTTGGGCAAAAAAAATTAAATATGAGTCTGGCTCAAACTTGAACATTCAAGGCCGAGCTAACCCATTTTAAGTTTATAATACTTTATATTATACTATTTTTATATATTATGTAATTTAGAACACATTAAAAAATAAACTTATACTAAATATATAATACTACTCTAATGTAAACATTAAAATAATGTTAATACTATATAAAAATTTTCAATAAATAAGAAATGTATAAAATCATTAAATATCAAAATAAAACAAAATAAATATTTTAAAAAAAAGTAAAAAATAATATGAACGGGCCTAAAATAGACTTAAATTAATCTTTTACAAATATGAATGGGTTTAAATAAAATTTTAGGCCGGGCTGAATTTGGATAAGTATAAAATATGTTAATATCATGCTTAGACTCGACCCAAACCAAACCCAACCCGACCCATCTCATGAACACCTCCAACATCAACTACTCATGAAATATTATAATTTTTTTTTTATCTAAGCCCATTTCGGGGCATCCAAATTACTATTCATTAGAATAAAAAGTTATGAATAAATATTTTGTAATTAAATTCAAATAAAAATACTTTTATAATAGTAATTCAACCCAAGTACAAATTACATTATCCAGAGCCGATATGAATCAAGTCTACCGGCTCGTACCTAGAAAAGGTTTATTGAATAATATTCATGCCTAAATCACAAATACAAGATTGGAAAATTTAGTCATAGCCATGGCTATAAATTGATACAAAAATGGGTTGAAATGATTTAGAAGAATAGCCATCTCTTCCTTCTAGCCCTCTGCAACATAAACACAAAGTTACCAACATTATTATTATTAATACCTAGCAATTGAAATGGCATAGCAATTAGCAAGTTTAAAACTTCCGCTGTGCAAAGACTTCACAATAAGCCTATATCATCCTCATTGCTTTCATAATATTTAATCCCAACCGGAGAGTGAGTGTTGGGTATGAGTCTGCTATTGCTTAGAAGGTTTTTCATATATTTGAAGGATTATACTCTCGTGTTCAATACGTATTCAATACATATGTCGAACAAAGTCCATAATCTATTTCTATTGTTAAAAACTAACACGGTTGACAAAATAACCGATAGTGACATGTGGCATGCCATGTGTAACACATACTGATGTATAAGGACTAGATTATATCAGTAAAAATAAATGGAATTTTTAATAAAAGCACCAGTTTGCTCTTTGATTTAACATACAAAGACTAATTTGTCCATTTTTTTTAGTAGAGGAGGTAAAATACAATCCGACTCCTAGTTCAGGGCCTCCATTGATACTTTTACCATCAGAGCTGATTATAATTGCATTCAATACAAGACTATAACATAACATTTGTAAGTGAAAAAAGAAAATACAAACCTTTTGATTCCCAGTTTGTGATGGTATTACGATCGGTTGAGGAAGGACGCCATTATCGATGTTCTGAATGTACGGTCGCACCTTCTCCTCCAACACCTCATTTAACTAAACACCAAATATCGGTTATGATAGAAAATACACACAAAAATAAGACATACTGAATCCATTATAGAAATAAAGGAAGCAGTTTCTAAGAGAAAATAAGTTTAAACGTATGTGTGCTATGATACTTGGACTTGGGTGGCACAATTTTGATTAAATACCTTCTCTTGACGCCATTTGGTTTCCCATTGCGCATCTAAAAGTTTTTCAGCAATTTCTCGTTGAGCATTAAGAAGAACAGTCATTTCATACAGTTTTGCTGGATCTTTAAGATCATCTTCGCTCCACGAAGATGCATTTAGGGGAAGGTCCAGATTCTGAAAGCACCACCAAAGTTTAGTCCGATTATTGCCATTACAGTTTCTTTCTATGAAATATACAAATTATACAATATGACAGCTGAGGATACTCACACCCCAATTTTGTGGCCGTGGAGGAGGATCTAGTCTCATGACTTCGGCCTCCAACGCTTTCTTGGCCTTGTAATAAGGAACATTTTTCACTACAACAGGGTCATCCCTCGCACGAACAGGATCTAGGGTAATCAAGCCCTGTGAATGTTAAACTAGGTCACATCATGAACTTTCCAAAGAAAGAAACCATATGATATGTTGCTCCGACTATTCATTTTCTTGAAGTACCCATGTGTGACATAACTATCCTACACATATGATCTTCCAAGGACTCATATTGTACTACAAAGTTATCTTAGACATGTTACTAAAAAATAAATGCCTACATAAAACATGATCTTACTTCCTGCAAGTGCTCCCAGCCTGGATTTCGCTTTGCCACTACATCCCGTAGTTGGTCATACCGCATTGATTCCTAAATTCAATAGAAAATAAAGCAATTACAAGAATGCTTTGATTAGATAATAATGAATGTCATGTATTGAGTAGTGAGGTCATACATACATACATATTATCATGTAGACTAGATTTCTAACAAATATAGTTCACGTTCAATCTCCGAAATGCTATCCATTTATTGCCATGGATTCTTAGGATATCAATACGAAAAAAAGTGAGATCCTAGACATCTATACCTTGTATTGCCACCAAATTTTCTGCTTCACATCATCATCATACTCAAATCCACCCACAATCTGAGGCAGGGTAAGCAACCAAAAAGCTGCAATGCTGGGGTCTTTCATGCTGTGAACAATGTGCTGAAATGGCAAGTTTGGCGAAGAGATATCAAATTAAATGAGAAGAAGTATATGACAAGGAATCATTTACGGACACTAATTCTAGTACCTTGAGTATTTTGATGGATCAAAGATATGGCGTGCATGGGAAAACAGAAATAGGACTCTTTTCGTATTCTAGTGAATTCAGATAATAACATATTCATTTTCAATTATTTGATGATACAAAATGTTCTCCAGAAGTTTCAACATTGAAAAGTACGTAATGGGTAAGTTAGGATACTTGCCTCATATGGATAGTCCATCTTCCTTAAGATGTTATAGGCTTTCCATGGAGGTTCCATTATCTACAAAAAGCAAGCTAAATTTAAGGATGGGCAGCTTTAGCATGAAACAAACAAGAAAACCCGAACAAAGCTAGTAAAAGCACAACTAAAACAAGGTTGTCGAATGTTCTGGAAATATACAATCAATTAAAAAAGTTGACAAAGAAAAAAAAAGAAAGAAACTAAGTTGTATTTAAACAAGTAGCCTTTTTATTCAAGAAAATGTAAATCATCAAACGTCCCATACGCTAAGAGTGATAGAAACAACTCACATCATCCGCAGAGATCCTGACTTGTATTTTGTGCTTGCATTCGGGACAGTGCATTACTCCCTACAAGCAACACATGTTTGAACCGAGGATCAAAACCGAAAATTGTCCAGTTAAGAAAATTCTCCAACAAAAGAAAGATAAGACTCACGGTTCCATCACAAGTTGGGCATTCTTTAGATGGCAACGGTGCATTAAGATCAATGGCAGATGGGAGGTGCACTAACTCTGCTCGATTATCAGCAATAGCATCTGCAACACATTCTGCGGTTGCCTTCTCCCCACTGTGAAGATTCAGAAATAGTCAAATTTTCATATTAAAAACAATCGTAATTCACATAGCTAAACAAAGTCGGTTATTGAGAATGTGATTCAAATTTCAAACTATAAATAAGAAGACTATATAGTTACGACTTTATAGTAAGAAAATAGTGGAGGTTGATTTACCTTCTCAAGGAATGAGTTTTCACTTGATAGTGCACTTTCCCTGATCCTTTGCACATGGTACACCACAAAGCTTGCCATCCATTGCAAGTACGACAGTTCCTAAACTTGACAGACCAATCTCATATAAGAAAAGGTAAAGAAATAAATAGAAGACATGTATTCCTTTCAACAAAACTTGGTTCTTATTTTACAATCCGATCTACTTCATGACATTGATAAATAATATGGTTAATGATGTGCCAAAAGTTCAGTGTTTCTTTAGTAACAGACCACTGAACATATGGCAGAAAGTATGAAACTTAAGTGTAGAAAATTTGTTTTATTTGTTTCTTTACTAGAAAAACGTAGAAGTTGAAGCCATTCACAAGTTCTACGAAATTTAATCAATGATGAGCAAATCCAGGATTTAACTTCTAAGGATATTGAAATGTACCTTTGACATATCACCTTCTTTCCTAGCTCTAAAGCAATATCATAGGTTCCCAAAGCAGCAATAGCCTGCGATGGACACATTTCAGCAAATCATGATTATTAATAAAGAACAGGTTTGGCTCCTCCTTCATTACTTTTTTGTACATTATTATCCAATACATGTTTAATCACGGTTCACAAGTTGACTTTCACATTTAATGGATGAAAAATAATGGACTGATCCTAACCTATAAAGAACATACCAACCACAAAAAGATAAGGAAAACTTAGAACCCATTGGAGCAAAAGACATGAAATTTCAACAAAAGCTCAAAATTTTAAAAGAACAGAAGCTACCCATCTCAGGAGATTACAATTATAACACAAAGAACATACCAACCAACAAAAAAGGAAGTGAGAGTTAGAACCCATTAAAGCAAAAGACTTAAAACTTTCAACAAAAAGCTCAAAAACTAATAGACTTGAATCTACACATTACGGCAAAGTATAATTAAAACAAAGAACATACTAACCAACAAAAAGGAAGAAAAACTTAGAACCTATTGGAGCAAAGGACATGAAATTTCAAAAAAAGCTCAAAATTTTAGTAGACTTGAATCTACATATTACAGCAAAGTATAATTATAACAAAGAACATACGAACCAACAAAAAAGGAAGAAAAACTTAGAACCCATTGGAGCAAAAGACTTAAAACTTTCAACAAAAGCTCAAAAATTCTATAGACTTGAAGATACACATTACAGCAAAGCACAATTATAACAAAGAACATAGGAACCAACAAAAAAGGAAGAAAAACTTAGAACCCATTGGAACAAAAGACTTACAAAGATAGAAGTATGAGAAAGCTTGGAGATAAACTCGGGGATGCCAAACCCACGAGGAGCAGACCCAGCAATGTCAAAGGCAAGAGTGAACGGAGAGAGCACTACTTTGATTGGGAACTCCAAAATGTCAATCACTTGTTGTCCATATCTAGTTGAGAAGAACTTGTATTGGGTATCTGCAAATTGCTTTACACTCTTTATAAGCTTCTCTGTTCCTCGGGACATGGCTATCAAAAGTGAAAGAGAAGTGGCAGGTGGGTTTTGGATAACATAGAAGCTTTCAATTTTGTTTCATCTTTTCTATTGGGGTTTATAGAAGCTTTTGGATATGAAGGACCCGTCGGGTTACCCGATGGATTCGTAGTACTCGAATTTTGGATTCTATTTTGGGTAAACTACAACCCAAGTCACTAAACTATTAGTAAGTTTACCTTTTGGTCCCTTTACTTCAAAAAGTTATAAAATGACCATTGAACTATTCGAAAGTATTCATTTAAATTATTGGACTGTTAAAATCGTTATTGTATGGCCTTCTTTGTTCACACCACTTGCACCAATCGAAAGCTCTCATTCCCATTCTCTTCTATAATTCAGTTTTTTTCATGAAACAGCCTTGAACGTAACAAATCTGCGAACTAAAATCTAAACAACTTTCTTTTCCAATCTTCGACACTGGCTGTTAGATCCACTTGAATCTAAGGTATGTTATTATATTTATCGATAGGTATTGATCCACCATACTAATCGTGGAATCGCTGTTTGAATCTTACTAGCCGGATTTTTTTAAAAAAAAAATTAATAGCCCAGTGACTTAAATAAAAACTTTCGAATGGTTCATTGAATGTCTTGTAATTTTTTGAAGTTGCGTGACCTAAATATAAACTTATTAATAATTTAATAACATTGAGTATAGTTTACCCTTCTATCTTATACCCAAAACTCATAAATTTCCTTCAATTTAAATCAGCTTAATTAAATTCGAAATCAAGTTGAAAAGCTTTTCCAGCACTATTTTTTCTGTCCACAAAACTCGAACTAAAAATTTTCATAAGAAGTATTGAACTTCTTACTATTGAATCCAACAAACATTCAGATTCAAAGATCAATCTTAATCACTGAAATAACGAGACTCACAAATATAAATATATGTCTAACACAATTTATACTAAATTTGTCACATTTTAATTTTTAATGATGCACATTTTTTTTCGTTTTTACCTCTTATTCTTTAAAATTAAATATGGATAAACAAAATGACGTAATTTATATATTTATTTATATATATATTAAAAGTATATATATATTATAAAAAAATTCAATGAAGTAATTTTTAAATATATATATTTGTAAATTTTAATTATGTGTGACTACTATGATGTTTTTATTTATTGGGATAGAGAAAGTATTTAATTTTTTTTTCATACAATTTTTTTTTATCATATTTTCATACGATATGAATACTCATTAAATTTTATTTAATAAGTTATATAAATATAAAATATATTAACCATAACAAAAGACGTGAATGGAGAGTTAGTTTGAGAGGTATTTACATAGAGATTTGAGATGCTATTAAAGGTATCAATGGTAGTTTGAGAAGGTATTTACGTAGAAATTTGGTTCTAAAAATTCAAGAGTTATGTAGTCATAAATAGAGAGTTAGTTTTGAGCAAATTCTAAGGAAAGTGAAATATGCCGCTCATTTTTTGGCTGGAATGATAAAGGATTTCCGGGTTGGTGCCCAAATTTTCCATACAACTCCCTTTTTGATCCTTTACCAATTAAGGATGGATAGCATGTCTGTGCTTTCGATTCCTGCTACTAACTGTTAGTTGAATAATCCATTTTCTTGTTAAAAATAAAAAACGTAAACCCATTTTCTAAAGCTACATGTGTTTTTCATTCAACATTAATGCTACTGCAATTACTTCTAGTATTTGCTTCTTTCATTCCATTCTCTTATGGCTACTAATAAGCTCTACAAGAATAATCATAGCTATATATGCCCACTACCATTTTCCTAGGGGCTGAAAATAAAAACTATACAAAAATAAAAAGGCCACCCACCAACTAGGATCACAGCAACCAAAATTATTTGCAGTGATCATCTCGAGATGCGAAATTCAGCTCAACGACCTGAAACAAATAATGGATTGGTTGATATTTGGTCGTACTCTTGTAACTGAACTTCCTTCATCTTTGCCTTGTCGAGGCGTGCTCGACGAACAGCTTCTCCGATTTGGTCATCGTGATCCTTAAGAAACTGATCGGTGTTGCTTGATGATGGAACTAATAGTGGACCGGAATAGTGAAGCTTGTTACCCTTTGATCCATAACCAAGCTGGAAAAGCAAACATCATTCAGAAGCATGTATCAAGTGCTTGAAATCTATAGATGTTAATTGCAATGCAAGCAACCGAAAACCGGAATAAACGAAATAGAAGAACCATAAATACCCTTAGTTTACTACTTACTGGAACCGCATCTTTGTTGTTACTTCTTCCATATTCTTTCTGCTGCACGTTATGGTTTTGCGATTTTTCTTTGTGATCTTCCGATACAAGATTACTTCTCCTTGCTGCAACTAAACTCGACATCATTGACAAGTCAGTAGCACCAATAGAAAATTTAGGAGCATCATCAAGGTTATTCCCTGAGTTCATCCATGCAGCCCGGTGAGCCAGTGGCCCTGAATGGGAAGCTCTCTTCTGATGATTCCCATCTGCATCTGCATTTGATGCTACTGCTTGTGAAGGTCTAGGTGGATCTATAGGAAAGCCTGAGGCAACTTCCTCGGGATGAGGATTAAACTTCTCACTCCGGCTCTTAGAATCGGGTTGACCTTGCCTTCTCTGGAAGGCCAAAGCAACATTCATAATGTTTAAAACAGAGAGGAATAATATAATAACATGTCTAAAATGGGACTAACCACCTAAAACAAATTACAATTGAGGTCATTAACCTTAAAAACGAATCCTATGTATAAACTTAGAGATCTTGCGAGTTGTGACATTGAAGACCAAATTGATATCATGATGCATTCACTATTTAACGATGCCCATCACGAAACATATCGAGCAAAAAGGGGATGGGATATTATTAACCAAATCGTAAGTTACCTGCATTGACAATACTAATTCAGCATTGGCATCAGGTGCTGGAATAGCTTGAGACTCTCTTGTTGTTCTCCTGTCAAGTTCCGGTTTCTGGCCTTTGATTCTTGCTGCTCCTTGTCTGTCGATACCAACAAAAGTAGTTTATTAGCACCTATAGTGACCATTCAAGATTTCAGGCTATTACAGAAGCAGTGGCAGAACATGAAAGATAATAATAGCTCAACTAGTAAAAGCAAACTCCATGACCAAAGAGATAAATTTATTTAATTGTTGGACCAACATGCAATTACAAGTTCAAGAAATGCCCAAAGAGTCTAAAGAATATTAATATTTTATAGTGATTGAATATGCAATATTTTATAGTGATTGAATATGCTATATGCACCTTTGAGCTTCATTGTCCCATTTCTTTGCATCAAGCTCTTTGCTTGGAGGATACTTTGGCAAGCTTGAAGGATCACAGGGAAGAGGTTCGGTCGTAAAGAACTGAAAACCACCAAAAAGATTACGTTATGACACTCAATAAAATTGATAAGAAATTTCAACAGAAAAGTACAAGAATGGTCACTAAACTATTGACTTCGTTCTATTTTGGTCACTATACCTCACTCTTGAGAGCAGAAGCTGCAGATCCACGACCAGCAGGGTCGATGGAAAGTAATGTTTCCAAGAGTGCTAAAGCTGGAGCTGGGAATTCCTGAAATATTTCTGCAACACGACGTCTATAAGGCCGTTGGGGTTTTAAAATGGTTGCATTAGGCAACTTCAATTTTCTCCAATAGTCTTCAGAAGGTGAGCCAAAAAGTTTGAAAATTTTATGCAACTGCTCCACCTACAAAAGTAGAAAGGCAACAACCTTGATCATTTAATTTTGCAACCAAAACTATTCCAATTTAATTGCCACAAATAAGACGAACGAGACAAAGCAAAATTCAAGAGAACTTCATAGCTACCTCAGGTAGCCACAATAATTGTTATGCATCTACCACTTAAATGCTTAGTAGGAAACATTTCATTGAATAACAAAAGCATACCTCAGTTCTTCCAGGCATAATAGGCTTGCCAGCGTATAGCTCAGCTAGTATGCAACCTGTACTCCATAAATCCACGGCAGTACCGTAGCAAGTAGCTCCAAGTAAAAGCTCTGGTGGTCTATACCAAAGAGTTACAACACGGCTTGTGAAGGGTTGACTTTGATTCGGATCATAAAAACTAGCCAATCCAAAGTCTGCAATCTTCAAGATGCCATTATTGTCAATTAGAAGGTTGGGACCCTTTATGTCTCGACGTAGGACACCACGACCATGACAATGGTCAAGTCCACGCAAAAGTTGCTGCATGTAGCACTTAACCTGTCCAAAAGTCCAATAAATTGAATTTAAAGACAATAAATTTTTGCCAACAAAAAATATAAAAGCAAAAGAATCCGAAGTTTCGAGACCAGAGTGTAAAGCAAGACCAGCCAAATCATGTTCCATGTACTCAAAAACAAGGTACAAGCTGCAAGACATCCTTGAAGTAACCAGGCCTTCTAGCTTTACAGCATTCGGATGATCAAGTCTTCGTAGAATATGAATTTCCCTTGCCATAAACCGAACACTCTCTAGGTCATGGTTATCAAATCTTACTTTCTTCAGAGCAACAACTTTTTTCTGATCTAAATCGCGAGCCCTATAAACACTCGCGTAAGTTCCCTGGCCAATCTGCATAAAAAATATAAGTTCGGGAAGCATATTAACCCGTATCTAGTTTTTTATTAAGTTTATGAAACTAACAAAGAACTATGATTCCAAATACAGTAGCAAAAAGGTGAATCTCGGCGATCAATCCACACAAACATGAAACCACAAAAAATAACCCATAAGCCGCATACGAAATTACCAATGTTATTCAAAACATGAGGATCAAGCAAATAAAAACACCATTGTAACCAAAGAATTAAATTAAGTAAGCATATAATTACTTTATCCATCTTCTCGAACGAGTCTGCACGCCGTGGTATCCATTCCCTGATTGCTTCTCCTGCTACCACAGCTAACCACTCAAGCCACCCTGCAGCCACCTGTTCTCCTTCAGTTGCTTTCGGAACAGTACCGATTCTAGGCTGTTGACTAGCAATAAACTCCCGCTTCTTCCTCTTCCTATCCAAATTTTGACAATGTAACAAAACCGAAACATTCACTTGTTTATCTATCAACATCGTCCTCACATCATCGTTATCACACAGATCCTTTTCTCTAGCTGCTTCCTCCCTACGCGAAGAAGTAGCCCTCGATACCCTAACATCTAATAAGGCTTTGCTTGAAGGCCTATCTATGGGACTGTCCTTACTATCTTCAATGGCAGAAGGCTTACAACAAATGCAACCCATCATACACTAAAACATTCTAGAATTCTATTTTTCCAATATTATAATCTTCATCCATTCCCATTACACTTAAAAAGCTTACTCTAACTTTAAAAGAAAAAAGTTCCAACATTCCATTCAAATTTCAACATAATAAAAATCTCATTTCTTCACCAGCTTTCAACCAAATGAATATAACCAAGAACCCATTCTTCTTTTTAAAAAAAATAAATAAAGCTACAGACTTTACCAAAAACCCAATTCAATGTAATTATCAAATATAAAACCTAAACATATATATACATATATATATATATATAACTTACAAAAGCAAGCTTGCAAGATAAACAAACTAATACAAATTCAATACCAGCCTTGAAATGACAGTTCTTTATACACTCAAAATTTTTTTTAACTCTCCTTATCAAACCAAATGGTTCAAAATCCACAATTCTAAATTGTCTAAAAGCTTAAAAAACCAGAAAAACCAACAAAAACCCACGGGAAATCAAGTTTTTTGTGTTGGTAAAAGAAAATCAAGTACCTTTTAGAAAAAAAGCTTGTTCCTTTGCAGTATAATTATTGACTCTAAAAACCTAAAGAGAATTATATGATCTAAAGATTTTGCAAGTGAAAAATGGAAGGGAAAAAAGAATTTTAAAAAGAAATTTGAGAGTTTTCACTTTTTTTTTTAATAAATCAAAACTATATATCAATTTATATGATCTAAAGATTTTGCAAGTGAAAAATGGAAAGATAGAAGTGAATCAAAAGGGAAAAAAGATTTTTAAAAAGAAATTTGAGAATTTTCACTTATTTTTTTTTATAAATCCCAAAACTATAAATCAATTTTAATTTTACCTAATTTTATATAAAAAAATTTAATTTATTAACACAATTATTGATATAATATATGTTTTTATATTGTATATATAAATAATTATATTTATAAATGTATTTATTTATTTAAATGTGTATGGTTACATCAAAATTAAAGTATCAATTATACTTGTCCATGGGCAGGGTCGGGTCTTGATAAAATTTTAGGTTCGTTTGATAATTTTGGGCTCGACTCGACCCAAAAAATGAATATAAAATTTTGTCCAAATTCGACCCGATAAAAATATTAAAACCCGGGCCTGGCCTATGTTAAATTTTTTTATACAATTTTTTAAAAAATATAATACATTAAAAACACTAAAAACATTAAAATAAATGTTTCCTAACAAATTGGAAATAAATTTAAAAATATATACATAAATAACACTAAGATAAGTGCAATGTAACAAGCAAATGTCTTTAAATTAGTAGCAAAATTAATAATAAAATAAGAGTTATATAATATCCAAATAATAACAACAAATAGTCACAATATAATAGTGAGATGACAACAAAACTATGAGAAAATAGCAAGAAAACAACTTTTTCTTTTCTTTTTGCAAATTCGAGTAGGGCCATACCCGGGCAAAAAAACTTACCCGAGGCTCGACTCATTTTCCTAAAAGGATTTTGTTTTTTTTGCCCAATCCCATTTTTCGAGCCTATACTTTTGCCTAACCCTCCCACTTTTCGGGCAAACCTTCTAGCTGAGTCGAGCCATGAATAGATCTAACTATAATTCAAACTAAAGTTATTTCGAGAATATCTGTAACAGCCCGATTTTGGGCCTAGTCGGAATAGTGGTTTCGGGACCACAAATCCGATGAGGAAAAATTTAATATTCTTATATTTTTATGACCTACAATTTTACGGAATGATTTCGTGAAAATTTCGTTCGAAAATTTTGATGTTTGAGCACTCAATTTAGTCAAAAGCACTAAATTGTAAAAAGTGCAAAACTTGAGTTCTAGAAACTAGAGGCGTCTAATTGCTATGAAATTTTAAATTGGAGGTCCTTAAAAGGTAACTAGACCATTGGTTAACTTGTTGGACAAAAATGGACATCAAATAGGTGAAATAGAATATTTTTAAGTTAATGGCATTTTAGTTATTTGGTGATTAAAATGAATTAAAAACAAAATTAAAAGCCAATTTTTGCTCATCTTCAACCCCTTGGCCGAAATTCACATGAGAAAGACATAGCTAGGGTTTTTCAAGCTTCCAAGTTCGATTGTAAGTCCGTTCTAGCCCGTTTTTAATGATTTTTACGTTTTTGAAATCCTCGTAACAAGATTTACCTATTTCTACCATTATTTTGAGCTAGGGTTTGTGTTTAAAAATTTACCCATGGATGACATGCATGTATTTTGATGTTTTATGGTAGAATATGAAGCTTGAAATTATGTTAAAGAACTTTTGCTAAGCGATTTTAAGTGAAAACTAGTAAAACGACATAATCGGTAAAAATACCTAATGTTCATAAGTGTATGTTAGAGTAAGAATTTGATGTTGCCATAGAAGGGAAAAATGATCAGCATATTATAAAACATAAGAATAAGGGGCAAGGGCTGAAGTTTAATTTTCGAGTATTGGGGAAAAATTGTAAATATGTGAAACTTTAGGGGCAAAATTATAATTTTGTCATAGTGTGATTTTTGGACTAAATTGAATAATGTGAGTATTAAATGAGTTAAATGTGTTATTATAGATCAAGAAAGACGAGGAATTGACCTTGATCGGGGAAAAGAAAAGGTTGTGGACTAAATTGCAAATTTGTCATATTTTTTGCATCGAGGTAAGCTTGTATGTAAATAATACATCGTTTTATTTATATTTTAATATTTTATTATATTATATGAGATATGGTTGAATATGGAGTAATTATTTGATGCAAATTATGAATTGTGATTGATTATGGATGAATTGGTAAAATGATGAAAAGTGAGAATTCCCGGTTGAACCTTCGGAATAGAAAAGATACGAATGAGGTAGCTAGGTCACATGTGTGGTACTAAGTGCAGGCCACTATGTGTACAAGAGAGCTACGAGATGGTTTTAGGTCACGTGTGTAGTACTAAGTGCAGGCTACTACGTGTACTAGACGCATAGGTCGCATGTGTAGTACTAAGTGCAGGCTACTATGCGTGCTGAGAGAAGCTTCGATCACATGTGTGGTACTAAGTGCAGGCCACTATGTGTAAGTGATGGTTTTAGTCACATGTGTAGTACTAAGTGCGGGCTACTATGTGCACCAGATAGCTTCGGCTAAAAGGGTGGTACTATGTACAGGTCACCGTGTATCTATTATTATTCCGATGAGTTCAACGAGAAATCGATTAAGTGAAAATACATGTGATCGTGTAACGACTAAGTGTAATTGAATATGATTATGTGATGAATAAGTGTAGGTATAAGTGTGAAAATTTATGAACAATATACTCCTTTGCTGATCGAACCTTATATAAGATGAAATGGAGTAAGTGAAATTATGCAAGAGTAAATTTAGCAACAAAACAGTTTTGGACAGTAGCAGTTGTCTGACTTTGAAAAATCACCAAAAATGGTGAAAATTGAATTAGAGGTTGAATAAGATATGAAATTAAAGCTGGATGAGTCTATTTTCATATAAAAGAAATGATGTAAACAAAATAATTTCATATTCTATGATATTTGAATTTTTGAGACAGGGTCAGAATGATGTTGGAATCCCCTGTTCCGAATTTGGAAAATCATTAAAAATTGAAAAAAAAAATTATGGTTTATAATTTATATTCTTAAATTTCTTAATGAGTCTAATTTCAAGAGAAACAAACGGAAACATTATCCAATTTTTTTACGATGAGATAATTAATTTTTAGTGTAGAGGGGTCGGAACTGTCAGACAGCGAAACAAGGGAAACTTTAAAGAATAAACTGTACTTATTGGCTGAACCAAAAATTCTGAAAATTTTATGGTAAGGATATATGTGAGTCTAGTTTCTGGGAAAATTAGCAGATCTTAATTTGGAGTTCCGTAGCTCCAGATAAAAATGATTTAGTGACTATGACTCGAATAAACAGCTTATTTGAACTTGAATAAATGGTGAATCTATATGTAGTTATGATTGTATTATTTTGAAAGCATGTTAGTAATTTGTTTATTATTTACATACTCACTTACTAAGCTATATGCTTACTTCCCTCTCTTTTCCCTTATTTTTATAGTGTCACCAAGCTAGCTCGGGATTCGGAGATCGTTGGAGATCCATCCACATTATCAATACTCTTTTGGTATTTTGAAATCAATGTTTTGAATTATGGCATGTATAGAGGACTTGGTTATTTTGTTATGTGTCATAATTGATTTGGCCTAAAATGTTGGCCTATATTATTTGTTAGTTTATTTTGTATAAGGCCATTGATGTTGACTAATATTGATCAAGTTATATGTTTATGATGATGCAACTTATGAAATGCATGCCTAGGTTGAATGAGTGTGTGATGAAAATTGAAAAGTTTTAAATTTGGATATAAATTTTATGTCTCGGTTTAGTACAACTGTATTTGTTTTATTTTGGTAATGCCTCGTACCCTGTTCCGGTGTCGAACACGGGTAAGGGGTGTTACATTTTAGTGGTATCAGAGCTATGGTTTAATCGGTTCTCGGATTAACGTAGTGTGTGTGAGAGTCTATCTATACATGCCATAAATATACCGTGATAGTGTGATGACTCCTGACATTTTAAATTGTGTTTTCATATAGTAAATGGATCCCGACCGAGCTGTAGCTGATGACCTAGAAAGTAATACGCCGGCTCCTGCGCAAGGGACCGCGCCAGTTGAAAGTAGATTCGAAACACGTAGTCAAGGAGATGGGGCTCGGGAAGCCTTTTTCCGTATGATGAATAATTGGTACACAGAATTTATTCGGGCGAATCCAAATGCTCAACCTCCTCCACCCCCTCCTATTCCCCAACCGGTTCCTGTAGTTCCTCAAGGTGCCGAAACGATAAGATTGAACAAGCCTCCGATTGATAAAATTCGAAAGCAAGGGGCTGAAGAATTCAGGGCTAATATAGATGATGAACCCGAGAAAGTAGAGTTTTGGATTGAGAATTCTATCAGGGTATTTGATGAGCTTTCTTGTACTCCCGAAGAATGTTTAAAGTGTGCTATATCTTTATTGAGGGACTCGGCATATCACTGGTGGAAGACACTGGTATCTGTGGTTCCGAAAGAAAGGGTTACATGGGATTTCTTCCAAGAGGAATTCAGAAAGAAGTACATAAGCCAGTGGTTCATTGATCAAAAACGGAAAGAGATTCTCGAGCTGAAACAAGGTAAAATGTCTGTGGCAGAATATGAACGTGAATTTGTTAGACTCAGCAAGTATGCCCAGGAATGTGTGTCTGCCACGGCTATTATGTGCAAGAGGTTCGAGGATGGGTTAAACGAAGACATCAGACTGTTAGTTGGGATTTTAGAACTGAAAGAATTTGTGGTATTGGTTGAACGAGCTTGTAAAGCCGAAGAGCTGAACAAAGAAAAGAGAAAAGTTGTGATTGAAGCCCGAGATGCAAGAAAAAGGCCAATGAGCAAGTCGTTCCAATCTCAGTCAAAGAAGTTCAAAGAGATGAATCCTCGATTGACTGTTTCAGCTGGATATTCGCACCGAGACTGTGGGAGATCATATTCAGGTCCTCTATACATGTCATAATTCAAAACATTGATTTCAAAATACCAAAAGAGTATTGATAGTGTGGATGGATCTCCAACGATCTCCGAATCCCGAGCTAGCTTGGTGACACTATAAAAATAAGGGAAAAGAGAGGGAAGTAAGCATATAGCTTAGTAAGTGAGTATGTAAATAATAAACAAATTACTAACATGCTTTCAAAATAATACAATCATAACTACGCATAGATTCACCATTTATCCAAGTTCAAACAAGCTGTTTATTCGAGTCATAGTCACTAAATCATTTTTATCTGGAGCTACGGAACTCCAAATTAAGATCTGCTAATTTTCCCAGAAACTAGACTCACATATATCCTTACCATAAAATTTTCAGAATTTTTGGTTCAGCCAATAAGTACAGTTTATTCTTTAAAGTTTCCCTTGTTTCGCTGTCTGACAGTTCCGACCCCTCTACACTAAAAATTAATTATCTCATCGTAAAAAAATTGGATAATGTTTCCGTTTGTTTCTCTTGAAATTAGACTCATTAAGAAATTTAAGAATATAAATTATAAACCATAATTTTTTTTTCAATTTTTAATGATTTTCCAAATTCGGAACAGGGGATTCCAACATCATTCTGACCCTGTCTCAAAAATTCAAATATCATAGAATATGAAATTATTTTGTTTACATCATTTCTTTTATATGAAAATAGACTCATCCAGCTTTAATTTCATATCTTATTCAACCTCTAATTCAATTTTCACCATTTTTGGTGATTTTTCAAAGTTAGACAACTCACTCATCATCCAAAACTGTTTTGTTGCTAAATTTACTCTTGCATATTTTCACTTACTCCATTTCATCTTATATAAGGTTCGATCAAACAAAGGAGTATATTGTTCATAAATTTTCACACTTATACCTACACTTATTCATCACATAATCATATTCAATTACACTTAGTCGTTACACGATCACATGTATTTTCACTTAATCGATTTCTCGTTGAACTCATCGGAATAATAATAGATACACGGTGACTGCACATAGTACCACCCTTTTAGCCGGCTATCCGTGCACATATAGTAGCCTGCACTTAGTACTACACATGTGACTAAAACCATCACTTACACATAGTGGCCTGCACTTAGTACCACACATGTGATCGAAGCTATCGGTGCGCATAGTAGTAGCTCACACTTAGTACTACACATGCGACCTATCCGTCTAGTACACATAGTAGCCTGCACTTAGTACTACACACGTGACCTAAAACCATCTCGTAGCTCTCTTGTACACATAGTGACCTGCACTTAGTACCACACATGTGACCTAGCTACCTCATTCGTATCTTTTCTATTCCGAAGGTTCAACCGGGAATTCTCACTTTTCATCATTTTACCAATTCATCCATAATCAATCACAATTCATAATTTACATCAAATAATTACTCCATATTCAACCATATCTCATATAATATAACAAAATATTAAAACATAAATAAAACGATGTATTATTTACATACAAGCTTACCTCGGTGCAAAATATGACAAATTTGCAATTTAGTCCACAACCTTTTCTTTTCCCCGATCAAGGTCAATTCCTTGTCTTTCTTGATCTATAATAACACATTTAACTCATTTAATACTCACATTATTCAATTTAGTCCAAAATTCACACTATGAAAAAATTATAATTTTGCCCCTAAAGTTTCACAAATTTACAATTTTGCCCCAATACTCGAAAATTAAACTTCAGCCCTTATTCTTATGTTTTATAACATGCTGATAATATTTCCCTTCTATGGCAACATCAAATTCTTACTCTAACATACACTTATGAACATTAGGTATTTTTACCGATTATGTCGTTTTACTAGTTTTCACTTAAAATCGCTTAGCAAAAGTTCTTTAGCATAATTTCAAGCTTCATATTCTACCATAAAACATCAAAATGCATGCATGTCATCCATGGGAAAATTTTTAAACACAAACCCTAGCTCAAAATAATGGTAGAAATAGGTAAATCTTGTTACGTGGATTTCAAAAACGTAAAAATCATTAAAAACGGGGCTAGAACGGACTTACAATCGAGCTTGGAAGCTTGAAAAACCCTAGCTATGTCTTCCTCATATGAATTTCGGCCAAGGGGTTGAAGATGAGCAAAAATTGGCTTTTAATTTTGTTTTTAATTCATTTTAATCACCAAATGACTAAAATACCCTTAACTTAAAAATATTCTATTTCACCTATGTGATGTCCATTTTTGTCAAAAAAGTTAACCAATGGTCTAGTTACCTTTTAAGGACCTCCAATTTAAAATTTCATAGCAATTAGACACCTCTAGCTTCTAGAACTCAAGTTTTGCACTTTTTACAATTTAGTCCTTTTGACTAAATTGAGTGCTCAAACATCAAATTTTTCGAACGAAATTTTCACGAAGTCATTCCGTAAAATTGTAGATCATAAAAATATAAGAATATTAAATTTTTTCTCATCGAATTTGTGGTCCCAAAACTACTATTCCGACTAGACCCAAAATCGAGCTATTACAATATCAACATCGGACCAATAAATCAAAACTTGAGTTTCATTTAATATCTATATTTTAATTCATAATCCAAATAATCAAAAAAAACCCTTAACTATTCTTGTTAAATAGTGAGTCACTTCAAATTATCATGCTGAAACAAAAACTTTTTTTTATTAAGAAAATGCTTTAAAAAAAATTAACTTTCGGAATAATTAAAAAGTTAACTATTCAAATTAACTAATATCATTCTAAAAAAAAAACCAAATTATAATATAATTCAGTACTTGAGCTCAACTTAAATAATAAAAAATATTTAATTTATATCGAAAAATGTACATATTAGTCCATGTATCGACTTCTCTTTTATATAAATGTGAGCAACACCACAATCTAAACTCGAGTCGTGTTAAATACAAACAGTTTTTTCATATATTTAGAAAGATTAAATGCATATACCTATATGTTGTATACAAATGTTAGATACGAATACTTTTAAAAAAAAAAAATCCCAACAACAATAACTATGATCTGATATGCAAATCTAATAATTATTACTTTGTTATTCACTTTTTGTCCCTATAGCTAAAATTATTACACATGTAGTTTTGTGTCATTTTGGCATAGAAGATGATCTTTGGAAATCTTCCTTTTGAAGTTTAGAGATTGTCGATGCCGAAACGGAAGAAGACGGCCTAAGTAACGGTGTACCAACCCGGCTCGAATTTTCGTTGGCAAATGCCGGGGAAGGAGTGGATGTAACGTTTGGAGGCGGTTGCAACTCTACCTCATTGTATGTGTCCTTGTCATCTTCGTGAATATCGATCAACCGGTCGTCATCTTCCTCGAGTGACATTACCGTGCTTGTTTCCGTATGTATGGTTGAATCGTCGGTGAAACGTCCGAGCCTCCTCTTTCTCCTTGCTGCTTTGCCCCATCCATGGATTGTCTCCCGTATCCTTTGCGGAATTAGCGCTGCCTTATAGTTCGTTCCCATCTGAAACAAATGAAACCGTTCATAAATAGAGATCAAAAGCATAAACGAAACCGTTAATATGTTTTTCTCCGTTGAAACGATTGGATTCAGATATTGAGGTAGCCTATAATATCGAAAAATTTACTACGAAGGCCTATTTGCAGTTAACCATGGTAGATACGAGGATATGCTCTTTCAAAGATTCTCAATACAAGGAAGAAACATTAAAAAGTAAAACTATCCGATAAAAATACATGCGCTTCCATGGTACTTTTACCAAAAATATCCTTGTGGGATGCATACTTATATCTGAAACTCGTACCCGAGTTTGAATTTGCTTTGATTCTTTTCCTCTGAGCGAAAAGGGACGTAAACAAACAAATATAATACCTGAGTGACCAAGGCATAGAGTGGAAGAGTGATGTAGCTACAAATAAATTGCCCAGCAAACCTATGAGTTAAAGGACAATCAAGTAAGGACAAGTGACCGATGAAATCCGCACATTAAACTAGAGAGTCGATAAAAACAGTCATACCCCAAAATAAGTCTTATGTAAACAAGCGTATGGTTACGGATGAAGCATGAATCGTAGCCGAATTGCCACTGCAAAGATATCAACAAACACTAATTAACACATGTCTATAATATCAAAGTCTCATCATTGATCGAGTCAGAGAAGAGAAGTACCCAGAACCAAAAAAATGAAGCCAGTTCGAATGCATTCTGCAGAGAAATGAGAAAGAGAATATAATAGTCCGATGAAACGTAAGTTGTGAGTAATACAAAATCTTTTTACTCGAATGCATTGTCGTAAACAACAACCTGGAATAGTATGAAATGTATAAGGGACAACAACCATTCCGGCTTCTTGAACCAGAAAAGTTCATCTCGAGGCCTCAGCTTTGCTCCAGTAGCATAACCAGTCATGTCGGCAGTCTCTAGTGCCAAGGTTGCGATGACATGTTGTAGCTTTGCCCCCACAAGAAGAACAAGCTGCACATGAAATCTCTTCAAGTGTTAGTTTTTCAATGCATATGCAAGTGTCACGGGTCAAAGTTATCTAGCCCCGTGACACAAGCACCAAACCAAACATATATTCGTGTATGACACTTGTATTTAAGTCCTAGTAAAACGGGCAGTGAATCCCAAAAATAATACCCAGCAATAAAAGGGAGAAGACTTACAGTAATGGGAAGGATTGCTATCCAGAAATACAGATTAGACCCTGTAAGAATGGAAAATAGCCAATAAATCACGAATACTGTGAGTCGATGGAACTGCCTAATAAATGAACACACTACTCGAAACTCCTTCGTGCTTTCAACAACCAGGAAAAATGCATTGATTGGAAGGTAATAACCATGAATAACATACTCATGATAAAGCATTATAATTCAATCTCAATTTTCGATGTACAATACCTTTCACGTTGAACAGCATAAACGCGACAACGAATCCCCAAAGCGGAGCACTGCAAAAGATTAAACATAAGAACTTTAGCAATCCGCAATCTAAAAATCAACTCAACCATGAAGCCCATGATGACATCCGAGCATATAAATGCGCGAGTTACATTATCTTTTATAGTAGTTTCAAGTATGACATATCCGAAAACAAGATACACGGTTTCCATGTAATGGCACATACCCACAATAAAAGCAAAAACCAATAGATACAACAACCCCGTAAAAAATAGGGGTAAATTATACTAGTAGTCATCCAACTATTGGTAAGTTTTTTTTGGTCACCTAACTACGAAAAGTTACAAAATGATCACTCAACTATTAAATTTTGTCTTTTTTGGTCAGCAGCCATTAAATGGCAATGGAAAAATGATGTGATAGGTTTTAAAACTAGCATAATAGCAATTTTAACTCTCAACATTTATACATTGTGTCAATTTAGTCTTTATTCTAAAAAATTAACTCTCAACATCTACGCATGGTGTAATTTAGTCCTTTTTGCAATTTTGTATTTTCATTTTTTCTCATTAAAATTAAAGAAAAGCAAAACTACAAAAAAAGACCAAATTACACAATGTGTAAATGTTGAGGGTGAAATTTTTTAGAATCAAAACTAAATTGACACAACGTATAGATATTGAAGTAAATGTTACTATTATACCAATTTTGAAAGCTGCCAAGTTATCTTTCTATTAGCCGTTTAACGACAGGTGACCAAAAAGACAAAACCAAATACTTGGGTGACCATTTTGTAACTTTTCATAATTGAGTGATCAAAAAGAAACTTACCAATAGTTAGGTGGCTGCCAGTGTAATTTACCCTAAAACTAGATAAGGGTGATAAAGCAGCTAGAATTTTCACTTTGGCACTGGTCATTTGATGTTTTAATCCATTTCACAGTTAAAAAGAAATGAGTTACTCCACAGTCCATAGGAACAAACATGGACTTTTGGCACAATATGACCGAGAAACAATAAGAAAGTTCCTTATGAGAACATTACTTGCCTAACACCAACAATCCGTTGAAATTCTTCCTCCATAGAACGAATCATATAGCCATGAAAATCGTACTTAGACGTCAGGTTGTGATTCTGCCATGAATACAAAAGAAAAAAAAAACAAAAGGTGCAAGGGATGAACAGATATACGTCATACAATGGACAAAGAAATAATAGTAACTTCATAATTACAAGGAAAATCCGATTTTTACCATGATGAAGCCCTTGCGGAGAGTCAAATAGTCAGCACGAACCACCGAATATCCAAATTGCTGGAAGAAACATTTCTGCCAGTTGAAAATAAGAACAGCAAGCACTTATGTGAATAATAAACAATTAAAAATGAGTGAAATAAATGAACCCGATTTTCAAAGTATACAAGTCGAGAATGGTACCTACCACCCAAATTAAAAGACGGTTTTTGGTCAAGTTGTTCGACTCGCGGTTTATGACAAAAGCTGTTTGTCTTCGCATTATCAACTCTCTTGCTTTTGCTGAAGCAAGTAAATTCCAATCATCATTTAATATCTTTAAAACAAATCCTATAGTTACAACATCCTATTAACTCCGGCTCGGTCTAAGTGTTGGATACTGGTATGCGACTAATACGGTCCTTAGAGGATCATATCCGCAAACCATATCAAAGAATGTATCAAACACGAGTATTATCTAAACCAGCCGATAATATACCATTGAACTTACCATTTAACATATCATGTCGATCCATATGAGCTTCATCCTCCCATGCCCTCCAACTATGAATCTACCAAATAGTTAATATTGAAATGTAAGCAAATAATCAACCTAAAACTGAAAAATTCAAGATTTCAGACATAGATAACTGAAACAAAATTAATAGTCCGAGCAGTACAACCTAAACAAAATTCATAGGCCTAACCTTCACAATTGCAAGTAACATTGTTAAGCAACTATATGATACATGCGTGATTGCCATGACAAAAATGAAGCGATGCAACTGCTCAAGACCTTCGTATGAAACAAATGGCTCATGATCCTTAAAAACCAAATAACTTCGAGATGTTAGATCATATAGAAAAAAAAAAAAGAAGAAGAATAAATCAAACTAAAATAGCAGAATCTGGAGTCAAATATATGGATTAGTTACATGCCTTTGCGCAGGTATTCCGGTTCATGCCATTCAACATTCTCCTAAATAAATGAAAATTGGTAGCCGTCAAAAGCTTACGTTCCTTAGAAGAATCATCTTCAAGGTCTTCATCAATCTCGGACTTGGTACATGGTGCAAAGGTACTATCGTAGAACTTCGATGGAATACAGATATTGGCTATTGTGCTCGAGGTTGCTATTAGAAGGAGTGATATAAAACCAAGAAGCATTAACTCTGAAGACACAAGTCGGACCATAAATACGACAAGACAAAAGAAAAGGGAACTAAAGTTAGTTTATGAAAAATTTAGTGAAACCCCAAATCAAGATATACCATCCGTTCAATTAGAAACATACAAAAATACCTTCTTTCATCTTCTCCACCGCCGAAAGCAGAGGTTTCCGATTAGTTTTCCGTAACCACTGTAACAAATTAGTACAAAAAGTCATATAAGATGTCAGCATAGTAAAAACTCTAAATTCCGAATTACATACTATGTTCATATCATATTTAATGAATTCGAACCTGTTCTTGCCCACATAATTTCTTGAAACTTATAAACTACCATCAACTCTAGTAATCTCTTAAAAAAGTTTTCGAATTCAAATCGAAAATAAATCGAGAACATGCTAGAAATACCAAAACTTTTGAGCCAAAAGCATACATAGACGAGATGAACAACACAAATTACATTGCTTTTGTGGCAAAGAAACTACAACAGGGCTTGTCAATACATTATAATTAGCCACTTAAACACAACTACTAGCAACCAACAATACATTTACTCATCAAATTAACACAGTAAATAATCAAAATTTATTGAGAAACTAACTGACTTCTACCTAAAAACTCATAATTGCATAATCTCATTCAAGAAAAGCTACAAACATGATAAAGGCAACAAAAAACCAGCTTCGCTCACCTTGCTTAACCGGTGAATCGACCGTTCAACGATCAAAGATACCACAACAAAGATTGTCAAAACAGTGGCAACTGACCATGTTGGTGTTAATGCTAATGATCTCATTTCTTTATCATTTTTCTCATCTTCCGCCATTTTTTAATACAACCCTTTTAAAACCTTCCTTACAAACCTAATCCCACCACCAAAATCATTCAAACAAGTGCTGCAACTATGTCTAAAATTACAATATCCTACATTAATTTAAACACTAAAAAAACCCAGAAATCTATGTCTTGAATATTATCCTGTCTCAGAAGTTTATCCCACTAAATCTTCAAAAAGAACAAAATAAATATCAACATATCATGTTCTTTTACTTCAAAGAACAATCCAAATCTCCACACACTCTCTTAAACTACAGCATGTGAACACTTGAATCAAGAACAAGGATTCAAAAGAAGGGTACTTCTAGTGTCAACTTAAAACAACAAAAAGACACTAAAAGAAAAGCTTTTTTCCCCCTATTTTGAAGCTTCTGAACAATAAAATCAAGGCAGAAGCTTGATTTGAGCTATGAAACTTTGAAAAAAACACCAAAAAAGGGGTATTTGGTGGCTTTTTCTTAAATGCAATAATGGGGTTTGATCCAGGTACTGAGTAATTAAACTCCTACCCTTATAAACTAAGAAAAAAACAAAACTTTCAAAGGCAAGAGTTAATACTTTCAACAGCTCTTTGCCACTCAAATACTAAACACGGCTTCTATGTCTAAAGTTTGAACACTCTTTTGTAATAAATGTATAATTTTTTTTGCACTTTTTTTAGAGACTAAAATAGATGGAAGAAAACTAGAAAAGACAAGAGGGACTGAAGTGAAAAATAGTAATATCAGATCTCTTTTTTATAGCAAAAATAAGAGATTTGGAATAAACTTGAAAAACCCAGAGTGGAAATCACAAATTTTAAAATAAAATAAAATAAAAAAACTTTTTAAATTTCTGCACTTTAGTGAACCATAAAATTGGAGTTTTCAGCTTTTGGAAATGAAAAACTTTAATGAAGAGGTTGGCAACTGGCAATGCTGATGCACATGGACCTACACTAGGAGAGATCTCACTGTTCACTTTTATACTTTTTTTTTTATATTTGTATATTTTAAATTTATTTATATTAAATAGAATGAATAAATATTTTACTTTTGGAAAAAGGTCCCTAAAGTATGCTCCAATTTTCAGATTGGCCCCTAAAGTTTTTTGGTCATAAGTAATCTTTTAAGTTGTATCTCGTCCCGTGTTTTGGTCCAATTAGTAATTTTGTCAAAAAACTATGTACAATGATTAGGGGTGAGCGCTCCATCGAATTGAGTAAAAAAAATTCGAGTTAATGAGTCATATTTTATCATCCTAATTCGATTTATATTTTTTTCGAATCGAGTTAAATTAAACACGTCAGTTTTAATATATTTTAGAGCCTTTTTACTATTAAAACCTTCACTTTTTTTATACCTAATCTACATCAATAAAATTTAAATGATTATTTCACTATAAAATTTATATAATTTTAATTTTAATCATTTTATTATGTCGAAATTTAATATTTAATTTCTCTAATTTTTATTTAATTTCTCTACTTTTTTTTTATAAGTTAATCATTCTATTTTGTAATATTATTAGTAATTCCAAATTAATAATACCGTTAATTATCGTTTATTAAATTGGTAACATGAATTCTTTTTGCGATTATTTGATCAAACATTGAGCATACAAAAATTCAATAAATCATATTCAATTAATAATAAAATTACATGTTTCTCATTGTTACGTTAATACTAGCAATTAATGTTATTATTGATTTAAATATACTGATAACATTATAAAATTAAATGATTAAATTATATCAAATTAAAATAAATAAAGGTTTAATATAACATTTGATATCTGAACTTGCGATTTTTTTTTTAATTTGGTATCTAAGCTTCTTCTTTTTTTGTCTAATTTGGTACATAAGCTTTTGTCGGGTCCAATTTGATACATAAACTTAACATTTTTTTCTAATTTGGTACTCAAACTTTTTTGTTCAATTTGGTACTTCAACTTGTCAAACTTTTTACATTTTACTCAAATATACTAATAGTGTCATTTTTTATAAAGTAGCAAAAATAATCGATGTATGATTGTTATATGATAGATGACATGGATTTTTTTTTTGTATTTTAAATGTTCAGTTATTTTTAGTTTAATTTAATTTATTTTTAATTTAATATAATGAAATTCTTTTATTTTGGATTTTAAAACTCTTGTTTTCTTCTTCAATATTCATTCATTAAGTATAACTCAAAGTACAATTTTAGAACACGAATTTCATATTGGCAATGTCTTTTTTGTGAAATTGAAGGTTTTATGAAAATCGGGTCATGCATGAAGCATTTTGTCCCCCTTAAATGATTCTTGAAAAATAGTCAGAGTAATTTCGATCTCAAAGAAAAGTATAATTTGAATATACTACTTAGCGAAAAAAAAGATTCCAAATAAATACAATCATTCTTGCCATTAAATTTTATGACATTCGGCATAAGTCGATCATCCATTAGTTGTTTCTATCCCCTCATAAAAAAAAAAAAAAAAACTAAAACAATTGCTATTTTGCGCCGATTGTGTAACATCTAACGAGTTAAAGTACCAAATTAGAAAAACATCAAAAATCAAATACCTTATGTTATATTAATTCATAATAGATAACTAATACCATAATTTAACCCTTTTTTTTAACATTAATCTCATTATATGCTCTTATCATATCTGTTTTTTTTTTTTATACAAAGTCTAGAACTATCCATAGCCCTTCCCTAACCCTTAACTATAAGGATAATGCGTTTCAGCGCACTCGAACTAGAGGTGCTCATGGGCCGGGCTGGGTTCGGGCCTAAGCATGATATTAACATATTTTATGTTTTCTAAGTCCGGCCCGACCCGAAATATGAACTTAAAATTTTGCCAAAACCCGCCTATATTTGCAAAAGACTAACCCAAGCCCATTTTAGGCCCACCCATATTATTTAAAAAGATATTTATATTATATAATTTTATAATTTTTTTTATTTATTAAAATTTTTTATATAGTAATCTTAACATTATTTTAATATTTACATTAGAGTAATATTATATATTTAGTATAGGTTTATTTTTTAATGTGTTCTAAATTACATAATATATAAAAATAACATAATATAAAGTATTATAAACTTAAAAATAGGTTGGGTCGAGCCGGGTTTGGGCCTTTAATGTTCAAGCCTGAGTTCGACCTATATTTTAAACAAGCCTAATAATTTTGCCCAAACCCTCTCAAATTTCGTGCGAACCTTCGGGCCTCGACAGGTAGCCTTACCCATGAACAAGTCTAACTTGAACTCACATCCTCCCACATTTGCAACAATACCGATGTCAATCGAACTAAGACTCAATCAATAATTAAAATTTTATTTTTAATTGCGGAAATGAAATGGAAAACTTATAGTTTCTTAATTATACATTTATTATTATTAAAGACCTTATTTGATTATTTTAATTTAATTTTTAATTAAGACAGATATGAAGGTGTAAGCGACGGTAGCTTCACCACAAATTTCCATACGCGCATCAAGGAGCAATCATCGTTACTATTATTATTTTCTAATATCGGGTCCCACTCACATGCAATTTAAGTTTAATTTAATTAAAAAAAATATTTTCTTTTTGTTTTTTTAAAATAGAAATTTCAAGTCAACCAAAAAAACATTTAATAGAATATTTTATTTAATGGTCAAAGTCTATCAGAAGTCCCTATATTACTGTATAAAGTTCATTTTAGTCCCACTACTAAAAACTGCTTCAGATTAATGTGCATTAAAATTTTATTCAAATGATGGCACTGTTAAAATTTACTGTTAAGTTGCTGATAATTTGGACAAAACATATCAATACTAGGGGTGTTCAAATGGTTAACCGAACCGAACTAGTATTAACTGAATTGACCGAACTTTTTAATCCTTTGATCGTTAACCAGACCGAAATATTTCGGTTAATTCAGTTGGTTAACTGAAATTTATATATTTTTATTTTTTTGGTTAAAACAAATATAAAACATATAAAAAAAGTAAATTGATAATGTTTATTTGACCGGATTATCCGAATCAACCAAACTAAAACTACATATGATTTGTATTATTAACTATTATGTTTGGTTAATTCGGTTAATTACCCGATTTCAAACCGAATTAACTGATTACCAAACTTTCAAAAAATCATTAACCGACCTCCAACCGAATTAGATCGGTTAACCGATCGATTAATCGAATTAGATCAGTTCAGTCGATTAATTCAGTTTTAACCAAAATTTGAACATCCCTATATAAATACTTAAATGATTTATCTATGACCCGACCTAACTCATAAAAGACTCATGTATCTTTAAACTATCATGTGGCCGAAAAAATACAGATTTGATGGATTTTTCAACCACATGATAGTTTAAAAATATATGGATTTTATTGGATGGTTGGGTTTTTTAGAATAAACATTTAATGGTTGGATTCTATTGAATAAACATTTAATATATAAGGACTAATTCTAGAATAATTTTTAGTAGAAGGACTAAAATGAACTTTATATGTTAGTAGAGGAGCTCCCTATAGAGTTTGACATCTATTTAATTGGCTTAATTCTTCGAAATTATAATGTAATAAAAACATTTTATTTAACTTAATATTAAAATCTATATATTTTATATAAGATATTTTTTTAATAGTGAAATAGGAGTCAAAATGGACCCAATTAATTTAAGTAATAAAATTTTAGGCAATTACCGTAATAAAAGGAATTGTGGGTAATATAAGTGCATTTTTAAAAGGCATAATGATTTTTTGGTCCTCTAACTTTATCAAAAAGGTCATTTTAACCCTCTATTTATTTTTTCGCCTCTTTTAGCACTTAAATTTACATTGTTGGTCAAATCACCCAAAAATAAATGAAAAATTTAACATTTGTTAATTTTATTTACATATCATACACATGGATTGTCATATGAATGTCATGTAGGTAATTAATTAAATTTTAAAAAATACTAAAAATATATTTTTTAGTAATTTTAATTTTTAAGAAACAATTTCTAGAACTTTTTTTAAATTAAAAAAAATTAATTAATTTCTAATGTGGCATCCACATAGCAATCCACGTGTATATCACATTAGCAAAATAAATAAATGTTAAGTTTTTCATCCATTTTTTGGTGATTTGGCAAACAATGCAAGTTTAAGGACAAAAAAAAGACAAAAAAAAATGAAAGACTAAAATGATTTTTTTGTAAAGTTGAAGGGCTAAATAAATCATTATACCTTTTAAAAATTGTAACAAAAATATACATAACAATATGCCCAATTAAATCCATACAAATCAATTAATACACTTCATCAATTAGATTGGACGCTGGCCATAATGCGTATAACTACCCATAGCCCCCAACCCATAAATAGGAGGATAATGCGCTTCAGTGCACTCGAACCTACATCCTCCTATATTGGCAATAATGCTCATACCAATCGAGTTAAGACTCAATCGATAGATATTTTTTATATATTCTTTTACCTAGGATGCGAGAACAACATAATCTAGTATATATTATTTTCATATTTATTTACAATTTTTTTTTTGTATGTTTTAACCAATTCATTGTATTTTTTTACACAATGTCCAGAACTAGATATAACCTTACCCTAATCCATAAATAGAAGATTAATGTGTTTTAGCGTACTCAAACCCACGTCCTTCTACGTTGACAACAATGCCCATACCAATCGAACTAAAATTCAATCGACAAGTTTAATCTATTTTTAAATAGGCTAAACTTACTATCTAAATCCATTATTAAAACCTAAAATTTATTCCATCAATTTTGCCTATGGTATTTCTCCCCTACAATTTAAATTCCATCCTTTTAAAAGGTCATTTAGTTTAGACCTAACAATAAGGTTAAAATTTGTCATTAATAAATTACCGATTAAGTCGATATATTTTTTAAATTTTAAATATTGCTATTAGTCACTTATTATGCGTATTATAGATATAGCTCATGTTTTTCAATTCGATTATTTTCAGTTTTGTACTTTTCAACTTTTAAAATTTCAGCGCAAAAAATAAATGTAAAAAAGTGTTCATAGGTCGAGCCGAGTTTGTACCAGGTTTATGTATGATATTAATATATTTTATATTTGTTCAAATCTAACCTGGCTCAAATTATGAGCGTAAAATTTTACTCTGGCCCACTCATATTTGTAGTAGATGTTTAACCCGAACTCATTTTAAATCCATCCATATTATTTTTAAATATATATATTAAATTTAATTTAATATTTAACATTTTAGATGTTTTTATTTTATTAAAATTTTAAATTTAGACAACTTAACATATATTTTTTAATATTTCCATAGTATGATATTGTTACATATATAATTGAGTTATAGTGTAAATTTGTCACCATACTATAAGCGGATATTGTAATTTGCCATTATATTTAACGGGCAAAGTTGCACATTAACTCTATTTAATTTTACGTGATATAAATTACATAATATATATAAATAAAATAAATATATATACAAAAGTATAAAACAAGGTGGGCTGCATTTGGACAAAAAATAATGCATGTTTTTTAAGTGGGTTGGGCCTTGGGTAAGTATTTTACCTGAACCCAGCTCGGCTCGAATTTACCTAAATTTTTTTATTGCTGTTTTGATGTTGTTTTGCTACAAGTTTGCTATTATATTCCTAATATTTTGTTGTTATTAGGGATGTTCAGTCGGTTAACCGACCCGAAATAACATTAACAGAATTAACAGACCTTTTAAAATTTTTAACCGTTAACCGAACCAAATTTTTTCGGTTAATTAAGTCGGTTAACTGAATTAACCGAAAATATATGTTTTTTTTTAATTTTTGGTTAAAAATTAACCGAATTATCCTAATTACCCGAGTTACCCGAATTACCCAAAACGAATCACTACATAATTAAAAAAGATTACATAATTTTAGTTTTAGTTTTAGAATTTTATTTTTATTTATTAAATTATTTGTAATTTTTATGATTGGGTAATTGGGTTGGATTGGATATTTGAGTTTGGATTGGGTTTAGGTGAATAGTAGGCATATTTATATATTATAATTTTATTTATTAATTTTTTCCATTAAACCGAAAAAATTCGGTTAACCTACCGGTTTCGAACCGAATTAACCGTTAATCGAAAAATCACAAAATAATTAACCGACCCCTGACCGAAAAAATTCTGTTAACCGACCGATTAACCGAATTTTTCCGGTTTTACCCGAATTTTGCACACCCCTAGTTGTTATTATTTGAATATTGTATAACTCTTGTTTTATTATTAATTTTGCTATTATTTTAGAGACATTTGCTCGTTAAGTTGCAATATCTTAGTGTTATTTAAGTATAAAGACTTTTTTTAATGTATTTTCAATTTGTCGGGAAATATTTATTTTGATATTTTTAGTGTATTTGTTGTATTAAATTTTTTAAATTTGTTTTATATAAAAAAAATTAATACGAACAGGCTAGGTTAGGCTCAAGTTTAGTATTTTTATTTAGATCGAGCTTAAACAAAATTTTAGACTCATTTTTCAAATTAAACTAGACTTGAACTTAAAAAATAGAGACCTAAAAATTTGCATCGACCCGGTTCAACCAATGATCAAATCCGCACATATTTCAAAACTAGATTAATTATTTTCAATCTATTGGTAGGTGGGTATATTTCAAAACCCAGATCATGAAGAAATGATGGAAACTTCAACTTCGACATTAAGAAACACTAATTGAAGACTTGAACGTTGTTTTCTTTCTATTTCATGATGCTGCCTTTGTTTGATAATCTAACAGTCAAGCCTAGACAACACCACCAACTTTAACATGTTCTTTTTGTTTGACTTTTTCTTTCTTAATACTGTAACTAAAGAATAAGTCTTGTAATATTTTTAGCTTTTTCTTTTTTATATTAAGGAAATTAATCATAACATGTTTAAAAACATCAGTATAATGTAACAACATACTACAAAATGTTTAATAAAAAGATTGTAACAACTTAAATTTTATAATTTGTGTTGATATGTCAGGTCTAAACAATAAACACGATGGAACTTGTGTTGGTCTGAGTGTTTATCGCCCCAGGTGTAACTTCGGTTCGAGTCGCGCTAATTAGAATTTTGCTCTTCTCTTGTAATTAAAAAAAAAAACACGATTAATATGATACAAATACAATAATTTATGTACCAAAAGCGAAGGCAAAGAGGCAAGTAGGGGTATGATCCATTAAAAAAAAAAGAGTTAAAAATGATAAATTTTTATTTAGTCCTTAAAATTATAAAGATATATGTCAATATAATAGTGAAAATTGCATTTTAGATCATTTTTAACCTTCTAGAAAAAAAATTTAGATTCGACCCTCTACAACATTGGCAAATCTGAAGGGTGGCAGGTAGGAGCTTGGCCCTCCAAAAATAAAAAAAATTTCAATTCAATCCTTTTATATGGAATAAAAAATTATAAATTAATATAGTAAAATTACTCTTTCACTCCTCCAAAAAAATTCTACTTAATCCCTTCAAAAATAATGAAATTATAAATTAATACATAATAAATTTATATTTTGATCTATCGAAATTTTTTAATTAAATTCTAATCCCCGCTAAAAGAATTTCTAGATTCACCCTTGCTCTAAAAAAATATATGTATACACAAAAATATACTATACAAAAATAAAGAAAAAAATGGGTTTTCAAAATTTCACTTGTTTGAAGGGTCAATGGAAAAATTGTTCCAATTTGTCCAAAGGCATAGATTTGGTCAAGTTTCCTTTCTTCCTCTAGTCAAAATCAAATGCATGCTCTCTCTCTCTTCATATTTTTCTTCTTTCAATTCAACTATAGAAGTAAAAAAAACAAACCTTGTAACCCAAGTTCTAAATCTCCCTTAGAATCATTCAATTAAACTCTCCTATATATACACACACACACATATATTATACACAATTAGAAGTTTAGAACCCAATATTCTTAAGATATAAAATCAGAAAGGAAAAAAAAAGGGGGTTAAACGAGAAAATTAAAATTAGGTTTTTTTTTTTTTTTCTGTATATTTTCCTCTTGTTTGATCGAAAACCATGCATAGGCAACGTTATTCATCAGCTGTCATCAAGAATTTTCTTGCTCGCCAAACAGCGACGAAAAAGTTGCTGGCAACGAACGATGCGGTGACGAAAAACAAAGCTTATTGCGATGTTTTCATCAACCATAGAGGCATTGACACCAAAAAAACTCTAGCGACATTACTCTACGACCACCTTTCACGACGGAAGTTGAAACCTTTTTTGGACAACAAGAACATGAAACCGGGGGATAAACTTTTCGACCACATTGATAATGCGATAAGGAACTGTAAAGTTGGCATCGCTGTTTTCTCGCCGAATTATTGCAAGTCTTACTTTTGCCTACATGAATTGGCTCTCTTCACGGAGTCTAAGAAGAAAGTGATCCCAATCTTTTGTGACGTTAAACCTTCGCAATTAAGTGTCACTGGTAATGGGAATGTTCCAAAAAAGGATTTACGACGGTTCGAGTCGGCTCTCGAGGAAGCGAAGTGTACGGTTGGGCTCACTTTTGACTCTTTGGAAGGGTAAGATGACTCAATCTTTTGGCTATAGTTTGCTAAAATTAGGGTTTCAAAGTGACATTCACAATAAAAATTTCAATATTTTTGGATTTTTATTTATTTATTTCAACTTTGTTGAACTAAGGGTTTAATTCATTTGGTTTATAAATTTATTATTTTAATATACACAAATCATTTTTAATATTACAAGTTTAACGTTATTTTAGACGTGTTTATAAGTCGAGTGGCTCACTCAAGCAATTTTTCAACTAGGGTCGACCGGCCCTGAATTCAATTTGATAATAAAAATATTAATTAATTATGTTTAAAATATTAGTAGCAGCTAGTAACTCGGATTTATATTCTAATATTTGGAATCTTTTTTCTATCCCAAATTGTACATAATTTTTTAATTAAATTCGAGCTTAATTAATTCATTTGGTTGATATCACTACACATAAGAAATCGACAACATTCGAATTTCAATATTTACAATCATTTATCTTTATCTATCACTGTAATTTTTTTTAATTATCACAAACCTTTTACTAACTTTAATTTATTTTCAATGTTATGTAGGAATTGGTTGGATGTGGTGAATAGTGCTTCAGAAATTGTGATGGAAAGCTTGATTGAGATGAAAAGTCATTAATACTTCAATTACAACTCTGATTTTTTCTTCATCAATTTTTTTATTATATTTTTTCATTAATTTTCATCATTCAATTTTTTTTTTTTTGAAATGTTCATCATTCAATTCTTGTTAATAAGCCTAAGGGTTCATTCTTTTGTTAATTTTTTTTTTATTTGTTCACTTTATAACTGAAAAAAAAAAGAAGTAAATAAAATTATTTGGTTAATTTTGTACAATCATCTACTTAATATTAATAAAAATCGAGTTAATTAATGATATTTTATATTTTTATTTTATTAATTTAAGAGCGGAGAAATAAAATTTAGTGACTAAAATGAATTAAAAAAGAGTTTGGTGTTAAAAATTAAAAGAATGGGTGAAGTACATTATTAATCATTTTCATTTTATGTTGATTTTTGGCTAGTTGTTTTATATGATTGATAATTTAAAATTAAAAAAATAGAAGCGAAAATTTTAAAATTAACATTTTTTATAAGATAATGAATTGGAAATTGTTTAGAGATGAAATCTAAAACTAAAATCTCAATATATAGTCATATTTTTCATTATTTAGTAATTGAGGAGTTTAACTTAATAATTAACTACAATTAATTAAACATGAGGATAATTATTTTATGAGGGTAGAATAAAAAAACTTCACAAATGTTATATTAGTTTAAAATATATATATTGTTGGGGATTGATACGTATAAACAATGAAATAGAAAAAGTAGAGAACGTCGAACACAAATTTTACGTGAAAAGCTCTTCCGAAGAGGATAAAAACCACGAATGAAGGAGGCTTCGACTTTTCACTAAATGAGTAAATAAACGGGAGTACAATATAGAGGAAATAAACCTAAATGTACTAAACGTATATTATCCAAAACCCGGAATAAAAAGCCCCCAACGCTCATAGAGTTCTCTCAAAAGGAGTTCAAAATTCTCTCCATAGTTACCACGAAAACTCTCACCAAAACTCATTTGCGACTACATCTTGTCACCCCCAAAAGAAAATTTATGTAGTACTACATTTTTAGTTGCCTCTTAAAATAAGGATATAATGACCCCTTTAAGTAGGTTAAGATTAAAGTTCTAATCATATTAAAATATCCCTGGAGCAATCAGAGTTCGACTGTGAGAAGAAGTCCTACTTGATTGCCAAAACTTGACCATATTACTTGAGGAATACATCGCGTCATCATAACGTCCAATGCATGCTCTTCACGATGTTACCTTCTCCGTCAATTGGAGAACTCATTGTGTCGTGACGTCGCCCCTCATCACAATGTCGGTGTCCTTTACGTCATGACGTCTTGTCTATTTCACCTATCTTTGTTAAGCTCCTATAAACTATTTGATAAATGCGAGACACACCGCAAAGATATAATAAATCACAAGTACATGTCCAAATAATTAAAAAGTATAATCAAATAAATATAAAGCATAAATAGACGATGAATCGAAATATAATTAGACAAAGTCCACTCATGAAAACTACGTATAATAAAATATACAACAATTAATTTTCATTTTGTTAGAGACAAAATGCAAAATAAAGATATTCAAGTTCATCATTCATTCATTTGCACATTGCTAGTAAAGTTACTGATATTATCACAAAGTTAGATTCACATATTGTTCTTTTTTAAATCAGGTGTTGTTCATAATTACATTTAAAGTGTCGGACAAATTCAAAAAATAAATAAATTAATCATAATTATCGAGTTAGGGTTGTTTAGAGTATTTTTATTTTTTTAACATTAATTTTATTATAAGTTTTTATTATATATATTCTTTTCGATATAATGCCTACAACTACTCATAATCCCTTCCAAACCTTTAAATAAGAGGATAATGTGTTTCAGCACACTTGAACCCACGTCCTCCTGTACTAATAACAATATCGATATCAATCAAACTAAAACTTAATCGATTTGCTTAGAGACATCCACCAAATCTGTCCTTATAACCCAAAGACATAATTTAGTTAATCACGTTAATGTCGTGTTAAAGTTGCTTTACTTTTTTTCTTTTTAATAATCTCATTCTGATCATATCTACTATTTTTGACACAATGCCTGGAACTACTTATAGTTCCTCCTCAACCCATAGATAGGAGGATAATACGCTTCAACACACTTGAATCAATGTCTTCTTCATTAGCAACAAAGTCCATACCAATCGAACTAAGACTCAATCGGGGTTTTTTTTTTTTAAATTTTAAATTCACAAATACTATACATAAAATAGAGTGAATTTTTTGAATAATCTCATTATAGGTTCTGATCATATATAAAATAGAGTGAATTTTTTGAATAATCTCATTATAGGTTCTGATCATATCTGTTTTTTTTTTTTACACAATGCCTAGAACTATTAATATCCCTTTCCTAACCCATAAATAGGAGGACAATGCGCTTCAGTGCACTCAAACTCACGTACTCTTGCATTAACAACAATACTCATGCCAATTAAATTAAGACTGAACCGGCAGAGTGATGTTAATTAAGTTCGAACTAACTTTTTATAAAATAATAATAATTACATAATTTTTTATTGAGTTTGAATTGAATTCGATTTAAATATTATTAAATTTATCATTACATTTCTAATGTACTTAAAAGACTTTTTCAAATCAATCATCATACAAGAAAATGTCATTAGATCAACCTCGCCAAATGTTATATGACTATAGACATGCATAACTTATATTAGATTTCGTATTTGCCCATCAGCAAAATAGTATTTAAAATATTCGAATAATTATTAATCAATTATTATAGTTTATATAAACTAATATTTTAAAGGTCCATCGCTACTTTTATAACAATTATTCGTCTCTAATGTTTAAACTTAAATTCTTCTATTAAAAGTGTAATCTGCGTTGCGCACCCATCACTTGTTAATTATAAATGACTTAATATTAAAATTTCCTTTAACATAGTATACTCTTCACCATTAATACCCTTAAAAGAGACATAAATTAAAGGGTGAATGTACTTAAGAGGTCCTTCTATTAAATAAGTCTCTCTATTATTAAAAGAGTCAATTTTGTTCTTTTACTATTAAAAAAAATTAAATAATATCAAATTGGAACAGAGTTAATATTTACTATTTAGCAATTAAAAAAAATTTTCCAACACAATTTTTATACAGTAAATATTAAATCTATTACAATTTAGGCTTATTTGATTCATTTGAATAGCACAAGGATTAAATTGATCCATTTAATAATAGAGGGACTAATTTGAAACATACTCTATAATATAAGGACCTTTCAAGTACTTTAACCTAAATTAAAGTTAAACGCGCAAAACGGTCCCTACAATTTGACTCTGTTTAAAAGACCGTTAAACTTTCTACGTCAACACTGTCCCTCACCGGCTCCCATCCCTTCAAACCATTCTCTTCCAAAATCTTTTTTTTTTTTTAAAAAAAAAAACCATTTTCTTTCACTTCAAAATTTTAATTTTTTCCCCCAATTTTTTCATATTAAAATTCAAACATTACCTTAATATAATAGCTTCAGTGGCAGCACTTTCATGGAGCTTTTCTTTTATAATTAAGTTAACAAAGCTCAGGAAAATTCAAAGCTTTTTCTTTCTTTTTTCTTTTTTACTTTTCTAATTCTCTTAATGAACAACCTGGAAAACTCTCTTAATTCAAAGTTAAATCTCAACTGGGTTTTTCTTTTTTTGAACCCAGAGAGACTTAAATTCAAAACCCATTTCTAGGAATAGCTGATTGTTTCCCATTTTGGCTTCATTTATAAGGTAAGCCCATTGATGACCTTTGAAGTAAAGTTCATGTAACTTTTGCATTGTGTTTACAATGGTTTAATTTGTTTCTGGGTTACTTAAGATCTGAGGTTAATTCTTTTGCAATTTTGAGGGATTTTTTTTATTGTTAATAATGGAGATTAAAGTATGGAACTTGATGTATTTGGTTTAGCTATTGTTTTGTTGTTGCAAAAAACAAGCCTTTATCTACTCTCATTGATAACTATTTCATTGCTTGTGGTTCTTCAAAAAATGGAACATTTCATGGTAGAATTTGTGTCCCTGATTCAGCCCATTCTTTTGCTTCATTAAAGAGTGGAACTTCTTTTGTTGTTAGTTCTAGTTCTAGTGTTGTTCCGTCTCCGATATATCGATCGGCTTGAGTTTTCTCCGGCATTGGATCTGGCATTACTTTTACCCTATTCCGGAGTTGGGACAGGACTTACCATCGGCTCCGATAATGGTCGTTCGTTGTGGTACTAATGGAAGTTCTCCGCACTAGGCCGGCTTTAAATCCGGTTCTGCCTCGAGAACAAGTTAATATCGCGGAATAGGCAATGCATTGCAGAAGAAAGGCATGTTGGATCAAATTATGGACTCGAATCTGATCGGGAAAGTGAATCCGGCTTCTCTTAAGAATTACGGAGAGACGGCTAAGAAGTGCCTTGCCGAGTACGGCATTGATAGGCCGTCGATGGGAGATGTATTATGGAACCTTGAATATGCTCTTTAACCGGGGAAACCTCATCAGCACTAATGGAACCTGATGATAACAGCACAAACCATATCCCGGCCATTCTGTTGACACCGGTAGACCTATTCGATAACAGCGTAAACATGATTGACAGTGGAATTTCCGGCACTGACGATTACGCCAGAGACACGGCTACTAGTGCCATATTTTTCACTATAATGTGTAGATGGTTCCTACAATTGAGTTAATACTTAAATAAAAATGTGTGTGTATATATATATATATATATATATACATTTTTAATCTAGTCAATTGGGCAAGTTGGATTGATTTTGATTCGGATTAATCTAGATTGCTAATTTCGAATTTTAAAAATTTTGCATCATTTTGAGTAGGGATTATTTCTAGTTTAAATTATTTTGAGTTTGAGTTAATTTTAAATTCAAGTCATTTTGAATCATTCTTATTATACAAGTTTTTCTAGTTCGATCATATATTCAGTTCTGATCCTTCAAGTTTAGATCATTTCTTATTTGGGTCAATTTTGAATTCAAGCTAGTGAGATTGGATTGTTGATTTAGACCCGTGAATTGTATATTGTTGTAACAATAATGATGTCAATTGAGTTAATACTAAGTAAACAAAAATGTGTCAAAATTTATATACATTTACACTTCTTTGAAGTAGTCAATTAGGCGAGTTAGGTTAACTTTGGTTCGGATCAATCTAGGTAAGTAAAATCAAGTTTTAAAATTTTTGGATTATTTTGGGTAGTCATTTTAGGTTGAGTTAATTTCAAATTATGTCATTTTGAGTCGTTCTTGTTTAATAATAAAGTTTAATACTTAATTTATCAAATTCTACTTGTTTACCCCTTGCTAAAAATTTTATTTTTATTCTTAATATTAAAATTTTAAATTTCAAAAAATCCAAATCAATTAAATAAATTATTGAAAATTTTTATCCCTTAATAATGTCAGTTGATTTGTTACTATAATATTAAAACTAGTTAATTTAATTAATTTAATCTCCTTCTAAATTTCAAAATTTTATTTTATGTTTCAAGATTATCCTTAACGAAATCAACTCAAATAACTCATATTTAATACTTTCTGCGAAACTAACTTATTTTGATTATATAATCCCGAATCTTCCATGTTAAAATTAATTGCTTATTCTTCGTTTGGTTAAGGATGTAATAAAAATATTTTGAGTTTTGTTTGGCATAGAAGATAAAATTAATTAATAATCAAAATAAATTTGAGTTTCATAAACAATTATTAAAAATGAGTTATTTGAGTTAGATATTAATTTGGAAACATAAAATAAAATTTTAAATTTTAGATGGAGATTAAATTAATTTTAATATTATAATAACAAATAGGCTTACGAAAAAAATCAACAATTCATTTAACACATTTTGATTTTTGAAATTTAAAACTTTCGGCAAAGAGGTAAACAAGTTCAATTTGACAATTTTAATGCATTATTTTAGTTTTTACCACTTTTCAGTTTAATAAATATGTTTTTTTTACCCCTATCAATACTTTAAAAAAAATGATATTTTTCGGGTGACCACAATGGAAGCGACTTAGAAGTTGGGTGACTAAAATGAAAGCATCCTAAAAGTTGGTGATGAAATTGCAAGGATTGCATTTTGGGTGATCAAAATGAAAGTGCTCTAAAAGTTGGGTGACTAACTAGGTAGTTTACCCCTAATTAAATAAATAATTAAAAAAGGGTAAACTTAAAAAATAGTCACTTTTATTTGCCTCAGATTACATTTTAGTCACTTATGTTTGAAATGTTATGTTTTAGTCACTTAGGCTATCGTTTTGTTACGAAGTGGTCACCCTACCGTTAAGCTCCGTTACCTCTCTAACGGCGGTCCTACGTGGTAGTCAAAATGGGTTTTAAATGCCAACTTGGATGTCCTACGTGTTAGTCCAATTTAAATTTATTTAATTAAAAACCTATTTTCATCTCAGCAACTGGACATTCAAGTTGGCATTTAAAACCCATTTGAATTGCCACGTAAGACTATCGCTAAGGAGGTAACGGAGTTTAACGGTAGAGTAACCATTTTATAATAAAACGATAACGTAAGTGACTAAAACGCAACATTTCAAACATAAGTGACTAAAATATAATCTGAGGCAAACGAAAGTGACTATTTTTATAGTTTACCCTTAAAAAATATTATAAAATCGATTCAACTCATTCATAGTCAATTTTTTATTATCCAATTTTCAATTTATTACCAATTCTAAATAATTTACTTAAAGATCGATTTAATCACTTTATTCAAAGAAATATATCAACCGATTTCTAATCTAATGGATTCAATCCAATAAGACAACTTTTTATAATAAAATCTAATTAAATTCAGTGAAATAATAATTAAAAGAAAACCCTCAAAAATAGAACAAAGTTGGCATCTTCGTCGCCATATTTCTCTCTCAGCCACTCTTTCAAAATAAAATAAAAATAAAAAAATCTCTGTTAAATATAATTTTTTTCATAGTCTATCTGTTTTATTATTTATGGTATATTTTTACTAAAAAATGGCATAGATCACATATTGACAAATATATACACAAACGTAGTGATCTATACTCTCTCCTTTTTCTTTGTTGTGAAATGTAAAGGGCCGCCGGTAAAACCATCCCTGAGAGGAGAGGAAAGAACAAAAACCAAACACACACACACACACAAAAATTATAAGAGACGATCATCACCATTAACGTCAATACATGGGGCGTCGTCTCTTCAGCTGTTTAGGCAAGGGTTCATCTTCATCGAGAGTCCAAGGCAAAAACAACGGATCAGTAGTCGATTCATCGGCGGTGACTTGTCCCGACGGACCTGTCTTGGTGGAATTGTTTTCTTCTCAGGGATGTGCGACGTCATCCGCGGCGGAGCTTTTGTTGTCGAGGTTGGTGAGGGGTGATTACCAGCTGGATGCACCGGTGTTGGTGTTGTCTTATCATGTTGATAATATGGGAGGGAAAGATCCGTACGCTTCGAGTAAGTGGACGGTGAGACAAAAAGCTTACGTCCAGGCATTGAAGATCGATGATATGTTTATACCTCGGGTTGTGGTTCAAGGTAGAGCTCATTGTCCGGCTAATGAAGAAGATGCTTTGTTATCTACCATTGCTAGTGCTCCAAGGTTTCCTGCTCCAAAATTCAAGGTTTTTTATTTTGCCTTTTTCTTTAGGGGTTAATTTCTTCATAAATCTATAAACTATGTTCTAGATTTTAAATTGGTCCCAAATTTCAAATCATTATGGTTGAGTCTAAAAATATCAATCTTGTACTAATCAAGCCCAACCCTGGGGTTGTTTGAGAGTCCAGCCTCCCAAGGTTGGGAGGGAAAAAAAATATTTTTTCAACTTTTAATGTAGGGAAAAAAAATTCAAACTACAATAAATTAATTAAATACTTAGGATTTTCAATTTTTCACCATAAATGTTTCATCTCCTAGGATCCCAAATTTTTTTCAGCTTTTACTGTATTACATTTTATAATTTTTTTAAAAGGGACTTAATTTATTGTTCCGCCTAGGGCCCCAAAAATGTTAAGAACGGGTTTAATACTAATCGGGTGTTTTCCTTCAGTTTAGGTTAAATGCAGGTGTGGGTGAAGGGAGGGGGCAAAGAGGGCTATGGCCCCACTAAAATAGGAAAATTCTGTTTTAGACCCATACAATCTATAAATTTATAAGTTAATACAGGTAAAATTATAGTTTGCCCCTAAAAATAATAAAATTTTGATTTAATCCTACTAAAAACTTTAAAAATATAAGCTAAAACAATGGTGGAATTGTATTTTAACTTTCATAAAAATGTATAACAGAATTCCCCCCACCTTGAAATTTTTTGGCTTTGCCTTGGTAAAACATATATAAAAAAATGTGAATCGAATTATAAATATGTGTTCTACGATTAGTGGGGAAGCTAGAAACTTGTTTTAGAGGGGTAAAAATGAACAACAAATTTTAGGGCATTAAAATACAATTTTATCATTATATGAATTTATAATTTTATAAATTATGAAGGGACTAAATTGATACATTTACTAATTTGTTGGGAGGTGAGGCAACGCCATTGCTTGCTCCCTTGTCTACCCTCTGTCTATGATAGATGTGAGCTAACATTTAATGTCCAAACTAATATCATAGTTGATGGAAAAAACTTGATTCATACGATATTGATTACTCATGTACTCAATTAATATATTTTGAAGAGGATGTACGATGAAATTAACTCTTTCTTTCAATGTGAAAATTGCATTATTACGTTTTTTCCGACGATTATTTTTTTTATCTTTTTGGACTGAAATTTCCGTCGGAAAATATGCATTTTTTTCATTGTTTTTGGAAAATCGCTAGTGAAGAAAGTAAGTGACAATTTGTGCATACAATATGTAACAGGCTAATTTCCAAAGGCCTACATCAGAGACCTTGGAAGTAACCCTAACCGGAGTATTACGGTACAAGGTAGACAACAATGTTGACAACGTAATGGTGGCTTTATATGAGAGCGGGTTGGTGAATGAGTGCCTTAACGGAGAGAACAAGGGAAAGACCCTTTACAATGATTTCGTCGTTCGGAAACTCGAAAAGCTCCATACCATGGAAGACATCTCTGCGATGAAGACACTCTCCGTCACCGTCAGGTTCACTCTCTGGGATGGTTTCAACAGCAACAAATGTTCCATTGTTGTCTTCGTTCAAAACATTTCTCAGCAAATCTTTGGTTCCCAAAACTTTCAATTGCCTGATGATTTATGAAAAAAAAAGTGTTGAAATTTTTTTTTTCATGGCGAAAAAGTGTTTGTATTTTTTTGGATATGAATTTGTTCAAAAAGGCAAATTATGTTCTCATATCAAATCTTGTTGGAATGAATATTCACGAAGAACATTCGATGTACGGAAAAAAAAAAAAAAAAGAGAGATCATAGGTTGAAGATAACAAAAGGGATTGTAGATATTAGGATTTGAAAAGAGTTTTCTCAACAAAGCTACTTGTAACTATTTATTCCACTCATTTTATTTCTTGAATTTATTGTTTATTATTAATAATTTTGCTAGAGAGAAAATTATATAAAATGATTACTCCTTATATGTCATTCAAATAGTAGTAGGTAATTTTTTTTTCTAAAAAATAAATTATTTTTTAAATATTACGCATAATAATTAAACGATAAGGGTTTTTATTTTTTTTTTATTTTTCATGTTCGTTGTATGGTACATATTTGAGATACATGATTGTCTTTCTCATTAATATTGTCTATAAGGTTCAAGTTTTCTTTGGCAGGATAATGTGTCTTACTACTACATTCAACACTTGTTGATTAAATGATTATAATGATTTATTTCATTTTATTATAACATAAAAAAATAAAATTTTAAATTTTTTTAAAATCTTAAAAAATAAATAAAATATTTATTAAGATTTATAATTTTTATGATATTTATAATTTTTTATAATTTAATTATTGTATATTTTTTAAGATTTTTTTTTTATTTTTTGAATTAATGCTAAGAAAAATATTGAAAGTATCAAAATGATATTTTATCTATAACTACAAAAAATGACCTTTTGTGACGTTTCACTAGAAAATGCTACAAAGTTTCTTTGTATCTTTTGTGACGTTTTTTTTCTTAAAAATAAGAAAGAGTCATAGATCAACCGTCGCTAAACGTTATGACGCTTTTAAACGTCATGGGAAGATACCTTTTTTGTGACTTTTCAAATGTCAGAAAAAGTCAAGAAATGTCACGGAAAATAATTCATTTCGTGACTTTTTAAAGCGTCACATTGACCAATCAAAAGCGTCACAGGTTGATTGTCTCTTTTGTGATGTTTAAAAATGTCACAGAAAATATTATTTTAAACGTCGTGGATTGTTTGTGATTGGTTGCCTATTTGCAACGCCTAAAAACATCACGAAAAATTCTTTTCAAAATGTCACGAATTGTTTGATTATTTTGTAACTTTTATAAAGTGTCACAAATCGTCAATGAAAAACGTCATAAAAATATACTTTTAGTTACTTTTTTTTAGTGGAAACGTAACGAAAGAAATAAAAAAAAAAGGTCAAAAAAATGCTTTTAGTTACCTTTTTTTGACAAAAAGGTAACGAGAAGAATAAAAACATCACAAATAAAAAACCATCAAAAGTCATAATAGTATTAAAAGTCACCAAATGGCATAATGTAAATAAAAAAACAAAATGAGTGCAAATATAGAAAGCCAATCATACAAAAAGTAGTGCAAAAGTACTAAAGTTCAAACAGTAAAACACAAAGGCAAGAAAAAAAGAAGACATAATGCAAGTGGTACTTCAAAGTAACATAATGTTATACATGGCATGATGGACTAAATGGTACAATCATGAAAATTGTTGATCGTACTCAGCTTGGAGTCAAATCGGTAGCTCTAACATTAGATTGATGTGATGAATGATCAGCAACTGCTTGCGATAGTACATGCACAACTGCTCCTGACTGAACTTGTGCACTTAGCCCTTGTACATAGACTAGGAGATCATGAACCATCTACTACATAACTGTTCGAGGGGGCATATCAGTCAAGGTCTCTGAGGGAAAAGACATATCAACACCCTGGAAAGATGAAGTTCCACTCCGTGTAGGTTTGGAAGAAGATGTTGTTGTTGGACAAGGGAAAATTGAAATTTTGAACACCAAGCCGGTTTGTAATATTCATAGCAATAAACCCTTTATCGAAATGACACATGTGTTTTCAGCAAGAAGGATCCTTGTTGTACTTGGCTTTCAACCGAACAACCTTCTCCGCTATTCTCGTACCACGAACTATTTCAAGTGTTGGCTCGAATGAATTCAAATCAAACACCGAACTAAAAATTGTTTACTTTACTTTCAGTGGAAAAACAAATCTCTCTTCAATGAAAATCGGTAGAATTGTTATTCCAGAAAATAGAATTTATTCTTAGAAAATAAATTCTCACTATTTTTGGGTATAATAACAATATCTCAAAAGTGTGTGTAACTTATTATATTTTTAGCTCTACTAGTGTCATCTATTTATAGGGAGAAGAAGTGAAACCCTAATTTAATAGAATACATTTAATGCCTATTTAATTGAAAAAACCAATCCCTTAGTTGAATTAGGAAAGAGTGGCTAAATGGGTGTGCCTCCCCTCATATGTATTATAATGGAGATTCGGGACTCTCCTGTATTGGGTCTAATAATGTGTTTCCTTGACTTTTAATCCAACACTTTATAATTTAATTTAACCCAATACATATTTTTCTATTTCCCAAAATAAATAAAAATTAAATTAATTAATTTTCTAATTAAATAATTTTCTTAACCCGATTTTGATTCGATTAAAATCATGGCAACTTTATCGTAAAAGAATCTATGAGAAAATATAATTAATTTTTCTATATTCAACGGATTCACAATAACCAATTAATTTAATTCTATTTTCGAACTTTACCATAAATTAATTTTTCAGGTCATTTCCATTTAGTGAGAAAACCACATTCATTTCTGAATGTTTCCCACTTCTCCAGTTTTACCATTTCTATCTATTTTTGTTCATTTAATTCAATATACAATTCATTTTCAGTTTCAACGAGCTACTGGAGGGACTGATTGGATATATGCGACTATGGCTCAAATGATTTATAATTAAGTTCCAGCTTTTCGCCTATTAATTATAAACTCATTTAGTCACAAAGTCATTTCACTATAGTATCGTAACTGAACTGTCCCTAATGACATACCATCACGAAAGCAACTCGATTAGTGCTCATCCAATGATTTTTTTATAAGTGTGTTACCCTCATAGGATATCCTTAATCAAGTCATTCATCACAAGAACGAACAACCTGTAGCCACATTTACTTTTCATCTATCGTGTAATGCCAATGAGAAGATATCATTTACCCATATCTTGGGCTATGAATTCTACTATTGTGAATGATGCTACATACCATAGAAGTCGTATACCCAACACACCAGCTTTCGGTTCCTTATCTATTCAAACTCAGGCTTTTACCTACATCAAAGTATACGAGTCACGCATACATAGTCCATCATCCACTCAGGATTAATGTATGCCACACTATGAACGTCACAAGTGAATAAATCCATAAACGGATTCAGGATCTATTCTACTTGGGTTCAGTCCAATGTACTGTCAGTCTAGTCAATCACATCTATGTCTCTATCTTTTGGGAGTCATCTGCTACGATGCCCAAGACAAGGCATCTCCCCAATTAGACTTGATTGATAACATATTAGCCTTTCAATTAGTTTGCTCATTTATGGTTAGACTAATGACATGTTTAGGTTTGTCTAATATAAGTTGTCTTTTTGTATTACGATCCGACCACGTTGTAACAGTCCAATTTCGGTGAGATCGGAACAGTGGTTTCGGGACCACAAATCCGAGCCAAAAACAAAATTTATTTTAATATTATTTTATGATTTCCATTATTATAGGAAGGTCATATGAAAATTTTGATACGAAAATTTTACCGATTGCATGATTAATTAGGGAAAGGACTAAATTGCATAAAATGCAAAAAGTTGCCTTCTAGTAGTTATAAGTATCAAATAGTTATAGAATTCAAAAATTAAGGTCATTATATGGTAATTAGACCATTGAAGAAAAGTTAGTATGTAATTTAGTGACTCATCCATGGAAAAATTAGAAATGGGCAAGGATTAAATTTGAAATCACTAAAATTAAAAGATGACAAATAATTCAAAAGGAAACTATCATATTTTTATTCATCTTCTTCCCCAAAATTTCTATGGAAACCCTAGGAGAGAGGATGAAACTTTTCAAGCTCAATAAGGTATGAAATCAAGTCCCGTTTTTAATGATTTTTATATTTTTGGAATCGGGATAGTCTAATCTATCTATTTGAGGGATTTATTTGAAAAGATAACAAAGTGTAGAAACTTTGCCATGGATGAACATGCTGGAAATTTGAAATTTATGGTATAAAATGAAAGGTTTTTGGTAGATAAACAACTTTTACAAAGCAATTTTTGATGAAAACTCGGTTTAGGGACTAAAATAAAAAATGGGTAAAACCCATGGAAAATGCTGAAATTTGTGAAATGTAGGTGCTGTAAAAGTTATACATAAATTTCGGCTAAGCTTGGAAAGAGGGTCAAATTCCATGAATTTCATTTTCCGAGCCTATGGATGAAATTGGAATTTATGAAAAGTATAGGGGTAAAATGGTAATTTTGCCTAGGATGTAATTGAATGCAAATGTATGTGAAATGTGCTAAATTGATAGTTAAATTTGTTTATATAGACCCGGAAAGACCAACTACCGAACTAGATTGAGGGAAACAAAAGGTTTCAGATTAGTTGAAATTCAAATACGAACAATTGTCAAGGTAAGTTCGTGTAACCTAAATATGTATGTTAATGTGCTTGAATTGAATTGTATGTTTGTGTTGATATGTATGAGAAGATATACATTATGAAATGACCACAAATTGGAAAATAATGATAAAATGCTATGTCCCGGTTGAATGTTGAAATTCGATGGAATAAGGTGATTTCTCGAAAAGAGTATAATACTGCATGTGTTGCAGATAGGATTTAGCCCGGAAGGGTAATCTTGAAATAGGCCCTCTCAAGCATATGTTATAGATTGGATTTAGCCCGGACGGGTAATCCAAATCAAGCTCTTTAGAGCATATGCTATAGAAAGGATTTAGCCTGGACTGGTAATCCTGTTATAAAATACGTGGCTTGAGAGTGTGCTATATGATCATGTGCCAAATGGGTACTTTTCAACATGAATTGACGAATAGTTGATATGTATACTTTGTGTATACTACTCGAGTGTCAATCGAAATTTCAATAGTTCAACGAGAAAGATTCTTGAAATACGGAAAGGTGAAACTAACTAGATATTTATAATACGATGAGCTCATCTATGGTTACTTGATATGCATATGATGTTATTTGACTAACTTGCTTGATTAAATGTTTATGTTTAGGTAAATTTACCCAAAAAATTTGGATGGTATGTCTATGTATGCTTGTATGAATAATTATAACCGGTAAGTTTATTTCTCCATTATACGAACTTACTAAGCATGAAAATGCTTACCCCGTTTAAATTTTCCCTGTTTTATAGTGCTCGTAAGCTCGCGAAGGTTGGAGGTCGGTCAGAGCATTAATCACACTATCCACTATCTCATTTTGGTATAAATAGAAATCTCTTTTTGGTATAATGGCATGTATAGGCTCATTTGGCCAAATGATGGCTTGTAAGTGATGTTTTGTAACCTAGCCATTGGAATGGCTAGTGATGGTTTAAGTTTGGTTATGTATGAAGTTATTTTATGATAATTACTTAAGTTTATTATGGGTTGGTTTGATGGAATTATATCAAGCTTATGTGTTTATGATTAGAATAAAATTAAGCTAAGAGTACATGTGATTCCATAACATATTAGACGGTTTAACTTGCATGATTATAATGTTTGGATTGGTTGATATATGTTTGCATGATTTGGTCTAGGTTTGTGGTAAATTGGGTGAGAAAATAAAGCTAGGAAATGGCTTTATTTTGTCCACATAGGTAGACACACGGCCTGTCCCATAGGCATATGATTTGGTCGTGTGTCCTCTACATCTTAAAAATGAGAAACAGGATGCTCAGAATTGGGCACACGGGCAGAGACACGGGCATATTACACGGTCGTGTGAAAATTGCACCTTAATTTCGAAAATTAAATTCGCCACACGGCCTAGCACACGGGCGTGTGACTTCAATTTCTTCATGCTTTGCAAGTCAGAGAGTTACACGGGTTAGGGACACGGGCGTGTGTGACCACACGGCCTGACCACACGGGCGTGTGAGCCCTGCAACTTAGAAAAATTTTGTAATTTCGCAAAAAATTCTTAGAGGTTCCGATTAAGTCCCGATTTGTTTCTATTGTTCATATTGGACCTCGATGGTCCATTAAGGGACGTTACGAATGATCTCGGTTAATGAACAGTAATTGGCGTGAATTATCTGAAAAATTTTCTGAAAGTCTCGGTAATGCTCCGTAACCCTGTTCCGACGACAGATACGGGTTAGGGGTGTTACGCACGTAATACCTCTTAGTATTAGTTTAAACATTAGACTACTAGTGAGCTAATATTTTCTTTTATTTTGCTTTGCATGAAAAAACCACGTGAGGAAATTATACAAAGTATATTAATGTAATCCATAAATTATTTTATTAACCAATCTGTTCGAGAAAGTTACAAGTTTACAAACGAATATACTACACTTAGGGCACCAAATCCAATAGTTGCTACTGTGACCACTTTTCCTCATCCTTTTTTTTTATATAGATGACGAGAACCCAAAACACATTTCATAATTTCTAAATTAATGGTATGTACCTAGGTTGGTCTTAGCTTAATGTCTAAATTAATGATTTGATGCATTTTGGTATCTTGGCCTATAATGTTTTGAAAGTTGAACTTCAGCTCCTGATTAATAGAAAATCATGCATGTTTAAATGTGTGACAGCCCGATTTTGACCCTAATCGGAACGGTGGTTTCGGGACCACGAATCTGAGTCGGAAAAATATTTTAATATTATTTTCTATGCACATTATGTGTGAATTGGTGTGTGTGAAAATTTCGTATTAAAATTTGATCGTTTTAGTGCTTAATTGTGAAAAAAGGCTTAATCGCGTAAAAAGAAAATTTGGTGGTTAAATGTGTAAGTACTGAATTGATGATGTCTTTATAAATTGGAGGTTTAAAGTAGCAATTTAACCACAATTGAACTTAGTGGCCGGCCAAAATGCATGTAATAGTGATTTAAAGTTGTTTATTTTACTTTATGACATTATGATATATTATAATATATGATAAAATATTATATTGGAAAGAAAGAGATGAAAGTGTTCATCTTCTTTGTTGCATGATCGAAACTTAGCAAAAGAAAAAGAAAGAAAAACCTAGCTTCATTTGGCACTTTGGAGGCTTAATTAAGTAAGTGATTTTGTTCGGTTTTTGATAATTTTTACGTTTTTGATATCGTTGCTATGTGATTTAGCTAGCCCATGCTTGAATTTTTGAATTGGATGTGTATTTTGTGAATTTCCATTGAACGAAGCTTGTTATTTTTGTGAATTGATGATGAAATATTGATTATATGTGTTAGATTAACAAGTTTTGTTTTTGAATTTTTGATGAAATTTAGTAGTTAGGATTAAATTGCAAAAATAAATTTTTAAGGGACTAAAATTTGAAATAAATGAATTGTATGAGCTTGTAATAAGAGGATGAAGGTTCGGCCCTAAAGAAGTGTGGTTAAATTTTGAGTATTTTGTGTTTTGTGCAATGGGGACTAAATTGCAAAAAGTGTAAAATGTCAGGGGTAAAATTGTAATTTGCCCGATTTGTGTTTTTGGACTAAATTGAATGAAAATATGTTGAATGAGCTTAATTTGAAATTGATTTAGATCAAGAACAAAAAGGATCGGGATTGGATCGGGGAAAGGAGAAGTTAATTGAATAGTCGAAAAACAAAGTCCGTCGATATTGAGGTAAGTTTTTAAGCAATTGGGTTGAATTGAAATTTTATCGGGTTGAATTGAAATTTTATCTACAATGATGTACAGGTATTTATTAGAGGTAAATATATACAATATGATAATGCCGAATGAAATATTGGTCAGGAGATTAATTTAGTTGAATGTGAAGTATACGTATATGTTAGTGATATAGCTATGTGAGATATTGATTTAAGAGATGAATTTGGCCGAATGTGATGCATATTTGTATATATTTAATATAGCCGAATGTGATGTTGAAATATAGATGTAATAAGCTAAATTGAATGTAAATATGTGGTTACTGAAGTGAATTAACTGGTTCAAGTAAAGCACTAAGTGTGCGAATCTAAACACCGAGCACTGTGTGTGCGAAATCGGTCATTTGGCACTAAGTGTGTGGAATATTAATGTAATGGCACTAAGTGTGCGATACATTACAAATATTTGGCACTATGTGTGCGATATGTTAAGGTGACGGCACTAAGTGTGCGATACGTTACATGGTTTGGCATCGAGTGTGCAGTTTGTGGATCCTCCAAGAATATTGATTAGTGAAATGTGTTAAACAAAAACAAAATGATCAGGTATGTGATTCATGATGGTTTGAAAATTAAGTACAAATTCGGTAAGTAATATTTGCATATGAAATTAATGAAATGTGATGTATTTATTTGCTTATAAATTTGTTTTGAGATGAGAAAATGGTTTATAGTTCAAGGTGAAACTTAATATGAAATGTTTGAGTATTCGGCATTATGGGTTATAAAATGTGTGAGTTGACTATTATAATGTTTAATGCATTGTTTTGTAATTGCTTATAACTTACTAAGCTATGATAGCTTACTCTATGTGGTTGTTGTGTTGTTTATTAGGTTTTGAAGCCCGATTTTGAGCTCGGGGATCATCACAAGTCTATCACACTATCAACTAACTTTGGTACCTTATAAGTTGTACTTCTTTTGAAAATTATGGCATGTATAGGCTATTTCACTTTTGAGTTGATTTTGAATGGTGTGTATATGCAAAATGCCATGCGAAAATGGCTAAATTATGGTATCATGGTTTTATATAGATTCGGCTATGGTATTAACTTATTTTGGTGTATATATATCTTAATGTGTTATGTTTGGTATTTGGATATGAGAATTAAATGAATCGAGTTAATCATAGTTGTAATATTCGGTCATGGTATTTGTAGGATAAAGTAGGTATACTTACATTATTGGTATGAATGGCAATGTAGGTTATGTCTTTGGGTTGTGTATATTCGAACATAACATGTATATGTGTATGTATGAAGATTGATTTATATGTTTAGGTTATGGTAAGATATGTATCAAACTTTAAAATTTGGCTATGTTAATTATAAGAGATGTGATTATTGATATGTATGGATGTTTTCGACCATTGGTATAAAATTTGGTGTACCCTAGATTGGGATAAGCAAGGTTTTGACATATATGTATATTGGTTTTGGCATTAGATAATTCGTTTTGGTAAAATGTTTATAAACATGTGCATATTGGGCTTTTATATTTAATGACCAAATGAATAGTAACTTTTGTTATTTGATCAAAAATGCCTTTTATGTGAATTTGGTTTTATGGATTAGTGATTTGTAAGTTAATGTCTAAAGCATGCTATGGAAGTACATTATTACATATTATGCATTCGGTTATGACCATATGTATAACGAATATCATGCATGAAATGTTTATATATTTCAATCTTTTTGTATATTAAAAATAAGTAGTTTAGTTGTGGTGCATGTTAGTTGGTTTCAACTTTTGATAAAATAAGTGATAGGTATATGTTGATATGTAATTACGTGCAAGTGAGTCCGATATGATTATTAATGAAGTTTGTTCATCTGTGATGCAATGTGATATGATTGAAGTAGGTCTGATAATGATTTAAAATGTTCAATCTGGGTTGGGTTTAGATCGGTAATACCTCGTAACCCTAATCCGGCGACGGATACTGGTTAGGGGTGTTACAAAATGTGTTTGGTTATACAATTTGTTTGGTTGGATGTTGATGTATCAGGTGCTATAAATTAGTGGTGTTTTAATGTATTTTCATATAAAGTTTAGGTAGGTTTTAGGCCCAATTTGGTAGAGTTTGAATGATTGAAAATGTGCACTTTAGGTCATTTTTCCATTGAGTCTCAAGATAAAAAGAACATGTCTTAAGGCCATTAGATCAAAATTTATCATATTGTGCATTTGATTACTTACAACATGTTTGGTTGGCTGCAATAGCAATGCATTACATGTAACTATCTGATTTTAGTTGTGTTGGAAACTGTGATTTCAGTACCACAATTTCGATGAGTGAATAAATATTTTAATGTTTATTTAATGTTTATAGAGTTATATTAGGGTCATATTAAATTTTCGTTAAGAAATTTTGAGGTTTAGATAGTTAATTAATTAAAAAGGCCTAAATTGAAAAAAGAGCAAAAGTTTATCTCTTTTGTTAAAGGGTTAAATGGATGTGGAATCTTTAATTAAGGGATTTAAATGGTAATAATACCATATGTACAAGTTAGTGGAATTTGGTGGTTTGGTATTTGAGTAAAGTTGGATGTTTTTAAAAGCTAAAATGGTAAATAAATAATTAGTAATAATAATAAAAGATAACCAAAATAGTGTCATCTTCTTTGATACACTCCACCAATTTTTGTGGGAAAGAAAATCATTTTGTTAGCTTTAAGTTTAAATAACATTCGAACTTTGCATGTAAGTGTTTTTAATTTCGTTTTTAATTTCGTTTTTATGTTTTTGAGCTCGTTTTAGCTTAATCTACCTAGCCCGGGAGTTAATTTGCAAAATTATTAAAAGTTGAGGGACTTGCCATGAATGAATTTGATGTGTTGTGATGTTAAGTGTTAGATAATTAATTAATGCTACATTTGATTACTAGTGTAATAATATGGATAAAAAGCATATTTAATACATATGTTTTAAAATTGTTACATAAAATAAAGAATAATTATTATAAATTAAACATTCAATTAGAAAGATAAATAAAAACTCTTGTAAAAATAAACTAAAAATTTTCCTCCTTTTTTCCATAAACAAGGCATGCGAATGACTAACCAACATAATCATATCATTTATGATGATTGTTTTAAAATTTTATTTATTTATATATATGTAAAATAATTTGATCTTCATATAAAATTATACTATAAATCCTATCACACACGTATACATGTGGAAACCACATATTTAATACACAAATGTCTATTTAAAAGTAACATGCAATAAACAATGAAATGTATAGTTTGAAACTAATATATATACAACAATAACACATTATTAATATATTTACAACTAATGAAATTAATGTGCGAATCTGTGTTAAGAATGAGCCTACTAGTTCAATTGTTAAGTTTTTGTATTTTCTCTGGTCTTGTGTTTGAGTCTTGGCATATGCGTTACACATATTTTTTGCTAAATGTTAGAAGTCTGATTGGTGGTTAAAAATAAAAGTTAATGTATTCTTTTCCTTCTTTATTTTTATTTTCTCTTCTCTTTCTTTTTCTTTCCTGTTTCTCCTTTCTTTTTCTTTTTCTTTTTGATTGCTTTAGTGAAGTGGCTATTGGAACTAATTGAGGGTTTAAGTTGTTCATTGAGTCGTTGGAAGATCTCTATGTCAATTCTGTTGTGAATTCTTGCGGTTTCGCCAAGTTTCTGTTGATTTTTTGTTTATGTGTAGAAATGGGGTTTCTATGTTTGTTTCACTTGAATTCTCTGCTAAATGATCGATGATCTCTTTTCTTTAGGCGAGAATACCGAGGGAAGTAATCCTCCTCGCATTGTTTCGAGATAGTTCTGTCTAGTTGTCGGTAAGGTTGGTTTTGTTGGAAGTTTGTGTCAAAGTTTCGACATAAGTGGTTGAGTATTAAAATTGTGTGATTTTCGTCGTTTTAGTTGTTTGATTGGTTATTGAATGTTCGGTTTAGGTCTCAAGAGTACTCTACCTTGATCCTACTTCAAAACTACTTTAGGTGTGAACCAAAAACCCGACTTTTTGTGAATTTCAGATGCCGAAAAACATGGTTGTCGATACCACACGGTCGTGTGTCAAGCCGTGTGGCAAACCGTGTAACCCACTGTTTATGAATTAGATACACACGGGTCAGGGGCACAGGCGTGTGTCCAGGTCGCGTAACTCATTGTTCACGACTTAGAGACACACGGGCCAGAGACACGGGCGGGTGTCCAGACCATGTGACTCACTGTTTGCGTAATAAGACTACAATGGCAGATGACACGGACATGTGTTAGGCCGTGTGCGACACACGAGCAGGTACATGGGCGTGTGCCAGGCCGTGTGAAGCCACACGGGCCAGCTGTCCAAGCCGTGTGAAACCAGACGAGCTTGTGGATCAGGAACTGGACTTCACCCTCAGGTTGCGTGCGTCGTTTAAAAGGAATGCCGGTCTTCTGTAGGGTCCGTATCAACTGAAATATACTGTATAAATTTTTATTATGTTATATAAGACTAAGAACTAAATATTTGTATGCGTTTTGAATGTAACAATCATTAATAATTTTGATATATTCTATATGAATATAAATTGCATCTGAATGACTGTATAAGCATCCTTATCAACTATCGTTTGAAATTTGCATCTGCATTAGGTGGGAATTGTGTAAAGGAGGAAGTGTTATGTTCTTAATCAGCAGCTAAGCCACCGGTATCCGTAATCTGATCTGCCAGTTAGTCTGCAGTTATCGAAACATGTCATACCGACACTATGTGGTGTGTAGGGTTGGATGAGTATTAAATACTCAATTTGGTGTGTTGGGTTGGTCGGAGATGGTGTGTAGTGGATGAGGGTAGGAAATTTCGTCTGTTTTGATATGTTCTGTGTCTGGAAATAAACTGACTTGTTATCCAATTGATTTGTTCTAATCTGTTAAATTAAACAGATTATCTTCTACATCTGATTTCGAATCTGAATTTGGGACCTTATTGGTTTAACTTTAACTCTGCTTGAATATATAATTGTTTCCTTATTAAGTTATTAATTCATTTTATTTACTGACTGAATTACAGGTAATCCACAGACTTGATCGGGTCAGCGGGTCAGGAGCTCGGTCACATTTTTTATCAACTATTATTATTATTAGTTTAAGTTCAGTAGTTTTCCAGATATTTGACTTTCTAAATGATAATTTTCAAAGTAAATGTTATGTTTGTTAAAACTCTTTTGGTTTGGAAGACTTTGAAACCAAGTTTTAGTAATTATATTTTGAGAAATAATTGATGTGACTCTCTAGACTTGGTCTTGTCGTTTAGGCCGAGTATGGGGTGTTACATAGTCGGTGACCCGGTTGAGGGTGACACTAACTCAATCAAAGGCTTAATAAATAGTATAGATATACACATATATGAAAACATAATCTATACTACTTATAAAGTATTTCATTGAGTTAGTGCCGCGAGTTAACTGAATATTAATTCAATTAGAAAAGACCCACTTTTAAAAATAAATAAAAAATTATTATAAAGGTATGTATTTGTATCTTTCAATAATTTTATATTTTAAAATAAATAAATTGAACTACAATTTTAAAATAAATGAGTGATTAAATTGGAAGATTTAAGAAATTTTAGGTGTGAGTTTAACTTTTTTTGGTATAATTTAATTTTCTTAGACTACCAATCCCATGCTTTTAAAGCATACAAAAATGTGATGTAATAATGGTGCAATGCTTACGAAACAGCTAAACAATTGATTAATGTATGAATTATATTTGATTTTCTAGAAAGTTCATGAATTTATAGCTGATTTCAAGCCAAGTGCATGATGCTTCAAATTAATATTAAAATAAAAAGAGGACTTGATTGTTGAGTTCATTTAACGATGGATAAGGATGAATGATTACATAATACTAATAATTATTATGTAATTTTTAAAAGTTAAATTATTGAAATATAATTGTAAAAAAAATTTAGGGACTATTAATATATTTTACCCAGTGTTTATTACTTTTTAAAATATTATAAATTAGGGTAAACTACAAAAATAATCACTTTTGTTTGCTTCAGATTATACTTTAGTCACTTATGTTTGAAATGTTACGTTTTAGTTACTTATGTTATCGTTTTGTTACGAAGTGGTCACTCTACCGTTAAAATCCGTTACCTCCCTAACGGTAGTCCTACGTGGCAGTCAGAGGCAAATCCAGGGGCACTGGCCTCCCCTAAAATGGAAAATTATTGTTTTGGCCCTTTAGAAAATTTTAAAATTTTAAATTAGTAAAGGTAAAATTGCACTTTGCCCCTCCTAAAATTATGAAAATTTAATTTAATCCTTTAAAAATTATAAGATATAGACTATTAAAAATTAAAATTTCATTTCGGCCTCCCCTAAAAAAAATTTCTGGATTCGCCCCTAGTGGCAGTCCAAATGGGTTTTACATGCCAACATGGATGTCCAGTTGTTGAGATGAAAATAGATTTTTTAATTAAATAAAATTTAATTTGGACTGCCACGTAGGACCGTCGTTAGGGAGGTAACGGAGCTTAACGGTAGAGTGACCACTTCGTAATAAAACGATAAGATAAGTAACTAAAATGTAATATTTCAAATATAAGTTACTAAAATGTAATCTGAGAGAAATAAAAGTGACTATTTTTACAATTTACCCTATAAAATATTAAAAAGGATCATGCATTTTTCTCGTCAACTATCAAATCTTATCACTTCATATTAATATTATATAAAATTTAAAGGACATGAATTTCATTTGACCTTCTTTTTTGTTGCTTATTCAACTTGACACTCAATTATTAAACAATTATTTATTTTTTTTTTGAGAGAAAAAAAAAACCAATATAAGTCGTTACGTGGGAACTGCATGTTTCATATAAAATAATTTATCTAAAAGAAGAAAGAAAGTTTTAAAAAATAATAATTAATTAGTAAATAATACAACCCACAAGATTATATATAGCAAGGCACCGAAGCTTGGCATACGTAATTTGCATGTTTTATAAACCCTAAAATTATATGAATCATGCACGTATATATATTTTGACACAATATTTAGAATTACTCATAATTCATCCTCAACTCATAAATAGAAAGATAATACACTTCAACATACTCGAACCCACATCTTTCTATATTGATAAAAATACTCGTACCAATCGAGTTATCACTTAATTAGCTATATATATTTATATTGAGTGCAAAATCTAGAAATAAATATATATAATTTTTTTAAGTTGGCTTGTCGGAAAAACTTTGTGCAAGCAACTAATCGTAAATTAAATTAAATTAATTTTTTTTTTTTTTACTTCTAACAACTAAAATTGGAATTTTCTAGGATGTTTGAACATATTTTAATGTTCTAGAAATTGATTTAATTTTGAGGCAATTAGTCAATAAGTGAGAAAGCTTAGCAAGCAAAGAAGTGTGTATCTCTCTCTCTATAAATATATATGATAAAATCTATAAGATATATTTTTATTAATTATACCCATTTTATGATTCATGGAGATTACTTTTTTTGAGGTTTGTGATTGTTTTTTGAGGCTTGTGATTGTTCTTTTTAATAATGTTGTCTCTAATATTCGGGTTTTGGCCACTTCCTAAAAATGCAATAGATTTTACTACTATACCCAAATTTATTGATTTTGTCATTGTCCTTTCTCAATTTGTAAATTGTAATATATACTAAACTTAATCATGGGTCGGGCCACCATCCTATGCTTGAAGGCATACTCGAAAAGTGGGAGGGTTTGGGCAAAAATATGAGCTCAAAAAATGGGTTTGAATAAAAAAGTGGGAGGATTTTTTTTGGCCCGGCCCAAATCAACTATTTTGCTAGCACTTTGTTATTATATTGCTACTATTTTGTTGTTATTGTTTAGATAGTGTATAACTCTTGTTTCATTGTTAAATTAACTACTATTTTAGAGGCATTTGCTCGCTAAGTTGCAAATATCTTAGTATTATTTAAGTATAAAGACTTTTTTTAATGTATTTTCAATTTGTTAGGAAACATTTATTTTAATGTTTTTAGTGTATTTGATGTATTATGTTTTTAAAATTCATTTTTATATAAAAAATTATCTAAAAATTTTTAATATGGCTAGGTCAGGTCATGTGCAAGTTTAGCATTTTTAATCTAGGTTAGGTTTGGATAGAATTTTAGGTTTATTTTTTGAGTCGAGTTGAGCCCGAGCCTAAAAAATAGACTTAAAACTTTATATCGGTCTAACTCATGATTAGGTCTAATATATACAAAAAAAAATATTAAATATATTGATGGCTAAAAATAAGAAATTACTATATAAAAAATGTGAGAATGGCAACAGGGAGGATGGGGTGTTTGCTTCTTTGTTAAAACTTTAGTGGGGGCAGTTTGAACTTGATCACAATGACTACTAAAAGAACCCATACCTAGATCTTAGTTAATTGGATTAACTAATGTTTGACCTAATGATTTTTTTTTTAATTGAAAATAATATCATATATATTGCATGGGACCTTTACTTCTTTCTTTTTTTTTTTCTATCTTAGAGTTATTGATTAGAAATTAGTTTGTTTTGAATAAAATTTTGTATGTTTAAGGGTCTCTTTACATGGGCGGTGTGTTTATATACGGTTAGTATAACGGTTAATGTAAAAATAATGATGACGGTAAAATTAGATACTACAACGATACTGTAATGTGAGATAAAAAAAAGATAAACGCACCACATTGAGATAAACGCCCATCCAGAAGGCTCTAAGTTAAATTTTGTTTAATAAATTATTATAAACCCATTGTTGTTTTGTTATAAAATAAGTTCATTTGCATTTTATTTATTTATAATATAATTAATAATATCTATGCTTTATTATTTTATACCTAAAATTAAAAAATATTTTTATTTATTTATTATTCGTTAACAGATTAAAAATGGAATGCAACTATTTTTCCAAAAATTAAGTTTGAACACAAATTTAAATTCAAATTTATATCACGAATTATCGATTGTAATGTGCAAAATTCCAAGGTACATTAATTGAGAGAAATAAGGTTCACTGTTTGAACAAGAGGAAGCTAAGGCAATAGTCATGTGATGCCGACATGAATTTTGCTATCTTCCCTATGACCAAAATTTATAGGGATAATATAATTTTGATCCCTGAATTTGGTACTTAAGTTTATTTTGGTATTTATATTTTTTTATCCACTTTGATATTTGAATTTGATAACTAAATTTATTTTAGTCATTGAACTTGAAAATCTTGAAAGTCTGATGATGTGGTACTTGAGATTGTGCCATATCATCACTTGAAAATTAAAATATATATATAAAAATTTCCAGGTGATGACGTGGTACAGTCTTAAGAGTGTCACATACAGTGTTCTAATAATTGAACCGGTTAGACCATTGTTTCTAATTCAATCAGTTTGATTAGTTCAACTACTAGACCAACAATAATCAAGTAAATAATTAAAAAGTCATAAAAATAAATAAAAAAATTATTAAATTGGTTCAATATGTTCAATTATTGGTTTTTGTCTCAGTTTTCGATTCTTACCTATTTCGAGCAATTTGTGATTCAATCGGTTCAACCTTTTGTTCAGACCAGTATACCAATCGATTCTTAGTCTAATTGGTCTGACCGACCAATCCAGTGTTATTCCAAAAACATTAATCACATTATCATATCTTAATGAAATCTAAATTTAAGGATAAAAATGAATTTAATTGTAAAGTTGAATGGTCAAAATTTATATGATAATAGGGAACTGTAAACAGCTCATTAATTGCTAAGATATATATTTGATGTGACCTAAAAGTAAGAACAAATCGAATCCATAGAATCTGGTCATCATTTGCATTCTTAGAGCATGAAACAAACGACACCAGTAATTCACATTTCTTGTTGAATATTTTTGGATGAATTAATTAAATTATTAATGAATTTATGTTTTAGTTTTTTAATTTTAAAAAGTTATAAAATGGTTATTTAATTATTCGGAAATTTTATTTAAATTATTAAGGTCGTTCTTTGGCGTTCTCTGTTCGCGTTACCCGCACCAATCAAAGCTCTCATTTCCCTTCTCTTCTATAAATCCATTTTTTATTATTATTATGAAATAGCTCTAAACATCACGGCTCCGCAAACCAAAATCTAAATAGCTTTCTTCTCTGATTTCTAATACTAGCCGTCAGATTGACTTGGATTTAAGTTATGTTTTTATACTCGTTGATGGATACTGATCAATCGTACTAATCATCTGATAGTCACTTTGGTCATTACCCTTTAAAAGTACAGTTTTTTTTTTCATTTTTTAAATAAAATATATATATATTTAAAAATTAAAAGAAATAAAAATTATGAAAAGAAACTCTTTAAAATTCAAAAAATAATAAATAAAAATATTTTGAAAATATAAACAAAAATTCTAAAATTCAATGTTATTTAAATCAGACCGACTAGTTGAATCGGGAACCGATTGGGATATCGGTCCGATGAAAGGTAAAAATCTGTTGACCTGCGAACCGGTGAGCCGAGCTAAAAAATCGATTGAATCAATAGTTGAACCAATTTTTAACTGGCCTGGTCAATTGGTTCCCAAAATGACTAGCCCCCCGGTTCAATTGTCAATTCAACTAATCTTTTAATAATTTATTTGCTTTGAACCAACCAAACCAATCGTTCTAGGAACTAATTGGTCATACTAGTTCAAAATTGGTTCAACGATCGGTTCAATCGATTTTTGAGCTCAGTTCAACCAGTCCATATCGCTTCTTAAGTCAGTCAACTAAACATAATTGTACTTGTCATGCATATAAATTTTTGAACCAATTTGATATATTTATCATATTAATCTAAAAAATTGTCTATATTAATACTTACGGAATGGTTCAAAGTTTTTTATATAAATTAAACAGTTAGAAATTTTTAATCTATGTCAAGCTTGACATGCATGATTGATATATATGAATAGAATATGAAATATGATAATTGTATCGTTAAAATATTAATCGTACAAAAATATACGGAATAGTGTAAAGCTACATACTTTAGTTTTACACCAATGTAAATAGATCTCTCCCCATATATATAAACAAAAAACCCAAGGCCGATGCCAAGAGGGTAGTCAACCCATAAAGTAGAAAAATTTGATTTAATTATTTAAAAATTATAAAAATATTAACTAATACAATGATAAAATTATATTTTAACTCTTATAAAAACATATAATTTAATTACAAGAAAAAAAAATCTAACTTCACCTAAAAAAAACCTACTGTTTTCTAACGTTGTTGAGTTGAAAAAATTGTACATACAATGTAGAAAAACCAAGTAATATAGAACATAGAAGATATGACTGGAAAAAGGATCGTATGAAATAATGTTATTATCTCTTCTCAATAATCTAATGTCACGTCGATAATTTCATCCTGAAATTTAAAATTTTCATTTGGATTTGATTTTTTCAAAATGAAAATACTAATATAACATTAAATTATTAAAAAAAAATACAAATAATATATCGACACTAATTCATACAATCTTTTCTCGATATGGCTTTCCTAAATTGTATTTGTACGCCATGTTTTTTTCCTTCGTAACAAGACACGTTTCAATTTGGTCGGTACCAAATCCTATTGACTTCTTCAATTTTCTTTTTTCCTTTTTCTACTTTGCTTTTGCTTATCTTTTCTCCTCTATTTGTATGTATATAAATACATACACTTATTTCTTCATGCATTGGATTTTCATTTGCTTACAACTTAAGCAATTTCTTCATTATTTTTGTCCAAAAAAGGGCAAAATTCTAAGGTGGTGTTTTAATTTTGGAAATGGGGAAACAACCTGCTTGTTCTTCAGACAAAAATGGTGAACTAAAAAGAGGTCCATGGACTGCTGAAGAAGATAAAATATTGATTGATTATATACAGAAACATGGCCATGGCAAATGGCGTACCCTTCCCAGAAATGCAGGTATTCTTCTTCTTTTTCTTCTTATCGATAAGTGTTGAATGTAAGCAGTTGAAGATCATAAAATTATATCTATGCTAGCTCCAATATAAATATCGAATATAAATAATTTTAACACTGTTGCATTGAAAAAATGTAGGGCTAAAGAGGTGTGGAAAGAGTTGCAGGCTTAGATGGGCAAACTACTTGAGACCTGATATCAAGAGAGGAAAGTTCTCTGATGAAGAAGAGCAAACTATTATACAGTTACACAGTGTTTTAGGAAACAAGTAAGTCTATATATATATATATATATATATTATATATACCTTTTTTAATTGTATATATTTATCAATCCATTTTAAAAGGGTAAATTTTAAAATTATATAAATTTTGGTTTAACGTACAATTTTATACATAAAATATTGATTTAATTTATTTTTATAAATTATTAATACAGTTATTGATATAACAACGTTTTATGCTTATGTATTACGTATATAAATAATTATATTTATCAATATAAAAATAAATCGATGTATTTATTTCTTTAAATATATGTGATTGAATCAAAATTAAAGTTTTATGTAAACCCTATCATGGGTCGGGCCACCCGCCTAGGCCCGAAGGGCTGTCGAAAAATGTGAGGGTTTGAGCAAAAATATAGATTCGGGCTCAGCTCAAATCTACCTAAATTTTTTCCCCTTGTCGTTTGCTGTTATTTTGCTATTAACTCTTGTTTTATTGTTAATTTTGCTACTATTTTAGAAGAATTTGCTTGTAAAGTTGCACCTATCTTAGTGTTATTTAAGTATAAAAAAATTTTTAATTTATTTTTAATTTGTTTTTATATAAAATAAGAATATAAAAACTTTAATACGGGGGGCCAGGTCAAGTTTGGGTTTAGCATTTTTATTTGGATCGGATTTGGGAAAAATTTTAAGCCCATTTTTCGGGTTGAGCCCAGGCCTAGAAAACGAGACTAAATTTTGGCATCGGCTCGGCCCATGATCAAGTCTAATTTCATGTATATAATTATACTAAATTAAAATTCATATATCAAATTACATACCAACTCAAAATTCATGTGTAATTTTGAGATTAATTCCTTAAATTCTTTATAATTATTTTCCATCATTAAAATTTTACTTTTAAAAACATTGAAATTATGCCTATAAATATTGTGAATAAAGATTGGATTAATTTATTTCTATTTAATTGTTTTATAATTTATAAAATTTTAAATTAGTAATAATAAAATTATTTAAAAATTATAAAAATATAAAATATTAAAAATAATGAAATTATATTTTTATTATCTCGTACGTAAAAATTTGGTTTTTTTTTTTTTAAATTGTACTGTCTGATTTAACTTTTATTTTTGAAACTCTAAACATAGGTGGTCTGCCATTGCTGCTCGATTACCAGGAAGAACAGATAATGAGATAAAAAACTACTGGAACACTCGCATCAAGAAGAAACTACTGAAAATGGGGATCGATCCCATTACTCACAATCCAACCATCTTCTTCACCTTTCATCACTTTTAACCTCTTCTCTTTCCAATTCTTACAACCTTAATTATCACCCCAACAAATTTTTTCTCGGAACTGAATCCATGTCGGACCCAAACTTCCTTATACCTGTCTTATCATCGTCCCAAAACAAGAACCAGCTCCAAAATATTGAAAAAAACCAGACAGGGAATACTTTTTTTCTATGTCCTGATAATAACCAATATGAACAAGGAAACCAGTTTCAAGAATACGATTCAAAGGGTTCTTTTCCAATGCAAAGTTATGGATACTATGATTGTAATCTATCCATGTATGATCAAAACCAGACATGTTTTACTGGTAATAATTCGAGTTTGAAGTAGTTTCGGATCGGGTTAATCGGAAGCTTGTTCGAGCTTGATTCCGTTGAATTCGTCGTCGAGTGATGAAGGTGGTGAAAGAGATGGTAATTGTGGTAACATGTTGATGTTTGATGTTCCTATGTAATAGATTAAATGTTAAAGGATGTGTAGTATGAAATACTGATATTATTACTTTTTAATAATTTGATGTCACTCAATGGCGAATCTAGAAGGGGGCTGGCATGGTCCCGGTCTCGGTCCCGGTTCTCTAAAATGTAAAATTGTTATTTAAGCTCTTAATTTTTTTTAAAAATTTTAAATTAGTAAAGGTAAAATTATACTTTGGCCCCCTTAAAATTATAAAAATTCGATTTAATCATTTAAAAATTATAAAGATATAAACTATAAAAAATTAAAATTTCATCCGGCCCCTCTTAAAAGATTGTTCTGGCTCCGCCCCTGAATTGTCACCTTAGTAATTTCATCCTCAATTTCAGTGTTTTCATTTGGATTTATTTTTTTTAGAATGAAAAAGTTGATGTGGCATTAAACTATTGAAGAAAGGGTATGTCATTGTTTTATATAATTCTTTCCCGTACAAGTTTATGTATAAATAATAAGTTGAAAAAGTATTACATAATTTAACGGCAACCATTTGATTAAGATTGAAATTTTAAAAATTCGAAAAATATAAAAAATTAAAAACGTTTAATTTAGAGTTACAAAGACTAATTACAAATTTCAACCTATATATATTAAAACAAAGCAAGTTAGGGAAAATTTAAATTTTCCCATATATTAATAACAAGGTTAAATTATTCTATTAGTCCTTGTATTTTATAAAAGTTATGAATTTAGTTTTTATACTTAAATTTGATCAATTTTATCTTTGTACTTTATGAACTGGTCAATTTTATGCATACAGTTATAAATTTAATCCATATTTTCCAATTGAATCATTCTAAATCCTTATATTTTTCAAATTTTAAAATTTCAATCTTAAAGCAAACAGTAATTGATTTTTAGTGTGTAATATTTATAAATAATAAGCTAACATGACAGTGGCACTACACATATAATAATACATTTAGCGCATCAAACTTTGAAAATAATATAACTTAATCTAATGAATTTAACAGTTATCGTGTGGTGAGAATTAATATTCTAAAATTTGAAAACTACATGAACTTTACATGACCAAATTAAAAAGAGAGAGATTAAATCACAACTTTTGTAAAGCATAAGGACTAATAGCAGGAATTGACCAAAAAAGGACTAATAGCAGGATAATAGCCGCAGGAACAGGAATTTGCCAGTTTTCTCCCACGACTTTAGCTGACTAACACGTGTTAACACAGTCAAAAGGCAATAAAAAGCACGTGAGAAACAGAAATTAAATTGGTAACACGTGGCATCCAAATGAAAGCTCCAAGCAATTCGCCGAAGATTTGTTCGTCTGTTGTCGGGTTCTCCTGAAACCAGTCAATGCTTTTGAAACGTGAACGCGACTTCCATCACCCCCTTTTTCATTTCACTTTTTGTTTACTTTAAATTTCTTTTCTTTTTAAGCTTTTTACTCTCTTTTTTCTAATTTTTATTTTTAAAACATAAAAAATAAAAATTAATATCTAAATATGCCTATAATTTAAGGATATTTATATTTTAGTTTCTTATTTTAATTTAAGATATTAAATTTTTATACTTACTTTTTTATTTAGTAATTTTAGTGCAATCAAGATTTAAATATAATTTTTAAAATTTTAAATTAATAAAAGTAAAATTACATTTTAGCTCCTCTTAAAAATGATAAAAATTTAATTTATTCTTTTAAAAATTATAAAGACATAAACTATTAAAATGATAAAATTATATTTTTACTATTGTAAAAATTGTAATTTAATTTCGACTACCTCTAAAATGAATTTTTGACTTTGCTTTCAACCTCAACATAATTTTAGGCCCAAACCTAGCATGGTACAAAAATAGACTTAAAATTTTGTCTAAGCCCAACCCAGATAAAAATGTTAAAACACGAGCTCTGCCCAGCCGTATTACAATTTTTTTATATTATTGTTTTTATATAAAAATACATTTAAAAAATATAATACATAAAAAATACTAAAAACATTAAAATAAATATTTCTCAACAAATTAAAAATAAATTAAAAAAAGTACTTAATAATTATGCTTAAATAACATTAGTATAGGTACAACTTAACAAGCAAATATCTCTAAAATAATAGCAAAATTAATAATAAAATAAGATTTATACGATATTCAAATAATAACAATAAAATAATAATAATATAATAGCAAAATTGGAGCAAAATAGTGATAAAACACACCAAAACAGTGGAAACAGAAACATTTTTTTTTAACAAATTCGGGTCGGACCTGGCAAAAAAAAACTTACTCAAAGCTTGACCAGTTTAAAAAATGAACCTCATTTTTTTACCCAAGCCTATTTTCAAGCTTATATTTTTCTCAAATCCTCCCACTTTTCGGCAAGCCTTCAAGCCGGATCAAGTATGATCAAATCTAGCCGTGACCCGAATCTAAAATTTTTCAAGCTCAAACCCAACCTAATCCACCAAAAAGGTCCATTTTACTATTTTTAAAATAATAAAACATTAAATATATATATATATATATTTTTTCATATTAACATTTACATATTTATATAATTTTAAATAAAAATTATTTTTAAAAATTATTTAATTTGAATTTTGACCAAGACAAGATGATCCAAAGACAAACGCGACTCGAACCGAACAAACCACGCGACTCGAACCGAACGAACCACTCAACCCGTGAATAAAGCAAAAAATAATTATATAATATAATATAAATCATCTTAAACACAATTATAATTCACCAATTATCTAAAGTCGAATGAAAATCATACATCACTCATTAAATCAAATACTCAAATATGTATTTCAATCACACTTTTTCTACCATTTACAGTATATGGGTTTTTGCTAAGTACTGTTCTTGACATGCTTTTTAAAATTAATAGAAAACCATTTATAATAAATAAATAAAACCATATTAAAAACAGTAATTGACAAATTTATTCAATTACTTCCAATGCATTGATAATTATATTGCTATATATATATATATATGTAATATAGTAATCTCAAAATGCAGCTTTAGAACACTTTGTTATTATATTAAATCTATTTTCTTTCAATGTATATTGGGAAATCAGAATGTGTCAACACTCTAAATATTAATGCACGTGATGAAATCCGGACCGAACCAATAGTTTTCTCATTATTGTAACAGGTTAATGTCATATCTTTGTACCAAAACTTTGGGTAAAAAAAATAGAAATGATGATGATGATGAACAGAGAGTCCTTTTAAGGTGCCACAAGTCCTTCAATGGTGTAAAACAGAGATTCAGCCCAGTCAACTTTGAATAGCAACGTCTGCAATGTCCGCATTACGTCGAGTTGAGGATCGAGTTTCCGTTGCCATCCCTACCAAAGATGGGAAAATGAAAGAAGAAGATTAGGAATCCGTATTTAGGTAGCATCAAGAAAGAATGAAGAGTCAGAACAACGTAGCTCAGATTACATTAGTTGTCACACCCAGAAAATGAGCAAAAGGAAATCGATAACTTCCTTTAGGAAGAGAGGGCTGCAATAAATAGCAGGCAAAGAGTGCATTACCTCGAGAACCAAGGTGGTAACGATTACTGTACAAACATTTCCATCAATGTTGACTTTATGACGTCTAACATGATCAAGCAGTTGTTGTATGCACTCGCCTGGATGGATAGACTCGCCGTCTAGAGAATCCCATAAATGGAAAGATTTTTCAACATCCTGTACAACAAAATAAAAAAGCTTAGCTTGGATAATTTCTTTTGGTACAACAAAATAAAATGCATGGTCCAATCAAAGTGCAAATAAAGAAGATAGCAGGTGAGGATATGAGGTTCTAACTTTGTCCAATAAACCCAATTTTAATTTGAGAACATGGATGAATGCTTAAAACAAAACATAGTAAAAACATGAAACGTGTTATGAATTCTTGAATAAACAAACTCTTCAATTGATGTCCTATTAACTTTCCTGGGCGATATAGAAAATCAGTATGTTATACCCATCAGAATACATTACCTCTATGAAACCTTTCGGATTAGGGCAACGTTGCTGTTTAGATAATCTAAGTGTGCACTCAGCAGCACTTCGACCGTCTCGAAGAGCAACAGCCTTAAAGAACTCAAGTAAATTCATTCGATCTGTCCTAGAGAGTTCAGCTGTCATGCCCACGTCAAGTAAGATAACATGAGGCCTTGAACTAAAGAGTTGATTACGTGATCGCCTATCTTTTATACGGACAAGAATATTTCCGGGATGCATGTCTGCATGAACAAAATTATCTACCTGGAGAGTAACAAAAGAACCGTATAAGTCCAAATCCAATCACTGAATCTTAGCATGACTCACACATAATCTTTTCGGATACAAAATCTGAAACCAAGCACTGGACTACAGGATAGAAGAAACCGTACAAACAATCTAATGCCAATGCAACTCAGCAGTTATAACCACCACTATAAGAAGAAATGAAAAAGTGAAAGATTGAAGAAAAAACAAGAGAACAAGAGAATAGTACCAAAAGCATTTTTAAAAGTGCATGTGTCCCAATGTGAGCAAGGGCGCTTTTAATCTGTTCATGTCCTTCAAGCTCATCAACATAGTGCAAAACACTTTCTCCGTGCTCAAAAGTCTCTACCAGAACAGCAGGGTGCACCAAAGGGTATAGAGGCTTCGGAAATGAGACATCCTTCCATCTGCGGAAGTTGTAGATAAAACGGCTTAGGTGCGCAGCCTCCCTAGCAAGATCAACTTGAGACATCATGTAAACAGCAAATTGTTGTAAACTTTCATCCAATCTCAACCATTTCAACGTAGGGATGAACTTTGAAATTTTAGCCACAGAATTAATTATAGTAAAGTCCCTTCTAATTGATTCACCAACCCCAGGATGTCGAACCTTTACAGCAACTACAATGGGCTTGGTTTGCTGACCAGGGTATCTATATTTTAAAGTTGCTCTATGAACTTGAGCAACACTTCCGGATGCCAAGGGTTCCTCTTCAAAATCAGCAAAGATTTCAGATAACTTTCGACCAAATGCATTTTCAATGGATTTCTTTGTGAAAGAGAAACTATGTGATGGAGCTTTCGTATGAAGTTCAGCAAGTACATCACAAAGATCTCTGGGAAACAGATCCGGTCTAGTTGCAGCCCATTGACCCCATTTTATAAACGCTGGGCCTGCCTTTTCCAGTGTATGGTGGACAATACGAAGCCACTTTTTTCTGAATTCAACACCTAGAGAATCCACAAAGGGAGCCATTGCTACGCTGGGTAAAAACAATATCGCTAAATAGATTGCTCTGAATAACAAAATTACAAATTCCAAAACAAAAAACACAAACGATGCTAAATAAATATGCCCATCTTGTGCTTGCATATAAAGAGTATCCTTTGCAGGGAAGCCTTCTGCCACTGCCCATCTCTGCTTGTTCCAGGCTAGTTCTCCGATTAAGAACGCCATAACACCAGGAGCTACCTGGTTCGACCTACTTAAAGCCAGACTTGCTGCACGGGCAATTCTACTTATTGGTGTCAAAGCTGGACCATCATAGTAAAATACATGAAAAAGCCTCTTCCAAGTAACTTGTGCCTTGTCCGAAAACACATAGCTAGGCGAAAGGGAATAGAAGCTCCGAGGCTGATAATTCTTAGATAATCTTTCCATTACTTTGTACAATGCATAATGCATAGTATCTTCTCTAAATGAATGTTTATACTGAGAGTATAACCTATATAGGGAAAAAGGGTACTCAACTTTTGGGTGCACCCCATTATTATTCGTTTCCCGAAAGCTATTCTTCCAGTTCGAATGAATCGATCGGCCAACCCTCCTAACATTTCCATAGACCAAAAATCTGCATAATGTTAAAACATATTTTCCATTTAACAAGCTGAAAGAATAACCAAAATACAAACAATAAATTTAACTCTATATAACACATTTTAAAAAAATGATAAATAAAAAACTTTAATTAATTTATATTAACACTGTCAATAACACTACTGAAGATGAATCAAAAAAAAAAAATCTCAATCGTAAATCAAGACTGAGATTTTCCATTCGGGTGCAAAGAAACCAAAAGGAAAATTAAATTAAAGTATTAAACGAAAGGAAAAAGGCAGAATCTGTGGTAAGCTAAGCCAAATGTAAGTACTTAGCCCTATTCCGATCAATACAGCGAAACAACAACAAAGAATACAAATTCTTTTGAAAAAAAAATTTACTAAAAGATTAAAGCTCTTGAAGGTAAATTAACCTCGACATGACAATAAACGACGCCGGTGAGAGCATCATCGCCGGCAGGGAATAAATTGGATCAGCCGTAAAGGTGGTCGTCGGAGGCGTCGGAGGCGGCGGCGGCGGAAGATTGGCGCATGGTGGTGGAGTCGAACACGTAGCTGAGAATGGTGCAGACAAAGAAACACTGTCGCCGCTAGAGGTAAAAGATCCGAGCGATGATGTGTTCATTGTTTTTGAGGGTTTCTTTTATATGGTTAATTGCATATTTAGTTCTTGTATTATATTATTTTTCTCAATTTCATACTTAAAATAATAGTAATAATAATAATAATATAAGGCTTAAATCCAAATATAATCGTAAATCAATATAAAATATTCACACGTGATATTTCTAATATTAATAAAAATAAAAATAAATTTTAACTTTAATATTAAATCAATGTTATTAAAATTTAACTAGAGCAATTAATCTAATCGATCCAACCGATTAAAACAATAGTATTGAATTGAATTTTGAGTAGACTGCCTGATTTGAAAAGTGAGAGAATTTAGATAAATATATAGACTTGAAAAATAAGTTTAAATAAAAATTTATGGCGGATTTAAAAAATAAATCCCGTTTGAGTAAGACTTTTCTACCTGACAATTTGGGGGAGAAGAATGCCCTCTCTTGGATTAATGAAGATGGTGGATTTTATCATCACATGCCACTAACTTGGTTTAACAATGGTTAAATTACCATTAGGTCCTAACATAATTGCTACATAGGTCCTTATATATTTTCTAAATTAAAACTCAATAGTGATTGTATCTTTTACAATTTAATCACTGTGTTATAATCAACTTCTTTCTCAATTCAATTACTCAACTACTTAACAATATATTTTCCAATTAAATAAGCACTTTCTAGATAAAAACATTACTAAACAATATGTTTTTGAGATAAAACCCTCTCCATCTAAAGACCTTGTATCTTTGAGTGATGTCAATAATGATTCCTTTACAAGATGGTTTGTCATCTGGAAAACTCAAATAACAACAAAACTAAAAAGACTTCATATGAAAAGCATGCCATGATACCATTCATACAAAAGAAATTGTTGTTAAATGAATAAGTTGTGACAATTTGATTTTTAGCCAATGTCGAAAAATGCGGGTTAATGAAATTATGGATCGAAGAATTTTCATATTTAGGCTCCGTTTGGTAACTTGTAAAAGCTTTTAGGCTTTTCTGATGTTTGGTTGGCTGAAAATGATTTTATATGGTAAAATATTTTACAAAACACGGGAAAAGGAGGTGTTTTTTTAAGAAAATGTCTTACCCTTTTGAATTCGGTAAGACATTTTCCGGAAAATGAAGCTTCTTCTCCCCTTTCCCCTTCCCCTTCCCTTTCCCATTGGGTTGCAAATCAACGCCATTGACAATAGTTTGGTCAAGGACCTTTTCCGGTTCCTTCTTCATCCAGGTAAGGCTCCCTCTCATTCTTTCGTTCTTCATTACTTTTCCTTCTTCCGTTCTTCATCTTCTCTTCCAGGTAAAAGTCCGTCGCATATCTTCTCTTCTCAGCATATTTTGTTTTGTTTCCTCTCTTTCTCTCTTTCTCAGGCAAATCTACCATGAATTCTTCCTGGGTCTTGGCTTAAGGCGATGCTCGTTCTTTGATTTCTAACATTTTTATTTTAAATGAATTATGCTGGTTGTCATCAAATTGAGAGAAAGTGTAGTAGCTGATGAAGATTATAGATTATCTATTTGGGCTATTCGCCTCCTATTTGGGCGACTTTTGTTGTTGGAGTTTTTTCAGTCATAACAATTTCCCTTTCATTGTTTCTTATTTTCGAGCACCTTTCTTCATACAATAACCCTGAGGTAAGTTTTTGTGTTTTTCTTTTTTTCTAATTGAAATTTTCATTTTTTTCATTATTTGGTTTTGCATTTTTTTTTAAAAAAATTATGTGTTCTTGGATTGACAGGAGCAAAAGTTCTTGATCGGAGTTGTTCTTATGGTTCCTTGCTATTCTGTAGAATCGGTGAGTTTATTTGTATTATTATGAATAGTGAACATTTGTGGAAGTCCAAGTCTCAATTTTTCATATGGACGATGCACCATTGTATACATTTGATCCGAGGCCTGCATGTAGCAACTAGCTATACTTCAGAGGGTTCAAAATTCTAAAGATAACTTGTATAACCTTTTTGCGAATAATGACTGCAGGTTCGTCTGGTTGAGGGCATAATTGATCAAGTTGAGGGAACAATTCATGTTTCTTGTGTGCAGCCAAGAGTTTTGGGGATTCCACAGATCAAATCCTTGCGTGACCGGTTGGATAATTGGATGGGCAAAGTACATAACGCTTGGTTATCAATTGAGGCTGAAACACTTGATCTCGTTGCATCATGAATTTTTTTCTCCAGTTCCTTTCTGCCATTGTAACAATTTCGTTATTTAAAAAGGGCAAGAAAAAGGGAAATTGAAATGATGAGCAATAAGGATAGAGATAAGCGTTAGTCATTTGCGGGTAGAGCCATCTTTGTATGATTCCTTTAGTAGGTATTGCTTGATCCTTAAATCTTTGTTCTGAAAGGAGCGGCTCATGTACTAAACTTTTCACTTTTTGGCATTTGTTGGATCTACAATGGCACTAGAATGCCTGAGGATATGGTTAGAACTGCAAACACCAACCTTATCTTTCATTTTGTATTGGGATTTTTCATTAGATACAATCAGATATGATCCACTTTCATGTGGATGAAAGTACATTTTCATTTCAGATTAGATATTTTTTTGCATGATCTATATATTGTTTGGCTTCAATACGTTACTAGACGAGCTGCTGCTACTTGGTTATTTAACTACAAATATGTTGATTAGTTTTTACCATTTACATGTGATGTGAATGAATCTTATAGGATGATTTCCAATCTTGAACAATTAAACCATTTGATTGATATATTTAATTTGATTTATTTATTTAACAATTTAAAATATAAATTTATTAATATATGTAAAAATAACTTTTCCGGAAAATATTTTTAGGAAATCTACCAAACAACAGAAAATATTTTACACAGATTCATCCAAACACCAGAAAAGTAAATCATTTTCCAGAAATTATTTTTCGGAAAATATTTTACTGGCAAACAAACGGAGCCTTAGTAGCAATGCTAAATTGGCTCAGTGCTTATTGCCAAACAAGCTTAGAGAATGCTATAAAATTTGAAGTTATTATGAGTCTGCATTCTCAAAGGCATATACTCCATTTTATCTTTATTAGTGCTTTTGCAAAATATGTTTTGTCCCAACAGAAGTAAAAAAAAAAAAAAAATTAGTTTTTGCTCAAAAGTACTTTTTGGTCTAAAAATACTTTTGAAAAGCAACACTAAACTAACCCTGAGTTCCTAAGTTCTCAACAATTCTAGAAAGAGCAAGTGAAGCCTAATGCATCTGCTATACGGACGAAATAGGGTTTATCTCTCTACATGCAATAAAAATTTCCTTTTCCAAGATTGAACTTTATTTCATATACTATCATCTTAAAGCTTCCTCTTTGCTTCTCCTCCACATAAATGGAAACCCAAGGTATTTTCTCCATTGTTCCATCTCATGAACTCTTAATTTTCTTGTCCAATTGAGTTGTAACATTTTCAATAAAGGTAAAAGAATTACATGCGAAGAAAAAACAAGTGGCTCAATGAAGGGTAGTAATAGCTAATGCAATAACCAATAAAGCTTCCATCTTGTAGGCGTTTGTCGAAGAGTGAGCTACGAGAATGCCAACAGCAATGATACAAAAATGCGGTGAGAAGGGGTTACCTTAGGGTGGGTTTGGATGGGCGGTGCGTTTACCTGCGGTTAGTGTAAAAACAGTGGTGGCAGTGAGATTAGATATTGTAGCGATACTGTAGCGTGAGACAAAAAGTAAGCTAAACGCACCGTACCGCACTCAATCGCCCATCCAAACCCACCATTAGTAATGTCTCTTTGTTGGCACCAACTTCTCTCATTTCTCCCCATTAAGAACCATTGAGATATTAATTATCCTTACACATCCAATAATTATTTGAACCCAATAAAGGTAATTTCCTAGTTTATCCAAAAAAATTTATTAGGAAATCCTAATTAACTTTATGGCAACCTTCACTTCGTTTGATTTTTGAAAATATTTTTTATTTATAAAAAAAATCATTTTTTAAAATTAAAAAAACATGTTTGATAAATAGAATAAAAAATTAGTTTGAATAATGAAAACATCTTTTATACTTATTTTCTTGTAACAGAAACACCAAAAATAAAATAAAAAATTCTACGTTTATATAAAAAATTATTTTAATTTTTTGTTTTTTAAAAATTGAAAATTTTTTTTGTAAATAAAAATAAAAGTTTGTTTTGATTCATATTTTCTATAATAGAAATATGAAAAATAAAATAAAAGAAATTATACATTTATATGAATTCGAATCAAATTATTAATTTTTTTTTACATTTATATAAATTTTGAATCTAAGGTAAATTGTTTTCTAATTTTCATATATTTTTAATTTTCAATTAAAAAAAATTCACCAAACACATTTATTTTAACATTTTCCATTATTTAAAATGAAAGAACAAACTACCAAAATAGTCACTTTTGTTTGCCTCTGGTTACATTTTAGTCACTCATGTTTGGAATGTTACGTTTTAGTCACTTACGTTGTCGTGTTGTAACATTTTAGTTACTGAGCTATTAATTACTGTTAACGGTATAATAGTGTAACAATAAACTGACATGGCACGTTAAATCATCATTTCAAATGAAAATTTTAGGTTAAATTCTATAATTGGTCCCTATTTTTTTTTTTACATTTTGAGTAATTAATTTTTTTTCTTTTATGTTCTTTTAACTTTCTTTTTATTCTTTATTTTCCATTTTCTTTTGTTTCTCCCTTTGTTTTCCTCCTTTCTCAATTTCTTTTGATGTAGTTTTTCTATATTTTCCATTTGTTAAAACTAGTCCATAAGCTTGCTTCACTCGAAAAAAATTAAATTGCTAAAAAAAAAAGGACTAGTTTTAACAAATGACAAATTTAGAAAAATTACGTTAAAAGAAATGGAGAAAAGAGGAAAATAGAGGAATAAAATAAAAGTTAAAAGATCATAAAAGAAAAAAATCAATCTGCTTAAAACAAAAAAATATGAGGACCAATTGTATAAATTAACCTAAAATTTTTGTTTGAAATGATGATTTAATGTGCCACGTCAGCTTACTGTTCTCAATGACTAAAATGTTATAACGCGATAACGTAAGTGACTAAAACGTAACATTTCAAACATAAATAACTAAAATGTAACCCGTAATAAACAAAAACGACTATTTTAATAGTTTACCCTAAAAAGAATCACATCTATTTTCCAAAAATCAAATATTTTTGAGGTCAAAATAAAAAAAAAATAGAATCCTATGTTTATATTATGAAAAGGCAACCTCTAAAGAAAAATTAGAGGAATGAGTTAATTTCTGTGATGTATAGAGAAATAGACTAATTTTGAAGAGAAAAAACGAAATGAAACGTATTTAGTTGGAAGCATGACTTACTAGGGGTGCTTTTTAACTTTGTTAACACAATAACTCGTTTAATTAGATAATTAAATGTGAGTGATTTTATCGTTGAGTGTCGGTATATTTTCCTAAATATCAAAAAAAAAAATTTCATTTCCTTAAATATTTTTAAAAATCTAACATTTTCTCCAAATTTGCTCTTATTTTCAAATGTTGTACATTTACTTTTATTTTAATTTTGCAGTCCAAAAGGGGGGGTTTGAGTTGATTTAGCAAAGACCCTTGTTTTAAAAGCTTACTCATCACTCCCTTTCTCTCTCGATAAGAAAAAAAGTTAAAAAAGAAAAAAGAAAATTCAATCTTTCGGCGAAAAAACACAGTCTCTGCATTTGCTTGAACTTTAGGGCAAAAATCTGATTCTTGCCCTCTTTTTTCTCTCCTAAAAGACCAAATCAAGGAAGAGAAAGAAAACAAATGGAAGGCATAAACCCTATGGACCTGCTCCGATCCAATCTCTCTCGGGTTCGGATCCCTGAACCCACCAATCGTATCTACAAGCAAGAATGCTGCCTCTCCTTCGATTCTCCGGTACTCTTTTTTTTTTTTTGTTATCTGTTTGTTTCTCGAGAAACTACTTGATTGCTTGTGACTGAAAAATACCATGTTGATAGGCTATTTATTTTGACCTTTGAGTGTTTCGAATTTGTTTTGTTTATGAGAAAGTTAGTAAAAGCTCAGATTTTTTTGCTTGAGTTTTTAAACTTTTTTTTTAGGTTTTTTTTTGGTTCAAGATTTTTAAAGAAATATTAAATGTGGTTGAATTTTTTTTTGCAGAGGTCAGAAGGAGGATTATTTGTTGATATGAATACGTTTCTAGCGTTTGGGAAAGATTATGTGGGTTGGAATTATGAAAAGACTGGAAATCCTGTGTATCTGCATATTAAGCAAACGAAAAAGTTGGTTTCTGAAGATAGGCCTTTGAAGAAACCCACACTGTTGGCTATTGGTACTTTTTACAATATTTGTTATTATTTGCTGTTTGTGAACATTATGTTATCATGTTATTGTTCATGTTGGTGGTGTATAGTGTATGCATATTGTGCCTTACTTAACACCGGCAAGGCCTTTTATTGTGCCTTAAGCAATATAATTGTTCTAGCGCCTTGAGTGCATATTGCATGTCCTTGATAACAATGGAACTGAGAGTGGTTCTTATTTTGTTTTGCTCACCCTTGATACGTATTGGAGATCTCAAAGCATAGATATTTTGTATAATGTTCTGGGGTTCCAAGTATAAAGGGAAAACATTGAAGTGCCTATGTCAAATACATAATCATGTCTGACACTTTTGAGTCGAAACTACTATGGCCAGTGACTTTAATTTCTTTGATCACGAGTTACAGCATAAAATGATGCTTGCAGCTGTTAATAAAAGAAGTTGGAACTAGTTTATCCATCTACTAGCACGTTTAGAGAATTAGAGCTATTGCATGTCTTGTTCCCATTGGACTCTGCATCTGGAACCCATGTGAGAGCTACAAAATGATAAAAGTAAAAGTTTTGAAGGTTCAAATGTTTTCTGAATGATTGTATTGCCCTAGTACTAACTAGTTTATCCATCTACTAGCACGTTTAGAGAATTAGAGCTATTGCATGTCTTGTTCCCATTGGACTCTGCATCTGGAACCCATGTGAGAGCTACAAAATGATAAAAGTAAAAGTTTTGAAGGTTCAAATGTTTTCTGAATGATTGTATTGCCCTAGTACTATCTGTTGTGGCTAAATAGTAATATCCATGCAATTTGATTTACAGGTGTTGATGGTGGATTTGACAACAATGAACCAGAATATGAAGAAACTCACAAAATAGTCGTTTTGCCTAGCTATGCAACTCTTCCTTTTCCATCTGTGGAGTTGCCTGAGAAGGTATGGATTGTCTCATTTTTTATTTTTAAAGAATTTTAAATCAGAAGTACATATTCTTCATCTTGGACAGTAACCTAGCTTGGTTATCCAATACGAATACTGTAGGTAAGGTTGGCAGTTGATGCTATTTTAATGGCTGAGGGTGCTGAACGGAAAGAGCAAGTTGCAGCCTGGACAGCTGATAAGAAGCAAATAAGTGCATATGCAATGGATTTGCGGCAAATTGGCAATGTTGTTGTTCCCCCATCTGGTTGGAAATGTGCTAAGTGTGATAAAAGAGATAATCTATGGCTAAATCTTACTGATGGAATGATCCTCTGTGGGAGGAGAAATTGGGATGGAACTGGTGGTAACAACCATGCGATTGAGTACTACAAGGAGACTGGCTATCCGCTAGCTGTAAAGCTTGGGACAATTACTTCTGATCTGGATGCTGCAGGTAAGGTTTTCTTGTATTTCACTGTCTGTGTGCGTTTATTTCTGGTGTCATTTTAATAACTTCTTATTGATCCACAATGGTTACAAACTATTTTTGCTCAGTTACCCTTGGGATTTCAACCTTAGATATCTTTGTATTAGAACTTTGGTTTGTGGCACTGAAAGTCTGAACTGCAGTTCTATGATTATCTTTCTTTTGAGCATTGGTAGTGACATTTGTCAGAACTTACCATGGGTAACTTATTGTGGCATTTCAGATGTTTTCTCTTACCCAGAGGATGATAGTGTTATAGACCCTCTTCTAGCTCAACATTTGGCATATTTTGGTATTGATTTCTCATCATTGCAAAAGGTTAGCTGTTTTCTGTCGATTAATTATTTGCTGCCTTTAAGGTGAATTTGCAATTTTGTTATGCAATTGTACTTTTTTTGTTTATCATCCCTATGGTTTCATTTTTGTTCGAATGTTCAGAAAGTGATTGCGAAACCTTAAGTTCGATATCCATTCCCTTTTCATAGAATCTCTCTTCTGATATGTTGGTATGTATAAACTTTGTCATGTAATTATTACATTTTTAATGACAACATTTGCTAAAAGTGAACTGTGTCAGCCTTAAGGTTTGTAATTATTATGGTTGGAGTTTCCGTAAACAAATGTTACATTTTAAATACAACTATATTCTGTATAAATCTTGACCAAATGATATCGTTACTGTAGAATGTAAGTTTCAAGCTTTACTATAAGAGAAGATAAGAGAAGGTTTGAAGTGTTTATAAATGATTTAGTGTCATTTGATTAGAAATTGAAGTCTTTCATTGTTTCCAGACTGAAATGACAACTGCTGAAAGGGAGCTTGACCAGAATACCAACTTTGATTGGGATAGAATTCAGGAAAGTGGGCAGGATGTGGAACCAATTTTCGGACCAGGTTATACAGGTCTTGTGAATCTTGGAAACAGGTAATGTTGATCATGATTAGGGCTATGGCTACCAGTAACTATATAATTATATAATGTTTCTGATTATCTAAATTTGTTCTCATGCAGCTGCTACATGGCTGCAACCATGCAAGTTGTGTTTTCAACACAGTCATTTTGTAGACGGTAAATTATAATGCTAATATTGTAAATTCACTTAAAATTGGAATTTATTATGCTTATTTGCCTTTCTTGCCCTTTTTTTTTTTTTTTTGCATTCTATCAGATACTATATGAACCAAAGCTTAAAAATGGCTTTTGAGACAGCCCCAGCTGATCCAACTGTAGACCTCAATATGCAGCTGTAAGTTGCCATTGTTCTGGATATTAATTTCTAATTTCAATATGTTATGTGTTAAAATAGTTCTCAAATGTTGGTAGCTCCGATGGGGTTTTGTTGGTGTCTTTCTCGACAAAGATCACATGGTTGTTCGTTATGTATTTTTAAATACAATATATGCATGGTTTTCTTCTTATTTTGATATGTGTGGTTGTTGAGTTTATTGCGTTGGCATTTCCTTGCCGGTTCTGTTCTGCTTTGTATTTAATAAGCAGTTTCTTATTCTTTTGCCTCATCTCTATTCTTATGGTTACATAACCACTTTCTGGCCGTGTGGCAGAACGAAACTGGCACATGGTTTGCTCTCCGGTAAATATTCTTTTCCAGCAGTAGAGGTACAGCAACCGTATCAATCTATTCCTTAGTATAGTTGGTTATTTTCCCTGATTAATGAATTAATTGATTTAGTTTGTTTTATCATCCAGAAAGGTGAAACGACTACACCCTCAGTAAAAGATGCTGTAAGCTTCCCACTTTATATCTCTGCCATGATTGTTCTGATCTTGGAAATTTTTAGATGGCACCACTGAATTGCCATGTATATTGTGATATAAGTGTATTTGCAATCTAGAAGTTTAGCAATATAATTCGCGCTATGCAACTAATATGCTTAACACGAATCTTTGTATTAAATTTTCAGTAAAATTAGTATAATTTCTATGTGCTGTGTTTGAACGATTCTGACAGTTCTGTTAACTTCTTTTTCATTTGTCAACCTTCTGAAAATATTAGAAACAGGAAGGGATCCCTCCTCGCATGTTCAAAGCCGTTATTGCAGCCAGCCATCCTGAGTTTTCTACCGTGAGGCAACAGGTATGCTGATCCTGCTAATTTGACTACGGAATTATTATTTGGTTTCTAGCATTAGCTTGAAATTTCTACCTTTGCAGTAAAGTAAAAACGATTCTTTTAGATTCCATAAAGAATATGGCCTAAAGGTTCTAATTGTATATATATCTACTTTTTTAATTGAGATGTCCATAATTGCAATCTGGGCTTTTGTGGGTTAATTCTTTCATTGCACGGTAGGATATTTCTCGGGGCTCATGATTTTACTTATATGTAGCCATCAGTTATATTGATACTCGAATTATCTGTAGGATGCCCTGGAGTTCTTCCTTCATTTTCTTGACCAAGTTGAACGTTCTAATGCTGTGAAACCTGAACTGGATCCCTCGAGGAGTTTCAAGTTTGGTGTTGAAGAGCGTATCTTATGTTCATCCGGGAAGGTTGCTTACAATAAAAGGCTTGACTACATTCTTTCTTTGAATATTCCATTGCATGAGGCTACCAATAAAGGTAAGTTTTGATTTCTATATGTATATTCATGTTTGTGCGCATATTTCATTTATATCTATATTCATCTATACTTGAAATTTATTTCTAATGATTTATTCTCTGAAAAATTCAGAAGAACTGGAAGCTTTTAACAAAAGCAAAGCTGAAAAGATTTCTGAAGGGAAGGATGTGTAAGTTCCTATGGTCTTATTTGATACTTATAGCCTTCTGTAGAGTGTAGGCCTTTTCTTAGGATGCCTTGTTTTACAGATCCAGCGATGAAATTGTTCGTCCAAGGGTACCTCTAGAAGCATGCTTAGCGAACTTTGCAGCTCCAGAGGAGATACCAGATTTTTTCAGCTCTGCTTTGAAGGCTAAGACAACAGCTATCAAGTAAGATTTTTGCTCCCTAATGGCCTTTCAATCCCTTAGTAATGTATACTTTTGGAGAAGGGTCCAAGATAAGTATATATTTTCCAATAATAATAATAAAAGACGACAATACAGATAATTGATGCTATTTTGAACAAAGGTTGCAGACCTGCAATATTAGAGTATTCTTAACATGGAATATATTTTGTATTTTACTCAACAGGAGTGCTGGTTTAACTTCGTTCCCCGATTATTTGGTATTGCACATGAGGAAGTTTGTCATGGAGGCCGGTTGGGTGCCTAAAAAGCTTGGTAATTTTATGACGTTGTTACTTACAGTGCACATTACTTTTGAATTGATATTCATCATCTACTTTTTCGTCCATTCAGATGTCTACATAGATGTCCCTGATGTCATAGATATAAGCCACATGCGCAGCAAGGGCCTTCAACCTGGGGAAGAACTGTTGCCAGAGGCTGGTATGTGAATTAACGAATTCCATAAGTGATAATTGAATTGAGAAGGCGGTGATGTAAAAGAGAATTCCTGATCTGTAAATTTTTGTTCTTGATTTCTCTTTATTTCTACTGCATAGCTCCTGAGGGTGCGGCGGAATCAAGTCAGCCTGTGGCCGATGAAGCAATCGTTGCCCAGCTTGCCTCAATGGGGTTTAACCAGCTTCATTGTCAGAAAGCTGCCATAAACACTTTAAATGCTGGTGTGGAAGAGGCAATGAATTGGTTGCTTTCACACATGGATGATCCAGGTACTCTTGAGTTTAGCATTATAAGCATTATCTTGAATCTTTCATTGACCAGTATACGAATAGCTTTGCATCCGAATGATAATCATTGTTGTATCTTTTCAGATATAGATGCTCCTATCTCCCATGGGTCACAAAGTGCTGAGATATCGATCGACCAATCAAAAGTTGATACCTTGATTTCGTTTGGATTTCAAGAAGAAATTGCTCGAATGGCATTGAAAGCATCGGTAAAGTCTTTACAGCATTTCATTTCTTTTGCAGATTTGGAAATTGTTGTTCTGTAATCTGTTTTCTTACACTCGAGAAATTCGTAACTGTGGGCACATGTACTTTTTCACAGGGTGGCGACATTGAAAAAGCAACAGACTGGATATTTAACAATCCCAATGCCTCTGCTTCATCAGCTATGGATACAAATGCATCAAGCAACGGCCCATCTACTCCAGTCGATGCAGGACTGCCCGACGGAGGAGGGAGTGAGTCTCTTTTTCTCAAGTCTTCAACTTATCTTGTCAACGTGTTTCACACTTAAATGATCGTCTGGTTTATGGACTTCTAACCCATTGCTGCCATGTTTTTGTCAATGCAAAGGATATCGGCTTTTCGGAATAGTGAGTCACATCGGAACCTCAACTCAGTGTGGCCATTATGTTGCTCACATCCTGAAAGATGGTAGATGGGTGATTTTCAATGATGATAAGGTTGGTGCTTCGATCAATACACCCAAGGACATGGGTTACTTATACTTTTTTGAGAGGATTAATAGCTGAATTTATAAGTGAAAACTATAATAGAATTTCAGTTGGAAAATTTTAGGCAACTCCTTTCAGTCTTTTATAGAGTGGCTTCAATAACATTGGTATTCAAACATTTTAATCTCTAATACTACATTTTTTCCCTTAATATTTTGTTTTTGCTTGTTTTTTATACTATGCTTTCAAGGGTAGTTATTATTATAATTATAATAAATTTGGTGGTTGTTTTTTCCTAAATAATTCAACTGGTAGTAGACATAAAATTAATATGAATGCTTAAATGCTTTGAAATCTATAATATATGAATTATTAATGTATTAAAACTTATTTAAATTTATTATTATATTATGAAATATTACACAAATTTTTACTCAATTTTTTCCTACTCCTATTCCTTTTCTTTTTAATTATAACCTTAGTAGTAGTAGTTTTCTTTTTCTCCACTCTAAATTATTCAAGTAATTAAAGAAAACAATAAATTCTTTTGAAAACGGATTAAAAATATTGTAAAATCTAGTTTAATTAAATTTTAAAATCGATTTAATCCACACATCATACATTTTAGACAGATGGAATGCCATCTGCTCTAAGTTGAGTGTTTGTCTGACAAGTGTTCGGTGTATATGTGTGAGACTACAAGTGTTACTTGTATTATGGGATGTTTGCATGGATGTGGCCACAAAAAAAACATACATATTTTAGATTTTATTTTACAAAAAAGACAGCATCATGAGAAAATAAATGTCAAAAAAAGATGTAAATTAGTAACTTAATTCTTTTCTAATTTTAGAATTAAAAAATTATTTATGATAATTAATAATTTTCGTTAATTTTACATTGATATAATAATAAATTTAATTCTCAAAATAATATATATTTTTTTAATATCAATTTAACTGATAAAAGATAAACTACATTAATGTTAGAATTGAGAAAGTTGGGAATATCATACAAGGAAAGAAGAGTAATGAAGATGGAGGAAACTTGAATATTTTTTTTATTAACATTGTTGCATGCTTCTTCTGTCTCTCATTAAACCAGTCCAGGACTTAACCTAAACATGAGAATACAAAACTCGAGCTGGTTCAAAGCACCATCTCCATCCAAATCTCCTTCACTCAACATGCAAACAATTTCATCATCTTCCATATCTCCCAACCCTAACATCGCGCTCTTCATCTTCAAGCTCTCGAACGTTATCACCCCTTTTTCCGCATCCATCAATAGCCTGAACCCATTGCATACTTCTCCCAACAACCATTCCGCACCGTATTTTTCCATCATTGAAGGGAAGTAGTCTTCGAAATCAACCACAATGTCGATTACTTCTTCCATGGTTGAACACTGTAGATTTTTAAAGGGTGTTTTAGGTTTTAACTTGTGTTGGAGTAGGACGGGAGGGGTTTATATAAAGGAGGTTCTTGAAGGGGGCAATAATGGAGATAGAGGAAAAAAATGGGGATTTTCCAGGAAAGAGTGGAGCCCATTGCAGACAATTTACAGTAAAGATAAAGTTTTGTGGTTCTAACTACTAGAGTGAGCTTCTTGCACCATTTTTTCACTACATTTCCTACTTCCTGGAAGCTGCATGATGGCATTATAAATTGTCTAATAATTTTGTCAATTTTGGCATTATAATGGTGTTGCACTTTTATTAAATTTTATTATATGCTGGTAGAAAATTACGTATTTAGAATATAGACGTGTATTTAAAGTTCATATATAATAAATAAAAATTAATAATAATAATTATAGATATGCAATATGTACAAAATGAAATATGCCCAATATTTATGGGTGAAAATTTTTGTGTAATAATATTAAAAAAAATAAAAAGCAAAGCTTTTGGTGTTCATGGGTTAGGTCGGGTTTGAGTCGGATTCAAGCATGATATTAACACATTTTATGCTTGTCCAACCCCAATTCGGCTTAAAATATGGGTTTAAATTTTTTTCCAAGCTTGCCCCATATTTGTGAATAGCTAACCCGATATCATTTTAGGCTCATCCATATTTTAAAATAAAAAATAAAAAATATAGTTATATGATTTCTAATTTAATATTTAATAATTTATATTTTTATTTATTAAATTTTTATATCTAGTCATCTTAATATTTTTTAATGTTTATATTATAGTAGTATTGTATATTACTATTTTTTATGTGTTATAAATTATATAATATATAAAAAAATAATATAAAACATAATATTGTTGTCAATGTAGAGAGACGTGGATTCGAGTATACTGAAGTGCATTATCATCTTAATTATTAAAAAAATTAAAAAATTATATCTTATTGGTAAAAAAATTTAAAAATTAGATAAAAATTATATTAGTTTTATACTTTTATATATATATATATATATACACATATACATATATTCCATTTGAGACCAACTAACAAACAAAGAAATCCTTTGATTTCCACATTAATATTCTGTTGGGTTCCTTATTTTGGAATGAAGAATATAAACAAGGGATTTTTCTGATTTTAGTTTTAAGAAATACATCTATTCAAATTTTTAATTAATTTGATATTACGAGTCAATTAGACATCAATTCAATTATAAAATTACTAAATTACTCTTACACGTTTGGAATAAATTACATTCTTACGAGAATACTTTTGTATTTTTATATTTTAAATAAAACTAATAAAAAAATTGAAAATGATGAAATTTGAATCCATGCCATCAACATAGCATAAAACTTCAACTTTACGGGTATAGCTAGAGCTTAGATTTGCTCACGAGCCTACTTGAAATTTGGGAGGATTTGGGTAAAAAATATTATACTCGTTTAAAATATGAGCTTGAATATTTAAGGCCCGAGCCCGACCTTATTTTTTATAAATTTGTAATATTTTATATTATGTTATTTTTATATATTATGTCATTTATAATACATAAAAAATTAAATAAATAGTATTATATAATACTACTATAATGTAAACATTAAAAAATGTTAAGATGACTATACATAAAAAATAAATAAATAAAAAATAAAAAATATTAAATATTATATTAAAAATAATATAAATATATATATTAAAATTTTTTAAAAATACGGATGAGTCTAAAATAATCTCGGGTTAGCTATTTACAAATATGAAGTAAGCTTGAAAAAAAAATTAAACTCATATTTTGAGCCGAATTGGGGTTAGACAAGCATAAAGTGTATTAATATCATGCTTAGGTCCAACCCAAACCCGACCTAACTCATGAATATTTCGAGCTTCATTTTTTCATTTCTCATGTTTTTTAATATTATTACACAAAAATTTTCACCCACCATGTATATTTCATATATACAGTTTTATTTATTTCTTATATGTGAATTTTAAACACAAATATATATTCTAAATACGTAGTTTTTCACAAATATATAATAAAATTTAATAAAAGTACAACACCTTTATAATGCCATATCTATATATATCTATATATATAGATATATATATATATATATATATCATGCAGCTTCCAGGAAGTAGGAAATGTAAAGAAAAAATGGTGCAAGAAGCTCACCCTAGTAGTTAGAACCACAAAACTTTATCTTTACTGTAAATTGTCTGCAATGGCTCCACTCTTTCCTGGAAAATCCCCATTTTTTTCCCTCTGTCTCCATTATTGTCCCCTTCAAGAACCTCCTTTATATAAACCCCTCCCGTCCTTCTCCTACACAAGTTGAAACCTAAAAAGCCCTTTAAAAATCTACAGTGTTCAACCATGGAAGAAGTAATCGACATTGTGGTTGATTTCGAAGACTACTTCCCTTCAATGATGGAAAAATACAGTGATGTTGTTAATACGAGAAATATTTTTTAGAATAATAACTATCTTCTCAATCACATTTCATAACCTTAAATATCTCGTATTAAAAAATTTACGATCTGTCTATGGTGATTGTGTCTGATACCATTATGTCTGTATTCCACTATATAGTGCAAGGAAATCATTTCTATTTGCGTAATTAATATCAATTTTTTAATATTTAAATTTACAGTTCAAATAATCTATAGCTTTAATTATTAAAAAAAATTAATTTTGAGAAATACTTATATTAAGTTATATTCATTTTTATAATACGTTAATTAAGTAAAAAATAATTAAAATTTATAATATATAACCTTATAAATTGCAATAATATAATTTTAGTAACTTTAAAATGTTATTTTTATTAAATAAATTATGATAAAAAATTATAACATTTATTTATGAATAAGTTTATTATTTTTATAATATATAGTATGGATATATAAATAAGTTATGTCCATACTTCATGATATTATAACACTACCTGAAAGTTTAAAGACTAGTTTAGATCTAAGTTAAAAGTCTAATTAAAATATAAATTAAAAAATTAAGGAATCCCGTAAAGAAAAATGACTATGAAGCAAGGCATAATTCAGGACCAATTATTAATATTGTTAAATTTTTTTTCTATTAAATTTATTGACGTAATATTTTAAAAAAAAAACTCACTTGATGAACATATAACTAAAAAAATAACATTGATTTAACAAAATAATTACTACAAAATTAGTTTCTAACACAAATTATTAAAAAAAAGTTCAACTCTTAGCACAATTTTTTTTTTTATTTTGCATTCAATTTTTTCATTGGAAAAATGGAATAAATCAATCACTTTTTATGTCATCAAATGTCAACTTTTAAGTTGGGGAAGATTTATTTTGGCAGTAGAGCCGTAGAGATGAGAGAAATTGCGAAAAAGGAAAAAAAAATGATGATCTATGAGACCATCGGAATTGACATTCCGATAGCTCTTTCATGTTTAAGTTAACGATTTTGTTTAGAGAAAATGAATAAGGTTGAAGACGATGAAGAGTGAGCATGGATGGGTTTGGATGGGTGGTGCGTTTATCTGCGGTTAGTATAAAAATAGCGGTGGCGATGAGATTAAATACTGTAGTAATACTGTAGCGTGAGACAAAAAGTAAACTAAACGCACCGCACCGCACTCAATCGCCCATCCAAACCCACCCCATGTCTAAAAAGTATCCCCAAAGGCATTTTTGTGTTTATCTCCTCCTTACCTCTCACATGATAGTCCTCTTAATTTGGAAGCCCAAGGTGCCTTGAGATCAGTTCATCCTCTTACTTTATTTGTTTGCTCCTTTTCTCCAATTTTAATCGTGGCAGGCTTTGTCTAGCCTTGGTATTTTGCGGCATTAAGGTTCTTTTGCTCCTTTACTATCAATCTTTGCAGAGGCGATTCTCAGGGGGGGGCTAGCATGGGCGCCGGCCCCCTAAAATGAAAATTACCATTTAGGTCCTCTAAATTTTTTTAAAATTTTAAATTAATAAAAGTAAAATTACACTTTGGCCCCCTTAAAATTATAAAAATTCAATTTAATACTTTTAAAAATTATAAATATATAGACTATAAAAAATTAAATTTTCATTCGACCCCCTTAAAAAATTGTTCTGCCTTCGCCCTTGAATCTTTGATAGATCCTTTTGTCCTCTTACTATGAAACGTGTATTAGATATTTTATTATAACTTATCTAGATCCTTTTTAGTTTTGGTCTTTATGTGTATTGTCGAAACCATTTTTTTTGAAATCGACTTTTTATTAAAAACGAAAATGGGAGTCGCCACCAATCCTTTTTTTTATATGAGGTGTGATCCGATCACCTCGAAACTTGATCTTTTTAATAAAAGGTTTAATTTATTAAAACGATGTTTTTCGATCTACAAAAATCCAGAAAATGGGTTCAGGGGTCGATTACGCACGAGGAAGGATTAGCACCCTCGTGACGCCCAAAATTGGCACCTAATTGATTAATTAATGTCTTAATGTCAAAAGTTGAAAACTCGAAAATAATTTAATATACGATCCCTCTTTATGTTATGTTAATTTTACTAAAAAATTATTTGAATAAATAGAAATAAACGTTAAAGACCCTCTCGTCTCAACAACAAAATGTCACATCCCGTAAGTTAGGACACGACATCTTAAACCTTTGAGAATAAGCTTGCTTTTATTTTTTTATTTGAAATCTTATGGGTTTTAAATTCTAAAAGGATATTCTGTCATTTGAGTCCAACGAGGAAAATCGAAACCCCGTAAGTTAGGGCACGACTTTCTCGAGTTTCCAAATACAGAGCATTGTGTTATTTTGAAAATTTTCCTTTTTTATGAATTCGGGTGAAAATTAATGTAATATTTAAAATAATATACAATATATGATAAAATATTATAATAACAATGATGTAATTACAAAGTTGAATACAATATTAGTAAACAAGTCTCGATAAATAAGTAAAGCAATAAAACGGAAATGCATGATATAAAAAACAAACAAACATAACATAAAATGTTTAAAAATGAATAGAACAATGAAACCATATATAAAAAAGAGGAAATAAATGATAAACAAATGGATAAATAAGTAAATATTAGTAGTAAGAAAATACATGAATCAACAAATATTTATAAAGAAAATATTAACCTTACAAACTTTAATATGTATATAACGCGTATAGAATAATAAATAAATAGGTAAGTAAAATAGATATACATAATGCTAAGTTTAGATTTTTAAAATGTGAAAAATAATAAAGTAGCGAAGACGAGATAAAAATATAACAATAATATTAATAAAATGTGTAAATAAAGGAATAAATAATCATATAAATTCTAAATACAAGAATAGTAAAGAACTAGATAAATGAATGAATGTAAAAATAAATAAATAAAACAAAACAAAACAATATGCATATAAAAAATAAAAACTTGAAATTAAGTGAATAAAGGATTAAATTGAAATTGAAATAAAATTTAGAGTCTAAATTATAATAAAATAGATGAATAAACATAAAAGGGACTAGATTGTAATTTAAGTGGAATTTAAGGGTATAAATCGGAATAAAATAAAATAGGGGACCACATTGAAGAGCGCGAATAACATGGAGGGACCAAATGGGGAAATATTCTCCGCCCTCCGAAACGCACCGTTCCAAGAGGACCGAATCAAAACTAAAATAAAAATCTAGGGTATAAATTAAAAATAAGAAAAAAAAATTGGATTAAAAAAATAAAAAATGCGAAAGGACCCATAAAGCAAATAGACCATTTGGTAAAAAACGAGCAGATCTTAACTAGAGCGGGTCGGGTCGGTTCGTTTCACACCAAAATGACGCCGTTTAATGTCAGTGGGCACTAAGCCAAAACGGTACCGTTTTGTACCACTATTTAAATTAAAATTTTTAGATTTCTTTTTCATCTTAGCATTCTTCTAAAAACAAAACAAAAGAAATCTATCAACTCTCTCTCATTCTCCAAAATCCGGCCAAAGGGGGGTGGGGTGGATTCCATGACGGCCACCGTCGCCGACTCTCCAGTGGCCGAAAAACATCATGAGCCCCCCATTTTGCACGTTTTGGCTCCTGGAGCCCGGATCTGGGGGTGGTTTTCATCAAAACTCGGCCAAAAATGGTAAAATCTGAAGGAAACCCTTCGGCTTCTCTGTCGTCACATAAAAAAAAGCTGTCCATCATCGGGGACAGCGTCCTTTTCCCCACTCGCGGCGGTGGAATACGAATGTAACACCCCTTACCCGAGACCGTTGCCGAAGTTGAGCACGAGGCATTACTAGACTTAACTACTAATTCGTGGCATAAAAATTGAAACTGTCCATCTGCGTCATGTTAACTAAATTGACTATAACTCGAGTTACGAAACTCGAAATTTAGATCCGTAAATTTTCCTTGAAACTAGACTCATATATCTTCTTACTATAATTTTTCCAGAATTTTTCATGTAGCCAATTAGTACAGTTTATTCATTAAAGTTTCCCCTGTTTCACTGACTGACAGTTCTGACCTCTCTTCACCTAAACTCAATTATCTCATTGTACAGTTTTCATATGTTGTTCCCAATTGTTTCTATTGAAAATATACTAAATAAGGAATCTAGACATATAAATTATAACTCATAATTCATTCTGTACAATTTTTAATGATTTTCTAAAGTCAAAATAGGGGACTTCAAATACCATCTTGACCCTGTCTCACTAAAATTCAAATATCACAGAATATAAAATTCCTTTTCTTACTCTATTTCTTTCACATAAAAATAGACACAATAAGATTTAACTGTATATCTTACTAACTTTCTAATTCCATTTCTTCTATTTTTGGTGATTTTTTAAAACCACGTCATTGCTGCTAACCAAAAACTGTTTCATTGCAAAATATGGTTAACTAGTTTATAACATCTTTACTCCATTTCATTTAAACTTTATACATGCCATATAAATCTTTAAACATAAAACAAAAGCTACCGGAATTGATCTGGATAGTGAGCTTTGTTGTGATGATCCGATCTACCAACTTCCCTTTAATTCAATCTACATAAAAATATCAAACACACACAAGTAAGCTTATTGAAGCTTAGTAAGTTCATAGGTTTAAAAGCAATGCTTACCAAACATAATATTTCCAAACAATAACAAAACATTTACTAAAGTTCCCTGCCATTCACAACCATTGTTATAATATTTCACATAGTTGAGCTCAACATTAACAACTACTCAATCTCTTTCATTTGATTCACTTCTATTGTATTACTTATTATCAAATTAGGAAACGTCTTACGAATTTGAGTACGTCGTTGCTCAGTGCCACATTTCACAACTCAGTATGGTTTTCCTCATTGAAATACCATACCTACATTTCACAACTCGGTATGGGAAATGCCATACCTCGTTATTTAACTCGGTATGGTTAATACCATACCTACATTTCACAACTCGATTATGGATGATACCATACCTACATTTCACAACTTCGGTATGGATGATACCATACCTACATTTCATACTTTGCCATGGATCAACCATGGTCTTTTCCACAATTCATCACATGTCACGATACTGAACGTACTCAATCCTGCGTTTTTCCTAATTTGAATTACCACATTTATTCTTTTATTTTATCATAGTTTTCACAACCCAACAGCAAATTCATATTCAATAACACATCATATCATTCAACCATTCACAATAAAACATATAAATTCAACCATATGAACTTACTCGACTGATTTGTAGATGATATTGAAATTTAGGGACTATTCTGCAACTTTTTCTTTTCCTCGTTCTTCTTTGGATTCTTGATCTATAATGTAAAATATTTTCAATCATTAGCATTTATTTCATTTCTATTTCACTTCATAATTTAAGCTCTTCAATTTTCGAAATTGTACTTTTACCCCAAAATTTACTATTTTTACAATTTAGTCCCTGCTCAATTCACCAATCAATTGAACTGATTTTTCTCAATTAACACTTTATTTTATCATTCTAAACTATTTCACAACCTTTGATATTCTTAATTACAACACCAACCTCTAATTCATAACTTTTTCACAACTAGGTCCTAAATACCATTTTCTATCAAAATCACTTAATAAAACCACCTTAATATGAAATTAGAATTTAAATTTAACAATAATTTATCATAAACTTCCATTACCCAGCCAGGGTAACTTCTAATTTCACCCATCAAATCAAAAACTAATGAATTCTATAAGTGGACCTAGTTGTAAAAGTCATAAAAACACAAAAATTATCAAGAAAAAGCAAGAAATAAACTCACATGATGTGAAAATATGAAAAACCAGCTTTCTCCAGACCTCCTATGGCATTTTGGATGAGAAAATATGAAGATATCTCTAGATCTTTCAATTTTATCTTTATTATACATGTTAAAATTATAAAATTTCCAATTTTGCCCTTAGTTCCCTTATTTTCTGATGATTTTCTTTCCCTTGCCGTCCAACCTTTTCACTTTTAGGCTTAATTTCCCTTTAAATACTCTTTATTTTAACACTTGAGCTATCTAATCCTTCTAGCAAATTTTGCATTTGTTACAATTTAGTCCTTTTTATTTAATTTACTACCCAAATGTTTAAATTTCTCAACCAAACTTTAATACTAACTTAATAACACTCCATAAATATTTCTAAAAAAAATATTTATGGCTCGGTTTTCAAATTCGAGGTCTCGATACCTCATTTTATTATTATTATTATTTTAACCTATTTGACCTAATAAATTCTTTTAATTCACCAAATTCACCAATTCACAAATTCTTCTAAATTCTTACTTGACTCATAAATATTAAATTACTATCTTGTTCAATCTTACTTGTCGAATTTAGTGATCTCAAATCACCTTTTCCGACACCACTGAAAAATAGGCCGTTACAACGAAACAAGTCGGTAAGTTTTAATTTTTATTATATCTTATGCCCCTTTTTTTTGAAAAATGATAAAAATAAAAATAGATAACAGGTAAAACGAAACAAATCACCTTTTGCAATTTCTTTTTTGATTTCTCTAATGCTTGTGTGTTACAATCTGGTTTTTATTGTGGCTTTATAGTCGAATACAAAAAGTTTGCTACTGTTTTTACTGTATATTTGCTTCGTTTCTGCTTTCCCTTTTTTGCTTGTTTGCAAAGTTGTGAGGCGGAGAAGGGATTTTTCCATTTCAAAGGCAAGCTTGCGAGACGGACCTCGTGATGAGGCGTGGGCGGCGTGGGCGAGGAGAAACTACATGGGGGACTCTAGGGGTTTTGTTTTACTGAAAATGTTTAATCACTTTGGGCCATTGGGCGTGTATTTGGGTTAGGGTTAATTTTGGGTTTCCCTTGTTTTTTTGGGCTTGTAACAAAAACTTAGACTTTAAAATTTTTTATTTTTTGGCAGGCCGGGCAAATTGGGCCTATTACATGTATGACATGATAAAATTAATGTATGAAAAATATAGATTAATTATCAAATTCTATGTAACCAATTAAATTTCACCGGCAAGAAATACATATAAACTAATTTTCATACTAATTAATCAGATCAACTTTTAGGGATGACCATGGAATGAAATGGGGATGGATGTTACCAAATCCATTACTGTTCTGTGCCATCAACCACCCCTCTCCATTACAGATGTTAATATGAATGTAGGGGATAAACCTGATTAAATAGCGAATAAAGTGAAGAAAATAAGAATCGAAAAGATCGAACATGCAAATTTTACGTGGAAAAACTCCTCAAAAGAGGATAAAAAATCACGGACAAAAGGAGATTTCACTATAATAAATGAGAGCACAAAAGATGAAGATAATTAAAAGAAAAACCCGAAGCCCCACAAGAAAAACCCTTCGAAACAAAGAACAAAATTCTTTTAATCTAAATATTTTTATTGTGTAAAACCTAGAGTAACTAAGGCCTATTTATAGGCTGAAATTCGTAGTATATATATAACTACAACAACTCTAGGTTAATTAGAGTTTAAAAATGGGAAACTAAAAAATAGAGTTTAACTAAGAGAAGAAAAGCCAAAATTTAACTCCGATCAAAATAAGAGGCATTCTCCCACAATGGAAAATCACTATTACTTCTATGAATGTTTGATGCATCCATCTTTGGTTCGTCCCATCCTACCTCATTCCGTTTCAATTTAATGTTTACTAATTATTTTTTAAAAACATATAATTTTTTTATAACACATTATCATTTTAACAATCTCATTATAGATTCTGATCATATATGCTACCCATAGGCTCTCCCCAACCCTTAAATAGGAGGATAATGCGCTTCATCACACTTGAACTCACGTCCTTTTGTATTAGCAACAATATTCATGCTAATTGAACTAAGACTCAATTGATTTTATAACACATTGTTACATTTATCCTTTTAATAGTTATGTATAAGGATAAAAAAGTAAATTCCTATTCAAAATCTATCCAACAATTTTGGATTCTGTGGTTGGACTCAAATTTCTAATTAATTCACATAAAATAGCCCTTGAAATCCATGAATTTTGGACTTTCAGCCCCAAAAAAATTGACCCAAAAATCAGCCCAAAACTCTGAGCAACAAAAATATCAAACACCCTCAAAATCCCCAAAAAACAAAATTTCCCCATAAATATCTGAAAAATTATCTCAATCTAATCTTCTTCTACGTTTCTCACATTTTTTCTCAATGGCGTCTCTCTTGAACCCTTCTACTCTTCTTCTACCCACAAAACCCTTTCTTCCCACTCGTTTCCGACTCACTCCTTCACCTACTCTGCGAGTTAACTCACTGACTCACCGTCTTCCATCACCATCGACTCGTCCTCGTCGAGTTATCAAAGTTGCAGCAGCACTCGACAGTGATTATTCATCCAAGAGGAGTAGCAGCAATGAGCAAAGGGAAACGATAATGTTACCTGGTTGTGATTATAACCATTGGCTTATCGTTATGGAGTTCCCTAAAGACCCTGCTCCAACAAGAGAACAAATGATTGAGACTTATCTTAACACTCTTGCTACTGTGCTTGGCAGGTTACACTTTCTGCTTTCTGGGTTTATTTTATTTTATGTTTTTAGTTGAAAATTTGAAAAAAAAAATGGAATTTTTTATGTAAATTCTTGTGGGTTTTGCTTGGGTTTTAATTTAGTGTTTAAAAATCCCCCCTTTTTTGTTTTGTTTATGAGAATTTTTGTGGGGTTTTTGCTAGGTTTTTTATGAGGAAGTGCTACAAATTTCTATTTTGAATTGAACGGAAGAAATGAGTTGAACAGTGCATTGCTTAGAAGTAATTTGAATGATATCATAATTAGTAGTTGACCAATAAAGTTGAATTTTTGCAATTTATCTGGCTTATATGATGAATTTAAGATAACAATTTAACAAATTATCCTTAGTAATCGAGGCTATTTAGGACAGAATCTTTGTCTTAGAACTCCTTGTCTGAATCTTTCACCTCAGCTTTTGATAAGGTTTGTGATTTAGTTATAGTCAAGAACTTGAATGTTTAGATTGATGATCTTCATTTGTGTATATTGTTGAAGCTCACAACTCTTATGTCTAGCTTTATACCAGTCTTGTTAAGGCCAAATTGCATCGAAGTGCCTTTCGTAGTTATCTATCGACATTCGACATCATCATGCATGTAATTAATCACTTTTAGTATATGGAGATCCTCGAAGGTTTGTGATTGTGTTTATTATTGTCTAGAACTTAAGCTCCTAAATAGTTAGATTGATTTACATTTTGGCATATTAGTGAAGCTCACAACTTATATGTCTCTTCTAGCTTTATATCATTTGTTTTGGCCGTCCACAGTCTTGTTCGAGTCCTCATGCATGTGCCTTTCATAGTTATCAATATTTCAAAGCATATTTGTGCATGCGTTTAATGAGATCTTCGATGGTTCACAATTGAGTTTATCATTATATAGAACTTAAGCTCCTAAATAGTTAGATTGGTTTACATTTTGGCATAGTAGTGAAGCTCGCATCTTATATGTCTCTTCTTGCTTTATATCATTTGTTTTGGCCGTCCACAGTCTTGTCGAGTCCTCATGCATGTGCCTGTTTTAGTTACCAATATTTCAAAGCATCTTTATGCATGTGTTTAATGATATGGAGATCCTCGATGGTTCGCTATTGAGTTTATCATTATCTAGAACCTAAGCTCCTAAATAGTTAGATTGATTTACATATTAGCATAGTAGTGAAGCTCGCAACTTATATGTCTCTTCTAGCTTTATATCATTATTTTGGCCATCCAGTCTCATTTGAGTCCTCATGGATGTGCCTTTCTTAGTTATCATATTCAAAGCATCTTTGTGCATGTGTTGTATCACTACGAAATGATAGCCTCCATTTCTACGAGTGTATGTTTTATCTAGTAATTGTAACAAAGAAATCTCGGATATGTTTTTTACCTTTTTCTTTTTTATTACAGCATGGAAGAAGCAAAGAAGAACATGTACGCTTTTAGCACCACTACATATACGGGATTCCAATGTACCGTTTCGGAAGAAACCTCGGAAAAGTTCAAGGGTAAGATTATTTATCAGGCAGTTTTGTTTGTTTAAACTATATGTTGTTTGTTATCATTACTTTTAAGAGTTAAATTTTGCTTTTTTCAATGTAGGATTGCCCGGGGTTCTTTGGGTGTTACCGGATTCATACATAGACGTCAAAAACAAAGATTATGGAGGTTGGTTCGGCTAAAGTTTCTTCAGTTATGCAAAAAAGGTTATTTTGGTTGTGTAATCTGCTTATTTTGTGTACTTTTTAGGTGATAAATATGTCAACGGGGAAATAATTCCATGCAAATACCCTACTTATCAACCAAAGGCAAGAAAAGAATCCAAATACGTGAGCAAAAAATATGAGAGACGAAAAGACGGCCCTCCTGCAGGACAGTTCAGACCAAAGCAAGCAGCAAGTCAGTCGGAATCATCGTCTTGACAAGGTACCAGAAATGCTGTTCCGAGACTATTCATAGTTATGGTGGTCTAAAGTCCAGTTTTTCATCATGCAACTTATTTTCTCTCGTTTGTTATTCATCGATGTTTCACTGCTAGGACCGGTAAATAATATTCGAGCTGATATCAAGATTTTGCATGTTATTGAAATACATGTTCTGCGATGTCATGTATCTGTAAAGTCTTTGTAGTAGTTTGGTGAAAAACCGAAACCGACCTATACGAGCTTGTGATCCGAATTTCATCGATATGACATCTAAGGTTTAGGGTTATCTTCGAACGTGCATCAGATTTATTTCGCCATTTAAACTTTCAGTAATGAGATGGATTTTGGTTTATATTATATGTGTGCCTGCAGTAGTTTCCAATTGCTTCTTTTCTTGGCCAACTTTGTGTATATGAACATATGCAGAGTGTTTAGCAGTAAATAGAGTTCGACGAAGAACACGATCCGTTTAAATACGATCAACATCACATGTTTAATACATGTATCGTATTCGTGTTTAAGATCTCGACACGTTTAACTATTCGTGTTGTATTTGTACCGTTTACAAGAAAAATAAAACATGAAATATGTACATACGTGTTAACTATGTAATACGGTACTGCCGGACAACTATTATCGTCCCGATCATGGATGCGACGGATTTTATCATCCTGGTCATGGATGTGACGTCGATAAATATCGATGATGAATATAAATAGTGAAATAATTTTTTGTGACCATTATATAGATCTTTAGTCACATATTCAACAATATAGCACCATATCCTTTTTCACCAGTCCTGGGAAAAAAAGCAGCATAATTGAACTGTATAATGAATGAATTTTATATTGGAAAATTTTGATTATTTTTAGGTTAAAGTATGCTTAAAGTCCTTACAGTTTTTCTACGTTCTTACTTTTGTTTTAAGGAATTTAGCCTCTTTTCTTTTCGTATTCTAAAATATAAGTTTAATTATTAACATCGATAAAATGATAATTCTAACGTTATTAATAATTGGATTTGAAATTTGAAACGGAAAGGGATCAAATTTCAAAAAATAAAAGTAAAAAGGTTAAATTTTTAATGTACAAAAAGTATAAGAATTTGGAGCGTATTTTAACTTTATTTTTAAATAGGTCCCTTTTACTTACAATTCGGACCACACTATCATGGTTTTCGGAACTAGACTAGAGTGGCTAGTTAGATTAGTTGGACCTGATACTAATCAGGATGCTAGCTTGAAATAAGAGGTTGGGCTGATTGACCAACAAATGAATACAAATCTATTCAATCTGGTTAAAAAATAGATTGAACCAATGATCGAACTAATTTATTCTATTTATTATTATTATTATTTGTAATATTTTTTAATCAAATTGGACAAACCATTTAAATCGAGCTAAAAGACTATTTAAACTATTGATTGAATTGATTTATTTTATTTTTTATTATTTTTATTTTTAATATTTTTTATTCAAATAGCATGAATCGATAATCTAATTAGTTCAACTACTAAAAACTTTTATCACGATCAAAGTGAGAATTTATGTGGATCTATAAACCGCAATGTTTAGTACTATTTATCATGCATAATCCACATCACATGCCATATTTTATCGTCATCACCAAAAAAGAGTAGCAGCAGCTCAGCACTCAGCACAGCTTCGAAATTTCTAATTACTGAGCCATTGAAGGCGAAAGAATGACAGCCATGGCTGCGTTGCAAAGCTCAACGACTGCTCCTTCTCTATCGTCCAATGATAAAAATAAATCTGGTATAAAATTTTACATTATCTGAAGAATAAATGGTAATGAGATTAACATTATATATTATAGAATCTTATATTTATCGAAAATGTAAATTTTTTTAAATCTCCAATTATAATTTTATAATTCAATTTTATTAATTTTATATACATTATATCAAATAACAAATAATTTTTTTTGAAAATTTCATTCATTTTCACTATTAAAAATTGACTGGACTGATAAAATAATCGAACAATTACACCTGAAATGTCTTGCATACCTCAACGTACATGAATAATTTTTTAATAGAAAAATTAATTTATTCTTTAATTTAATGTATAAAAATTAATTAATTTATTTTTTAAATAAAAAATAAAATATAATCAAACTTTAATACATGAATTTTCACAATACTTTTACAATAATAGACATCAGCATTATCTCACTTGACACTGCACACCGTTACCGAACCAACAAATAAAAGTATTAAAATTTCTGAAATGTCAGGGGCATTTCAGTCATTAATTCACTCCATAACATTCCAGTCTGAGAAAAAAAAAAAAAAAACGGAATTTCCCTCTTTTAATTTTATAACTAACCAAAATCCACACAAAAAAAATAATAATAAAGAGCGAAAGCGGTGTTCGGTTTCAAATCCAAACCGTTTATTTAAGTTCCATCCTACGGTCACTTTTATAGATCCACGTACTTGTTTTCCATTGGCTAATTTTTCTACTCTCTCCTCTATATATACACCCAAAATAAGCGGCAAGTATTCACTTATTTCTATTTCACCTTTCCACGCTTTAATTTGTTTTTGCATCTCTCGTTTTATTTCTCGTATATTAATGGCGGGTCGGGGTAAGACTCTCGGATCCGGAGCCTCGAAGAAGGCAACATCAAGGAGTAGCAAGGCTGGGCTTCAGTTTCCGGTGGGTCGTATTGCTCGGTTCCTTAAAGCTGGGAAATATGCTGAGCGGGTCGGAGCTGGAGCTCCGGTTTACCTCGCCGCCGTTCTTGAATATCTTGCCGCTGAGGTGCGAAAACTTTTTTTTTTTTTGGGTCTAATTTTAACAATCCTTTGTTTTTTCATTTTAAATTTCGGTGAAGGATTATCGGCAGTTTTCACAAGTGTAGTCGTTTGATTTGGTTTCGTAGACTAATGTAGGGTTCCTAATTTCGTCCCTTGAAATTAGGAGAAATTTTATTTTTCTAATTTCAATTTTTATAAAATGAGATCAAACAACAATTTTCTTCTCATGTATGCTTTTTTTTTTTAAATTTGAAATTTCTAGGTTTTGTGAAATTTGTTTCTTTTTAACGGATCTATGTTCTAAATCAGACCTTTTATAATTAGGATCGCAGAAAATTAGTATTTCATCTTCGGATCTATGCTTTATGCTTGAAAATTTCAGTATCTTTCCACTTTCGTAGGCTCGAAAATTAGGGTTTCTTCTCCCAAAAAAAATTCTACTATGTAAAAGTGAAACTTAGTCTTAATTGCACCTAAAAAGCATATCAAAATTTTTCTTCAAAAAACTGCTTTAGTAATTTAGTTATCATTGTGTGTTTGTATTAGGTTCTTGAACTAGCCGGGAATGCAGCCAGGGACAATAAGAAAACTCGAATCGTGCCACGTCACATCCAACTTGCCGTAAGGAACGACGAAGAGCTGAGCAAGCTGCTCGGCGATGTGACGATCGCCAATGGTGGTGTGATGCCCAACATCCACAACCTCCTCCTCCCCAAGAAAACCGGAACCTCCAAGACTTCCGGTGCCGATGATGATTAAATCAGATAAGTTTAGATTCCCCGAAGCCGTTCACAAATCAACCCCTTCCCTCTCTCTCTGTAGTAGTTGTTGATCCTGAGATTCAAATCTCTGGGGTTTTTGGCTTTGGTTGTTGTTCTATTATTACCTTCTGTGGAACTTTAGTTAGCAATTAGATTTTTAGGGTTTTCAGTATAATGTGAATATAAATCAAATTATCCATCTTTTTTTTTTTCCTTCTTCTCTTTCATTAATGGTATTAAAAAAATTCAAATGATTTTGCTCTTCCATAGTGGAAATTTAGTACTTCCTATCAACGTTTGATTTTTTTTTTTAAAAAAAAATTCATAGTATTTACTCACGTAAAATATTTATAATATCTAATTTTAAAACTATTACTAGAACTTTTTAATCTCTTGATCCAATGAAAAGAGTATGACTTTAATCTCAAACAATTCAATTTCTCTTTTTCAATTATATTTAATAAATATTAAATTGAATTTTTTGGGGAAATTATTGAAATCATACAAAATAATTAATTTATTATTTGAAATTATTTATGAAAATTATATGTTTGCTACCTTAAAAAGAAATCGATTTTTATTACATCGGCCATTAACCCCAAAACTACCAACTGCCTCTTCCTTAAAACCCTAAATTTCAAACATTAAATCAAATCTACGATCCACCTAACCTTAATTATTTATCTATTTCCAAAAATCACTATAAATTCCCCAACCCAGAATCACTCACAACAACAACAATTCCGAGAATACCAAAAATGCAACAGGCAAGAAACCCATTGGTCGAGTTTCCACCAATATTGAATACAGTTATGGGCTAATCGACATCAGACATGTCTGATTTGTGGTTTTCCTTGTCAAGGTGATACATGTCTACATTAATTGGTTTAGGGAAAATGAGAGATTCTACTTTGCTCAATGGTGTTCGACCTCCGTTTCGGCTTCAACGTGGCCTTGTGAGGGAACTTAGTCATTTACATGCTCAACTGCAAGCTGCACATTGCCCTATTACGTTGCATGTTGATAACTACCGGATGTCGGTTATGTCTCTCCAATTAAGAGGTGGTTCAGCCTAGCAATGACATTTACCCATGAGTAGTTATCGATCGAAAATGCTTAAGTTTGGGGGGGGGGGGGAATTGCGGGTTCTTCTAGCTGTCGATCACATCATGTATGGAATGTTGAAGATATGGCAACGTTCAATTGATTATTCTCAAGTCATCCAACCAGAGGTCCAAACAGGAAAGCAGTATAGATTTTATGACGCAGGACTTGTTTGGGTCGGCATATAGTCCCATACTGACCGCTTTGCTTGATGCGTTTCGGTTTATAGGTGCAAACTTTAAACAACTTCGTTGACATTTATGACTTTAGTGTTCTTGTCAACGATCCGTATGTGATATTGTTACCTCAATCGACTCAACCAAACTAAACTGAAAAAAAATAAAGACATAGGGGATGACTCAAGGAGAAGGGTAATCCGAACCAACGTCGTGAGCAACCACCTTTTCGTAGGCAACCACCACAAAGATATACGCCTAGAACTAATCTGTTCAACCATAGGGAAACATTTATTTATATAGAGCATAGAGTTATATTAGATAGGTTATGGCGATTTGCAGCGAGGCATGATACGGAGAAGGTTTGGTACAAAATATTGGTTAAATATTTTGTTACGAGTACTGTACGAGAAGGTGCAAAGAGAATTATTCAGCTTGTTACGAGCAAAAATATTTGCAAACCCATTTGGGGAACTCCAAGATTTCCTTGAATGAGTAATTTGGTCCTTAATGAGTTATTAGAAGATTTTATGAAATCTGTACCAACACAGGTGAAGAAGGTCGAGAACCAAATTTCTCATCTAAAGAAATCCTAGAGTTTTTCGAATGGGTTTGCGGATATTATTGTTCATAACAAGCTAGGCAATTTTTTTTTGCACCTTTTTGTGCAATACTTGTAACTAATGGAAAGTGTATAGTAAGTTTGAGTAAGGCTAGGCTTCTTGCATTTCTTTTAAAAGACTTTTGATTTCAAAAGACTTTTGGAGGAAAAGCATGCGAAACAATTTCGCTTTTAGTTGGAATTTTTAGCTTTTAAGTCTTTTGAAAAGACTTAAAAGAAGAAGCTAAAATTTTTAGCTTTTCCTTCTCCAAAAGCACTTTTAGTCTTAATTACTTTTTACCCTCTAATAACATAAGTCTTTTTCCTTTTTTTTTTTGTGGTGCTTAATTACAAATGTGTTAAAATCATTAATTAAAAATAAAAAATATTTTTAAAATATTAATTACAAATATTTAATGGTTATATTTAAATATTTAAAATGTAGTTTATATATTCTAATTAAATTTTATAAGTAATTAATATTTATTACTTAAAAATATTTAAAATTTATATTTCATATATTAAAATATTAACAAGTTATAGTAATTTTTTTATATTCTTACTAAAATATAATAATATTAATTAATTTAAATTTTATTTAAATGTATATTTGTTACTTGATAATAACATGTCTAAAATAGACATTTTGTTTCTCAAAAGATTTTTGACAAAGAATGCTAAACACTCAAATTTTAAAGAAACTTTTCAAAAGACTTTTTCAAAATACTTTTCCACAAAGACTTTTCAAAAGACTTTTCAAAAGATTGCAACTAAATTTCTAACTCGAGGCAAGAAAGGCATTTTGAAATATACCCATTATTGAAGCATGTACTAACATCCACCCATGCCTTGGTACTTGCTAGTAGATTCTAAGCACATCTCCCAATACAATAATGCAGGTAAGCCTTTCCCCAACTAAAGTTATTGGCATGTCTCAAATTGCAGAGATAGTACTAACTCACTGGATTATGTGATTTATCTGACATTAAAATCTTCCTGATAAGATAGATCAAGCTGAGAATTGCACCTTTGGTTTTGATGCAGCCTCGAGTAGCATCGTTAGGAAAGTGTCCAGCCAAGTGTGTAAAATAAAATTCTCTTTCGTTTCACTTTTCGGGGGATATCTCTCGAACAACTCTTGGCAAACATTGTCCATGTTCGAACTTGATTCTTTGCTTACAAGTAATCCATGAACTGGAAGAGCAAGCTGTATATCAACATATTCCAATGTAATAGTGCATTCACCACACAACTAGTGAAATGTATGTCTCGGATCTTCATTGCTCCACCAATGTAGCTAATAAATCTAGATAGATTGTGGAGCTTCGGATTAACACCGTGTACCCGAAATTGACTTCGTCTAGATATGCATGGACCCTTGGGTCAATATCACCTAAAGAGCCATGATGCAACCTGTTTCGGACTGATCAACCCACTTGCTACATTCAGTTTATATAACACGGGTTAGTGAACAAAAAATATATTATGTTAAAATTAAGTTTGTAATATTTACTATTTTCAATATTTAATCAGATGAGAAAGGATTGTATGAAACAGGGATATTATCCCTTTCCAATAGTTTTATGCCACATCGGTATTCTTATCTTGAATTTCAGGATTTTAATTTGGATTTGATTTTTTTCAAGATGAAAATGCTAATGTGGCATAAATCTATTGAAAAAGGGATACAGATGACGTGGCGTTACTGTTTCATACAATCTTTTCTCTTAATCAGCTGCATGCAAAAGTTGTAGCAATGTCATTTCCCCAAACTTGCAAAAACAACAAAGAAAATATTTTCACAATCATAACTTTTATTTTAACTTAATCTAAATTTCATTATAAGTATTACAAACTTATAATAAAATATTTCTATTAAACAATTTTCACGACAAATATTATTTTTATATTCAAATTAAACATATTACTAATAAAATTAACTATTTACAACAAAGTAAACAAACTAATTACAAGTAAAAAAAATTAAATCTCACTCATAAAAATATTATTAATATCTAATTCATTATAGCAATTACAAGTATATCCAACATATTACAGAAAATTGCTTAAATTAAAAAAAATCCTACACAATTGAACTACCAAATAAACAATATAATATAATAAAATATAATTACAATTTACATATTTTATACAAATTTAAAGTTCATATATACATATAAATCTTTTTTTACTATAGCAAAACATGTAATATATTTTGCTCAACTAAATCGGTGAGTCCGAGCTACAGGATGTTATATTTATTGTCGGAGCAACTACAATTAATTACAACATAATTTTTATCAATTCAACACTTTATATTCATTAACATGACCATTACATCATTATATCATAACATATAATTTGATTTGGGGTTTGTATGAGGTTACAAAAGCTCTTTTGATAACTCGAGACCATTTGAGGATTAAAATGTAAAATTTCAAAATGTTTCGAGTTGACGTCATGACATCCAAAATAGTAGGTTGGTGACACAACTTAGGACCAAAATGTAAAGTTTCCAAATTTTACCGAATTGGCGTTGCGACATCAGGGTGTAATGTCGCGACATTGAAGACAGTTAGTTGATGTTGTGACCTCAAACAGAGAAAGTCGTAATGTTGAAAGGTGGTGTTGCAACATCCATGAGGTGGTGTCACGGCTTTGTAGGCAGCATACTACAAACTTATATCCCCTTTTCTTCAATCTATCATTTTACATAATATGCAAATTTTGTAACCTATAATGGCAATCATCACAAAATAAAAGTTCATCCTAATTTCATCAAATCATCCTATCATGCCAAATTATGCAATTCAAATATATAAGATTCTTGAAATCAAGTGCTCAAATGACACTAAACTCTTGATCAAAGTCTAGACATATCCAAGCCATTTATCAATTTTAACGAACCAAGTTACCACATTTTTCAACTTAAACACATAAGGCTTAGGTAAACTTTGAATTCAAGAATCGATATGGCATTGACATATCCAAACTAAGCACAAACTAGGCCATATATCAAGCTTAACATGCAAACACAACCTTAGCTACAAATACAACATTGGCATTCAAATAGGATGGACATTTACATAACACAATGACCCTATATACATGCCACAATATTAGGACCAGAATTATCCAATTCAATTCAATCTCATCTATTATCCATGTATGCCAATTTTTATCAACATTTCAAATTATGTTCAAAAATAGATAAAAATGGAAATAACACAATCAAACCTTATTAAGCAAGGAAGAGTAGTAATAACCACAAGAACTTGCCTTTCAAAATACAAACGAGTAGGTTTCTCATGGCCTATTATGCAAATTTAGCTTTTCCTCTACTAGTTCCACTTTTATCCTGTTCTGGTTCTATACAAATATATATTTATACCAATCAATATAACACAATAACACATAATAGTCATTCAATGGATCACAACAATAATGCCACGAGATGCATGATCTTAAATAATCCCTTTTTTGATTGCACATATATTTTGTATTTTATTCAATTTAGCCCCTGAGCTCGGGATAAACATATTTTTCGATTCTTAGCTTCGGATCAAAATTCAATTTCACATGCTTTCATTAGAGACATTATACTTTCTATTTTTAATGTTTACGCAATTTGATTTCCCTATGCTTATGGGGCCTTTCTAAAAAAGATAATCCACTATCTTTCAACCTCGTACAAAAGTAATTTAAGTCCTAACAACCCGATTTAGCAACCTCACTTTTTCACTTAAAAGATCAAGGTCTCTCTCCATTAAATTTTCCCCTTAAAAACTTAGTTTATAAATCAAGCGAGTCAGTTGTTTTCTTATAAAATACACTAAAAATAAAAAAATCCTAATCAACATAATAAATGCTAAAACTCTCAGTACAGAAATAGAAATGTATAAAAATATTTTTTAAAAATAAATTATTATTAACTAAATTAAATAGTCTAATTCAAGGAAATTAAAAAAAATAAAAAATCAGCGCAGAAAAAAATAAAATTAGATTAAGAGTTAAATAAGTGACTTTTTTTTTTTTTTGGGTACAAAATAAAAAGTAGACAATGAAATGGGAAATCAAGTAAATATTAAGTCTTAACTTCTCAAATGGGATACACTTTTGTGGTATAAATAAGACTTAGTTGATTTCAAAATAATTATTGATATTTTCACTTTTTTTTTCTTTTCATTATTTTATGCATCCACTTGAGATTTAAGGGCCAATTCTCTTGACTTATTTTAACATTCATAATTTTCCACCGGCATAACTTTTTTTCTTTTACCATTTTAGAGTAATTTCTAGGAAAGAGTTAGGAAATGCTCAACCTTTGTTCCAACTTGCTTTAAGGGCCAATTCTTTTGACTTATTTTATAAGTCGGTGGCATATATATATATATATATATATATATATATATATAAAAGAAAAAAAGGAAAAATCTACACAACATCTTGGAAAGCAATAATACTCAAACGATAAAGTCATATGCCATCAGGGGTGAAGACAAAATCTTTTAGGAGGATCGAAATTAAATTATAATTTTTACGATAGTAAAAATACAATTTCACCATTTGAATGACTTATATATTTATAAATGTTAAAGGATTAAATGAAAAGAATTCCATTTTAGGGGGGAGTCGAGGCTCCTATCAGCCTCCTTAGATATGCCATTGTATGTAATTACCACTAATTTCAAAACATCTAAACCAACTCAACTTTAAGAGACTTAATTTGGTTGTCTTTAAAATGATGGTTAACTAAAAATGAATTAAAAAAAACGAAGTATTTACTCAATTTTTTATTAATAATTAAAGAAAAAAGTAGGATAGGGATTTAACTCGAATTTTCAAGTCATACAACACAAACTGCAATTAAGCCAATAGATTATTAATAAGTTCACTCGATAGTTAAGTACTTACGGTTAATATTGATAGTAATTCAATTAGTTTTTATTAAACGGATTTTAAGGCTTAAATCAACACCAACCATTTTGATTTGGGCCTCGGTAAACCCAATTTTTTTACTATAGCAAACATGTAATATCTCTTACTTAACTCGATCGCTTAGTCCGAGCTATAGGATGTCACAATTATTGTCGAAGCAACTACAATTAATTACAACATAATTTTTATCAATTCAACACTTTATATTCATTAACATGATCATTACATCATTATATCATAACATATAATTTGATCTGGGGTTTGTACGAGATTACAAAAGCTCTTTTGATAACTTGAGACCATTTGAGGATTAAAATTTAAAGTTTCAAAATGTTTTGAACTAGCGTCACGACATCAGGGGTGCAATGTCACGACTTCCAAAATAGTATGTTGATGACACAACTTAAAAACCAAAATGTAAATTTTTCAAACTTTACCGAGTTAGCGTTGCGACACCGAGGTGTAATGCCGCGGCATTGAAAACAGTGGGTTGACGTTGTGACCTCAAACAAGGAAAGCCGCAATGTTGAAAGGTGGTGTTATGACTTTGTAGGCAGTATTATATCCCTTTTTCTTCAATCTATCATTTACCATAATATGCAAATTTTGTAACCTATAATATAATGGCAACCAAACTCATGATCAAAGTCTAGACATATCTAAGCCATTTACCAATCTTAACAAACCAAGTTACCACATTTTTCAACTTAAACGCATAACGCTTAGGTAAAATTTGAATTCAAGAATCCAAATGGCATTGGCATAATCAAACTAGGCACAAACTAGACCATATATCAAGCTTAACATGCAAACACAACCTTAGCTACAAATACAACATTCATATTCACATTAGGATGATAATTTATATAACACAATGACCCTATTTATATGCCACAATATTAGGACCAAAATGAACATATTCGTATCGTCTTGATGCTAGTGTAATATCCGTAATGATTCGATTTGGTGAGTTCCACAAGTTGGGGATCTACATGCAAGGAAAACAACCATAGGTATGCATTGGATGCTTAGTAAATTCAAATGAAAATTACAACACTTACATTGCTCATAGGTGAGCATGTAATCTACCAAAAGTTAGGCATGAATTTAGCTAACACATGACACTAAATGTCACAACAAAGTGAACATAAGAATCATAAGTATTCATATGCATTAAACATGGCAAACATAATTCAAACATTACCAGTTTGCACCATTTCACAAAGGTTCATCACATTTTTATATATTTTTGTCATTAAGCTATGCTATTATCGTTTTACTTGTAACACCCCAAACCCGGTCAAAACGTTACAACCAGATCCGACATGTCACATAAAAGGGTTGTTTAAAAATTGCGCGTTTGTTAAAAATTTTGAGTTTAATTATGTATTCGCTTGTTATCCTTTTGTTAACATTTTGGAAAACGGTTATTAAGGGTTTAGGAAAATCCCGTATTAAACATTTAAGAATAATAGTCAGTATCATATTAAAAGCTAAACCAAATAAAATACCAAATTTAAAGTTAAAGCGGCCTTATTTCAAAATATTAACCCAAGTTAAAAATAAGTAAAATACTAAAGTCAAAAACTGCTCGTAGTGTGGCCACCTCCGAGTCCTCCAGTACGTCGAACCGCCTACTGAGGATTACCTAAGAAAAATTAAAAAGAGGGGGTGAGTTTACGAAAACTCAGTGTGTAATTCCCCTTACGAACAAAATCTGTAAGAACATGCATCAAAACAATTCGGGTCCAAGCCCATTAAAGTAATGGTGGCGGCGGTTGGGCATTAGCCCAAAATAGCCTCGGTTGGGCCTTAACCCATATCAAATGTCACATGTCATACATATAAATCGGGGCCTAAGCCCATCTCGATAATATAATCCGGATATGCAATGCGTTAATGCCCATACCAACCCTGCACTCCGTCTCCTGTCCAACCCTACACTCTCGTGGATTTAATCGACCCACCCATCCCTACACTCCTTATGTAGCACCGGTTGCGGCACTAACTTATCGGTGCGCATAGATAGCTGCTTTCGGTGGCTAAAAAGCCTTCGATGGCGGTATTACAATTGACACAAAGCCATCGATGATCAGTATTATATTTGGCACATAGCCATCGTGACGGTAATATAATCGGCACACGACTTTGGGTAAATATGATCGACACGAGTCATCGATATATAAGTTAGGCACATAGCCACGGTAAATACGATTGGCACAAAGCCATAATATTGGCACAGAGCCTTCGGTATTGGCACAAAGCCCATAATTACGACACGAAGCCATATTAATGGCACACGACCCTCGAAGAACATTATCGGTGCGGCATGGATGGTCGGTGGGCTAAAAAAACCGCGGTGGCTATAAAGCCTTCTGTGGATCCACAGTCGTCAAGTGACCATGCGATCCTATTAGCACTTCCTCCGTATTAATAATCCCAACCCCATGCAATATGTCGTGTATGTCATGCTCAATCATTACACGTGTATACAAAATGGCCATGCTCAGTAACAATTATTTAAACATGTAATAAAAGCATATCAGTCATACAACCACAACCAAATTAGTCCACTCATTGCACAAGTCGATCATTTACCTACAAGGGCAAATCAGTCATTTTACCCTATAAGGGTATTTTGGTAATTCTACCCTACATGGGTAGTTCGGTAATTCTACTCATAACCAATCCATGTATGCAGCGCATCTCAAACATAATCAATCATACAATTAACACATACAACGCTAGTACTACCACGAGGGTACAACGGTCATTTTGTCGTTTAGGGGTAAAATGGTAATTTTGCAAACCGAGGGTATTTCAATAATTTCACAAATCGGGGGTATTTCGCTAATTTCACAAATCGAGGGTATTTTCGTAATTTTTCAAATCGGGGGTATTTAGATAATTTTGCAAACCGAGGGGATTTCAGTAATTTCACAAACCGGGGGTATTTCGGTAATTTTGTAAACCAAGGGTATTTCGGTAATTTTGTAAACCAAGGGTATTTCAGTAATTTTGTAAACCAAGGGTATTTTAGTAATTTTGTAAACCAAGGGTATATTAGTAATTTTGTAAACCAAAGGTATTTCAGTAATTTTGCACTGCGCATGGCCTTTCCAAAGGCCTAATGTCGCCGCTCGGCGACTCAACTACCATTTCCGATCGTCTTGGGACTATTGGGCCTAAAACCCGATTTTGGCCCATTCGGGCCCACACGCTCGTGTGGCCCACCTAACACAAATCTAGCCACGTATATGATATTCACCTAGTCTAGTTCACTATATACTACACTATCATACATTTTATTCAATTGGGCCCATGGGCCCACTTCGACCATCGTGGCCCAAGCAAAATTTCAACCCACAAGAATACTACGATGGCCTCAACTATCGCTGTCGAAGCCCCACACGTGCGTTCGCACGCTCGTGTAACTACTATTGTCGTGACCAAACACTTCGGCATTTGCGCTCTACAACTAGAGTAGAGAGAGTTACACACCGATAGGAATCGGTGCTAATCCGCCGCCCGACCACTCCTGTGCCCCAAACGCTCCATGGTATCCTTCCTCCTATCATAGAATGCTCTATATATAGCTAGCTTCTCACCTTCCTTCTTTGTATCTTTCCGATGTGGGATCCCTTCACGTCGAGAGAGTTTAAATCCAACTCAAACTCTTGCCGTCCGATTCGCAAAATAAATACTCCTTGCTTTTCATGAGATTCGAACCTGTGCTCCTTCAATAGTTCAACACGCCACTTGCCACCAAGCCACAAGCTCCTCTTGTGTTTTAAACCATGCGCAACTAAATATAAATCTATAGCCAAATTCTAAAGTCCATTTAAAAAGAAAACCAAAATGCAAGAGCCAAGACTTAAACCTTGGACCTCCTTCCTGCCCTGTGGCATCACTCCCTTGCCTCTAAGTGGCGTCACTTTGCCACTACACCACACACTCCACTTGTGTCATTTTTCTCCACATTTTATTCTTAAAGCATACCTACCAACTCCCAGGGTTTTTTTCACCTAAAACCAAAATTTTCCTAAAGCTCAAGTTTAATCCCGGGACTTCATAGAAGCCCCCTAACCTTCCAAAATCACTCACCTAATAGGTCCAACAAGCCGTTCTCTTGTTCTCAAAAATTTTAAACGCTCCCACGCCCAAGGCCCAATGGGCCCAATTCTACTAGGCCCAAATTCAGGTCGTTACATTACTCGCATACTTTTTCAACATATCAAATCAAGTTAATTTTCATTTTTTCGTTTCAAAGTTCAATTTCAATGTTTCGTCCAATGGAACCCTAGTAAAACAAACTTGTACACGTGGGTGAACTATATCACACCAAGGCATAAAAATGCAAAGCCCATAGGCATAAAATTTTTAAACATTTACAAACACACACCTCCACCACACCAAGATCTTTGTAGAAACAATGAATACTTGATGATCCACAACAAATGCTGGATCCCGAACCCGAAATAACTTGTCATAATCTCCATATCATCAACTATCTCGTACATAAGTGCGCATATAACCCTATTGACATGTCAACTGTATTCTATCCTTTTATTAAGTTCACATTAGCATCAATAATTAATAATTGCATATTCATATCTTGTATTGTTACATATCAATTTCCGAATTCCATCAATTGAATCCGAACATATATTACACATACACTTAATGATACATTTTGAGATCCTTTCTATTCTACTAGTTTCATTCAATAGATACAACATCAATCACTTATTTCAATTCAATTCAATCTCATCTATTATCCATGTATGTCAATTTTTATCAACATTTCAAATTATGTTCAAACATAGATAAAAATGGAAATAACACAATCAAAACTTATTAAACAAGGAAGAGTAGTAATAACCATAAGAACTTACCTTTAAAATACAAACGAGTAGGTCTCTCAGGGACTATTCTGTAATTTTAGTTTTTCCTCTATTAGTTCTATTTTTATCCAATTCTGGTTCTATACAAATATATATATTTATACCAATCAATATATCATAATAACACATAATAGTCATTCAATAGATCACAACAATAATGCCACGAAATGCATGATCTTAAATAAACCCTTTTTCGATTGCACATATATTTTGTATTTTATTCAATTTAGCCCCTGAACTCGAGATAAACACATTTTTCCATTCTTAGCTTCGGATCAAAATTCGATTTCACATGCTTTCATTAGGGACATTATACTTTTTATTTTTAATGTTTACGTAATTCAATTCCTTATACTTACGGGGCCTTTCACAAAAAAGATAATCAACTATCTTTCAACCTTGTATAAAAGTAATTTAAGTCCTGACACCCCAATTTAGCAACCTCACTTTTGCACTCAAAAGATTTAAGTCTTTCTCCATTAAAATTTCCCCTTGAAAACATGCTTTATAAATAAAGTGAGTCACTTGTTTACTTATAAAATTCACTAAAAATAATGAATTCCTAATGAAAATAATAAATGCTAAAACTCTCACAATAGAATAAGTCCAAAACAATATTAATTATAATGTTTAAATTATAATTATATTAAATTTTATATATACTCTTAAAAAAATTATATTATATATATTCATGTTTAATTTCATGTTTAATATTTATTGTAATTAAATTATGAACCATTAATAAATTATAATGATTAAATTAAGGCTTATTGATAATATAAGCCCTCAAACTTTTAAAAAATATCCATTAGGCACCTTCTAACTTTTTGCATCTAGCTGAGCCCCTAAAATTATAATGATACTCATTATAATGTTTAAATTATAATTATATTAAATTTTATATATACTCTTAAAAAAATTATATTATATATATTCAACTTACAAATTATGATGAGTCATTCTTAAGCAATAAAAAAATAAAGTTGTAAATTCATATTAAAATTCTACTCCCATTTTTTTTTTTTTTTTTACTTTTGGACATTAAAAATTTATTTTTTAATTTGAAAATTAGAACTCAATTCATAATACTATTAGTAAACTTTCTTTATATTTGAAGAAGTGGCATTTTAGTATTTATAAGTCTAGTCTGAAAATTAAAATCCAATTCATATTATATATTAAAATTTATCATAAATAAATTAACATTATTATCAATCAAACTTTAATTTTTAAATCATACAAGTGACGGGATTAAATTCATGGAATTAAATGTAAATGGGCAAAATTTCAAAAATCCAAAGTGTATGGGGAATAGAGAACTATTAGACCTAAAATTTTTAAATATCAAATAAAGAGAAATGTATAAAAATATTTTTTTAAAATAAATTATTATTAACTAAATTAAATAGTCTAATTCAAGGAAATTAAAAATAAAAAAAATCAGAGCAGAAAAGAAATAAAATTAGATTAAGAGTTAAATAAGTGACTTTTTTTTTTGGGTACAAAATTAGAAGTAGACAATGAAATGGGAAATCAAGAAAATATTAAGTCTTAACTTCTAAAATGGGATACACTTTTGTGGTATAACTAAGACTTTTGTGGTCTTAACTTCAAAATAATTATTGATGTTTTCACCTTTTTTTTCTCTTTTCATTAATTTATGCATCTACTTCAGATTTAAGTAGATATGATTTGTTGGTTGAGTCTTAGTATAATGATTAAATTAAGGTTTATTGATAAAATAAGCCTCCGAACTTAAAAAAAATAAAATCAATTAGGCACCTTCTAACTTTTTAGACCCAATTGAGTACCTGAATTAATAAAACTGATTAAATAGTCACTTTGACTGATGTTGACCGTTAATATTTAATGAAAATGCTGATGTGGCCGTTAACAAACACCATGTCATTGTTGATTGCTGACGTGCCACTGTGACATCAACAAAAAATTTTCAAATAAATAAAAAATATTTTAAAATTATTTTCGAATAAATATACAATGAATAACTCAATTTCTTGTAAATTTTTTTTATTATTATGTGTATCATACGTTATTAATTCTGGTATACTTACGAGCATCGATCGATTTCATAGTTGAAGTACCATAAACTTTGATTCAACATTCATAATTTTCCAACAACAACACTTTTTTTCTTTTACCATTTTGGAGCAATTTCCTGGAAAGAGTTAGGAAATGCTCAACATTTGTTTCAACTTGCTTTAATGGCCAATTCTCTTGACTTATTTTATAAGTCGGAGGCATATATATATATAAAAAGAAAAAAAAAAACTCTACAAAATATCTTGGAAAGCAATAATACTCAAATGATAAAATAAATTCAAAATCATATGCCATCAGGGGTGAAGACAGAAAATTTTTTAGGGGGATCGAAATTAAATTATAATTTTTGTGATAGTAAAAATGTAATTTCACCATTTGAATGACTTATATATTTATAATTTTTAAAGGATTAAATTAAAAAAAATCCATTTTAGGGGGGAGTCAAGGCCCCTATCAGACTCCCTAGATACGCCATTGTATGTAATTACCACTAATTTCAAAACATCTAAACCAACTCAACTTTAAGAGACTTGACTTGGTTGTCTTGAAAATGATGGTTAACTAAAAATGAATTAAAAAAAACGATGTATTTACTCAATTTTTTATTTATAATTAAAGAAAAAAGTAGGATAGGGATTTAACTCGAATTTTCAAGTCCTACAACACAAACTGCAATTAAGCCAATAGATTATTAGTAAGTTCACTTAATAATTAAGTACTTACGGTTAATATTGATTGTAATTCAATTAGTTTTTATTACATGGATTTTAAGGCTTAAATCAACACCAACCATTTTGATTTGGGCCTCGGTAAACCTCTTTTTTTTACTATAGCAAACATGTAATATCTCTTGCTTAACTCGATTGGTGAGTCCGAGCTACAGGATGTCACATTTATTGTCGAAGCAATTACAATTAATTGCAACATGACTTTTATCAATTCAACACTTTATATTCATTAACATGATCATTGTAATGCCCCAAAATTCTTATTTTTGTTTCTGTTAAAAGGTGACACAAATGTGTATCTGCTTTAGTGGTTATATGTTCTGAGTGTGTATAGGAGGTCCCAAGTTCAAGCCTTAGCTTCAACAATTTCTATTATTTTTGGAATTAAGCTCTATCTTTATTCAGTAGGCTTATATGTAGTTGACTGTAATCTTATATCAGAATGGGCTTGCTGGTTTGGTGGTTAAGTTGAGTGTCAATTTGCTGAAGGTCCTGTGTTCGAATCCCCGCGTGAGTGTCGGTATTAAATTTTGGTCTGTCATCTGGTAGAGTTTCAATGGAGCTTAAAGTCTGAGGGAGTTATGAGTAGTGGGGCTAGAAGGAGAAAAATAAGGGATTCTGATCAAGTGGGGGTTTCGATTTATCTTTTTCTATTGATTATTATTTTATTTTTATTTTTCTTTCCCAAAATTCTGCTACACTTTCTGACGTTTTTCTCTCTTCTACTTGCCACTTCCTATTTCGCTTTCCTCATTTTCTATTTAAACAATTGTTCGTGGTATTTGTTGGGGCTCAAAAATTGCGGTGGTGCATATTTCATCTTGGTAAGTTTATAGTTTGCCCGTTTTGGTTTTTGTTCTCTTGAATGGGGGTTGATCTGGTGGTTTGGGAATTCATCTTAGTGGTTGTGTTGTGTAGGAAATGAACGGGGAACTGTGGAATTCATTACAACAGTCTAGTTCATTTTAGTAATCTCTACTTGTCGACGGTAAGTGTGTAAATGTTGTTCTAAAGTTTCATCTTGGATAGGTTCCGTTTGAGTTTCGTATTATCGTCACTGATTGTGGAGTTTAGATTGCCGATTTTTAGGTTTCTGGAGGTTCGGGACTATTTTCACTACGAAACAGTACCAGGTGTGTACCTAAAATGCAGAAATCGAGCTTTCGACAAAGCCAAAAAAGGCCACTGTCGAAGCTACACAAGCGTGTGGTCACCCGTGTGACAGGCCGTGTGCGACAACACGGTCGTGTGATCGACGAAGGTCAGGCCGTGCGTGAGACACAGTCGTGTGATGGCTGAGGGCCATACGGGCTAAACTGAACTGGGCTTGTGGGCCACACAGGCGTGGGATATCTTGGCCAAGTCGTGTGATCCACACAGGTAAGGCCAATCTGAGCGTGTGGGCACATTTAGCTAAAATGTATCCTAGGGTTGCACGAGTCATCCTAAACGATAGTGGGCTTACTGTAGGGTCGGTAAGGGCTAACAACACCCTAAATTGTATGATCTGTTTGACTGATATTCTATACTATACATGATAGTATATGCATGTATATCTGTAAAGGAAGCATGTTAAGCATGATTTATTTGTTAATTTTGTATGCATGTTCTGTATCTGTGATTGGGGGGGATGATATATATATTTTGGAGGAAGTGTCCTGAAAGGCAGGTTATGCCTATTATCTGGCAGCTCAGCTGCAATATATCTGATATGTGCCGCATACGGTACAGCATGGTGTGTAAGGCTGGGTGGGTGTTTTAACCCCACATGGTGTGTAGGGATGGAGGAGATAGTGTGTAGAGGCTGAGGGTAGGATTTTGATTTCTATTTCTTTCGCATATCTCAGTATCTCAGATCTCGAGATGGGCTAAGGCCCAAGTTTGCATCTGAATCTGTAATGGGCTTAGGCCCAAGACTGTATGTGACTGATATCTGTTATTCTGTATGTGTGCATGCTTAATTCTGTTAGGTTACACACTGAGTTTACATAAACTCACCCTTTCTCGCTTGTCTGCATGTGTAACCCACGCCTTTAGCGGATCGGAGTCATGAGTCCTCGGTGACCACATGTACGAGCTGATTTAGGTTTTAACTAATTTATAAGTTCTAGTTTATTCTAGGGCTTGTTTTATGTAATCTGGACTTTATGGACTGTTTTACTTTAAAATTGGGTTAGACTACGATTTTATGATTTAATAACTGCAAAACGCGTTTTAACTTAGATTTTATCAAAGCATCGATTTTTTTAAATCTTGAACGGTTTCCTAAACACGACAATTTTTAAAAGCTTCCGCTATTGAATACATTTTATCGCTAGATGATTAAATGAAAGAAAGTTTTGGAATTAATAATAGTGAAAAAGGCTAAATGAATCGGAAAGTTTTGAACCTAACGACAACGCTTTTCCAACCCATTTCATGTGACACCTTCGGATTTGGCCATAACGTCTAGGCCGGGTTTGGGGTGTTACAATCATTACATCATTATATCATAACATATAATTTGATTTGGAGTTTGTACGAGATTACAAAAGCTCTTTCGATAATTCGAGACCATTTGAGGATTAAAATGTAAAATTGAAAATGTTTCGAGTTGACGTCATGACATCCAAAATAGTAGGTTGGTTACACAACTTAGGACCAAAATGTAAAGTTTCCAAACTTTACCGAATTGGCATTGCAACACCATGATGTAATGTCTCAACATTGAAGACAATTAGTTGATGTTGTGACCTCAAATAGAGAAAGTCGCAATGTTGAAAGGTGGTGTTGCGACATCCATGAGGTGGTGTCACGACTTTGTAGGCGGTATACTACAAACTTATATCCCTTTTTCTTCAATCTATCATTTTACATAATATGCTAATTTTGTAACCTATAATGGCAATCATCACAAAATAAAAGTTCATCCTAATTTCATCAAATCATCTTATCATGCCAAATTATGCAATTCAAACATATAAGATTTTTGAAATCAAGTGCCCAAATGACACTAAACTCATGATCAAAGTCTAGACATATCCAAGCCATTTATCAATTTTAACGAACCAAGTTACCACATTTTTCAACTTAAACACATAAGGCTTAGGTAAACTTTGAATTCAAGAATCGAAATGGCATTGACATAACCAAACTAGGCACAAACCAGGCCATATATCAAGCTTAACATGCAAACACAACCTTAGCTACAAATACAACATTGGCATTCAGATTAGGATGACCATTTACATAACACAATGACCCTATATACATGCCACAATATTAGGACCAAAATTATCCAATTCAATTCAATCTCAACTACTATCCATGTATGCCAATTTTTATCAACATATCAAATTATGTTCAAAAATAGATAAAAATGGAATTAACACAATCAAACCTTATTAAGCAAGGAAGAGTAGTAATAACCATAAGAACTTGCCTTTCAAAATACAAACGAGTAGGTTTCTCATGGCTTATTATGCAAATTTAGCTTTTCCTCTACTAGTTCCACTTTTATCCCGTTCTGGTTCTATACAAATATATATTTATACCAATCAATATAACATAATAACACATAATAGTCATTCAATGGATCACAAAAATAATGCCACGTGATGCATAGTCTTAAATAATCCCTTTTTTTATTTCACATATATTTTGTATTTTATTCAATTTAGCCACTGAACTCGGGATAAACATATCTTTCGATTCTTAGCTTCGGATCAAAATTCAATTTCACATGATTTCATTAGAGACATTATACTTTCTATTTTTAATGTTTACGCAATTCGATTTCCCTATGCTTACGAGGCATTTCTCAAAAAGATAATTCACTATCTTTCAACATCGTACAAAAGTAATTGAAGTTCTAACACCCCGATTTAACCACCTCACTTTTGCACTTAAAAGATCAAGGTCTCTCTCCATTAAGTTTTCTCCTTGAAAACTTAGTTTAAAAATCAAGTGAGTCAATTGTTTACTTATAAAATACACTAAAAATAATAAATTCCTAATGAACTTAATAAATGCTAAAACTCTCACTACAGAATAAGTCCAAACAATATTAAATTTTATATATACTCTTAAAAAAATTAAATTATATACATTCAACTTACAAAATTATGATGAGTCTTTCTTAAGTAATAAAAAAAAAATAAAGTTGTAAATTCATATTAAAATTCTAGTCCCAATTTTTTTTTAACTTTTCGACATTTAAAATTTATTACCTCTATTTTTTTAATTTTAAAATTAGAACTCAATTGATAATACTATTTAGTAAACTTTCTTTATATTTAAATAAGTGGCATTTTAGTATTTATAAGTCTAGTTTGAAAATTAAAATCCAATTCATATTATATATATATATATATATATATATATTCAAATTTATCATAAATCAATAAACATTATTATCAATCAAACTTTAATTTTTAAATCATACAAGTGAATGGGATTAAATTCATGGAATTAAATGTAAATGGGAAAATTTTCAAAATTCCAAAGTGTATGGAAATAGGGAACTATTAGACCTAAAAGTTTTAAATATCAAATAAGTAGAAATGTATAAAAATATTTTTTTAAAATAAATTATTATTATTAACTAAATTAAATAGTCTAATTCAAGGAAATTAAAAAAAATAAAAAAATTATTGATTTCAAAATAATTATTGATGTTTTCACTTTTTCTTTTCTTTTCAATTTTTTATGCGTCCACTTGATATTTAAGTAGATATGATTTGTCGGTTGAATCTTAGTTTGATTAATATGAGTATTGTTGTTAATACGATATGACATGATTTCGAGTGTGCTGGAACTCATTATACTCCTATTTATGGGTTAGGATGGGGCTATGATTAGAATCTATAATGAGATTACTAAAAAAAGATATGGTTTTAATTTTCATGTTTAATATTTATTGTAATTAAATTATGAACCATTAATAAATTATAATGATTAAATTTCTCAAACTTTTAAAAAAAATCTATTAGGCACCTTCTAACTTTTTGCATCTAGTTGAGCCCCTGAAATATAAAATTGATTAAATAATCCCTTTGACTGATGTTGACCGTTAGTATTTAATAGTAATGTTGATGTGGCTGTTAACAAATACCATGTTAGTACTGATTGCTAACGTACCACTGTGATGTTAAAAAAAAAAATTCAAAAAAATAAAAAATATTTTTAAATAAATACACAATTTTTATTATGTGTATCATATGTTATTAATTCTGATATACTTATAGAGCATCCATCATTTCATAGTTGAAATACCATCAACTTTTATTCAACATTCATAATTTTCCAACAGCATAACTTGTTTTTACCATTTTGGAAGCAATTTACAGGAAAGAGTTTGGAAATGCTCAACATTTGTTCCAACCTGCTTTAAGGGCCAATTCTCTTGACTAATTTTATAAGTCGGAGGTATATATATATATATATATACGTATGTATATAAATAAAAAAAACGCTACAAAACATCTTGGAATGCAATAATACCCAAACGATAAAATGAATTCAAAATTAAGGGGCGATATTAAATTGTAATTTTTACGATAGTAAAAATACAATTTTACCATTTGAATAGCTTATATTTTTTATTATAATTTTAAAGGATTAAATCAAATTTTTATTATTTTTAGGGAGGCTAAAGTAAAATTTTACCTTTATTAATTTAAAATTTTAAAAGTTTTAAAGAGCATAAATGAAAAAAATTTCATTTTAGGGGATCGGAACCCCTACCAAGCCTTTAGATATGCCCTGTATGTAATTACCATTAATTTCAAAACATCTAAACCCACATTCAAAGCCTTAAATTCCTCATAAAATCCATGTTGTCTTGGTTGCATTTGAATATGTGATATTTTAGTATTTAAAAGTTTGATGTAAAAATTAAACTCTAATTTATAACACATTCAAAATTAACATAAATCAATTGGACTTTAATTTTAAATCAGACAAGTTGAAAGGATAAATTCTTAGAATTAAAACCATAGGGACTAAATTTCAAAAATTCAAAGGGTACAAGAACTACGGACATTATTAGACCACAAGTTTTTAAATATCAAATAAATAAAAATGTATAAAAGTATTTTAAAATATGATAAATTATTTTTAACTAAAGTAAATAGTGTAGTACAATCAAAGGAGACAATGAAGGAACATCCTTACTTATATTAAGGACTTGGTTGTTTTTGTAATACACATCCCTTTATTTCTTAACTTTGTACTTGTTTCTTTTTTGGAGAAAAAAAATATGGGAATCCTTTGCCTGGTTTTGGTGATCTTGCAACTTTCATGGAGTTTGTCTTCCACTGTTGCTCCTCCATCCTCTCATTTATGTCTTCCACATCAAAGAGATGCTTTGCTCCATTTTAAAACCACCATTTCTGTTCATTGTGATGTTTATTTTGATGACGGTGCTTACCCCAAGATAGACATAGAGTCATGGAACAAAAGCATTGATTGTTGTTCATGGGAGGGAGTGGAATGCGACAACGTGACTGGTCATGTAATCGGCATCGATCTTAGTCACAGTTGCCTTGTTGGTTCTCTCTTCGCAAACAACAGCCTTTTTCAACTTCACAACCTCCAATGGCTTGACTTGAGCTCCAACAACCTCGGAGGCTCTCTTCTTGAGAACACTAGCAGCTTGTTTCACTTTCATGGACTCCGACGACTCAACCTTGCTGGCAACGGTTTCGATGGTGCTATCTCAACAGAGCTATTTAGCCAGTTGGTGAGTTTAACTCATCTTGATATCTCTTATAATGTCTTCTATGGCTTGATCCCGCATCAAATCAATCTCCTATCAAGTTTGGTTTCACTTGATCTTTCCTCTTACAGTTTGGACCCAAGATTTGATGGCCAAGGTTTTGACATGCTTGCAAGAAACTTGACCAAATTAAGAAACCTTGTGCTTGACACTGTAGATATGTCTGATGTTGCACTCACTTCCTTTCTAAACTTGTCTTTATCACTTGAACATTTGAGTCTCAGTGGGTGTCAATTACATGGGGAATTCCCAACTCAAGTTTTCCAGCTTCCAAACCTTAAAGTTTTAGATTTAAGGGTGAATGAAAATCTCACAGGTTATCTCTCTAACACAAACTGGAGTACTGGCCTTGAGTTGTTGGACCTTTCCCATTGTGGTTTTAGGGGGCCAATTCCAGCATCATTTGGAAATCTCACTCAAATGATTTCCGTTGATTTACATGGAAATTCGCTTGAAGGACAGATTCCAGATGTTTTTGGAAACCTTAGAAAATTAACTTCTTTGAGGTTTTCTTCATGCAATTTGAGTGGTCCACTTCCAATAACTATCTTCAACCTCACAAAAATTACCCATTTGGATTTGTCAAGCAATCACTTGGAAGGTCCCTTTCCAAATTATGTTAGTGAGCTTCAATTTCTAAAGGAACTTTGGTTACCATATAACTCTATAAGTGGTGGAGTACCATCTTGGCTGTTTACTCTGCCATCTCTTCCATACTTGGACCTCAGTTATAACAAACTAGTTGGTCCGATTGATCGAATTCAGAAGCCTAGTTCCATCCGAGAGGTTGATTTGAGTTATAATAACATTGGTGGTCCAATACCCGATTCCATTTTTGATCTTGTGAACCTTACTTCACTTGATTTGTCATCAAACAACTTGAGTGGTGTGATCAAGTCAGATATGCTTTCAAAACCCACGAGTCTTATGTTTCTTGATGTTTCAAGTAATAGTTTATTATCATTAAGCACAAGCAGCAACGATGTGAACTATTCTTTCCCCCAGCTTAGAACTGTCAACTTCTCTGGTTGTAGCGTAAGGCAGTTCCCGAATTTCTTACGAACATCGAACTTGGAGAAATTAGATCTTTCCAATAACATGATTTCTGGTGGAATTTCCAAATGGGAAGCTGAAGGGTGGGAAGGATTGCTATTTTTGGACCTTTCTCATAACTTTTTAACTGCTTTGGAGCAATTTCCGGGAAACAATTTGGCTTATCTCAACCTTCATTCCAACTTGCTTCAAGGACCAATTCTCTCAACTTGCTTGAATCCTCAAATTCCAATTTTAAAGGAGTTGGAAGTGTTGTTCATTTCAGAGAATAAATTGACAGGAAAAGTCCCTTCTTCTATTTGCAATTTGAGTTCACTTATTCTTCTGGACTTGTCCGAAAACAGCTTGAGTGGAACTATTCCTGATTGTCTTGAAAATTTAAGCTATCTCAGTACCTTAGATTTGCAAATGAACAACTTCATTGGCAAGATCCCTAATTCTTTTGCGAATAATAATTTGAGGCGTCTTTTACTCAATGACAATCAATTGGAAGGATTAGTACCATCATCTTTGGCTAATTGTACTTCACTGAAACATTTAAATTTGGGGAACAACAAGTTAACGGATAGATTTCCCCATTGGTTAGCTTCACTTTCAAGTCTGCAAGTTCTTATCTTGAGATTTAATAGATTTTATGGATCACTGCCTCATTCCATAGCTTCATCTAACTTCTCTGCATTGCGAATAATTGATCTCTCTACAAATGAGTTCACAGGCACATTGTCCACGAAACTCTTACGAAATTTGAGAGCAATGAAAGATAAACCTAGAGAGTGGTTAACCTCCTCAGATTCATATTCTATTATTAATTATGAAAATCATGTGAATGTAACAACGAAAAGATTGGAGATGGAATTGACAAATACCTTTGACATTTTCATATCCATGGACTTGTCAAACAACCAATTCTCTGGAGAAATTCCTGAGGATGTTGGGCAACTTATTTCCCTGCAAATGCTCAATTTCTCTCACAACAATTTCACTGGTCCTATCCCAGCATCGTTTGGAAATCTGGTAGCACTTGAATCATTGGATCTTTCATCAAACAAGTTCAGTGGCGGGATTCCTTCTCAAATGACGAATCTGACATTTCTTGAAGTATTGAATCTTTCAAACAACAATCTTGTTGGACCAATTCCTCATGGGAATCAATTCGATACATTTGATAATGATTCCTACAGCGGTAACTTGAAATTGTGTGGATTACCATTATCCAAGCAATGCGTCAACCATCGGGGGCCCGACCCGCCTGCACCATTGGTGGTGGAACATGAAGGTTCTAAGATACCCTTCTTTTGGCAAGTTGTAATGATGGGGTATGGAAGTGGAGTAGTGATAGGACTGAGCCTGGGTTACATTGTATTCACAACTGGAAGACCATGGTGGTTTGTTAGAAAGGTGGAGAGAGACTGGCAATACAATTTCACGAAGTGGGTACAAAGAAACAAAGTAAGAAGAAACTAGCTCTGCATCCAACATCTTGCTCAGGTGAGTTTCTTTTCTAACAACTATTTCATAAGTTTCATCTTTCTTAATCTAATATTTAAGTTAAAACATGTTTTTTTTTTTGTAATTTGTGATAGTGGCATTGGAATTCAAGATTGAATTGGATGGAAAGATTCAGCATTTCAGTTCCTTGGGAATGATTTGAATAAATAAGTGGGGGTGTTGAGAATTTAACAAATGATATGAGTGTCTTTGTGTTCATCATAATTTCTAAATTTGTACATTTGTGGGTGTCGTGTAGTTATGTTTGTTCCAAGTAATATTATCCTTTCTTTCGCATGGTTACTATATTTGATATATTATTAAATTTATACACTCTCGTATTGAGTTGACCAAAAGTTCTAAAATTTTGTAAAAAAAGTAAAATTTCAAGATGATCAAATTGGTTGTTAATCTAGCAATATTTCAATAAAGGTGGATAGTTAGAGGCCTCCTAGTCATGTGGTAATAATTTTAAGAATCCATCAAATAGTGAAAAGATGCACGAAAGAGAATATTGATATATGATATCTTGAATGTTGATTTAAACATTCTTTACTAAAAGAATGTTCATTTTGCACATGGTGGATGTGTTGGTTTCTTAAGAACAAATTCAAAAACTATTATATATACCACCACAGTATAGTTTCATTGTGAAGTTATACAAGTTAATAAGTTTAGCTATCTCGTTAAAAAAAATTCATTAAGTTCGTTCTTAATCTTAAAAAATTAATGTAATTATTTTCTTTATTCATTTATCTAACTTCAAGTTGGATTAAAGTTGTGACCATAACCGATGCCGATCATTTCCTAGAAAAAAGGAAACAATGTCTAAAAAAAACATATTGTAAAATAGACATTTGGACATGTTAGCTTATGAAATGATTATATATTAGCGATTTAATCGCTAATTTATGATAATGAATGTGAGAAAATAATTTTCTTTATATAATAGTTCTACAGTTAGGATTAGTTTCAACCCTATTATTAGACACCGGGAACCCAACCTTTAATTAGTAAAACCTCTAACTTTAAAGTTCATTAGGTAAAAACAAGTTACCATTATGTATTTGTAATGTACAAGCAAAACTCATTTTAAAAACAATTTAGTTGAAACTAGTATGGTCCATTATTGCGTATAGAGGATGAGTTTAAATACTCTTAATGGAGTTCACTGTTTATTGTTTAAATGTCTAAAAGAAAAAAAAAAATGAAAACATTAAAGAAACTCTACCTATATGTAATGACCCATTTTTGCCCGGGCCCATATACAATCCAGAAACAATAAAAAAAAAACAAAATAAATAATAAATGTCCTTTAACAGTCCAGTTACAAAGTTAAAACCAGTAGCCCAATTACAAGCTACCCGAACAGACCCAAAATAAACTACCTACCCAGACCCGTTACACTTAGCCCAATTACAAGCCACCCAAACAGACTCAGACCCAAACTAAACCTAGTGACCCAACACACAAAACCCAAAACAAAAACAGACCCAAATGCTAACCCCTTTGCACCCAAGCCCAACACTCAAACCCGTAGCCCATTTACACCAAGACCCAATACCCTGTTGGCCCAATGGCCCAAACCTAAACAGAAACTAAGGGTTCCTGGAACCCTAAGGAGCCCTCGCGCCGCAAGCACCTCAGCAACCCTTCAGTCACGCCGCCAGCGCCGCAGCCACTAACCTCTCATCGCGTCGCGATCTGCGCCTCCTCGCCACCGAGATTCCCTCCGTTGACCTACAAAGAAGGAAGGAACAGCAAAAGGAGAAACAAAATATTGTATTTCCATTTTTTATCATTATTTTAGGGGCTATAAAACCCCGAAATAACATGTAAAATTGGGGAGAAGAAAAAAATATACAGAGAAAAGAGACAAATACATACAGAGAATAATAAAAACAGTAGAGGTGATTCTTTGTTCTATTTCGATTCTTTTTATTTTTCTTTCCGATCTACGCATTTTTATAAAAAAACTGTTTAAAAAATACATAAAAAGACTACCTTTTGACTCGCACTGAAAAGAGGAAACTTTTGAATCTTCGTCCGCCGTATGTGACGGTGCTGGCGGTGGCGCGTAGGGTGCACGTGCGGTGGCCTATCGCCTGAACCCACGCCGGAATCTGGACGGAAGCAGAGGAAAGGGGAGAGCTTTCTAAAGCTCAGTTTCTATTTTTTTTAGGGGTTGTTAAAATGAGTTTTTTTTTCATTAATTTTTACTTTATATAGGCCTAAGAAACGACGCCGTTTTGGTGTGGCCAGATAATGACCAAAACGACGTCGTATAAGGCCTATAACCCGAACCCAACCCGATGGGCAAGGAGATCCGCATTTTTTTATGTCGATGGTCTATTTGCGGAACAGATCCTTCCGCATTTTCAATTTGTTTAATCCAATTTTTTCATTTTAATTTGGCCCTAAAAGTTTAATTATTTTCCAATTTAGTCCCTCGGACTCTTTAATGGCTAAGATCAAAACGTCGTAGTTTTTTTTAAATTTGGCTTAATTGCCTTTTTAACCCATGTGATTTAACGCGCATTTTAATTCAGTCTTTTTATATCTGTTTTAATTGTTATTTAACCCCTATTTCTTTGTTTTATTTTTTTATCCTTTTTATTTTATATTATATTTAATTATTTTATCATATTAAATATTATATATTATTTCCTTATATTTATTAATTTATTAATAGTACGAAATCCATATATATATATATATTATATGTATTATCTTTATATATATATTTAATTATCATTATATATTATTTTACTTGGTTTAATAATCTATATGTTATTTTAATATTTTAATATTATTTATTATATTATATTTTTAAGTATTATGTTATATTATATATTAGTTTTAAAATTTTGTTTTGTATAAAGTCTATTATAATATATAACCTTTTTTATTTATATTATTTATTACATATACAATTTTTATGATTAGTATATTATGTATATATATGTTTTTATTTAAAATTATTATATATATTAGTTACTAATTATTTTTATTATGTATAATCCTTATATATTATTATTAATTATTTTATATTATATTATTATATATTATGATTTTTATTAATTATTATATACATTTATTTGTATCTTTATATTCGTTTATTTTTGCTTTAGCATGTTTTTATTTATTTATTTATTCATGTTATATTATTCATTGATTATTTATTGTTAATATAATTTGTAGTTAGGTTGAATTGATGTGTATATTATAATGTCTTACTCAAACCACTTTTTTTTTTTTTATAAAAATACCTTTTGAATTAAAGCATTTTATTCAAGTAGTTCAAGAAATATGGTGATATGTAATATTTGGGGACTTCGAGAATAATTGTGCCCTAACTTATTGGATTTCAATTTTTCTCGTAAAACTTAAGGTATTAGATATCCCTTCTCTTTTAAAACCGAAACTTACACATTTCAAATCAAAAACTTATTATTGGGAATTCAAAACTTTGTGTCCTAACTCACTGGACATGACGTTATATTATCTTAAGATAAGGATTTTAGAAAACAAGGCAATGTTTCGTGTTTGGAAGTTCGAGAAATTGTGCCCTAACGTGTTGGGTTTCGGTTTTTCATTCGTCCAAATAACTAAGTATCCTTTTGATAACTTTTGTAGATCATGAGATGATTTTTGTTATGAGAGTCTAAAACATCATGTCCTAACGTGCTGGGTGTGATGTTTTGTTGTTTTGCTGTAGTGCTATTTTCATCTGAATCACCAAATCCCTCATTAGGTGTATCATCTCCCATAGGAACCCCACTTGGAAGAACACCAGACGAAGGTGCCCATGCATTCTCTCCGGTGGCTACAATGCCACCAAACATTTGCCACATTAAATCATTCAATCGTGGTTCAATTCCTTTCTTCTTAAATCCTTTAAAATCAGGATTTTCTTACATAACATGTTAAATGTTAAATGTTATACTAAGATTTTTATATTTGTAAATTATTAATTTCAATAAACTTTATGCATTAAAATAATGATAAAGTTAACACTAACCTGTATTTTTTCAGCCCACCATTCTTCGGTAGCATCGACCATCTTTTTAGATGGACACCATCCAATACCTGTAGATTCCTTAAGCAACTCCCTCCATAACCTCCATTCCTTTTTTAATGTATCTCACTTATTTTTCAATTGAGGTTTTCCATGATTTTTTTGTGTTTTTGCTTGAAAAAGAGCAACGACATTTTCCCATCCTTTTGAGTTTAGATAAGTTGTCGGTCTATTACCAGCATTGACTTCATTCACGCAAAGTTCACAAAATATCAACGTCAGCTCATCATCCCAAACAACTTTTGTTGCTAAGGTACTTTCTCCCTCCACAAATTTTCGTGTCTTTACCATCTATTATTATTATTTTGATTTTAAATGTCAACCGACATAAAACCATAAATATATAATTAGATATAATAATATAGTTTCATAAAAAAATAAGAATAACACATCACAAATTGATGAAAGCCATAAAATGAACAGTAAAGAAAACATTCTCAAAAATCCATGGTAAACAATAACGAGGATATAGAAAGGATAATTGATTATGACTATCTTTTCAAAAGTGTAAGCAAACTTGAGCGGATTGGTTTTTCTTAGCAACACTAGTCATCAAATTTTTACTTTAGTCTAAAAAAAAGCATGCATTTAATCACTCAAGGTTATGGCATCAATCTCATAGTATAACTAATCATTTAAGACGGTAGTAATTTCAACTAATATACAATGACAGTGTAGGAATAAGAAAGTGGAGTTTACAAGTAGGCATTATTAGCTTATACTTTTTACACATTTCATAAATCTAGCTTTAAATAGTAAATTGAAAAATACATTTTATATAATTTTAAATTTAAAAACACGACATTTATACATTTTTTGAAAACACGTTTATATAATTTTAATTACAATTAATTAGTGTGAAATTTCAAAATTATGAATATGGAATAAGTTTTTTACTTTACAAAAATAAAAATAAATATTTAATAGATAATTGTTTTAATATTATGAATATGGTTAATGAAATTCTAATAATTTATTTTTAAACTTTGTACATATAGGACAAAAAAAAATTTCTATGACATAATTCCAGTATTTTAATTTATTTTTCTTATAACTTTAAAGTATATTTTTCAAATATAATATGAAGGTTAAATAACGTAAGTGACTAAAATGTTACAATGCGATAACGTAATTAAGCTATTATTTATTAAAAATATAAGAAATAGGAACGATTTTGAAACAATTTAAAATAATTAAAAAGAAATTTAAATTAATGATCAAAATAAATTTAAATTTTCAATAATTAAAAAATTTATTATTTAATTTATTTAAAGTTTTAAAATTACATTAATTTATTTAACCTTCATATTATATTTAAAAAATATACTTTAAAGTTATAAGAAAAATAAATTAAAATACTGGAACTATGTCATAGAAATTTTTTTTCCTATATATACAAAGTTTAAAAATAAATTATTAGAATTTCATTAAATATATTTATATTAAAAGAATTATCTATTAAATATTTATTTTCATATTTGTAAAGTAAAAATATTATTCCATATTCATAATTTTGAAATTTTACACTATTTAATTGTAATTAAAATTATATAAATGTGTTTTCAAAAAATGTATAAATAATTGAAATTTAAAATCATTTTAAACAGTAAATTGAAATTTAAAAACACATTTAATCACATTTTTTGCAGTGTGGTGGAAGCATCATTTCATCACATTTATTTTTCTTTCATTGTTAGTTGATTTTATTTTATTATAAATTTGAAGAAGTCCTTGTGTTTTCGATCTCTTTCTTGAGGAATGAAATTTGAAGATAACTCATGGTAATTAAAAGATATCCTGCATCAGTTGCAATCTTAGACAAGCTCTTCTTTCAATAAAAGAATGCCTGTTCTGACTTCATTCCTTATGTTTTGTGGAAGTATATCCAATTTTTAAGTTCAGTAACGAAGGCTACAAGATTACCATATTTTTTTCTCCTACTGAAAAATAAGAGCCAAATCAGACCATCAAAGGCTGCTTGATAGGTTTGGCTTGACATTATCTTTTATCTTGGTCTATTTCATCTGTTTCTCTTTTGATTTTGAGACAAAATACTATTTTTGGGTTGCTTTGCTTTCATATCTTAATTTTCATAGCAACTAAGGTAGTATTACTGGTTTCATGCTTGTTAAGTGGTATATCAAAGACTAAATATCACTCACTTAGAACCTTATGCATCACTAGATACTACTTGGTTAAAATACGGTCTCTCTTGTTTTATCTGCCCATTGCTTTCTCTTTGAATGTTATAGTCTCCCCCCTTTTTATTTTTCTGGTAGTCCTGATCAAGAGCCATAAAGTTAACAGTGCTACAAGTAAATCACAATACAAACTCTAAATTAACAGCTCTAGGTAAAATAAGAATCAAGTTTAGTTCCTAACCCTGTCCCCTCTATTGATATTCCTTTTGCATTATGTTTTAAGAAAAGTAAACAAAGTCCATTAATAGAATTCTCACCAATCTAGGGCTCCTCAGTTCAGTTAGCTCCAAACTAGCCCAGAAAACATGTTGATGTATTGATGGATTATAAGATATAAGCCAAGTATGACATAAACCTTAGAAAATATATCATCAGTAGAAAGATGTAGTTATGAAGAAATAGTGATACCAATAAGTAAACCACTGCCAACTCACACACCACAAACATGACTACTGCCCCTGTGATTCACCACAAACATGACTACTCTTCAACTCCTCTAATAATAAACAACATCATTGCCTCAGTTTTAGAAATTTCTAAACTATGGAGCATGCAAATTAAGAATGACCCTTGAATTTAATCAGGAAAAGAAATACCTCTTTGGGATGATTCAGATACCGATAGTTTCTCAAAATAAAAAAAAAGGGCGTTTCAAAGGTCTCTTATTGATTTCCAGCCCTGTAACATACAACACGAGTATTCCTTAAAGTTTCAAAATTGCATTTTAATTTATAATGGAAGCAAAAGGAAACATAAAAAAGGGTAAAGAAATGAAAGAATGAAAAGAAATTACATACAGAAAATGAAAAGAAATTACATACAGAAAGCATCAAGAAGAAACAGAGAGACTTTGCGCCAAAAACACAAATGGCAGCATTGCTACAAAGGTGAGCATATGTAGGGTGATCAAGAATTAATTTCAACAGATAACATTCACCTCTAGACTAGTATAGGAAATTAGAAAGCAAATACACGTTCTGTTACTTTTCCTATCCATGCCCCAAAACAAACTCTTCAGCAATGAAAATCATAACATTTCATTTCATCTTCAGATATCATATAGTGACAGAACCTGCAATGCCCTTAGAGGTCGGAACTCAATAGTTCAAAGAAATTCATCAATGGTGAGACTATTTAGTTTCATTGATAACCTTTTCACATAATCTACTGCCATTAACGTCAATAGTCAAAAGGACTAACAAATCATAATAAAAATAATAGTAATAATAATAACAACTGCGACAAAGAAGAGTAGAAGAAGGCAGAACTAGAGATAACAAGAAATTAATGAAAATACCTTCAAAAAGCAGTCACAACCAAGAACAAAGCAAAAAGAGGGGAGAAATCAGTGTTTTACTTCTCAAATATGAAAAAGAAAATGGCTGTTTTGTTCCCAAAAATAATAGTAATAATAATAACAACTGCAACAAAGAAGAGTAGAAGAAGCCAGAACTAGAAATAACAAGAAATTAATGAAAATACCTTAAAAAGCAGCCACAACCAAGAACAAAGCAAAAAAGAGGGGAGAAATCAGTGTTTTACTTCTCAAATATGAAAAAGAAAATGGCTGTTTCGTTCCCAAATCTGAAAACAAATAAGGTTGGGAAATAAATTAATTTAAGTTTCAAGGATAAAATGGTAAAATAATAACTAAAACTATGGTATTTTTGTCTCTTGAAAATACTCACTATCTCATTGGGTTTAATTGCTGCTGAAATCCCCCAATCACTTTTCAGCATATCAATGTGGCTGAAATAAATTTTCACTTGACCGTGCTGTTGAACCAAATAACATATCAATGACTTTAGTAATCTCAACTGCACTACACTAATGTTAACAGCTGAACCAAACGAGCCCTAAATCTCTCTTAGAATGGGTTCTTTTGCTTGATCCCGCATCAAATCAATCTGGTCGAACACCTACATATCAAGCCATTAAGAGTATGAAAACAGTAAACATGATTAAGAGAAGAAGAGAAATATAGAGAATTCTAGAATTATACTCAAAATCACAACATTAAACCACAGTATTAACAGTAGTAACCTTGAGTTTGTCTCGAAAATAACAAAACAAGCCTTCAGAAAGTGATTTTGTAAAAATATCTGCAACTTGCTTTCCACCAGGAGCATGATTCACCTGAAGCTTTCCAACATTAACTCGTTCTCTGACAAAATGAAGCTGTAGCTCCACATGTTTGGACCGTGCATGTAGCACCAGACCACAGTAACAGTCTGTAACTTAACACCTAGCTCTTCTAAAAAAGACTGAACTGGATGAATTTCTGGCAAACAAGCAGATGTAACAGAAGACTGTGAGTCAGAGTGAGATATTGGCTTCAACTTCTCAACAAAAGGAAACACGTTCTCATCAAAAATCACATGCCTAGATATCACAACTTTCCCTTGCATGTTGATATGGTATCTAGTATGCTTCTTGATGTAGGGGCTCGTCAACAAACAGTAGCATTACGAGAGATTATGAGGGAAAATATGGTTCAGTCTGCTCCAATCCAAAGCAATCTTTGGAAGGGGCTTCATCACAAACTCAATATTTTCAACCTAGAGTGTTTCAGCATATTATTTGATATTTGAGTTTGATTTTAATATTTAATTTAGTATTTTAGTTTTGATTTAAAGGGAAGGAAGGTGGGATGGGGGACGATAGCGGTGGGTTGAGTGCTAACAGGGCTGTTGGACAGGAAGAGGAAGGAAATACTGCACCTTTTCCAGAGAGGGTATGGTTATATGCTTGTGGTTTTGGCTTGTCCATTATTTATGTATTTTGTTTCTTTGGCACTTGCTTGTTGATAGTTGTTCTTGTTATGGTTCCAAGCCACTATATTTTCTATTTAGCAGTTTTTTGCCTTTTAACTCTTATTGATAGTTGTCTATGCCTCTGTGTGTGCATTTGTGTTTGTGTGTGTGTTGAGTGTTGAAAGCCAATTACTTCGAGCCTTGTTGTCTACCCGACACTATTTGTTAGAAAGGAAGGAAAATGAGGGAAAGGAAAGGGCACTGAAATTGGTTTTATTATCATTCATTTTGGTACAATAGATGGAAATGGGAGGATGGAAAAGGATTGAGTAAACATGTAAATGATGTGATTGCACCTGTGGAAGGGTTGAATTTTGAGGGAATGAGAGAAATGTCCACCTATTTTCCCTGCCTTCTCCTAATACACTCTTTCCAGTAATCTCTGTGTCCTAGCATTATATAATATCATTTTTTTTAGTCAGTTAGGATAATTGGATTGCAAGGTTCATGGTAGAGAGAATGGTAGGTACAGTTAGATTTGGTCAGGTGTTTGTTGGACGACGTGTTAATGGTGGAAATGAACGTGGAACCGGTTCTGCTGCCATGGAGGTAAACCATCTTTTACTGTCTCGAGCCTGTAGGAAGTTTCATATGATCATAATTATTTATATTAATACTAGTTCTGTTACTATTTTTGCCATCTTTTAGGTTGCTCTGAAATTTCTCGTTTCTAGTTTTTCTTTGGAACTTTTCTAAGTCGTGACTATGTCCGACACTGTTGATCTTGTTATGAACAGTGCTCTTGGTGGCAGTCATGGAGTTCACAAAGTACACTACAAAGGGAAGCAAGGAGACTATGATGTGATGGTATGATCTACAGCTTGTTTTCTATTTGTGCATCTATGTTAAAATCCATGCTTGACTTGTACTTGTTTAGTGACATGTCTTATTACCTTGTTAACACTCCATCCCTGCCCTGCTTCCTTTTTCTTATGGTTTGCAGAGACTATAAGAAGTTTTTAGCTTTGTCATTAGACACAGGTCGAAGCAACAAAAATACTCCCTTACTGTTTACCATTTCTTCTTTCCTAAGTTATTTGGTGGTTGCTGGTTGGGGAGCTATGTTCAGGCGCAAAGGCAGAAGTTTTTGTCAGGACTGTTGGAAGTTATCACCTAAAGAGCCATGATGCAACCTGCTCCGGACTGATCAACCCACTTGCTACATACAGTTTATATAACACGCGTTAGTGAACAAAAAATACATTCTGTTAAAGCCAAGTTTGTAATATTTACTATTTCCAATATTTAATCAGATACATGCAAAAGTTGTAACAATATTTCTAACATGCATTCATTTTTTTACCCACTAATTCAATCAATTACATAATCAATATAATATAATTACAATTTACATATTTTATAACAAATTTAAAGTTAATATATACATATAAATATTTTTTATATAATAACACTAAAACCTGTAAAACAAATAAATATTATTTAATTTAAAAAATAATATATTGCTTATAATAAGTAATATAACAACCTAATAAATTTAGATTAATTTGATGAAGCTTATCTAAATTTGAAAAATTTCCCTGAAAAGTAAATTAATTAGTTTTTATTAAATCATACAAGTGAAGGGATTAAATTCATGGAATTAAATGTAAATGGGCAAATTTTCAAAAATCCAAAGTGTATGGGGGATAGAAAACTATTAGGCCTAAAAATTTTAAATATCAAATAAAGAGAAATGTATAAAAATATTTTTTTAAAATAAATTATTATTAACTAAATTAAATAGTCTAATTCAATGAAATGAAAAAAAAATAAAAAATAAGAGCAGAAAAAAATAAAATTAGATTAGTAGTTAAATAAGTGACTTTTTTTGGGTACAAACTGAAAAGTAGACAATAAAATGGGAAATCAAGTAAATATTAAGTCTTAGCTTCTAAAATGGGATACACTTTTGTGGTATAACTAAGACTTGGTTAGATTTAAGTAGATTTGATTTGTAGGTTGAAGTTTTCTAAATTTTGAAGCTTACTCTATTTTATTTTTCCTGTTTTATAGTAATTCAGAAGCTCGTTGGGTTGGAAACTTGGCGGAGATATCTCACACAATCCATCGGCTCATTTCGGTATAAATAGTAAATTAATTTTGGTTATAGTGGCATGTATAGGGTAATTAGCCAATGTTGGCATGTAAATGTTTTGGTTGTAATGAGCCATTGGAGTGGCTTGTGATGGACATGTTTTGATGTGGATATAAGAGGCTATATCATGTTTGATGTGAATGTTTGGTATGGTTGATTGATAGTAATCTTATAGGTATGTTAATATTTGATACAAGTATGCCTATATGTATTTTTGGTCAAATAGGCAAGTATGGATATATTTGTGTTTATGAAGTGATATTACATGTATAAAACTTGATTTTGGCTTAGTTTGAATGTTTTGTTATGGTTTACTGATGTCCAAAAATGTTTGGTTAGGTTGATGCTAAATTTGGGTGAGAAATGTGGCTTGGAAATGGCCTATTTTCGTCCATACGGGTAGAGATATGGGCGTGTGTCTCAGCCGTGTGCGACTCACGGCCTAGTACACGGGCGTGTGGTTTGGCCGTGTGTGCCCTGCATCTTTTAAATTGCAAAACAGAATGCCCAAATTATTCACACGGCCTAGCATACGGGCTTGTGGCTTGACTGTGTGACCCCTGCATCTTATTATTACAAATCAGTATGCTCACACAGCTTAGCACACAGGCGTGTGGCTTGGCCGTGTGACCTAAGTCAGCGAGCTCCTAATTTTGGACACGGGCTGAGACACGGTCGTATGTCCCTATTTTCGTCCACACGGCCTAAGACACGGGCGTGTCTCTTGGCTGTGTGAGACACACGGTCTGGCCACAAGGGTGTGTGTCCCCTGTACCTTTGAAAAATTTTGATATTTTTTGAAAAATTCTTTGAGTACCTGGTTTAGTCCCGACTTGTTTCGAATGTGTATTTTGGGCCTCGAGAGCTCATATAAGGGACAATATGATTGATTTTTATTGGTTTCTGATATGAATGTTAAATGATATGAAATGTCTGTATTTGATCTGTAAATTTCAATAATACTCCGTAACCTTATTCTGGCGACGGATATGAGTTAGGGGTGTTACATACGGGGCCTTTCTCAAAAAGATAATCCACTATCTTTCAACCTCGTACAAAAGTAATTTTAAGTCCTAACAACCCGATTTAGCAACCTCACATTTGCACTTAAAAGATCAAAGTCTCTCTCCATTAAATTTTCCCCTTGAAAACTTAGTTTATAAATCAAGTGAGTCAGTATTTTACTTATAAAATGCACTAACAATAATAAATTTCTAATCAACATAATAAATGCTAAAACTCTCACTACAGAATAAGTCTAAACAATATTAAATTTTATATATACTCTTAAAAAAATTAAATTATATATATATATATATTCAACTTACAAATTATGATGAGTCTTTCTTAAATAATAAAAAAATAAAGTTGTAAATTCATATTAAAAATCTACTCCCATTTTTTTTTACTTTTGGACATTTAAAATTTATTACCTCTATTTTTTTAAATTTGAAAATTAGAATTCAATTGATAATACTATTAGTAAACTTTCTTTATATTTGAATTAGTTTCATTTTAGTATTTATAAGTCTAGTCTGAAAATTAAAATCCAATTCATATTATATATTAAAATTTATCATAAATAAATTAACATTATTATCAATCAAACTTTAATTTTTAAATCATACAAGTGACGGGATTAAATTCATGGAATTAAATGTAAATGGGCAAAATTTCAAAAATCCAAAGTGTATGGGGAATAGAGAACTATTAGACCTAAAATTTTTAAATATCAAATAAAGAGAAATGTATAAAAAATTTTAAAAATAAATTCAATGAAATTTAAAAATAAAAAATAAGGGCAGAAAAAAAATTAGATTAGGAGTTAAATAAGTGGTTTTTTTTGGGTACAAACTGAAAATTAGACAATGAAATGGGAAATCAAGAAAATATTAAGTGTTAATTTCTAAAACGGGATAGACTTTTGTGGTATAACTAAGACTTTTGTGGTCTTAACTTCAAAATAATTATTGATGTTTTCACTTTTTTTTTATGCATCTTAAGTAGATATGATTTGTTGGTTCAGTCTTAGTATTATGATTAAATCAAGGTTTATTGATAAAATAAGCCTCCAAACTTTAAAAAAAATTAATTAGGCACCTTCTAACTTTTTACACTCAATTGAGTACCCGAATTAATAAAACTGATTAAATAGTCACTTTGACTGATGTTGACCGTTAATATTTAATGACAATGCTGATGTGGCCGTTAACAAACACCATATCAGTGTTGATTGCTGACGTACCACTGTGGCATCAGCAAATTTTTCTCAAATAAATAAAAACATATTTTTAAATTATTTTTTAATAAATTCAATTTCTTGTAAAAAAAAATTTATTATGTGTATCATATGTTATTAATTCTGATATACTCACAAGCATCGATAGATTTCATAGTTGAAGTACCATAAACTTTTATTCAACATTCATAATTTTCCAACAACAACTTTTCTTGAGTTAGGAAATAATCAAGATTTGTTTCAACTTGCTTTAAGGGCCAATTCTCTTGACTTATTTTATAAGTCGATGGCATATATATATATATATATATATATATATATATAAGAAGAAAAAAACTCTACAAAATATTCTGGAAAGCAATAATACTCAAACTATAAAATAAATTTAAAATTATATGCAATCAGGGGTGAAGATAGAAAAAAAATTTAGGAGGATCGAAATTAAATTGTAATTTTTACGATAGTAACAATACAATTTCACCATTTGAATGATTTATATTTTTATAATTTTTAAAGGATTAAATCGAATTTTTATTATTTTTAGGAATGGCCAAAGTGCAATTTTAACTTTACTAATTTAAAATTTTAAAAATTTTAAAGAACTTAAATGAAAAAAATTCCACTTTAGGGGGGTCGAGGCCCTACCAATCTCTCTAGATACTCCATTTAATGCAATTACCACTAATTTCAAACATGTAAACCAACTCAACTTTAAGAGACTTGACTTGGTTGTCTTTAAAGTGATGGTTAACTAAAAATGAATTAAAAAAACAAAGTATTTACTCAAATTTTTTATTAATAATTAAAGAAAAAAAAGTAGGATAGAGATTTAACTCGAATTTTCAAGTCATACAACATAAACTGCAATTAAGCCAATAGATTATTAGTAAGTTCACTTGATAGTTAAGTAGTTACGGTTAATATTGATAGTAACCGAAGCATTAATCAAGTTAATTTTGTAAACTTGGATTCCATTATTAACGAACTTCCGTTGCATTTGAATATATGATATTTTAGTATTTAAAGGTCTGATGTAAAAATTAAAGCCCAATTTGTAACACATTTAAAATTAACATAAACCAATTAACAATATTATCAATTAGACTTTGATTTTAAATCAGATAAGTTGAAAAGATAAATTCTTAAGAATTAAAACCATAGGGACTAAATTTCAAAAATTCAAAGGGTACAAGGACTAGGGACATTATTACACCACAAGTTTTTAAATATTAAATTAATAAAAAAGTATAAAAGTATTTTAAAATATGATAAATTATTTTTAACTAAAGTAAATACTCTAATTCTATAAAAGGACATGGTGTTGTTATGATAGACATCCCTTTGTCTCTTAACTTGTTTGTTTTTTGGAGGAAAAAAATAATGGGAACCCTTTGCCTGGTTTTGGTGATCTTGCAACTTTCATGGAGTTTGGCTTCCTCTGTTGCTCCTCCATCCTCTCATTTATGTCTCCCACATCAAAGAGATGCTTTGCTCCATTTTAAAACCACCATTTCTGTTGATTGTTTTCAAGATAATCCTTATCCCAAGATACACGTAGAGTCATGGAACAAAAGCATCGATTGTTGTTCATGGGAGGGAGTGGAATGCGACAACGTGACTGGTCATGTAATCGGCATCGATCTTAGTCACACTTGCCTTGTTGGTTCCCTCTTCGCAAACAACAGCCTTTTTCAACTTCACAACCTCCAATGGCTTGACTTGAGCGCCAACAACCTCGGAGGCTCTCTTCTTGAGAACACTAGCAGCTTGTTTCACTTTCATGGACTCCAACGACTCAACCTTGCTGATAACGGTTTCTATGGCACCATCTCATCAAAGTTTTTTAGCCAGTTGGTGAGTTTAACCCATCTTAATCTCTCTTATAATGGCTTCTATGGCTTGATCCCGCATCAAATCAATCTCCTATCAAGTTTGGTTTCACTTGACCTTTCCTTTTACAGTTTCGAATCAAGATTTGATAGCCAAGTTTTTGACATGCTTGCAAGAAACTTGACCAAATTAAGAAACCTTGTGCTTGACACTGTAGATATGTCTGATGTTGCACTCACTTCCTTTCTAAACTTGTCTTCATCACTTGAACATTTGAGTCTCAATGGGTGTAAATTACATGGGGAATTCCCAACTCAAGTTTTTCAGCTTCCAAACCTCAAAGTTTTAGATTTAAGTGTGAATGAAAATCTCACAGGTTATCTCCCCAACACAAACTGGAGTAGTGGCCTTGAGTTGTTGGACCTTTCCAATTGTGGTTTTAGGGGGTCAATTCCAGCATCATTTGGAAATCTCACTCAAATCATTTCCGTTGATTTATCAGGAAATTCGCTTGAAGGACAGATTCTAGCTGTTTTTGATCTTGTGAACCTTACTTCACTTGATTTGTCATCAAACAACTTGAGTGGTGTGATCAAGTCAGATATGCTTTCAAAACTCACGAGTCTTATGTTTCTTGATGTTTCAAGTAATAGTTTATTATCATTAAGCACAAGCGGCAATGATGTGAACTATTCTTTCCCCCAGCTTGCAATTGTGAACTTCTCTGGTTGTAGCGTAAGGCAGTTCCCGAATTTCTTTCGAACATCGAACTTGGAAAGTTTAGATCTTTCCAATAACATGATTTCTGGTGGAATTTCCAAATGGGAAGCTGAAGGGTGGGAAGGATTGCGATGGTTGGATCTTTCTCATAACTTTTTGAGTGCTTTGGAGCAATTTCCGGGAAACAATTTGGGATATCTCAACCTTCATTCCAACTTGCTTCAAGGACCAATTCTCTCAACTTGCTTGAATCCTCAAATTCCAATTTTAAAGGAGTTGGAAGAGTTCATCATTTCAGAGAATAAATTGACAGGAAACGTCCCTTCTTCTATTTGCAATTTGAGTTCACTTGTTCTTCTGGACTTGTCCGAAAACAGCTTGAGTGGAACTATTCCTGATTGTCTTGAAAATTTAAGCTATCTCGAGACCTTAGATTTGGAAATGAACAACTTCATTGGCAAGATTCCTAATTCTTTTGTGAATAATAGTTTGAGGCGTCTTTTACTCAATGACAATCAATTGGAAGGATTAGTACCATCATCTTTGGCTAACTCTACTTCATTGAAACATTTAAATTTAGGGAACAACAAGTTAACGGATAGATTTCCCGATTGGTTAGCTTCGCTTTCAAGTCTGCAAGTTCTTATCCTGAGATTTAATAGATTTTATGGATCACTGCCTGATTCTATAGCTTCATCTAACTTCTCTGCATTGCGAATAATTGATCTCTCTGCAAATGAGTTCACAGGCACATTGTCCACAAAACTCTTACGAAATTTGAGAGCAATGAAAGATAAACCTAGAGAGTGGTTAACCTCCTCAAATTCATATTCTTTTATTTATGAAAATCATGTGAATGTAACAACGAAAAGATTGGAGATGGAATTGACAAAGACCTGTGACATTTTCATATCCATGGACTTGTCAAACAACCAATTCTCCGGAGAAATTCCTGAGGATGTTGGGCAACTTATTTCTTTGCAAATGCTCAATTTATCTCACAACAACTTCAGTGGTCCTATCCCAACATCTTTTGGAAATTTGGTAGCACTTGAATCATTGGATCTTTCATCAAACAAGCTCAGTGGAGGGATTCCTTCTCAATTGACGAATTTGACATTTCTTGAAGTATTGAATCTTTCAAACAACAATCTTGTTGGACCGATTCCTTATGGGAATCAATTCAATACCTTTGATAATGATTCCTACAACGATAACTTGGGATTGTGTGGATTACCATTATCCAAGCAATGCGTCAACCATCGGGGGCCCGACTCGCCTTCACCATTAGTGGTGGAACATGAAGGTTCTAATATACCCTTCTTTTGGCAAGTTGTAATGATGGGGTATGGAAGTGGAGTAGTGCTAGGACTGAGCCTGGGTTATATTGTATTCACAACTGGAAGACCATGGTGGTTTGTTAGAAAGGTGGAGAGAGACTGGCAATACAATTTCACGAAATGGGTACGGAGAAACAGAGTAAGGAGAAACTAGCTCTGCATCCAACATCTTGCTTAGGTGAGTTTCTTTTCTAACAATTATTTCATAAGTTTCATCTTTCTTAATCTAATATTTAAGTTAAAACATGTTTTTTTTTTTTTTGTAATTTGTGATAGTGGCATTGGAATTCAAGATTGAATTGGATGGAAAGATTCAGCACTTCAATTCCTTGAGGATGATTTGAATAAATAAGTAGGGGTGTTGTGAATTTAACAAATAATATGAGTGTCTTTGTGTTCATCATAATTTCTAAATTTGTATTTGTGGGTGTTGTGCAGTTATGTTTGTTCCAAGTAATATTATCATTTCTTTCGCATGGTTACTATATTTGATATATTATTAAATTTATACACTCTTGTATTATTAAATTCGTTAAATTCATTCTTAATATTAAAAAAATTAATGTAATTGTCTTCTTTATTCATTTATCCAACTTCAAGTTGGATTAAAGTTATTGAAATTGAATAATTAAAATTATATTAATGAGAATGAGTTGTGACCACAACCGATACCGATTATTTCCTAGAAAAAGGAAACAATGTCCAAAAAAACATATTGTAAAATAGACATTTGAACATGTTAGCCTATGGATTGATGATATATTAGCGATTTAATTTTATGATAACGAATGTGAGAAAATAATTTTCTTTATATAATAGTACTACAATTAGGATTAGTTTCAATCATATCATTAGACACCGGAACCCAACCTTTAATTAGTAAAACCTTTAATTTTAAAGTTCAATAGGTAAAAAAAAGTTATCATTATGGGCTTGTAATGTATGAGCAAAACTCATTTTAAAAACAGTTTAGTTGAAACTAGTATGGTCTATTGTGTATAGAGGATGAGTTTAAATATTCTTAATGGAGCTGTTTATTATTTAAATGTCTAAACGAAAAAGCAACGAAAATATTAAAGAAACTCTACCTATATAAACATAAAAAGTCATGTCGCTTCAACAAGTAGAGGTGGAGTCTCACTTGTAAATGTTTATTATGAACAAGAAACACATGACTATATTAGTGGTAAAACAACCTTTGAGGGAACTATAAATGAATATTATGTGTGGTGGATTTCAACTTCTAATATTAGGAGTTTTGGTTTAATCTTCAAACACCGACAACATTATTAAAACTCTGGAATATATCCATTAATTGATAGTTCAAATTGAGAAATAATTTTTATGTAAAATGATATCTTATTAAAAAATACGTCTTTATATAAGAGTATTTTATGAAAAGATCACCTATTAGATGTCTCTATAATGGACTTTTTTATAAATCATTTTTTCGATTTTGGGCTTTATTTTGTTTTGAAGGCGTTAAGAAAAGTGTTTTACACCTCAAAGCCACTTTATGCCTTAACTTGAGCAACAACTACCTCGATGGCCCTCTTCTTGAGAACAACCAGCAGCCTGTTTCACTTTCATGGACTCCGACAACTCAACCTTGCTTACAAAGCTTTCGATGGTGCTATCTCAACAGAACCATTTAGTCAGTTGGTGAGTATAACCCGTCTAAATCTCTCTTAGAATGGGTTCTTTGGCTTGGTCCCGCATCAAATCAATCTTGTTGGACACCTACATATCAAGCCATTAAGAGCATGAAAACAGTAAACATGATTAAGAGAAGAAGAGAAATAAATTCTAGAATTATACTCAAAATCACACCATTAAATCACAGTATTGACAGTAGTAACGTTGAGTTTGTCTCTAAAATAACAAAACAAGCCTTCAGAAATTGATTTTGTAAAAATATCTGCAACTTGCTCTCCACAGAAGCATGATTCACCTGAAGCTTTCCAACATTAACTCGTTCTCTGACAAAATGAAGCTGTAGCTCCACATGTTTGGACCGTGCATGTAGCTGTTGGGAATGAAACCGAATAACCGAACGGAAGCAAAGCACAACCGATGTTCTTTCTCTCCCTATAACTCTTGTCAAATATTATGGCAAGCACAATAGCACAAAAATATGTTCTCTAGCAACCTTAATCAACCACAATAAAAATAATAAATAGAGACACCGGTATTTTTACGTGGAAAACCCCTCTAAATCAAGGGTAAAAAACCACGGGACTTTAGAGTCCGATCAAATGCTCCACTATAATCAAATGTTTAGCTACAAGATCACAATATCAAGCCTACAACAAGCATTCAACTCCAACAAGGCTAACAATATGTAATCTTTAGCAAAAGAGAGAAAAATGGAAGAACATCACCAAAATCGCAGCTGCTGTAAAATGGGTATTTCTGACGCTACAGGACTCGGATGAAAAATCCGACCGTACAAAGTCAAGAACACCTTGTCGCCTAGCTGCTGTCCAAAAATCAGCTCAATCGAACCACGGATGAACCTCCGATCGAAGAGTTGATAACTGCTGCAAATGTTTCCTTCCCAGAGAAAAATTCAGCTATTCTCTCTGTTTCTCACCCGTTTTCTCCTCTCTTTTAAAAATCTGATTTTGGCTCCCTCACACGTTTTTAAAAAAATTGGCTGCCCACCACTCTTAAAAAAGACAAAAGAAAATGATAAAAGCCAAAGAAAAAACAAAACAAAAGTGCCATACTATGTGGGACCCTCACCCAACAAATCTCCCCCTCCGACTATGTGGGGAATGCCTCCATACCGGAGATCGAACAACATGTTTCAAACTTTCCTCTTGGTAAAGCCTTCGTCAACATATCAGCACCATTATCATTAGTGTGTATCTTCTTAAGCTCTAACAGCTTAGCTTCAAGAACATCTCGTATCCAATGGTACATCACATCAATATGCTTAGATCTAGCATGAAAAGTTGGGTTCTTACCAAGATGAATAGCACTCTGGCTATCACAATACAGGACATACATTTCCTGAGTAAATCCAAGCTCATGCATAAACTTCTTCATCCAAAGCATCTCCTTGCATGCTTCAGTTGCTGCAATGAACTCTGATTCGGTGGTGGACAATGCAACACACTTTTGCAATCTCGATTGCCATGCCACAGCTCCCCCTGCATAAGTGATCAAGTAACCTGAAGTAGATCTCCTCGAGTCAATGTCTCCGGCCTTTTCTGAATCTGTATACCCAACAAGAACAGGTTTCTCATTGCCGAAACAAAGTTTCATGTTGGAAGTGCCACGAAGATATTTCATAATCCACTTCACTGCATTCCAATGCTCTCTGCCCGGATTAGAAAGAAAACGACTAACTGTACCAACGGCATAAGCCAAGTCTGGTCTCGTGCAAACCATTGCATACATCAGACTCCCCACGGCTGAAGAGTAAGGAATTTTCTGCATCTCTTCCTTCTCCTTTTCTGTGGAAGGACTATGCTTAACACTCAATCTGAAGTGCGTAGCAAAGGGAGTGTTCACCGCTTTAGCTTTGTCCATGCTAAACCTTTGAAGTACTTTCTCGATGTACCTCTCTTGTGATAACCATAATTTCTTGGCTTTTCTATCACGTGTCAATCTTATGCCAAGAATTTGCTTTGCTGGCCCCAAATCCTTCATTGCAAAGGATTTACTCAACTCTTGCTTCAACTTCTCAATTCTAGAAGCATTCTGACCAACAATAAGCATATCATCAACATAGAGTAAAAGAATTATAAAATCATCACCAGAGAATCTCTTAACAAACACACAATGATCAGAAGTAGTCTTCTTGTAGCCTTGCTCCCCCATAACAGACTCAAACTTCTTGTACCATTGCCTTGGAGCTTGCTTCAAACCATACAAGCTCTTCTTCAATCTGCACACATAGTCCTCTTTCCCTTGTGCAACAAACCCCTCTGGCTGCTCCATGTAAATCACCACTATCTTGTGAATTCACTTTCTCCGTCTTATCAATGTCATCAATGGTTTGATCCTCAATGAAGACAACATCTCTGCTTCTCACGAGTTTCTTCTAAACTGGATCATAGAATCTATAACCAAACTCACCATCTAGACCATAACCAATAAAAATGCATTGTCGAGTCTTGGCATCCAACTTGGATCTTTCATCCTTTGGAACATGAACAAATGCTTTACAACCGAACACACGTAGATGATCATATGACGCGTCTTTGCCAAACCAAACTCTATCTAGCACATCACCTCGCAAAGGAACACTAGGAGACAGATTTATCACATGTGTCACTGTATTCAAAGCTTCAGCCCAAAATGATCTTGGCAGCTTTGCTTCTGACAACAAACATCTGACTCTCTCAATCAATGTTCGGTTCATTCTTTCAGCTAGCCCATTTAACTGTGGAGTCTTTGGTGGTGTTCTCTGATGTCTGATTCCTTGTCGCAGACAATACTCATGAAACGGCCCTGTGTACTCGCCACCATTATCAGTACGAATGCACTTCAACTTCTTCCCTGTTTCCCTTTCAACTGATGCATGAAACTGTTTAAACACCTCAAAGACTTGATTTTTAGACTTCAAAGTGTAAACCCATAGCTTTCTTGAACAGTCATCAATGAAAGTCACAAAATAAAGTGCACCGCCATGTGACCTTACTTTTATCGGACCACAAACATCTGAATGGACCAACTCTAGCAACTCTGATATTCTATGAGGAGGACAGCTCCTAAATGAAACTCTTCTCTGCTTTCCTGCTAGACAATGAGCACAATTCTTCAGTGTAGCATTCTTCAAACCCGAAAGTTGATTCTTCTTCGCTAAATGATTAAGCCCTTCTCACTCATGTGACTAAGTCGTTTATGCCACAACTCGCTTGAGTCATCATTCATCGTCACATTCACCGCCTCTCGAGAAGTCAAGCTTGCATCAAATATAAATTTGAGCTCTTCTTTCCTCGAGCCACAACCAAGGAGCCTTTAGTCGCCTTCCACGCTTCCTCACTCAAGGTGTTACGAATCCCCTCATCATCAAGCTTTCTGCAGAATCAAATTCAAACGGATATCCTGTTGCATGTCTAACATCCTTGAGAGTTAACTTTGTTCCATTGTTACTCACCAAGCTAACATCTCCCATACCAACAACCAGAACCAAACCGTCATTACCCATCTTCAATACCCCAAAATCACCAGGAGTATAAGATGTGAAGAAATCCTTCCTCGACGTGACATGAAGTGATGCACCAGTATCAATCACCCAACTAGTCTTGTCACATGCTAGGTTGACCAAATTCTCATCACAAATGACCAACAAATCTTCACGAGTAATAGCAGCAACACGCTCGGATTTTTCATCATCATTCTGATCGTGTTTATCACCACCACCTTTGTTCTCTTTCTTCCACTTGAAGCAATATTTCTTGATATGGCCTTTCTTACCACAATAATGACACTCAAGATTCTTGTATCTCGATCTTGACTTGCTTCGGCTTTTATTTCTACCCTTTCCATCTTTTTCTCTGTTCCTCCCCCTGTTCTCGGTAACCAACACCTCGGACTGTGATGTAGAACCCTGAGATCTTCTTCTAACCTCTTCATTCAACACACCACTCTTAGTCAAATCCAAAGTGATAATACCCTTTGGGGCAGAATTAATGAGCGAAACCCGGAAAGTCTCCCAAGAGTCTGGTAGAGTAGCAAGTAACCAAAGCCCTAAAATCTCGTCATCAAATTTGACACCCATACCAAGCAACTGATTCATCACGCTCTGAAATTCACTCACATGGTCAACTATAGACGTTCCTTCTTTGTATTTCAACGCCATCATTTTCTTCAGCAAAAATAACTTGTTATTGTCCGACCTCGAAGCATACAAGCTTTCAAGCTTCTCCCACAATGTTCGAGCATGTGTCTCCTGATCAATGTGGTTGTAAACATTTTCTTCAACAAATTGCCGAATAAAGCCACACACTTGTTGATGCTCAAATTCCCATTCTTCATCACTTTTCGAATCGGGTTTTTGAGTAGCAAAGATCAGAAGATGCAAAGCCTTTACAAACAACAAGTCTTTCATTTTATTCCGCCAAAGTTGATAATTTATGCCATTCAACATTATTATCTTGCTCGTATTGATTTCCATAATTATTTGACAGAATAACCGACCTCTGATACCGGTTTGTTGGGAACGAAACCGAACAACCGAACGGAAGCAAAGCACAACCGGTGTTCTTTCTCTCCCTATAACTCTTGTCAGATATTATGGCAAGCAGAATAGCACAAAAATATGTTCTCTAGCAACCTTAATCAACCACAAATCAACCAATGCAACCACAATAAAAATAATAAATAGAGACACCGGTATTTTTACGTGGAAAACCCCTCTAAATCAAGGGTAAAAAACCACGAGGCTTTAGAGTCCGATCAAATGCTCCACTATAATCAAATGTTTAGCTACAAGATCACAATATCAAGCCTACAACAAGCATTCAACTCCAACAAGGCTAACAATATGTAATCTTTAGCAAAAGAGAGAAAAATGGAAGAACATCACCAAAATTGCAGCTGCTGTAAAATGGGTATTTCTGACGCTACAGGACTCGGATGAAAAATCCGACCGTACAAAGTCAAGAACACCTTGTCGCCTAGCTGCTGTCCAAAAATCAGCTCAATCGAACCACGGATGAACCTCCGATCGAAGAGTTGATCACTGCTGCAAATGTTTCCTTCCCAGAGAAAAATTCAGCTATTCTCTCTGTTTCTCACCCGTTTTCTCCTCTCTTCTAAAAATCTGATTTTGGCTCCCTCACACGTTTTTAAAAAAATTGGCTGCCCACCACTTTAAAAGACAAAAGAAAATGATAAAAGCCAAAGAAAAAACAAAACAAAAGTGCCATAAAACATGGCATGTTTTAAGGGTTTCCCACATAGTAGGACCCTCACCCAACATCATGTAGCACCAGACCACAGTAACAGTCTGTAACTTAACACCTAGCTCTTCTAAAAAAGACTGAACTGGATGAATTTCTGGCAAACAAGCAGATGTAACAGAAGACTGAGTTAGAGTGAGATAGTGGCTTCAACTTCTCAACAAAAGGAAACACGTTCTCATCAAAAATCACATGCCTGGATATCACAACTTTCCCTTGCATGTTGATACAGTATCTAGTATGCTTCTTGATGTAGAGGCAATCTTTGGAAGTAGCATTACCAGAGATTATGAGTGCAAATATGGTTCAGTCTGCTCCAAAGCAATCTTTGGAAGGGGCTTCTTCACAAACTCAATATTTTCAACCTAGAGGGTTTCAGATATTTGAGTTTGATTTTAATATTTAATTTAGTATTTTAGTTTTGATTTAAAGGGAAGGAAGGTGGGATGGCGGACGTTTGCGGTGGGTTGAGTGCTAACAAGGCTGTTGGACAGGAAGAGGAAGGAAATACTGCACCTTTTCCAGAGAGGGTATGGTTATATGCTTGTGGTTTTGGCTTGTCCATTATTTATGTATTTTGTTTCTTTGGTACTTGCTTGTTGATAGTTGTTCTTGTTATGGTTCCAAGCCACTATATTTTCTATTTAGCAGTTTTTTGCCTTTTACCATTTCTTCTTTCCTTAAGTTATTTAGTGGTTGCCAGTTGGGGAGGAACGTTCAGGCGCGAAAGCACAAGGTTTTTTTTAAGACGTCCAAATTAAATTTTATCAGTTTTAAGAGTAGTCAAGTTAAAGTACAATTTTATCTAAGGGTCTATTAATGATTTTTTAAAATTTTAGTTATCGATTAATTTAATTTAAAATCTAATAATTAACTAAATTAATCGAAATAAATAGATATTTATATAATATATTTTTTATATTAGAAATGAATTTTTTGAACTATTATTTTTTATATTAATATAAACATTAGCAATGTATTTTTTATATGTTTTATATTTATTTTAATCAAAAAAACAAAAACATATAAATTTCGATTAATTCGGTTACCCGATCGAATTAATTGAAATATTTCGATTCGGTCAACATATTTAAAAAAAAATTAGTTCGATTAACGGTTAAAAGATTTTTACATTTCGAGTAATTTAGTTAATAGCAATTTAGTTCGGTTAATAATTGAACCGACCGTTTGAACACTCATATTTATCATTAAATTACTATCCAAACTAATTAAAGAAAGGAACATTTCGAGACTCAAACCCTCAACTTTCATAAAATTCTAACAACATATATATCATTGAATTAATACTCGATCATCACACGTAAAATAATATTAATATAATAAAGGAATTAATTTAAAATTAATTTATATAAAATAAATATTAATATTATTTATAAATCGATAAACAGTTTTCAAAGACAGCCCACGTTTATAAATGGTGAGGCCCACAAAGGCTTAACGCGTCCAAAATAGGAAAATAAAAAGAAATTACTTAATGGTGAAAATAATATTTTTTTAAAATTTAAATTTAAATATATTAAAACAGACGCGTAGCTTTTTATAGGTTTTTTTTTTCTTAATTGCTTTACATTTGTCCTATGAAGGTGCTAAGAAAATAGGGTCAACTTTGACATTTTCTTTTATGAAAAATTCAAAACATTACTTTCTTTCTAGAAATTATAAAATAAAATAAAATTTAAGGAAAAATTAGCTGAATTTTTTTGAAAAAAGTTAATTCACCAAATAGGTAATTTTTTTAAAAAATTTAGGGAAATGTTTTCGAAGAGAGAGTGTAAAATGCGTCCAGGTGGGCGCGCTATCTTTTTAATTATTGGAAAACGTGTTCAGTTAAGTGCGTTTTACTTAACATGTCAACAGGAAAACTTGTCCAATAGGAGTTTTCAAATAATTAACCAAATCAAACTATTATTAATCGAACTTTTTAATCTTTTAACCCTTAATTGAACTAAATTTTTTTTAAAAATTAACCGAACCGAAATATTTCGGTTGGTTAACTGAATTAACTTAAATTTATATGTATGTTTTATTTTGTTTTTGTTAAAACAAGTATAAAGCATATAAAAAATAAATTTATAATGTTCATTTGATCGGATTAATCGAACTAGTTATAGTCTAATACATATAATATATAATATTATTTATTAAGTTCGGTTAATTCCTTGATTTTGAACCAAATTAACTGTTAACCGAAATTTTAAAAAACTTTTAACTGACCTCCAACCGAACTAGATCGGTTAACCGACCGATTAACCGAATTAGATTGATCCGGTCGATTAATTCAGTTTTAACCGAAGTTTGAACACCCCTATCATCCACCTAGGCACGCTTTCACACCCTCTCTAAAAAAAACGACATATTTCCCTACATTTTACAAAAAAATCAACATATTTTATTCAAAATTCAACCCATATTTTTCTAAGGATGTTTAGTTTTTAGATTAAATTTAAAATAATTATTTAATTTTAAGAAAAAAAATCATAATGAATAATTTGAACCTTATTTTAATTTCAATTTATTTGAAAAAAGTATTCAAAATCCAAATCATAACAAAGTGAGAATTTTTCTTAAAAGTAAGATATTTTCATATATTTATGGTTAAAAAAAAACTAACCCTGTTTGTTTTAATTTTGAAAAGAAAAATCAAATCTTTTCTTTCAACAATAAAATCTAATCTATCCTTCTAAAACAAGTAGGAAAAAAAATTCAAATTAATTTCAAAAATCTCAAATTAAGAAACTAACCTTGATAAAATAATTTTAAAAATTCTACTTTGTCACCTTACTGTAATAATAAAGGCAAAAAAAACTTTTCCTGGTCAACTTTTTTACATGCCGTATAAGTTTTATATGCATATTTCTTTTTTCCTTTCCAATGAGTTGCCTGCCATTGATTGTATATGATTCAGTCATGATAAAAAGGACCCATCTTTGTCCTTTTCATGTGTTTAGATCTTGGGGTATTTTCAATTACTAATATTGAAAAGTTGGTAAAGTTACAGAAGAATTTTTTTTGAAATTCATTGTGTCTTCTTCTTTTCTTTTTTTTTTTCTCTTCTTTTGAGCTTCCTTTTAAGTTTTCATTCAACATATATGTCTCTTTTAGTTCCAAATTTTGATTTTTGATCCATTTTTTGGGCTTTGTAAAGGAAGATAAATTCTGGGTTTTGTTTGTTCTGGTTCCAAGTTTCAATCTTTCATTAAGTTTTTTTAGCAAAATCTGCTTGTTTTCCTTGCAGATTTCAAGGGTTTAAGGTTTGAGTGTGGAGAGGGTTTTGGTTATTGATGAAATGAAAAAGAACCCATTTTGTGGTTGTGATGATGGTGAAGATATATGGTATTGTAAGAACAATTTGTTTAGGGTTTTTGGTAGCTCTGCTTTGTGTTTCATTGACTTGCAGCTTAGATTACAGTAAGGTTGAAGAAGAAGAAGCATTTTTTAACCAATTAGTAGATCCAGTAACTGGAGAGGTTGATGAGAATCTGGTAAAGTTAATTGCTTTGCTTTTGTGTTTTACATTAATGTTTATTGATTTGCTTGAACCAATATTGTTTTTATGGACTGAAAGTAATTATACATTTGTTTATTATTAACAAATAGTTCATATTTTTATTGAAAACTATGCTTTAATCTTCTTTTTTTAGGGTAGAAATGGTTGATAGTTTGTTTAATGGAACCTTGGGGGAATATCTTGGAACCATACTTGAGCATCGAATTCGAGCATTTTGAACTTTGTATTAACATGTAATGATCTTTCAATGATTAGTTTCAGGTATTAAAGTAGTTCTAGTGATTTCCATATCGTTTTGTTTTATTTTTTCAGATTATATGTTTGTATGTTGGGTAGAAGTGGGGAAAAAGAAAACCGTACCTATATGCGAGTATTATGTGCTAATGAATTGAAATATTTGCTCAAGTTAGAGAGTTTTTTTGTGAATCGGTAGCTTGAATTTATGGACGGATAGTGCATTCCTATGTTCCTTAGACTTGGGTGCTAGTGTTTGTAGTTAAAGGAGACTTGGGTGCTAGTGTTTGTAGTTAAAGGATCAAAGACGGGTGATTATCTCATACCCATGTCCTGATATTTGTTGGGCGTGGCTGTTGTACATTGTTACTTAGAAGAACTTATGCATTAGATGCACTCTGCATTATTCTTAACCATGTCCCAATATTCTTGGTCATGGCTGTCCCAAAATTCTCTGTGCTAGAATTTTTTTTAAAATGATTATTCAATTGTTTGCTTGCAGGCTGAGTTGTTGTGGATAAGTTGTAGACAAGATTTGAATGGTTTAAATGAAGCTTTTGGAGATCCGAACTTATATCTTCTTGGGGAAACGTTCAGTACAACCAACGATATTACTACAAAAGGTTACTCATTAGCAAAAGAAAACAGTCAGAACTTGATTAGCGTTTTCCATCCTGAGCTTAAACAAGCTATTTCAGACTGCATAAGAAAGAATAATCTTTTATTCCAAGTATCCGGAGAAGATTGTGACCTTAAGACTTGGTACATTCGATATATTGATTCACTGTTTCATTGGCATGATGTTCCTAGAAGGACTTTAGCTACTCAGAGCAATGCAATAGCCCCTGCCCCGAACTTAGGCCCGTCTATAGCTCCGGCTCCTTCTCCTACTTCTTTTTTTCCTCGTTTGAGTCCAGCTTCATTGCAAAGTCCGGCATCTTTACCCTCTCCACTCCCTTCTACGAAAAATCTTCCGGAAAGTACAAGTCCAACCAACGTAGATCCGAGCCACAAGGGGAATGATAACAGTAGAACAATTATTATTGCTTGTGTTGTGACTGCAGTAGTAACATCGGTTGTTGCGGTGTTGTTCTTCATTTTATGCTGTCGTAGAGGTTCGGCATCTAAACAAAATGATGAGAGGCCCCTTCTCAGTTTAAGCTTAAGTGATTTCTCCGGTGGTATGTACTTTCCCATGCACTGTTGTTTTCTAGAAGCTTTTGAAAAGTTTTTGATTGAAACAAATTTTATTTTTCCAGGTTCTTCTCACGCATATGCTTTTGGAACTAATAAAGAAGAGAAGCTAGGACATCATCAATCATTAGGAAATGAATCAAGCCTACATAAAAAGGCTTCGAGTTATGGGAATGTTTATGTTGAATCTAATGCTCAACAAATATCCTTTGATGGTGGGAAGTCCTCGTTCGGAGGTGTTGGTGCTGCCAACAAAGCCTCAGTTGAATCTTTTGATACTATTCCACCGCTACCATTGCCTCCAGGAAGGGTCGGTGCTTCCCAACCTGGATTACCTCCTTTGAAGTCTACTCTTCCTCCAGAACCTCCCGCCCCGATTAGAGCTAGTTCTCCTCCACCACCACCACCTCCTGCCCCAATTAGAGCCAGTCCTCCTGCACCACCCCCCGCACCACCACCCTCTATGAAACCTGCTTCTGCCACTATGGCCCCCCGACCTCCTCCACCACCTATGCCTCCAGGTGCCAAACCTGGTCCCCTCCCACCACCTCCTCCAAGTACCGGTATCGGTCCTCCTAGGCCACCTCCACCAATGCCCTTAGGTTCCAAGGTGCCTAGACCACCAAGTGGACCGCAACGAACAGCAAATGCTATTTCTGGCGAGGGGTCTGGTTCAGTAGACGATACCAACGCTCCTAAAGCTAAACTGAAGCCATTTTTCTGGGATAAAGTTGCAGCGAACCCTGACCATTCGATGGTTTGGAATCAGATTAAATCTGGATCATTCCAGTACGTAACAGTTCTCTTGTTTTTTCTTTTACTCTCTACGCCAATGGATCAGTGTGGGATACATTTTATACTATATTTGCAGGTTCAATGAGGAGATGATAGAAACCCTGTTCGGGTATGCACCCGCAGACAAGAACAAAAATGATAAAAAGAAAGATGCTTCTACACAGGAATCCGTGCCTCAGTACATTCAACTCCTTGATCCCAAGAAGGCACAAAATTTAGCAATCCTTTTGCGGGCATTGAATGTGACCACAGAAGAAGTTTGCGATGCACTTCGTGAAGGTGATTTCCAATCCTCCCATTCTTTTTTGTCCTTCCAAATATGTGCTTATGAGAAACATATGCGTAGAATATGTGTGGCATACATTGTTGGAAAGGGCAGCTGAACGGACATGAAGAATATAAAAAAGGGTAGTAATAATGTGTTTATTTTTCAAACATGATATTCTAACCTGTTGTTTTTAAATCAGGAAATGAGCTCCCCGTTGAACTCCTTCAAACATTATTGAAGATGGCCCCGACGGTGGATGAAGAACTCAAACTCAGAATGTTCAATGGTGAAATTTCTCAACTTGGTCCTGCTGAGCGTTTCCTAAAAGTTTTGGTCGACATCCCTTTTGCTTTTAAACGAATGGAAGTGCTGCTTTATATGTGCTCTCTTTACGAGGAGGTTACTTTTGCTAGAGAGTCCTTTGAAACATTAGAGGTGGGTCATTAATTTTAATTTGGATGACTTGCTTGAATCACGATTGATATTTAGGTCCTATAATTCACGGAAAAACGTGTCTTTGCTATTTCGGCAGATTGCATGTAAGGAACTCAGGAGTAGCCGCTTATTCCTCAAGCTCTTAGAAGCTGTTCTTAAAACTGGAAATCGAATGAATGATGGGACATTCCGTGGTGGTGCACAAGCTTTCAAGCTCGACACACTTTTGAAGTTATCAGATGTCAAAGGAGTAGATGGTAAGACCACGCTATTGCACTTTGTCGTCCAAGAAATTATACGCACAGAAGGTTTAAGAGCTGCCCGTGCTGCAAGAGAAAACAAAAGTTCTCTTCTTGAGGATGTTTCCCCTGATATGGAAGAGCACTACCATAACCTTGGTCTTGAGGTGGTTTCACATCTAAGTAGTGAACTCGAAAATGTCAAGAAAGCAGCATCTATCGATGCAGAAACCTTAACAGGAACGGTTGCCAAACTTGGCCATGGACTCCTAAAAGCACGAGATTTCTTGAAGTCGGAGATGAAAAATACGAACGAACAAAGTGGTTTCCATGAAGCATTAAAGAGTTTTGTGCAGAATGCAGAAGTCGATGTCACGTCATTGCTCGAGGAAGAGAAGAGAATAATGGCATTAGTAAAGAGCACTGGTGATTATTTTCATGGTAACGCACATAAAGACGAGGGCCTACGCTTGTTCGTCGTAGTACGCGACTTTTTGATAATTTTAGACAAGGTTTGCAAAGAAGTTAGAAATGCCCCAAGGAAACCGGTTAAAACACATCAAAAACATGCTTCTAATGCATCATCTTCTTCTTCTGAGTCTCGTCTTGCACCAACTTCTCCTGATCCTCATCAGAAGCTTTTTAATGCAATTGCTGAACGAAGGATGGAAAATTTTAGTTCTAGTTCCGATGACGAGAGTTGATACTCGATAGTTTTGCTGTAAAACAAGGTATGCTCTCCTACATGCCGAAACTTAACATATATGTGGCCTTAGATTATGTTGTTGGTGAGATCTAACTTCTAGTTTTTCTCACCTGATATTAGCAGTTGATGAAAATCGGAATCCATTGAAGCATTTGTGCCGGGATTGTTCGATAAGGGGGATACATTTAAAGTACCAGAAGAAAAGGGGTTCAAATTCAATGATAAAATTTCATGAAGCTAACATCAAATACTGCAGCTGAGACCATTGGTATTAGATTTTATTGTTGATTTTCCCCTTTTCAGCTCATCTTGTTGTGCATTAGTAGTTGGATTATTAAAGATTCTTTCATTTTTTTTTTCTTAAAATTCATAATCCTTTTGTTAATTCTCTGTTAATAATTTTGCTTTGAAAAAAAAAAATATTATCATCAAGGTGGTTTTGGACCTAGGATTACCATAATTTTTAACTAATATTTTCGCTTTAATGAAAGCACCATTGATGTTTCTCATGAAAAAGGGTATGAAGAATTTAAACGTAAGCAACTGTTTTCTTCTGTATTTCAGTGAGGTTTTAATGAGCAAACAAAGACATATATTAAATACAACAAAATGGATTCGTATACAGAAATCGGCAGTCCCCGAGCGAGGGTTCATCGGGAATCTGTCGCGTGCAACACAGAAAATAAACCAAAATAATAATAATAACAATTATTTCTTGACTTGAGTTCTGGAAAATTTCATCTGGTTTACCAAATATTACGTCTTCTTTGCCTGTGGACACAACTCACAACATGAAACAAGAAAAGTCTTAGAAATGCACCATTTCACGACATTGATGTTTACGTGCACTTTAAGTTATGTTATCGAGACTCTTCATTCTCTACATGTCTGACATATGTTTGGACATAGGCATGAACACATGATCCTAATCTTAGAAATGAATGCTAGGCACGAATGGATCGTTTAGTGATAACATTGACATGTAATGCATTTTAGATTCTCGATGTATATATCCAACATGAGTATAGAAAACTTAAAAGAAAACTTTTTGAGGCATGAACTTGACAACTACTCCCATATTGGGGCCTGAACTATTTTTTGTTCAAATTAGTCCCTGATATTTCCTTGAAAACCTTAGTTTAGGCCCCAATATCATAATAATTGTCAAGTTTAAGGATTAAGTTGGACAAGAAAAAGATCAAACTCCAATGTGAGAACACTTACCAAATTTAGGGACTAACTTAAACCAAAACAAAGTACAAGCTCGAATGTGGAAGTTGTTGCCAAGTTCAAATCCCAAATAATGAGATTTAACCTCCTAAAGAATTGATGGGAGAATCAAAAAATAAAAGCAATACCTTTTTTAAATATTTCTTATGAAGTTTCATTGCCCCAATGCAGGCTTTCTTGGCATCCAAATTACCAGTCATGTCATTTAGAATCTGATTAAGAAAAAACAGGCAAAAGCGTTAAGACAACATAAATAATAATGTTGTTAATATAAATTTTGATATGTTCGTGTTTTTGTCAATGTTTCATGGTTTTGGAAGATGCAATGCATAACGATGGGTAAAAGTACCATGGAGGTCCTTATACTAGGAGTTAGATTGCATTTTTCCCTTTGCTCAAAAAAAGGGCAAATTAGTATTTATACATTAGATTAAAGAGTAAACTAGCCCTTCTATTAAAATCTTCATCTATTTCTACTATTAAAAACCGGCTTGATTGACAGAATAACCAGATAGTTAAACATAGTGTGCCATGTGTACTTTATGCTAACATACAACGGCCAGTTTTTTAATAATAAAAATGGATGAAATATTTTTGACTGCTCTTTGATCTAATGTACAGGGCCTAATTTGCCCATTTTATGAGTAAATGGGGCAAAATGCAATCCGACTCCTAGTATAGGTGCCTCCATGGTTCTTTTACCCATAACGGTGGTGCTATGGTTGTTATTCACCAAGTAATCAATCCGAATAAAAGCTACAAACATGTAAGCTTACCTTAACTACATCATCGAGGCCCCGAGCTTCATGTAGTAGCTTCGAGCTCTTATCTTTTAAGACACTTGCAACAAGGAAAACAGAAATCGGGAGGGAGGCATCGGAGCTTTTAATTTTCATATTTTCTCTCTCGTACTTCCCACATGGACGTCTCGATTTTGGTTTCCCTTTATTAGAACCAACAGCCTTCGTAATATTTGATCCAGGTTCTTCATACAAAGAGAACAAGTCCGGATCATATTCGAGAGCCCACATCATCTGCAGAAAGTTTAGGTAGCAATACAAAGTGACTTTGAGTAGAATTCTTGTGAAAAATGCCAAGACACATAAGTAAGAATACTGTAATACAAACTGATTGTACTTTATCTCGATCTTTTAGCTATATTCCTCGGAAACCAGTCATCCTATAGATTAAAGAACTAAGTGTTTCATAACAATCGTCGTGCTAGCATTAGTAAGTGTTGAATATACCTCCCATAAATACAATGAATCACAAAACGAGAACTCTCGACGAAACAAAACCATTAGCATCCGGAAAGCAAAGAGATAGTCACCTCCACCCAGTGTCTCTGTAAAACCGATATAAGAAACAAAATAAATAAGTCCCAACCAAGATGTTCGACGAACTATGTTACTGGACTCGGGTGCAAGTATTGAACACGAGTATGTGTCCGACACAGGAATGTTCAATCTTTTCCGAGATTTCCAGATATTTGGAGAATCCTTAGAGAACCATATCCTCAAACCCGTTTCTGGATATGGGTCCAACATTGATACTTCAAGCAAAATGAGAAAGAAAGCACAATGCATAAACACCGGAGAATGAAAGAAATAAATTTCATTCCATACCAAAATGGTGATGAAGTTTCGGATCAATGACTTGAGTTACTGCAGCCAAATAACTAAGTTGTTTCTCTACCCCAACAGAATTCCCAGTGCACCTGAAATTTCCTCGCTTTAAGATTGAAAATAGGAAAATATATCATTAGAAACTCATTACAAAGTTCACAGAAAGAAAATACTAGAAAAGGAAAACGAAGAAACGAGTATCGTAAATCACGAAACATGTAACCAATCATACTAAAATACGCTTTTTATTCCGGATATCAATATATATATGCAAGCAAGTATAATGAATCCAAAGGACGGAAAAATAGCATTCTGGATACAAAGCATGTAGAACTGAGTAGAAATTCTCAGACTAGACAATCCCGAAGACAAGCAGTAATTAAAGATATAATTGTCACATCCAATATATGTGAATCTCGAAAGGACCATAAAGATATTAGGGGTTACAATTCCACTTAAAAAAAGAAAAGAAACGAACTTAATTCTCAACTCTAGAGATATGCATAAACACATATTTAATCAAGTAGGAGCTCGAACTTAAGTCGGATACTCGAAAATAGACCTAGTGCATATGAAAAAATAAGCCATCGCATTACCATAGTTTTGCGATAAACAGAGCCGAAAAGATAAACAAGGCCAAAAAAGAAAGGAAAGGTACCAATCTACGCATAAGACGCTCAAAGCACCAAAATGCATCAGCTTCATCTTCGAGAAGAATAATCATGGGAGAGCAAAGATCACTCATTCCTGCTCAGCATTATAATTGAATTTAGCTTTCAGAATTAGTATTAGATTACAAATGTAGATAAAAGAATTTATTATTCCCTTTGTTACAAAAGAAGTTTCGATTGATTGAGGCCGTCAACAAATAGAAACTATAATTATCGTTTTAAAAAGGAAATATTCGTGTAATTACTCACCTTGTCCATAGCCAACATCCGTATCTATCCAGGCATAAACAGAGAGAATATCCCAAAGTTTCGACAAATTCTCTTGTTTCTCATAGAATACTAAAGTCCTGTCGGTGCGCATGACATCAAGACCTAGCAGAAACGTAAATACGAGAAACACAGGTCATGACTTAGAGAAGAAAGCAACGAATCAAAGTGAGACATGCATTTAAAGTCGAAAAAACAACAAACAAACCTATTTGATGTAACGTAAGCAACCACTGGATTGCTTTCTTATCCAAAGGACCACGAGGCGTTAGCTCCTTCATCATTTCTGTATTATTACCATTCATACCTGAATCATCGATCAGGTATTAGTTCCGGGTTTATTTCACTTTCAGCAAATTATAAAAAGGGGTAACATTGCCTATAACTTGCCTGGATTTATCTCTGAAAGTACAAAAGGGTCTTGAATAGGCTGACCATCTTCAGTAATAACAGGTGCTGTAATATATCTGCCACTTCCAATAACGGGGAAGATTTCACGACATTCGTTTTTCCATCTAGCGTATTGCACCCTGAGGTATAAAAACGAGAAAACAACACTTAGAACAAGCCCAGCAGAGAACTGATACAAGATGGGAACAATTTATTACCTTCGATGTTGCCTTATTTGATCCCTTTCATCAAATGTGCTCTCGGGATCGTAACAGGCAAGTAGAAACTCCCAAACTTCTCCTCTAATTGATGGATGAATCCCCTGTGTTTGCCAACAAAAATAAATATAGCCTTACACAGCTCAATATATGTTTATTTCAAATGAATTACTTCTGAAACTCGAAAACTATACTACCAAGAACAATCATTCGAACATGACATGAACTTACCCCACGTTGGATTCGATGTAGAGTTTTTCCAATATCCAAATGCCCATCGAGAGAAAATGCAGCTTGCCATTTTCTTGCACTTAGAGTTTTACCCGGCTGCACAAGCAAATAAATGAGAAAAACATCTTAATCGAATCAAAAGCACCTCTTTTTTTTAACAATTAATGCAAAACTTGAACTCGACTTCATTTACAAAATTAACAAAGACAATAAAGATAACACGAAAAGCATTTGACTTGAAAACTAATTTACACAGACTCGAGTATCAGTGGTCAACCCAACACGTGCCTGAATGTTAAGACTCGAATTTGAATTTGCAAACACCGTATACCAGTGTCTTAAATATAAATATATATAAAAACAAATAATGCAATACCATACATAATAATGTTTATTTACTTCTATAATTAGCCATATAATTATATATGAACACCAATATCAATCAATATACTTATTGCCTATTATGCAACTCAATTTTCTATTTTCATCCCTAATTATTACACATTTAAGCTCAAACAATCCATATGATGAAAAGGATGTACGGATCGAACCAGAGAAACAGTGGACCGATCTTCGACTCAAGATGAGGGTCGGATATGGGTATACCCCAAACATGAATATGCTCAAATTTCTCCATTTTTTTGGCTATAGTCGAAGATATATCGGACACAAGTACAACAAAACTAATACAACAAAAGAATCATTGTAACAGTGATAAACAATGAATTGATCAAAGATAAGAAAAAACCACAAATCTACATCAAGTTCATAGCCTAAAGAAAAACATTTGATAACAGCATTTTTACATATGTATAATTCAAGATCAGATCCAAATGAATTGGATAAATTCAATTAAGGCTAAAATTCAATCAAATTAGAACCAATAATAAAGCAAAAAAACAAACCTTGATCTTAAATCTGGTTCTAGGAACATCAGTGCATTCAGGTCTGACTGCATAATAAGAATCAGCAGGTTCTGCAGGACCTCCCCACATTTACCAAGAACAAAAAAAAAAAAAAAAAAAAAAACTTCTTTTTTGGACTAAAAAAGGATTTTTCTTCTTTTTTTTTCTTTTTTTGTTTTGCTGCAATATCACCAAAAGCTAGAACTTTTGAAGATAAAAACAAATACCCAGAAAATAAAATCAAAGGAAATGAAGGGTCAGTCCAGTCAAGTCAAGTTCTTTAAAGAACCCAACAACAACAAAAAAATCCTATATTTTTCTTGGGGTCTTTTTACCCTTTCGTTAAAGAAAAATATAATTTAAAAAATCTTACTTTTTTGCAGTTAATTATGGGTTTAGTTGGTGGGAGGTGGTGATGACTGCGGCGGTGGTAGCGGTGGTAGTGGCAGCCATGTTGGTTGACATCTATGATCTATCTCTTTAAAAAATAAAGACATTAAATGCGGTTTTATGCTTTTATTTTTATTAGTCTCCCTATTGTTTCTCTGTCTTTTGTCTAAATTTTAATCACCACTTTTTTCATTGTATTAAATTGAACTCTAAAAAATTATAAATACTGAATATTATTATTTTTTTATCCTAATTTTTTTATTTTTTTCAAAGTTAATATTATTAAAATTTAGAACATTTTAGTTTGATGCAGTTTAAATATTTTTTTGCCACATCATCAAATTTTAAAGAGATTAAATTATTATTATACACTCATTCATAAAGAAATTATTTTATGGAACCTTCGCACCATATTATTCATGGTCATTTTTTAATTATTTAATAACATTTCAACAATTTTTTCCATGTCATTCACAAATAATTTTGGTAATTTTTTTACCTTGAATTTAGAATCCTGAACTCGTAACTCGTAACCTCGAGCCCTTAAATCTTGAACCCAAATTCGTAACCTCGAACCTTTAAATCCCAAACTCAAAACCCAAATACTAAACATTAAATCTCAAATCCAAACCCTTAATCTCAAGGTTCAAGATTTAGGGTTCGAGTTGAAGATTTAAGATTTAAAATAAAATAATTACCAAAATTATGTATCTGGCATGAAAAAAAAATGTACAAAAATTATTATTATTTTTAAATTGGTTGCACAAAAAATAAAAATAAAAATATAAACTTATGAAAAAAAAAGATTAAAACTTGTAAAAGAATGAAAGATATTTATTTATAATTTAAAAAATAAATTATTTTAAGTAATTTAATTAAAGTTAAATTAAGTTGGAGAATATATTAAATATAGATGAGTATACAATATGATCTTAAAAACTATGATTTTTAATATGATATCCTAATATAATTTATTTTCTATAAATAATATAAAAAAGTGCATGGAAGAATAAAAATACAAATATTAATTTAGTTAAAAATTATTTAAAATTAGAAAATTTTATTATATTGATATTTTAGTTTTTTTAATAATTTTATATACAAATTTAAATTAAACAACTAAAAATCACTATTTAAAATAGATAAATAAAATTAGAAATCGAATTTAAAATCGATGAAGATTCATACAAAAATTATCTACCACTCTATACATTATTCAATGAATTGATCAACATATTTTTATATAGTAAATATTTATCTATATCATATAGTATATCTTTTTGAATTGGTGTTATGGATAAAATTGGAAATAATTCAATAAATATTTTTTTTTTAAATTGAGAAATTACTTACTTAAAATTTACAATCACATTTTTATCATTTACTATTTTAATATACAATATTTAAATAAAATAATTAAAAATAAAATATCTAAACATAATTTAGTATGAAAGATATAGTATTAAATCAAGTAAATATTCTTAAAAATATTAGTTAAGTAAATGAGAATATTGAAACTCGGGGAAAAGTATTATAGAGGTTTCTATATTAAGAATCGAATTATATTTTGTCCCCTTAAAAAATAACAAATTACTCTCTATATATTAGATCAGAGAGTAAATTGATCATTTCTGTTAAAAAATTCATTCATTTGTATTATTAAAATCTAATGTGGCTGATAGAATAATCAAACAGTGACATGTGCCATGCCATGTGTACATCATACTAATGTACAATGACTAATTTTTAACAGCAAAAATGAATGAAATTTTTAATAAAAAATTAATTTACTCTTTGATTTAATATATAAAAATTAATTAATCTATTTTTAATAGAGAAAATAAATATTTATAATATTTGTACCACTTATGAATACATATTGTGGAAAGGTGTTGACCATTTCTTCTTGGAGCCAAGTCAATAACCATTCTTCATGACCAAGTAAAAGTGGTGAGCTTACCTATGAGAAAAAGTAGTTGTACCTAAAAAAAACAAAGAAAAGTCAAGGCAGTCTTTTTAATTTTGTTTTGAAGTTCAACATTATTAATATAATTTTCCTTTGAAACAAACAGAAAATTAAGATTTCATAATATCTTTTTGAATTAATTTCCACACAATTTGAAGATATTCATAAAACACTTGTAGATTAGTAAAATTTACACCAACTTGATTGGTCACGGAATACGGATTTTCCAATTACTTAGTAATAGTATGTGGATGGTCCGTATTTTCATAAGAAGATTATCAATAAATTTATCCGTCGAAATTAATTCCACCAAAAGGGCATTATTAATATAAATTTTGAACCTAATCTAATTCAATTAATGATATAATTAATCAAGTTCAAAATATTTATATAGAGTGATTTATATTTGAAATATCTCAATTTTGAAATAATTTAAAAAAAATGTTTAAATGATTTGAATTAAAATAATTCAAACTCGAAATGATTCAAATATGAAGCAATTCGAACTTGAATTTTAAAGTTTCTGTTTATTTCGATTTAGATCAATTTTGAATCTGAGTAATTTTGGATTCGAATCACTTTGAGTTATAATCATTTAGAGTATGAATTATTTTGAGTACGAATCATACGATTTTAAGTTAAGTTATTATGAGATCGGATTATTTCAAATTTCGATTACTTTAAATTCATATCATTCTAAATTATTTAAATTTTTTTGGATTTAAATTGTTTCGAATTCGAATCATTTAAAATTCATATCAATTTTCTATTCAAGACAATTTGGATTTAAATTATTATAGGTTCAAGAATTTGAGTTATATGAATTCGGATTATTGCTCGGAAATGTTGAATATGAGCTAAAATTAATCAAATAGAATTTTCATTTTCGAGAGAAAACTTGTTCGACGATGAGAATTATACTTCAGGTTGATTTCTCAGCAAATCAATGAACTTGAAGGGAAAAAAGAGAGTAAGAATCAACAATATTTTCTCAGTAAAAAACAATACATGGATTATGGTTGGGGTTTTCCCAGCAAATCAATGAACTTGAAGACAAAAGTAAGAATCAACAATAATTTCCCAGTAAACAAGCAGATGCTAAAATGATTACATTTCAACTGTGTTTTTCCATAAGATCATCCTCATCACTCTCGTTACAAATCTTTACATGATAACAAAATTGTCTCTCTTTTTTTGCTTGCCTGTCAATTATTTTTGCCTATCTCCATTTTTTTCATCAGCCTTATTGTATTGTATAAGATTGAATCCAAAATCCCAGCAACCTGCAATCCGTGGAGAAGATTTATGAACCTTAGAGTTACTGTCTACAAGAAGAAAATTAAAGACCGAGATTAAGGTTTTACTAGAAATTTAAACTTGACTTAAATTTAATTTAATTTCATTTTTAAAGCTTAAACTTGGTTCGGAGAAAAATCGACCTCCCTCAAACAGGCTGGATGAAACTCGTTTACCTATTAAAAAACCAGCTTGATGTTCATGCTCAACTTCAATCTCTATAGTTTGTTAAAACCCAAGCTAGACTTCAAAATTGAGATTTATCTGGAATAATAGATTAAATTATTATTTTGGTCCTCTATTATGTTCAAATAATTTGGTACTTTATTTTTATAATTTCATTAATTCAAATAATTAACATCAATAATTAATGATATTTGAATCGGACCGGAATGGCTGGTTAGACTGAAAACTAATCGAGGTCTCCGTTCAAAGAATGACATTAAACTAGTTGGATTAAGAACTGATACGAATCGATTGAACTGAATTTAAAAAAAAAAGTTAATATTTTAATCGGATCGGCGAACCAATGACTTGATTAGTCGACTACTGATCTGATTCTAAAAACATTGCCATTAACTATTTTGATTAAAATAATAAAACAAGTTTTTTTTTCCTAAAAAAACGTCCCTTTTAAGATTTATTGTTATTAAGAAAAAAATCTAAATTTATATTTTAATTGAATTAGTTAATGATATTATTTATTTAAATAAACTATTAATATTATAAAATAGATAATCTAAATTTTAAATTAAAGTATAATAGATGAATCAAATAAAAGATTCCGAAAATGATCCAAGAAAGATTGTAAGATACTAACCGTGAAAACACCTCCAATTATAGCGCAAACATTGGTGAGAAAGTGTGACAATGATTTTGGGTTTTCGGTTATTAAAACCTGTGTAAGAAAAAGGAAAGGAATATGTCAAATTTTGCTCTCTCTTTTTGTTAATTTAGTTTTAATTTTTTTGAGTTAAATTTGACCTTCAATCTTTTAAAAAGAGTCGAATTTGATTATTAACCTTTTAAAAAAGAGTTGAAATAATGTTTTTTAACAAGAATACTAACTAAAATGTTAAATTTTTAAACACAGCAATCTATGTGATAGCCCACGAGTACTTCATACTAATTTTTTTTTTTGAATTTGTATAAACATTTTATGTATCTTAATTTTGATTTTTATAATTTTTGAATTATTTGTTGATGTAACCATGACGTGCACTTGAACTGTTATACGAATTGTCAAGCCAATAACATTAAAAAGTAATATTTTAGTCATCATTAAAAAAATGCAATTTGACTCTTTTCTAAAAGATTAAGGGTCAAATTTAACTAAAAAAAGAATAAGAACCAAAACGACAAAAAAAATATAAACGTTGAGGATTATATTTATTATTATGCCAAAAGAAAATTGTCCAACTAAAGAAAAAACCAGAAGGATTGAAGATAAAAACCTGGTTAAATGTAATTAAGCAGTTTTGAAGAACAATTACCAGCATTGGAGATAACTCGAAATGAAATTTGGCAACAGGCATGTTTACGCTTTGTGCCAGACTGCTGTGTGTTGTGCACTCGTATTGCTCGATTAACGAACTTCCATGAGAAGATTTTACCGTAACCACCTCTGTTTTCACTACTTGAAGGTAATGTTCAATCTGAAAAAAGTAATTAAGAATGGTGAAGCTTGTAAGTTTAAAGAGTTTTCTTCTAGTTCCTGTGGCTTATCTTTCAGATTTTACACCATATTACAATGTTTTTTTCAAACCTGTTCATTCTAAGTTTTTAATTTAATTCGAAAATTCAATTAAATCAATCAAAATACAAATTTGATTCAATCCAATTTAATTATAAAAAAAGTCAACAATTTAAATTTGTCTAATCTAAACTTGAATTAACCCGAACTCAAATTGTCTCAAACCCTAATCTGATCCAAATCTAACACAACTTGAATCTAAAACGTTTTGAGCCTAAAAGTCGTGAACAAATAACCTGAATTAGAAGAGGGGACTAGAACCTGAAATATCCGACTTATAATGACTAAATTCGAAAAACTCAAACCTCAAACCTAATTGACTTGAATCTAAAAGAAAAAAACTAAATTCAATACGACTTGAACTCGAAAAGATTTGAATCTGAAATTCACTCAAACTTGAAATGATCCAAATATGAGACTAACCAAAATAAAATGATCCGGAAAAATTAAAACTAAAATTGGATTAATATAAATTGGCCCGATTTGCCCAATTGATTAGTCTAGTTTCCCTAATGACTTAAACTAAATTCAAAATAATTTAAACTCGAAAATATTTAAATCTGAAAATGACTTAAACTTAAAATGATCCAAATATGATGCTAAACAAAATGAAATGATTCGAAAAAAGTGAAACTCAATTTGAATTAATATAAATTAGCCCTATTTACCCGATTGATTAGTCTAGTTTTCCTAATCGCAATTGCCATAATTTCTGCTGACGAGTCACGCTATAGATTATAGATTCCTAACGAGTTCTTAGAATACAATATTGTTATTGTGGTTTAAATATGTACTTAGTATCTTACTCCACCAATTGATTGCTTTGTGGAAAAAGGTAGATAAAAGAAGATTCACGGTCAACACATTGGCACTTAAAATGGAAAACGCGCAATTGAAACAGAAAGTATCATATGAAAGAAGGAACTTACTGTAACATTTGCGTCTAAATCCCGGTGATTAATGAATGATCGACCGTTCAACTTGTCGTGGCTTCTACCGAGATACGGTATTAGTCGCTTCACATCACTTAGTACTTGGGGTGAAATTATTTTACCAAAGGAAAGATGGCCAATGACATGAGACATGTTCATGTGAGAAGAGTCAAAAGAATGGGCTCCTGAACGAGACGAAATGATAAGGTTGCCAGGAACCTGCATATTGCAACACCAAGTGCTTTCAGTTTTTAAGGAATAAATAAATGATTGGACAGACAAATAATACGTAAAATAAGTCCAATTTTCAGAATCTAATCTGGGATTGTAATTATCACCTTTTTCACACGCACGTATCCTTCAATTCTGCATCCTCCTGTCAATGGTGCTGGTCTATTCTTCTCTAAAGCCAGCTTCTGGTTCTCCAATGGAGTAGGTGAGACCAGTTCTTCCATTGCCTGGAAGAAACGACGATTGCAATGGGTCATGCATGCACCTTCATCTAATTTGGTTTCTGAAACCGATCAGTAATTGGAAATAGCCATTTTAAATCAAATTTTAGGTGTACCTTAACCAGTGCGTCTGTATCGCGATCTCCATAATAAGATTCATGTTCATGGTGTCCATCGTCATCCCTAAAAAACTTACAAGTCAGACAAGGAAAATCCGCATACAGAAGGTTCAGCCGCATTAAATAGCTAGGAAGAAATAATCTTCTAGAATCTAGAGTTCGTGGTCAAATGAATGTGGAAGGTTAAAAACATAGGACATATACGAGCTTCATATACTCGTTTTTGGTTATTAATTCTTCTGGCAATAGTAGTGTCCGATTATTCCTTACAGAATATAATCACTGCATGTTGAGAAAGTTGTGGAACTAAGCAAAACTAGCAAGATTTTTAGGCTTGCTCCACTGTTGAGATGTTTTGGAGAGTATGACTTAAGGCTCAAATATAAATACTGTTAAGAATTCTACTCTTTAACCCTTATTTGGACTACAAGTGTTCTTTTTTTTTCCTTTCCTCATTGATCAAATTATGCACTTGCAATTAAGTTTACAAGTATAGCACTCTTTTTGCAAAAATGAGTTATATGAGTGTAATTTTCATGAAACGTACTATTATATCCACTATTTTCATAACTTCTCTTTCATTACACATTACAAATAATATAAACGTGATTTCGTTCACTCTCATTACCCATAATTTATAACATGTTCTTGTGAATTAACCTATATTCCTCCCTCATTTGTTTTATAACCATTCTTTAGAGATAACTACTTTGGAAAGGCTATAAATAGAAGATTCAAAGTTTAAAATTTCATTTAAGGGATTTTTTTAATTGTTTAACAACCTTGGCACTCCAAAATTCTCTCTGCGTTCTTTTTACAATTACAATAACCAATGTAATTCTTATCTTTCTCAGCCTCTTATTTGCTTCCATCATCACTGCCTGTCACCTTACTTATTTTTCATAAACTGCTCCAATCTTTCTCTCCATGAAATCTATTTTACTAAATTGTAACTTTTCGTACCTTTACCAAAAGAATCCTTTGCAGTTTATTGAGTAACAAGCAACGGTAAGAAAAGACAGAACGAGGAAGAAGGGGGGGGGGAGCGGGAACAGGACAGTAAGTCATTGACATAAGGCTAGCAAAGATATGTACAATAATATTTTCTTTTACCTCAAATCACTGCCTTTTCGAAAAATGCGAATGGATGGATACCCTTAAACGTGATGCCTGTAATGAAAAGAACACAGAACAAGGATCACAGTAATTAGAAAACAAGAGAGAGAAAAAAAATTAAACTTGAAGGAGAGCTATAGATAATATACAACATTTGAAATAATTCTATATTAGAAGCAAAACAGTATTGTTTAAATAAATGAAGTGGTACCTCTAACACAAGTATTGGCTAGTGGTCAAATAATGACATATAATCATATTCTAAGACAAAAAGTGTCAAAAAAAAAAAAATACCTCTTACACAAGTCAGCTGCTTCGGTGCAATCAACTTTTGCCAAAATAATACGTCCATCCTTGTCTGGATCATACCTGTAAAAACAAAGGGCGCAAATTTCTATGCTAAATCAAGAAACTGTGTACACACAAATTCCATTGGAAAAAGAAAAATACGCCTGCTCAGACCTTTCTTTAATTATCTTTGCAGCTTTCTCCCACGATGATCTCTGAAACCAAAGAAACATTGTTGAGGAAACTTATAATAAGCTAAGAAGACACTCGAGCTCAAAATCCTAAAAAGGAACAGCTCTATGCTCATTATAAAGGAACAAGAACAAAAAACTAAGAAACACTTTACATCAGAGAGGATAACAGAGGGTCAATAAAATGCTCACTTATCAAAAAATGAAAAAAAAAATATAGCTGGTCATAATATAAAAGTACATAATCACAACATTAGTTAATTGAAACAGAAGATACGGCAACTACATCAGCATCCCGTACAAAATTAGTTATGAATGATTCCTACACACAGCTGAAGAGCTAGACAATAATGCTTTCAGCCAGTACTTCAAGACAAAGATCATGCATGGATTACCAGGCGAGTGCTCCAATAGCACCAAGGAGCAAAAAAATTGAGGACCAAAATTGGGTGCCTGCAAGAAAGACATTCAAAACAAGTAGATAGAGGTATTACCAAGATTGGAATTTAACAAAGAAAGCACCAAAATGGGAATATACACACATAAATTAAATGGCTTGCGATTTTGTATTCAACTTACTCCTGTGAAAGTTTGGCAAAGCTATCACTATTCAATGATACGGAACCCTCAACAGCTTCATCATCAACTTCATCTCCATGCTGACTGACGTGTGGAACAGGTTCTGAATGAAACTCAATAGCCTTGTGCCTTAATCGTGGATCTATAGAAAACTTTCGAATCGTTTTTGTTATATTCAACCTGTTCTGAAAACAGAAGGCACAAATTTAGTCATATGGACCGAAGTTTATATGTCAAAATGCCATCGAGGATAAACATTCAGGCCTCTTGAAGAATGGAGTATGAATATAAATATTGACAGGAAAATATTTAAAAAAATACTCAGGCATAGGCGTGTGGTATATTTCGTTTTCTTTAGCATAAAAATATTATGATATAAATTTACGAAAAAATATAGGGAACAAGAATATAGCTCATCCAAAATTTTCCAGACATAATCTATGCCAGGCATTTGAACTTTGAAGTGCATTATTAAGTTTCCAGCCAGTAAAACATTTTGGAGCAAGGGCAAGATCCATCTCTTATAAGATTTAGTGATAAACAGGAGCATAAGTTATCCTTTTCAATTTAAGTTAAGCAGAAGAAACACATCTGATGATAGATTCTTACAGTTCCCAAGGCATCACTCACGTCAACGGATGCAAATTCACATGAGAACGCTGGAAAACTGGAGATCAAAGAGAATTGTCAGCCAACCTAATTATCTATCATTAAAAATAAAGCTTGAAAAATGTTAAAGGATATTGAAGAAATAAACATACATATTAAGATCACTGAAACCGTAGCAACCTATGACAGCTTTGAAGAAAATCAATTTAGTCATGTTCAAATATGCATGCATGGTTAATTGGCACGTAGCAACATAAAGCCAACGGTTACCAAAAATCTGTGTAGAACTCTCAAAAGCAGCAAAAAGTACCCCCTCGAACCACAATATGATGTAATCTTATCGTTTATTTGCTAATCAAGCAAGAACAATACAACTGTCTTTTCTTGCTAAGCTAAATTGACACCAAATATGAGATCAAGCAGAAACTTAAGTATCGTCATGTTCTCAACACCTGAAATTCAATACTTTTCAAGCCACTACTGCCCAGTACACTGTCTATAAAATGACATATACAAAGAAATAAAAATTTATATAACCACCTGTTCGATCTGCAAAGTAAAAATCCCTCTGCTTCTAATTTGACATGAAGTTCACTTGGACCTTCGGTATAGTAGCAATAAACAGCTATTATCACAGTTCAGCCAGGAATCATCCATGTACATGTACATTCACATATAGTGTATATATATACACTAATAGATATACTCAACCTATTCTTTCTTCTTCTTTTTTTAACTTTTTAAACAAGACCGGACAACAACCATGACAGGCAACATGATGATGCCAGTCAAAGTACAAGGCTAACTCTCACAGGACAAAGATTACCTCAACTTATTCCTATTGTCTTTAATAAATGAGATAAGGATGATGCATCCATAAAGGAAATTGGGGGAAAAAAGCCAACAACAGCTGTTACTTCAAGACCCAAGATCAAGACTGAATGCTAGGACACTGCCACATAAACCAAAAGACTTTAACTACATAAAGGCTTTACAACCTAATGAGAACATCAGATGATTTCAATGTACAGAAAATGAATGCACCTGATGTTAAAATCAATGCGTAAAAAGTCCCCATCAGAACTATTGTCAATAATAATAGATGTCGAGGTGCTGACTGTTAAATATTTATTCAGTTCCTGCAAAATATATATCGCAAATTATAATTAAGGGGAATGGCAACGACTACCGAGATAAAAATATGTCAGATAAATGTTGTTTGGATAAAAAAAAAATCAACTCTACACACCAACCACGTCAAATCAAATCGAAGTTGAAGAACAGAAAAGCTGCCTACCATTCCAAATAAAAATATCATAGCCAATGCAGCTGCTATGGACAACCATGCACCCGATACCGATGCCTCTGTCAAATCTCTAGGGATTTTCCTGCAGAAAAAGAAAATAATAATTGATGAAAATCATACTACCACGACACTTAACATTTACTTAACCATACAATAGATATCCTTGAAAAAAACAAAAACAAAAAAATAACTTTAAGAAAAGGAATTTTAACCAAGAATTTCAGCAGATGACTTATGCTATAATTGGTAACCTCAACGTGAAATTGAAATTTGAAATGCATGTATAAATTAAGGTTAAATTTTGAATTCATTGCTTAATGTATATATTAATGAATTTAGAAAGTAATCATAAATGTTATATTTACGTATATTTTATTACACAAATTACACTATTTTGAATTTGAAATTTAAGCTCTCAAAACTTAATCAGAGAGATAAACCTCAATATCTTTAAACGAAGAATTTCAGCTCATACGTCACATTACTAACGAAGTCTTAGCAACCAAACAAGAATTCATCAAATTCGTTGAAACGGATAATAAACCGAAGCTAGCAGGTAGCTTTCATTTTCCAGATAAAAAATTAGAAAGAACTTTCAAACCTTATAAAGTGCTTAGATCCATAAAAAAATTTCAAACTTAAATTAATTCGCATCAATCATCATAAACTTTTAAAAGAAAGAATGCGATCTACGAACCTGTAAAAATCAACGGCTTTGAACTTGCTTGAAGAAATCATGGCTGATATTAATCATTCAAAATCAGATTTCAAAAGAGAAAGATTTTTTAAATGAATATATATATATAAATTAAAAACAGAAACTTAAATTCCAAGAAATCTGGCAATTGATAAAGAGCATTCTTTCCTAATGGTTGTACGAGGGCGAAGCAATAGCGTTAAACTCTCGTTCCTTTTATACGTGGATTTCTTCTTCTTCTTCTTTTCATATTTTTATTACTTTATCTTTTTTTAATACAGGTATTCTTTTATATAGCTAGCAGCGTAGCACTAATTAGACTGGTTCATGAGTTGGGTTACTCATCTAAACTTGAAAGGCTCACTCAAAATTTAGGAGAATTTAGGCAAAAATATTATATCAGAAAAAAGGATTTGGGCAAAAAAAATTAGGCTAGGTTAAAATATGAGTTAGGCTTGAGCTTGAATATTTAAGACCCGGCCCGACCCATTTGTAAGTTTATAGTATTTTATATTATGTAATTTATGACACATTAAAAAAACATATACTAAATATATAATACTACTCTAATGTAAACATTAAAATAATATTAAGATTACTATATTAAAATTTTCAATAAATAAAAAAGGTATAAAATTATTAAATATTAAAATAATATAATATAAATATTTTTAAAAAATTAAAAAATAATATGGACGAACCTAAAATGTGATTGGGTTAGTCTTTTGCAAATATGAGCGAGTTTGGGCAAAATTTTAGGCTCATATTTTGGATCAAGTTGAGGTTGGACAAACATAAAGTATGTTAATATAATATTTAGGCTCGGCTAGAACCCGTCCCAACCCAACACATGAGCACCTCTAACCGTAATTGACTACAAACAAGACTAGCTACATTTTGCAGGAAAATCGAAGTGTTGTTCTTTAAAGTATGCTATGTAAGATAAATGAGGGCAAATATGAGTAATAATTTCTTTTTGAATATTTCAATATTTATTTAGGTTAATTATTAATGATACCTAGTAAATAAAAGATGATTAATATTTGAAAGGTAATGTAAGAGGGTGAGTTAAGGTAGTTAGTATTCTATCGATGGCTACATTGTTTTTTATAAGAATCGGTGTCTATCGTATCGATCTGTTTTGTTGTATCATTTTAGATTTATCGATATTTTTGAAAAATAATTAATATATATAATTAATATTTACAAATAACAAATGAGTGATATTAAATAAATTTCAAATGTAAAATATTTATGCTTCAGTTGATGCACAATGTTCCAAACGGTGTAGTCGAAATTTGACAGAATGGGCCGGCGTGACTGACACAAGCCGAAATCCTCATTGGTGTGGAATAGAGAGTTGGGTGTTTCGTTTTACTACTTGAACAATACGCATCGACAAGTGCAACTAAAATCGATGCAGAATCGATTACATTATGGTGAGTACTTGAATTGAGTTGTTCAGATTACTAAATGAAGCCAGTACTATATAGTGGTGAAGCAAGGAACTTTGTATTGAAGGGTCGAAATGAAATTAAAAAATTTTGGAAGGGCCAAAGTTAAAAAATATTTGTATTAAAATGGTTGAAACTGAATTATTAATATTTAAAGTGAACAAAAATGCAATTTTTACTTATAATTAAAAAGGGCTATATTGAAATATCTCTTATTAAATTAATTAAATTAAAAATATTAACATGTTTTTTTCTTTCTTTTTCTTCTCTTATTCTTCTTTAATGTCACATTTATTTTCTTTTTATTTAATAGGAAACATTGAGATTTTTTTTCTTCTAAAAACCGGTAAATACATTTATTTTACTTCTCATTATTTCTATATTTATCTATTAATTATTTTATTTTATTATTTAGGATATATATAAAATTATTTATTTATAATTTTTACTCAGTAAGGTATCCATAGGACTAGTATTTTATTAAAAATAAAAAATTAGGCCATAAATAAATATATTATTCTAAAAATAAAAAATTCTGAAAAACAATATACCAAAATATATTGATGTTGATATGTACTAGCATTAGAATAAAAAAAAAATGATATGTCCATCGATATAGTGTTGATAATCTTGAACACAAATATTTTAAACAATACATAACGAATTATTTGGCTCTCAAACTTTAAAAAAAAAAAATGTTATTTTAGCTCTCTATTTAAATTTTCGCATTTTTTAGCTCTTAAACATGTATTGTTTGTCAAATCACCCAAAAATGGTTGAAAAACTTAACTTTAGAAATTTGCTGATGTGGCATACATGTGCATTGCCAGGTAGATGACATGTCAAAATTTAAATGAGTTTTTAAAATTCAAAAAAGTATATTAAAAATCATTAAAATTACTTTAAAAGTTTAAAAATTAAAAAATATTTTTTAAGATTTTAAAAATTTTAATTAATTGCTAACATGGCATACACATGGCAATCCACATGTATGTCACATTAGTAATGTTAACAAATGCTAATTTTTCCATTCATTTTGGGATGATTTGACAAAAATATAAATTCAATGGCTATAAGAGGAGAAAAAGTAAATGAAAAGGCTAAAATGACTTTTTCTATAAAGTTAAAGGGTCCAAAAAGTCATTATCCCTATAAACAATTGTATGAACTTTCAAACAGAACTATTAAAGGGGCAAGTTACTTACCTAAACTTGAAGGCTTGCCTGAAATTTGAAAGAGATTGGGTAAAAATATTAAGTCCAAAAAATGGGGTTGGCCTAAAAAATTTGGCTAATTTAAATTATGGGTTGGACTCAAATTCCAACATTCAATGCCTGAACTCGGCTCAATCTATTTTATATGTTTTTAATATATTATATTATATTATTTTTATATATTATATTATATTGTTTTTATATATTACGTAACGGGTAAACTACACCCATTGTCTCTCTAAAATAGGATTTATCCTATCTTAAACACTTCAATTTTTTTTTTCAATTTAATCATTCTAAATAAAATAATTGTGTGAATTAGTCATTGCCATTAAAATTTATATTTTCTTTTAATAGATTGTTGATGTGGGATATTAGCACATTAAGTGTCTAACGCGTGACATTTTTTGTTCACTTTTGACTAAAGTTTAGGTACCTTCTTATAATTAGTCCAAAACTTTTCCCCTGAACTTTATAGAGAGGTCTCGAAACTTTAGTCAAAAGTCAACAAAAATGCCACATGTCAGACACTCAATGTGCTAATGTGCCACATCAACAATTCATTAAAATAAAACGAAAAATTTAACGGCAGTGACTAATTTGCACAATTAACTTATTTAGAATGATTAAATTAAAAAAAAATTGAAGTGAACAAAATATAATTGACTCTATTATAAACTAACCATGGGGGTAGTTTACCTTTACGTAATTTATAACATATAGAAATTAAATCTATAGTAATGTATCGTATTATAAGGTAAATATTTAAAAAAATTAAATAATGCATAGAAAGTTTTAATAAATAAAAAATATATATGAAATTTTAAAATAAAAATAAAATAAATATTATTTTCAAAATAAAAATAAAAATAATATTGTCAAACTTAAAATGAATAGAATTAACTATTTACTTACGGGAGCAAGTTTGATAAATATTTTAAAATAAATCAAATTTAATCTATTTTAAAATATATTAATATTATGTTTAAACCTAATTCGATCTTTATTCGAGCCATCATTTCAAAACATGATCGGATTGGTTGAATCCGACCTAGGTAAAAGAATTACTCCTTAGGTCATTGACCTGATCCATTCAACCATGATATCACATCAGAAGTGGTTCTTATATCAACCTAAAAAAATAAGTAATAATATAGTTTTAGTCTATTTACTATATTGAAATTTGACAATTTATTTTTATATTTTAATTTAACACAATTTAAGCATTTTCAATAATAAAATTAATTTATATAAATAATAAATATCAATATATATTCAAATTAAAATTAAAATTTAAAAATATAAATTAAAACTCAAATTTAAGTATACAAGAAGGACCAAAATTAGAATTTAACCAAAACAATAATTTAAAAGGAAACAAGAATCGCCTGTTTTTAAAGCAACCCTCGTTATAAAATTTCGATTACCAAATTATAATTAATCTAGGGTTTTCCTCTTCTCTTCGTAATCTCCCAAATATCTTTCCTTTGTCTTATCGAATATGATGCAACAACCAGCAGCTGGAGGCGTGGCTCCGCCACCTTCCATGGCGGCCGATCAGTCTCAGACTCATCAGTACCAGCAACAACCGCAGTCGCAGCCCTGGATGATGATGTCTCAACAACAGCAGGGTGGTCAGCCGGTTCCTCCACCTACCGGTTGGACGCCGCAACCTGTTCCTCCGCCCGCTCAGATGCAGCAGTACTCCGCCGGTTCTGCTGCTGCTGGCTCCGGTGAGATTCGATCTCTTTGGATCGGTGATCTTCAGCCGTGGATGGATGAGAATTACCTCATCAATATCTTTGCTCAAACTGGAGAGGTAATTGATTTGTTATTGATATATATATTTGAATAATTTTAATAAAAATGAAAAGCCTTTTAAGTATATAGAAAAAAACATATTTAATTTAATTTAGTCAGGAGGTGCGGACATGCTATAGGACTCTAATATTTTCCGTAGAAGTCCTTCTGTATTTGAATGAATTCATTTTCTTTTGATTTTTAGGTAAAGCTTAAAAATAAATAGAATTAAGTTATAATTCAGCAAAACTTTAATCTTTTGGGTTTTTTAGGTGGTTTCGGCTAAGGTGATTAGGAATAAGCAAACTGCTTTACCGGAAGGATATGGGTTTATCGAATTTGTGTCCCGTGTGGCAGCTGAGAGGGTTTTGCAGTCTTATAACGGGCTGCCAATGCCAAACGCTGAGCAGAGTTTTAGGTTGAATTGGGCATCACTTGGATCTGGGGAAAAGAGGCAAGAAGAGGGTCCTGAGTACACAATCTTTGTTGGGGATTTAGCAGCTGATGTTTCGGATTACATGTTACAAGAGACTTTTAAGGCTGTTTACCCGTCTGTTAAGGGTGCAAAAGTGGTTACTGATAGGACCACAGGGCGGTCAAAAGGTTATGGATTTGTGAGGTTTGGTGATGAATCTGAACAGATTCGTGCCATGACTGAAATGAATGGGATGTATTGTTCAACAAGGGCAATGCGGATTGGACCAGCTTCTAATAAGAAGCCTGTCACTGGTCAGCCGTATCAGAAAGGTACAATCTTGTGGTTTTTATAGTGTTCAGTCCTCATCTTGGTTTCCATATGAATTTGCTTGGTTGTGTACAGGATTTATTGGCCTTGATTTATGCTATAGTACTTTGACTTGCCACGTTGAGTGCTAGTTGGTTAACTTTTTCTTGTGGTTTTTACTTTCGTAAGGTGCAGTTACACTTAAAAGTTCAAATTCTTTCAGTTATGCACTTGAAGATTGGCGGAATTTACAGAAATTCGTTTCATTCCAGTTTTCCTTTGTAAACTTGGGCACATTTAATTATATTAAAACAGGCAAAAACTTATATAAAACTCATGTTGTCTTAAAGCAGGACATCGAGAGGCTCTCATTTTGGGGGGCCTGGAACTGATATCAGCTGAAATGATTCCACTTTAATGCGTGGCCTCATTTTAGGTCAGTTACTTTGTTTTTGTCGTAAGCTTCATTTTCTCGTGACAGTATTTGTCCTACGTTCGCAAATTAATTTTCCAGTTCCTTATTAACTTTTCCAGTCAAGTTCAATTTGTTTCAGTTTCCCAACATGTTTCCTTTATCTCTTGTTTTACTTTCTTTTTTACAAGTCTTAAACTTTTTTCATCATGGATCAGTTACCTTTCTATACTTGCATATGTTTACACACTCCTTTTTATTTCCTTTGAAGTCAAGCTGTAATGCTCAAAACTAGGTGAAGCAGCCATCTGTAAAGTTGTCATGGATGTCATCATGCACCATTCTATTAATTAACCTTGGCGCAAGTTTTGTTCTTTTGCATTTCAAATTTGTGTTGGTTTTTAAAATTTTAGTAACTTCTTTGTCCTCATTCTATTGTTCTGTTGCACTTGAGGACAAATTCAGTCAGGAAAGAAACCCAGAATTTGTAGTTAAGTCCTTCCCCAGTTTCTGGATTAAAATGGATGTGGATCAGTCATCTGTCTATATTGCCTAAGCCTAACTAATGGAGCATCTGCATATGACTCTACAATATTATTAATTGCATTTTTAACACATTTTTTTCCACTTGTCATTTGAGGTTGTTTATCATTTCAAGTTTAGAAGAATCTCGTTGGTTCTTAATACATGCTTCATCTTGCCATTTTTTGGCTACTAATACTCTAGGTTTATGTGAATGCAGAGAATGACAAAGTATTTTTAGAATTTAGGATTAGTTTAGGAGATAGGTTCTTTCTAGTTGAAAGTAATTATTGAAGTTGAACTTGTAAATCATTCAATTGAAGCACCAGCACCAATCTCTCTTCCCTCCCCCTTCCAAAAATTTGGTGAAAGAAAGAAGATTTTCATGTCAATTAAGGAGAAAAGATGAGTCTCCGATTTTATTTCCTCATATCCCCCTTTCACCCTGAGGTTAATAAAATAAGTGGAACTGTAGTTATTCCTTGAGTTTAATATGTAATTGATGTTTTCTTTTCAGCTGTTAGTGGATTCTTTTATTTTAATACTTATGATTTCGCCTGGTGATGGTAAGCCTTGATGTAGCCCAGAGGATGTTTATAGTTGCAATTGTAACTGTTTGAGTGATTATATGCGGTGGTTTGTATTTTTGTTCTTTTACATACTATGGAGAGAATTATTTTGAAGTGCTTATTGAATTAACTTTTTGTATCCATTAGCCTGTTACTTTATTTGAATGTGTTATATTTCCGCAACAATGTCTAATTTGAGTTTATAGAAGCAATGATGCTATAACTTTATTACATGACATCTGTAAACAGGCTTGGGGTATTCATAGTTAACATGAAATATGTAGTTTTAGGAGAAAAAAAAGGAAAGAAGAAAATTGTTGAATCAGTTATGAGTTATTGTGGCAATATGAAAATGTTAACATTCAGGGATGGCACCACCTTTCACTATTACATGATCCATTATCACCTGATCCTATGGTAGTTTAAACGTGTTTGTGATTTGCAGCTACTTACCAGAATGCTCAAGGAAATCCTGGCGAGAATGATCCGAGTAACACTACAGTGGGTAGCTTTTGCTTATATATTGATCTACATTATTTCATTTTATGGCCAACTGAAAATCTTACACGCTTAAATGCAGATATTTGTTGGTGGTTTGGACCCCAGTGTTTCTGAAGACCAATTAAAACAAATATTTAGCCAACTTGGCGAGGTAGTTCATGTAAAAATTCCTGCTAACAAGAATTGTGGTTTTGTTCAATATGCTAACAGGTAAACATTAAATACCATGTTCGATTTTGGTATGTGAAGTATCAAATATTATTTCATGGTATTAACACATTCTGCTATATGTACTTTAGGGCTAGTGCGGAGCAAGCTTTATCGGTTCTGAACGGTACCATTTTTGGAGGACGAAATGTTCGTCTTTCATGGGGACGAAGTCCTTCAACCAAACAGGTTTTGTATATAAACTAATAGTTCGTTTGTAAATAAACCCATGCTACATGCAGCAAATTAAGAAGACTATTTGAGTTTCAGGCTCAACCTGATCCAGCACAGTGGAACGGCGGATATTATGGATATGCTCAAGGATATGAAGCATACGGATATGCACCTCCTCCCCAAGATCCTAACATGTACTATGGTGGCTATCCTGCTGGATATGGGAATTACCAACAACCAGGGGCTTACCAACAACCACAGCAGGTAAAAGTGATTTCTACCTCTCATTATTATTTTCCTAGTGATTTCTGGAAACGCAGACTAGATCTGCTATCTATTCAACAAGTGGTTTAGGGAACTAAACTTACGTTTTGATCACTGAACTTCAAAAAGTTACAAAATAGTAATTCAGTTATTCAAAAGTTTTCATTTAAGTTACTAACTAGACTGTTAAGATTGCTGTTGTATGGCTTTATCTGTCGGTACCGTTTGCACCAATAGAAAGTTCTCTTTCTCTTTTTTAATTTAGTATTTTTTTCATAAAACAATTTTGAATGTCATGAATTTGCTAACTAAAATCTAAACAGTTTTTTTTTCTGATCTCTAACATTAACCTTCAAATCAAGTTGGATTTAAGGTGTGCTCTTTTATTCATCGATGGATACTAATATACTATATAGATCGTCGAATCGTCGCTTGGAGTTCAATAGTTGGACTTTAAAAATTAAAAAGAATTTAACAACCTAATGACTTCAATAAAAACTTTCGAATAGTTTAGTGACTTAAATGAAAATTTCTGAATAGTTTAGTGAGTTTTTGAGTTTAACATATCCCGTGATTTATTATTATATACAACTGTGCTTAATTTGTTTTATTTTCATTCAACCTTTGTAGTGAGTTGCACTCGTTTCACCATCGTTCAAAACTGGTTCAGTTCGGCCCAGGCCACAGTTTGGTGTTGGTTTGATCTTGACATGTTTCAAGGTTTGTGGGTTTTCTTAGTTGTTGTAGAATTTATGGTGATTGGCATTGGGAGAGAGTTCTGTTCCTTATTTACCCCTTTTTTTCTATATATAACATTTATATATATTATGGTTGTTTTACTTCACCTTTATCTTAAGCCTTTCTTCTTCACAGTTCATCGGTCATGCACTGCTAGTGGAGTTTTCTTTTCATAATATATATAAAATATTTATGTCATAGCAGTTGTATGGAATGATGCTTTTTAATGGGTACTATATTTATGCCGTGTTTTAATTATTTTTTCGTGCTATGCTTAAATTGAATTGGTCATATTCGACCCATGTTATTTGTTTCTCCAAATAATTTGACTAAAAATACAATACATAAATTCAATATATCTCTTGTAATAATAATTTGATTGAATAAAGCAGTTGATGCTTCTTCAAATGGCTTAAATATAGTAAAATGGTTCTTTTTTCTACTTGTTAAATCTGATTTAAAGATTTTTTTTTCTCAAATTAGTTTATTTCATAAATTAAACAATTTTAAATTTTTTAAACGTTTTAGCCTATATATAAACGTATTAAATTCTCATGAGTTGGGGCATTAATCATTGTCAAATTTTAAAAGCAAAGTACCAACATGTCATAAATCATTCCACATGCATCCCAATGGTTCATCAATTGATGTCTTCACGTTATAATTCAATTTCTTGTTCTGTAATCTAATAAGTTCTTCTATTAAGTACCAATTTATAAACTCACAAAATCTTTTATCAGATTCCTCAAGCATTTTGAAATTCTCATTTCTTAAAAAAAATTATATTTTTTGATTGAATTAATCTTAATATTGCATTAATATTAGTCAAATTTTGATTGAATTATTAATGTGTTGAGCTATTCTCAAAATGTTGAATTTGAAAAATAAGTTTAGATAAAAAAAATTAGGTTCATTTAATATATGATTCGGACTCGAGCTTGAACATTTAAGATTTGGGTCCGGTCTGGTTTTTTTTTTTATGTTTATATGTATTATGTTATTTTATATATATAGATTACTATTTGGTACATTGATAGTGTGTTTTTTATTCCTATATATTTATTTTTTAATATTTTACTATACTCCTATTGGACATTTGTCAATACTCTTGTTTTATTTATGGAATCCAAAAATTCCATTGACTATACCAAATAATATCCCTATATATTAAACAATTTATAACACATACAAATTAAATATATAGTAATATATATATATATAATATTATAATGTAAATATTTTAAAAAAAATTAAGATGGCTATGTATAAAATTTTAATAAATGAAATACATATAAAATTATTAAATTAAAAATAATATAAACATATTTTTAAAAATTCAAAAAAATAATATAAACGGATCTAAAATGAGCTTTGAGTTAGCCATTTATAAATATGGACAAAATTTGACAAAATTATAGACTCATATTTTAGACAAAACATGACATGGACAATCATAAAATATATTAATATTATGCTTAAACTTGACTCAAACCTAACCCGACCCATAAACATTTATACCAAGCTTTCCAAATTCTCCCGATTATTGTTTGTAAGTGCCCATTGCCCCATTCAAATGATTTATTATAGTATAAATATAAATAAGTATCGATTAATTATAATAGATAAAGATTCACACATCACAATTATAAATGGTAGAATTTAAATTCATCATTTAAAATTCAAGATTTTAACCGTCATCAAATTTGAATAAGCAAAAATTAAATATATAATTTTGAACTTATCAAAAATTAATTTTTGTTTGGTAAATTTCAAAATTAAATATATATTTTGAAAGCTTAAAAATTAAATACATATAATTTTTGAAATATAAAAAATTAAATATTGAATTTTCTCAATAGCGGGTTATGTTATTAGCCTTAAAAAGTTAGTACTGCTTAGCGAGAAAATAGGAGATTTCCTCTCTATACCATCCCACTTCGTCTTTCAATTTCTTTGGGTTCTTTCACATCCGAATTTCTCTTTATTCTTTTTCTTGCGGCAGATTTTTCCTCTATCAGGTAAATTATGGTTTCCTTTTACTTTAACCCGAGACTTTTTTAAGAAAAGGAAAGGAAAAAAAAAAAAACTTTGTTGGGTTTGATTCTTTTTTCCTGTTTAATTTTGGCAGAGATATGGGTTTTATTTGGTTTCTGATTAAATGCAACGAAAATGGAGAATTGGGTCATTGGGACTTGTTAATTTATGGCCAAAAGGGTGCAAAGAAGCATCAAACTTGGGGGGTTTTATGTTTCTGTTGAAATTTGATATAGATTTTACTTTGTTTCTGATTAATTGGAAAGAAAATGGAAAATTGGGTCATTGAAGCATTGTTGTTTTGCGGCCAAAAGCTGCAAAAAATGCTTTAAATTTGGGTTTTCCCCCACATTTTATCTTTTGTCTTCTTAGCTAATGGTATCATAGAAAATAAATTTTTTTTATGGTCTAATCTTGGTTTTCCTTTTTGTAGCTTTTGCTGGTGATGCTTTGAGGAGGAAATTTTGAGAAATTTAATACAATTTAAATTGAATCCTGTTTTGATTCTAGAATTGTTGTTTTTAGTGAGTTAAAATGAGCGTTGTAGGTTTTGATATTGGAAATGAGAAATGCGTAATTGCTGCTGTAAAGCAAAGAGGTGTAGATGTGTTGTTGAATGATGAATCGAAACGTGAAACGCCAGCTTTGGTATGCTTCGGAGAGAAACAGAGGTTCCTCGGCTCCGCTGCGGCGGCTTCTGCCATGATGCATCCGAAAACTACTGTATCGCAAGTGAAAAGGTTGATTGGTAGGAAGTTTCAAGACCCTGATGTTCAAAATGAGTTAAGAATGTTACCATTTGAAACTTCAGAGGGTCAAGATGGTGGCATTTTGATTCACTTGAAGTATTTAGGGGAAACACATCGATTTACGCCTGTGCAAATTATGGCCATGCTGTTTGCGCATTTGAAATATATGACGGAGACGAATTTGGGACTTCCTGTTTTGGATTGTGTTATTGGTATTCCTTCATACTTCACTGACTTGCAAAGACGTGCATATTTGGATGCTGCTAAGATTGCCGGGTTGAAACCTCTTAGATTAATGCATGACTGTACTGCGACCGCACTTGGTTATGGGATTTACAAAACGGATTTCTCCAATGCTGGTCCGACGAATGTTGCTTTTGTGGATATCGGCCATTGTGATACCCAGGTCTCGATTGTATCATTTGAGGCTGGACAAATGTGGATACTATCACATGCTTTTGACAACAGCCTTGGCGGAAGGGATTTTGATGAGGTTTTGTTTGGATATTTTGCAGCTTGTTTCAAGGAGCAATATAATATAGATGTGTACTCTAATGTCCGGGCTTCTATCAGGTTAAGGGCAGCGTGTGAGAAACTGAAGAAGGTTTTGAGTGCTAATGCGGAGGCGCCTTTAAATATCGAGTGTTTGATGGATGAAAAGGATGTCAAAGGTTTCATTAAGAGGGAAGAATTTGAGAAGTTGGCTTCCGGGTTGTTGGAGAGGATTAACATTCCTTGTACTAAAGCTATAACCGGTGCAGGGTTAACTGTGGGGAAAATCCATGCTGTCGAACTTGTCGGATCGGGGTCCAGGGTACCAGCTATAACAAGACAGTTAGCTTCTTTTTTTAGGAGAGAACCCAGTCGGACAATAAATGCAAGTGAGTGTGTTGCACGAGGATGTGCTCTTCAATGCGCAATGCTCAGTCCAATTTTTCGGGTTAGAGATTACGAGGTTTGTAGCAACACAAATTCACTGCATCATGATCTAGACCATATGAGAAACTGTTTTTTTGCTTATTTTTATGCATCTTGCATATAGTAATGGAAAATTTCCATGGCTTTTGTAGGTTCAAGATTGTATTCCATTCTCCATAGGGTTCTCTTTGGATAAAACCCCAATCTTGCAAGGGTCTAATTATGTGTTGTTTCCGAGAGGCCAGCCAATTCCTAGTGCTATAGTTCTACAATTACAGAGAAGTAGTTTGTTTCATTTGGAACCCTTCTATGCTAATCCAAACGAACTGCCTTCTGGTGTGCCCTCGGAAATAAGTTGTTTCACGGTATGTCTAACCTTGAATATTTCTTGTTTCAACGGAATTGACCAGCTTACAGATTGATGAACATTTGGTTTTGCAGATCGGCCCTTTCCAAGCCTCCAATAGTGAAAGGGCAAGGGTTAAAGTCAAAGTTCAACTAAACCTTCATGGCATTGTTACTGTCGAGTCAGCTATGGTAACTAAGGATTTCAAATTCTCTTCTATCATCTTATTGATATTTAGTTTCTGAGAGATTTTGCCTTCAGCTGATCGAAGAGCATGTAGATGATTCCGAATTGAGCACAAAGGAAGCCCGGCATGTAACAAATGGCAGTGAAGATGGTACATATATGCAGTCTAAACCACCAAATGCTTCAGTAAGTTCGTATCATCATTATATCATGTTCTTTATGCGCCATCTTTATGGTTTAGGGTTTAAGGTTTTAGTATGTTAATTATTCGTATAACATAGTTTTCAAGACATCCGTGTTATTGTTTCATGTTGCGTTCATGTCATGTAATCTTGTCATGTTTTTATATAGTTTGTGTTCTTTAGCTGATGTAGGTTCAAAGTTCATTTGTGTTTTTCTTTTTGATGCAGGCTGATGGTAAGACCTATGATAAAACAATGAGAAGGCTTGAGATACCAGTTAGTGAAAACATAAATGGCACGATGACAGGGGTTGAGCTTATGGAAGCTCAAGATAAAGAACTTAAGTTGGCGCAACAGGACCGGACTATGGAACAAACAAAAGAGAAGAAGAATGCCTTGGAATCTTATGTCTATGAAATGCGGAATAAGGTAAAACACTCAATCTAAATGATAAGTGGTATATGTTTGTCTATTATTCTTGATATACTGACGTTCATCTAATAATATTTATGCAAAGCTTTTCAACACATATCGTGGTTTTGCATCTGATGAGGAAAGAGAGGGCATTTCCAAAAGCCTGCAAGAGACTGAGGAGTGGCTTTACGATGATGGGGAGGATGAAACCGAAGGCGCTTACACTTCTAAATTAGAGGCTCTTAAGAAGGTCATAATTTCTTCATTCAATCGTAGAAGTTTACTCCATTGTTGCTCTCTTCATCTTGCTTCACCGCGCCATCTTTTTTTATCTTGTAGTTGGTGGATCCAGTCGAGAACCGGTTTAAAGATGAAGAAGCAAGAACACAGGCTTCAACAGATCTATTTAAGTGCATCGCGGATATAAGAATGTCAACGAAATCTTTGCCAAATGAGGATAGAGAATCGGTATGATAATTAGTGATTTTTACGCAATATTCACTTGTGTTGGAACTGATTTGGTTTTTTCAGATATTGAATGAGTGCAACAAGGCTGAGCAGTGGTTGACCGAGAAAACTAAACAACAAGACTCTTTACCGAAGAACATTGACCCACTGTTATGGTCAAGTGAGATTAAGCAAATGACTGAGGATCTAAACATGTAAACAAAAATATATTCTTGCGCTCTGAAATTCCGGTTCTGATTCAGATTTGAGTTTGGCTTGTTGGAACAATTGTACTAATCTTTGTTTTAATGGATTTCAGGAAATGTATGCATATAATGTCGCGGAAGGCTTCTCATCGGAATCTAGACAACAAGGGCCGGGACCAGCGAGGATAAAGATTAAAGGTGTACGAAGCATCAACAAGTTTACAGTTTCACACATCACACTTACGGTAAGCAAACTGATCATAGACAAGACCTCATCCAAATATACAATTGGCTTTTGAGACAGTTCAAACTCATTTACAAATGTTTATTATAATTTAATGGAGTTTTCCATTACAATTTCTGGCTGCTTTTTTGTTAGATATACATATATACACAGGAGGAAAGGTGTAAGTATCAGAGTATTAATGGTTCTCAAAGACTAGTGTATTACTAAACATCTTCAGAATTACAGAACACCCACAGATATAAACAATGATGAACAAGAAGTTGACATTGAAATTTAGATAACAAGAACAGTTTTAAATGTATGCAACAGTGCTTAAAACATACTCAGAAATACAGAACACCCACAAATGCACATTTAGAAATTGTAATGAAGACAAAGGCACTCATAACAGCAAAGCCTGAACAAGTAAAATCTAGGCATCTTCTAAATTAAGAACACCCCCACTGATTTTTATTCAATTTTAGGGTCTGTTAAACCATACAATCTTGTAATTTTTTATGTCGTGTTTGGTAGTACAAATTGTAATTTCTGAGTTCATCATCTGAATTTGAATTTGCACCATTAAGATTATCAATATTTCTTTCTTTCATGTACTCTTCGGAGTAAAGATTATCTCGATTTTACATATAATTCAAGTTATGAAATATTCAATATGCTAATACAATTTTTTTTTTATGCTATACTAAGATAATATTGTTAAAATGAAAAATATATTTTTAAAATAGCAAATGTTTAAACCACATTTCAAGATCTTGAATGTTTCAAATTAAAGAGTTCACGAACTGTTTACGGTGTTTGTGTTTGGTACCATTCTCTCAAATGGTATCATATCTCATGATATGGTGCAAGAGAACCTTTTGTATTTATATAATTAACATTGACTTTATAATATTTAGGTTCACAGTCCAAATAGTTTATATCTTTAATTATAAAAACTTTGATAAACTTAATTTGGAGAAAAACTTTTATATCTCTTTTTATAACATGTAAAATAAATAATATAAATTTTATAAAAAAAATTATTTTATAAATTGTTCATAACATTTCTTATAAATAATATAATTTTTTTATAATAACTTTCCAAAGTTATTTTTTTTTATAAATAAGTTATGATAAAGGAAAAAAACTATAACATTATTTTTATAATATATAACATAAACACAAATAACTAATCTTCATACTTATTGGTCATAATTTTTTATAAATAAATATATAATAATATTTTTATAATGTGTAAATTAAATTATAATAATTTTTTAGCCAAAACTTTAGATATTTTTTAGAATTTAAATAATATAAAATTTCGCTATAATTTTATAAAATACATAGTTTTTTATAACTTGTATAATTTTTAAAAAAAAATTATTTTTGCGTGTAATTATTCCAATTCTTACCCTCCCCCACGAATTACAATGGTTATTCAAACGTGTTATCATTGTATGATTACAAACAATTATACTCAAATCTAATTACTAGGTGACTTTCCAAACACGAACTTAAAGAATTTTGAATTTTAATTCATTATTTAAAAAATAATTTCTCAGAATTTCATATTGACTTTTAAAATGGGATGGACTTTTGGAGGTCATTAAGGGTGGGTTTGGATGGACGGTGCGTTTACCTGCGGTTAGTGTAAAACAGCGGTGGCGGTGAGATTAGATACTGTAACGATACTGTAGCGTGAGACAAAAAATAAGCTAAACGCACCGCACCGCACTCAATCGCCCATCCAAACCCACCCTAAATGAGAAATGAAGAAAAATAAGAACCAAAATGAGATAGAATTTTATGGTACAATTTAAGATTTTATTTATAGATAAATTATTAAAATAATCACTTTTATTTGCCTCAAGTTACATTTTAGTCACTTATGTTTGAAATGTTATATTTTAGTCACTTTCATTATCGTTTTGTTACGAAATGATCACTCTGTCGTTAAGATCTGTTATCTCCCAAACGATAGTCCGACATGATAATTAAAAAGAGTTTTAAATGCCAATGTGAATGTCCAGTCAAGTAAATTAATTAGTTTTTTAATTAATTGAATTTTCTAGATTAATTGAAGGAAAGTGTTAATTTGGTTTTCCGAAATAATCAAAATCAATGCATCAGATTAATCATTGATCTAAAAAAAAAAAAAAAAACTCTTGGTCTCCTTTTTCTTTTAGTTATCGTTTAAATTTTCACCGAAAAAACCATCCATTTTCGTAGCCATCTTTGTTGAATCGAAACAGTAGAAATCAAATTGAATGTTCCATCAAACAGTTTGATTTTTTATTCAAAATGAAAGAACAAAAGATCGATTCAATGGAGGATCCGATCCAAGCATAAATTACATTAACGGTTTTTTTTTTTTTTGTTCTTTACTTGGGTTTTAAGTTCAGATATTATGATTTTTTTTTTGCAAAAAGGTGATCCATCTTTTTATTTTTCTGTATATGTGGCTGACAACAAGGACATGCTTATCTTTGTTTATTGGTGTATTATGGGCAACCACAATAGCAAACAGGTATAGAGGTTGATACTCGATTTCTTCTTCTTCTTCTTTTTCTATGTCGTTATGCTTTTCTCATCTCTTCTCTGATTGTAACAAAAAAAAAAACTCAATTATTGCTAGTTTTTAAACGGGAGAAAATTGTGTTTTAGGGCAAAATTTTGTATTCTATTTTCATAAAAAAAATTTAACTTTTATCATCCCAGCTGGACATTCACGTTGCCATTTAAAACTCATTTTAACTATCACATCAGACTGCCATTTGAGATGTAATAGCGGTAGAGTGATCATTTCATAACAAAACCATAATCTAAGTGATTAAAACATAACATTTCAAACATAAATGATTAAAATATAACTTAGGCAAATAAAAGTGATTATTTTGATAATTTACCCTTAATATTTCTTAAACCAATCAGGTCTCTAACCAGTGGCTGACTCGGTGGGATTTTGTTGAGGAATTAAAGGCTTTGAATGTGGGTTTAGATTGTGACTTAGGTTCCAAGATTAGTGGTGTATGAGTGAAGTCTATCCCATTTTAGAAGTTTATAGGACTGACTTATTCATATTTTCTTAATTTCCCATCTCAATTCTGTCACAAAATCACTTATTGCTGGATGGTGGGCACCAAAGATAAGACAGGTTTCAGCAAATGTGAAAGTATTGGTGTTGAAATTGACCAGGAAAATGCTCAGCTCCATTGACACGCAAACACCCCCACAAAGTCTTTACCTTATTTAAGAATACCTTATATACAAATCTATATAAATAAATAAAAGTATTGTATGTATTGAGCAGCATCCTTTTTTAACTTATTGTCCTTGAAAATGGAACCACAAAGCATACGTTTTTCATTCAGCAATGTGGTGTCTCTACTTTGGTGTGCCAGCTTGTTGCTGTTAGGATTGTTTCCAGCCACTGTTGCTAGGACCACGTATGATGACAATGAGAGCGATCTCAAAGCATTGCTTGCCATTAAATCACTAATCAAACATGATCCATTTGGTGTCACGAGGTCATGGAACAGATCTGTAACCCTGTGCCAGTGGCCAGGTATAACTTGTGGGCGTAGGCATCGAAGGATCACCAAGTTGGACTTAAGCCAGCAACGGTTGGGAGGCACCTTATCTCCCTATGTGGGGAACCTCAGCTTCCTTAGGTTCATCAACCTTAAGGAAAACAATTTCAATGGTGTCATCCCCCCTGAAATTGGTCGACTACCAAGGCTGCAAAGTTTGATTTTGCATAACAATTCCTTTACAGGAACAATACCACCCAATTTGACCCATTGTTCTAACCTCATTCAGTTCAAAGCTTCCCGAAACAACCTGGTTGGAAATATCCCGTCGGAGATTGGCAATTTGTCGAAGCTCGAAGAGCTGGACATTGCTTACAATAATTTAACAGGACAACTGCCAACTTCCCTTGGGGATGCTTCTTCTCTCCAAGAAATCAGCTTAAAATGGAACAGTTTGGAAGGAAGACTGCCACATACATTAGGCCTTCTAAAGAAGTTAACTTGGCTTGAACTAAATGGTAACAAATTCTCTGGCTTCATTCCTCCTTCGTTTTGTAACATGTCTTGTTTGGAATCCTTAGCTCTAGGAAACAACCGACTCTCTGGAATTCTCCCAGTTAACTTAGGCTCAAATTTACCAAACCTGCTAGGAATTTACATAGGATCTAACAATCTTAGTGGAACTTTACCGGAGTCATTATCCAATGCTTCAAAGCTGGAGACGTTAGAAATCTCCAACAATCATTTCAGTAACAAGGTGTCCATTGATTTCCGAAACACTCAAAATTTGACATGGTTAAATATGCAAAACAATAGTCTGGGAAGTGGCGGTGCCGGCGATTTAGAGTTTATAACCACCTTAACCAATTGTAGTAGATTGCAAATGGTTAGCTTATTAAGCAATCAGTTTGGTGGTTTGCTACCTAATTCCATAACCAACCTGTCAATAACACTTACAAATTTATACCTTGGGAATAATAAAATAACTGGCACAATACCTTTGGGAATAACAAACCTTGTAAATCTATGGGGACTTGGTTTGGAGTACAACTACCTTAGAGGCACCATTCCTGAGTCAATTGGTAAGCTTAAAAACTTGCAAGGGATGTCCTTAGGTGGCAATGCTTTAACAGGGAGAATCCCAACCTCTATAGGAAATCTTTCACAGCTAACCGTGATTGGTTTGGAAGAAAACCTGTTGGAGGGTAGCATTCCTGCTGAGTTGGGAAAATGTCAAAATGTAATGGAGATGGGATTACATACAAATAGGCTAACAGGTGAGGTTCCAAAAGAGATCTTTAGCATAGCATCAGTGTCAGTTTTCCTTGAACTGTCCAGAAACCTTCTAACAGGCTCCATTCCTTCAGATGTGGGACACCTGAAATCTTTGGTAGATTTGGATTTGTCTGAAAACAAATTTTCTGGCCAAATTCCTGCTGCTCTGAGTAGTTGTACAAGCTTAGAGGGTCTATATTTGGAGAGTAATAATTTTTATGGAAGTATCCCAGCTTCTTTGAGCTCCTTGAGAGGCATTCAAGAGCTAGACCTTTCAAACAACAATTTGTCAGGTCAAGTTCCAGAGTACCTTGCCAAGTTATCCTTCTTAACTTTCCTGAATCTCTCTTACAATCAGTTTGAAGGACAAGTGCCAACAAAAGGAGTTTTCAGTAATGCATCAACCATTGCACTAACTGGGAATGACAAGCTTTGTGGGGGAATTGCTGAATTGCATCTTCCACTATGCCATTTCCTCCCGTCCAAGCAACACAAAACAAGTGATCCCGTCAAACTAATCTTGATTGTTTGTGGGGTTATTGGAATTCTTATGTTGTCCATCCTTTTCTTGTGGTTAAGGAAAAGAGGAGCGAAAACCGAGCTCTCATCGGCTGTTCCTTTGGGAACTGCTTCGATTTTGATGGTTTCTTTTCAACAACTCCTCAAAGCTACTGATGGGTTCTCCCCAGCAAACTTGATTGGCCAAGGAAGCTTTGGGCGTGTGTACCGAGGTGTTTTGGACCGAAACCAAGAGAGAAATGTGATTGCAGTGAAGGTGATGAACCTACAAGAACAAGGTGCTTCCAGGAGTTTCCTCACGGAATGTAAAACCTTGGGAAACGTAAGACATCGAAATCTTGTTAAGATAATATCTGCATGCTCCAGTATTGATTTCCAAGGCAATCCTTTCAAAGCCCTTATCTATGAGTTCATGCCTAATGGGAGCTTAGAGCGATGGCTGCATGATGCACCAAATGAAACAAATACCATCCAACCAAAGATGTTAAACTTTGCTCAAAGACTAAACATTGCAATTGAGGTGGCCTCAGCACTTGATTACCTCCATCATCACTGTGTGGTGCCTCTTCTTCACTGTGATTTGAAGCCAAGCAATATTCTACTTGATCACGACATGGTTGCACATGTTGGAGATTTTGGACTAGCCAGGTTTTTCCCAAAATCCATGAACAAATTTTCTGGAAATTCTACCAGCACTGTTGGCCTAAAAGGAACTGTTGGCTATGCTGCACCAGGTAAATCAATAAATCTACTTCTTTCTTGTTAGGAACTGGATCATTCTTGCTCTTCTTCATCATCTTAGAAACTCTAATCTAATATTGAGCAGAGTATGGCATTGGAATGGAGCCAACAACAAGTGGAGACATGTACAGCTTTGGGATTCTCCTGTTGGAAATGTTCACTAGGAAGAGACCTATTGATGAGGCGTTCAAAGATGGACAAACACTTCATCTTTTCGTGAAGACGGCATTGCCCGATCGAGTACTTGATGTTGTTGATCCCTTACTTCTAGCTGGGGATAACAACCGCCAACAGGAGGCAAGCAGCAGCAGAAAGCCAAGGACAGCAACCATGGAATCCACAAAAATGAAAGAGTGCTTCATTTCCATCTTCAATGTTGGAATTGCTTCATCTGTTGAATCATCTAAAGACAGGATGGACATTGTGGATGCAGCCAAGGAATTGCATTTCATTCGGAACAAATTTTTAGGGACCGGAATTCCAACACCAAGAGAAACACGTGTTTAGAACATATGTAGTTTGGTTGTCTTTGTCGTTTGAGGGGTGTGTGTGTCTTTTATCTAAGGAACTTAAGGCTTTAAATGTGGGTTTAGATATGTTGAAATTAGTGGTGATTATATAGGTTTTTGAAAGCAACTTCTACTCTTTATTGAAGATTGTTCCAAAGTTCAAGTTGAGGGTGTTTCAACTATGAAATCAACCGATGCTTCTAAGTTTATGGGAATTAATAAAATATAGTTGGTGACATGAGTTCAAATAATTTATTGGTCAAATATTCACGACGGTTAATAGTCAGTTTAGTGGTAGATTTAACTTCCTATCTGTTGTTGGTCCCAAAGACAAGGCAGGTTTGAGGAAATGTGAAAGTGTTGGCGTTGAAATTGGCCTGGAAAGTGCTCAGCTCCATTGAGACACAAACACCCACAACCACAATGTCTTCTTATTACACAATCAATTCAACCTAAATAATACTTTACAAGACTCATTATCCAATGCTTCAAAGTTGGAGATAGCTTAAACAATTATGAACCTAATTCAATGGACTGTGAGGGTAAAATTAATATATGAGAAATTAACAAATATTTTAATATGTGTTTTAGTATAATTTTTTTAAGGTTTTATTTATCTCACTTATATTACGATGTGTAAAAAAATTATTAATAAATAAATCTCAAAGATACAACGAAGCTCAATAATTGTCTACATTTTGCATTAACGGAAACAATTTACTGAGCGGAGCATAATAAGGATATCAATTTTTATAAAAAAAGTTCTGTAATAATTCTTTATAAAACAATTTAGGAATATAAAAAATTGTGGAAGAATGAAAGTTAATTCCTCTTTTATCTATTTATAGGAGGTTTCATATCTCTTCATAAGTACATAACTACCCAAATGGATAGTTATATCTGTAAGACCCATAATTTGCCCGGCCCAGTTGTAAAACCCATTAAACCAACCCAATACTAAACCCATTACAGCCAATTAAACCACAACCCATTAAGCCCAAAACAAACCCAGATTAAACCCAATTCGGGCCCAATCTAACTCTAGCCCGAAATTAACAGAAAAAATTACAAACCCTAGGTGCGCCGCACCTAGGGCCACTTGCTCTGCCTCTGACGCCGCCTGCTGCCACCGACCCCCACTCAGCACCGCCCTCCACTTGCACCTGCAAAACAGTAAGGAAGTGACAGAAAGCATTGTAAGAAAATGGCTATAAAAGCCGATTCAAGCTATTGTAAACGGGAGATTTTTCCGAATTCGAAAAAAGAAAATACGAACATTCAGAAATAAAAAGAAAGCAAAAACAAAAAATTTCAGAAGGTGGATCTCAATCTTTTCGTTTTCTGTTGTTTTAATACTGTTTATTTTTTATTTTTCTTTGAAGTTTTTTTTACAAACAATCATAAAAAAGGGAGAACCAAAACACAAAGATCAGATCAGTAACACTAGGAGGTGATTTTATTTATTTTTATTTTTTATTTCGAATCTTTTTCCTTTTGTTTACACAAATATATATAGATATATATAAGGAATATATAAAAAAACTTACCTTTTCATCAAAAAGCGCGACTTTTGGACTCTCCACCGTAGAGATATCTGGCCAAGCGCCATGATCGATGTGGCGGCATGATGACTATTCGCGAACTCCCACCGGAGCTCGCAAGCCTCCGTCCCCTGCAGAGAGAAAAGAGAAAGGTTAAAGTTTTTTTTTTTTTAAAAGGATGGTGAAATGATTTTTTTTAAAATTTTAGGGCCTTTTATAAAGCATTGAAACGACGTCGTTTCATTAGGCCCCCCCAGACGCCCAAAACGGCGTCGTTTTGGGGGGCCGACCCGAATCCAACCCGCCCCAGGAGAGGATCCGCGTGTTTTCGTTTCAAGGGACTAATTGCGCGAATGGTCCCTCCGCTTTTACGCCGCGTTTCAATGTAGCCCTATTTTCTTTTTTTTTTTTGTGTTTTTTTCAATCTACCATTGTTAATTTTAATTTTTTTTTATTTTGGTCCATCCAAACGATGCGCTCAAAGAACTGGGATATTTTCCCTTTTGCCCCTTAGTGTTCTTAGCGCATCACAAATTAGTCCTTTTCCCTTTTATTTATTTTCAAATTGGCCCCGAACTTCCATTTTATGATCAAATTAATCCTTTTCCGCACCTTTTATTTTCAAATTATATTGTCTAATATTATTATCATCATTTATTATTATTATTATTATTATTATTAGTTTTATTAGTTTTATCATTATTACTATTTCTTATTTTATCATTTTTTATTACTATCACTATTATTACTATATTCCTATCTATATTTATTTCCTCAGTTTAATACTATTATCATCTATTTAATTTTTATTTATCTATTTATACTTATATTATTTTATGAATATACTTCTATTTCCACTAATATTATTATTACATTTTTTATATATTTCTACTACCACTATTTTTATCATCATTATTATTTTATCATTATTTTCTACTACTGTTAATATACGATTATTATCGTAATACTTTTATTTTATCACTACCTATGTTATTACTTTTACTTTATCCTTATTATTAATATCTTAGTAACACTCGTATTAGCATATTATTTAGATTTCATATCGTTATTTTATTATTATATTATTTTAACTCATAATGTCGTATTTTCATACTAATTTGTCTCAATGCACCAGTTTTATAATAATCAATATTCCGTATTAAAGATTCAAGGAGGTCGAGCCCTAACTTACTGGGTTCCGGTTCTTCTTGTTTAATCTAAATAACGGAATATCCTTTTTGAAATCGCTATATAAGTTTTGAATAAAATACTTGTTCTCGGAAATTCGAAATGTTGCGCCCTAACTTACTGGACACGACATCTAGATACCCCGAGATAAGTTTTTTAAAAAAAGGTGAAGGCAATATTCCGTATTTGGAACTCGAGAAATCGAGCCCTAACTTACTGGGTTCCGGTTTCTCATTTAACAAACAACGGAGTATCCTCCTCAAATTTAAGGCCGAGTTTTAAAATCAAAAGGCAAGCTCAGTTTCGGGAGCCCAAAGTGTCGCATCCTAACTTGCTGGGTATGATACTTTATCTCTTCGAAATGAGAGGGTCTTATCATTTATCCCGATTCGTTCAAGTTTTAAAAAAAATAAAAGAGGATCGTATTTTCGAATATTTTCAAATTTTTAACATTAGGACATTAATTAATCAATTAGGTACCAATTTTGGGCGTATCGAGGGTGCTAACCCTTCCTCGTGCGTAACCGACTCCCGAACCCATTTTTTGGATTTTGTAGATCAAAAATCGTTGTTTTGATAAATCAAATTTATTATTAAAATGACCGAATTACGAGGTGACCCGATCACACCTCATCAAAAAAGATTGGTGGCGACTCCCGTTTTATTTTCGTTTTCAAAATCCAAAGTCGTCCTCCGTTTTTCAAAAAAAATGGTTACGACAGCTTGGTGACTCCGCTGGGGAAATATCGAGAGTCAGGCCATAGATCGATTAATTTTTGTCCTTTTGATTAAAAATTTGGAAAATGGTCTTGAAAATTCATGTTTCTTTAAATGCACTTTCGATGCTATAATTGTAATAATGTTGAGTCCCATAAAATACTTTGGCATTGCATTGCATGACCGTTATGGTCACACCTTTAAGTGGGAGCGAGAAGCTATGCCTTCGTGAGGTTTTCACCTCCGCATGGGCTAGTGGACTGCTTCCGGGATACATCTGTACCTATGTCTTCGTGAAGTTTTCACTTCCGCATGGCCATAGGGAAATGTATTCCCCTGAACCGAACTCGGTCCGTATGAGCCTATAATGGGTGAGGATCGTGGAATATGCTGGTTCGGGTACCTGAACTTTAGAACTAAACCACACGTAGAGAACATACGAACCCACCCTAAGTCGAACTATGCCAAACCTTAGTAGTTACCCAGATAAGTGTTTATATATTTTACTTGCTTTATATTTCATTCTGTGATACTAACTGATTATGTTTTATTTTCTCTACATGTCATTTCATATTCTAAGAGGTATCGATTCACGGTCAGTTTCTAAGTTAGAGAGCTGGTTATGGAGAACGAATTCCTTGATAAAGTGGAAGACAATGCAGCCGTCCGCATATGGTCAAAGCAAAGCCAATTAGAGAAAGGGGACAACTTAACCGAGGGGTATGTGTCGGAACTACAAGATTTCACTAGTATCAGTGTCACGTAGAACGAACTCCAGGAGTTGAAAGAAATATGGACTCAGTGGGATGATGGGGCAAAGCAGTTGTTCTATCATACTTATGGCGATCTACCTTACTTGCTCGACATCAAAGTAGATAAGTATCTGTTCCGAGCCATGACTCAATTTTGGAATACCGCTTATAGCTGTTTCTCTTTCGGAAAAGTAGATTTAGTATCCACGGTAGAGGAATATACGACCTTGCTGCGTTGTCCAAAAGTTCAAGTCGACAAAGCTTACTCAAAGGCCGTTAATGGCCCAACTTTTGTGAAAAAATTAATGAATATCACAGGGATGAGCGAGCAGTGGGTCTCAGCTAGAGTTCAAAAGAAAGGCGGTGGTAAATGCATTCCTTGGAAGAGTTTGAGGGACCTAATCCTAACACATCCCGATGTAAAGAAAAAGATTGACGTCTTTGCCTTGTGTATTTACGGTTTGGTAATCTTCCTAAAGTTCTAAGACATGTAGATGAAGCAAAGATTCTTGATCTATTGATGGCCGATTAGACAAAGGGTCACGCTGTGCCTACGATCTTAGCCGAGACGTTCGGATCTCTCGAATGCATGTCGAAGAACAGTGAAGGCGAGTTCATCGAGATCTGCGCAGATTGTTGTTGGCTTGGTTTCATAGTCATTTCTGGAAGGTGGAGAAAGTGTCTTATCGGGTTTTCTCTAAAAATTACTCTCCATTGAAAGAAATAGTGGCTACACCAAGAAGAGAAGATGTGTCCGAGAAAAACTGGATGGCGATCTTTTAGAATCTTCAAGAAGAAGACATCGAGTGGAGGGCTCCTTGGATGGTTTCTCACGAAATTCTTTATCGATGTGGAAATTTCGATTGGGTCCCTTTACCTGGAATTTGGGGAGCTATTGGGTATGCCCCTTTACTTGTACTAAGGCAGTATGGTTCAAGACAGTTTGTACCAACGACGTATGGACTGGCTCAATGTGAGTTTTCATACCAAGGAGAAAGCTATAAGAAGAGGGTTAAGGAGATTTCTAGTTCCTGGAATCAGATTCATAGAATGAAGAGATTATCCGCAGGCCCAATGACGACCTTAGAATACAGTGGATGGAGGACTAGAAGGATTAATGATAACATCCCCGAGTTGAATCTAGAAGGCGCCCAATCAAGAGAAGAATACTTACAAGTGGTCCCATCAGAATTTGAGATCGTAAAGTAAGATTTCGAAAGGATGAGTTCAGAGCTTGGAAAGAGGATAGAAAAAGCGGAAGAAGAGAAAATGCACTGAAATTAGAGGCGGATGTTCGAAAATCGGAGGCCGAGAAACTAAGAAAAGAAAAGTGGAAGATAGAGGAAGATCGAGATAGTTTGAAGACGAATATAAGAAGATGCGTCGACAATGAAAAATGCTTTGGATTAGAAAAGACTCGCAATGATGGCGACGGGAGATTCGAGAAGAAAATACCAAAGCTAATCTGTTGGGAGAAGAAGTTTCAAGGAATACAAGCGCAAAACGAGGCCTTAGAGAAGAATTTGGCGAAAGCCAAAAAGAGAAAAAGGGATTGAAAGCTAGAGTGGCTGAACTTGGGCGGTCTCTTCATCACCATCAAGTCGTAATTAAAATTGAACCGAGATCAAGTCTAAACAAGATCGAGGAAATGAAGGGTAAGATTGAAGAATTAGAATCAAGATTGCCACGATTTTGAACTTCTGATTGAGCTTACGGAAACAAGAGAAGGCGTTGGGAAGAAGAACTTCACCATTCTCATGATCAAGTTAGAAATCGGGATTACCTTATGGGCGGCGATAGTTCGGATTCGAGAGGTAGCCGATCATCTACAAACTTTGGCGGCACAGTAGATATGTTGAGCATGAAATATGAGCTGCGATCGGTCGTCGTAGTCAAGCTAATCTCTTTGCTCGGGAAAATCAAAACTTTAGGCCTTAGGGCGAAAGCATATTTGTAGTTCGCTTTATGTAAAAGATTTTGTTTTCTAATAAAGTTCTCTAAAATGAAGTTGAATCTGAATCGATGCCTTCTTTTTGCATTCATGCATTTGCATTACATCATATCATATGCCTTTAAGTCCATAGAGAGAGCCTCATTAGTTGAAATTAATACAGAGAGAAGGAAAGGAAAATCTGGAAACTGAGCATTGTTACGGTACACGATGCAAAACAAAAGCGATGGATCAAAGAATAGAAAAGTTAGAGCGGATGCAAAAAGACATGCGAGGATCAAATGCAAGAACGATTAGCCAAGATACAACAGACATGATAGAGCGGATGCAAGAATCTCGAGAATAATATGATAAGCCACCGTACGCAGCTCTTTCAAGCTAAAGAACATGAAAAAGGAAAAGGCCTGCTATTAGTGAAAGACCTCCTCACCCTCCGGTTTTACCCCAACAAACACCCAAGCGCAACCAGATGTGTACCCCAAAGGACGCTGTCACCATCGTGTCTCGATGATCGACGATCGACACCGCGCACTCTGCGCACTTTCCGACAAAGCTCTGGTTCTAACCTGAGGATAGTCCAAATAACCACAGTGGTCCCTGATTTCGACGAAGTGGCATAAATAGACCAGGTAAAAGTGGACTTGCCGAGACAATTTGATGACCGTTTTAAGTGGTTAGAGGAGAAGTTCAAAGCAATGGAGACTGCTGACTACCGTTACGGGGTAGACGCTAAAGACTTAAGTTTGGTCCCTGACTTGGTACTTCCGCCAAAGTTTAAAACCCCAGATTTTGAAAAGTACAATGGGACTAGTTGTCCCGAAGCACACATCACGATGTTCTGTCGACGGATGGCGGGACATGTTAATAATGACCAATTGCTGATTCACTGTTTTCAGGACAGTCTGACCGGGTCTGCGGCCAAATGGTACAATCAGCTCAGTCGTACCCAGATTAAGACATGGAAGGACCCGGTACAAGCCTTCATGAAACACTATGGCCATGTAGCTGATATAGCTCCCGACAGAATCACGCTCCAAAATATGGAGAAAAAGCCAGGCGAGAGCTTCAGACAATACGCCCAACGATGGAGAGAAATAGCAACACAAGTTCAGACAAGACAACCATGCTCTTTATCAATACTTTGAGGACTCCTTTCATTAATCACATGCTGGGAGGCGCTACTAAAAGCTTCTCAGATATTGTGATGTCAGGAGAAATGATAGAAAACGCAATCATATGTGGCAGGATAGAGGCAGGAGAAGGTGCTAGAAAGACGATTCAAGAAAAGAGAGAATGATGTAAAACAACATAAGCACCCATAACAAAAAAGTTATTAAAAGCCTATTATCGTGAACCACCCGGACCGTGTCGCCGATCATCAGAGCCCATCTAGACAGGAATCTAATATAAAACAAAATACGAAGAAAATGCAATTCACGCCTATCCCAACTACGTACAAAGAAGTGTACCAGAACTTGTTCGATGCACATGTGGTTGCCCCGCATTACTTAAAGCCCTTGCAGCCCATACCCTAAATGGTATGGCGCGAATGCAGTCACGATAATACCATGCGAGGTTGTGGGGCATTCAATAGAGCATTGTCTCGCCTTCAAGAAATTGATGGAAAAACTCATACAGATGGGCGTTGTAAAAGTAGACGATACCCCTAGCGCGGAACACCCATTACCTAGTCATGGGGTTAATATGATAGGTGAGAGTATGGGGAAAAGAGTTAAAACGGATGTTGCTGAAGTGAAAACCCCGATGAGACGGGTTTGGAAGGAAATGACGAGGAGGGGATTAGTTGTATCAGATCCGGTGGAAGAGTATAAAGAAACAAGAAATGGCTGTGAGTTCCATAACATGGAGGGGCACGTGATCCAGAACTGTATCGAGTTCAGAATGCTGGTGCAAAGGCTGATGGACGATAAAGAAATAGAATTCTATGAAAGCCAAGGAGGAGAAAACATCTGCGCGTTGGAAGATGAATCAGCAGCAAAGGCCTCGAAAATTAGCTATCCTTTAGTCATCATCTCGCGGCCAAGGAACAATGAAGTGGGGGCAAAGATAACACCGAAGGTCATAATTCAGAAACCTGCGATCTTTTTATATGAAGACAACAAAAAAGTTCCCTAGAACTATGATCGCAATGTGACGATTCACGGGAAGGGGACTCGTCCAAAGACCTTTGCAAAGGGAAACCAAGAGGTAGGCTTCTATACGCCGCGTGATGAAAGCGCTACGACACGACAAACACACGAGTTGAACTCACAAAGAGAAAGCTTTGATAGGCGAACAAAAAGAAGGAAAAGGCGACCAAATAGGAATCGCCTATAAACGAGCCAAATGAAGGAAGAAGAGGCTAAGGAGTTCTTAAAATTCTTAAAACATAGTGAGTACAGTGTTGTGGAGCAGCTGCATAAGCAACCAGCTCGCATATCTGTGCTAGACTTGTTTGTTGAGCTCGGAGGCACACCACAACGCACTGATGAAAGTACTGAATGAAACGTATGTTGCTAATGATATCTCCGTTAATAAGCTGGATCGCCTGATTAGCAATATAAGTGCTGACAACTTCATTTTTTTTAATGACGATGAGATCCCACCGGGAGGTACGAGTTCTATCAAAGCTCTCCACATTACCACACGGTGTAAAGGATACACACTACCAGGGGTACTGGTCGATAATAGATCGGCACTCAATGTCTTGCCACTATCAACGCTGAATCGATTACCCATTGATAGCTCTCACATGAAGATCTGCCACAATGTAATAAGGGCATTCGATGGAACTGAAAGAAAAGTCATGTGGAGGATCGAAGTGCCTCTATTAATTGGCCCGAGTACGTATGAAGTGGATTTTATAGTAATGGATATCAAGCCGTCCTATAATTGCTTGCTGGGGAGACCTTGGATACACTCGGCGCAAGCGATCCCTCGTCGTTGCACCAAAAGTTGAAGTTAGTTATAGAGGGACATCTGGTGACGATAAATGCTGAAGAGGACATCATCGCGACTGTAACTAACAGTGCGCCATATTTAGAGGCAAGTGACGAAGCAATTGAGTGCTCCTTCCGCTCCTTGGAATTTGTCAACGCAACATTTATCATCGAGGGGAACAAGATCCCAGTGCCTCAAATATCCAAAACTACGAAAATGGGTTTACAACTGACGGTCGAGAAAGGAGCTGTACTTGGGAAATGACTTGGAAGGTATCTCCAAGGAGATATGGAGGCCCCGAGATTGAAAAAAAATGAGACCTCTTCAGCTTAGGATTCAAGCCGGACGTAAAGCAAAGGAAGAAAGAGTTAGAGAAGAAACAAGAAAGAAGAAAAGCACGTTTGAGTGGGGACGAGATTAAATGAGAACGGATGATAATTCCCCATATTTGCAAAACCTTTATATTTGGAGGGATTATCCATCCAGCACGAGGAATGCGAAATAAAGAATCCACGGAAGAAACATGAGGAAACATACACGTCAATGCTATATCCGAAGAAAAAACTGAAGAAGAAAATCAGAATGGTATCCGCCCTTATGAGCTTAGCAGCGTTCTAAACAACTGGACCGCGGAGGAAATTCCTGTAGCTTTTAGAACTTGTTCAGAGTAATATTCGGAACACACTTGTTGCTCTAAGTATAGAAGCAATAGAATTCCCTTTTGTGAAGCATGACTTATGTCTAAAATCGTTATTTTCAATGAAATGCATCTTCGCTGCCTTTCGAGCAAATCTTCTTTTATTCTTTCTATGGCATTCATCATCGTGATAATTCCTTTTATTCTTTAAATATTTTTTTAAAATATCAATTCTTTCACTCATAATCATACCATGCCAATCAGTATGCTTAGATTCTTTTGTTTTACGGACCTTTATAACAGGTCCCCAAATATCAATGATCTGAGCAACGCTACCAATGACTCAGAAAGTCCTTTTGAGCAAGACATGGGCATAGAAGATTTTCAGGATTTGGAAAATGACCAAGGTTGTGACTTGTCTCTGAATCTGTAAGGATGGTGGAGCAAGAAGAGAAACAGATCCTACCTCACGCAGAGTCAGTAGAAATAGTGAACCTGGGAAATGAGCAAGAGAAGAAGGAAGTGAAAATCAGAGTTTGTATTACGGAAAAGACAAGGCGAGACCTCATTGAGTTACTCCAAGAATTTAAAAATGTATTTGCGTGGTCGTATCAAGACATGCCCGGGCTCAACACAGATATCGTGGTACACCGGTTGCCCATAAAAAAGGAGTACAAGCCAGTCCAACAGAAACTTCGAAGAATGAGGCCAGATGTTCTGCTGAAAATAAAAGAAGAGGTCAAGAAGCAACTTGACGCAGGTTTCTTGCAAGTGGTTAAATACTCGGAATGGGTAGCCAATATCGTCCCCGTCCCTAAGAAAGATGGGAAAGTACGAATGTGTGTAGACTACAGGGATCTAAATAAGGCTAGCCCGAAAGATAATTTTCTGTTACCTCATATCGACACCTTAGTGGACAATACGGCGGGTTATTCGCTGTTCTCTTTCATGGATGGCTTCTCAGGATACAACCAGATAAAGATGCATCCTGAAGACATGGATAAGACAACATTAGTAACCATGTGGGGAACGTTTTCCTATAAGGTGATGCCGTTTAGACTAAAAAATGCGGGAGCGACATATCAGAGAGCCATGGTAACCCTATTCCATGACATGATGCACAAAAAAATTGAAGTTTATGTCGACGATATGATCGCGAAATCCCGAACTGAAAAGGAGCATGTGCAAGCCTTGAGGAAATTATTCTTGAGGTTGAGGAAATTTAGGCTAAAGTTTAATCCAGCAAAATGTACCTTCGGAGCCCGGACAGGGAAACTGCTAGGATTCATAGTCAGTGAAAAGGGGATTGAGGTTGACCCAGACAAAGTCAAAGCTATACAAGACTCGCCTCCACCGCGCACCCAAAAAGAAGTTCGAGGTTTCTTAGGAAGATTAAATTACATCGCCCGGTTCATTTCACAACTAACTGAGAGATGTGACACCATTTTTTGTCTTCTTACGAAACACAATCCAGGCGCATGGGACGTGGAATGCCAGAAGACCTTTGATAAAGTGAAGCAATACCCGTCCAATGCCCAGTATTGACGCCGCCTAATCCCGACAAGCCATTAATCATCTATTTGACAGTACTTGATAATTCAATGGGATGTGTGCTTGGCCAACACGATGAGTCAAGAAAGAAAGAGAAGGCAATATACTACCTTAGTAAAAGTTCACTCAATGTGAAATAAGGTACTCACCAATCGAGAAATCGTGGCGTGCCTTGATCTCGACAACTCGAGATCGAGGCAAGATATATGTTGTATCATACGACTTGGCTCATCTCGAAGCTAGACCCTCAAAAATATATGATGGAGTCGATCACGTTGAATGGAAGGATGGCCCGATGGCAAATTCTACTTTCGAATTTGACATAGTTTATGTAAACCAAAAGGCGGTGAAGGGGAGTGCAATAGCGCATTTTCTAGCCGATGAGAGCTCGGGAGGATTACGAACCTTTGGATTTTGATTTCCTAACGAAGATTTAATGTACGTGGCAACCACCGAAGAAGGTACCCGCAGGATCGTCCTTGGAAATTGAATTTTGACGGGCATCAAATGTCATGGGCAACGAAATTGGGGCAGTTCTGGTATCCCCAAATGGAGATCATTATCCATTCACTTGTAAATTGGATTTTGATTGCACAAATAATATGGCAGAATACGAAGCTTGTATCATGGGTATCCGCGCCGCTATGGAACGCAACATTAGGGTACTAGAGGTATATGGAGATTCTGCACTGGTAATTTATCAACTCAGAGGGGAATAGGAGCCAAGAGATCCCAAGCTAGTCGACTACAAAAGATTGGCCCAAGAATTGATCAAGAAGTTCGATGGTATCACCTTCAGTTATCTGCCAAGAGACGAAAATCAGATGGCTGATGCTCTGGCCACCTTGGCTTCCATGGTCCGAGTAAACAAAAATGAGGATATGAAACCTATCCAAATGAGTATTTTTGAGGCCCCGGCACATTGCCACAACATCGAAAAAGAAAAGAAAGATGATCACCTGTGGTACCACGATATACTGCGATACGTGAAAAATCATGAATACCCTGAGCAAGCAACTGAGAATGACAAAAGGACGTTGAGAAGACTAGCCTGTGACTATGTCTTGGATGGAGAGATCCTATACAAAAGAAGAAAGGATCAAGTACTACTGAGATGTGTGGACGCCGCCGAGGCCAAGAAAATCCTAGAAGAAGTCTATGAGGGTGTCTGTGGAACACATGCCAATGGCTTCACAATGGCTAGGCAAGTCATGAGATTCGGGTATTATTGGTCTACCATGGAAGGAGACTGTATTGATTATGCCAAGAAATGTCATAAGTGCCAAATTTATGGGGATAAGATTCATGTACCACATTTACCTCTACATGTTATGACCTCCCCATGGCCTTTCTCTATGTGGGGCATGGACGTCATTGGACCAATCTCGCCAAAAGCTTCCAATGGACATCGGTCATCTTCGTGGTAATCGATTATTTCACTAAATGGGTAGAGGCCGCTTCATATACTAATGTAACGAAATTAGCAGTCAGCAAGTTCTTGAAAAAGGAAATCATATGTCGATATGGAATGCCTGAGAGGATCATATCTGATAATGCGTTAAACTTGAACAACAGCATGATCACAGAGGTCTGCAGTCAATTCAAGATTAGACACCACAATTCGTCACCGTATCGTCCAAAAATGAATGGTGCAGTGGAGGCAGCTAATAAGAACATCAAAAGGATAGTGGGAAAAATGACTAAGACTTATAAAGATTGGCACGAGAAGCTACCATTTGCTCTTTTCGCCTATCGAACGTCGATCAGAACCTCCACCGGGGCAACTCCTTTCTCATTGGTCTACGGAATGGAAGCAGTTTTACCCATCGAAGTTGAAATTTCGTCCCTTCGAGTCTTGTCCGAATTGAAGTTGGGCGAAGCAGAATGGATTCAGGCTCGATATGATCAGTTAAATTTGATTGAAGAAAAGAGGCTGAAAGCTATCCGTCATGGTCAGATGTACCAAAAGAGAATGATGCGAGCATACGACAAAAGGGTGCGCCCAAGAGAATTCCACGAAGGAGATTTAGTTTTGAAGAAAATCCTTCCCATACAAAAAGATTTCAGAGGAAAATGGATGCCGAACTGGGAAGGACCTTATGTGGTAAAGAAAGCATTCTCTGGAGGAGCATTAATTTTGGCCGAAATGGATGGTAAAAGCTTACCTAATCCCATCAACTCAGACTCGGTCAAGAAATATTTTGCCTAAAAAGAAGAGGCCAAGGCAAAAACCCACAGAGGGCGCTTTAAGGCTTCCCTTTAAAAAAAAAAAAGGAGAGGTCAAAGTGAAAAACCCGCAAAGGGCGCTTTGAGACCAAATGGGTTTTGAGTCAAAAACCCGAAAGGTGCGGCTCAAATTCTGACAAAAAGGGGGTGTGTGACAATTTTGTTCTCTCAGAAAGGGAGGAATGTTACACCTCAGGACATCTACAAATCACTGAAGATCTCCCAACTTCTAGTCAGCTCAAAATGATCTTCAGAAGGATTGGGTAGTGAAGCTCAGACTGCAATATCTGGGGCACCTATTTTTTCTTTTTGCCAACTTTTGTATTCCAATAATGTTTGCTTTTATTGATTAATTCAACTCCATTCTTCATAAATTCCATTGTTATCCATCATTTAAATCTTTTAAGCCATTTACAATTGAAATAACGGTTGATGGACCCATAATGCTTCCATAAAATGAGTTCTGCCTATTACTGCGGAAGTCTCTAAACAAATGCAGAAACACAAACAGGATCATTGTTCGGGACCACCACACCTAGGGGTTAGAAACATTCCAGAAAAGAGGAGTTTAAAATCATGACTATCTTCCCAAAATTCTCTGTCAAAGATATCAGTTACATAAGAAGACGAGAAATAGCATCAGTGATAAAACTCTGATGGACAACGAGTAGTGACAACCCTAAGCATTAAAAAAAAAGGGGATCATTTCATTTTACATTCATACATCATCATTAGGAGCGTTTCGATCATCGCATCCTGATCCTTATACATTTTTAACAAAGAATCATTATCATGACATTCTGCATTCATGCAAATGTCGTCCATAATACATTTAGTTAGGAGCATTAGATTCATTCCGATCATAGCATCCTAATCATTTGACATAAACACAAGCATATAAAACCGAGTCTACAGGATATGTCCCTAGAGGACGGTGTAGCAACATTGGTGAAGCCACCATCCTATTGCCACTGACCAGTAGTGGAATAGGTTGAAGATTGTCCTATTGCCACTAACCAGTAGTGGAATAGGTTGAAGATTGTCCTATTGCCACTGCCCAATAGTGGAATAGGTTGAAGATTGTCCTATTGCCACTAACCAGTAGTGGAATAGGTTGAAGATTGTCCTATTGCCACTAACCAGTAGTGGAATAGGTTGAAGATTGTCCTATTGCCACCGACCAAATGTGGAATAGGTTGAAGATTGTCCTATTGCCACGACCCAAAGTGGAATAGGTTGAAGATTGTCCTATTGCCACCGACCGGTAGTGGAATAGGTTGAAGATTGTCCTATTGCCACCGCCCAATGAGTGGAGCAGGTTGAAGATTGTCCTATTGCCACCGACCGGTAGTGGAATAGGTTGAAGACCGTCCCCTATTGCCACTAACCAGTAGTGGAATAGGTTGAAGATTGTCCTATTGCCACTGACCAGTAGTGGAATAGGTTGAAGATTGTCCTATTGCCACTGCCCAGTAGTGGAATAGGTTGAAGATTGTCCTATTGCCACTAACCAGTAGTGGAATAGGTTGAAGATTGTCCTATTGCCCTGACCTGCAGTGGAATAGGCTGAAGATTACAGACCTTATCTCCCTGGAGATACAGTGAAGCAATTTAAAATAAACAAATCTCATCCCTCCAAAGTTGCAGCAGGAGCAAACTAAAGCCACCCGTCATGCCACTCCGAAGTGGCGATGGAGTGGATCAAAGCAACAAGGTGCGGTGGACTAGAACGAGGCTACCTGAAGAATAAGAGCGTCAAAGAATCATGACTCAGCGGGACCGGGCAAATTTGGACCTTTTAAAGTCTTTGCTATGTTCCCGTTGCACGACAACGAGCAAAGAGGGGCAGCTGTAAGACCCATAATTTGCCCGGCCCAGTTGTAAAACCCATTAAACCAACCCAATACTAAACCCATTACAGCCAATTAAACCACAACCCATTAAACCCAAAACAAACCCAGATTAAACCCAATTCGGGCTCAATCTAACCCTAGCCCGAAATTAACAGAAAAAATAAAAAAAAATTACAAACCCTAGGTGCGCCGCACCTAGGGCCACTTGCTCGCCTCGGCGCGCTTTCGCCACCGACCCCCACTCAAGACCGCTCCACTTGCACTCCACTTGCACAACAAAAAGCGGTGAAAGTGACAAAAAGCATTGTAAGAAAATGGCTATAAAAGCCGATTCAAGCTATTGTAAACGGGAGATTTTTCCGAATTCGAAAAAAGAAAATACGAACATTCAGAAATAAAAAGAAAGCAAAAACAAAAAATTTCAGAAGGTGGATCTCAATCTTTTCATTTTCTGTTGTTTTAATACTGTTTATTTTTATTTTTCTTTGAAGTTTTTTTACAAACAATCATAAAAAGGAGAACCAAAACACAAAGATCGGATCAAGAACACTAGGAGGTGATTTTATTTATTTTTATTTTTATTTGAATCTTTTTCCTTTTGTTTACACAAATATATATAGATATATATAAGGAATATATAAAAAAAACTTACCTTTTCATCAAAAAGCGCGACTTTTGGACTCTCACTTGCCAGTATCTGGCGTGCGCCCTGATGATTGGCGGCGTAGCGATAGCTATTCGCCGGAACTCTCACCGGAGCTCGCAAGCCTCCGTCCCCTGCAGAGAGAAAAGAGAAAGGTTAAAGTTTTTTTTTTAAAAAGGATGGTGAAATGATTTTTTAAAAAATTTTAGGGCCTTTTATAAAGCATTGAAACGGCGTCGTTTCATTAGGCCCCCCCAGACGCCCAAAACGGCGTCGTTTTGGGGGACCGACCCGAATCCGACCCGAATTCGACCCGCCCCAGGAGAGGATCAGCGTGTTTTCTTTTCAAGGGACTAATTGCGCGAATGGTCCCTCCGCTTTTACGCCGCGTTTCAATGTAGCCTTATTTTCTTTTTTTGTGTTTTTTTTCAATCTACCATTGTTAATTTTAATTTTTTTATTTTGGTCCATCCAAACGATGCGCTCAAAGAACTGGGATATTTTCCCCTTTGCCCCTTAGTGTTCTTAGCGCATCACAAATTAGTCCTTTTCCCTTTTATTTATTTTCAAATTGGCCCCGAACTTCCATTTTATGATCAAATTAGTCCTTTTCCGCACCTTTTATTTTCAAATTATATTGTCTAATATTATTATCATCATTTATTATTATTATTATTATTATTATTATTATTATTATTATTATTATCATTTTTATTATAATTAGTTTTATTAGTTTTATCATTATTACTATTTCTTATTTTATCATTTTTTATTACTATCACTATTATTACTATATTCCTATCTATATTTATTTCCTCAGTTTAATACTATTATCAACTATTTAATTTTTATTTATCTATTTATACTTATATTATTTTATGTATATACTTCTATTTCCACTAATATTATTATTACATTTTTTATATATTTCTACTACCACTATTTTTATCATCATTATTATTTTATCATTATTTTCTACTACTGTTAATATACGATTATTATCGTAATACTTTTATTTTATCACTACCTATGTTATTACTTTTACTTTATCCTTATTATTAATATCTTAGTAACACTCGTATTAGCATATTATTTGGATTTCATATCGTTATTTTATTATTATATTATTTTAACGCATAATGTCGTATTTTCATACTAATTTGTCTCAATGCACCAGTTTTATAATAATCAATATTCCGTATTAAAGATTCAAGGAGGTCGAGCCCTAACTTACTGGGTTCTGGTTCTTCTTGTTTAATCTAAATAACGGAATATCCTTTTTGAAATCGCTATATAAGTTTTGAATAAAATACTTGTTCTCGGAAATTCGAAATGTTGCGTCCTAACTTACTGGACACGACATCTAGATACCCCGAGATAAGTTTTTAGAAAAAAGGTGAAGGCAATATTCCGTATTTGGAATCTCGAGAAATCGAGCCCTAACTTACTGGGTTCCGGTTTCTCATTTAACAAACAACGGAGTATCCTCCTCAAATTTAAAGCTGAGTTTTAAAATCAAAAGGCAAGCTCAGTTTCGGGAGCCCAAAGTGTCGCATCCTAACTTGCTGGGTATGATACTTTATCTCTTCGAAATGAGAGGGTCTTATCATTCATCCCGATTTGTTCAAGTTTTAAAAAAAATAAAAGAGGATCGTATTTTCGAATCTTTTCAAATTTTTAACATTAGGACATTAATTAATCAATTAGGTACCAATTTTGGGCGTATCGAGGGTGCTAACCCTTCCTCGTGCGTAACCGACTCCCGAACCCTTTTTCTGGATTTTGTAGACCAAAAATCGTTGTTTTGATAAATCAAATTTATTATTAAAATGACCGAATTACGAGGTGACCCGATCACACCTCATCAAAAAAGATTGGTGGCGACTCCCGTTTTATTTTCGTTTTCAAAATCCAAAGTCGTCCTCCGTTTTTCAAAAAAAATGGTTACGACAATATCTTTAGCAATAAACATAATTATTCAATAGGTATCTATTTGAATAATTATAACTATTTGTTAATAATCAAGTGACATAATTTTTGAATTTAAGAGAATAACAAAGTGATATAACGTTTGGCTACTTATCACTTTTCATTTTCAACACTATTGAAATGCTATATATATATAAATTGAAAATGTTCCAACATTCAAGTTATTGCGAAGAATGTGATTGGAGTTGCTGATTGAGTCTTAGCTCGATTGGTATTGATGTTGTTGCCAGTCCAGGAGGACATGGGTTCGAGTGCGTTGAAGCTTATTATCCTCCAATTTCATCTCCATTCTCAATCTAGTCCCCATCATTACAACTTGTCAAAAGAAGGGTACTTTAGAACCTTCATGTTCCACGGACGGCTACACAATTCAATGTTACCATTGTAGGAATCATTATCAAAATTTTAAAAATAAAAAGACTAAATTTCTAGAAATTAATAGGCTAAAGTCTAGAACTTTTGTTTTGATGGATATTGAACTATTAATGAGGAGATTTTGACTTAGGTGATCAATCATCTTTAAAAAAGAAAGAAAAAATCTATCTTGTTTTACACACAAATAACTTCAACAAATTATTTAAAATCCATAATTGGAACATATCCGTATACAACAATCAACCTAAGCTCGAGTAAGTATTTACACTTCTATGACCTATATCCAAGTGAGAAACATAGTTAAACAATTACCAAATGTGAACCCAATTCTTCATAAGAATGTGACTGGAGTTTGATTAACTTATCTACTATTCCTCCAAATGCAATGCTCTAATTTCATTCATATACTAACATTCATATTCATAGATACCCAACGTATACATCAGAACAACTCTTCTACAACAATACTTTTTACAGCATTGTATTATGTATGTATATATATATATATATATATCGTAGAAATAAAAATAAAACACATCTCTTCATCGAATAATAATAATTCATGATGAAAAGATACGGCATTTTCATTAAATTTCAATGAAAAATCCTTTCATTACCACTAATCTCAAATTTCCTCTCCATCCTCAATTAATCTTCATGTTTTGGCCTATAAAAGGACCTTCCATTGTCTTCTAGTCTCGCAAGTTTTCTACAACATAAACATATATAGTACAATGGTTAATTTGAATGGATAGGAAGTGGGAACCAATTACAGGGGTCTCTGAACTCCAAACTTGAAAAGGAAGGGATGGTAAGGTAGCTGCCAGTTCATGTATGCCCCTGGATGCATACATTAGTATGCATTGATATCGGAAGCCAGGCCGAGGATGTGTAGGCTAAGGGTTTGCATGAACCGGGAAACGTTTTCACCTTGATCTTTTTTGGTAATGGAGTGAATGGATCTCGGTTGCTGTTTTCTCCCTTGCTTTTCTGGGATTTTGATCTGCAAATTATAAATAAACTTGCTAAGCCTTCTTAGGAGATTAGTAAAACATATTGTCCAATTAATAACACAAAAGAATTGGTGTAGAATGGGATCTTTTTTAATTGAATTGTTAAGAAAAGTAAAATTTAAAATTGCATCACCATGTTATTGAAGGGATAAACAAGAAAGCAAAATAAAAACACACCATTGAAACATGTATGTTACAAAATTTACAGCACAAAGTGGACTAAACTAAACACAATAGCCTTCTTCATCCTTTCTTCTTCTTCACATTGCTTTTCTTTTTTGACTTCCTAAAGCCACCTCCACTCTCCTGTTACAAACAAAAGTCGATTTAATTAAGATACCAGCATAAACCAATGTTCTGGTATACTATACGAAACCACCATTAGATGAACCGGCCAAAAATAAGCCGGTCTAAGACTAAACAGTAGCTATCATATTTAATATTTCTTTAACACTAGAGTAAATATCATTGAGAACTTATCAGTTGACTGAAAACCAAAGGTCAAACCAGTTTGGCATTTTTAGCCTGTGCATAAACTTCAAGATTAATTTCTATAGAACATCAATGCCTTTATAGACCTTGGCCTATGGCATTGCCTCTAAGAAAAGAGGGAAATTAATGGTATTCAAGCTAAGGGCAGGCCAGGGGCTTAAATTTCAGAGAAGTAGAACTGTTTCAATATGTTACCTTCCGATAATGCCTATAGGCCATTTGACCTGACAATTCCTGTCCAGTCCTGGTAATGTAAACCTGCCGCAGAGTACGAGAAGATTAGAATAAGATTTACATTTATCAAAATGAAAATATTGAAGCAAATTTGGTAAATAGAGTTAAAAACGTCTCTTCAAATGCAAATGATTGGTAGTCATAGGTGCATGGGCTACACATCTATGGTTAGCCATTGATGTGTTAGAATAAGAGCAATAAAAAGTGAACCGTTAAGAGTTTCAATATACCTTCCTCCCCTCTGGAGATGTATACCAGTGGCCAGCAGGTTGACCGCTAGCATGAACTCTTCTCTTCCCAGCATTCTTCGGAACAGCTCCACTGGTTTTTGGATTTACCCATCCTTCGAAAGCACCATTTTCAGCATTTGGTTTCTTTGATTTGCTGCTTCTACTTGTTGAGCAATTCTTGCCACTGCCTTTTCGAGATCCTCTCTGTTTAGATGATTCTCCTTTGTTGAATTGATTCCTGCAGTGACATTAAGCCTATAATGAATAGTGAACAAAGCGAAGTTCAATATAGAAAAACCAATGCATGTAAAAGTTACTCACTTAAAATCCATAATTGAGACAGTAGGTTGTTGATGTCCTCCATTGTCAACCATGCTCAAGGGGGAGAAGAAGGGTAACCGACTACGGACTAAGTTTTGGATCCTTGGATCAGCATGGAAAAAGTAGCGATGTGCTGGAGGCAAGGGGTCATCCAAATCCTGAAGCTGCTCCGTCTTTTGGCTCCCGAGTTCCTGTGAAGATAAGTCTGCCTTTCGGCTCCCGAGTTTCTGAGAAGCATTCTTGTAGTTCAAAGATTGAAAATATTCTTTGCATACCTCATCGAATGCAGGTGTTTGAACACAAGAACTATTCATTAGAGAGATATCTTTCCATAAATCCTCATTTTGAGGTGTACCAAATGATGTCTTTCTCTTTCTGTCACTGGCTGTAGATTGTTGTTCCTTAGACAGTGGATCGCTTTTACAAGCTCCTTTGCCAGTAAACTCACGGTCAGAGGGATCATCATCAGAGTCAGAGTCAAGTAATTGGAATCTTCGAAGAGGACTGATGGTTAACTTTGGAAATGTCAACCCATCATGGCTGGCCTTTAAACTTGCAGAAGCAGAGGCAACTGATGCTTGTCCCGCTTTCCTTGAACCCGATTGGCTGGAAGATTGAGTGGTTAAAAGCCCGAGTCTCTTCAATGGGATCTTGGAACTGCTACATACAGAACGATACTGTGTTGATGAATCAACATCTGCTAATAAAGATAAAACTTTATAAACTCAGCAACAATCCGAGTATATAAACAGGGAACACACGCACAAATTACTAATTTACAAACAAAATATTGGAACCCGATATAAACAGTGAAAATACATGCTTCAAGAGATACCTGAGCTCTTCTTTTTTCTTCAAATACCGCTTTCGAGGCATACCCATATCGAACACATATAGGTATACAAGAATCAACCCGAGCTCAAGTAACATAGTTTTAAAATTACTCAACTGCAATAGTAACTACACTTCTACGGACTACTTCCTAGTTAAAATAATAGCTTAAACAATTATCAAATGCTCATTATCCTATGAACCGAATTCAAGTTATTGCTAAGAATGTGATTAGATTTAGATCAACATAGCGACTAATCCTCCGACTGAAGTGCTCTTTCACAAAAATACTAACCGCATACCATAGATAGCCTCAGGGAAATCCTTATCCTCTCCATTTATTGACAATCATTCCACCATAATCAATCTCAGAATATTAGCAGAATAACTATACTTACAACCCTATTAAAATTAAGATATATTCTCTAATCTTACTTTTGATTCTCAGAAAACTTTCTTTTCCCTCACTCTTTTAATTTCACATTACATCTCTTCTATCTCCACTTTCCCTTCCCAATTTAATTTCCTACTATAGATTACGTAATAAGTCTAAAAAAATAGGAACCCAGAAAATTTAGCTTTAAACGCAAAATGAAAAGCACAACCCACTTTAAATTAAGCAACATATCATCAAAAATGGAAAATTTTGCTAAATAATAAGAAGAAATTACCATTTTTTTCCTGGGATGAAGAGAACTCTTCAATGTCATCGTCCCCATTATCCCAAACCAACGTCTTTTCTGATTCTTTCTTCGTTGCCGAAGATTCATCGGCGGCCCGACGCAGCCGCTTTAAGACGCGAGGTGGGTCGGGTCGAGTATCCGGATCCGAATCCATAACTTGTTCAGACTCGAACTCATCAGCATTTTCTTCGATAATGTTAAAGCTTGCAGAAGGATTCGGAGCTAAGATAGGTTCGAGATAGTCCTCGGCCGGTAACTGGGGCTCCGAATCGGCGTCGAAATCAAGCCCGAGAGAGAACGAAGGAGCAGCGAAGTTCGCCATTGAAAGAGCGAAAAATGTTTTTGAGGGTTTTTGGAGGGAGTTCTTAATTTTATATTTGAGACAATTAGGTGGGAAAATTATTGATTAATAAATTAAATTTTGAGACATTTATTATACAATTTTTAAAAATTATGTGGAATATAAAAAATATTTTATTTACCAAAAATCATATTAAGAAAATTTATTTTGTGTATTTACAAAATTAAAGATTAAAATTTTTCATATTTTAAATTAAAATTGTAGATTAATTATTAACGTCATTTATATGAGTATCAAATAAAAGTATGTGTCAAACACGAATATAGTCAATTTTTTTTCAATTTTTCACATATTTGAAGTAGGGGTGAGTATTCGATCGAGTCTATTCGATTCGAGTCAAAAAATTTCAAGTTAGTCGAGTTGACGAATCCTATTTTAGTAACCAAAGTTCATTTGAATTTTTTTTTGAATCGGATAGAATCGAGTCAAAAAAGTTCGAGTCAAGTTAACGAATCCTATTATTTATACTCAATGTTGCATTTACATGACCCGATTATTTAACTAGTAAACGAAGTACAAAATTATTTAACTACATAAAGAATATAATGGTTTTGCCTTATAACTTAATGAGTAAACATTTATCAAAACAATGTAGTTTTGACTTTTAACTTAATGGTTTTGACTTTTAACTTTAGAAAAGGTAAACATTTATCAAAACGGCGTAGTTTTGCCTTTTCTTATTCGAATTTTCGGATAACTCGAATTGTGTAATTCATATTCGAATTAAATCGAAAAACTTAATTTTTTATTCGAGATGATTCAAATAACTTGATTAACTCAAATAACTCGAATTATTTAATTTAAAATTTGAAATTTGAAAATTTTAAAGAATTTTTCGAATCGAATCAGATTTTGCTCACCCCTAATTTGAAGGTTCATATTTCCGTAATAATATTTGGGTACGATCAATCAAAGACATCGAACAATAAATATGTAATATAGAACCTAGATAAAAATTAGGGTAAATTACACCAACAGTCACCCAACTTTGGGTTAGCTGACAAAACAGACACCTAGGTTTCATTTCAGTCACTCAACTTTCGAAAAGTTACAAAACAGTCCTTTTTGCCGTTTTCCGTCACAGACGTCACGGCAAAGTGACATGGCAGGTGACGGCATCGTGAAACCGTCCAGCTGGCCGGTTACTCTCACTTTAACAGCCCTATCAGCACCATTTTAGGGTTAGAGAAAAGAAGAAGAATAAGAAGAAGAAGAGGAGGAGGAGGAGGAGGAGAAGAAGAAGGAGAAGAGGAAAAATGGAGATGCCTGAAGTGATTCTGGTGTGCTATTGTGGAACCCCGACCAAGTTGAACACATCTTGGTCCAATGACAACCCAGGTAGGAGGTTTTTTGGGTGTAACAAATTTGGTTCTGGATTTCGAAAACCATGTCGGTTTTTCAGTTGGTTTGATCTGCCATTGACGCCCCGTTCACGAATTGTGTTGTTGGGTCTTCTGAAAAAAGTGAGGACATTGGAGGATGCAAGGAGGAGGGAGAGAAGAACCTGGTTTTTGGTGCTTGTATTTGTAACTATGTTGTTGTTTTTTTTAAACCTTAAAAATTAGCTTATGTTGTTGTTGTTAGCATTGAAAACCAGCTTATGTTTTGTAATTTTGTTGCTGCTATATTGTTGGTTATGTTGGTATACATGGTCACTTGTTTCTTTGGTATATTGTTGCTTAACATATGTTAAACATGGTCTTTGGTATACATGGCTAACTTGACTCATGTTGTTTACAAACAGATTGAAAATTAAAATGGGATATTTTTGTTGATTACAAATTGTATATTGTTGCTTAACATATGTTATACATGGTCTTTGGTATACATGGTCACGGTATATTGTTGTGTTTTTTACTTACTTACAAATGTTAGAAGATAACAGATGGGGAAAAAGATTCATTGGATAAAGATAATCTTGTCTGCTTACAAAAACTCTCTTTAACTTAGTTGAGCAAGTATTTTCCGTAACTAAAAGTCAGAACATCAATACAACACCTTGCAATACCCATTTTCCCTCAGTTTTATGAGCAAACAAACAATGAAGAATGAGAAACACAATGTTACAAGTTCAAAACCACATATGTATTTCTTAATACTCAAAATGCAGAAGATAACAAAAATAGGATGGATAAGAGATAACAGATGAAAAAACACATATGTATTTCTCATATATTAAGGCCAAAACGCCAAACTGTTTACAAAAGGAATTGGGGCAAAATATTCCCAAATTTTCTTACAATTCAACACAAGTGAACAGATGTAAATTGTAGGGAAATTTACAAAAAAATTCAATGACTATATGCCTAAGTTTATCAACAGTAGCAATAGCAATCATAGGCAAATTTACAAAAAAAAATTATCTGCCTAAGGTAATAGATCGATGTGAGCAAATTTACACATTTTCAAAAAGTTAACAAAGTAATTCTCTGGTTTACGGTTAATCAATGGTCTGTCATGGATGACTCTTGAGTAGAAGGCATCCATCTAACGATGGTTGGTCTTCTCTTCAATGGGAGCTTTTCTCTTAGGCGACTTGTTGATGAGTTGGGGCGATGAAATCGAATCGAATTGAGGCGACTTGTTGAGTTGGAGTACTCTCTTGCTGATTTGGGGTAGCTTTGTTCTTTGAGTTGGGACACCAACTTTATGTCTTTTGACCTACAGGGAACAAGAGAAATCACAAACAAATTCATAAAGTATACTAAAACTTAAGGCAAATTGCTTCTTGGAATGTTTTGGCCAAATTCCCTTTGCAACTCCTCTTATTGTGGCCTATTCTTTTGCATTTATCGCACCTCATGTCCACCCCTCTCTTGCTCAACCTTTCTGCTGTTTGTGTTTCATCAGGTTCATTCCTTCTCACCTTAGTAGGTGCATCGGTGGTCTTCTTAGAGTAGGAGGCGATATTGGCGACATGTTTGACAAAGAGGCCCATTATTTAGGACCCCTTACTGGACTTATAAAGTTGGAGTAAATTTGAAGCTGGGTTTGCTTGGTGTACCAGGTTTGTACATAGGTCTCTGGGAACTCATCTTTTAGATGAATGACAGCCAATGCATGCATGCAAGGGATGCTAGTGAGATCCCAATTCTGCGCAGGAGCAAAACTCTCAACTAAGTCCACCACATGCTTTGTTGCCGCCAGACCACATTCAACTTTGATACTTGTCCCCACCAACATGTGATGGAACACACCTAAAAAAAAAGATAAAGCATGCTTGGTTAAAAATAATCACTAAAACAACTTTTGAGCAGCCCCACCAATAATGATACACACACACCCCTAAAAAAAGTCACTATCGCATATTATAAAAAATACTCACTTGCATGCATATTAAAAATAGTCAACACACCAACAATTACTGCATGCATATTAAAAAACAGCATGTGACCGGTAATATGAAGTCAAAATAAAGGCAACATGAAGTCAGCAATAAAGGCATCAAAAAGATTAAAAATGGTAACTTTACCTCAAGGATTCTTTTATGTTTACATCTAGCTTTTTCTTGATCTTTGGACACAACGTTCCTTTCTATTTGTCAGCTTCTTCTTTCTTCTTGACAATAAGCAACATAATCTTGGTCCTTATTGTTTCCATCATGATCAGAATAGGTTTCCCTCTTGCTTCCAAATCATCATCCGATAAAACAACATAAATGATTAGTGAATTGCTAATGATTAGTAAGAAACATAAAACATAGGGGTTTACCTTGTTAAATGATTCAGAAAGATTATTCACCAACATGTCAGAATGGCTCCTAATTGAGAAGTGAGACCTTGACCAGTGAGTAGGGTTTTTCTTCTTTAACCAATCATAAGCTTGCTGATTGGTTTTCCTCAATTCATCCATGGCATCCTCAAAATCCCTTGTAGTGCTTGCTCTGGCAGCTTTCCAAAGCAAATCTTTCAATTTCTTTGTTCGGAAACCAGCCTTCTTGAAATTGGCATGTAGGTGTCTAACACAGTGTCTTGTTTCTGCATTAGGACACAACATACATATTGCTTCTAAAAGCCCCTGCAATTAGAAAAAAAAAATAGTTTAATTCTTTGACAATCCCTAAGTAGAAAAGACATAAAAAAAAATGAATAAATGGAGTTTTACCTTTTGTTTGTCAGACATGAAAGATATTTGGTACGAGCTCACAATTTTCAAGTCTATTGCAAACAACTCCAAGAACCAAAGCCATGATGCTTGGTTTTCACTTTCCACAAAGACATATATACAAGAGGATAGATGCCATTATTTGCATCTATCCCAACAAATTACAAAGCAAGTAGCCACCATAATAGCCCTTCAAGAAACCTCCATCTAAACCTACTATCCTCCTACAACCAAATTTATAGCCATCTTTTGCATGCTGCAGACAGGCATACATCCTTTGAAACAACCTGTTATCCAAATAACAGATTGTTGTTGTTCCCACATTTTGTGTCCTAACCTCCAAAAAATACTCATAAATCTTCTCATATTGAGCCTTATAAGCTCCTTCAATTAATTCCAATGCCCTAAGTTTAGCCCTCCTACATTTGGTTAGTGAGACTATGCAATTCAAATCTCTTTTGACATCTTGTTGTAATGATTTCAGAGAATAATCAGGATCAGCAATGAATTTTTCTTTATAATGTTCACCTATCCAAGCTGAGGTTACATTCTTATTTTTATATACTTTAGAACAAGTATGGTTAGGGTTTGAACTCCTAATTTGCCAAGTCTGGTCAGTAGGGTCATTAGGGTTTAGTCTAGAAGCCCATATGAACCAAGGACATTTTTCACTGTAGACTGCCTTTAACCTTTTTAAATCATTTTTGGGAAACTTAATAAAGTAATTGTTCAACCTATCATACTGCTTGGCAGCTTCTTTTAGACAGTCCTTAGACTTAAATAACATTTCAACCTTAAGTCTAGGATTATTCATGTCAGTCTCTAGGTTGAACTCAAACCAATTTTGGCCATCTGAGTCAGATTCATGTGCACTATCTAACCTCTCAGAATCATCACTATCACACAGTTCATCTACTCCTATACCATCTATGTTTAAACCATCTAAACTAACTTCTATATCATCACTATCACTTTCAGATACATCACTGCAAGACACATCACTGCCAGACACATTACTACCAGACATGTCTTCTTCATTCTCATTAAGATTGTCATTGATTAAACCTGTCAAACAAAGTACTCATCAATAAAGGCGGACAACATAGGCGCGACACTTTAACCATTTCACAAAACAATAACCAATACAAAATACCCAATAATTTAATACAAACACAACCATTTCTGTCATGCACATGGCAGACAACAACCAATACAAAAATAATTTAATACAAACACAACCATCAGATATACACAACAAACATCAGTTTCATAATGGCATTCATACAATGGCAGATACAAACAATAAACATAAGTTTGATAATGACATTACAATGGCATATATACACAATAAACATCAATTTGACAATGGCAGTGAGTGTTTCAAAATTGAAATCAAAATCGAAATAGAAATCGAAATCAAAATTAGAATCGAAATTAAAATCAAAATTAAAATCAATTTGATAATGGCATTAATACAATGGTAGATATACACACAATGGCAGATATACACAATAAGCATCAATTTGATAATGACAGTGAGTGTTTCAAAATTGAAATCAAAATCAAAATAGAAATTGAAATCAAAATCAAAATCGAAATCAAAATTAAAACCAAAATAACCCTAAATCAAAATAACAACATTGAAATCCAAAAAATTTAAAACAAAATGCAACAACTTACCCGTTATAGTGGATGTAACAACACTGGTACCTTCTCTTCTATTGCCCATTGTTGTTGACAATCAAATACACTAATGGTTTCTGGTTGCGTCTTCTTTTCTCCCCAAACAAAATAGACAATCGCACCCTAAACCCTTATACCCTGTTAATCAATTATTGAATCGATTTCTAACCCTAAACCCTTCTTAATCGATTCCCAAATCAGTTTCAACCCTAAAAAAACCCAAATCCATACCAAAATTTCCAGAAATCGATTTTCCTTTTTTTCCCCCCAAACCCCTTAAACCTCTAATCTGTTTCTAACCCAGCCAATTTTTTCCCTAAACCCTCCCCAAACCAAGCACCCATCAGCCACTTCGCCAACGTGGCAAGTTAACTTGCCACATCAGCTGGTTAACTTGCCACGTCAGCAATTCCGTTAACACCCTAACGGTAACTGTTAATCAGTGACTGTTTTGTAACTTTTTTATAACGTTGGTGACTGTTTTGTAACTTTTCGAAATTTGAGTGACTGAAATGAAACCTAGGTGACTATTTTGTCAGCTACCCCAAAGTTGGGTGACTGTTGGTGTAATTTACCCTAAAAATTAAGAGAAAGCTTGAAGCTAGCATGCATGAGATATAAAAAGGGAAAATGACCTTATGACAAACCTCTAATTATTTTAAATGTTGTCCCTATAAACAGTTATAAAAGCTTGAAATGCTACATTTGTTGGTCCTTAACCAGATTCAGTGCAAGGCTTTCAACCAGTCTGAAGATTCTATCTTTTTGTACTACAAATATAATATGATCAAATTCCTCCAGAACACCTTCAAATAGATGCATCTAACATGGGTATGTTTCATATTTATAAGTTTTTTAATGTATTTAAAGAGTTCTTAAAAGACCATATCCTCGTATTCATATCCAATTTAACATCAGACAAAAAAGTTAACACATGAACTTATAAAAAAACAATGAGTCAGATAAGAACTAGTCTCAACTCTGGAACTTTGTTCTTGTTATCAAAATGTGAAATATATATATATAATGAAAAATATTTCTTAAAACTTATTCAACAATCATTATAAGTATTGTGATAAAGAATTTGTATATAAATTTTATTAAATACATAATCAATGTTTGGGGTATGGTTTTTAGTTGTTTTATTTAAACATTATATAAAAATAATAAAAAGATAAAAATACCACTATAATAATATTAATTATTATTTTAAAAATGTTTTCATTGTTTGGCCTCTGAATTATACCTATTTTCCTATATTGGTAATTAAACTTTTTTTGTCTCATTTTCTTGTATTGGGTATTAATAAACCAAAAAATAATAATAATAATAACCAAGTGGATCTTAACTTATGTGAATGTTCCTTAGAGGTCCATCTATTATAGGGATCTGATCAAATTAGTTCTTCTACTATTAAATGGATTAGTTTAATATCTATACCATTAAAAAGAATCAAATAAGACTAAATTGGAATAGAGTTAACATTTATTGTTTAAAAATTAGAGATATTTGATTCTTTTTAATAATGTAGCTCGTTTAAATTCGTTGAATCCGGATACTCTATGATTTTGGTGTTGGATCAATTGAATGGATAGGTAGCTAAGAAAGCAATGATGAAATTAATATTATCTTAAATTCCCAATGCATGAATGTGATTGAAAGTGACTAAATCATTAGTAAGTTTACGTTTTGGTTGCTCAATTTCGGAAAGTTAAAAGTTAATCATTGAATTATTCGAAAGTTTTCATTTCAATCATTGAACTCTTCAAAAATTTTTATTTAAATCAATAGGTTGTTAAGTTTTTTAGATTAGTATCCATCGACAAGTAGAATAACATACCTTAAATGCAAGTCGATCGATCTAACAGTCAGTGTCAGAGATCGAAGAAGGAAGTTGTTTGGACTTTGATTTGTAGATTTGTAATGTTCAAAGCTGTTTCATGAAAAAAAAAAACTAAGTTGTAGAAGAGAAGAGGAAGGAAAGCTTTCAATTAGTGTAAATGGAGCAAACAAAAAAGGCATACAACAACAATTTAACAACCTAGTGACTTGAATGAAAACTTTTAAATAGTTCAGTGACCATTTTGTAACTTTTTGAAGTTGAATGACCAAAACGTAAACGTATGAATAGTTTAATGACATTGAATATAGTTTACCCCAAAAAAATATTCAATTTCTTTGGAGTTTTCTTTTCTTTCTAAAATGGATAATTTATTGATATATAATTTTTTACCATCAAAAGAAAGTAGTATAAATATTTGATTGAAAGTCAAATTATATCGTAAAAAAATGTCTAACTTAAACCCATCACTTTGAAGGAAACAACTAAAGAAACACGAACATTTCAAACACAAGTCTCGTCATTAGGCATCATCCACTAGACCTTCATGTGTTGGTATGTGAGTTATGAATACAATAACCATGTCATTTCTAGTGAACCTTGCAAATCATGTAAAAAGATAAAAATCACAAGTCAAACATAAACAAGAATGAGTCACCATGAATTCGAGAAAACTCATGTCATTAGTAACTCGAGTGGATTTATTATTCTAAAAAATACTCATTTAAACTGAAAAATGACCGAAATTGGTGAAGGAGAAGGAACAAGTGGTAAAAAGGTTACCGACCATCAATCGATCGAGTAGCCATCGGGGATGGTGAATAAAAAAGAATGGGCATCAAAACACCTACTTGTTATATTCCTCCGCCACTTAGACATGTGTCAACAAGATAGAAAGTGTTGACCTCCCTTTGATTCCACCTGAGACAATGTCGCGATTGACCACCCGTCCCCGACCAGAGGAGTGACTCCCTTCCATTATCAAGGATAGTCGTTAGATACGCAAGCCCTTTCGCTCATCAATAATAAGATGAGCTCTTGCTTCTGAGGCACCCGTTTTTAGGTGTGAACACTCCTTAAGCGTTAACACATCCTCAATGTAATAAGGGGTCCAATTGGGCATAGCAACTTCATATTGATTGAATACATAACAAAATGGGTGACACGGTGCACGTCCTTCATGCTCTACATGATGGCAATTTCCCTTATGTCAACTAGCCATGTAACGCTAGTGGACAAGAGGACCTTTCCTGTAAATACCCTCCCAACAATAAATAAGAGGTCGACTTTCCAACCCTAAAGTTACTCTGAGCAAATCCCTCCTCTCTCTCAATCAACATGTCCTCTTGTTCCTTTTCAACTCTCCGCCTCTTTAGGTAAACCGGCTTCCACAAAACCACCACTTACTCCTCCCTACCTCCTTTTTACTCTCCTCCCTTGTTAATTTAGGCATAATATTTGACGTACCATTGGTGCATAAGTCTCATGCACCATCAATGAGTAATAATATAACACATTATTATTAAATTAAACAAAAAATACAAAGAACTTGTAAATAAATACTAATATTTTTATTTAAACATAATTAAATATTAATCATAACTATTATAAATAAATATTAATTACTCTCGGGTTTAGATCTACGATCTCGAATTTAGTGTTCAAGGTTTTAGTATTTTATAATTAATTGTTATTTAATTATGTTTAAATAAAATTTATCGGTATTTATTTATAAGTCTTCTACTTTTTTTTTGTTTTATTTAATGATGAGATGGCATGTTATTATTCATCAATGATGCATAAGAGGATAATGTGTTTTGGTGCACTCGAACTCACGTCCTCATGCATTGACAACAATACCTATTCCAATCGAACTAAAATTTTTAATTTAAAATTTACCTAAAGAAGTGCTATTTTAAAATACAAATTCATTATTTTTAAAAGAAAATATTTTTAACATTCACCACAAAGTCTAGTGTATTTTATTATTTTAAAATTAAAATTAAAAAACATTTAAATATATATATATATATTCATGTTTTTTTTTAACCATCCATATATTCAACCATCACCAAAATGCTTTTCTTGTATTATCCATATATATATATATATATATTAATTTGTGAAAATAAAATAAAATAAGTCTCTAATGATATAAAAATAAATTAATTATACCTAAAAAAATTTAATTAATTAAATAAATGAGCAAGTTGGTAAAGTTGATTTTAAAAGTGACCATATTCTATATTTTATTTTATTTTTATGAAGATAGTCGGTGCTTAAAATAAAAATCATGGGTTGCTTTCTATGAAAATTAATATTTGTACTATAGGTATCGGATTCCAACACAGATTCAAATATTTCAAATTATTTTTTATTTTCTTTTTATTGTAAATAAAAATTAATATAGATTTATTTTGAATTTTCTTTATCATTTCACTGATTAAAGGTTTAATTCTTGTTTTAGTGGTAAAATTTGATATTTAATTAATTAATTTATTTTTTTATTAATATATTCAAATCGATAATAACTTATGATTATTATTCTGTTAATAAAATTAAAACTACGTGAAAATCTAATTAATCATATTTAATAATAAATATTAAAGTACCAACTTACCCTAAATAAATGAATGAATAAAATATGCATAGCTGTAAATAAGTTTACATTATAGTTATTCAACTTTAAAAAGTTTCAAAATGGTCACTGAATTATTCGAAACTTTTCATTTAAGTCAATGAACTGTTAAAATCGTTACTTTATGGCTTTCTCTATTCACACTATCTGAACCAATCAAAAGCTCTCATTCTCCTTCTATTCTACAATCCATTTTTTTTTTAATCATGAAACAACTTTAAATGTCACGAATCTGCAAACCAAAATCCAAACAGCTTTCTTCTCCGATCTTCGACACTAACCGTCAGATCAACTTGGATCTAAGGTATGTTCTTTTACTCGTTAAAGGGTACTAATCTATTATATCGATCATCAAATCGTCGCTTGGAACTTGCTAGTTGGACTTTTAAGGGAGGAACCTTAATAGCCCAATGACTTAAATAAAACTTTCAAATAGTTCAATGGCTTAAATGAAAACTTTCGAGTAGTTCAGTGACTATTTTGTAGTTTTTTTGAAGTTAAGTGATCAAAACGTAAATTTACTAATAGTTTAGTGATATTAAGTGTAATTTACCCTCTTTTTTTTTAAATTACATCTGATTTGAGTCATAGTTTAGTCCTTGAACTTGGCTGATTTTTCATGTTGGTGCATAATATTTTTTTCGATCAAAATTAATACCTAAACTTGTATTTTACACATTTTATCCGGTTTAACAATATTGAAAAAGTGATGACACGACATTTTATAATTATGTTATATTATCACTTAAAAATTACAAAGTTATATAAAAGGGTAAAATACCCAAATATACCAAAAAAAAACAAAATTTACAGAAAAGGGCCGGTTTCTTGAAAATTTACGAAAAAAGGCCATTTTCCCACAAAACGCGTCCACGTCAGCGCGTTTTGTGGGGATAAACCAGGAAAAGCGCGTCCCCAGGGGCGCGCTTTAGCCCTGCAACGGTCAAAAAAAATTTTGACCGTTGGGCCTCCAACGGTCAAAAAATAAACCTATAAAAACCCCTCAACCCTTTTATTTTTTTCACACTTTAGTCCTTACTCATTCTTCTCTCAAATTCTTCTCAAATTTCTCTTTAAGTCCTTGAAACTTCCTCTGAAATTTCGAAATAGTCCTTTAATATTTACAAAAAAGCCCTTTTTTAATTTTTTTATATATTTTTTTTTGAAACTTTTAAAATTTTCGATCGTATTACCAATGGCCGGGGAATTAATTCGTCTAGACAACAAGCACATCTCCGTCAATCAAATGCAAATGGTAAGTTTTAATTTTAATTTTTCAATATTATTTAATATTTTTTAGGTTTATGCAATTTTAATTAATTTTTATTTTATAATTTTTTAAACAGTCTGTAGATCGGGTGTTGCAATGTTATATTCGCAATATGTATGGTCCCCCATCGCCGTTGATCGAGAATTACCTGTGGGAAGCGAGTTTTTGGCACGTGGCCACGATAGGCCGGGGGTTCAAGTTGGAGCTGACTTTGATCAGTGCGTTGATAGAGAGGTGGAGACCCGAGACGCACACTTTCCATCTTCCATGCGGAGAGTGTACCATCACCCTGGAAGATGTACAATTGCAGTTGGGATTGCCGGTGGACGGGTCGGTAGTCACCGGATCCGCAACTTCTACCGATTGGATGGCCGTATGCTACGAGCTTCTGGGTGCCATTCCGGATAACATTTATGGAGGTCGGATCGAGATGGTCTGGTTACGAGACACATTCCCGGAGCCGAATGATGGTTCGACCAAAATAGAAAGAATACGGTATGCTCGAGCATACATTCTTGAGATAATTGGAGGTTATCTGATGCCGAACCTGTCTAGAAACCTCGTACACTTGAGATGGCTGCTGAAACTTGTTGATTTTAGAAGCAATGGTGAATTGAGTTGAAGTGCGCGTGCTATCGAAGTTGTATCGGGAGATGTGCGGCGCAGGCGAGTAAAAAGCGAAAATTGGAGGTTGCCTATCACTCTGCGATCATGGGCGCGGTTTGATTTCCATTTTTACGTCCTCGACTCGACCACCCATATTCATTCCCACTGATAACGAGGTAAATTTAATGTTATATTTTACAATTATTACGTAGATTTATAGTATAATTGAATGCCAAAAATTTATTTAATTAAGTGGAACCATTCGGCGAGTTATGCTGGAATACCTACATCGCTTGAAGATATCGGCTTCTATTGGACCAACGGTCGGAATCACAAGTAAGTTTCAATTTACGTATTTATAATTTAGTATTTACGTATTTAGTGTTTAGTATTATGTATATAACTAATATTTTGGTAATGTTAATATAGTTTCAATGGACACCGTGCGAGGATCCGGCAATTCGAGCGATAATTAGGAGGAGTTCTTGCAAAATTCAAACATTTGGCACGTGAAGGTCCCATTGATCAACTATGCGATCGTGGAGATGCACCAATCGGATCGGGTTCTGCGACAATTTGGATTAAACAGCCGATTCCGTGCCACACGAGGTGCTCGATGATGAGCACAAAGTGGACTTTACGGCGATTGCACGCCTGATTGGCCAAGATTTTGGTCAAGATATATCGAGATGTGGGAGAACCGGGGTATGACTATTTACCTATCCGGGAACCGATCGTCGTTCTGAGTTAGCGTGCGTGTTGGAATACATGCCATGGTTTAGGATCCATGGTAAACCGTATTTGTTGTCCGGAAGAAGAGGCGGCGGCAACCGTCAACAAAGGAACGTCGCGGCCCTTTAAATCCAATGAGAAGGGGTGATGAGGCGGGGCCATCAACAGCGCCGACACACGACCACGGGCCCATCAACGATGCCCACACGATCCACCGGGCCCATCGGTTCAGCCGACGACACCGACATCACGACCTTTAGCCTTTATGTCGGTGCATACCTAGCCCTTATATGTATCCTAACCCATATATGTTTCCTTTTCCCGATCCCACCCGAGTTGGAATGCATGGCGGGTTCGAGTCCGTTCCTCGACTACTCCGATCGCGGCCGATCTTGAGGCCGTCCTCGCGTGAGGATCACGGGAGGCGCCGTCGAGGGAGCACTTCTTTTACCGGTCTCCTTCGCCACACGGGATTGACACACCCGCCGTGGTTTATGCAAACACCTCGGGTCGTCGTTATTTTATCAAGGTGGGTCATCCTCGCAACACCCACAACCGCACCCACTGCGAGGAACCAAAATCCCCCGAGGTTCCACGACCCCGCGGAAGCTAGAAGAATGAGAATCCAGTAGCAGAACATGAACCACCACCCCGTGTGGCACCGATTCCGACCGGCATCAACATTTGATTCAGATGGGCTTTTTATTTTTTAATAAAATAAAAGTTATTTTTATTTGTGTTTGTAATTTAATTTTAATATCTTCACTAAAATAAAAGTTGTTTATTTTTTTGTATGTAATTTAATTTGAATTTTTAATAAAATAAAAGTTATTTTTATTTTTGTAATTTAGTTTTAATATATTTAATAAAATAATAGTTGTTTAATTTTTTTATTGTAATTTAATTTTAATATCTTTAATAAAATAGAAATTGTTTAATTTTTTTATTGTAATTTAATTTTAATATATGTAATAAAATAAGAAGTTGTTTTTTATTTTTATTTTATTGTAATATAGTTTTAATATATTTAATAAATAAGATGTTGTTTTTATTTTTATTTTTGTAATTTAGTTTTAATATATTTAATAAAATAAGAAGTTTTTATTTATTTATTTATTTTCTTTTCTCATAATTAGTAAAATAGTTGCATTTGGACCCACTTAAATTAATTTGTGATCTAGAATAATGTTGAAAATTAATATTAAATAAATAAGATTTCATAGGATCTATTTGTTAGAATTTTAAGATCTGGTATAACTTTCTGGATTTTAGCAAATTTAAATCCATTATTTTATATTAGAGATGGTGATGGATCGTGTTGAATGTAATCGCAACTTAAATTAAAACTATTTAAATAGTACATTTTATTATTTAAAAATAACAAAATATTAAAAAGATATTTTTACGCTAATGTTTATATATTTTAAAAATATTTAAATTTAGGCTGGTTCAAAGATAAAAAAAAAATTATTCTCTAAATTTAACCTATGAATATGTAGATTTTAAATTAAATTGAATATTCAATGGATTGATCAGACGTGGTTAATAATTGTAAAATTCATACTCGAATTAATATATATTTTTTAAAATTTAGATCCACTAATTATTTGTATTAAACACGAGAGTTGTTATCAGGATTCGAGCCCGATTGCTTAAATTATTTATATGATATTCAAATATGATTAATAATTGTAAAAATTTTGATCGTGCAGGGCTAAGCGCGCGCCCCTAGGGGCGCGGCGTGTGTGCCACATCGCGGCGCGCGTCCACGACAGCGCGCTTTTGCTGATGTGGCATAAAGCGCGTCCCCAGGGGAGCGCTTTCCTGGTTTATCCCCACAAAACGCGCTGACGTGGACGCGTTTTGTGGGGAAATGACCCTTTTCCGTAAATTTTCAAGAAACCGGCCTTTTTCCGTAAATTTTGTTTTTTTTTTGTATATTTGGGTATTTTACCCTGTATAAAATCTAAAAAAAAAACTAAAATATAAATATTATTATTGATTATCAATTATTATATACACGTGAAGTTGAAATTGAAATTGAAGTGGGAACCCATGATGGATGGATGAGAAAGGTACGTGACATAAAACAGAAATGCGACCCATGCAATAGGTCATCCATGAATGTTAAATCAACCCTTGTTTTTATGCTCAAAAATCCATTTTATTCACTTTTATATCAATTTATTTCGTGATATATTATTAGAGTTATTTATGATCGGGTCGGGTTCTAACAAAAATTTAAGTCTAATTGATAGGTTTTGGCTCGATTTGATCTGAAAAATGAGTTTAATTTTATATCCAAGCCTGACTCAGATAAAAATGCTAAAATTTGGACCCAATCGTATTAAAATTATTTTATTTTATTTTTTATATAAAAAAATTTAAAAAAATATAATACATCAAGTACATTAAAAATATTAAAATAAATTGTTAATTATGACTCCTATTTCAGTCAAATTTGAGAAGTAACCTTCTAGTTAAACTCTGTTTATTTGTTTCAATCAAACACTGATTAGTTAGATTATTTTATTATTATTTGACCTATGAATTTAGCCTATAAATAGGCTCTTTTACAACCTTAGAAAATACACCCATTAGATATTAGAACTCATAACACATTTAGAGAATTTTGTATTTACGTTTTGAGGGTTCTTTGTTTTCGGGTTTTGGGGTTTAGTTTTATCTCCATCTTTTGTACTCTTAGTTACATTTTGCCATTATAGTAAAATTATCTTTGCCCGTGGTTTTTATCCTCTTTGGAGGGGTTTTCCACGTTAAATTTGTGTGTCCAATTTCTCAATTTATTCCGCTACTTTTACTTGTTCGTTGCTTAATCAGTCGATCCTAACAAGTGGTATCGAGCTAGTTCAATTTTTATAAATCAGCCCGTTCGGATATGGCGGCAACAAGGTTTGAAATTGAGAAGTTCGATGGTGAGACAAATTTTAATCTGTGGCAAGTTCGGATGATGGCAATTCTAGTTCAATCCGGTTTGAAAAAGGTTGTTACCGGGAAAAAGCCTGAGAATCTAAATAAAACAGAATGGGAGGAGCTTGATGAAAAGGCTTTGTCTACAATCCAGTTGTGCCTCGCGAATACGATATTGCAGGAGGTATTGATGGAGAAGACCTCATCTGCCTTATGGAAAAGGTTAGAAACTCTTTATGCCACTAAGTCTCTGGCTAACCGTTTAGTGTTGAAACAACGTCTATTTACGTTTCGCATGAACGAAGGTGAGCTTCTTAGAGATCACATCAGTCAATTCATTACTCTTTTAAATGATTTAAAGAATGTTGAGGTTCATATTGACGATGAAGATCGGCTATGCTATTATTGTGCTCTTTACCCCTTCATACAAGTCTTTCAAGGAGACCGATTTATGGCGAGACAAACTCTCGCTCGAAAATGTGAAGGGTCATTTGTTGAGTAGAGACAAACTCGACAATGAGCTTCATTTGGATAGCAAGACAGATAGACAAGCTTAGTTTTGATAGCATCAAAGAAACGCGACAAAAGGTGTCGCTATTGTAAAAAGTTAGGTCACGTCAAAGCGATTGTTATAAAGCATGCGAAAGAAAAGAGGTCTTTGAGAGTAACGAGGAAGATGTGTAGCTGGTGCTAATTTGGCCAATAAAGCGGCGATGATTTCTTGTTAGTGTCAACGAGCGATAACTCCAAGCTCACGTCCGAGTGGGGCCTAGATTCGGGATGTTCTTTCCACATGTGTCCCAATAGAGAATGGTTCTCCACATACAGTTCGGTTGAAGGTGGAGTTGTGTGCATGGGAAACGATTCATCTAGTAAGGTAATTGGTATTGGTACCGTTAAAATTAGGATACACGATGGGACGATTAGGACACTCTCAGATGTCAGGTATGTACCTGATTCACGAAAGAATCTCATCTCCTTGAGTATTTTAAACTTGAAAGGATGCAGAATCAACATCGAGTCGAGTGGCATTAAAGTATCTCGTGGAGCTCGTTTTGTTAAAAGGTAAAAGAAGCGGCGATCTCTATATTGCGAAAGTTCTACGATGGCCAGAGGTGAAATCGGACGTCCTCGTTAGTTCTGAGTCGAAGTCAACTCATTCAGAGCGGAGGCAACTTGGTCATAGGAGGGAAAAAGGTATGGCCGTTTCGTTGAAGAGAGGTTCTCTTTTGGATGCAGTTTTGAAAAGTTAGGGCCCTTTGTGTTCGTGAAAATCAAACCGGGTTAGTTTTGATTTGGCGATTAGTACAAGTCGAAGGCTAGAAGTCTTCGGTTTCTAAGCACAGATTCGACTCGATTAATTCCTGCATGGTTCAAGATAGGCTCGTGGCGGGCTTTGGCAAAGATGGCATTGTGGAAATATGAGTCAAGGTGGAGATTTGTTAATTATGACTCTATTTCAGTCAAATTTGAGAAGTAATCTTCTAGTTAAACTCTGTTTATTTGTTTCAATCAAACACTGATTAGTTAGATTATTTTATTATTATTTGACCTATGAATTTAGCCTATAAATAGGCTCTTTTACAACCTTAGAAAATACACCCATTAGATATTAGAACTCATAACACATTTAGAGAATTTTGTGTTTACGTTTTGAGGGTTTTTTGTTTTTGGGTTTTCGGGGTTTAGTTTTATCTCCATCTTTTGTACTCTTCGTTCTGTTGCCATTATAGTAAAATTATCTTTGCCCGTTGTTTTTTATCCTCTTTGGAGGGGTTTTTCCACGTTAAATTTGTGTGTCCAATTTCTCAATTTATTCCGCTACTTTTACTTGTTCGTTGCTTAATCGGGTCGATCCTAACATAAATGTTTCCCAGCAAATTGAAAATAAGATTTTAAAAAAATCTTTATACTTAAATAATACTAAAATAGGTGCAACTTAATAACCAAATGCTTCTAAAATAGTAGCAAAATTAACAATAAAATAAGAGTTATACAATATCCAAACAATAACAACAAAATAATAGCAACATAATAGTGAAATAATAGCAAAACAGTGTAGAAATTTTCTGTTACAAACTCGGGCCGGGTTAGGTCTGGGCAAATAAATATTACTCGAGACCTTACTTGTTTTCTAAACGGGTCTTATTTTTTTAATCAAGCACATTTTTTGAACCTATATTTTTGTCCAAACCCTCTCACTTTTTGGGCGGACCTAGCACGACCCAACCTATAAACAACTCTAGATAGCATGTTGAAATATTATTTTATACATGTTAGGATCGTCCCGATTAAGCAACGAACAAGTAAAAAATAGCGGAATAAATTGAGAAATTGGGCACACAAATTTAACATGGAAAAACCCCTCCAAAGAGGATAAAAAACCACGGGCAAAGATAATTTTACTATAATGGCAACAGAACGAAGAGTACAAAAGATGGAGATAAAACTAAACCCCGAAAACCCAAAAACAAAGAACCCTCAAAACGTAAACACAAAATTCTCTAAATGTGTTATGAGTTCTAATATCTAATGGGTGTATTTTGTAAGGTTGTAAAAGAGCCTACTTATAGGCTAAATTCATACGTCAAATAATAATAAAATAATCTAACTAATCAGTGTTTGATTGAAACAAATAAACAGATTTAACTAGAAGATTACTTCTCAAATTTGACTGAAATAGGAGTCATAATTAACAAATCTCCACCTTGACTCATATTTCCACAATGCCATCTTTGCCAAAGCCCGCCACAAGCCTATTTTGAACCATGCGGGAATTAATCGAGTCGAATCATGCTTAGAAACTGGAAGACTTCTAGCCTTCGACTTGTACACTTTGCCAAATCAAAACTAACCCGGGTTTGATTTTCACGAACACAAGTGCTTCTAACTTTTTAAAACTGCATCCAAAAGAGAACCTCTCTTTCAACGAAGCGGTCATACCTTTTTCCCTCCTATGACCAAGTTGCCTCCGCTCTCCGAATGAGTTGACTTCGACTCAGTATCGGACAAGGGACGTCGATTTCACCGGTCCACTGTAGAACCTTCCGAAATATAAAGATCGCGGTTCTTTTACCTTTTAACAAAACGAGCTCCACGAGATACTTTAATGCCGCTTCGACTTGATGTTGATTCTGCATCATTTCAAGTCTAAAATACTCAAGAGATGAGATTCTTTCGTAAATCGTGTACATACGACATCCGAGAGTGTCCTAATCGTCCCATCGTGTATCCTAATTTTAACGATACCAATACCAATTACCTTACTAGATGAATTGTTTCCCATGCACACAACTCCACCTTCAACCGAATCAGTATGTGGAGAACCATTCTCTATTGGGACACATGTGGAAAGAACATCCCGAATCTAGGACCTACTCGGACGTGAGCTTGGAGTTATCGCTCGTTGACACTAACAAGAAATCATCGCCGCTTTCATCGGCCAAATTAGCACCAAATACATCTTCCTCGTTACTCTCAAGACTCTTTTCTTTCGCAGATTTATAACAATGCGCTTTGGCGTGACCTAACTTTTTACAATAGCGACACATTTTGTCTCGTTTCTTTGATGCTATCAAAGCGGAAGCTTGCCTATCTGTCTTGCTATCCAAATGAAGCTTATTGTCGAGTTTGTCTCTACTCAACAAATGACCCTTCACATCTTCGAGCGAGAGTTTGTCTCTGCCATAAATTAGGGTCTCCCTGAAAGACTTGTATGAAGGGGGTAAAGAGCACAAAAATAGCATAGCCTGATCTTCATCGTCAATATGAACCTCAACATTCTTTAAATCATTTAAAAGAGTAATGAATTGACTGATGTGATCTCTAAGAAGCTCACATTCGTTAATGCGAAACGTAAATAGACGTTGTTTCAACACTAAATGGTTAGCCAGAGACTTAGTCGCATAAAGAGTTTCTAACCTTTTCCACAAGGCAGATGAAGTCTTCTCCACCAATACCTCCTGCAATACCGTATTCGCGAGGCACAACTGGATTGCAGACAAAGCCTTTTCATCAAGCTCTTCCCATTCTGTTTGATTTAGATTCTCAGGCTTTTTCCCGGTAACAACCTTCTTCAAGCCGGATTGAACTAGAATTGCCATCATCCGAACTTGCCACAGATTGAAATTTGTCTCACCATCGAACTTCTCAATTTCAAACCTTGTTGCTGACATATCTGAATGGGCTGATCTATGAAAATTGAACTAGCTCTGATACCACTTGTTAAGATCGTCCCGATTAAGCAACGGACAAGTAAAAAATAGCGGAATAAATTGAGAAATTGGACACACAAATTTAACGTGGAAAAACCCCTCCAAAGAGGATAAAAAACCACGGGCAAAGATAATTTTACTATAATGGCAACAGAACGAAGAGTACAAAAGATGGAGATAAAACTAAACCCCGAAAACCCAAAAACAAAGAACCCTCAAAACGTAAAACGAAATTCTCTAAATGTGTTATGAGTTCTAATATCTAATGGGTGTATTTTCTAATGTTGTAAAAGAGCCTATTTATAGGCTAAATTCATAGGTCAAATAATAATAAAATAATCTAACTAATCAGTGTTTGATTGAAACAAATAAACAGAGTTTAACTAGAAGATTACTTCTCAAATTTGACTGAAATAGGAGTCATAATTAACAATACAAAATAATGTATAATTTTAAAAAAAAATTATATTAATTAATATTTCATCATGTGTGAATATATCCAAATTTATTTTAATATATGTACGTATATATGTTGGATTATTGGTCCAATTGTATATTATAATTACCCAAATTCGTATTGGTAATTATATTTGTATATTTTTAAAAAAGAATTAAGAATTTATTTGGGTTAACAAAAAAAGACCGAATTAATTAAAAATAATTTAAATATCAGTTTCGAAAATATATGTAAACATTGATTATTAGAAAAAGAAACTCTTAATTTTTAAATAAGATTCTGTGAAAATAAAATAGAATGTCGGTAATGACAATATATTGCAAAGAAAAGAGAAAATAAAATAAAGAACACACAGATTTTACGTGGAAACCCTTTCGGGAAAAAACCACGAGCAGAGGAGAAGAAAATTCACTATGTCGAATTCGAATAATTACAAGAGGAATAGACTATGTCTATTTATAGGCTTGTAAAACCATATTCTAATAGGAGTGTAGTAAGATTAAAACAACTTATTCTAATCAATATTAAATAGATAGAGTTTAATAAGGTTTAAAAAACCTTATTCTAAAATAAAATAAAAGAAGTGTAGTTTTATAGGGATTTTTCTTTTATTTTATTTTATCACTGTATTTTATTTAAACAAGGATTCGGATCACTTAATTCTAACACAGTCCAATTTGAATTTCTTAACATAACCAGAAAAAAATAGTACATTAATTAAATTTGAGAGGGACCATGCTATATGTAGAAGTGGTACAAATCAACCACTTTTATCTCTTCAATTTAATACATATAAATATGTGGAGTGTGACTCATATTTTAGATGAAATAGAGTTGACATCTTGATGAGAAAGAGCTGATAAACGACGTGGTGACGTGTTTTCTACTAAATCGAGTTTTTTTTTTCTAGTTAAATTCTACTATCTATTCTCAATCTAACTCTGATTATTTTAGGAATATTTTAGTCATATATTCACATGAATTTCAGGTTATAAATAGGGATTTTAGCAACACTAACGAGATTGATTCAACAACATAATTAATAGAGAGCTTTGTGGGAATTTGGGGAAAATTTTGTATTTTAGGTTTGGGTTTTTTTTTTTTTTTTGGTTTCTCCATATCGTACTCATCTTCGGTGGTTTGTCGTTTTAGTTAAGTTTTCTTTACCCGTGATTTTTTATCTTCTTCGGAGAGATTTTTTCACGTAAATATTTGTGTGACCATTTTTTCTTTTCTATTTTCCGTTCTTGTTTATTGCTTAATTCGAATTTACCCCAACAAAATATATGAATGAATTGAATAGTTTACTGCCTATTTCTTGATAAGCTTAGTTTATTATTTAACATTAAATTCTTTTTTGGGATATTTTAGTTTATTTTTTAGATAAAAAAATTAATTAAATCATTAAAATTTTATGATAATTTTTATAAAAAAATATATTATTAATGAAATACGCATAAATGGCACGTCGTAAAATAAATAATTATTAGTGAATAAGAAAATAAATAAACATTAAGAATTATGTGTAAATATTATAATATAAATTCAAGAAAGTGTTTGAAAAGAGAAAATCGAAATATAGATTCAATTATTGATACTATTTTAATTGAATGAATCCACTACAAGTTAAATTAATTAAATACGTGATTGTGATATTAAATAAATATTAATTAGTTAATTATTAAACCTGTTTTGACTTAAGGTTATTTAATTAAGAGCTCAAAGATCCAAAGCTCACTATTTATAATAAAATAATAATTATTATTATATCGATTAATTTATTTTTTTGAGAAAACGAGCGGCCGTCTGGGGGCTTTATCGGAACTAACTAGTAAAAGGCCTAGAGCCGGAAGCGATCTTAGAAACCAATCGCGCCCCGGTAAAAAATCTCAATACCGTATTCGTTTAGAAGAAAAATAAAAATTACGTTTTCATTATAGCCTTATAAAACGACAATTACTTAAATTCGTTTGTATTGCCAGAAAAGTCAAAGGGTCAACAGGTCAAGTTTTACTATAATTACTTGAAATGCAGTTGAATAACATCTTCTTTTGATTGGGTATGGCTTCGACGATTCCTCAAGCCCGTCAATTAGTTAACCATAGACCTACGCCGCTTATAAACGACAGACTCTTGGCTTTGCCATTCTAATAATATCGTCCTCGATTAATCTTATGGAAGTAGGAGGAGGGATCCAATGCTTTCCACTATAGACCCATGTCTCGGTGCCCAGGGGCGAAGCCAGGATAATTTTTTAGGGGGGCCGGATGAAATTTTAATTTTTTATAGTTTATATCTTTCTAATTTGTAAAGGATTAAATCAAATTTTTATAATTTTAGGGGGGCAAAGTACAATTTTACCTTTACTAATTTAAAATTTTAAAAAAATTTCAAGAGCCTAAATAATAATTTTACCTTTTAGGGAAGCCGGGCCCATACCAACCCCTGGCTTCGCCCCTGTCGGTGCCCAAGTAGTAAGGAAATCAGCACAGCATTTTACCTCTCGAAAAATGTGGACAACAACGATATTTGCTGCTCACACTTCATAATGGTAGGAGCAAAAGGATCACGCATATTAAGTCAAATTTCTACCAATTATTTAACTTGGGCTTTATTTATATATGATTAAAATATGTTATTAGTTTTTGTACTTTGATAAAATTCGAGATTTAATCATTATACTTAAAAAGATAAAATTTTAAGTCTTACTTTTTTTATTTAAAAATCTTCCGGTTACTAAATTGTAAGTATTTTCTGTTAAAAATTGTAAGCTTGAAATTTTGATTAAGTTGTCTTCATATGATATTGTATATGATTGACAAAAAATAAACATGTTAAATTAACAAATTTTGACAGAAATTACCAACGACAATAATGATTAGTTTGGGATTTTTAAATTGGAAGAAGTAGGAGGATTGAATTCTTAACTTTTAAAGTATAAGGATCAAATTTCAAATTTTATACGAATATAGAGACTAACAACACATTTTAACGAGAAATTATTTTATGGATCATTCTCACCACATCATCCATGGTCCTTTTCCAAATGACCTTGTACCCTAAACCTGAGCCCTGAGCCTCACCTTGACCTCCAACCATAAATCTTAAACCCAAACTCAAAGTTCAGGGTTTGAATTCAAGATTCAGGGTAAAAAAAATCCAAACTATGTGTCCAGAATATAAAAAAATTACTGAAATATCATTAAATAATTAAAAATGGACCATCGATAATGTGGTGGAAAGAGTCTATAAAATAATTTTTTTCATTTTAACATATATAAAGAGAATTGGATAAACTTAATTTTCGATTCAATTAGACTTATGTTTTTAATAAGATTTCTATGAAAATGAATAAGCTAATTGATTAATTGTATCAAAGTGAACCACAAAAAATTGGCATGTTGAGTATGCACTTCAAAGCAACTTGCAAAACTCAGTTTTGAGGGTTTTCTTTTTGGTCCCCCACCTCTTTTCAATTTTTCCTTGTTTTCCTCCTTTAGTTTTCCATCTTCTGTACATGAGATAAAATTAGGATCGAGAAAAGAAAATCAATCCGAATCGAAATGTTTGAATGATTTTTTTGTTTACAAGTTAAAAAAAATTTGCACTTACACAAACCTAATCTAATTATTTTTATCCAATTTATTAATTTAACTTTTAATGATTTAAAGTAAATAATTTTTATTTACAATAGTGAAAATAATTTTTAAACGAAGTATCAATTGTTTTTTATTTACATGAAACTTTTTAGAGGTATTTATGAATTTTTTGAAACTTTAAAAATTAATATCCAATTGTTAGAAAATAAAGCTAGTTTTGGATTAATCTTTTACAAATATGATTGAATTTGGGTAAATTTTAAGCCCAGATTTCAGGCCGAATCAGACTTGAATAAGTATAGAATATATTAATATCATTCTTAAACCTGACCGGTCCAAGCAACCTATTATATCATCCTCGTGTTATTAAATGTTAAAAAAGTTAGAATTAATCCATTCATTGCATTTAATGAAACAATTGATTTGAAATGGGAAAATATCATTAGATTTTCTTTTATAGTTTTGGCAAAGAAAAATTCCACACTATTTATTTCCTTTATTATTTAATATATTTATACTATTATTTGTCGTCAATTCGGTTAGAAAATTTATGGAATTGTTTTTCCGTAATTAAAATAAATTATATTATAGTACTTTAATTTGTTTATTTAAAAAAATCAATAAAAAATATCAACCCGAACAAATTATATTAGTAAAATTTTTAATTTACCACACATCTAAAGCTTCATTTAGATATATTTTTATACATTTTAATTTTATTATCTCCATTGTATGTCTATATTATTATTTAAGCTCCTGATTTAGTCGGTGTCAGTCTCAACCGGGTCACCAACTCGATTAAGAAGTTACAGGAATGCCCTTTTGTAATTAAAGTAAGCAATATTATTTGAGGGTATTTTAATCTTTTTACTTTAAAAAATCAATGAAAATATACATACGACCAATCACATTAATAAAACATTTCCAATTACATTAATAAAACATTTAATTTATCATTTAGCTAAAGCTTTTTTTTTTTAAATTTTTTTTATACAATTTTAATTTTAGTTTGCATACTTTATTACCTTCATCAGTTATATATCTATATCTATACTATTATTTAGACTCCTGATTGAGTTAGTGTCACCCTCAATTGGGTCACTAACATGGTTAGGAAGTTACAATAATATCCTTCCGTAGTTTAAATAAGTAATATTATTAGAATGTATTTTAGTCTTTTCACTTAAAAAATCAATAAAAATATGTATATAATGGGATTTAAACCCACGCCAATTGCATAAAAAAACATTTAATTTACCATTCAACTAAAGTTTTTTTTTTTTTATATATTTCTATACACTCTAATTTTATAATGCACATTTTATTACCATCATCGGTTGTATATATTATCTATACTTCTATACCATTATTTAAGTGTTTTACTGAACCGATGTTACCCTCAATCGGATCACCAAATCAATTAGGAAATTACAGGAATGCCCTTCCGCAATTAAAATAAGTGATATTTTTCAAAGGTATTTTAGCCTTTCCACATTAAAAAGCCAACAAAAATATGCATATGACGGATATGAACCCACACCAATTGTATTAATAAAACTTTAATTTACAATTCAACTAATATTTTTTATACATTTTAATTTTATTATGCACACTTAACTATATTTATCAGTTGTATATCTATATTATTATTTAAGTTCCTAATTGAGTCGATGTCACCCTCAACCGAGTCACCAACTTGGTTAGGAAGTAACGAGAATGCCCTTCTGTAATTAAAATAAGTAATATCATTTAAGAATATTTTAATCTTTTCACTTTAAAAAACTAATAAAAATATGCATATGATAGGATTTGTACCTACATCAATTGCATTAATAAAATATTTAATTTACCATTCAACTAAATTTTTTTTATATATTTTTTATTTATTTTAATTTTATTATGCACACTTTATTACCTTCATCAGTGGTATATATTGAATATATTATTAATAAAACCATTGACTGAGTTGGTGTTACAAGTTAAACGGATACCAACTCGATTCAAGAAATTATGAAAATGTCCTTTCGTAATTAAAATAAGTATATTATTCGAGGTATTTTAGTCTTTTCATTTAAAAAAAATACATATAGTGGGATTTGGACTCGCACCAAGTGGAGTAGTAAAACCTTAAATTTATCACTCAATTAAAGCTTGATTTTGAATTTTTTTTTTATATTTTTTAATATGCATAATTTATTATCTCCACCAATTGTATCCGTATTATTAATAAAACCCTGACTAAGTTGGTGTTACGGGTCAACTAAAGACCAACTCGGTTAGTAATTACGAGAATTCTCTTTTGTAATTAAAAAAGTAATATTATTCGAATGTATTCTAACCTCTTCACTTTAAAAAATCAATAATATATATAGTGAAATTTGAACCATCGCCAATTACATTAAAAAAATCTTTAATTTACCACTCAATTAAAACTTTATTTTGAAATTTTTATACATTTTAATTTTATTATTCACACTTTATTACCTAAATCGGTTCTGTATATTAATAATGTATTTGACTGAGTTGGCATCAGATGTTAACTCAACATTGACTCAAGATTGATGCCAACACCATAATTAACAATTTAATCTAATTCTTTTTAATAACGTGCATATTTCAATTAGTTTCAAACCTTATGTTTCGTTATTTATTGTATGCTATTATTATTTTAATTTTGTGAAAGGAAATGATACTCAAACTAGTTACAAAAACTAACTTATCCCTCTTAGCGGGGAGACCTCATACAAGCACATATCATATGAATTATGATGAGCAATCCGCATCCTGGTTTTCCTCTATAGAGATGTGACGAATATGCCAGTGACTAAAGCACTCCAATAGTTGATGAATTTTTCGGACCGATGCAGAATTGGAATATTTAGACGTCTTCTCATAAACACACACTTGATAGTTATTTATTATTTGTTATTTTTAAACACACATTTGTGTTCAAAATTTGTGATTTCTACACGCGTATATGATTTATAGTATTAATAATGTATTTGATTGAGTTTGTGTTACAAGTTAATTCGACACCGACTCATAAACAATTTAATATAATTTTTAAATTTTAATATCGTACATATTTCATGTGTTATTTTATTAATTATTATATATTATTTTAAATATACATTTGTATTCTATATTTGTGGATTCTACACACATACACGTGTGATGGGATTTTTAGTTTATTTTGGGTGGGTTTGGATGGGCGGTATATTTACTTGCGATTAGTGTAAAAACAGCGATGGCGGTGATATTAGATACTGTAATGATACTGTAGTGTGAGATAAAAAGTAAGTTAAACGCGCCACACCGTACCCCACTGCCCATCCAAACCCACCCTTTTAAATGTTTTACTGAATTGCTGTCACATAATTATAAAATTACTAAAATACCATCTCATATATAAATTAAGTTATATTTTTACGAGGATATATATTTTTTTTTGAACAATCTCATCATAGGTTCTGATCATATATGCTCTTTTTAGCACAACGCCTAGAACTACCCATTGCCCCTCTCCAACTCATAAATAGAAAGATAATGCGCTTCAACGCACTTGAACCCACATATTTATATACTGACAATAATATTCAATGCCAATCACGAACACCACACATGATAAATAATTAATTTTATCACTATAATTAAAATATCAATTAATTTTTATGTAATTTTTAAATAAATAAATTATTCATTAATTATTTTTTTCTATGCCATAAATCTTATTTTCTAAAAAAAAATTATATTTGATAATTACATAAAATTTTGACTAGCTGACTTGCATTTTAAACCAAGGCAAAATTTTTCCACGACCATTTTTCTTAATAGACAAAACTCGAAATTAAAAATTTTATTTTAAAGACATCAAACAGCAACTCGAAATAATATATTATTATTATTATTATTATTATTATTATTATTATTATTAATTATCACGTCTTCTCCTCCTCGAATCTCCCATGAAATTAAAAAAAAAAAAACACTAAAATATAAAACCCACAACGAAAAGCTAGGACCCATTTAATAGTATAATATAATATAAAATATTATCTGTTTCCATTTTTTTGCAGAAAAAAAATTATATTAATAAGTTGAAAAAGAAAGGGTGAAGGAATAGATAAAAAAAGAAAAGAGAGGCTTTTAAACACTCAACCAACCCCAAAACTTTCAGTCATGGATTCTTTTTTGGTGTGGCTGAATTTCAAGCCTCTTTTCTTGGTGGAAATATTTATTGATTTCTTTATTTTATTTTCACTACTATTTCTTTGTTCTAATTACAGTGGGGTTTTTTTTTAATTGAAAGTTCCTTTTTTGTTGTGGTTTCAGGCTTAGAAAATTTGGGGTTTTGATTGTAATGTGGGTTTTGTGTTGAGTGCTTTCCTATTGCCATGGATTCCTCTTTTGAAGGTAAAGAAAATTTGGGGTTTTTTTTTTTGAGTGATATGTAATCTGGGTTTTAGTGCTTTCTTATTGCTTTAGCTATTATTTCTAAGGATTCCTCTTTTGAATGTAATTTTTTTTCCTTCTTTGGATTTTCTTAGTGATATGCAATCTGGGATTTGAATTTTTTTTTTTGTTTCTCATTTATAGTTTATATAAGGTCTTAAAGGTTAGATCTTTTGCATGCTGGTCAAATTGTTTCAGTTTTTATTTTTAATTTTTCTTTATTTTTATTTTCACTTCAGTAAAGATTTTCTCTTTAAACTTAGTTTTCAGCTAAAAGATGCTTTTTTAATTTTTTTTTTTCCTTTTGTGGATATTTGGTACCATATTGTCTTATTTGACATTTTTTCATCATATTTGATACATTAGTTTCTTACTAATTCACTTTGGTCAACTGGTGGATGAATTTGACTGTTCATTTACTTTCATTCATTGCATTATATTGATGTATACTTGGCCTTCGGTTTATGTCGGAATACAGCTATGTGTTGGACATGAGTATGTTTGATTTTTTCCCCTGGAGAGTCACGTCTTCATACTCATGTTCATTCACACTTATGTGTGTGTATGTATATGTATTTATATATATCCTCTCCAAGGCATGTCCCCGTACTTGTGTCCGTGTATATATATATAGACAAAAGTGAATGGCAATAGGTTGTAAAAGGTCAAATAGCATTGTGTTCAATCCCTTCCTTGAATTGTGATGTTAGTAATCCACAGTGTTCGGTATAGTTCGGAATGTACTTTTTCTAATGCAAGTCAATTATGAGTTTTCCTGTTTTAGAACAGAGCGGATCGGAATTTACTTCGATTAATATAGATCTTTCGACCTTCCTGAATGACTTCCATAATTGGTTGATAACACTGACTACGTAACGGCAACTCTCGAGTTCTTGTTGATTTTTTTTTCTTGTTCTAAATTTGGTAATCTTGTCAGTATTGCCGTTGTTGTGTGTCAAGTGCATGACAAATTTGATTGAAAGTTTTCCGACATTTTGTCGAGTTGATATTAGTATTAGGATCTTTTGTCCCTTTCAGACTTCCTTGTGCTAACTCTTGTTAACTCGCAATTTTATGTTTTTTCTTTGGCTTTAGGAGTTGCGCTCGATCCATCAAAATGTAGTAAATTGAGCATGGATGAAAAGCGAGAACTCGTATATGAATTATCAAAGAGGACAAGTAGAGCCTCTGAAATGCTACAATCATGGAGCCGCCAAGAGATTTTACAAGTCCTATGTGCCGAGATGGGGAAGGAAAGGAAATATACCGGTTTGACTAAGCTTAAAATTATTGAAAACTTGTTGAAAATTGTAGCCGAAAAGAATTCAGGGGATCATGAAGGTGTGACGGATCCCGAATCACATTCATCCCTATCAAGTGGCTCGAGATTATCCAAAAGGCAAAGGAAAGCCGATTATCCTTCTCGACTGCCTATTCCAGTGAATGATCCTGTAATCCGTAATGGCGGCAATGACATGATTAATGCTATTTATTGCAAAAACTCGGCTTGCAAAGCTACCTTGAGACAAGACGATACATTTTGCAAGAGGTGTTCGTGCTGCATCTGTTATAAGTTCGATGACAATAAGGATCCTAGTCTATGGTTAATTTGCAGCTCGGAGCCTCCTTTCCTGGGAAACTCTTGTGGCATGTCGTGTCATCTCGAGTGTGCTTTAAAACATGAAAAGTCTGGTATTGGTAAAGATAAACAACATGCTGTTCTTGATGGGAGCTTTTATTGTGTAGCATGTGGGAAAGTAAATGATTTGCTTGGGTAATTACTATAAACGAACCACCTATAATTACGTTTTTGTTTACTATTAATGTCTCGTTTATTCATTTAGGTGCTGGAGAAAACAACTTATGGCTGCAAAAGATACAAGGAGGGTCGACATTCTCTGTTATCGTGTTTCTTTAGGCCAGAAACTTCTTAATAGGACTGAAAAATATCGTAAGATTTCCGAGATTGTTGATGCAGCTGTTAAGTTGCTTGAAGCTGAGGTTGGTCCATTAACTGGTTTGCCCGTTAAGATAGGTAGGGGTATAGTCAATAGGCTTTCTTCGGGACCTGAAGTTCAAAAACTATGTTCTTTAGCTGTGGAATCACTGGACAAAATGCATTTCGATACTATCTCACATTCGATACCAGGTAATATTTAGTTTGTAGAACTCTTAGTTAAACACGTTTTTGTGTATAAACTCGTCTGACATTTTCAGCAGGTTCATGTTTGACTTCACCAGCAATAGTACGTTTTGAAGATGTTCGTCCAACTTCTGTTACTGTGATTGTGGGTACCGAAGGACCTTTAGCGAGCACTATTATCGCTTACACCTTATGGCATCGCAGGGCTCATGATCGGGATTACCCTGCTAAATCGACTTGTATCATGTTTGTGCCGAAGACCAGGTTTGTTGTCACGGGGCTAACTCCAGCTACGGAATATCACTTCAAAATCGTGTCATTTGATGGTACAAGAGAGTTCGGTCCGTGGGAAGTTCCGATTTCAACAAGCTGTAGTGTCGATGAAGGCCCGGGCTGCCCGATGATGGAGAGAAGCCAAAGCCCGGCAACCAATTGTAGCAGCCTTTCGAATCCTTCTTCAGTGGAGGACGAAACTAATAACATTACTCTGTACAGTGATCAGAATGACGACCGGGCAGACAATTACATTACGTATTGCAAGGACACAGATAAAATTGTTTCCACGAGTTTATCGAAAGGTACTATCAACTGCACTGTCCTTGGTGAAGATGGAATTCCAGAAGAAGTTCCTATGTTACGCGAGGAACGTGCAATGGAGATAGTTGGTCCGATTCTCGATTCCGATGCATTAATTGTTGAGAAAAATCCCACATCAGAAGACCGAATTACTGAGGAGACAAGCACTGATAATGGCTCTGACACCCCGGTTGAGACTGATACCGAGCATTTACCGTTTGTCGGTTGTTCCGAAGCTGGTTTACCAATCACTCCCTGCAGGATGGAAATAATAAAAAACATACAAGGAAGAAGTGGAAGATCGAAGTCTAGCAACAAGGAAGCCGAGAATGGGACAGGGAAAGGAGAAGACCCTCAAGACGGAAGCACTTCAAAGAAGAAAACTGGAGAACGACAAGACGAGGAATGCATGGAAAACGGTCTCTCAGATACGGATTTCGAGCATTACGTGAAGGTAATCAGATGGTTGGAATGCAAAGGACATATCGAAAAGAACTTCAGACAGAAATTCCTCACCTGGTACAGCTTAAGAGCAACCCCGCAAGAAGTAAGGATCGTGAAAGTATTCGTTGATATCTTCATTTCCGATCCAGCATCTCTTGCGGAGCAGCTCGTGGACACATTCTCCGATTGTATCTCCAGCAAAGGATCATCCGTCGTACCGGCTGGCTTTTGCATGAAGCTTTGGCATTGACATGAACAGACTGTTGCCGAGTAGTGAGCAACATGTTTCCGAGTGCAAAACCGGATTAAAGTCGGTGTTCGGCAATAATTCTTTAGACCCACAACATTCTTGATTTAGTTGCTTTTGTCATTGTTATGATCATGTAAGAATTGCCAGAATTGTCTTTTTATCCTTTTACAAAAAACTTTGTTGGTTCTTTCACCCAGGTTTTTTAAGTTATTTTCTAATGGTATTTCCACTTCATGTTAATTGATTTGCAAAAATTTTAACATATTCAATTTTTTTATAGTAAAAAATAAATAAATTTAAACCGGTTTTTATGGTTCTATTGGTTGAACCGATTTTTGCCCCGGTTCAAATAATCTCCAATGTACCAGACTGAATCGATTATCAGTATCGGTTCAATTGGTTTGATTGATTAAACTCAATTATGGGTTTTTTCTTACAAAATTATCGATCTAACTATTAGTATTTTTTTTTTGATCATTCAATTATGAAAAATTATAAAATAATCGTTCAACTGTTTAATTTTGTCTTTTTTTGTCAACGAACTTTCTTGAATTGTTGGATGTTTCTATTTTTAGATCCAAATTAATCAAGCCGAACTTTTGAGTTTAGATCAGAATTCCCAGTCTAGTTCTCGATTATCTCTTTAAACCGGTCCGAAATAAAGTAAAATAAGATCATCATCTCAATTGCCTGTATGCACATACATATGAATGAGAAACTTAAGCAACAAAATGATGCATTGTAATAACATAACAACAGATACAAGAACATGTCCTCCACAGTTTATAGCAAATCTCAAATGCTTGAGAGATTAACTTGGTAACCCTAATACACAAACAAGCTCAGTTAGCTACTATAGTATAAGGAAGAACATAAGCACATACAATCCTGATCCGATCCCGAGACATCAAACGAAGTTCCCTTTTTGAACCCGGACATCTTTCGACCACAAACAACAACCATCCTTACTCAGTGCAAGTTCTGCAGAAACAGTGAAATCCACGATATAACCTCGAGAAAGGATAACATTAGAAAATGTAAAAGGCGGGACGGTTCAGGGTCTTCATTACCGGGGACGAGAAGTATGCTACACACTGTGTATTTTGCTAGATATTTCTTTCACTTTTACACCTTCCTTTTCCTGCAATAAAAGGATTCAAGACGTTAAATGATGTCGATATCCGAAGTATTGAGTAACTACGAGCGACGGTAACGACAAGAAGTGAACTTAACATAGCGAAAATGATAATACGAACAGCTTTTTTTGCATTGGCACATCGATGTTACTTTCGTGCTGTCTGTGATATAACTAAAAGCAATGCACTGTAATAGGCTTAATGAACCTATAGACATTAAGTTGATAATGTAAAAGCATTGCAAACTATATATAGTTGTTAGGTCTAATTATAGCTTTAGTCCCTCTACTATATTGAAAATTGGAATTTAATCCCTCTACTTTAATGTGATCCTCAAACTGAAAATACCGTTAAAGTGCTAACGATATTAACTGTTAATTCATAACAATGTTTATAATGTTAACAAATTCATGGAAATCCACTTCAACAGTTGACAGTGTTATCGATTTGGACCTACTAGTAATATTACAAAAGTAGATCAAATTATGCCAAATTAAAATAAAGGATTGAATCACAAATTTCAATATAGTATGGGAACTAAAACCATAATTAGACCCCTTTTTTTTGTTCTATCTCTATTATAATACAATACATACCATTGTTTATAACAAAAGAAACAAATTGCTTATAAGCTACTTCACAAAGTACCTTAAGAAATACTTTGATTTCATTTCACCAAACTACCAAACTTAAAGGAGCTTAAAAGTTGGTTCTAGTCCCTTTACTATGATGAAATTAGAGATTTAATCCAAATACTTTAAAGTATCATGATTTGGTCCTCTACTTTTATAATATAATATTATTAGTAGGTTCAAATTAATCACACAGTTAGGCCATGTGAAAATCCAATTAATCATATTCTATCAGTAATAAATTGATATGTTGAAATGCTTAAAACTGTTTCTAAAATTCTACTAATAGTCCTAATAGCAATATAAAAGTAAATGTCGCATTAAAGTAGAGGAGTTAAATCCTAAATTTCAACATAGTACAAGGACTAAAATTATAAATATATCAAATTCATGATCCGGAAAAAACAAAAAAAATTCCCGAGAAAATGCAACGACAAAAGGAATATTTTATAAACACTTACCAAACCCTTGCTCTCATAATAATCGTCCAATGCCCATTGATACTTGGACTGATTTAAGCCGAACCAACGAGCTAAATGGTCATCCAAGCTTGAATGAGCTACAAACAAACAAACAAAAACATTAACAAAGGAGAAAAAATGAATTGTTTATGATTTAAACCCATAATTGAACACACAAAAAAAAAGGAAAGAAACAGTAGAGATACCGTTTTGGAGTTTGAAGGCAGCGTTTTTGAAGAAACCCAGAAATGAACCATCGGAAAAGGATTGGGAAGTAAGGAAAGACTTGTCGAACTGTTGGGGAGGTGGCTGGACAGGCGGCGGAGCAGAAGGATAAGGAGAAGGAGAAGGCGGCGCCGCCTTCTTGGGAGAGTGAAAAATAGGAGGGTCAGTTGGAGAAGGGGTTGACGGAGGGGTAACGAAGACGGTGTAAGGGCCGATCTTGCTGATCATCGGCGGTGGAATCGAAGGATCTTTTTTTATTGGCATTTTTTAGTGAAACAGTATTGAGAGAAAAAAGAGAAAAAGTAAAGCTTAGAAGCAGAGTGTCAGTGTCACGAAACCCAAATGGGGGAGAAGATGGATGCTGTTTGTTTTTAGTCTCTCTGTCACTCATTGTACTTTTATGCCTTTTTTTAAATATTATATTTATTATTCAGAAAAGTAATCAATCTAAAGAATAATTTAGGGACTTGAATTTTGTAGTTTATTTTAATTTGGTCCTCAAACTTTTTTATTCATATTAGTTTTAGACTTGATATTTTTTAAATTTTGGTTTGTGATTATATGATTTCTTTTTTTATTCATATTAGTCCCTAACATGGATTAAAATTGAAGAAAAAGTGTGAAATTTAAAAGTTAATGTGGATTAAAAAAAATTAAAGACTAAATTGAAATTCTTTTATCAAATTCAGGGATTAAATGTTGATTTATCTCAATAATTTATGTTTTAAAGAATAATTATCTGAATAAAAGGTCAATTTTTCCTCTTTTCCGAAAAGAGACAATTAATTGTTTTTATTAGGAAAAGTTAACATAAAACGAATCTTTTCCAATCAGGTCCCAAAACAAAAAACCAATTAAGAAGTGATAATTTTAATCCATACCCGAAAGTGTTCGATTTAATTGTTTATTTACGGTTATTATAAAAACAGTGATGGTGGTAAAATTAAATACTGTAGCGCGATAGTGTAACGTATGACAAAAAAAAATAAACTAAACATAGCGCACCGCCCATCCAAACCTACCCTTAGACTTGTAAAATTCAAAACTTAAAAGGCTGAAATGATTCAAATAAATAATTTGAAATTATGAAATCAAAATGAATTTAATTTAAATAATTAAACCCTTCATCAAAATTTTCCAAAAAAAACAAAGCTAAAATTATTGACCAAAAGGTTTAAAACTAAATTAACTCGAATTATTATCAAATTCAAATATCTTTTTAACACTTAAATAATTTATAAAAACTAATTATTTTATTTTAAATTTTAAAAATTTTCATATTTATTCAATTTTAAGTTTGAATGTAAAAATCAAATCATTTTATATATTTTATTAAATATACGAACATATACAAAAATTAAATTAAATAATTAATTTTTTATACAATAATAAGACATTAGACATAATTTCTAAAAGAAAACATAAATGATAATATTATTGAAAAGACGATCACGAGCCTCAAATATAGACAATAAAACAAATATAAAACACGAAGATGAAACAGAAACTACAATTTTATTTTAAATCAAGTGGGATTAAAATCAAACCAAATTTCAAATTGAAGGACACCACCAAAGCTGGTTTCACAAAATAAAATACTAAAGCAACAGGTTTGGACCAAAAAGAGAAAGCAACAGGTTACTATAAACATGCAACATCCTTTTTTTTTTTTTTTTTAATTACAGAGCCTACAAATACTATAATATATAGCATATATTTATATATATGAATAACCTAGCTTGTTTTCAGTCTGTCTGTATCAAATACTAGCATCCTAAGAAGCAAGAATAAACCATTGTCAGCATTGTTAGACGGTTCATAACAAACCTTACAAAAAAACCAAACATGTTTCAAGCCAACTCGTTTCTGAGTTCTGTCCTGGGCCGGCCAGCCGGACCGGAACAACCTCAGTACATGAACATGCTTCACGACCAGAAGAATGTTTTGTCAGGATAGTTACTTTCCAATGATGTTCAACAATCCAGCTCCTTCCCAGAATTTTAATCTCAACTTTTGAGTCGCTCGTTTTTTGAGCTGAGACTCGTTTATAAACACGGGTTATATGCATCTGCAGATTCATCTTTCAGCCATGACAGTAACTTTATCAGATAGCAGAACTTGCCAATGATAGTTCATGGAGCTCGGTTAGCATCCACTCTTCGCCTGTTTGACCACCAAGTACGATAGCCCTTGTTCCACCGACAACACAAGTACTATGCCCCCAAGCAAACCTCGGGGGTCTCCCGGGCACATTTAGTATCCTCCATGTAGGTTTCTCATCAGTTGGATCCAGGAGATAAAGTTGGGAAGCAGAGTGAAGACCAGCGACAGACCCGCCAAAGATGAGAATTCTTCCACCGGGTAGGCTCACGGCGACATGGTCAAGTCTTGGAGGTGGAGCTACGCCCCCGGGGTTTCCAGCGCCAGGCATCCCACTCCCAGTTACACATCTCCAACAGGGTTCCTCCTCACTTAAATCCATTGTGAACACATCACTAGAACGAAACCGTAGAGGACCACTCTTAGCAAGACCTCCGAACATCAATATTTTCCGACCACCGTATACCGACAGTGTGTGACCCAAACGAGAAGGTGGGGTCCACGCTACGGGTATCTCTCTCCAGACAGGTTTCTCCATTGAAAGATCAAGCAGGAAAGTGTCACTAAGAAGTACTCCAGAATCTGCACAACCACCGGAAACTATGAGCTTGGTTCCATCAAGAGTGCAGGAGCTGTGCCACGATCTAGGTAGCGGAGGAGCCAATCCTGAGATCTCTCGCCAAGTCGGAGGCTTAGCATCCAAATCTAGCACGAAAACATCATTGAGCAGGCCCTGCCTTCCACAGCCACCAAATACCACCAGATGAGACCCATTCACGCAAGAAAGTGTATGACCCCAACGACCAGGTGGAGGAGAACTCACCTGGACATGTTGCCACTCCGGGTTACTGGAATTCAGATCCAATACAAAGGTGTCGTTCATCGGTTGCATATTTACTCCTTCACCACCGAAAAGTACAACTCGATTCCCAACGGCACAAGCACTAAAGTTGCACCGTGAAGGTTCAACAGCCCCTCCAACAGTAAGCTTCCTCCATGCAGCTGCTTCAAGAGTGGTCAACTCCCTTGCCAGCCTACCCCACCCAAGTCTCTTGGCACCAGGAACTGTCTCTAAAACACGAGTAGTCTCGCAACCCCATGCATTTTGACAGACCATCCGCCAAAGGTCCTCGTTTTTTGTCAGGTCATATAGTCGTCTACAGACAGAACCAACAGATGCAATATCTCTTGGAGTCAATCGCGATAGTATCTTGAGAGACAATACCTCATCGCTCAATTGCAATATCCCGCAAAACCCACGGTAGACATTTCGGTCCCCAACTATTCCAGGCCGAAACGCAGAAAAACCAGAATGAGAACGGGTGGATGACTTCATAGACTCCTTTATTGAAGATCCAGGCACTGGATCTAGATCTATGTTCACTTCTGTGAAGAACTGGATCCCAATAACATGAGTGATTATACCATCATCTCCATAAATAGGAGTAAGACGCAGTTTGTTCATCCAAGGAGACCCATCCTTTCTAAAGTTCAATAACTCTCCTTGGAACTCAATGCCCTCCTCAAGACATCTCCGTATTTCTGATACTACTGAGGAGTCTACCAAAGGATGCCGTCTTTTTGCAAATGGCCCTCTATACTGTAAGAAACGGCTGAAAAAAAATCACACAAATACCAGAACAACGCAGAACTTGTCAGAAGATGAATATTAAATATTAATTTTCTCTTTCTACAAGAAAATTTAAGGGTAACAAGGAGCATAATAATAAACAACTTTCATGATGATCTACAGTAACTATGGCAATATATGAGAAGTGGGGTAAGTAGGCAATATACAAAAAGAAAAGGGGGCAGTAGGTGGTAAAAGCTTTCAATTAAAACGATGCTCTGAAACAAAAAAAACATAGAAGGTTATCAAAGAACCTTTAAAAGACCTTCTCAAAACAGCATTACAAGAGAACATACAGTTATCACCTTTAACTCCACCCTTGTACAATTGTTCAGTTGTGACCCCAAAAAGCATAAAACTACCAACACAAACAGACATGCAACTTTAGAGGCCTCAGCATAACCAAGGAAAGTAGAAATTAACCAAATGCAAATGGTTCGTTAAGTAAACATTTAAAAGAAAAAATAGATTTAACACAGCAATAACTAGGATATGCAAAAACAAAATAAAGATTCAAGATTAATAGCTTCAGATGCTTGCTGACAACTTCTACAAGGAAAAAGGAAGGCTCTGGTCAAGGGATGTGCAGCATCTCTAAAACTCATGGCCCAACTATAAATTCCATCAGCTCCCAGGCTGACAAGTAAGAAGGCACTTTTTTTTCAATTTTTCCAAGTCGGATAAATATAAAGTAGAGTCATTTAAAGCTTTCAAGTATCAAGCCAACAATTTCTGTTTTACAGTCCAAAACCAAAGCCAAACTCTAGTTCACCAAAAGGCTTTTCCAGGAGCTCCACACTATTTTGATGACAACAGGCTGACCAAATTTATAAAAAAAATGCGTCTAGCCACATCAATATGATTCCTCAAGGAAGCATGAATTTGAGTCTCATCTGATACTACCAAGATAGTTATGAAGCAAGTAGAAATTGAGTCTCATCTAAGACTACACAGATATTTTCATCATATTACATAAATTAAGAAGTAAACTGAATTTCCTCAAATGCACTGCATCAAATCTATATGCTAAGCTGTAGAAGTCAGCATGATGTAGTTATGGTCCCATTGACATATTCTGCTCACGTCTCCCTTCAGAAAAGCTTCAACATATAAACATATAGGCATCAAAATGACAATGTAGAACATTAATTCTATTGATAAGATTCCAAACATCCTATCCAAATTTGTAACCACCATAGTTCAAGGAGCTAAACTTAGTGCAGCATTCAAACGAAACACCAGAGCTTTTTTGGTTGCTTTTAGAGAGCACTTCTGAAATAGAGGAAGATATCATCTAACTTTCCATAGAGAATTGTATAGCATGGAAACATTCCTCATCCCATCATTGTACTATTGGGTAAAAAGTCAGTCTTTAGTCAATATAATATGAGATTTAGTTTACAAATATCAGAAACATTTGAACAATGATAAAGCATTTCAAAATTCTTTTGGGTTGGTATGATTCAGGAATGTATCCCACTTAAAGAATGATTATTCAAAAACACGAACACTTGATTATGATACCATAACATCAAGAGGTAGCTTCTTTTGAAAGTAACAACAGGAAACAAAATATAAAACTGAAGATGCCCTCTTAAGTAGGAACCTTACTGTCAGCATGTAGAATAAATTTGAAGCTTGAAAGTCTAATACAATCAAGTTGGAAGTATGAGACCAATATATAGATAAATCAACAAGATATTAACAGCCTCCCCCTTGATACAAGCTTCCAACCCCAAATCACAGTATCACGAACATAAAACTAGAAATATGCCAACCACACAGACCCTTCTGTCAAAAAACTATATTACACTTCTCAAGCAAAATCCTACTGACAAACTAAACAAGAACCCACACACGAAAGATTCGATCAAGATTCAGATCCCTTTTCTAGTGTATGCTAGCCTGCTCCACTAGAACTAAAACATCTCATCCTGTTGGCGATCCTTCATACCGACAGGCGACAGCATCTAGGGTTCCTCAAACAATGTGATATCTCACACCGGGAAAATCCTTAACCCTCCCTCTCTTACTAGGACTACAGAATGTTCTGGTGAATTATGGCCGATACCAGGTCTATAAGGAACTCAAAGTTCACACCGAAAAAATCCCCTGCAGCAGAGTACTTTCTAGTTTATATCCACTTTGTAGCATACTCCCCACTAAACACACTATTTTAAGGAAATCAATTCCAGCATTGTTAATTTTGCAGTTGTTCAGGTAGATAATAAGGGGCTTCACTGCACCCTCAATATCATGTACCTGTTGAGGTAAGTTCACTCGGATTCAATAGTAAGTTTACAAGTGTGTCTAGACGAGTGTGCTCAACTTTCTTTAAGTTTTTCCATGTATATAGAGAGTCATATCCCCATGCCCGTATCCAAATGTATGTACTTCAAGCAAAATGAAGAATTGGAGCAACATAAATGTTTAGTCTGCATGAAACATTAAACAATTTCTTAACCAAAAAACAAAAACTCCTTGAATATAAGCTTCAAAAAGGGATTCCCAGATCTAAATTCATTAAACTGCAAACTCGTTGCACAACAACATGTTAACATGAAAACTAATACTTCCTATCTTGAATAAATTCAACAATCTTTATCACATAACTAAATTCCCATCCAAAGGATGGTAATTAAAGAAAAAAAGAAAAAACCAATAAGGGTTTCCATTATCCCCTAAATTCCATGACACAGACACCTAATAACACATTGTAATCTACTCCCATTTTATACAGTACTAAAAAAACAAAACCCTAAACCAAACACCATTCAAAATGTCAGCTAAAATACGGAGGAAAACAAAAGCAATAAAGAACTAACCAATTGCGACCAATAACCTCTTCAGCACGATACCCAGTAACCATCTCGAAGACGGTGTTGATATAAACGATGGGGTGGTCGGGTTCGATAGCATCGGTGACAACAAAGCCACAAGGAGCCGTTTGCAGCAAATTCTGGACAGGGAAAGGTAGTGGGTCTCCATCGTTAAAGACGAAGCCTTCGTCTTCATCCCCACTCAGATCGGAATTACTATCCCACTCCATCAACACGTATATATCTCTGTAATCTAAGAAAGCTTGAAACCAGGTGGAAAACCCATGGAAACTGATGAAAAGAAACAAAAGGGAAAACGAAAGAGATAAAGAGAAAAGGGTTTCCGTGAGGAAGAGAAGAGATAATTTGAGTGGTGAGCAATGTTTTGGGGGAATTTTTAAGCTAAAGGCCAAAGGGAGAAAGGAAAATGGGAGAGAAAGAGTAGGTTGTACATAATATTTTGGGCACTCTCTCCTCCGTCACCGCCTTTCTTTTATTGCTTTCGGTCAAAAAATCTGCTATAACTTTTTCCAAAAAAAATCCAGTGATTCATTTCTATTATGGGTAAATTTCACTTAAGGTCACTAAACTATTAATAAGTTTATATTTTGGTCACTAAACTATTTGAAAGTTCTTCATTTAAGTCACTGGGCTGTTAAAATCACTGCTATATGATATTCTCTATTTGTACCGTCTGTACCAATTGAAAGCTTTCATTTCCCTTCTCTTCTAAAATTTAGTTTTTTATTTTCATGAAACAAGTTTGAACGCACGAATCTCCAAACCAAAATCCAAATAGCTTTCTTCTCTGATTTTCGACACTAAATTTCAGATCAACTTGGATATAAGGTATATTATTCTACGCATCGATGGGTATTGATTCACCTTATCGACTGTCGAATCATCATTTGGAGCTCGCTGGCCGAACTTTAAAAAAAACTTAATAGTTCAATGATTTAAATAAAAAATTTCGAATAGTTCAGTGAAATAAATGAAAACTTTCAAATAGTTCAATGATCATTTTGTAGTTTTTTGAAGTTGAGTTATCAAAATATAAACGCGCTTGTACTTTTTGAACGAATAATTTAAATTTAACGTGTTAAAAAGATAAATTGTACTAATAATATTTAGGATGCTTATTTATTTTCTTATTGGATTCAAAATATCTAAAGCTTTCCTTGGATCGAGCCAAGCTAGGCCACGACCCAATTCCAGAAAAAAATTAAAGTCCAGGTTCGTTCTCAAGTTGGCCTGACCCATAACCCGTTCCGTTGTTCACAGTATTAATAAAAAATATATTTTATATATTAGTATTTATATGTTTCACGTTTTAATTTAAAAATACATTTAAATCATATTCAAACCAGGTCCAAGTCGATTCAAAAAAACAAAATCTTGTTCAAACTTTGCGGGTGAACAACTTTAAAACCAATCATAAAAGTAAGTACACATGTATTTCCCATTTGATTCCTGTGTTAAATACGTTTCACATTAAATTTGAGTTCACATTTTAAGCTCAAGCTAATAATGATTAAGTCGATAGAAAGACCTAATTGATAAAATATTGATATTTTAAAATTTAAGGACCAATTTAAAATTTAAAACATAAGTTGAGGATGTCTTATGCAATTAATTTATTCTTTAAAAAAATAAAATCTCGTATGAACCATTAATATATAATTTATAATTAATTTGAATTTGAAGGAAATTTAATTTAAGGTCTTACCTGGATAGGCTGGACCTACCATGGGGATAGTTCTACCTTTAAATGGTTAAAATGAAATATTTATTTGCAATTTCAAGCGGATTTTCTTTAAATCGGATTGGATCGGTGATTAAATCGGTTATATTATCGGTTCGTTAGTAAAATATTATTAAAAATTTTAAAAATTAATAAAAATTTAGTTTAATCGCCTAATTCAATTGGTTCATATTAGTTTCTTGATCAATCGTTTCAAAACCTCTTTTCGAATTGATACTCGAGAGCAATTATTGACCCAATCGGTTGATCTGATTCGGTTCTAACAATATTGATAATTTCATCTATATAATTAAAAATTAAGAAAAAAATAAATTTTAAAAAGAATAATTTGATTATTTAATTATTAAATAAATTACTATAAACAAAAATATTTGATATTTTCTTCGATCTTCATATTTCCAACTCTGACAAGATAAGGGTGTCGGCCCACTTCCACGAATCGTGGCATAGCATTTCATGGACTTTTCTTACATGTGGGGAAAAAAATCTAAGAGCATCGAAATGCAAAAAGAATAAATAGATATTAAAAAGAATAAATAGATATTAATTCGATTGATATGAGTATTATTGTTGATGTAGGAGGATGTGAGTTCGAGTACGTTGAAGCGCATTATCCTCATATTTATAGGTTAGGGAGGGGTTATGGGTAGTTCTAAGCATTGTGTCACAAAGAACAGATATGATCAGAACCTATATTGAGATTGTTAAAAAAAAATATTCAATAATTCATGGCTTCATATCATTTCTTTTGTAATTTATCATACATGCACATAATCACGTTTTTGGTCATTCAGTTTTAAAAAGTTATAAGATAGTCATTGGATTAATCGGAATTTTTTATTTACATTATTAGACTGTTTAAATTGTTGTTGTATTGCTTTTTCCGTTAACACCACTTGCATCAATCAAAACCTCTTCTTTCCCTTCTTTTACACGGTTTAGTTTTTTTTATGAAACGACTATGTATATCATGAATCTACAAACTAAAATCCAAATAACTTTTTTCTTTGATCTTAGAGACTGATTGTTAGATCATCTTGTATCTAAGGTATGTTCTATGTCAAATCATCATTTGGAGCTCGCTAACTAGACTTTACAAAAAAAAAAAGCCTTAATAGCTCAGTGACTTGAATAAAAAAATTCGAATAATTTAGTGAGTTAAAATGAAAACTTTCGAATAATTCAGTAACTATTTTATAACTTTTTAAAATTAACTAACCAAAATGTAAACTTACTAATAATTTTGTGACCCTAAATGTAATTTACTCTATTATTATTTATTTTTTATAACAAATTTTATCCAAATTAAACCTTAGCCGAAGATGAAAAAACTCACACCCAAACCTGTGTTGGGTCGAATAAGCTCTTGACGAGTCTAGTTATAACACATAATGTAATTTTCTATTTAGACTCTTTTATAATTTATAAAATTTTAAATTAATAATGATAAAATTATACTTTAATTTTTTAAAAATTAATAAAATTTAATTTAATCATTTTAAAAATTATAAAATAATAAAATATTAAAATATTAAAATTATATTTTTATTATCGCAAAATAAACAGAGTATTTCCGCCTCTGCCCTAAAGTAAAGTGTCTTTTGTGAATCTCAAAAACTAATCTTAATCCACTTTAATGGCTGACCATTATCAATAAGACAGATTATCATTGCCACGTCACTTGGTACATTGCAGTCTATGCATGAAAAGACTTTTTTTTTTCACCTTACAAAGTCAACTGGGCACTTGTTTACCGGGTAAATATCTCAATAATACCAAAAAAAATAAAAAATTACCAGATAGTACAGGGTTCAGGAAAATTGACCGGAAAGTACAATTTTCCCCAAAAAGCGCGTCCATCGTCGGTAGCGTTTTTGGGAAAAAAACTAAAAGCGCTCCCCCGGGGCGCTTTGAGCCTTTTCCAAAAACTACCGACGTGACGCGCGTTTTGGGATTCTTTCCGTGAAAATTGAAATAAGTTTTTGGGCGTGAGTCTCCGGCAAAATAATTTTGAGGAGACGTTTGGTAACAAACCGTGGCAACGCTTCCACGTGGGCGCACTATTGCTACGGTGGTCTCCGCAAAATTATTTTGAGGAGACGTTGCGAAACAAACCGTGGACCAAAAACGCCCCACGTGGACTCTCTTTTGCTACAGTGGTCTAGGACAAAATTATTTTGAGGAGACGTTTAACAAACAAAGCGATGGCGGCGCTCCCACGTGGGCGCACTTTTGCTCTACAATCTTATCCGCAAAATTAGGCTATAAATCACCAAATTTCATTCTCGGTTGGCGTAAAACCAAATTCAAGCAAAAGGAAAAAATTAAAAATGAGTGAACGTATTAATCTTTGTTATTTACTACGATGGTGAAGTGCGAGACACAAAATGGTGTTGTTTTCTTATCGGAGAACACAAATACGATTGAGTTTTAATCGAACGTCGATTTGGCGAAACTTCAAAAGAATTAGGCGTAAAATATTCTAAACAACGCCAATGAAAGTTCATCTATTAAGTATAGATTTTGCGCTTGGTTGATCCGGTGAGATATGACTCATTCGACATCAAAGGTCCTCGGAGCCTTGAGGCAATGGTGGAGACTCATCTTGCCGATGGTTCACCCTATATCGAGGTATATGTAGAATTTTCATCTCCAAGTGATCCGTTGCGACCTCAACATCTAGTATCGTTCGAGGGGAATACACGACCCCAAGTCGACACTCTGTAAGTGGGAGGCAAAACACGAAAGTGCCCGTGTGCGATCGTAGTATGGAAAACATAACCCCGCACGACACTCGGTTGGTGGATGGGACATGCATATCCGTCGATCGACGTCCGATGATAGAAATACGTGTTTGGGGCGTCGTCAACTTCTAGTGGTTGGCAATCCACATACGATTGGAATCATGCGAAAGATGTTTAAGGAGGGATGATGTACTCCCGACGACATCCACCGGCGAGGGCCTCGCTTGTTGCGGGTTATGAAGGGTCTGACGATGAATCGATGTGGATCCACCTCGGGAGCCGAGGGCGACGGTGCGAAGTTGGATTATTTTCTCAACCGGAGCCCGTTCCAATTGTACCTAAAGACGTTGAGGGCGGTTCAGACGAAGAAGAAGAAGATCCGCTATTCAGGGCATACTCACCTCCAGCGCACATGCATAATGTCGATCTATCTCAAGATGATGCATTGAGTTTCTGAACTACCACACCGGAGGCGTGACCGCATAAAATTCTTCGTTGGATTCGGACGAATTAGAAGTTGGTAACCGCTTTTCCAACAAGAATACTTTTCTTGGTGCATTGAAACAAAGATCAAACATCGGGGAATGGGGTTAACTACACTATGGTTAGATCAAACCTCGATAGGTGCGAGGCGGCAGTGTGCGATGCAAGACGGCACATGTTCATGGAAAATCATGGCGTCGTTGAGGAAAAGGACGGGGTTGTGGAGGTGAAAAGTACAAAGGTCCGTATACATGTCTTGCCGGAGTGCAGTACCACTACGTGTTCAATGATTTCGAATAACACTAATATTATGTAATGTTGCATTATTTAACGTGCCGTTGATGTGTGTAACACAAGATCATCCGAGGATGGATTCGACATGTTGGTGATTTAATAATCTCGACGGTGAAGGCCGATCCCAAAACTACAATCTGCGTTTACTTTAATTGGCAATATTCGTAGCCAAATGGGGTACACGCCTCTTACGAAAGGCTTGGATAGCCAAGCGTAAGGCGTTGGAAAAGTTGCACGGTCGATGGGACGCTTCATATAATGAAGTGTGGCGGTGGTGTCGTGTTGAGACGTATGTCCCGTGCAAAGACAACGGACCTTGAAACGGAATCGGCGTATTACAACGATCGTCGCTCCGTGGATGCGCGGTGTTCAAGCGCTTGTTCCGGACATTTAAGCAATGCCGAGATGCTTTTACATACCGCAAGCCATTGGTACAAATTGACGGTACCTTCATGTATGGTAGATATACGCGCCGGCTATTGCTAGCTGTGGCACAAGACGGCTGTGGGAGAATCCTTCCGATTGCGTTCACAATAACACCAGGGGAGTCAGCTGATGACTGGGACTTCTTCCTATCTAGGTTAAGGAGGCATGTCTGCCCTCAACCTGACATATGCGTTATATCGGATCGGGGCCCTAGAATACTTGCGGCAATAGAGCAGCGGGAAGCATGTGGCATCGCACACACCATCGATATTGCTCGAGGCATGTTTCATCCAACTACTATGGGCAACACCGATCTAAAAGACAGAAACGGCAAGTGACCGATATGGGTATGAAATATCTATTAATATAATTTCTTTTGAAATTTTCAATTTATTCGCAATTGAATAGTGGTATGTAATATTCGCTATCAACGTATATTGGCAGGGTACGAGATCAATAAAGACCGTTTTGAGGATATGTTGGCCAGTTTGCGCGCAGATAACGCCGAAGGCGCAGAGTACCTTTGCAATATTCCTTTTGAACAGTGGACACAAGCATATGACGGCGGCCTACGATATGGTCATATGACCACAAACTTGGCCGAATGCATAAATTACGTATAAAAGGAACCCGTCATCCGCCGACACAAATGGTTTTTGCGGGAGACATATTTTCGCTTAAGCGCACACTATTTCAAGAGAGCAAATGAGTTATCGAGGCGATGCAAGGAGGCCATGTATGGAGCCCGAAGGTCTTGCAAGAAATTAACCGTGGGAAGGCGCGGGCGAACACCATGCACACAGAGTGTCACGACCGCGACAAAATTTATGGTTTCGTGTCACGAGTTTGACAGACCGAACCAAGGTATTGTTGGCGGGCATTATCGTGTACACTTGACAAATAAGACATGCGATGGGGATATTTGATGCACTTCGTTACCCATGTGCTCATGTACTTGCGGCTTGTCATAATCTTCGTCTTGACCCCATGAGCTATGTCGATGAAGTCTACAAATTAGAAAACATGTACAACGTGTGGAGACACGTATTCCCACCACCCCGGATGAACGTAAGTGGCCACCGTGATCGCTTGCACCATATAAGTTGTTGCCTGATAGAGAATTGAGGTGCAAACCAAAAGGTCGACCTTCCTCGACTAGAATACGCAACAATATGGATATCCGAGAACCGACCAACCAAAGTAGGCGGTGCGGGTGGTGTAGGAACCCGCCATACATCTCGCCGTGTCCAAATCGGACTAGTTGACCGTGTTCTTAGCTTGTTTGTCTCTTGCTTTGGCTATGTAATTTCTGCTTTTTTAGAGGAAAACGGTGAACTTTTGTACAATAACTCAAATTTATTAAATATAAGATAATTCAATTGCAAAAATGAAAATTAAACCATTTCTATTTTATCAAATATATTAAAACTATAGTAAAAAAATTAAATTACAAAAGAAAGAACATTAAACTCAATTTTATTAAATATAAAAAAATTTATATTGCAAAAACTAAATTATCAATGAAAACTTCTTATTTATTAAATATACTACAACTAAATTAGAAACAAATAAAAAATAAAGAAAACTTCTTATTTATTAAATATATTAAAACTAAATTACAATAAAATAAAAATAAAAACAATTTCTTATTCTATTACATATATTAAAATTAAATTACAATAAAAAACTTAAACAATTTCGATTTTATTAAAGATATTAAAATTAAATTACAATAAAAAATTTGATCGTTGGGCCTAAAAGCGCGTCCCGGGGCGCGCTTTGTACGTCAAATAAAAACGCGTCCTCGTGGAAGCGCCACGACGTACAAAGGCGCCTCCCGGGACGCCGCTTTAGGTCGCTTTCCAAAAAAACGCCTCGACGTGGACGCGCGTTTTGGGGAAAATTGCACTTTCCTGGTCAATTTTCCCAACCTCGTAGTATCCGGTAATTTTTTATTTTTTTGGGTATTATTGAGATATTTGCCCCTTGTTTACCTCCATTTAAAGAGGGTGAAATTACTTAACAAGTCCTTTTATTATAGAGTCTAGAAGTAAACATAATTGACTTCGCATCAATTTCAATTATATCAGTCGGTACACACCGTTTTAGTAATAAGCTGAAACAATTACTTCTTTTTTTTCTGCATCGATGTAAATTTTGATTTGTACCGATTTTGATCCAACCAATTTCAATTACAATGATCGGGACATTACGCCCCAATTAGAGCATGAATAATGTTAAAAATACATAAAATTATTATTTAACCAATTTTAATATTTTTTTATTAATCAAATTTAAAATTTAAACTTTAACCAAAGTAAGGGAACAACTTCAAAAATTTAAATAGAAAATTAATGGATAATAAAAAGTAAAAGAATTTATATAACAAATAAACTAAAGAAAACAAAAAAGAAAATTATTAAATGCTTCACCAGCACAACATTTTATGTATGTTTTTGTTAAATTTTCGTTTTATATATTTAGTACGGGATGATCTTACTGTTGATCATTTTTAAATAATGGCGTGGATAAAATTGTTGTTTTCTATGTTTATTTTAAATTTTTTAAATGATGAAATTTTATTTATAAAGTTTATTGATGGGTATTTTATACAATTATTTAATATTTTTATATTTAAAATTATTTAATCTAATTCATTTGATATATTAAATATTTTTTAAAATATTAGTAAATCCAAAACAATACATTAGAACAGATCGGTATCGATACGTATTAGTTCTAGTAGAAAAAGGTCACCCACCAATACTATATTGACTACTTTAGTCTGGATTAAATTAATCTTTCTACTATTAAATGGACCAATTTAATCATTATAACATTAAAAAGAATCAAACAATGTCAAATTGTAATACAGATAAAAAAAAGAAGACATAAAAATGATTTTTTTCATATGTAGCTCAACTTCAAACATTCGTTTGAAAACCATAAAAAACTTTCAAAATATGATCTATTTTTACACAATAAACGGCATTTTTAGGTAAAAATATCATGAAAATCCCTATATTAAGAGTTAAATTATTATTTACCTCATTTACTCAAAAAATGAGTAAACTAGTCCTTATATGTTGAATAAAAGAGCAAATTAGTCCCTTTAGTTAAAATTTACGTCCGTTTCTACTATTAAAAATTGGTGCGACTTATAAAATAATCAAACAGTTATACTTAGAGTATCACGTGTGTCTCATATCAACATACATGGACTATGTTTTTTACAATAGAAATAGATAAAAATTTTAACAACCAGTTTATTTTTTTATCTAACATAAAAATTAATTCTTAGCAGGGGCGAAGCCAGGGGGGCTGGCATGGCCCCGACCCCCCTAAAAGGTAAAATTACTATTTAAGCCCTTAAATTTTTTTAAAAATTTTAAATTAGTAAAAGTAAACTTGCACTTTAGCCCCCTAAAATTATAAAAATTCAATTTAATCCTTTATAAATTAGAAAGATATAAACTATAAAATTTTAAAATTTCATCCGGCTCCCTAAAAAATTATCCTGGCTTCGCCCTGATTCTTAGTACGACCTCTACAATATTTTTATCATTTTTTTATTCGGTAAATTGATTTATTTAATAATAAAATGAATAATAATTTGATAAATTTGTTATAATGTGCTTCCACCATTTCCAAAGTAGTAGAAAGGCCAGTCTCCCTTATTACCTCAAACATGGAGAGACTGCCTTTTATGTACATACCAGAGCCCGGACACGCATGCAGAACAGTCGTGCAACGGTATAAGCTCGAACTTTCAAGCGAATATTCCCCATACAGGAATAAAATCAAACAGTTTCACTGCAATTACATGGTGCTTAACATTACCAGACCAAATGCCCGATATTAGCCAAGGGAGTAACAAGAGAACACTTTCCCAATCCACAGAAAGGTCTAAAGCTTTCAACAAACTAAACATACCAATTCGAAGCAGCTCCAACTTCAAACAGAATCAAATAAATCACGCTCAAACAAGAAACCCATCTCTCGATTTGACCTTCTTCTCCGCTGTTAATCAAATTGAAAGAACTGGAACGTGATTGGGGGTTCCTCGCAATGAACTTTCACGGTGAAATTTCAAAGTAGAATCCAATGAAACCGGTCCAATTGTTGTGAAAAAAAGGTGGTGCTGAGCTGAATCTTGATTAGCTTATTTGAATTGGGACAATGGAAAAAAGGGGGTTATTGGGGGGAAGAAAGTAGCTTCCCTTTATGGCCTTTCGTTGAGCTTTAGAAATGGACGAGTCTGATTTTGGGCTCAAGTTTGGGCTTTTTAAATAATCCATTTTACCATTTAAAAATAATTTTTATATTAATATTTATATATTTTTATAACTAAATTTAAATGAAATATTTTTATAATTATTTAATTTAAAAAGATCTAATTTTCATGTCCATGCCTAAAAAAATCCGAGATCATGGTTAAGTTGTGATTTTATTATCATATTAACTTGTAATTTTATAAAATTTGAATGGATTATATAATAAATTTACCATTTTAAAGGGCCAAAGCGGCTTGCACTGTTCAATGCATTCTAAAGTCATTTTTTCATGTATTTAGTGATAGAGTTCAATAAAAAATTAGAAAAAAATTTCGAAACCAATCTGAAGCCTAATGCTTAGTCAGATTGATTTAATTTTGGTTCAATTATATTTAATTCAGCTTGGTTCATCATTCACAAGTTAAAAAATTTATAAATAGTCGATTCATATTCTATATTGGTATGCCACTATGCATTAAATTTATTCAATATATTGGCATGACAAACAATTGATACATCAATAGGATAAGATTTGAAGTAATAATTTTTTTGGTAGAAAATAACGAACACTAAGCGAGTACATCAAAACTAATCAAACTTATACAAAAAGAGTACTATCCGATAATTAAATCTCTTGAACTGATGAAGGGGGTCTTTGAATAAAATTAAATTCAATAGACTATTAGACTCATACTTGACTATTCGATCAGCAATTGCATTTTAACTCATCGAAATGTGATGAATCTGTATCCTTCAATCTTTATTGATGAAACTGTGAATTAAACGTAGCTCAGCTAAGCTACTATTGACGGTACAGTCCACCAATAAACACTCAATAAATAGTAATAATTTTAATATTGTACACATTTTCATTTTACGTATTTCAATTTTATACTCTAAAGACATTATATTTTCATTTTAAGTATTTCAATTTTATACTCTAAAGACATTAGTAGTAAATGACATAAGATAATCTCTTTTTTTCTAAGTGTAATTATTTCTAATGAATTATTAGGCATACTTGACTATTCGATCAGCAATTGCATTTTAACTCATCGAAATGTGATGAATCTGTATCATTCAATCTTTATTGATGAAACTGTGAATTAAACGTAGCTCAGCTATAGGAGTGTGCAAAATTCGGGTAAAATCGAAAAAATCCGGTTAACCGACCGAATTCGATTAATTGGTCGGTTAACCAAATTTTTTCGGTTGGGGGTCGGTTAATTATTTTTTGATTTTTCGGTTAACGGTTAATTCGGTTCGAAACTGGTTGGTTAACCAAATTTTTTCGGTTTAATCGAAAAAATTAATAAATAAAATTATAATATATAAATAGGCCCACTATTCATCTAAACCCAATCCAAACCCAAGTATCCAACCCAACCCAATTACCCAACCCAACCCAATCATAAAAATTACAAATAATTTAATAAATAAAAATAAAATTCTAAAACTAAAACTAAATTAAACCCAACTCGGTTATGTAGTGATTATGTAGTGATTCATTTCGATTAATTTAGGTAATTCGGTTAATTATTAACCAAAAATAAAAAAACATATAATTTTTGGTTAATTCGGTTAACCGACCAAATTAACCGAAAAAAATTCGGTTCGGTTAATTATTTTGAAAAAAATTTGGTTCGGTTAACGGTTAAAAATTTTAAAAGGTCGGTTAATTTGGTTAATGTTATTTCGGATCGGTTAACTGACTGAACACCCCTACTCAACTAAGCTACTATTGATGGTACAGTCCACCAATAAACACTTAATAAATAGTAATAATTTTAATATTATACACATTTTCATTTTACGTATTTCAATTTTATACTCTAAAGACATTAATGGTAAATGACATAAGATAATCTCTTTTTTTCTAAGTGTAATTATTACCAATGAATTATTGAATTTAAATATTTTTCCTTTTTTTCTTTTTTGGTAAAATGGGTTTAAATTTCTAAATTTAGAATTACTTTTTTTTCTCTCTAAATTTATTCCAACTTATATAACATTTATCCCATGTTAATTCAAGTGAATATATTTTTAGTTGTAAAAAAAAACAATATATATTTTTAAAAATGTAATTATAATAACAATAACAATCAATATATCTATATAATTATAATCGGAATCAATATTTAGTATGCATTAAAAATATATTATTGCAAAACTAAATCGTTAGTATTGACAGGAAAAAAAAAAAACTGAGCGTAAATAAATAAAATAATCGCTGTACCATGAAAGATCCATTGTCTTAGAAGCAAATTCGTCCTAATCAGTATAATCGTCTAGTGGACCATCCCCCAATGTTAACATACAATATTTTAATATTCGTTCACCCGATTAGGCGAGTAGCAACCACAACGCACATGTATTGAGCCTTTAACCCCAATTACTCAATAATGATAAGAAACAAGACTATATTTAAACCCTTTTATCAACCAACGTGACATAACTTTACATTACCAACTATATGAATTATCAAATACATTAAAAAAAAAGAAGCAAATAGATGATTTTATTTTTCAACATGTCATTAAACTCTTAATTAAATAGTAAAATAAAATAAAATTGAACTTCATTGTCAATAAGAAAGAACCATAGAAGAAAAAAAAAAAGACAAGAAAAAAAAACAATGGTCCAATTTGGACAAATTTTAATGCTCGTCAAAATCGATCAAATTTCGCATTGGTGTGCTAAATTTTAAATTAATGGAAGGCTTTTTATTTTTATTTTTTGAAAAATCAAATTAATATTACTATTTGTAAATAATATTTATAATTAATAATTACTTATAAATACCAATTAAGTAATTTTCAGAATAAATAATATTTTACGAGCCATATAACTCGATGCTCCTTAAGTAAGGTATGAGGTTTGAGCCATACAAACAAGAGAAAAAAAATATTCACAACCAGATCAATGGTTGAATCGATCGAGCCACTGATTTGTCGATTCAACTAATTCGATTAAATAAATCATTAAAGATTCATAAGGGAAAAAAATGGTGGTCAATTTATTCATACCGATCTCTGGTCGATTCTTGATCTAATTCGATTTAAACAATTATGGATCTGTTTCGACTTCAAATTTAATTGCGGCTATCTCGAAACTCGAAAAAGAACATTAGATGAGCCATTGATGGGGTTGATGTTAATAATAATGGATAATAAAATTACAAAAGTTAATCATGATAGAGATTAAGGTTAATAACAATAATAAAAGAGATTAGTTTTGTTTTTTTTTTTCTTTTTAAATCGATATTTAAAAAAAAAAAAAAACTGAATCAAACAAAAAATAAGACTTTTCAGGGGGCTGACAAGGGCCGCCCCAAATATAAAATTTATCATTTAGGTCTTTTAAAAGTTTTAAAATTTTAAATTAATAAAAGTAAAATTATACTTTAGCTCTTTTAAAATTAATAAAAATTTGATTTAATCCTTGAAAACTTATAAAGATATACACTATTAAAATAGTAAAATTATATTTTTATTATCGTAAAAATTACAATTTTTTTTAATTTCACCCCTGAAGACTTTGCAGCAAATTAAACAAATATTAGATTAGGTTAATAATGTATAACAACCAAGTACATCTAATTAAATCAGGAATATGAAGTCAAACACTTTGTCTCTATTAGCCTCTTCAATAATTATATATAATATATATGTACTAATAATAATAATAATATTATTATAAAAAATTCCCAGTTGTGGTTATTTTGACTTTTTTAGAGAAAAAAATAAATTTAATTAATATTATCAATTTCCAATCAAGCAATAGCAAGTGTGAGTGCAAGCTCACAACCCACGCCAGGGGAAGATAATGAATTAAATGGAAAATAATTGACATTTCACATGAATAATGCATGCTACTACATCATTTCACCACTAATTTTTGTATTAAATAAGGTTGAAGTTATGAAAATTTCGAGATTTTATGTTCGAGTTTTATTATACACAAATCATGTGGTATAGGTTAATTTGAACAGGGGCGTAAATAGAGATAAGAGTAAGTAGTGATCTTGGCCCTTTAAAAAATAGTAAATATTTATGTTGTTTGAATCAAATTAGATTAATCGATCGGATCGATTGGATTTGAAAGGTGGTTTTGAATCGATTAAATTAATGTGAACTGACTAAAAACCTAATTGGATCGACGAACATGTGACATGACTAATTTTAAAAAAATGGTAAATATACCTTTTAGTTATAAATTAATATAATGGTAAAGTTCCATTTTGTCTCTCTCAATAATTTATAATTCATCTTTAGCCTAGAGTTGTCCATGGGTCGGGTGTGGTTGGACCGAGGCCCATTCTAAAAACATTATTTGAATTTTGGTTTGCGGATTCGTAAAGTTAAAGTTATTTAATAAAAAAAACTAAACTGTAAAAAAGAATAGGAGAATAAAATCTTTCAATTTGTGCAAGTGGTGTAGACAGAGAATACCATACAACAGCAATTTTAATAGCTCAATGATTATTTTGTAATTTATTAAAGTTGAGTAACCATAATATAAATTTACTAATAATTTAATGACCTCGAATGTAATTTACTCAAAAAATGATGTGATATATATACACATGTCATCATCTTAATCCTATTTGCGAAATTATTTCTTGTCGCCAATAACACAATACCAAATCTGTTAAGAAGTTCATCGGCTTTTAACAAATCACACTTCGAAAACTTAGAGTAAAAAATTACTTTAAAATAATAAAATAAACTTAATTAACTAAATTAGCATTAAATGATAGATTAAGAATGTCGTTGTCTAAATAAGAGGCAATAGGCAGCTTTTCTATTAATTATATTTTAGTCCCTACAGTGGTTCGAAAGGACTTGAAATAAATTTTTAAAGGATTTGGGTCAAAAATAAAACATTTATTATGTATTATTTAATTAAATTGAAAGGACAATAACTGGAACAATTAGGGACATTTACCCTTTCCAAAGTCAACTTACCTCCAAGTAGTACTCTGTTTATTATTTATTATTATTTTAAATAAAAAATTTATATATTTTTTATAATGTAATTTGTCTATTTAATAATAATTTATTTTATGTTTACATATTCCAGAAATATGTGAGAGCCGTACTGGTCACATGTTTAATTAAATATATTTCAATTGTCGATTGAATCTTAGTTCGATTGGTATGGACATTGTTATCAATGCAAGAATACGTAGGTTTAAGTGCGCTGAAATTCATTATCCTTCTATTTATAGGTTAGGGAGGGACTATGAGTAGTTCTAGAAAATGTTTGAAAAGGAACAGATAATCAAAAACTACTTAAATATTAATATGTAAATAAAATACCAATAAAAAATAGAATAAATAGGCAATAATCATGCATCCTACTTCTTTCATTTTTATTTATATTTTTTTAGTTTTGACGGTTCATTATTATTTATTATTATTATTATTATTATTATTATTATTATTATTATGCTTCCATGTGCAATCGCCTACTGTTTTTTTTTTTTTTACCTTGACATGTCTCAATTAATGCCTACATGCATGACATTCTAATATTAAATACATAAATTATTACTGTATGTATATTATACTTTTAAAATATTTTAATATCATTCAAACAAAGTCGATTGAGTCTTAGTTCGATTGACATGAGCATTGTTGTCAATGTAGGAGAACGTGAGTTTGAGTGCATTGAAACGCATTGTCCTCCTATTTATGAGTTGAGGAGGGGCTATGAGTAGTTCTAAACATTATTTTAAAAAGAGCAGATATGATCAGAGTCTATAATGAAATTATTAAATATGTTTTCAACTTTTTTTATTTTAAAACGTGAATTTTATAATATAATGAAAAATAAAAAATATATTCTCGTTAATTTAAAAATTTTTCAAACTCGTATTTTGGAGATTTTTTTTATACAGATAATACCCTAATCTTAGACTTTAATTTTTTTTTTTTACATTTATTAAACATATCTTAATTTATATAGTATTTAAAAATAAGAAATATAAAGTAAAATTATATACTATAATTAACAAATTATTTTGCTTCACGTTAACGTTTTCTTTTGACTGTGGAATACAAAATCAAAGCCGTTTTATACTTTTTGAATATCGTTTCATACTCTTTCCACAAGTGAATTTATTTATTTTTCTAATAAATAATTATTATATATATATATATATTCTTGATTAGATGTTAAGATTAGGGTTTGATATTAATAAGAAATTAGGGTTTTTTATATAAATATGGGATGATAGTATCTTCATGATCGAATCTCAATGTTAAATCTAACATTGGAATGTACAAATATATATAGAGAGAGAGAGACTCTGGCTATGGCCTCGAATTATATATTAGTTATTTATGTTTTAAATGTTATATTTTAGTCATTTATGTTATCATGTTGTAATATTTTAGTCATCGAGTCGTTAATTGTAGCTAACGGTGTAACAGTAAGCTGACGTGACACGTTAAATCATCATTTCAAACGAAAATTTTAGGTTAAATTCTACAATTGGTCTCTATATTTTTTCATTTTGAGCGATTTATTTTTTTTCTTTTATGTTCTTTTAACTTTTTTTTCCCATTCTCTTATGTTTCTCCCTCTGTTTTCCTCACTCCTTCGTTTCTTTTAACGTAGTTTTTCTATTTCTTAAAACTAGTCTACAAGTTCGCCTCACTCGAAAAAAAATAAATTGTTCAAAAAAATAAAAGTATAGGGACTAGTTTAGCAAATGGAAAACATAGAAAACCTACATTAAAAGAAATGGAGAAGTGAGGAAAACCGAGGGAGAAGTAGAAGAGAATGAGAAAAAAAAAAGGAAAGTTAAAAAACATAAAAGAAAAAAATTAAACAGCTCAAAACGAAAATAAATATGGGGACCGGTTGTATAAATTAACCTAATATTTTTGTTTGAAATGATGATTTAACATGTCACGTTAGCTTACCGTTGCACCATTAATGGCAATTAACGGCTTAGTGACTAAAATGTTACAACATGATAATGTAAGTGACTAAAATGTCACATTAAAACATAAGTGACTAAAATGTAACCTAAGCTAAACAAAAGTGACTATTTTAATAGTTTACTCTAATTTCTATTAAATTTCATTACAGGAGATTGAAAATATTTTGTATTGAAAAATATTTATCAATATATATCAACAAATTATTTTCAGTGGAGTGATAATGATATTTTATATGAATTGATTAGTTTTGTGTTTGATTATCAAATAATGTTTTATATAAAAGTATGAAAAGATGAAAAATATTCTCATAATTGTTCGGCCCGAAAAATGGGAGGGTTTGGGTAAAAAAAAAAGAGCCCTGTTTAAAAAATAGGTTTGGCCTCGAGTAAGGCTTTTTGGCCTACGCTCGGCTTGAATTAGCTCGGATTTGCAAAAAGAAAAAAAAATTGTTGTTTTCTTATCATTTGCTGTCATTTCACTATTATGTTGTTACTATTTTATTATTATTGTTTGGGTATTGTATAACTTTTATTTTATTGTTAATTTTGATACTATTTTAGATGTATTTTAGAGGTATTTCGATACTCTTATTTTAAGTATTTTTTTTAAAATTTATTTTCAATTTGTTGGGAAACATTTATTTTAATGTTTTTAGTGTTTTTTATGTATTGTATTTTTAGAAAAAAAATATAAAAAATTAATATGAGCATACCGAACCAAACCCGAGTTTTAACATTTTTATCTGGGTCAGACTTGGACAAAATTTGAAGCCTATTTTCCGGATCAAGCCAGGTCTGTGTATATCAAACAATAAAGTGGGTTATTAAGGGTTATTAATTGGGTTATTCAATAATTGGATTATAGAGCTGTAAAGTATTTATGAATAAATCTTTATTAATATTGGGTTCAATTAGACATTTAATTTTTAGTTGTTTTATATTTTTATTATAGATAAAAAGTGGATAGGTAACCGAATGTAAGGGTGTGCAAATTTCGGGTAAAACCGAATTAATTCGGTTAACCGACCGAATTCTGTTAATCGGTCGGTTAACCGAATTAACCCAATTTAATAAATAATATTATAATATATAAGTATTCGGTCGGTTCGGTTAATTTTTTGGAAATATAAATTAATCGGTCAGTTAAGTCGGTTAATTTTTGATATGTTTTATACTTGTTTTAACCAATATATATATAAATTTCGGTTAATTAGGTTAACCAACTGAATTAACCGAAAAAGTTTGGTTAGGTTAATTTTTTTTGAAAAAAATTCGGTTCGGTTAACGGTTAAGAGTTTAAAAGGGTCGATTAATTTAGTTAATGGTAGTTCGGGTCGGTTAACCGATTGAACACCCCTAAGCGAAGGTACCTTGGAATCGGGCTGGTTGCAGGAAAATCATGCTCTGGTGAGGCATTTTGTCAGACGTAGAGGTGCCTCCAGTGGTCTGGATCTTTGGCTTTGGCAAACGGACAATCATTCTGGGGCCTAGAAATGATGGAATCTATTAAGCTTCGTTTGGAAGTTTGATCGTCTAAGGGTGAGTTTAGATGGGCGGTGTGTTTACCTGCGATTAGTGTAAAAACAGCGGTGGCGGTGAGATTAGATACTGTAGCGATACTGTAGCGTAAGACAAAAAGTAAGCTAAACGCACCGCACCGCACTCAATCGCCCATCCAAACCCACCCTAACTCTAAAGGCTAGTTGCTGCTTAAGATTAGGCTTCAGAGTGAATGTTTTCTTTTATGCTGAGAAACCGTTTGAGTTTTAGGGTTTTGGTTTAATTATCGTTTTGTTTTTGTTTTCTTAATAATTAATGCAAGTTAGCTGTTTTCCTAAAAAAAAAAAATCCCTTAACAGAGTTGGTGTTGAGTTAATTTGTGATAGTAATTCAGTTACCCACATTTTAAATGGCATAGAAATACAGGAGAGATGCGACTTTGCCAAAAGACAATTGACAAAGGGCTCTAAAAATGATAAAAATTGTAATTTAATCTCTTTAAAAAAATAATAATATACTGATAAAATTGCTGGCTTCATCCTTATGTATCTTAATGTTCGTAAAAGTCTTTCAACTATTAAATGAATCGATTTAATCACTATATTATTAAAATAAATTTAAAAAATTAAATTTTAACAAAATTACAAATGATAAAAAATAAATTCACGCCATTTAATAATAAAATGATTAATTGTCAGGTATTTTCATACATACATATATATATATATATGGAGAGAAATAGAATAGGTAAGTATAGACATTCAATAGTGAAAATTTGTTCAAAGCAAGAAAATATCTACTTTAGAAGATATTGTAATAAATTAGTAAAGGTAAAATTACATTTTATACCCTTAAAAATGATAAAAATTTGATTTAATTCTTTAAAAATTATAAAGATATAGATATTAAAATGGTGAAATGCTTTTTGCTATCATAAATATATACAATTTATTTTTGGCCCCCCATAAAAAAAATTATGGTTCACCCCTGGTTCTAATCATATATATTTTTTACACAATATCTAGAACTACTCATACGCTATAGCCCCTCTCCAACCAATAAATAGGAGGATAATATGCTTCAGCACGCTTGAACTCATGTTTTCCTGCATTGGTAACAATATTCATACCAATTAAACTAAGACTCAATCGACATATCTCACTGTATTTAATAAAGAGAAAATATTTAAAAAATATATATGACAATTTTTTAAAACTACTCGTGAAATAAAAAAAAAATACATTGCTAGTGAAAAAATTCTTTAATAAATATCTTAATAAAATATTTTAATAAAAATTTTAAAATAATCGGAAATTTTAAAAACGATTTACCATAAGCATATCCTTTAACATAGTAAGTATTCGGTGAAGGCATGATTACAGGCCGGTAATTTTGAAAAAAAAAAAAAGAGAGTAGGAATATAATGTAAAATTGAAAATTATTTATTGATTAATTAAATTAAAAAATAAAATGTGTGATAGTATAATTAATAATTTCCATTTATCAAATATTAATATATATAAATTAATAAAGAAAATTATTTAAAAAATCGAGTTTATTAATTTTCACAAGCGGGTTAATGGTTTGACAAATATATAATAGAGTATAATAAAAAAAATTACATAAATAAATGTGACACTTGTCACGCCCTCAACTCATTTGTGAAATCTAAAAATTCTCCTATTTGTGTATCAAATAATTACCAAATTAATAAATATATATCGATAAATGTTGGGTGCATTGCTACGTCAGATATCTTAGATTTTTTTTTATAAGGGGTCAAAATTGGTTCAATTGAAAATTGATTCAAATTTTCTTAATATTTATTTTCTTTTAAATATTTATTTTTTAGAAAGTGTTAAAAGTACAGTACAATCAGAATACAAATATAAATATGTGTGAGTAATCACAAGTGTAGAAACTAACGTCGATAATGACAATGTAGAACGATCGCAAAGTAATAAGAAAAAGAAAAATACAAATTTTATGTGGAAAACCCTTTAGGGAAAAACCACGGGCAGAGAAGAAGAAAATTCATTAATGTCGAATTCGAATAATATAAGAGGACAGGGGTGAAGCAAAAACAATTTTTTAGAGGGAATCGAATGAAATTTAAATTTTTTATAATCTATATCTTTCTAATTTTTAAAGGACTAAATTAAATTTTTATATTTTTAAGGGAGGCCAAAATATAATTTTATCTCTACTAATTTAAAATTTTAAAAAATTAACTAAATAATAACTTTTCATTTTGGGAGAGAGGTGGGGCTCTGTCAGCCCTCTAGATTCGCCTCTACAAGAGGGGTTTAGACTACATCTATTTATAAATTGAAAAATCTTATTCTAATCAATATAAAATAAAAGAAACATAATTTTATATGAATTTTACTTTTATTTTATTTTATCACTATATTTTATTTTTATAAATGATTCGAGTCAAGAGAAGTTTATCACCTACGCCGTATATGTACTGCCCGAGTAACTGCAAATTATAACTACGTAAGATTGAAATTGGGTGCGATTCCGCTTTTGCCAACTGGACCTAAATTTAGAATATAGAATTTTAATACAATAATAACACATTTAAATAGGGAAAATTATTATTATAAAAATCTAGTATAATAATTCTAATGTGATTGTACAAAGTCTCATCTTCTCTCTTATTTGAGAGTATATAAAAAGCTTAGCCTTTCAGTGTTACGCAGAGGAGAAGAAAAAAAAAAACATACACAAAAATCTCTCCTTTTCTCTCTCTATTTTCTGTTTGTTTCTCGGGAATCTGAAAGTTCCATTCAATGGTCTTTACTTTTTCCACCTCAAATCCAATCTCTCTCTCTCTTCATTTATTTCATAATTCCAGGAGTTTTTGATTCCTCTCTTCTCTCGAGTTTTTATTTTTGTTTTACTTCATTTCGAGTACTCTCTTTTTTTCTTAAGCCGCCGTCGCCGGTGGTGGTGATCGCCGCGGAAACTGAAACATGGCCGGTATTAGTCTTGAAGAGATCAAGAACGAGACTGTTGATCTGGTAATAGTCTTTTTATTTTTCTAGTATTTTCTTAAATAGTTTTAATTTTTTTTTTTAAATTTTCGACTATTAAAATGAATCGTCTTCTACATTTTGTTAAGCTTGTTTGCTTTGTTTATCTTTTTAAAATGAGATCTACACTGGTCTGCTTTTCCTTGTCACTTTCCCAAGAAAAGTTTTTGACTCAGCCATGCTGATAAAAGAAGTAAAATTAGCGAATTTTACTCTTTACTTTATTTGACATCAGGTCCAAGAAAAAGTTGATACTTGATAGTGGAGAGCGCCTTATAAATTACGAGAAAAAAATTATAAAAAATAATTAAAATTAAATATCGGTAAGGCTGAGAAAAAAAAATCTAGAAAATCAATTTAAATTATAGTATTTGATTTGATTTCTATTGGTATTTATTAAATTTGATTAATAATTTGGCTTGTATTTAGAAGTATTTATTTGGTTTAATTTTCTGTTCTTAAGTTAAAAAAAACTCATTAATTTTTTTTGAATAATTTGATTATATTATCTGATCATATTTACCTACTTAAAAAAAACTCATTAATTTTTTTGAATAATTTGATTATAGTATCTGATCATATTTACGTACTTAGAACTACTCATAGTTCCTCTAACTTATAAATAGGATGAATCTATGACTTCTTGTATTGATAATAATTCTGTCAATTGTAGGATGAATTTGTATTGATGAATCTATGACTTTTTGAATCTATATTTAGAATCATTCGTAGTTTCTCCCAAACCTATAAATAGGAGCATAATATATTTTAACGCAATCAAACTCATATATTATTGTATTGATAATAATTCTACCAATTAAATTAAGAGTTAATAGACATAATTTTTGTTGTATCATTTTAATAAATTTATAACATGCTATTTAGACCATATAATTGCATGATAATTAGAATTATTATTAGATCCAAGAATAAAATAATTTTCTATAAAACTAATGTTATCGAAATATTAGAGGTCAAATAAACCGATTTTCCTCGAAAATGGAAAAGAAAGTCAAATCAACTGATCCATCCCATGTGTTGTGTACGATTAAACCGGAAAAGTCTGCCTTTTGACCATGCGACAAATATATTTAAAAACAATTATTTTTGTACTTTATTAAATATATTTTAAAATATTGAAAACAAAGGAGTAACCCTAAAGTTTCCAATAGGCTAAAATATAATTTTGACACTATAAACAATTAAATTGTAAAATACTACTGGGTGTTTAATTTTCTTTCCGGTTTTTTTCTCTCTATCCAAACAAACCCTCAAGTAATAATCTCTAAAAGAAAATATATATATTAAAATGTGAAAACCGAGGACAGGACAAGACGGTTACAGAGTTGGCTAATCTTTTCCTTGTACTGAATAAAGTGGTTTTTTGTTTGTGTTTTTAATTTGAAAGCGATTTGTTCTTTTTGATAGTTTGGGAATTTTAAGGTACTTTACTACCTTTTCCTCTTCTTTTTTTTTTCTCTTTAAAAATAAAAATTTTCCTTTGCTTTTTTCTAAAATATAGTTTCTAATTTCTGGATAATTGCTTTATTTATAGGAAAAAATCCCCATCGAGGAAGTGTTTGAGCAGCTGAAATGTACCAGAGAAGGTTTAAGCTCAGACGAGGGAGTCAACAGGCTTCAGATTTTTGGCCCCAACAAGCTCGAGGAGAAAAAGGTCTTATTATGATGCTTTACTAAGGATTTAATTTCGATAGTTATTACGTCTGCAATCATAATAAATATTAAAATTATGCTTTTAAAATGAACAGGAGAGCAAATTTCTCAAGTTTTTGGGGTTCATGTGGAATCCGTTGTCATGGGTCATGGAAGCTGCTGCAATCATGGCCATTGCTTTAGCCAACGGTGATGGGAAGCCGCCGGATTGGCAAGATTTCGTCGGTATCGTTTGTTTATTGGTGATTAACTCTACCATCAGTTTTATTGAAGAAAATAATGCTGGTAATGCTGCTGCTGCTCTTATGGCTGGTCTTGCTCCCAAAACCAAGGTAATTTTTAATACATTTTCATCTAAGTAAATAGGGTTGAAAGGTGCTTCGGGCTAAGTTCCGATGCTTATGTCGAGATTTGGGTTCGTCCTTGGGCTGTTTAGTAGCAGTGGTACTGTCAAATTATACATTTAAATTTGAAAGTTGATTTAACATTTGAAAGGTTTGAATAAAAATTTTAGATCTAAAAATTGGACAAATAATATGAGTCTACTTTGAGCTTCAATATCAAAGGTTCAACCCTAACTCAGTTCAGCCTGTTTTCGGTTTCATAATATTTTATTTCTATTTTTTAAAATGTAAATATTAAAAAATATGTTAGTTGTTTATATGCTTACAAATTAAATAAAAGTGAAAATAAAAATAAAAATATTAATTATTAAATAGAAACAAATATATATTTTATAATTTTAAAAAATTATTATATTTTGTACTAAATGAGTTTGAGTTAATTATTTATAAATATGAGCCGATTTGATTAAAATTTGACTAATACATGAGCTTGATTGAAATCTAGATCAACTTGACCCATGAAAACTTTGATGCATATTATAGAATCTTTGCGATGGCTAAGAGTTAATGTTTATGATGGAATTGATCTTGAATTTATATGGTTGTGAAATTATAGGTGCTAAGGGATGGCAAATGGACTGAGCAAGAAGCAGCAATTCTGGTTCCTGGAGACATCATTAGCATCAAATTGGGAGATATCATCCCGGCCGATGCTCGTCTTCTTGAAGGCGATCCATTAAAGGTTGATCAATCCGCCTTAACCGGAGAATCGCTTCCCGTTACGAAGAATCCCGGGGATGAAGTCTTCTCAGGTTCAACTTGTAAACAGGGTGAAATTGAAGCCGTTGTTATCGCTACCGGTGTGCATACCTTCTTCGGGAAGGCTGCACATCTTGTGGATAGCACTAACCAAGTAGGACACTTCCAAAAGGTGCTCACTGCTATTGGAAACTTTTGTATTTGCTCCATTGCCATTGGTATGTTGGTCGAGATCGTTGTCATGTATCCGATTCAACACCGCAAGTACCGGGATGGGATCGACAATCTTTTGGTCCTCTTGATCGGTGGTATTCCCATTGCTATGCCGACTGTTTTGTCTGTCACCATGGCCATTGGATCTCACAGGCTGTCTCAGCAGGGTGCTATCACCAAGCGTATGACCGCCATCGAAGAAATGGCTGGTATGGATGTCCTTTGCAGTGATAAGACAGGAACATTGACGCTCAACAAGCTGAGTGTCGATAAAAACTTGATTGAGGTGTTTGTAAAGGATGCTGATAAGGAGCACGTTGTCTTGCTTGCTGCAAGGGCCTCTAGAACTGAAAACCAAGATGCTATCGATGCTGCCATTGTTGGAATGCTTGCCGACCCTAAGGAGGTATATAACCATTTCTTCTCTATATTGCTCCCATTATCGAAGGGGAATATTTATGTTCGATATGTTGTACATACAGGCGAGAGCTGGTATTAGAGAGGTGCATTTCTTGCCTTTCAATCCTGTAGACAAGAGAACTGCATTGACTTACATTGATTCCAATGGCAACTGGCATCGAGCAAGTAAAGGTGCTCCCGAACAGGTAACCTTGTTATCGCAATTTACTGATGGTAAAAACATTGTGAAGGGCCTCCATGTCGTTTAATTTATCATATCTGTTGACAGATCTTGGCCCTTTGCAATGCGAAAGAAGATATTAAGAAGAGAGTTCATTCTATCATCGACAAGTTTGCGGATCGTGGGCTTCGTTCTTTAGCCGTTGCCAGACAGGTTTCTTTCTTGAAATCATGATGTTCTAATCACTATTATGTAGTTTGAATATTAAATTGTTCCCTTATACTTGCCACTTTCCAGCAAGTGCCGGAGAAAACAAAAGAAAGCGCCGGCACTCCATGGCAATTTGTCGGCTTATTGCCGCTGTTTGATCCTCCAAGGCATGACAGTGCGGAAACCATTCGCCAAGCTCTTCATCTTGGTGTGAATGTTAAGATGATTACTGGTAATGAATCCTCTAACCGAGTTCACCAATGGATAATTCCATTTGTTACTTCATTCATTGCAGCAATTTAGTACTTATGCTTTTGTACTTATGTCCAGGTGATCAACTTGCGATTGCAAAAGAGACTGGCCGCAGACTCGGAATGGGGACGAACATGTATCCTTCTGCTTCTTTGCTAGGTCAAGACAAAGATGCAAGCATAGCTGCCCTTCCTGTGGAAGAGTTGATTGAGAAGGCCGATGGGTTTGCGGGAGTGTTTCCAGGTAACTTGTTTTGACATCCTGGCTATTCGCAAATGTGAACTCTTTTGTCTTCGGGTCTCGAGTAACATAAAACCTTTGTATCACACTTTACAGAGCACAAATACGAAATTGTGAAGAAATTACAAGAGAGGAAGCATATTTGTGGAATGACTGGAGATGGTGTTAACGATGCTCCTGCTTTAAAGAAGGCAGATATCGGTATTGCAGTGGCCGATGCTACAGATGCCGCACGAAGTGCTTCCGACATTGTTCTCACAGAACCGGGGCTGAGTGTTATTATAAGTGCAGTGTTAACTAGCAGAGCCATTTTCCAAAGGATGAAGAACTATACTGTAAGTGGATCTCCCCTCTTTAACATATTTCTGAAGATTTATATGCATTATGCTTTGCGATGCATGACCTTTTCGTGTTTGTTTACTTTTGCAGATCTACGCAGTTTCGATCACGATCCGTATTGTGGTTAGTACATGATAAAATGGTTTTATACGAATTAATTATTGATTACATGAACCTACAGGTATTAATTCATTTATGTAATCTTTTGTCTCGGATTCTCTGTAGTTCGGATTTTTGTTTATCGCTCTCATCTGGAAGTTCGATTTTTCGCCTTTCATGGTTTTGATCATTGCCATTCTTAATGATGGTACGTAGATTATTACATAACTTACACATGACTTATCTTCTTCTCGTGTTCCATGCTTCAAATCCGAGTATTAACATCAATTGAATCAAATATTACTCCAGGAACCATTATGACAATCTCAAAGGATCGAGTCAAGCCATCTCCCTTGCCTGATAGCTGGAAACTGAAAGAAATTTTTGCCACCGGAATCGTGCTTGGAGGCTACTTGGCATTGATGACTGTCATATTCTTCTGGGCCATGCATGATACCGACTTCTTCTCGGTACGCAGTGCTGAAAATTTTTGCAATTTATACCTGCTGAAAGTATTCAAACTTAACAGTTTGTATTGAAAAATGCAGGAAAAATTCGGTGTTCGATCTATACGGGAACGAGAGCATGAGATGATGGGCGCTTTATACTTACAAGTGAGCATTGTGAGCCAGGCTCTGATCTTCGTGACTAGATCGCGCAGCTGGTCGTACGCTGAGCGTCCCGGACTACTATTGGTCACTGCCTTCATCATTGCACAGCTCGTAAGAACACGTACCTATAGCCCTACACTCATTTCTGAGTCGTAAAGCATCGAATTAATCGATTCTCGTGTTGGTTATAGGTTGCAACTTTGATTGCTGTATATGCAAACTGGGGATTTGCAAGGATCAAAGGAATTGGTTGGGGATGGGCTGGTGTCATATGGCTCTACAGTATAGTTTTCTACATACCATTGGATATAATGAAGTTCGCCATTCGTTACATCTTAAGCGGAAAAGCTTGGCTCAACCTACTCGAAAACAAGGTATATACATACTTGGTTTACGCATATTAGTCGAGTCGCTTTCGTATTTACTAACCCAGCCTCCATCACAGACTGCATTCACCACAAAGAAAGATTATGGCAAAGAAGAAAGGGAAGCACAATGGGCACTTGCTCAAAGAACATTGCACGGGCTTCAACCACCGGAAACTTCTAATCTCTTCAATGACAAGAACAGTTACCGGGAGTTATCGGAGATCGCCGAGCAGGCCAAGAGACGAGCCGAAGTTGCAAGGTAACAGATTAACCCATCATGCCTTATTCATTAACACTAAAATCTCTAACTGTTCATTTTATGACTCGATCACGGATTTCTGATGTCGGTTTTATAGGCTTCGAGAGCTTCATACACTCAAAGGGCACGTCGAGTCCGTGGTGAAACTCAAGGGGCTGGATATCGATACGATCCAGCAGCATTATACTGTTTAGAACACTGGAAACCGACGCCGGAAAAACGAAAGGATGGCAGTTCATTGACATTTACATATGATGAAGAGAAAAAAAAGTAATTTAGTTTTTTTTTAAAAAAAAAAACATTTTAACATGTCTATGGTTTAATTTGCCAATCATGTAATGTTCCGTGTTTTACAGTTTCTTGCTTTTTAACCAAGCACTCAAGCTTGGTGTCTTTTCCCATTTTCAAATTGGGTTAAATTTAGGGACTGGATTGGATATTTGCCTATATATATATATATATAAATATTTGAATTTATATATTTTTATATACTTTAATCTTTAAATTCAATTTTTATTCATATCCGTTTATTTATCCTATTGTCTAATTTGAGAAGCTCACTTTTACATCATAGTGTATCTTACTCAAACCAATTAGGATTGACCACTTGTTAACTAATACCTTAATCACAAAGTAATACATTGCATCTCGAAATAAGGGAAGACTCCCATATGTAAAATTGGGGCCTCAATGAGAAAAGGCAAATATGACTTTTTGCCCATTGTTTTGGGACACCACAATCTCCTCCGTATACCATTAATATTAATAACAATTAACCATGGATTATTATTTGATAATTGTTATACTAATGTTGTAATATTTTAACTCCTCATGTGGAGTTTAAATATTGTCACGTGTTAGCATTTTTTAACACATAAAAATTCTTTTAGGGCTAAATCATATTTTGAGCCTTGAAATTGGTAATTTTTTTATGTTGGGGTTTATTTGGTTTTTTGTTCAAGCTAGGTCTTGAACTTGATAATTGTTCACATATTAGGGTTTAATTTTTTTTTTGTCAAAGTTAGGCCTTGAACTTGACAAATGTTCCTACATCGGGACTTCAACTTTTTTATTATTATCTAAGTTAGTCGTTGAAAACCCTAAAGTTTAAGTCTTAATGTGAAAACAATTGCCAACTTCAGGGCTAAAATTAAACCAAAAAACAGTTCAAGCCCTAATGTGTGAAAAGTTGCCAAGTCTAAGTTCTAATGTGGGAATAATTGCTAAATTTAGGACCAAACTTAGAGAATTTTTTTAATCCTAATATAATAAAAATTACCAAATTCATACCTCAAATAGCGGATTTAACCCATTCTTTTACTGCACCCTCACCCATAAGTGACATTTATCAACTTTGATTGTAAAATCTAAAAATAACACTGGTATATCAAATAAATTTAGAATATATAGCAGCGGTCTCAAACCCTATACTCTTTGCAGATTTCCTCTAATTTTAATCTCAAGGATTCGACCCTTTTTATTTTTTTTTTCATTTAATAATCGAAGTTTAATTAATATCAATGGGAAGAGAATTCCATTAAATTAAATTATATGATATGATAATTTTAAAATAAAAAATTAATCATATAACCAATATCACACACGTGAAAGTATTCCAATTTCACATAATCCGATTGACGTTATGAAATATAAAGAGCAGAGAGATCAAACTCTTGAGAATAATTGAGATTTAAAATAGGGTTAAATTTCAACTATGCGAAAAAGGTAGGGACTGGAAGCAGAGTTAGACCATTTAGAATTTGGAGACGTAGGCCAAAACGAGATATTTAGGACGGAGAGCCATTGAAATTGGAACACGTGGTGATCCCCATATCATGAAAAAAAGGATGAACGAAAATCTCAGTTCATATAAAATTACCAAAATACTAACGAAAACACAGCAACACCGATTATTCCCGGAAACATGTCGGTAGCATTATCATCTTCTCATCAAACTTTCATAGCCAATGCTTTCTCATTTAATCGAAAACCAAAAACAAAGCTTCCCAATTCTCCTACTTTCATTACTTGCAGGTTCAACTCAGACGACCACGACGATTCCTCCTGGTAATTATAGTTCATTTCCATGGTTATTTTGTTCTTTTATTCTCAGAATCTTGCTGTTAATTTGGGGTTTAGGGCTAGATTCTTAATATGGGTATAATTCTAGGTTTAATCCCTTTAATTTGGCATAATGATTGCCTTGGTGGGGCTAAAAGTTTGAGTACTTGAATAAGAAACGAGTTCACGAGTGAAAGTGCCTTTTCGAATGCTTAAATAGGTGAATCAACTCAGTATTAATAGATCGATCAATAATATTGGACCTGAGAGATTTATCGGTTTCGAATAGACAACACTTCGTAGACTTCTTCCGAAAGCATCAGAAATAACTCAATAGGCTTCTACTTTTATATATAATATAATTTTATTAATTGATCAGATTAAGGGTGAAATTTCTTTTTATTAATTTAGTATAATTTAATAGTATTTTTATAAAATTATTAGCAAGTTCAAATCAAGAATACCGTTAGCTTCTGCCACTAAAGTGCTTATATAAAATTTCTTTTCGTTATAGGCTGATTTTAGCATAAGTGATGACACTGAGGATAATCCTTGAGAGTGTTGGATTGTTTTTCATATAGGAGAAATGAGAAACAGTTAGCAAAGCTAGCAATGGTGACATTGGCAGCCGGGGTATTGACTCTGGGTTCGGTGGGTGACGCATCAGCCGCCAAAACTGGTGGTAGAGTTGGCGGTCAGGCGTTCCGGTCAGCGGCTCCTCGCTCAGCACCAAGAGCCAACAACAATTCCAGGTAATTCATCAAATTTTAGCTATGTAAATTGTAATGTTGATTTTGTTTAGGCCACTATGTTTGTCTAGGAAATTTGTATCCAATATTGATGCTCGAGTCCAAGTAATATAGGGTTAAAAATGGTAAAAATATCATGAGGCTCTTGTACTACAATTTAGATTGCATTTTGCCTATTTTTATTATTAAAAACTTGTCCTTGTATGTCAACAAGAGGTACAAGTGGACCGGTTATTTCATCAGTCACATCAGTTTTAAATGTTAAAAATAGGCGAAATTTTTAATAGAAATGATTAGTTTTCTCTTTGATCTAACGTACAGTTATTAATTTCATATCCCTCAATCCCCATACTCATATTCGGATATACGTCGGGCCAACATTTCATCTTAAATTCTGTTCTCCTAAATGTTTGTCCAGGACCAACATTTACATTAATCCGCCGGTCGCCCCACCTCTAGTCGGAGGCTACGGATACGGTTACGGCGTGCCGTTCTACGGTGGTTGGGGCTGGTCACCATTCTCATTCTTTGCTCCCGGCCCTAGTGTTGTGGTCGGCGTCGGAGGCGGATTCGATACACTCCTCCTGTTTATGTTTTTGGGTGCATTTGCAGCTGTTGTGAGGAGATTCTTTGGATCAAGAAATGAAGATGAAGATGAATATTAGTGAAATAAACAAATAAATAACTGAAAGCAACAAAAAGTTTAGAGACTTTTAGATAAAATGATAAAAATAGAGATGTTTCTATTTACATATGGGCAGCCATTGTTGTTTTTAACTCTCTGTATAAATGTATAATTTTAATGAATTATTTTTACAACTTTGTAATTTATTTGTAATTTTTCTTCAATTTTTTGTGCTTCGGGCTGGGGTGGGCCTTTGCTTCACTCTGATCCGGTTTGAAATATGGATTTAACATTTTATCTATATTTGGTCTTATACAACATAAGGTAATCCGAGTAGAGCTTAGCCTAGCTCAAGTTAAAAATGGGTCTACATTTTTGCCTAAGTCTGTTTTTTGGGTTTTGTTCTAAACCCTCTCATATTTCGGGCAGGTCTTTGGACTTGGGTAGATAATTCGACCCATGGACAACTTTAGCTTCAACCATACCTTTTATAAATGTTGTTGGAATTGGATCAGATCGGTTGAATTGAGAATAACCAGTATATTAGTTCGAACAAAGGGATTAGATCAACTTCTAATCGAACCATTCAAAATCGATAAAAAAAATCTTAAAATCGGCACAAAAAAACAATGGTTGAACCAATTTATAACATTTTAATATTTTTAAAAAATTAAAATAAAATTTAATTATTTGCTCAATTATTGTTAAACTAACAGTCGAACCATGGTTGGATTGGTTCCACTATTGGTCCAGTTTTTAAAACATTACCTCCAATAGTACTAAAAACAAAATCAAACAAGAATCCAAATTTAATTTAGGGATAAATAAATATTTAGTTCCTAAATTTGACAATTTTTTTTCAACTTAATCCTTGAATTTTTTGTCCACATTAGTATGGCATCTCTTTAAAGATCTCATTATAGTAAGGATCTTTTTAAATTAACAGTAGAAATAAAAAGTGAGAAAAAAAAAAAAACATCAATCCACTATTGATCATGCCACAGAGGGTTTACATTGAAAAATGTGAGTTTTCTTTTTAACCAATTCAGTCGGTTTCAACACAAAAGAAGGAAAGAAACTGATTTCTAGAGAAAAGCAACGTGTTCATTAATCGATTTAACAGGTTCTAGGTCATCAACACAATTTTTTAGTTTCTGACATAACTTGATCAAACGGCTACAGTCTCCTCGTTTCTATCTTTTAACCACAGTCATTGATTTAAAAAAAGAATCTCATAGAATCCTCACTCTAATAAGATCTCACCTTAGACGTTTTCCATGTTAGTATAAAGGCTTGTCGAATTTTTTTTCTAATTTGGTTCATGAACTTGGATTTTCCTCAAGAGTGATTATGTGAGATTTTAAAATTGTGTTATGTCATCACTTGAAAATAAAAAATAAATATTAAAAATTATAAAAAAATAAATAAATTTTCAAGTGATGACCTAATCCAATTTTAGAGTACCATTTCATCATACATTAATACAATCCAAATTCGACAACAAAATCTATCTACATTATGTTATTTATTTCACTTTTTTTTTTACAACGTAAGAAAATTAAATATATAATATTATGATAAAAATATTGAAATAAATTAATTTTATATTTAAAATTTTAAGATAGGTTCGAAAAACTATAAATTAAATACTGAAATGAATTTTTAATGTTAAATTTTATAAATTAAAAAATTTTATAAAAAAAAATTTAAGGTAGCATGATATAGACTCTTTACTTCTTTCTTTTTGAAGTATTCTATACATGTGTTAAGCGTTTTTCTTTTATTTCTCAATGTATGTATCGGAGCAAGTTTAGTAACTAATCATCTGCATTCTGTAGGTCCATTAAGGGGATAGATGCTAGCCACGAGTTTTAAAGCTACTCCATACCTAAGGCGAAGATCGAATCTTTGACCATTGGTTAAGGTAGGAGAGACCCTTGCCATATCACCTAACTCCCGTGGTTGGCCTGATGGTCAGGGTGTTCATCGCCCTAGGTGTGGCCTAGGTCCGAGTCGCGCTAATCGCGTTGTTGTTAAGACTTTACTCTCCTCTTATAATTCACCAAACAAAAAATATTTAAAAATTTAAATAACACCAAATATATATTATTAAATACCCAATTAAGAACAATGAGATCATGATTTAAGATTCTTTGTCCGATGAATTGATCCCTAATTAAATTCTTTAACACATAGTTGTGGATAGCAATGTGGCCTCCATGTGGTCCTATTTATTTTAATTATTTTTTTGGTAAAATATTTTAATTATTTGTAATTAAACAACTAATAATATTACACATTTAATAAACTCCAATTCCAATATAATATTTATATTTATGTCGGTGCCATAAATATTTACAAAAATTTATTTTTGGAAGCCAATGTCGAAACATGAATTAGTGTTTATGCTCTAATTCCGTAGTTCATTATTAAGATATTTTCACTCGGGTCGAATTTATGAGGGTTAAAATATAATTTTATAATTTTAATAATATATATTTTAATAATTTTTAAAAGATTAAATCAAAATTTTATCATTTTGGATGGACAAAATGTAACTTATCATTCACTAAATTAATATATTGTAGAATTTAAAAGGGCTAAAAGTGAAATTCTACATTTTAGGGTAGTTGGGGCCCCTACCAGTCCCTGTTATAGGTGGGTTTTATTTGAACTTTTAATCGAATATCGAGTTTTATCATGCATAAATATTATATGTGAGTCCGAAGTTTGGATTTTATTATGTTTTAAGCCTCGTAATGTAAGATAGGTAGGTTAAAAGGGAATATATCTTTTAAGCCCCTCTAAAAATTAAAACAATTAATTTAAGCATTTGATTAAATTAAAAAAAAAAACTTTTTTGGCCACATAAAATTTTTAAGTTTTAACTTTAGCCCTCCAAATTTTATAATTTTATTTTAGCTTCGTCCTTTCCACCATATTTAAATTTTGTCCAGATTGCATATATTCTTTTTGACACAATATCTAGAACTACTCATAGCTCCTATCCAACTCATAAAAATGCGCTTCAGCGCACTCGAACCCACGTTCTCCTGCATTAACAATAATACACACATACCAATCGAACTAAAACTCACAATGCATCCACTTTGTAGTTTGTGTCAAATGCCAAAAAAAAAATCAATATTAAAAAAAAAAAAAAACAGGATACGAGTTTTGGTAACAATAATTGAAGGATCAAAATATAAAATAAGAAAAATAAAAATTGTAGGAACAACGTGGGAAGAGAAGATATTGTTGTTAAAATGATGGCATTCGATCTCAAGAAGATAATTTATTTTATTTTTATTTTATAAATATTTTTGGTTTGTTGTTAAATTAAAATAATCGAATATACATTTTTTTTTTTATTGGTCAAGAAGTCATATTTGGAATCTGATGCAATGTGGTGAAGTGGATGCAACATGTTTTTTAGCCCTTTTTTTAAAAGAATAATGCCTTTTTGAGTTTTAAGAATATTTCCCTAATTTACTTTTTTCGGACCGTAAAATAGATGAAAACACATTTAATTATATTTAAAAATCGAGAAAAATATATATGATTATTTTGGGTTTAGATCATTTTATTTATAGGTTGTTACACTTTGCTAGTCAATTTTTTGGGATGGGTTTTTTGAGTTGTCATTTGAGTATCGGATTTGACACCATTTCAAATAACTTTTGTTGGGTCTAAATTATTTTCGGATTTGTGCTAAGTGGGTTCAGGTTGTTGATTTATGATCAAATTGAATTAGGTTAAATTCATATTTAAATTAATTAAGTTTAGTTTTTAAATTTAAACCTAAAAATGTCAAAATTTATATAATATAAATAATTAACGTATTAAAATTAATATAACATACTTCAAACACATCGTAACACAGGAAATAATATAAAATAAAATACATTAATTATCATATCTAAGCTACCCTTTTATATATATATATATTGGTGAATTATAAAATGAGGACAAAACCCTAACAATAACGCGATTAATTGATATCTTTTACATTCTTTTAATTTTTTAAATTTATTTTTCATCAATAACTATGGCTTCATCACATCATAAGTTCCCTTTTAGTTGATAATGAAGTCTTAGCTAAGGTAATAGAATTACTATTTTGAGCTATTTTATTGTTGATTTAAATTATATTTGAAAATTGATAAAGTAAATATAAAATATGACCAAATTAAATTAAGTATTTTAAAATTTTTAAATATCGATTAAAGACATATGATGATTTCTTAATTCCCTTAACCTCTTTGATTGGATATGTGTTACGCATCAATTATGTCTCAATCCAGTTGTAAATTTATCAAAAATCTATTTTTTTCGACAAAGCAATAAATATCATTTCAAATGTATTTATGTTTTAGAAATTATTTTTAAGGGTTGAAATTAATTTGTAATTTTTAAAGGATTAAATCAAAATTTTATCCTTTTTAGGGGGCAAAGTACAATTTTACCTTTAATAATTTAAAATTTTTAAAAAAAATTAAAGGGCTAAAATAAAAAATAAAAAATTTTCCATTTTAGGGGGAGCTGGCAGGGATTCGCCCCTGGCTGTCATGGTATTTAAAGAATTACATCTGAAAGCTTCACTAGATTCAAGTTTTGGAAAAAAATGCATTTTTATTTAATTATATCTTAGGTCACTAAATTATTAATAAATTTATATTTTGGTCACTTAATTTTGAAAAATTATAAAATGATCATTGGATTATTTGAAAAAGTTACATCTTAGCTTTTGAAAATTTTCGAATGATTTAATAATCATTTTGTAACTTTTTAAAATTAAGTGATCAAAACGTAAACTTATTAATAATTTAATAATCTTGAATTTCATTTACCCTTTAATTCATCTTAAATTGAATATTTTATTTTATTTTTTAAAAAGAAATAAAAAAGGCTTCTTTTTTTTTTTCAACTGAGGCAAGCATTACCATGTAGATTCAATATTTTGTTTATACATTTGTACTAAAAAAAATTTATATATATAATTACAAGTACAAATTACAAATATAGAATAAATAAAAATTCCATCAATTATAATATAAAATTCAATTAATACAATACACAATGAACAAAGAATTAAGTAAAAGTCGAAAAAATTCGAAAAAATTCGAATAAAACTTATATAAAATATGCGCACAAGATGAAAAAGAGACCCACACATTATAATTATAAATAATATATTTATTAAAATATCCCATATTTTTATATATTAAATGTATTATTTTAGACAAAACATGCTTATCTACAGGACTGAATTGCTTGTTTAATCAGCAACCTTTTGAAGAATCTTAACTAATCTCCTTATCTCCATTGATGTCAAATCATGAACTGAAACACTACATCATCTTCACTTTGATGATTAAAATATAAAATAAATTTCATTTTTTAAAATGTAATTAAATTCAAAATTTATTGAATAAAATTATACAAAATCGAAATTATCTCTACCCTCTAATTTCAATTTTAAAGCATGTGATCTTAGAGTGAGTATTCGGTTTTTTAAATCGATTTGGTCAATTTTTTATACTTAATTGACTTAACCAACAATCTACGGCGTTAAACCAAATTGATTGTCCAAACTATAGTTTAACCGACCTAATCAATTCGATTAAGTTAATTAACCTTTTTATTTCTTTATTTTTTATGCAACGATTACTCTTACCCATAATCTCTAACCCTAAAATCAAAAGAAAATAATGTGTTTAAGCACCTTTAAATTCATGTCTTCTTAATTGTTACAATAGCAATTGAGCGGCTACCTACTTATTTTTCATCTATTATAAAAAAATATATTTATATTATCTATTATATTATAAATACATTTAAAATAAATAAAATTATAACATAGATGAAGTTGGTTAAATTGATAAATTCAATTATGAATTTTAATAACGATTGACTTAACCATCTTAATCAAGATCATACCCGATTAAAACAATTAAATCGACTTAATAAACACCAACTTAATAAATTAAATCGATTAAATTAATTTTTAACTAATTAAAAATATTTAAAAAATAGCAAATATTTGAAATTGTGGACCTAACTTATAATTTTCAGCTTTTATCAAGAATGTGCAAAAAAATGTGGTTATAAATTTAGCAATAAGTTAGGCCAAGTGGTCTCTTTTCAAACACAAAAACATATATATATATATATATATATATATATATATACTCATTGTCTAGAATGTCTTGATCATAGTCATAAACCTTTCCTTATATTTGGGACTACCATTTGTTTCCATGTATATAGATATGGCCTCCCATTCTTTGATATTCCTTCATAATGGAGTTTTACAACTTTATTATACAAATCTAAATTATAAAATACATAATATTTTTGTATAAAAGACATAAAAATAATTACAGATATATTTTTTTTGATCTTATTATATCTGTTCTTTTTTATACAATACTTAAAACTACTCATAACCCTTTTAATCTTTAAATAGGAAGATAATACGTTTCAAAATACTCAAACTTACGTCTATTTTTCAATAGAATTTTTTGATAGGAAAAAGTTCTTTTTTTTCTCCTAATTGCATGAACCAAGCTAATCTATGGAATATAAATATATAAATATATATATATGTATATGAATTCAGCTTTCTCTCTCTAAAAATATAATATTACTCTTGTTTACAAACACATTGCTAGTCCAGTATTATATTTTTATTTTTGCTTTGTTCTTGCTCTTGCCACCTTCTTTTCACAGCCTGTCAAAGCATTTTGAAATTTATTAACAAACATTTCCATGGCTTTAACAAAGAGAAGATTTGTTTGGGGGGTGATGTTTTAGATAACTCCGTCCATTAAAAAAAAAAGGGTTTCATGATCGTTGGCTGTTCTACTTTGGGTGTTGTTTGGATTTTGCATTTTGATTACAAGATACAAAGATCATCTATGCTCTTTTGAGCTTTGAAGAATATGTTGGATGAATATAAAGCCTCTTTGAAGAAACTTTTTTCTTTCAGGTAAAACAAATTTCAGTTCCTTCTGCTAATTTATTTTCGATCTAATCTTGTAAATCTTTGTTAGATTTTCTCATGGGATAGTTTAGCTGATATCCAAAATTATGGTAGAACTTTCTTTTTGTAGGTTTTTGATTGATCCGTAAGTGTTTGATTAATTGCCTCTAAGGTGTTTGATTAAATGTTTGATAAAAAATTGCAGTTTAGCCTTAATACTGCAAATTACTGTATGAAACTGAATTTTCTCTACTTCAAATTATCATGTTCTTGGGCGAATTATTTAATGATTTTTATTGCCTTTATGCTAAATTTCATCACATATTAGCTTCAATCTTCAGTGTCACATGACATCCCATCATGAGTTAAAAAAAAAAAAAGACACTTTTTTAGAACAAACCAGATAGAGTTAGCGACTGAGAGACCCACAATCCATTTTTGGGTAGCTTTATTGCTCATTAGTCATATCCCATCTTCTTTGCCTTCCTTCTTCATTGTTTGGGTATTTTTTTTAGGTTAAAATATATGGTAGGTCTCTCTATGTATATATTTTTAAATTTGGAATTTAATTTTTATATTTTTTATTTTTAAAAAACTAATTTTATATATTTTTTAGATTTTAAAATTTAGATTCAGTTGTTATTACATTTAATTTTTTTTCGTTTAAATTTATAGAAGTGGCATTTTGAAAAAATAATAATAAGACTTGGTAGCAATGTAACTAGAAAAATGACGATATAATCAAGGCCAAAGCCAAAAATATTTTTAGGGGTTGAGATTAAATTATATATTTTTATGAGAGCTAAAATGTAATTTCACCTATTTTTTGGCTTATATCTAGATAGTTTTCAAAAGGAATAAATCAAAATACTAGCAATTTGGGAGCAAATTATAATTTTATCATATATTAACTTTAAATTTTATAAATTTTGGGGATTAAAATAATAATTTTCCACTTTCGAGGGACCAAAGCCTTTGCCTACCTTCATCCCTAGTTGTAGTGAACTTGAATTTAACAAAATAGTTTTAACAATATTATCAGTTAGACCTGAATTTGAGATATAATCCCTATAGACTTTTTATTTTGGTTAAAATGTGTTATTAGTCCTTGTAAGTCTCTCGAATTTTAGATATAATCTCTGTACTTTAAAAGTTAAAAATTCAATCATCCCGTTTTTTTCAATTTAAAATTCTAGTTCAATCATTACCACTGTTGGTAATTTCCATCAAAATTTATCAACTTAACATGTTTATTTTCTGTCAATCATATGCTTTAATCAACATGTCAAGTTGACATGGACTAAATTTGACATGTTGAAAAATCAATCATATGCTTTAAATTGAAAAAAACAAGATGATTGAATTTTTAACTTTTAAAGTACATGGACTAAATTTCAAAATTTGTCAAAGTACAAGGATTGATAGCATGTTTCGACTTTTTATTTTTGTTGCAGTATTTAAGTTTAACATCTTTTTTCGATTAATATTGAAATATTCGTATATTCTTATCCAAATCCAAGTAACATAGATCGCTACAAAAGAAGGTTGTAAGAATAAACAAAGTTCCCAAAGAAAATTATTGTCTTATGCTATAGGTCTAATTCTAATTTTAATCCCTCTATTATATTAAAATTTAGAATTTAATCTCTCTACTTTAATTTACCGTAATTTGGTTTCTCTACTGTTTATCTGTTGCTGTTAAAGTATCAGCGGTATTAGCTGTAAATTGATAACATTGTTAATAGTACTAACGAATTCATGTAGATTCATCCATGTCATAACTTATGCTAAATTAAAGTAAAAACGATTAACTCTCAAATTTCAACATAATAGAGGGACTAAAATCGTAATTAGACCTATATTTTGTGACCCTCCAAGCAATAATTTCTGGTTTAAACCATTTTCAGACAATGGGAACCGAACTTGAGCACTGTGGTATAAACCCAATAATAGGAAGCTCAGAAAGTAATTCCATGGAATCCATCAAAGAGACAATGCAAATGCATGAAGACATGTTCAAACACCAGGTATGGACAGTGAAAACATCAAGTCTTTTTTTTTTTTTTTTGGTTACAATTATTTGCATTAATGGTTAAAAAATGTTGTTAGTCCTTGTACTTATATAGAATTTAAGATTTAATCCATGTACTTTGAAAATTAAAAATCTAATCCTTCTACTATTTCAATTTAAAAATCCCAATCCAATCCTTATTGTTGTTAGTAATTTCTGTCAAAATTTGTCAATTTATTATGTTTATATTTTGTTAATCATATGACATATTATACGAGGATAATCTAATCAAAATTTTAAATTGACAAATTTTGACAGAAAATACTTACGATTTTAATTATTGGATCGAGATTTTTAAATAAATAAAAAAAGTAAATGAACTAAATCTCAAATTTTGTCAAACCAAAAAGACTAACATATATATATATATAACCAGGGCATATTCTAATATGAGTACGAATATGGTCTCCTTAAATGGAATTATATCGAACACATATCTATATATAAGAGTGACTTAGTTACATTAAAATTTTGTTTGGTAAAATTACATTTTGACCCTTTTAAAAGTGAAAAGCTTATAATTTAATCGTTTTTAAAATTGTAAATTTTTTTACATTAATATAATGGTAAAATTACATTTTAGCTCTCTCAAAAATTTATAATTCTCAAAAAATTTCCAACTTCATCCCTATCTATATATGATATTCACCTTAAATCTGAGTAACATAGGTGCAAAGCTTAAAATTATCCGATGTGTATGAGAAAATGCAAATTTGTAGAGCTTTAATCAGAACACACATCTATATTCTATATTTTCATCATAACAAAATTCGATTAAAATCGAATTAATCGAATATTATCGGTTTTGGATAATCTTCGTAAATATTTAAATCAATAAATTTTCGATGGATTATTACTATTTCTTTTTTTTAAAACTGAGAATTGAATTTGCAGGTACGAGAACTTCATCGGGTGTACAGCGTTCAAAAGGCACTAATGGAGGAACTGAAAAAGGGAATTAAATCAAACAGGTTGTGGGCAACTCCAATGGTTACCTCCTCTCATATCAACCAATACCAACTCGTTAACCACCACCAACATTCAACAACACCGCTGCAAATTACCTGTGGGTACAATCCCAATCTCGAAGCCGATCCGAGCTTAAGGGAAAGGACTAGCAGTTGCTCCGGCGATCACATTCACGCCATGAAAATGGCAAAGGGATTCGACCTGGAGAGACCGGCCGGGGAAAACTCGGATGAAGATAGTGAAGTTGAACTCACACTGAGTATCGGCGGTGCAAGCAAGAAGAAGAAGTCAAAAGGTGGGGGAATTAGTAATAGGGGTTCGTTTAAATCAGAGAGTGGAGATGATTTCATTGGTCCCAACACTCCTCCATTGTTGAGTTTTCCATGGCTTAAGCATAAACAGGACTTACACTTACCTTTGAACAATATTTAATTTTCCTTTTTCTTTTTCACTTTCTTTTAATTAGTTTGTATTGTAAGTTTTGTATCATTCATAGATAAAATCCAATTAAATTTCTTCCTTTTTGGTACAATCAAAGCTCCTTAAACTCCCAAGGTGCGAACGAGAATTGATCATGGCTGGGATTCGAGTTAGATTGCTGCAAAATTTTAGGTATATTTTTTAAGTTCGAACTCGACTTAAAAAATAGGTTTAAAATTTAATCTAAACCTAGTCTAGATTAAAAATATTAAACTTGAGCCCGACCTAGCATATTTATATTAATTTTTTAAAAATTATTTTATAAAATATAATTTTAAAAATATAATACATTGCTAATATTTCTAAAATAGTAGTAAAATTAACAATAAAATAATAGTTAGAATATCCAAACAATAACAATAATATAGTATCAATATAATATCGAAATGACAGCAAAACAATAACAAAATGGCAGTAAAAAAAGAAAGTCTAAGTTAATTTAAGTTGAGTCGAGGCCAAAATCCTACTTGAGGCTCAACCCATTTAAAAAATGGGCCTTATTTTTTGTCCAAACCTATTTTTTGAGTCTATATTTTTACTCAAATACTATCACTTTTCGAGTGAGCCTTCAAATCTAGATAGATGACCTGACTTATGATCAAGTCTAATATGAACACATAGTTTTAACAACTTTTTACATATAATTTTTTACATATGTTACAAATATTAAAAATTCAAAAAATATAAAATGTCTAAAAATTATTAATTTTAAAAAATAGTATATATATATATATATATAAATGATTAAAGATCAATGATCAAAAGTCAATGACAAACGACTGCTCAACCTTAGGTAAGGGTTAGTCACCTCTAATCAATGATCGATCATTAGTCAACCACACCATTGGTTAATGGTCGCATCCCCAGTGACATGGAAAAAGGCATATGTGGTGTTATAATAGACGTCGATAATGATAATAGAATGATCGTAAAATAAGAAAAATAAGAATACACAAATTTTTTTACGTAAAAACCCTTTTAAGAAAAAAACCACGAAAAGAGGAAAATAAATTCATTAATGTTGAAAAACGAATGATACAAAAGGAGTTTCGACCACATCTATTTAAAGGTTGAAAAACTTTATTCTAATTAATGTCAAATAGAAGAAGTGTAGTTCTATACGGATTCTACTTGTTTGCCTCACAGATTCCTTATTTTGCCATTGTATTTTATTTCTTTAACAAGTGATAGGTTTCAAGTCATACTAGTTTAACATGTGATGTATTCTTGTGTCACTTTTTTTTTTTAAATCGTTAATGTTTTGAATAAAAAAAAGACTATATCGAAAAAATATTTTAAGTATCAAAATAATTAGAAAGTTTAAAAACGAAAATGAGAGAATTAATATAGCTCAGAAGTCAAATAGCAATGTAAACTTTTTTTTATATATTCATTAAATACCAAAATAAAAATATTTAAAGAGCATTTTTTTAAAACATAGATGACACGTAAATCACATTAAACTTGAAATTAGAAAAAAAGAGAGAGTAAAAATCAATTATTTTGAATCAATTCATTGCTTTCTAGTTTTTTTATTGATATTAGAAGATAATTTTTTTAATATATACATCTTTACAATTTAATTTATGTATTTTTTTTAAAACACTCTATTAGATTCGAATTGGTATTTAATGTTTAAGTTGACAATTAAATTATCGGAAAAACTTGATTGATAAAATATTAATATTTAATGTGTAAATTGTAAATTTAGTCTCTATTAATTTGATCGTTTTTATCCTTGTACCTCTTAAATTTTGAAAATTTAATCCTGACACAAACAATAGTTGTTAAATTTTGATATTTTCAAAATCTTATACAACAAACAAACATATTATCACATGCAATGTGAGCTTGTTATTTTTACGTAATACTCACAAAAAAAAGTCATATTTTTTTAAACAATAAATTTAACAACTATCATTTAAATTAAGACTAAATCCGAGAAGTATAAAGATTAAATTGATCAAATTGGATAACAAATACTCAATCCAACTTACTCATAGTACGTGGTAAATACCAAAGTTTTACCTAATAAATTTAATTGTTACCGTTTAAGTGGAGATTAAAATTTTAAAATCTAAAATATGCAAAGACAAAATTTAATCAAATTAGAATACACATACTACAGAAATTAAAATATATATATATTTTTATAGGGAAAAATCTCAAAACTATATATGAACTTTGATTTAATGTGCAATTTGATACATGAACTTTGATTTGGTATAATTATACACATGAAACTTTGAATATGGTTCAAATATATACATTAATCTTTCATTTTGATTAAGTTACGTACATTTAAAGAAATAAATATATCTAATTATTTTTATAGTGAATAAATATAATTATGTCTATGCAACATATAAACTTAAAATGATGTTGTATTAATAATCGTGTTAATATTTTGAGAGAATTAAATCATATCAAATTTTCATATATAAAATTATACAAAATCAAAATTCATATATAAAATCACACCTCAAACCAAAGTTAATATATTGTTTTGGGATTTACCCCTTTTATTTAACAATCAAAACTTACATTTTCTAAGAGAAAAAGATTTAGCAAAGAATTTAACTTTGAAAACATAACAACACTTAAACCAACATACAAATTACCAATGTTTTTTAAAATCGGATCAATGGTAGAAACAATCATGCCACCAATTCGCCGATCAAGTTAAAATATATATATAAAAACTCGATTCAATCAATCTATACTAATTCTCAATTTAACTGATTCAAAATCACTCTTAAACCAATACTCCAACTGGTCCCAATCCAACCAACATTGCTAAACTAGTTGCTTGTTCACTGCGTTGGTTTTAAATTCCAAAACAATTCAACTGTGTAACCTATCCATAATTTAGTTAATTCGTGGAAAGAAGATAATAGATGATGTTGGCTAATGAAATTTGAAATAGATTAAAACAAAAACAAATTCGTAAATATTAAAATAAAATATTTTTTTGTTTAATTGAACAATAACCCAAATATAAATTCAAATTACAAAATATTTTATCCAAGTCCAATTCGTGAAGAAAATAAATCCCATATAGGACAAGGCATAATTTTGCACTATATGTAAACTTTAATTAATACAAAGCCCCTTTAACCCAAAATGAAATAAAAAGAAGATGAAAATAATCCAACTCAAATTGAATTAAGGAAATTCTTACAAAACGGGGAAGCTGGTGTTGAGAGAGAGGGGCTCTGAGAGACAATTCAAAGACAGCCCATAGACAAATAATAGCTCATCCATAGCATAGCTGAAAAATAACAGTGCTTCAACATATCAGCAAGTAACAATATTTATTGTTTGCTAATAATAATAAACAGTAACAACATCGATCAGCCGTGTCTTAAGGGTAAAAGTATCATAGAGTCTTAAGGGTAAAAGTATCATAGAGGTTAGAAATCAATTTGCATTTTACCCATTTACTCAAAAACCGAACATATTAATCTTTGTACGTTAGATCAAAGAGCAAACTAATTCTTTCTGTTAAACAACGGCGTGGCTGATGAAATAATCAAACAGGTAGACATACATGGACAATTTTTTAACAATAAAAATGGATAGAATTTTTAACAGAATGATTTAATGTACAAGGACTAACTTGCCCATTTTTTTAGTAAATGGGACAAAATGTAATCCAACTCCTAGTACAAGAACTTCCATAGTCTTTTACCGTGTCTTAAGCTATACTTATTTCATTAAATCCAAAAAAAAATCTAGGATTCACCCACACAACATGTTGCATCATGATACCTGTATGTTGCATTATAATTATAATTCGTAAAGACATGATTTGCAATGAGTAAGCGAAGTAGCATAAATTGCAAGCTAAAGGAAAGCAATCTATCGGTTGAGTAAAAAAATCGACTTAATTGACTAACTCTATATGCTAACAGACTAACCCGCCTAACCGAACAGACTTAACATCCCTGAGTTAAGTCAGTTAAGCCATTTTTCTTTTTCTCTCTTGTTTTCTTCCTAGTATGAAAAATAAAACACAAAATAAAGGTCAGGTCGGATTTTGGTTAAAATTTTATATGGTATATATATTTATTATGTATTATAAATATATTGAAGAAAATAATATACATCAGAAGTCGGTTAATCAGTAAGTTTGGTTATAAAAATTTAGACCTGATAACAAACCAACTTAACCTATTTTAACCTTGACCCCAAAAAAAAACCTTAACCTAGTTTAACTGCCCACAAAACCAAATTAACCATCATAAACTGCTTGGCTGAACCAACTTGACCGAAAGCTATCGGTTAAATTGGTTTGAACCAACTTTTCGTTTGTCCCTAATTGAAGGGAATAATAAACAACACCAGCTATACTAGTAAAACAAGATCACGGTTGTACAAAACTGTTCTTGAGTCTACTTATACATACCTGCAAAGAAAGAAACAAAAAGGATACTGGATGCAAACGACCAGAAAGCCAAAATTACAGCAGTATAAGAATCGTGATGTTATATATATCCTACAAAATTTTGTTTCTTTATGTGTGATTGAGCATTTTAAAGTTTGGGTTTGAAAATCAAGTTCAGGACCAGACACCAAAAAACAGAAAAGCATGGAAGTAGTAAGGCACATGTATCAGGCCTTCACGATAAATGCATGTAGATAACTGTAATGACCCAAACCATTCCATATAGGTCAATAAGCAACATGATGATTACAAAATAAAGAGAACGTAGTATGGGTTTTAAACATTCAGCATAATTACCTGTACATATATTGACCACGGTAAAGGATCTTCAGCTACCCTGGAGGACTCTCCGAGGATCAAGTTGCCCACTGCAGTAACTGGAAGGAACAGCAGAAAGTTCTTGCCTTCCCCTCCATTCCTCACCGGGTTTCAATGTGATAGGTTTTTCAATGGCAGCAGCCTCCACACAGAGCATATGTTTGTATTCATCATCACCAAAGTCAGCCATAGCCTTTGCCTTTTTATCCCAGGGATTCCACACCACTACATGCAAAAGAAATAATATTAGAGCAAAGAACAGCCTAGGAATATTAACATACGAGAAGGCATTTCAGAATACTCTTTGGTGGAATGTTTTTCTGCATTTCATACATGCAAATACTACCAGAATTCGCTATATCTACCTGGTAAAAATCTCAAGCCCGAGTTCAGAATACTTATCAAGCATATAGATTTTAGAAGAGAAAGAAAACATAGTTCACACTACTACTTGAAATCAACCAACAATAATCCATAATTCCATATAAACAGTTTTTATAGGTTGGTAGTGATTGGCGAAATGTCATATAGCTTGAGCAGATAACACAAAATTCAGAGTAAGAAAAAAAGACAAGGTAGCTCCTCTACTATTAAGCAGCAATGAAGAACATGATACTGTTTCCAAGTTCTAGCTAAATAGGAAACACTCTTGTTTGGGTGTTTCGGAGTATGAAGAGAAATCTTATACATAAAAGGTGTCAGGGTCCATATAAATAGCATGGACATTAATAAAAAAGTTGGAGAAAATAAACCTCACCAGCATCAGGGAGCCCATCTTTGCGTAATACAAGGGTTCTCTTCTTTTCATGATCCAGAATTGCAATTTTAGTTGGAGTACTGAGGTATATCTTGTCCACCTTTGTAAGCAGAAATAAAAATATGTCAACAGAACAAAATTTAGATATGAGCAGATAGAGAGAAAAAGTCATTATGCACTCACTTCAGCTTCAAATGTTATTGCATCTCCCTGTTCAGTAAACCGCTGCTTGTTCAGTAAATTATCCAGATAATCAAGTGTCTCTAATCCTTCAACACGAACTTCACTGAACACAAGGAACTAAAGTCTTTTAAACCCTGATAATATGTAATGGTATAATCATGATATGGGACAAAGATCGAGTGATTGACTAACATATTCTACCATGAATCAGTTTTACTAGTTGAGGTGCAAATATCATACTAAAAGAGAAAAAGTAAGCGGCAATTCAGTCAGCACCCATATCAATAATTAGAAAACTGTTAAAAGTTAAGAACAAAATCAACAATTTTATAAATCCACAGTTTACCTCCGGAATATAAAATTTCAAAATAAAGGTTCAAGAAAACAAAACAAGCAAATAAAACTTATATCGCAAAATAGATTACAAAAATATTACTTTATTTCAGTTTACGTGATCCAAACCTAAGATATTTTTTGGGTGAAAACTAAGAATTGTTATTGTTACATTATCATATACCTTATTATTGAAACTAAGAATTGTGTGACAATTCATCATTGGAAAGTAAGTGGCTTTGATGAGCAGGCAGAAGAACATTCGTTACTTTCACTACTGGAAATCGCAATCAAGACCATCCAATCCAACACACAATTCAAAGGGGGTTGGGGCAAATTAGGTAAGGATAAACAAAGTTCCCCATCTCCTATACCATCAAGAAGTAGCAGTTCAAACAAAATCCAAACCACTCATTAATAATGCTCAATTGCTCAAACACAAGACATGCTCGCAATAGTGAACAGAATTTCAGACCCAGACATCAACTAGAACTAGGAATAGGACAGATGTCACCAGAAATGATATTTTACTTGTTAGAACTTAATAATGTTGAAGTAGAAGACTTAAACTGTATGGATGGGAGAAGACAAAGAAGCTACGCAAGTAAAAGGAAAAACCAAACCATGTTGTTATTGATAACATCTAGAAGCTAGTAGCATGAGAAGAGATTTAGCCACTTATGATAGCTTAGCTGTCAACATTTAATGTTAATAAACTGGGATATGCAAATGTAACAATGGAAGAAGATAGCGTGACCCGTGCATGTCAAAAGATTAACTCAAATGTATCCAACTATAAACCCGGAAGTAGCAGTACTACAGAACATCACATAACCGAAGAATTAAATATAAAACAAGTCCTTTTGAGTTACCTGATATCGGAAACGGAAAAATATGTGTGATATGCGAATGTGAATGTAAACGGCTTTCCATCAGTATTTGTATTCCTGATGCGAGATGTTAACATTAGATCCCCTCCAGGTCCCAAAGCTACCCTCAGGCGGAACTCATAACTGAGATAGAAGACAAAGCCACGAAGTCAAGTTAATTGGTCAAGAAAATAATGTGGTGAAGATTCGGATATGAAAGTCTTTTTGTGAACTGACATTACCTGTGAGGCCAAATCTTCATATCTTCTTCAGAAGGCTTAAGGATCAAATCAATGTAAGCTTTGCTGGATGAGTTTGTTGGAAAAGCAGGAGGGTCAGTGTCAATGCTCCAAAGTTTATTTCTGGCAAACCCATGCGGTTCAAGAGGACCATGATTTGAAAACTGCAAACACAGAGCATGTTTTTCATGACCACAATGATCATCGTCTAAACAAGCTACGACAATAGAAGATCTGCACATACTTGGGGAAAACATATAGGAATTCCTCCACGAATTGCTTTTGGAGGCTTGAACAATGCCTGCAGAAGAAATATATCTAGTACGTTAGAAACAAAAATGCACATAACCTCTAAGTGTTATATTCTTAAACACTTGCATTCGCATATACTAGTATTCACGTTAGAGATCAACTATAAAAAAAATGAATTCTAGTTACTTGTTAAGCAGATTCATCAGAATAATTCAGGTCATTTATCATTGTAGACATCATAAACCAAAAAAATTCTTCTTCTCCTTTACCTCGTATGACCACTGAATGGAACAAAAAAGAAAGATAAGCGAAGAAAATCAAGTTACCGAACAGCAATTTTTCCTACAAGTATCTGAAGTATTTCATTTAATAATAGTGTGCAGAGTTTCAAACAAACTCTTACAAGTTTATTCAATTTCTTCAAACATGTCGTTATTCTAAATTTGATTTTCTGGACAGTTAATCTATGGGTTCAAATTATTGCAAGTACTAACAAATCCACTCTTTATCTTTCAAAAATGGTTCAGAAAGGTTTATGATCTATAAAACACATAATCTGTCTAACTTTTGCAACTGCTCACACTCAAAAGTCAAAACAGACAGATCTCAGGTTGACAGAGGAAACATGAGAAGCAAAACTGCTTCCATTGAAGATGAAAATTTATATCCATAAAGGCTCTCGTACAAATTAAGTAATCGTAAGACACCTACGTCTTAGAACCATTTCAACCAAATCTAGTTTATTCACAAGCTATTCCATCATTCTGACATCTATGGGTTTAATTAAAAGCATAAATCCACTGCTAAAAAGTAGCTTTTGCAATATCAACTATTAGGCACTACATACAAAATTTCAGGGGAAATATTAGATTAGGTCTAAATGAACCATCAATTCAAAGGAATGTTCTAAGAAGTATATTTCACATCAAATCAAGAAAATTACTGTCACTGAAAAAGCACCTTACTACTGACGAAAAGCAACTCCTCTCCATGCTCATTCTTCCAAGATGTCACGTGTCCTCCATACAAATACACCTAGGAAAAAAAAAACAGAAATAAAATTAAATAGCCCGAAATCAAAGATCTATCGAAATAACAACAAAAAAAGAATAAGAAGAACAAAAATTAAATCCAAAGAAACGAAAGAAAACTAACTCAGATCAGATTGAACAGATCGTGAAATGAAAATCTAAATTTCAAAAAAAATAAAACAAAAAAAGAAACCGAAAGCTTTATAAAATTACCTCGGCAGAGCTGCCTCGAGTCTCGCGGAGGATGATTTTTTCAAGGCCGTTAACGCCCTTGGATAACTCAACGGGAACTCTCTCGCTCGACATAGAATTTTCTCCCAAAAAAAAACACTGAAAGTGATTGATTCTCAGTTATTGCTGCGAAATTCAAATTAAAAAAAAAGGAAAATCAAATGATTTTCCCCTCTTTTAAAACTAGTTGAATTTTTTAAGCACGGAAACTCAAAAGATTTTCAACTGTGTCAAATCTGTTTCTTTGTGCTTTACTCTTTTTCGCTCTTTCACTTTTTTATTTTATTTTCTGTCCTTTTTTTTTTCTTTTTTAAATTTTACTCGATAAAGACGAAGCGTTGAATCTACAACAACAATTGTAGTATGGCGAAATTGTTTAAATGGCCATAATTTGCTACACCACCATTGGCCCAATACCGTGTAGCCTACTCAATCCACACTGCCACGATATTTTTTTTTTTAAAGAAATCATAATTTTTTTAATTAAATTGTTTTAATATTGAATTTAAAAATATATATAACAATAAATTCAACAATGTAAAATAAAAATTAATTAAATCGTTGTAAAATAATTAAAGATTAATTAATATTAGATTTGTCTATAGGTCCCACTTGGCCCGAAAGCCCATTAGAAAAATAAGAAGATTTGAATAAAAATATATGTTCAAAAAATAAGTTTAGACAAAAATAAAATAAAACCCATCTAGAAAACGAGTCAAGCCTTGGTTAAGGTTTTTTTGAAAAAAAATAATGTCTTGCTACTGTTTTCTCATTATTTTACTGTTATTTCATTATTATGTTACTACTATTTTGTTGTTATTGTTTGAATATTGTATAACTCTTATTTTATTATTAATTTTACTACTATTTTAGAGGCATTTACTTGTTAAGTTGTACCTATTTCAATGTTATTTAAGTATAAATATTTTTTCTAATTTTTTTAATTTGTTGGGAAATATTTATTTTAATATTTTTAGCGTTTTTGATGTATTATATTTTTTATTTTATATAAAAAATAAAAAAAATTAATTCGACCTAGGCCCGAGTTTAGCATCTATAATTTGGGTCAAGCTTTGGCAAAAACACTTAACAGGCCTAGAATTTTGTTAGGGCCTAACCCGACACATAAACAGGTCTAATTTATACTTCCATATTAGCATTTTTTTCATGTCAATTACCACATCATCATTTTTTCATGCTAATTGTTATGTCAGCACTTAACAGTCCGTTAAAAACATAGATGAAAACCCATATTTAATGGACTCAATTAATTGTACTTTTCAATAAGAGGCTTAATTGATTTTTTAAATTATTTTTGCTAGGGATATTTTAGTAGTTAAGTCAAAAAAATATTTACTTGGTAGCCATGTAATTAAAAAATAATATTTTAAAGAATCTAAATTTAACAAAATAATTTCATCAGTCTTAACGTTTGGACTTAAATTTTGAAATTTGAAAAGTAAAGGGACTGAATTCCTAAAAGTAAAAGTATAAGGACTTAATTCGAAATTTATAAAAAGTAGAGACACTTATGGCATATTTTAACCAATTTATAAATATTGACAGAATTTAAGTTGAAAGAACATTTTTCAAGGCAATTTCACATGCAATAAACTTAGTGCGTTTTTAACCAAAAAAAAAAAATCCGTTTCATTCAAAAAAAGTGAGCTTTTGGGACTCTGTTTTTCATCTCCAAATCCATTATTGAAACCGAAGCTTGCGATCTTCCATTGATTTTTCGAAAGCGTTTTCGTGCTTTACAGATTCTTTCATAGCCATAGTTTCCTGCATCTAACCAGGTATATACTTCTTCGCTGCTTGCTTTCTCTTTTTAGCAATTTAATTTTAGCAATCGATTCTCAGCCTGAGTTTTGATCTCTTGTTTGAATACGATTTCCGGTTCTAAATCTGATGAAATAAAGAAACACTGATTGAAATGATTAGCTGTTTCGCATTTTTTTTAAAATTTTTTCTGTCATTGTTTTGATTCTTGAGAAAATAAAATATCATGTATTTCTTTAGTAGATTCAATTGAATTTCAGTTGGCTATAATATGATTTTGATTGAACCTTTTTTTTTTCAAATTCTCCGTGTCTGTAGATGTTGAATCGAAAACTTGATTATGTTTAATTTTAAAGTTCAAATCGCTACTCTTTCATCTATTCTTAAACCGGAACATCTAGGCTCTAGGATTTGAATAGCAAACTTTACATCACTTGTTACTGAGTTTGAATTAATTAAGTTAAACTCTAAGTTCATTGTAAATTTGTTGGTTTAATTCTCCATGTTTCCAACTTCATGTTTCGATTGATTTTTTAAAGGATAGAATCGTATCATATCATTCCATCACTGCAGCTGTTAACCGTGTGTTAGATAAATTGGATCTCACTTGTTAAAAAAAATAGTTCTGTTAAATTTTATTGATAGTGTTTTTTTAACAACTTAGAATCAAGTTATGCATAAGATGAACACATTCGTGTTTACAAGTTGATATATATACTTTAAATATGTTTCACCTGAGATCCGTATTGACATTCCTGTTTACAATACTGATACTTTGATAACTCAATTTAAAATAATTTGAGAATGGTTAGTGCATATATATATATGAATTGTTCGTATTACTTCATAACATATTCTATGAGTCATTAAACTTTGAATTTTTTATATTTTGATTTTATTTACTCTATGTTTCCAAATCCCAGATTTGAGTTTATTTTGGCAATGAAGTAAAATAGATTTGGGAGGAGAAAAAGTGCCCAAAATTCATTGCAACTAATGAATAATCTATAGAAGGAGATGAGGAGAAGGTTCTGTTGCAAAAACTCAGTTGCTTTTGTGTTCTTGGTAGTGTTCTTTTGTTGTATATCGGTGTTGATCATTTCGATGCTCAAAGTTCCGGATGTCGACACCGGAAACGGAGCAATGTCCATTTATGATGACACGTTGCTTAAATCCTCAGGCAATGACAAATCGGTTGGTACATTCGGGAACATGATGATCGATATGTTACCTGAAGATCTCGCTTTCACCGTTTTCGTCCCTTCAGAAACCGCTTTCGAGCGCCATCTGAGGTTAAGCGCTAACGATAGTCTAGTCGAAGAAAAGATAAATGACACATACGTGGTGATCTCTCGCGTGTTAGGTTTCTCGGCCATTCCTCGTGTTCTTGATACAGCTACGGTACCGATCGGCGGCGAAGAGGTGTCCTATGATTCATTGTCGGGGTTCGAGTTGTTTGTTTCGAAGGATGCCGGAGGAGTGTTGGTGGTTAATGGAGTGAAGTCAGAGAGTGTTGATATAAAGAGAGGGAAGCTTGTTGTGCATGTAATGGATGGTGTTATTATGGATGCAGAGTTTGAGCAGTCAGTTCAGCCTGATTTTGATGGTGATGATTGAGGTAAATGAGTCAAGTTACTGGAATTCGGATGTAAATGTCCGATATAAATACACGTCTTAACATGAATATGTTTGATTTTTTAGTTCTATCTTCTATGTATTTGGATGTGAAAGTCATATTTATTCATTGGGGTTAAACTACAAAAATAGTCACTTTTATTTGCTTCAGATTATATATTAGTCACTTATATTTAAAATGTTACGTTTTAGTAACTTATGTTACCGTTTTATTATGAAATGGCCATTTTACCATTAAGCTCCGTTACCTCCCTAACAGCGGTATTACATGCAGGGGCGAAGCTAGAACAATTTTTTAGGGGGGCGGATGAAATTTTAAACTTTTATAGTTTATATCTTTATAATTTGTAAAGGATTAGATCGAATTTTTATAATTTTAGGGGGGCCAAAGTATAATTTTACATTTACTAATTTAAAATTTTTAAAAAAATTTAAAGGCCTAAATAATAATTTACATTTTAGGGGGGCCGGGGCCCATGCCAGCCCCCCTCTAGCTTCGCCCCTGATTACATGGCAATCCAAATGGGTTTTAAATGTCAATTTGGATATCCTACGTGACAGTCCAAATTAAATTTATTTAATTAAAAACTTATTTTCATCCCAGTAACTATTTTTATAGTTTACCTTATTCTTTGTTGTTCGAATATATGTTTAGAAGCCGAAATTAAATTGTATATTCTTATAAAAATTAAAATAAATTTCACCATTTAATAATCTATATCCTTATAATCTTTTCAATAACTAATTCAAAATTTTATCATTTAAAAAAAAAATTAAAATACAATTTTATCATATATTAAACCAAAAAGTTAAATATTTCATTTTATAGACCCAAAATAGAAATGAAAATGAGAATTCAAATTCAAATATAAATTCTTTTAAATCTCTTATGATCACATTTATACCATTTCAAATTCAGATTATTTTAATTTTAAATTATTTTCATATTCGAATTAAGCTAATCAATATCAAGCAGCTAACATTATAACATAAAATCAAATTAAAATTTAGGTTTCCATCATCGATTATGAAAAAAACCAAATAAATAATGTATAACGAAAAAGAATTAAAACAATAAATATTTAGATGAACGGTACGTTTACCTGTCATTAAAAACAATGCAGTGAAATTAAACACTATAATAATACTATAGAGTAAAAATAAAAATAAAAACTAAACGCACAACACCGCACCGCACTAGAAAAACGCTCATCCAGAGTACCCTTTAATCTCAAGAATTTTAACATAATATATGTTAAAAAAAACTTTCCTATTAAAAGTTTAAAGATGGGAAATGTAAATACTAATAAAGATCAAATTTTTTTCTCTTTAAATTAAAAAGAAGAAAAACAGAAGATCACACTTTTATTATCCAAAACAAAAGGCAAAATGAACTAGTTCTTAGTTCTTACACTCAGCTGTACAAACTTTTCATCCTCAAAAGTTAAATACAAAATACACCTAAAATTGTCTGGCATTTTCAAGCTCCCAATATTTGTTCTAATTTTTTAATCATTTTGGAAAACCAAAATAAAAATAAATAAAAAATAAATTCAAAAAAAATGCAAAAATGCAAACCTCACAACAAAGCACTGTGACCATAAAGAATACCAATAAAAAGAAAAAGCTAAAACTCAACCAGAAACAACAAAGAAAAGCCAAGAAGAAAAAGGAAGAAATTTTCTAGACATCCAAACAACCAGATGAGAAAAAAAAAGGGGGGGTTGAAATCCAGATATTTGTCTATTAATGACCCAAAAAAGAAAAAAAAACCAAACGCTTCTTAGGGGAGCAGAAGCAGCTAAATATGCACTGATGCTGTCCCTTTTTTTTGATCCTGAGAAAACGGGTTCGGGTTCTTCCCACTGCAGCCGAACAAAATGAATATAGTTAGAACGATTTGTGGATTCGATTTAAGAAAAGAAAGAGGTAAACTTGTACGGATTTGGAAGCATGTTTTGTTCCACCTGCACTCTCATTTGAAAGGGGGTTTTGAATAAATAGCACAGATGAATCAAAGGGGGGACTTAGAACAGTTGAAGAGCCATTTTTAGCTTGTTTTGTTTCCACTTCGGCAATTTATAGAATGCGTCTTTTTTCATCCCGAACTTCTCCTTGAACTCCTCGGATGACAGGTATGTCTGCATTTTTTTTCGGTTATAAGAGTCTTGAAGAACAAATGTAATACCATCTTAAAATCATAGTCTTAAATCATACCTCTCGTTTGGTCACATCTATTTCAGAAACGGGATCGGTTGATGTTATTTTGAGACGTTCGTAGGGGTATATTGGAAGGCCTTCCTCGTCTTCAGCTTCACCCTCTTTAGCATCTTCTTGTATAGTGAGGGATTCTAGTTTGCTACTCATGGAATTCTCCTTAGAGTTAGGCTCTGGTGTTGGTGTTGTTTTGGGTGTCGGTGGGCTCACTTCATCAAGATACATGCTTTGGTTGTGAGTACAAATACGAAAATAACATAAAATTTGATCTTGAAACACGGAAAATGCATACCTTTCACAGATCTAGGTATGATGGTCTCTCGAGCTGGTGGTGGTTGTTTTTCGAACGATGCAGTAAGAGCTGCTATAGCTGCAGACTTTTTTGCAGAATCCGGAGTCACGGATTTTGGATACAGTTTTTTAACCACAGGTGGCGGAGTAGAAAGGTTTCTAGCGTTAGGGTTCTCAAATGCAGCTGCTAGTGCATTGAAAGCGGGAGACCTTCCCCTCACACGAACTCGCTCAGGGCTGAAGGACATACTTCTAGAACGTTGTGATCTGTCCGGCACACTACTAGACCTTCCACCATATGATACTGGCGTTCTCCGCTTGGGTTTCTAAACATACAATAAGATGTTAATCCGAAAATTAACTCTAAAGATAACCGATAAAGTGGTAACAAGAACACAAAAATGGACACATGCTATGTTACTCGGACTCCAGCTTACAGGTATGCCTTTGAAAAGTTTTTCCATGTATTTTGAAAGTCTTTCGAGAGTCATATTCTCATATCCATACCCAGATATGTCTTAGGCACGGGTGTCAAACATGGATACTTCAAGAAAAATGAAGAGTCCAAGCAACATAGATAGTGATCACTCAATATCAAAAGCGGCAAAAGTTCAACTAATATGAGAGAGTTAAGTGAAGTCTTACATCGACTGTTGGTGTACCCCCGGTTTTCACTATGGTAAGTTTCCTTTGAAACGAATTTCCGTGCATCTGCAAGCAAATAAAAACACTAAGATCCTTGCACAGATAAAGCAACCATGATTCCAATGCAGTAGTAGAGATACTTACTGAAGACTTTGCGGAGTCCCATGAGAAAAAGCGCGTGAAAAAGGGTGGCTCACTCCCTTCCATGACTATGTATATCGGAGCTTCACGAGATAATTTTTCTAAGAGAAAATCATGCTCAAGAAATTTCTGTCCAACAACAGATTGAAATGTAAGAACACACCTGGTGGAACAGACCGCAAACTATTCCTAATCCCTAATAGATATTGTATGAACCAACCAAGAACTAGTCCATTTACATGTGCACACTCGACATCCTTAATATGTTGACGAGTGAAAATAGTACCCTTAAAAAGTACTGTGTAACTATAGTTTCCACCTATATAACCGGTTGATCTTACCTGACCAATAGTCAAGGCCTGCAATTTATTCTTGGTATCGACTTGTTGTCCAACCCAGACAAAGATATCTGAGTGACAATCTAGGATAAATATATCTTCAGTCATCAAATCATCCTGAGTGAAGTTATATATCTCCGTAACCTGCATAAGAACTTCAGTTTAAGCCGATGATGCAGATACAAGATTAGATTTTTCTTACTTTAGGCTTCTTCTTTTTTTTTTTTTTTGGCAATATAGTTAAAAAATAAGTGCACTTAACATTTACGAGCGTGCTAACATGACCAATAAATGGATCATACATATAAAAGTCATGAACGCATTTGATAAAATCGTAGTTTTCAAATTTGGAAGTAGCTGATAAGTAGATACGCACCTTAAGGTTCCCTACAGATTGGAGTGAAATTTGCAATGAACCATGACAATGAAGAAAGATAAGGAATTAGAAAACTATAATTATGAATAAACATTTTACATTTGTAGAACTAAGACCATTAATTAAAAACCTTATAACCATTAGAGAGTTATCAATACCTTTCGAGAACGTGCAGGAGAATAGGTGAGGATCACCTTCAGGTTCCCTTGCTATCTTTTGGCTTGGGTATTCGGATTTTCCTCCAAGCAACTCCCAAAACTGTTCAGATTCCGATCCTTCTTTTTGTGGCTTGGATTGTAAATTAGGCTGAAGATAATCAAAAGGGTATGAATCGAAGCTTAGAGAATCAAATCAGAAACTCAAATAGCTGTTTCTAAAGTGAACTAATATTCAATACAACAGATGCAAACTATCCACTTAGCCATACTATTCCATCAAGCCTAAATCAAGTTTCGGGAAGTAAGCCACTTGAAAATACAAATCGAACCTTTATGATATCTAGTTGTCTCTCAACAAGCTCATGATCATCAGGGGAAGTTAGGTTTCCAGCCCATGTAAAGACAGTGGAACCGCTATGTAATATGTAGCAGTAAGAGGAGTTCAAAGATGATGCGACCTGATAGAAGTTAAATAAAGAAAAAAGGGAAAAGAGCATAAGTTCCATCTTGTAAACAATAAATGTACAGCGAAACAAATTTTAAGTCCATCTATTCATTTTATAAGCGGCATAGAGGTAAAAGTATTAACAACTTTCTCAGGACTCGTGCTTTCAGATTGTCCAGTCATGGAAGGCATAACATGGTCCAGTCACCTTTTTTCAGAAATCAAAAACAATAAAAACGAGTACCCGACCGCTATCACGTGGAAGAAGTTAGACCTCTCGCAAAAAACTAGTTTTATAAGGATCATACTTGCTACGAGTTCTTAAGGAAACAAATATAGTAGATGAAATTTGGGACATACTGCTTCAACTTGTATCGCTTGCATATTATCAGGCCCAGAACCTTGTACTCGGAACAGTGCAAGACCATCTTCTGTGTATGTCCCTTCTGGGATCTCCTTCTCAGCAATGTAGTTCTTGTATCCATCACTAAGACCACCCTGATGAATTTTATATGATTGAACCAGTTATCTAAGGAGAACTTGGACACATAAGAGTATCCATTGAAGTAAAATTTACAAATCAAAATTCCTCAAACCTTAAACACAATAAAGCTCTGGAAGATCGAAAAGAATTGAATGGGTTCACTTCCTTCGTGGATGCAAGCCTGATGATCGGATAAAATACCGTCAGAAGGGAAATACAAACATATACAAACAGTAACTTCAGAAAAAGAACAATGGTCTAGTTTAAAAAAAGCTACCTGGGTAGCCTGGAACTTCATCGATTCAACCATTTTGGTTGCCAAAGAGACTGCAGAAACTCTTTCATCCTGTTAAGCAAAAACTCATAATCAGTAAAGCAACAAAAATAATACACGCATTGTAAGAAAAGGTAGCATGATAAGGAGAAGTCACATCCATGGTACATATATGTGTTCCCTGTTTGGGACAAAAGACAGTTTTGTCATTGAAACTATGGTTGAAAGCTTAAGGCACTCAATAGTTTTCGGAACAGAGAGACCAAAGAGAGTCATAGAATGCTTAATCACCTCAACACTCTGCTTTCCAATCCATGCTCCTATAAGATACTCTTCTTTGTCTTCTCCAGGGTAAGAATATTGAAAAATATAGCAATCCCCGCTGTAAAATTTTGACTGATCAGAAGCTGGAAGGAGAACTTTTTCCTGGCCATTCACACGCCAAACCTGCACAGCCAAATTAATGCCATCATCAGTAAACTGGCTTCAGACCCAAAGATAGTATGTACCATATATTATGTCCAATGCATGAAGAGAAGAGCACCATTGCCACCTGCAACATAAGGACTAAGCTGTCTATATGTTTAAGCATGATAACAAGTCTAAAGATAGAACAAATGAAACTCTTAACAATAACATAAACCCGTCATTAGAGCCAAAAGGATGAGTTAGCAATATTCTTCAAGAAGCTTGGAATGGCTGCAGAATGCAGATATTCAGTCTACCAACCTAAAAGGTTTTATTGTGAGTGTACATTTGTATACAATAACTAGCATTGCACATGGCCTATTAACTCATCATGAATTTTTCTTTCCAATAAAATCAAATGAACAAACTGACAATATTTAGGCAACCAGTTTCTTAATGTGTTAATAACTGAAAATGTTACCTTATATCTGAATTTAGTGTTTTCAGTTTTTACTTAATACTTTAATCATATTCAAATATATATTACTTTAATGTCAGTGCGACATCCTCAAGATCAAATTTCTTGCTCCACTGTCTGGGAAGCATGGCAGTAAGGGAGCATGATACATTCAAAAATTCAGTACCTAGAAAAATATAGCTACACAAGTACAAATATACCTGCAAATTTCCAGTGCAATCAATATAAGGTTGGGGTTCTTCCTTTGCAGGAGCAGCTTTTGCAAGGCCCTTGACATTCAGCCCTTGACGTCGTAAAAGTGCTACAGAAACCATTGAAATATATTGATGTTTAAGGTGACAAATGATGATTATTTGATGGCTAAAATAGTATAAAGACTAAGAAAAGACAACTCATAAATCAAAAACAACAAAATTGCAAGATATTTCAGTTACTAACCAGCAACTTTGCTTCTACCATCCTCAGTAACAGCAACATCAGTGGTCTGGGGCCATGACTCAAACTTCGACTTAAATACAACAGTCTCAAACCCCTCAATTACACGAATTATTTGGGATTTTGGTCGATCAGAACCACGGATTAACTCCTGTTTGGTAACATCAACAATGCAAAAGGAGCGAATGAGAATCCATATAAAAGTTGGTCTAAATCACCTTACAGAGCTATTACCTCAGCCGCTCCACTTGCAGTCTTTCTTTCATCAAGAGAAGTATTTCTTCCCATCCATACAAAGACTTCTAACCCACAATCCAATATATAGCATTTATTTGTGTCCAACAACTCCCTTGTCAAGGAATCAGCATCAACAGGCTTTGCCTGCCCCTTCTCAACACTTGAAAAGCAAATATAATCCAATGAGAGCATTTCTCAAAGCACAAAATTATAGGACACAAAGAAGGCCTTTTACCAAATGCAAAAGTATTTTTCTTTTCACTCAAAGATGACTAATTGGTCTATTTAGAGAAAGCGAAAATTGTATTTGCGTAAGCAATTGACCATCATCGCCATTGCCAAACCAAGATAAAATTACCTTAGTAGATTGGCTGTATGAGACTGAACAGTCCTATCCTCATCACTGGCAGTCTTCCTTGGAAGTGGAGCAAAGCCACCAAAGAATCCCCAAAACTCTCCAGTTTCAGCATCGGCCATCAACTTTCCATCCTCTGCATAGAGTAATAAGATAGAATCTATTAGTTTATAAACAATATCCACTTCTCACTCCATTTATCTTATTCTTCCTTTCCTTCATGATCTGTATCTGTTAGCTTACTCACCAATGGCAGCTACCTCACATTTCCCATCATGATAAGTATCTTTAATGTATTGAACAACTTCTAGGGCTTTTGCCCTCTCTTGAATGGATGAATTGGACCCATTAAATTGAAAGATTTTAGACTTCGTATCCAGTATAAAGATATCATCATGGTTAAGTGAGGATCGAGCAAAAGGAACCTGCCATGAAACATGTCATCAACTTCTTGAACGAAAAGTATTGAATCGCACTTGACATTGAGTATTGTTTGTCCTTAGAAAGACTTGCCTCTTTTACATGGACAACATGTTTGCCTCTACAGACAAACATACGTATCTTATGTTCCTCTTCCTGAACATGTTTGAATCCAGATGTTACTCCACCTTCCTGGGGTATGATACATGGCTTAAAATAGGAAAGGAACTTCTCAGTTTCATGGCCCTGCACTTCACGATATTGAACAGCACGCCCTCCAAGGGCAGCATCAAGTTCAACAGTCTTGACTGCAGCAGCACCTGCTTCATCCTATGTTAAACAAGTTGTGGTCACAAAATTGATCTGATATCTTAGTTCAAAATTCAACCTATTACTTTCTCAAAGGTTAAGAATTGAACAAGTAAAAAGATTTTTGTGGGAACAAGGTTTACCTGGGATGTGTCTTTACCAAGCCAATAGTGTATATCATGACGCAAGGCACCACTTTTTAAGGCAGTTGTCTGAGCCAAAAAAAAAAAAAAGTAATATTGAAGAACATTAATCTGAGAAGGAAAACTTAGTTGCATCTTAGAGCCTCAAACTACAAGTATAATCTAGTAAATATATGAGTACTCAGTTTTTATAAATAACCCCAATGCAAAGAACAACAACAGCCAAATGCTTACAACTTTGCAAAGATTATAAATAAAAGCCACAGCAGATCCTTTTCTCCATGGTAGCAATCACATTAAAAATATTAATAACAAATCCACAAGCTTCAAATTTTGGTGCTAATACAACCAAGCAATATGTAAAATAGAAATGACTTGCCTTCAAAATAACATAGGAATCCCCAGTGAAAAATTTGCCATAAGATGACTTTGGAACTGGAACAGGGCGGAAGTTTTCAATGCGCCAGATTTCAATTCCACTGCGAACTATTAAGGAGAATAATTCATGAAGAAGAGCAACTCAAAAGCAGACATACCAAGATTGAAATGGCAGCAGATGTGATAGTTGTTCTCTTTCTACATTTGTTATCACCCTACACTAAATGTACAACCTAAATTTACTATAAAAAATTATTTCGACTATATATCTAAAGAACAGTAAACAATCAGAGTGATAATCCACATAACACTGCAAGTTTCAAAAAGTGAAGGATACGCTTTTTGCCCAGCTCCCTGAAAAGCTGGATCTAAATCTCTCATGGAAACCGCCATACTTCTTACACAGCTTTAAATTTAATGTTTTGATCTTCTAGGTCCCAAGCTTGAAGCAAGTAATAGACTTAACCTGAAACATTATCAGCACCATCAATTGAATTATCAAATAGATAAATAAAATTACTGCAGGAAGAGAATCTAAAGAAACGAAAAAAGCAACGCTCTCTCACAATATCGTTCATGGTATTGCTGTCGACAAAATGATTAAATTTGAGCATCACTCAAGTATGGAACCAGTACTTAGATTAGTTATTCATTAAGTAGAAGAATGTCTTGCACTAAACTCTACAAAGCCAATGCTTAGACCTACAAAATAGATCATTATTTTGCATTTTCACATCGAACACTTTATCAACATGAATAGAAACCACCTGCATCTCTAATTTAGGGTGCAGTTTTCACTTTTTTCCAGAAGCAATTGCCAGCAAAGGACAAGAGTTCAGTTTTATTTTTCTTTCTTTTTCTTTAATTATCTACAAATTTTCATTAAGGGTCCCAAAAAATTGCTACTAGCTGATAAGAGTACAAACAATTAGATCTTAAGTTAGAACTAGTACAGACATTATAGACTCATAACCCTGAGTTCTAACCGGCTATAATTGTTCTTTGCTTAATCAGCTCTCTTTGAAATTCTCAGTCCAATTTTAAGCTGTAGAGCTAATTTTATCAGTCAACTAAAAGACAAATTTCTAAAACTGCATACAGGTAAGCTGAATCAGCTAAGACCAAGCTTAGAATCTCATGAAATCCATTTGATAAAGCAGACTATTGATTTAGCTGTCCAGTCCTACTAGATCCATGTTTGCCATAACACAGAAAAAAAAATTCTAAATTTATTGGAAATACAACATTCGATCACTGTATTTTAGATTTTACAGTTTCCCAGATATCGAAATTCAATGTCATGAAAGTGACAAAAACACCATATTTTATTGAAAATTCATATCAAATGAACCCCGAAAAAAAACATAGCTAACTCATGCTCCTTATAGTCAGTGCCTACTAAAATGAAGTTAAATTCATAAAACATGAGCTTGAAACTTTTAAAGCCCCAACACATCACCAACCAATAGATCAAATCTTTAAAAAAAAATCAAAAACAAAGTCATAGCAAAATAATAATAATAACCCAATATTGTAAAGCTCAACAACCCAGAAAATATATACTTCAAGCTCTATAATCTTCTTGAATTTAGTAGATAGAACATTAGTTCAAAAAAAAAAAAACCCAGACACCAAAAATCCCCAAAAAGTAAAATTATGTTCAAAAAAAAAAATTACCTGGTTGTTGAAGATGATTATCAGAAAGCAAGCAGAACCCAGATCCAAAAAAAAAATAAAGAAAAAATATATATATATATGAGAGTGTTTTGAGAGTTAAAAAATAAAGGCTAAGAAGAACCCTCAAAAAAAGTAGATTGAAAGGAAAAAAAAAAATAGAATTGGAATGGAAGCTTTAGACAGCGAAACAAAGCATGAATTGTAGAGAGGGAAAAAGTTAGAGAGAGAAAGGAACAAAAGAGAGAAAAAAAGGGGTTTCAAGGAATTGAAAGGGAATGATGACTGCCAGTCGTGCTTATCACTAATGGCAACCCAAATTTTTTTTTTTCTTTTAGAGAAAAAAAAATAACTCAAAATGAACTGTAAAATCTCATTAATAATTAATTAAATTAAATTTATGCAGGTAGAAATATTTAAAGATCAATCAAAACTACAGTGAAAACAAAGTAGAAAAAAAAAACATTTTATGGATGATGATGATGATGATGGGGTTGGTTGATTTCCCTTTGAAATCAATTAACTGATTACAAATTTGAAGTCAATTTTATTTCAAATGTTAAAAATTAAAAAAAATAAACTTTAAAAATGGAATATTTATATCATATATATATATATATATGAAAAAAAGAAGATTAAAAAGGCTTATTGCCTTTCTTTACGGCTTTTTAATCGTTTTACAAAGATTTCATTGTTTTTGTTACTGTTGATGTCCCGGAATCTTTGTGTTTTGTAAGAAATTAAATAGCTTTTTTTTTTTCTTTTTGATAATATAATATTATAAAAAATAGTAATTTGTATAATAATTAAATAAATTTTGGATTAATATGTCATTTTATTATTTTTTAATATTAATGTGAAATTACTATTGAAAAATAAAATTTTAATTTAAATATTAATTAGTTTTAGTGGAAAAATTAAAGTTTGTAAGTTAAAATGGTTTCATATATACGTGGTTGATAAACAGAGTTTTGGGTCCTTTTTAATTGAATTGTAAGGTTTGGCAAATGGAGTTTTGCGAAAGCTTATTGAATTAAAACTTCCAAAACAAAAAAGGTAGGGATGGATAACTTTTTTCATAGCTGATTGGGAATGAAGTATCTGATCATGTTTGTTAAAACATTACCCCTTTGCCACGTGTTTTTATTTGTGGCATATCTTTATTTATCATTTTACATATATTAGCTTTCAGCTATCAGTTAAGTTTTACCATACACTTTCAAATAGTTAGTTAATAGAATCAATTTGTAAGATCAACTATTGTAGTCAACAATCACCTATCAGCCAATTGCCAAACATGGTCATAGTTTTTTTTTTTTTTTAATTGGATTAGTTCATTTATAGAATACATTTTAATGAAATTGATCATTTTTATTTATACTAGAAATTCTTAGCACTCTAAAAAATATTATTATTTATGAAATTGAAATCGAAAAATAAATAAAAATATATATGTGAAAGGAAAAGGAAAAAATTAAAAAACATATATGTAGGATTTTTTTTAATGAAATATGTAGTTTTAAAAATTAAATAAGGGAAAAATTTTGAAGAAATTTAATAAAATATTTATTATTTATGTTAAATAATATTTTTTATTTTTAAATTTTAGTTTTATTTAAATTTTAATGATATGATGAAGAATATATTTACAATCATTCTATGTTTATTTTTGGGTTATAATTTTATTTTTAATTTATTATATATAAAATATTTTTGAGAATATAAGATGTTAATTTTAAGCATTATATTTTAAAATCCGTTAATATTATGAATTTATGATATATAAAATATATAAACTTAAATTACAATAAAATAATTTATTGTAATTCATTGTTAATATGTTTATATATGAAATATAAATTTGAATTATTTTTAAGTAATTGCTATAAATTATTTATACAACTAATTTGCTTATATTTTTTTCGATAATTGTTAATGTCATGCTTTTTTGTCAATTGATATTAGTCTTGTTGTTAATACAGGAGAACGCGGGTTTAAATGTAAAAGATTGATTATGAGTACTTTTATGCATTATATAAAAAAAAGTCCAAAAACGAAATAATTTTTTTACCAAAAATGAAGTGAAAGATTAATTATTTTTTAATACATATTACCTATAAATCCTTGAAGTTCAAACTATTAATTCAACATGTTGAACTGTGTTCATGTACGATCTCAATCGAGTTAAGATTCGATTAACATCGAAAGAGTTAATTTTTAAAGTGAGAAAAATAATTAAAATATAATAAGAGTCTAGAAAATAATATGAACATAGAAATGTATTAAATTTTATTTAAAATAATATATATTATAGGTCTGTCACCGGCCATGATTCAGCATGTAAAGTTAGGTGGTGGGGGCTTTGATTATGCTAATTTGCTTCCCTCATTTATTTATTTATTTTATTTTTTTAGGCCTATTTAGGGTTGGATTATTCGTTTAATTTATACAAGTCGAATTTTAAAAGAGAATATTTTAATTTTGATTTATTAAAAATTCAATATTTAATAATAATTATAAAATACTTTATTATTCTAAACAATAAATTTCGATTCAAGCTAAATCGAAATATGACCCGACCCGGTCCATGGACTTCTCCCATTTTCTATTATTATTAGGTACCAACATTCAACACTTTTACCGACCATTTTCCATTTCTAGCCTAGCACATTGCTTTTTCTTTCCTTCAATCACTAACTATATTATATATATATTTTTATATTATATTGTATATTTTTATATTACAATCATAATCAAATAAGTTAGCTAAATTTAATTTTTTTTAATGCCCATTTGAATTGAAAGTGATACATTGAATAAATATTGTGACCCAATCGAATATTTTGAACAATTTTAAGTTTGAATTAAATTATTTAAATAGAATTAAAATTTAAATTATTAAAATATTCAATTCATTTCGATTAAATCATCAGTGAAATGGTAAAAGAATTTTTTAAAATTTTCAATTGACGTAAATCTCAATTCGATTATTGGACAATATTTTATAAAAAAATATATATATTTAATCATAATATAATAAATAAGATAAGTAAAAGCACAGTTATAATTTCTCTCAATTTCGATATTGAGTAAATTAGTTTATTTAAAAAAAAAGAGCAATTTAATCCTTATATAATTGACCTCTTCCGTCCATCTTAATTTTGATAATGAGCAAATTAGTCTATCTCATCCTCTAAATTTGTTATTATACCGATCGAAATTATATACAATTGACGCAAAATATTAATATTGTGATAAATTGTCATTAATTACTCGTTTCCAAAATCGGCAAGGATTAAATTACTCTAATTTTTTTGAGAGAGGCTAATTTGTTCGATGTTGAAATTGAGAGCATTCAGAGATGTCCTTTTACCTAAAAAATACATGTCCGAACAACTATAAAGTAGAATCAAACTAATATAAAGCATAAACAGACTAAGAATCGAAATAATCCATATTAAAATCGACCTACAAATTAAAACCCACACATGATAATTGCATATTGTATGACTCAAATTCGAACCACTTTCATAAAAAAATTCTAATGTCTCGTTGGCAAAAAGAAACATAAATTTAAATTATTTATTTTAAAGTTAAATTAATTTTAAATTAAATCAAATTAGAATTCAATTAAACAAAAATTTCAAAGTTGGCTAACTTTTGATTATGTATAATATAATTTTTTATATTTAATAGACATGAAATTAAAGTAAAAACTATATTAATCAAATATTCATATAAATTTCACGTTTTAATTTTAAAACAAAAAACAAAATAAGATATATATATTTTGAATAATTTTATTATAGATTTTGATCATATCTGCTATTTTTTTATACAAAACTTAAAATTATTTATAAATTCTTCCTAATCCATAAATAAAAAGATAATATATTTTAGTGCAATCGAACTCACATTATCTTATATTAACAATAATATCCGTATTATGAGAGAATTTTTTTAAAAGAGAGGATTTTGTTTAATTTTATCGTGAACGTCAAATTCAGTAACCACCAACAAAATTCAAGTGTTTTTATTTATTTTTAATATGAGAGAAAAAATAAAATAAAAGGCTTCTATTAGGTGTCGTAATCTGTTGATACCCTTTTCTCAAGGAATATTCTTTTTTCTCACCTTACTTAAAAGGCAACATAAGGGTACAACGGTAATTTTTTAAATCTATTACGTGGACAATAGAACAAGAAAATGGAAAAAATACAAAATCCTAATTTTGCCGCGATTCTGTTGGTCCAGCGCCAACCACAACCGCCAGCGCCGTCAACACCGACCACCACCGCCGACCCTGGACAGGGTGGCTAAGTAAAAAGTTTGATTCTAATATCTCGAAGGCAAAAGGCCTCTAGTTTACAAAGACCGAGTTTCCACACTCGAGTTTGAGTTCTACTTTTTATATTTGTAAATGTGCAGAGATGAAACTACAAATTTATATTTGTGGGTTAAAATTAAATTTTAAAATTTTAAAGTGATTAAAATATAATTTTATTTTTGTATATATTTGTTATTTTAGAGTGCTAAAAGGATTAAACTGATTTTTTCATGGGACCCAAGTAAACTAGTTTATAATTTTAAAATTTTTAAAGGACTAAAATAATAATTTTTCATTTTAAGGCTAGGGCCCCTACCTCCCCCTTGGCGTCATCCCTGAATGTGCATGTTAGTCTCTGTCCTACATTATACATATGCCTTGTGTGGGTTATGTTCGGTTCTTTGTTTGCTATGCATTGTATTAGTTTAATTCTATATTGTAATTTATCATACATATATTTGTACTTGTAACTTTATGTTCTTTATTATTAGTGAAACTTTAACAAAAAAAATATTTGTGTTGAATCCATATATTTAGGTTTAATTATAATTCTAATTCTTTATTATGTTAAAATTTGAATTTAGTCCTTTTTATTTTAATTTGACATAATTTGGTGCTTTCATTTTTATAAAACTATTAGGAGATTCAAATTGATAACTCTATTAGTTATAGTTGTAAAAGTGTTGAAACGGTAAAAAGATAAAAATTAAAACAGTAGCAAGCACTCTGCTAATACGTGGATTTATTATTTGTTGAATATGGTTCATTGAATTTTGCGAGGTTGGTAGTCCTAATTGCATGAACTAGTAATAGTAAGCTCTTTGGAGCATCGTTTCGTTTCTTGCTCGTAGAACTTTCAATGAGTCTAACCACGAACCTAACCATTAGCTTAGGTTTGAAGTAAAGTATATTCAGAACACATGAATCAAATTATAATAGATAGCTTCGATCCGACATGTTTTAAAAAAATAAACATAACAATCCTAGATTTATTTTCGCTATATGTTTTTTTTTAATTCATCATGTAACGACTCGACTTTTAATAGTGTCAGAAAAAGACGATTTTGGGACCTTATTTCTGTAAACCGAGCCCGTAAATATTTATGGAGTTGTTTTATAAATGAATTGAATGTTGGACAAATAATTTAGCCGAATTAGGGCTTAATTGAGATTTAGGGACTAAATCGTAAAGTTCAATTGCTATAGATTTTTAACCAGAAATTGAATATAGTACTTAAAGTGCAATTAATCAAAGGTCCAAAATAGCAATTAGACCCTATTAAATTTATATTAGTGGACGGTATAATATTAACATTCTCTTGCAATAGGAGTCAAATTGCATTTTGCCTATTTGTTTAAAAAATGAGAAAATTAACCTCTGTATATTAGATTAAAGAGCAAACTGACCATTTCTGTTAAAAATTGTATCCATTTCTACTGTTGAAAACTTGTGCGACTGATAGAATAATCAAACAGTTACGTGGTGTGTCGCGTGTACCTTATTCTAACATATATGGACCGGTTTTAAATTGTAGAAATAAATAGAATTTTTAATAGAATGATCATTTTGCTATTTGATCTAATGTACATTTACTGATTTGCGTGTATTTTGAGCAAATAGGATAAAATGAAATCTGACTCTTAGTACAATGGCCTCCATTATATTTTTACCCAAAATTATAAAATGACTGCAAATTAATCCCATAACCAAACATATAATCTTAATTTAAGCGAAACCCAACAAACCTTTTAAACATAATTTAATTACAGCCTAAAGCTAAAAATTGATTAATGACCTAGCTTACTCTTCTATTAGATAAGGACCCTATTTCTCTAATGAAAACCTTATAAATGTTAATGTCCTTAACAGGGGCGAAGCCAGAATAATTTTTTAGGGGGGCCGAATGAAAATTTAATTTTTTATAGTCTATATATTTATAATTTTTAAAAGATTAAATCAATTTTTTACAATTTTAAGAGGGGCCAAAGTGCAATTTTACCTTTACTAATTTAAATTTTTTTTTAAAAAATAAAAGGCCTAAATGACAATTTATTATTTTAGGGGGCCGGGCCCATGCCAACCCCCCTAGAATCGCCTCTAGTCCTTAAAAAAGAGATAAATTGTAAATATATTTGTATTAACATATAATTAAATAATTTTGATCATCAAGTAAATGAATTTAGAGCTAATACGATTGCACATGCTCTTGTCGGATTGATGAAGCAATTTTCTATTGATCCACATATTTTTCAAGATATTTCTTTAATAGTAACGGATCAATTACGAAGAGATAATTCTTCTTCTAGCTTAGAGTACTATGGTTAATGTGTAATTGTTATTATTTTATAATATAAAAAAAAACATAGCACACAAATAACATATGAATATAGCATCACTACTTGGATTTATAAAAAAATATATAAAACAAATTATTAAGTAGTGTATAAAATTTTCAATAAATTAATAAAAATTTAAATGCATAAATAAACAATATGAAAATATAAAAAAAATTAAATTAAATTATAATGATAACTTATGCGAAATATGAGATGAAGTAAGAGACATGTACAAACACGTTAGAATATATGTAATAAAAAGTAACCGATCTGTAAAAATATTAACATATTGCCGATTGAGTCTTAGCTCAATTAGTATAGGTATTGTTGCCACTTACCAATGTAGAAAGTCGTAGGTTCGAGTGCGCTGAAATACAATATCCTCCTATTTATGGGTTGAAGAAGAGCTATAGTCATTTCTAGGCTCCCTCTTAAAAAGAGCAGTTACGATCAACATAATTTCCTTTTATTTTTTTTTATTTTTTACTTTTGCTTTGTTTGGAACATTTTAGATTTTTTTTAATATTTTGGAACAATTTCCTTTTAATTTTTTTAGTCTTTTATATTTTGAATATTTAAGAATTTGTATTATATTTTTTTTGAATTTTTTTAATATTTGCATAATTAACATCTCACATGACATTATTTTAGGCACGTGACGATATCACTAAAAGTTAACAGTTAAATTGGTCAACGGGCACGTGATAATATCACTAAAAGTTAACAGTTAAATTAGTCAACGACATTTTGCATTAAAAGAGAAATTAAATAGATTTAAATTTGTTTGATAAGGGATTAATTGGGTGCAAATTAATTAAGTTTAAATGATTATTTTTTATTTTTCATTAAATTTTTTTACTCTTAAACCTAAATAATACTTTTTTTCAATTTAAAATTTTTTCTAAACTCGAACTTTTGTATATATATTATTTAAATTATAGATGACTTGTGAAGTAATCTCAATTCATAAATTGATGTTCATGGATTAAGGTATTCCAACCTAATCCAACATTTAACTAATTTCATTCACATGAAAAAAAAGTGAACAATTTAAGAAAATTTAAAAAAAATAATATAAACAATTAATATGCAATATGTGTATTAATAAATGATTATCTAATCACAGGAGTTAGGTGAGATTGTAAGGGTCTTTCCTACCTTAATCAATAGTCAATGGTTCAATTCTCGCCCCGAGTATGGAGCAACTTTAAAACTCGTGACCAGCATCTACCCCTTAATGGGCCTACAAAATGCGAAAGATTAATTACTGAGCTCGCTCTGATAGATACAATGAGAAATAAAAAATAAAAAATCAAATTCTAATAGTCTTCAAATTTTCGAAATTTATCAAATTATACAATAAAATTATATTGAAAATAAATATTTTACTAAAAAAATAAAGGAAGGTTTGTTTACTTAAATCGTTAAGCATGTATAAAAAATAAAATAAAATAAAATTTGTTAAGCATTAATATCTTGTGCCTAATTTATTTATTTACTTGCCAAACATTTAAGTTGAAGCCCCTAACCTATATAGCACGATTTAGATTTACAAGGTTAAATTATAGTTTTGGTCTGTTTACTATACTTGAATTTATGATTTGGTCCTTCTACTTTAATTTGATATAATGTAATTCTTTTATTTTTAATTAATCATATTAACTGAAAATAGTTAATGGTGTTAATTATTCAGATTAATTAATTCTGATATGAGGATCAAATTATATCAAATTAAAATATAAAAATTAAATTTAAAATGTGAATATAGTAGAAGGACTAAAACTTAATTTGACCATTTTATAATTTTTGTTTTACAGATCTATTAATCGGTATTTATAGTCATCGTTTAAAAGTTATTTAAATTATTTTTTTTTATTTTTCTCAAATGAAGAAAGAAATAACATATTACGCAATTTTGTATATTTTTGTTAGATTAATATTTTAACGATCCAACCATTTAATTTATTAATATAATTGTATTTTTCATATATGTAAATTTTCCAATTGATTAGATATCTCTATCATATCGATTTGAAATATTGTATACGTTAATATTTACTGAACGACTGGGTTTTTTTACTTAAAACAAATAGTCAGAAAATTTTAATTTACGATAAATTTGACATGCATGATCTATATAAGAAGGGAATATGGAATATAACATTGAGTTATTAAAATATTAATCTAAGAAATACGTAAGGGTGTAAAACCATATATAGGTTAAAATATATCATAAGTCCATGTACTCTTCAAAAATTTGGAAATTAGTCCCTGTACTTTTATTTTCAGGAATTTAATCCCTCAATTTTTTCTTTTGATAATTGTTGGTGGTGAATGGGGTTGTTTAGGATTGAACCGAATATCTTATGCATATAACATAATTCAAAATTCAAGTTCTATTGTTAATACAACTATTTTGTTTTTCAATTTATTGATTTGACATTTTGAAAAAAAAAACTAATACTGACTTAATAGCCATGTAACAAAAAAAAATTATAATAAACCTGAATTTAAAAAAAAAAGTAAATTCTAAATTTATAAAGAGTACGTGAATTTATAACATATTTTAACCATATATATAACACTTTAATCAATACTACCATATACCAATTAACGTTTCGACTTTATAAATAAAACTCGATCATGACTTTTGAAAATTCTTATATTATCCAAAATTTTCATTTTTTTTAAAATTTTAATGTTGGATATTTATATCTAACACACATGAGTTAAATTTTTTTTCAAATTATAGAAAAAAAAAGGTTAAAAAATATTACACATTAAATTTACATTTATTTCAAACACATTCATATCTAAATAGCATAATCCCTTTCTCCCTCATTTCATCCCTATATATATAGTTCCCAATCCAGTCACTCCTCAAGTAGTCATTTATTTTAAATTTCATTGCTTTTTAAATATCATCCATGGCGTATAAGCTTCTTAAGTCATTGGAGGTGGTGGCGATTTCAGTGTTGTTTGTAATATTGCAAAACTGGGCAAATGCAAAGCCCCAAGTGCCATGCTATTTCATTTTTGGGGACTCCTTATCCGATAATGGCAACAACAATAACCTTAACACCTTGGCCAAAGTCAACTATTCACCCTATGGCATTGATTTTCCCAAAGGACCAACAGGAAGGTTCAGCAATGGCAAAAACATGCAGGATTATATTGGTTTGCCCTTCTCTCTCTCTTCTCCATTTGCTCATATTATATATATATATGTATTATATATCGAGGAGCTCCTTTGGGAGGAGTCTTTGACGTGTTATTCAACGGGTGGTCGTCTGGTTTCTCAATAACCGAAGATATTGTCTTTGTGTCGAGGTTTTGTCCCAAACTTTCATGGAGAGAGCCATGTATGGTTCACAGAGAGGGGTGCTTCAGTTGATGGTAGCTACAATATTCGGGGGAGGTGTTAGTATTGTGTGCGAAAATAATTATGGGGCTACCTAAGTGGGGGGCGGCTCAATCACTAACCTGAGGCTTATATGACCCTTACTTACTATGTAGTCCAAGTGTTACCATGGTTGCACGTAAAGGAGGGTGTAAGCCTCAGGTTAGTGGTTCAAGTCACCTCGCACTCAACTAATTTCGTAATTATTCTCATGCACAATATTAACACCTCTCTTGAGTCTTGTAGATACCACTAATTGAGGTACACGACTCTCCGCAAAGATTGGGGACAATGTTTTTTATTATTAAGGGATCGATCAACTACCCTGCGAATGACACTTTAAATACTTCTCCATAAAGACTTGGTCCCCTCAACATGTACACATGCACCACGTGTTTGTGTGTATATATGTATATTCATAGTTTACATTCAATGGTTTATTGATCTCGTTTAGCATTGTTGTTGGTGTAGCGGAATTAAGGATGACAATGGGTAATGGGAGTTACTTTTTACTCATCTTGATTCTAACTAAAGGTGAAGTTAGAATTTTTTATTAGGAGGGAGGGAGCAAGTTAGATTATAAATTTTTAAATGAGCCCAAAATATAGTTTTACCGTTATCTTAGCTTAAAGTTTTTATAGTTATTAAAAGGATTAAAATATAAATATTCTATTTTTAAAGGTAAAAATTGAATTATAAAATTTGGGGACAAAGTGAAATTTTACTATTGTATTGGCTTAATTTTTTTTTTTCAATTTTTAAAGGGACTAAAATAAATAGAATTTTGGGGAGGGGGATCTCCTTGCCTGCCCCTAGTGCTACCTAGACCTGCTCATAGGCTAGACCATCCATCCAAGCCCGAAGACCTTTCGGAAAAATATGAGGGTTTAGATAAAATACGAGGTTTGAAAAATAGGTTTAGATAAAATTTAAGACCCATTTTTTAAAGGGTCGAGCTTAGGCAATATTTATTTGGCCCAGGCCTAATCAGAATATATTATGTTATAAAAAATATTATGTTAATTATATATGTTAAATAATTATTATATATATTTATATTTATATTAAATTAAATCACTAACAGAACAACAATTAAACCCATTGTCCAAAATCTAAAAAAAAAATTACCCAACTAAATAACCCAACCAAAAATATAAAATTTTAAAATTATATTTAATACAATAAAATATTTATTATATTTATTTGTGTTTTGTAATATAATAAAATATTTATTATATTTATGATAATTTTTTTAATATAAATACTTTTTAATGTGTTAGAAAACTTTTATTTTAGCCTTTTTTTAGTGCATTATATTTTTGGAGATAAATCTCAAAATTATATATGAACTCTGATTTAATGTGTAATTGTATACATAAACTTTAATTTTGATTTAATCGTGCACATTTAAAGAAATAAATACATCAATTTATTTTTATATTGGATAAATATAATTATTTATGTATGCAATACATAAACATAAAATAATGTTATATCAATAATTGTGTTAATAATTTATAAAAATTGGATCAAATCAAAATTTTATATATACAATTGCACATTAAACCATAATTAATGTATAGTTTTGGGATTTATCCCTATTTCCTAAAATTTTATTTTTAAATAAAACCTAATCTAAAAGAAATCAAATATGGGTAGGCCTCATCGGAGCTGAGTTTATCTTTCTTAAATTGAATCAGGTTTGGATAAAAAAAGATAAACTCATTTTTCGGGTCAAACCCAAGCTTAGAAATTTAATCTAAATATCTTGTATGGGTCCGACTCATATTAAAATTGCTTAGGATCAATTTCAAAATTTTATACCTATAACATAATACTTTTGCCACTAAGCTAAGACATCGGTGGCTAACATTTAATTTGTTTTATATTATATGTTAGCTGAGCATCTGGGGTTCAGACGTTCTATGCCTCCTTTCGCCGAATCAAAAGGGGAAAACATTTTGAATGGTGTGAACTACGCGTCTGGTGCTGCCGGCATTCGTGACGAAACTGGAAAAGATCTGGTAATTATGGAAATTGTTTTCTTTTATGTCAAATTCTGATTTTGATCCTTCTATTATGTTAAATTTGGGGATTTAGTCCTTATACTATTTTGCATAATTTAATTTCTCTACTTTTCATAACGGGTCAAATTCTATTATCAGTCAATATATTATGCGTAATTTGCGAATTTGATCTTTATACTCTCATTTAGTTAATTTTAGTCTTTGCACTATTTGAATTTTGGAATTTCATTCCTAGCCCAAGTAGTGATAGTTGAATCTATCAGGTTAGAATGAACAAATCCGAGTGCCTTATGCATAATACAGAGACTAATAGCAAAATTTAACTTTTATAATATCATCAGACATTAGTTAGTCCAAATAGTTAGCACCGACAACCAATTTCAATTAAATGGCTAAAGAGGGTTTCTTTTAAGCACCCCGACACAAGTAAATCCATGTCAACATGATAAGTTGGAAACGTGTTTTTAGGGGAGGGGGGCAAGCAATGGCATCCCCCCAAAATGAATTTTTTTTATTAGTCCCTTTAATATTTAGGAAAAATATAAGTCAGTATAATGTTAAAATTGTATTCTTGTCCCCCAATTTTTTTTTTTTTTGGATCCATAAACAATTTTCTAGCTTCGCCCCTAAGTGTTTTAAAGAAAAATCAGTGCTAACATTTTAACCAAAATATGTAACGATATAAACTATTGAGTGTAATAAATAATATTATAAAAATAGAGAGACCAAATTATGAGCTAGTCTTAAACTTGAGCATAATAAAAAGGTGTTTCAATGTCGAATACGTATTCAGGATTGATAAATCTCTCATATAACAAAGCATGCATGTAGTCTTAAACCATATCGAGCGTTTAATCACACAATAAGAACTTTAATACTTTATATTAAATCATTTTTAACCTGACCCTTGAACACATTTTTGTGCGAACCCACAACATTACATAACGATATACACTTATTGATGTAATGTGCAGGGTGAACGAATACCCTTGGACAAGCAGATACAAAATCACAAAATTATAATATTGAGACTTTTTAGGTTAATGCGAAACAATACAGAGACTAAATTGCTCTTAAACCGATGTATTTATTCAATTCAAATCGGAAGCAACGACTACATCAACAATTATTTCAAGCCAGAGTTCTATGACACTAGTCGACGCTTTACTCAGACGCAATATGCTACATTGCTCGTTCACCAACTCTCGAACCAACTTAAGGTGATCGACACTTCTTTTGTCTCAATAAAAATGTTGTAAATGATTTTTTGTCAAGTTTTTTAAACTTTTGAATTACTTTAAATAATTTAATCAATTTTGTAAATAATAAAAATAAAAATAAAAAATATTTTTAAATTATAAAATTTTTCAATAATAAATTTAAAATAATAATATGCGAAAGTTGAATTTTTTTACCACTAAAAATCAAAATGTTATAATTTTATTGGGATGAGGGAGTATTCTATTTTCTACTATTTTTCTAATTAAATTAAGAGTCATCAAAATGTTATAATTTTATCGGTATAATAATAAATTGAGCCCGTAACATTTGTATTTTTTGTTAATTTGACCATTATTATTATTTTTTAAGCTAAGTTTGGCCCTCAACATTTTAAAATGAGTTGAATTTGATCATTAACTTTTTAAAAAGAGTCAAATTGTTATTTTTTAATGGAAATACTGACTAAAACGTTAAATTTTTTAACATGGCAAACCATATGACAATCCTAGTATACTTCACGTTTTTTTTAATATTTATGAACTTTATATATTTTTTGAATTTTAAATATATTATTTTTTTGAATATTTTATAATTTTAGATTATTTGTCGATGTATTATATAAGACAAATAGTGTCACGTCAACATGAAGCATACATGGGTTGCCACACGGGTTGTCATACCAACATTGTTACAAAATTAATGCTTTAGTTAATATTTTCGTTAAAAAACGATTTGACTCTTTTGGAAAGATTAATGGCCAAATTGACAAAAGATATAAATGTTGAGAGCTAAATTTATCATTATGTCATTTTCTTATCATTTCTTTTGAGATGATTGATTGATAAATTAATGGCATAATGATAAAATTAGCCCACAATGTTTACATCTTTTGTCAATGCGGTCTTTATTCTTTTTGTTTTGAGCTAAATTTGGACATTAACTTTTCAAAAATAGTCAAATCAATTTTTTTAATGATAATATTGTCTAAAACATTAGTTTTTTAACGATTTTTGTGTGGCAATCTGCATGGGAGTCTAATGTACTTTATGTTGACATTTCATTATTTGTCTTATATGGCGTTAACAAATAATTTAAAAATTATAAAATATTCATAAAAATTCAAAAATTAACATGAAGTACACGTGGATTACCATTTGAGTTGTTGTGTTTAAAAATTTAACGTTTTAGTAAGTATTTCCGTTAAAAAAACAACAATTCAACTCTTTTTGAAAGGATTGTAGTCAAATTCAACTTTCTTTTAAAACGTTGGGTCAAACTAACAAAATATTTAAACATTAAAAACTAAATTTATCATTATACACAATGGGGGAGCCAAAAAATTATTTTGGAGGGAGAAATTAAATTGTATATTTTTACAATAGTAAAAATGCAATCACTATTTTAATAGTCTATATCTTATAATTTTTAAGAGATTAAATCAATTTTTTATTATTTTTGGGGGTCAAAGTACAATTTTACCATTGTTAATTTAAAATTTTATAAATTATAAATAGCATAAATAAAAAAATTTTCTATTTTAGGGGGGCCAGGCCCCTACCAACCCCTGGCTCCGCCACTGATTATACTTAAATTAATTTAGCACATTAACACCCATTTTTTAAATGAATTTAATTTAAAATTATTTTTAAAATTTAATATTTTTATTTAACCTAACCGTATTTTCTCAACTAATACTTGTATAACAATAACATACCACAGACTTTGTACAACAATGGCGCAAGGAAGTTTGCGGTGTATGGACTGTCGCTTATTGGTTGCGCCCCATTCCCAATTTTGGAGTACGGAACCAATGGATCATTTTGTGTCGATAAAATAAACAACGCCGCTGCACTTTTCAACGAGAGGCTTATGCCATTGATACATCAACTTAACAATGGTCTACCCTATGCTAAATTTACTTATCTTAGTCCTTCTCCAAATTCGACGAGATTCGGTAAATAACTAATCTCATATAGATTCATTTAATAATGTTTATAGTTCGGTTAAAACTAAATTAATCGATTAAATTAATCTAATTCGATTAATCGATCGATGGTTAAATTTAGTTCGGTCGGAGGTCGATTAATGATTTTTTAGAAATTACGGTTATCGGTTAATTTAGTTCGAAATCGGGTAATTAATCAAATTAACCAATTAACGGAAATAATATATATATAATTGTTAACTTTTTGTTTGGTTGTTAACTTTTAAGATTTATGTAGTGTTTTTAATGTCTTATTTTCTATTTTCACCTCCATTCAAAGTTTTTTGAACTATTAAAAAAAAATGAACATTAGCAATATATTTTTATATGTTTTATATTCATTTTAATCAAAAGACAATATATATATATATATATATATATATAAATTTCGGTTAATTCGGCTAACCAACTGAATTAACCGAAATATTTCGGTTCGGTTAATATATTTGAAAAAAACTTCGGTTCGGTTAACGGTTAAAGATTTTTACATTTCGAGTAATTCGATGAATGGTAATTCGATTTGGGTAATAACCGAACCGACTGTTTAAACACCCTTAGATCCGTTCATGAATTGGGTAATTTATTCAGTTTTGATGGAGTTTAGAAAAAGAAATTGACATTTATTTTGAATTGATTCAACTATAATTCAAATTAAATATAATTTTTAAATTTGAATTTAATTACAAAATATATAAAAATATTTTATAATATATGAAGTTTTTGGAATTGGGTTGATACATGGATAGGTTTAGGTTAAACCTGTTCATGGGTCAGGTCACCCGTCCAGGCTTGAAGGCCCACCAAAAAAAGAGGGATTTGACAAAAAACGAGACTAAAAAATGGGCTTGGGTAAAATTTAAGACCCATTTTCTATATGGGCTGAGCCTTGGGCAATATGCTTTTGGCTTGAGTCTGGCCCGACTCAAATATATTATGTTATGAAAAATATTATATTAATTATGTATGTTAAGTAGTAATTATATATATATTTATATTAAATCACTATCCCAATAATAATTTAACTCATTACTCAAAACTTAAAAAAAAACTTTACCCAACTAAATAACCCAACCCCAAAAATATATTTTTTAAAATTATATTTAATACAATAAAACATTTATTATTTTAATTTTAATTTTTTAAATTTTTAATAAAATAAAATAATTATTATATTTATTGTAGTTTCATTTAATATAAATACTTTTTAATGTATTTTTAATATGTTAAAAAAACTTTTATTTTAGCATTTTTAGTGCATTATATTTTTTAAAATATATTTTAAATAAAAACTAAATCTAAAAGAAATCAAATATGGGCGGGCCGGTTCGGGCCTGAGTTCACCTTTCTTAAATTGGATCGGGCTTGGGGATAAAAAAAGTAAGCTCATTTTTCGGGTTAAGATGGGCTCATGCTTGAAAAATTGGTCTAAATACCTTACATAGACCCGAACCTGTCTCGGCCCATAAGCACCTCTAGTTCAAGTTTAACTACAATAGATTTAGGCTAAGAAAAACGCCCATTCAAATCGTAATGTTTGATTAGCTTTATTATTATTATTATTATGAAATGTGGTATTTAAATTATAAATTTGATCCCTTTCTCATTTAAAAGTGTACACCATCCAATAAATTTTTGGGTAAATAAAGACAAATTTGAAAGTTTAGGTATTATTTTTAATTAAAAAATTTCAAGTACCAATCTGAGAATTATGATATAATTCAAAGGTTAATTTTTTTTATAAAAAGCATGAGAAAAATAATAATTTAATTTTGTCGAAATAGTTTCATCAATAAAACTCCTTGTGTTATCGAATTTGAATTTATTACAATAATTTTAAGATACGATACATAAATTTTGATTTGTGCACAATATTGCTGTTGAATGAAAAGCTAATTTAAATGTGTTGTGTTATTGTTGTATAGTGTCGAATGGTACGTGTTGCACAATTGGCGGTGGCGGCGGAGAGCTTTGTCTCAAAAATTCGACGCCGTGCAGGAATCGAGGGCGATTCCTATTTTGGGACGGTTTCCATCCTACCGAGGCTTGGAACCAGAAGGTTGCCGAAAGGGCTTATAGCTCCGAATCTTCTCTCGAAGCTAACCCGTTTAACATTCATAAATTAGCAGAACTCTAAAGCTTCATAAGAATAATAATGAAGATGATGATGATTCAAATAAAGTTTGTTGAAAATTTGAAAGAGACAAAAGAAATCTTATTTTGTTTGGAGAGATCAATGAAGTAATAATATTGTTTAATGAAATCTGGATTCAATATTTGATTTGATATTTAAGTTTTTTTGTCTTAATTTATATCCGAGTTTGGTTTGTTCGATTTGCTTTTGGTTTATGGTAGGTCAGTTTTGCTGCCCACTACTTTCACACTTTTGTTTGTGTGATAGTGGAACATGTAGTTGGTGGTTTTTTACGGGGAACTATCACTACAAATATCAACTAAACTTAAGGTCTTTAAGCATTGGAAAATAAAATAAAAAATCATCTAGTGAGGTTTTCGAGTGTTGAGAAGACTTTGGCGGTTTTTAGTTTTTCGTAGAATTAAATTTGACATCCTCGTCGGTGGTATGACATGCTCGTCAATGGTGTCATAACATTTGGATTTTGGCATTTGGTTCAGGCAATGGCTGAAAGTATTTATGTTTGATCTTTTTTGTTGCTCTATATTGTAAACCATTATTTATGCTAATATGATTTCAACGCTTAATTTAATATCCAGATCAAACGATATTGCGTGGTCCAGTGAATATTTGACACATGTACTCCAATAAAAAAATATAGGTACTTAATTGGGACAAGAGAAATTCATGTATCACATTGAACATTGAAGCTAAATTTATTTGCTTAATTGGGACAAAAAGAACCACTCAAGTAATAAATTGAAAAAACTCAGGTATCAAATTGAACATTGAAGCCAAATTTAAATACTAAATTGAGATAAAAAAAAAAACTACGATACCAAATTGAACAAGCATTGAAGCCAAACTTAAGTTCCAAATATAGTACATTAACCTAACACCAACAGGTTAATGACGTCCAGATAATCCAAATCAAAAGAGCAATCAATATTATCATCCATCGAATCAGTTAAATTAAGAATTAGTGATTTGATTGATTGAATCACCGATCAAGTTTTTAAAACATTAGTTACAGTCAAAATTGCTTATAGCTTTGAATTTCCTTCGAAAGCTCGTCCATTTAATTTAGTATTTGTTATATTATCACTAGAATATTTTAGCTTCGCAAATAAATTGGGTTAATATTTAGTACATTGACCGTCTACTTTTTAAATTCCATAAACAAAGTTAAAAATTATTACATACGTGTTACTTATCCTCACTTTAGCCCAATTTTTGGAATCTAAAAATTTCACTTGAGTACTAAATATTTTTATACACCCTAAATGAAAATCATAACTTTTTTTTTTTTAACAATCTGGTTATAAATTCTGATCATATCTGCTCTTTTTAAAACAATACCTAAAACTATCCATAACCCCTCCCTAACTCATAAGTAGGAGGATAATGTGCTTCAACGCATTCGAACTCATGTCCTCCTATATTGGCAACAATTTCTTTATTAATTGAGTTAAGACTCAATCTACAATCATAACTTTTAAATCAGAATATAAAAAAAGTGAATTATATAATTAAGGTATACAGATTACTCTCCTTGTATACACCAATATTAAATGCTCCTTGTCCTATTTGACAACAAGGGTAGATAAAATTTACCAAAAATAGTAGATACCAATTAAAAATTTAAATTTCTTAAATTGGACCACAGTATTTTTTGCATTTATAAACATATCCTCCACTCCACCCAAAATTTTCAAAAAAAAAAAAATTGAAATTTCTAGGAAAATGATTAATTTATTCGAAGTATTTTTCACTTTTACCCTCCTCGTATTCACTTCAGTAGCTATTTTTCTACTTTGACTATGCAATTTTTATTGAAATTTTAATTTCAAATCATTCTAACCACACCCCTAAACTATCGAGGTTATATCAATTAGGTCCTTTCGTTACTAAAACTGTTAAATGACGCATCGGATCTTACGTTTCATGCTTTAAATGAAAATTTTATATTAATATTGTAAAAATAGATTTTCTTTTAAATCTTTATTTTGAGGTTCCCAAAACTTTTACTGAAGTTTTATTGTTCACTCTTTTTTTTTTTTAGTTTACTTTATTTTAATTTTTCTTTTAAAAGTTATGCGACAAAAAAATATATTTCCTTAAAATTTTTATTTTAAATTTAGCTATATAAGATATGGAGTGTCATTTAATGATTAAATTAATGGTTTCAATATTTGGTACATTGATAATGTACTTTTTAAATTCCACAAACAAAGTTAAAAATTGTCACGTACGTGTCACATTTTATTTATATATTTAATATTTTACTATACTCAATTGGACACTCATCATCACTTTAACCCAACTTTTGGAGTCTAAAAATTACACTAACATTGTACTAAATATTTTTATACACCCTAAACGAGACACTGTGACTGTCACATCTTGAATTATATTTGTAAAGTTTAAAAGCTTCATTGGCAACTTATTATTTCTTTATATATTTATACTATTATTTAAACACGGCCTTAATTGAGTCACCAACTCAATAATAAAATTACAAAAATACCTTTTCCTTTAAATTATGATACTTTTTGTCTTCTTTCATATTTTTATATCATCTTTAAATAAAAGAATTATAAATTATAAATCTAGAAAGTAAATACGTATTTAATAATATTAAAATACAAATTTATTACCACTCATTTTACATTAATATACATGGTTAATACATGGTTAATATTAAATGCTCCTTGTCCTAGCTAGATAAAATTTACCAAAAATAATAGATACCAAATAAAAATTATATTTCTTAAATTGGTCCACAGTATTTTTTGCATATATAAACAGATCCTCCACCCAAAATTTTCAAAACAATAAAATTCTAGAAAAGAAAATTGAAATTTCTAGGAAAATGATAACATTCTTCAAATTATTATTCATTTTGGCCCTCCTAGTATTCACTTCAGGTACTATTTTTCTACTTTAACCATGCATTTTTATTTAATTTTTAAATTTAATTCTCTATTAACTTTTTAAAACATCTTAATTAAAAATCTAGATTTAGATTTCATTTCTTATATAAATTATAACAATGAAATGTGTAGATTATATATAAAATAGTTATGATTCAACCTTTTAGTTCTAGTGATTAGGGATCAAATTTTAATAACCTTGAATATGTATATACTAGTTTGTAAGAAATAGATGTGTAAATGTTTTATTATAAAGTTGTGTACTAATAAATTAATTAATTTATGAAAAATAATTATAATTAATGATAACAAAAATAATGTTATTATAAAATTTTGCAATGTGAAAATGAACCAAAATTAAAGTTTGATGTATAAAAATGCACTAAATTAAAGTTGATGTATAACATTGTAAATTATATCAAAGTTTATGTATAAATTTTGCATTTATCCCTATAAAAAACAATAACAATAAAACTATGAGTTAATTGCACCAAACACCCCCAAATTATGACCCTCATTCTAATTACACCCTTAAACTGTCGAGGTTATATCAATTAGGTCCTTTTGTTACTAAAACTGTTAAATGACACATCAGATCTTACGTGACATGCTTTAAAATGAAATTTTTATAGGAATATTGTAAAAATAGATTTTTTAAAAAATATATTTTGAGGTTCCCAAAACTTTTATAGAAGTTTTATCGTTCACTTTTTTTTTCAGTTTGTATTATTTTAATTTTTACTTTTAAAAGTTATGCGACAAAAATATATTTCCTTAAAATTTTCATTTTAAATTTAGCTATATAAGATCTGGCGCATCATTTAACGATTAAATTAATGGTTTTTATAATAAAAAACTTGATTGATATAACATCGATAGTTTAGGGAAGTGATTAGATGTTTTGAAGTTTGGGGACCAATTAGTATAAGGGTCATAGTTTGGAGATGTCTAGTGCAATTAACTCTAAGAATAATTTAAAACAGAGTCCTATAAATTGTAATATACGTATAATAATTAAGTAAATCTTAAAGTACAATATTTAATATAATTTAAAAAACAATGAGTATAAGAGTAATTTATTTCCATTATTAGATAGAGCATTGTAATGATATATATATATATATATATGATATTTGAGAAGTACAAGTGCATAGATTTTAAGTTCACAAATATTTATTTTTGCCATTGTAAAAATAGCCAAAGTGAATTGTGCACAATGTGAAGAAGAAATGGGGATTTGTGATGAAAATTGTAGTTCAAGATGTGAAGCATCAAAGAATGGGAAAGGAATATGTGCGACATCGTCACTAAATGGTATCAGAACATGCAAATGCTTGTATGAATGTAGTGGCAATGGTAACAACAACGACAATGATGACAATAAAGAAGAGTATGAAAATCCAGAATGCAACATGGGAATTGGACGATGCGGTGTATTTTGCAATGATGATTGTTGTAACCATAATTGTGTAAAAAGGTTCAAAGATGGGTATGGCACTTGCATTGGTGATATTGGTACACCAAGTGCATATAATTGTGTTTGCTATTATCATTGTCATTAAACATGACATATTTACCATTTGTATGTAGTCTATTTATAATGAAATAAAGAAAAATGTTCGATGAATTATTCGTAAAAAAATTGATTTATTTGTTTTTATTTATTTTTATTTATCTAAGCTAAATGAAAATGAATGAGAATTTAAGATTAAGCTATTATACGGACAAAAAAATGAACTAAATATACATTGTTCAAAATTTTTTTTGTATAATATTTAAATCTTAGATTGTAACAACCTAAAAGTTAGTGGTACCAAAAAATGTGATTTCGGGATCCCGTTTTCGTAAATTGAGCCCATAAATATTTATGGACTTATGTTGCAGGTGGATTAAATTTTTTATAAGTAATTTAGTCAAAATTGCGATTAATTAAGGTTCAGGTACTAAATTGTAAAGTCCAATCGGTATAGATTTTTAATTTGAAAATGGATTGAGGATTTAAATAGAAATTAACCAAAGATGAAAAATAGTAAGTAGAGAGTAAATAAACATAAGTTAGTGGACGATATAACATCATTAAGCTTAAAAGGTAAAAAATTGATTAATTAAAGATAATCATAATTAATTAAGTTAAAAACCTAAATTAATCTATGTATATATATAATGTTTAGTGGAACGAAAGAGGCTATCATCTTTTCCAACCGAAATTGAAGAAGAAGAAACCTTGGGCGCCATTGAAGGAGGGTTTCAAAGCTTTTAATAAAAATTTGGCTAGTGCAATTTAGTCTTTTTCTTGCAAATTTTATGTTTTTGAGCTCATGAGAGCTTAATCTAGCTAGCTCCTGTATCAAATTGTAAAATTGTTAAATTTTTGAAAGTTGTCTTTGTTGAGAATTGAAAGTTTTAGGTGTTAAATTGATAGATTTTAAGCTCAGATGTAAAAAAGGACTAAATTGTAATGCTTAATTGATAGTTTCATACACTAGGACCAAACTGAATAAATTATAAAATTAACTATAGAAATAAGAAATAAGAGGTCCATAATAGAAAATAGTGAAATCAAATTTCAATTTGGAGTTTTAAATTGAAAGTTATGTTAGTCCCTATTTTAAGGACTAAATTGGATAAAATAAAAAAATTGTAAATAACAATTAATTGTGAATTTGGTTGATTATTGATGGTTTAGTATGTTTATGTTAACCCATAGCCAACGTCGACCTGAATTCCTCGAGAGGAAAATGAAAAGCTAAAGTTGCCGATGAATAACTTGGAGTTTAGATTTGTATTTCTACAATTAGAATCGCTTAAATTTTTGCATATTTGCATTTTATAGCATGGTAACATATTGATGTAAGTTGAGATTGATTAGTTGGATTGAATTGGTATGAAAATGATTGGTTTTAGAGATGGAGGACTAAATTGAAAATAGTACAAATTGATGGAAGTATGAAATTGACTTTGAATTTTATTGATTCATGTTATGATGCATGGAAATTGAATAATTGTTACCCTATTAACTATTCTGGTATAGTCAAATACAATTGGCATACCATAGGATAGATCGAGTATGAGTTACTTTGACTACGTGTTAATGAGTGTTGAGCACAACTTTTACTTCGATTATAAAGATGAGCACTAGGCACAATTTCTTTACTTCAAGATTGTCTGATAAGGCATTGGGTGTCAAACTGGTGTATTGGTTGGACCTGCATATCCATTCGAGTCTGATTCAGGGTAATAATGACTTAAAATGTAAAATTTGAAAATGATATTTGAAATGAACTACTATTGTGAAATACTATGTGAATCGGATTATAAACCCGAAAGATTGATATGAGTTTGGACAAATCAATTGATTTGATTTTGAAATATGATACGCTATTACTGTTGCTCCTAACTTAATTTGTTGAACATGTTAAATTGAACCATATGGCATGATTGGTACATTTAACAACATGTTTTGCATTTTATAAGATGACATGAGTATTGAATTGCATACATTAGCTTAACTTGCATTTGATATTTGAATTGTAGAAATACCACTGACTTTATTACTCAGTGTACGATTTTATTTTCCGTGCGCAAGTTAGGTTAAATACGAGATCCTGAGCATCAACTTTAACATCCAGATAGAATCCCAAACTCAATGAAGTTGGTGAATTTCCTTTGTTAGTTAAATGGCATATAACTAGTATAGTCCTTTTGTATTTTGCTATGTTTGGAATGGTTGAATTGGAAATTGATAAATTTTTATATTTGGATATATGCAAGTTTGGTATGGAAATGTGGTATAATTGGTTAATGCTTTGTTGATAATGGCATGTTGTGATAATGGTTGGAATGCTTATAATATATGTGAAATGGTACCTTTAGGGATATGAATTGGTTTGGACAATCTAGTAGTTGGTTAAGGTTTATCATGTATTATTGGTAAAGAATGTTGGTTAAATGAATTATGAAATGTTGATATTGGTAGTGAGGATGCATATGGTTGTTTGTATGTGTTTTGGATATGCTTTTGGTATGTATCATGTTAGTATGTGGTTAGTATTTGATTTATGGTTCTTGATAGGTAAAGATGGTATGTTTGATGAGTGTTTGAAGTTGTAGATGTTAGGAGGATGAATGTGATATTCTATGCATGTTTGAGTAGTGTTTATTGTAGGTAAAAATGTTTGACTTAGGCATGAATTGAGGGAATGAAATGTTGGCTTGGCATTAGGTACTAATTGTTACATTTTTTTTTGCCAAAACAGTATGTCACGTCGCGACAAGCTTGAACTCCATGTCACGGCGCGACGTGAAAATCCATCGTCGTGACAAGAAGGCCATTTGGTCAAGTCAATATGTTACGTCGCAACGAGGAACCCCCTCATGTTACGACATCAACTCGAAGTTTTGAAACTTTTACAAAATAGTTCTTATTCGATTTCGAGTTAATTTTAGAGCATTTGTTTGCTCATATAAAGCCCGAAGAAGGTTGTATATGATATTAAATGTATGTAATGTTGTTCTTTGCCTGGTATGATGATTTGTAATTATTATTTCATTGCGAATTTAACATAAGTTGCTCCGACAAATAATGTGACATCTCATAACTTGAACTTGGTGATCATTTCAGGTAATGGGGTGTTACATAGATTCTTATTCATTGTCATTTAGCTTAGATAAATGAAAATAAAAGTACAATGTAGGTCCTTGTATCAGGAGTTGGGTTGCATATTGTCACATTTACTCAAAAAATAGGTAAATTAGTCATTATATGTTATATGAAGGAGCAAACAAGTCATTTTGTTAAAAAAATCCATTGATTTCTATTGTTGCGTGATGATGTATCACTGTCTAGTTGCTCGAATTAGTCCATCCACGTAAAAAATTACATTCATTACACTATCCGTTAAAAATTCTATGCATTTTGCTTGAATTAGTTTCTCCATGTCAACATGAGGTACATGTGGCACGCCATGTGTTAATATCTGATTGCTTTGTTAGCCACATTAACACTTAATAATAGAAATAGACTAAATTTTTAATAGAATGAATAGTTTACTCTTGGGTCTAATGTACAAATATTAATTTACTTATTTTATTAATAGAAAAGATAAATTATAATTTGAATCCTGGTACACGTGCTTTACCATTATTTCCATCAATTATTGTATAGTGGAGTGATTTTCTCGCATTAGTAATCCAAGACAGTAAATATTTTAGAGTTTTTCTTATAAAAATAGTGTAAAAAAAAATTATTTAAAGAAACAGGGTAATTTTTTATTAATTAGAAAATAAGATAGTTATTCTCTCTCCAAAAATACCTTATTATGCCAGATTTATTGTGTTAACACGTGTCATGCAGTTTAATTTTTAAATATAAGTTAAAATTTCATAGCTTAAAAAATTAGGATAAACATTATGTTAAGGGATTTGAAAGTTAATTAAAAAAATTGTTGTCTCTCATTAGATATGATCATGGGTCGGGTCACTTACCCAGAATTGAAGGCCAACCCGAAAAGTAAAAAGGTTTCGGCAAAAATATAGGATCGAAATATAGGCTTAGACATAAAAATAAAGCTCGTTTACTAAACGAGTCAGGCCTCAGGCATAATTTTTTAGCTCGGGCCCGAACCAAATAACATGGCTGTACTTTTTCTTTTTGTATTTTTAATTTGTTGAAAAATATTTATTTTAATGTTTTTAGTATATTTGATGTATTATATTTTCAAAATTTATTTTTATGTAAAAAATAATTTAAAAATTTATTACGAACGGGTTGGAGTTTTGCATTGTTAATATGGATCAGGATTGGGCATAATTTTAAGCTCATTTCTTGAATTAAACCAAACCAAAACCTAAAAAAGGGGCTAAAATTCTTTATCAACTCAATCCGACCCATGATGAAGCGAATTAACTTAAAAAAATCAAATTACAATTAAGATTTAGAATAAAAAATCTCATTGTATAATCCAAAATTAAATGCTTCTAGTTAATTTGACAAAAAGTATGCCTCATTTTAATTATTATTATGCTAAATAAAGATTATTCAATATTAATTTCTCACATTAGACCACTTTTTTTCTCATATATAAAAAGATATTGTACCAATTTTTTTTCCAAATCAAAACCAAAACAAAATAATTGAAATTCTTTAAAAAAATGATTAAATTCTTCCCTCTATTTTATATTTTTGCCATTCTTCTCATACTCACCACCTCAGGTATTATCTTTTCCACTTTAATTTGCATTTTTTATATTTATCTGCTTTTTTTTTAAAATAAATCTATTTGAAAGTTTTATGTAAATAATAATTTTTTTAAGGTGATTTTGGATGCGCGGTGCGTTTCCTTCCGATAAGGTTAAAAATAACGGTAATTATGAAATTAATTACTGTAACTGTGAGGTAAAAGATTTTATCACAATACAATCACTGTCCATCCAAAGGGTGTGTTTCCCTTTAGACGCTAAATTACTTCTCTTTTAGAATGGAATGTATATATTAGATATAAAATAAGGTTTAATGCATCATTTAGTCCTTAAAGTATATTAATTTTTTAATTTAATCCTTAAAAGTTTTTTTTTTCCCAAATCAAGTCCTAATGTTTTCAACCATTCAGTGGCCATGAAACCATGGTAGACTCAAATATATATATATTTCTTATTTTAATATTTTTAATTGAGTTGATTTCACAAGTTAATCAATATCAATTTGGTTGAAAAATGAGTTCAAAACTAATTTTTAAGAGAAATAATAAGTATTATTATAATGATATTTTTATCTTTTAATATTTTTATATAAACTCTTAAAACCCAAGGATCAAATATGATTCAATTGATGACCAAATTTGTATTCTATGTGTGATTATATATTTAAAAGTTGTTTAAATTTCTAAATTTTATACGTATTTCAAATTCGCTTCCAAAAATCTGTGAATTCGAAAGATGTCATAAGTATTAAGTTTGTTAGAGTTGTGTAACCTGAATCCTTGTTAAAGACTATACAGTACAAGTAGAATCCGTATAGAATTACTTTTCTTCTATTTGACATTAATTAGAATAAGTTTTTTCGACATTTAAATAGATGTAGTCGAAACTTCTCTTGTATTATTCGTTTTTCAACATTAATGAATTTTTTCTCCTCTATGGTTTTTTCCCGAAAGGGTTTCCACGTAAAATCTGTGTTTTCTTATTTTTCTTTATTTTTGCAATCATCCTATTGCCATTATCAACATCTATTTTAACAAAGTTCACAAATGTTTTATTAAACAATTAAATCCAAAATCCCAAACACAACTCTATAATATTTTACTTTTTTCTTTGTGAAAATAGCAAAAGTGAATGGTGCACAATGTGAAGCAGAAATAGGGATTTACGATGACAAGTGCGATTCAAAATGTGAAGCTTCAAAGAATGGGAAAGGAATATGTGAGAAGCTATCACCAAATGAAGCCGGAACATGCAAATGCTTGTATGAATGCGATAGCAACACCGGCGGAAACGGAAAATCGAGGCCGGAAAATAAAAAATGCAGTGTGGGAATTGGACCATGTAGTGTGAAATGCAATGATATTTGTTGCCGGTTTAAATGTTCATTTAAATACCCAGGGCCTCTAGAGGGGACTGGGATGTGCTTGAACATAATTGGTATACCTAGTACAAATGAATGTATTTGCTATTTTAATTGTTAGAGAGCAATGCATATTTACCAGTCCTTTGCATTGACTATTTATAATGAAATAAAAAAAAATGTTTATTTATTTTCATTTATCAAGTTAAATAAATGATTATAAACGAAAATTTAAAACTCAGTTATTATACGAATTAAAATAAAAGTCTAATTGATTCGAGATTGACCGAGGTAAATGGATCACTGGTTACAGTAGAAACATAGGCATATGTTCTGTATTTGATGCGAAACTAAGGGCTATTATGGATTGTCTAGATATAACATGGAGGAGAGGGATTAAGCAAATGTTGGTGGAGAGTGCGAGTTTGACTGCGGTTAATACAGTTAATGGGCAAGCAAAGGGAGTCTAGTCGAGTTTGGTGCAAATTATCAGACAACATATAGCAAGGGACTGGAATATTAAGGTATTGTATGTTCCACGTTCAGCTAATATGGTTGCGGACAATATGACAGCTTTAGGCGGACATGACCCACTTGGATTGCGTATTTACGAAGGTCCACCTAAACAAATTGCTATTGGATTACTATAAGAAAGTGTTGGTGAACTCTGTTAAGGGTTGTTATGGCTAATTGTACTTAGCTTCTTCTTCTTACCAATTTTTTTTTTTAAATTTTTTTGAGTAAAGATTCAAGTTAAGTAGACTTCTTAGGTTAGTTCTTAAGTGATAGCCGGTTTATTCAATTTCTAATCCCTGAACTTAGATCCTTGTCACATTGTTATGCCATCTAAAATGAGTAGATAGGAAGCATGGTTGAATTTAGACTTATTCATGGGTTGGTTTACCAATCTAAGTCCGAAATTTGGGAGAGTTTAGGTAGGAATATTAGGCTCGAAAAATAGACTTGGGCAAAAAAATTAGGCTCATTTAAAATATGGGTTAGACTCAAGCTCAAATATTCAAAGCCCAAGCCCAACTCTATCTAGCTCGTTTTTTATGTTTTTAATATATCATATTATGTTATTTATATATATTATATAATTTATAACACATAAAAACTAAATCTATAGTAATATATAATACTATAATATAAACATTAACAAAAGTTAAAACGCCTACATATAAAATTTTAATAAATGAAAAATAAATAAAAATATTAAATATTAAATTAAAAATAATATAAATATTTTTTAAAAATTCAAAAAATAATATGGGCAGGCCTAAAATAAGTTTAGGTTAGTCATTCGCAAATATAGGTAGACTTGAATAAAAATTAGGCTCATATTTCGGGTCGAGCCAGGCTAGGGAATGCATGAAGTGTGTTAATATCATGCTTAAACTCAACCCATGAACATGTCTAGTTGAATCCAACAAAGGCTGTACTAATTAAAATTAAAATGTCTATCGACCAAAATTGTAATAGGCAATGTCGTGTCCAAGACTTGTGCAAACCTACGAAATTAAAGAAAGAGGGGTTTAAACTGATGAAAAAAAATAGTAAATAAGAATTAATTGACAATAAAACAAAATATAAAATAGTAATTCGATATAAAATAGATTTAGCCAAATTAATAAAATCTCTAACCTCATGTATGACGTTAATTTCGGAATTAATCACGGATTTTAAATACTTTCTCACTCGATAATAAGTCAGTTAAAGTAATTGAGGAACAACTTTAGATCACTAATCCTTTATTGTAAATTAATTGTGAGAAAAACCTAACAATCAAGGGTAAAATACCCAAATATACCAAAAAAATTAAAAATTTACGGAATTGGGCCGATTTTTAGAAAATTTACGGAAAAGGGCCATTTTCCCTCAAAAACGCGTCCACGTCAGCGCGTCTTGAGGGGAAATGCCAGCAAAGCGCGCCCCTAGGGACGTCCTTTCTCCTTTTTAAAATTAAATTTATAAAAAATTAAACAAATTCTATTTTATAAAAGATATTAAAATTAAATCACAAAAACATATAAGCAACTATTATTTTATGAAATAAAAAATTAAAAAATAAAAAAAATTCTTATTTATTAAATATATTAAAACTAAATTACAAAAAAATAAAAAATACAGAAAACTTCTTATTTCTTAAATATATAAAAACTAAATTAAAAAAATAAAAATAAAGAAAACTTCTTATTTCTTAAATATATTAAAACTAAATTACAAAAAATAAAAATAAAGAAAACTTCTTATTTTATTACATATATTAAAATTAAATTACAATTAAAAAATTAAACAATTTCTAATTTATTAAAGATATTAAAATTAAATTACAATAAAAAAATTAAACAACTATTATTTTATTAAATATATTAAAACTAACTTACAAAAAATAAAAATAAAAACAACTTTTTATTTTATTAAAAAAATTCAAATTAAATTACATACAAAAAAATAAACAACTTCTATTTTAGTGAAGATATTAAAATTAAATTACAAACACAAATAAAAAATAATTTTTTTTATTAAAAAAATTATTACAATTTAAAAATAAAAACCCATCCGAATCAATGTTGATGCCGTTCGAATCGGTGCACACTGCAGGCGATCGGCGATTACGCTACCGATTCCTCCTTCTTCTAGCTTCCGGCGGGGTCGTGGAACCTCGGGCGGGATTTCGTTCTTCCGGCGATGGGGTCCGTTGTGGGTGTTGCGAGGATGACCCACCTTGATAAAATAACGACCCCGGAGGTGTTTGCATAAACCACGGCGGGGGTGTCTGAATCCCATATGGCGAATGAGGCTAGTAAAAAGAAGTGCTCCCCGACGGCGCCTCCTGTGATTCCTCACGCGACGACGGCCTCAAGATCGGTGGCGATCGAGTAGTCGAACGGACTCGAACCCGCCATGCATTCCAACTCTCGTGGGGCCTGGGAAAAGGAAACATATATGGGTTATGATACATATAAGGGGTAGGGTACGCACCTGGCATAAATGGTAAAGGCTGTGATGTCGGTGTCGTCGGCTAAATTGATGGGCCCGGTGATTGTGTGGGCGCTATTGATGGGCCCGGTGACTGTGTCGGCGCTGTTGATGGCCCGTCTCATCACCCATTCTCCTTGGATTTAAGGGGCCCCGACGTTCCCTTTGTTGACGAAGTTGTCGTCGCCTCTCTTCTTTCTACAACAAATATGGCTTACCATGGATCCTAAACCATGGCATGTATTTCGGCACGCACGCTAACTCCGGAACGACGATCGGTTTCCGGTCAGGTAAATAGTCATACCGGTTCTCCCACGTCTCGATATGTGCTGACCAAAATCTTGGTCAATCCATGTGCAACTGCCGTAAGTCCACTGTGTGCTCATCATCGAGCACCTCAGGTGGCACGAGAATCAGTTGCCGAAATCTAAATTGTCGCAGAAGCCGATCTGACTGGTGCATCTCCACGGTCGCATAGGTGATCAATGGGACCTTCACGTGCCAACAGTTTGGATTTTGCAAGAACTCCTCCGGAATTACTGCTCGAATTGCCGGATCCTCGTACGGTGTCCATTGAAACTATATTAACATTACAAAAATATTAGTTATATACATAATACTAAACACTAAATACGAAATACTAAATTATAAATACGAAATTCGAAACTTACTTGTGATTCCGACCGTTGGTCCAATAGAAGCCGTATATCTTCAAGCGAGGTAGGTATTCCAACATAACTCGCCGAATGGTTCTACCTAATTAAATAAATTTTTAGCATACAATTATACTATAAATCTACGTAATAATTATAAAATATAACATTAAATTTACCTCGTTATCAGTGGGAATGAATATGGTTGGTCGAGTCGAGGACGTAAAAATGGAAATCGAAACCGTGCCCATGACTGCAGTAGTGATAGGCAACCTCTGATTTTCGCTTTACTCGGCCGCGTTGCCCCACACATCTCCCAATACAACCTCGATAGCACGACAGACCCCCAACTCAATTCACCGGCTGCTCTGAAATCAATAAGTTTCAGCAGCCATCTCAAGTGTACGAGGTTTCTAGAAAGGTCCGGCATCAGATAGCCTCCAATTATCTGAAGAATGTATGCCCGAGCATATCGTATTCTTTCTATTTCGGTCAAACCCTCATTCGGCTCCGGGAATGTGTCTCGTAACTAGGCCATCTCGATCCGAGCTCATTGAATGTTATCCGGAATGGCACCCAGAAGCTCGTAGCATACGGCTCCCCAATCACCAGAAGTTGCGGACCCGGTGACTACCGACCCGTCCACCGACAATCCCAACTGCAACTGCACATCTTCTAGAGTGATGGTACACTCTCCGCATGGAAGATGGAAAGTGTGCGTCTCGGGTCTCCACATCTCTATCAACGCATTGATCAAAGGCGGCTCCAACTTGAACCCCCGGCCTATCGTGGCCACGTGCCAAAAACCCGCTTCCCGCAGGTAATTCTCGATCAACGGCGATGGGGACCATGCATATTGCGAATATAACATTGCAACACCCGATCTACGAGATCGCTTAAAAATTATAAAATAAAAATTAATTAAAATTGCATAATTGTAAAAAATATTAAATAATATTGAAAAATTAAGATTAAAACTTACCATTTTCATTTGATCGATGGAGATGTGCTTATCGTCTAGACGAAGTAATTCCCCGGCCATTGTAATACGATCGAAAATTTTAAAATTTTCCAAAAAAATATATTAAAAAAATTAAAAAGGGCTTTTTTGTAAATAGTAAAGGACTATTTCAAAATTTCAGAGGAAGTTTGAAGGACTTTAAGAGAAATTTGAGAGAAATTTGAGAGGAATTTGAGAGAAGAATGAGTAAGGATTAAAGTGTGAAAAAAATAAAAGGGTTGGGGGTTTTTATAGGTTTTTTTTTTTACCGTTCGGCCTAAAGCGCGCCCCTGGGGACGCGCTTTGCTGGCATTTCCCCTCAAAACGCGCTGACGTGGACGCGTTTTGAGGGAAAATGGCCCTTTTCCGTAAATTTTCTAAAAATCGGCCCAATTCCGTAAATTTTTAATTTTTTTGATATATTTGGGTAATTTACCCAACAATCATCTCTTGTCAAATGAACAACCTTATGAGCATCTCTATGATACATAATATCAACACCATTTTATAGCCACCTTACACCGTAAATTTTTTAATTGGTAATTTTACACTTTAGTCCTTATACTTGTTCAAGTTTTCAATTTAGTTATTTTTCCACATTTAAGATTTCATGGCTTAGAAAATCAGCAAAAATTAATTTATTTTGAAAATTCAAAAGATTAAAATGTGAGCCTTTAAATTTTAAAAAATGGAACATTTGTTTTTTTAAAAATATATATTTAAGTGACTTAAAAAAACATAAAAAAATGAGATTTTAATCTGAATTTTTGTTTTTGCTGGATGTCAACTTACTTAAAACAGTGAATTATAATTAAGATTATATAGAATAAAAAATCTCATTGTATAATCCAAGATTAAATGCTCCTAATTAATTTAATTAATATTATGCTAAATAAAGTTTATCCAAAATTAATTTATTATTATTTTTTGGTACAACCCAAAATTTATTTATAATATTGTGAAAAATATTATAGTTTATTAAATGATATTAAATACCAATTAAAGAATTAGATTTGTTGCTTAATACTAAATTCCAAACAATATTAATCTCTCACATTGGACTACTTTTTTTTGCATATATAAAAAGATATTGTATAAAAATATTTCAAATAAAATCAAAACAAAAATGATTAAACTCTTCCTCTTATTTTATATTTTTGCCATTCTTCTCATACTCAACACCTCAGGTACTATTTTTTCTACTTTAATTATGCATTTTTATATTATGCTTTAAAAAAAAAACTTTGATTTGAAAATTCTGAATATTTACGGGTATTTAAATTCATTAAACTATTCAAAAAATTTCATTTAAGTTATTGACGGGCTATTGATTGGCTATTAAATCATTGTTTGTCGTTTTATCTTTGTAAAAATAGGCAAAGTAGATGGTGCACGATGTGAAAAGAAAATAGGAATTTATAATGAGAATTGTAATTCAAAATGCGAAGCTTTAAAAAATGGGAATGGAATATGCGAGAAGTTATCACCAAATGATATCGGAACATGCAAATGCTTGTATGAATGCGACGACAACGGCAACGGCAACGGCAACGAAAATTGCCCTGGGAAAAAAAAAATGCAATGGGGGAATTGGACTATGCAATGTGTGCAATGATGAAAGTTGTTGTGAAAGAAATTGTGCAATTAAATACCCAGGGCCTCTAGGGGGGTATGGGTTTTGCATGAATATTGTTGGTGCAACTGCTCCATATGAATGTATTTGCTATTTTAATTGTTAGAGAGCAATGCATATTTACCATTTGTTTGCATTGACTGCTTATAATGAAATAAAAAAATTGTTAGACGAATTATTCGTAATTATATGATTTTTTTTATGTTTATTTATCAAGTTAAAAAAAATTACTGTAAATGAAAATTGTAGACCCAATTTTACCCGGGTCCAAAAGACCCAATCCTGCCCAACCCGAATGACCCACTAAAGCCCAATTACAAAGCCCCTAACCCACTAAACAAATCAGCCCAAATTCACTAAAGCCCAATTACCCAAACACCAAAATCAAAAAAATCAAAACCTAACCCTAGCCACTTGCTCGCCCAACACAAGAAACCCCACTGCTCCACTCCGCCTCTCGCCATCGCCATTCCGCAACTGGTGCCTGCAAGCATTAAAAACGAAGTGAAAGGGAGAGAGGGGAGGTTGTAAAAGAAGGCTATAAAGCCATGTAAAAAAGTTGTAAAAGGATCCTTTTTTTTTGGAATAAAAATGCAAAAGTTTTAAACAAAAATAGAACAAAAAGAAATAAGCAAGCGAGATCCAAAGAACAAAGACAAGAAAGCACGAATCAGAAAACTCATTGAAAAAAAACCCAAAACAAAGAGCGGAAGGTGATTTCTTTTCCTTTTCATTTTCGATCTTTTTCTTTTTCAACACATGTACTTATATATATAGATATTAAAAGAGTTAAAAAAAAACCAAGTCTTACCCTTTTTTTTCGCCCACCGTGCACGGTGGCGTTGCGCGCGACGAGAACGCGAACGGAGCGACGCTGAGCCCCCTTCTCGGACTGCAGAGAAAACAAGTGAATGTCAAAGTTTTTTTATGAAGTCACTGAAATGAATTTTTCTTCATGATTTTCACTTTTATATATCAAAACGACACCGTTTTGGTCATTGCCCTTAAGCACCAAAACGACGCCGTTTGGCTGAAGGCCCGGATGCGCGACCCGACCCGATCAAGGATCCGCGTGTTTTCTCTGAGTGGGATAATTTCCCACTTGGTCCTTCCGCTTTTTCGTGATTTAAAATCGTGTTTTTTTCAAAGATTTTAATCGGACCCTGAATTTGCGCATTTTGCAATTCGATCCTTGCTTAGATCAAGCGCGTTTTAGGGGATGGGCTATTGCCCATTTTGGTCCTCGATGTTGGTCAAGCGCGTCTCAAATAAGTCCTCTCCCTTTATTTTTTATTACAGATTTGCCCTAACAACTTGTTTCCAATGCGATTTTGGTCCTCCTTCGATTATGTTGATTATCTTGTTATTAAATTTACTATTTTTAACATTATTATTATTATCACTATATTATTATTATTATTTATTATACTGTATTTGACATTGTTAATACTATACTACATTATCATTATTATATTTATTATTAATATTAATATTATGATCACTACTATCATATTTATTACTTTATATTCGGTTACTGATTTACTTTATTTTATTTCATTCCCCTTTTATATATATATATTATTATCTTCATTATTATTATTATCATTATTTTATTGCCACAGCCACCATTTTACTTATTTAGTTGTTTATTTTATGTTTTGTTTTACTATTATTTTGCATATTATTTTCTATTATTGTCATTATCTTATTATTACTACTTTATCTCTACTATTACTATTACTATATTATAATATATTTGCTTATTCTTTGGCATATATTACATTATTTATTAATGACTATTACTATTATCATTTTATCTTTCGTTTTATTTTACATTACTACTTATACATTATATATTATTATTAGTATTATTTATATTTTCATTGTCATTGTTTATTATTATTATTACTATTATTTACTACTATCACTATTTTTTGTATGTCATTACTTTTATGTTGTTATTATCATCATATTATTTTCATCACCATGGTTATTTTATTTTCATTATTTATTGTTATTATTATCCAATATTATCATCATCATTATTAGTAGTATTTTTACACATGTTCATCATCAAACAAAATACATTTCGTAAAATTATCGTGTTTCATTTAAAGGTTTTTAAAATAAAGGCAATGTTTTGTATTTAGAAATTCGGGGAATAGTGCCCTAACGTACTGGGTTGCGATTTTCCATTTCACTAAATAATTAAACATCCTTCGGTCTAACTCTATGAAACACGAGACGACTTTGATTACGAGAGACTAAAACATCTTGTCCTAACGTATTGGATGTGATGTTTACGTCTTTTCGGAGCAAAGAAATCTTGATTTTTTTGGCTCGAATACTCACACTTATTTTTAACTTAGACACTATAAGATCAAAGAACATTTTACAAAACCACTTTATTTCATCCAAAAGTTTTCAAATAAGGCAATGTTTATGTGTTTAGAAATTCAGAGAATAGTGCCCTAACGTGCTGGGTTGCGATTTTCCGTTTGACTAAAATACTAAGCATCCTTTTAATAAATTTTACGAACTCCGAGATAACTTTGATTACGAAGGCTTCGAATATCGTGTCCTAACGTGCTGGATGTGATGTTTGTATCCTCTCGGAATAAAGAAATCTCAAATTTCAGCCTCAACTATCCTAACGTTTTTTAAAGGATTCGAATTTTAAAATCATTTCAAATCTTCGACATCGAGACATTGATTAATCAGTTTGGTACCAATTTTGGGCGTGACGAGGGTGCTAACCCTTCCTCGCACGTAAACGACTCCCGAGCCCGTTTTCTCAAAATTCGTAGACCAAAAAAAAACAAAAAAAAAATATTGTTTTAGTAAATAAAAATGTTTATTAAAACAAAGGTGACCCGATCACACCTAACAAGGTCGGTGGCGACTCCTGTTGTATTTTCATTTTCAAAAACCCTAGTCGTTTCCCATGTTTTTTTTTTTCAAAAAATGGTTACGACAAAAATTTTAAATCAAGTTATTTCACGAACTAAAATAAACATCAATTCAATTTAAACTCATTAACGGTGTTGTAAAACAAATTTGTTAGCACTGACTAGAAAATAAATGACGAAATATGAAATCAGTAATTATTGCGCCGTGGTAAATTCACTGCCTTAGAGAGGAATTTATCTTGATCGGTGTAATCGTGTAGCGGACGTCGTCCCCCAAAGTTAACACAGTCATTCGATATTCGTACACTTAAATATGGAAGATGAAATTTGATTGGTGTTGCTCTTCTCGGGAAATCACGGTAGGAACAATTTCCAAGAAAATTTGGAGGGGTCATAGTTAATCCCGCTTAAAACCTAAACTCCTAGACAAAAGGAAAAAACGACAAAATTTATAAAGAAATTGCAGATAGAAAGCAGAGGAGAAGAATCTGGGATAAAAAGTTTATAAAGTGATTAAGGGCGCAAGTAGTGCTTGTGGAAAGACGCCTGTCTATTGCCCTTCGCATGTTGCTCATTCGGGTTGAGGGAGGTTCTGTGCGAATGTTGCTATTGCAATGGGGGTTGGTGGCCGACAAGTCTCCTACCCCAACGACGACTGCGGCCCTACTGCTGTCATTGTCACATCTTTATATCATCTAAAATCAATATATAGGAAGCATGGCCGAATGGTTCAACTGTACTAAATTAATATCAATAGATAGGAAACATGTACTAAATTAATATCAATATATAGGAAGCATGGTCGAATGATTCAACTCGAATCCCATAGAGACTGTACTAATTAAAATTAAAATATCTATCAACCATAATTGTCAAGGGTAAAGTTGTGCCCATGACTTGTGCAAACTTGCAAAATTAAAGAAAAGGGGGTTTAAATTGATAAGAAAATAGTAAATTAAATTTAATTGAAAGTAAAATAAAATATAAAATAGTAATTTGATATAAAATAGATTTAACTAAATTAATAATATCTCTAGCCTCAACTATGATGTTAATTTTGGTTTTGGAATTAATCACGAATCATGAATACCTTCTCACTCAATAATAAACTGATTAAAGCAATTAAGAATTAAACTCAAACCACCAATCGAGTTGTAAATTACTTACGGAAACAATCCAACAACTAACTTTTGTCAAATGAGTAACCTTAAGAGCAATTGTCATACATTAATATCAATCTCTATCCTATCACACTAATACTATCCTATAGCCACCTTACACTGTAATAAGCATCATTATGTGAGGCTCACCAAGGCCCTTTTATATACACTTCTAAGAACCCTTTTCAAGGGTCTATTATCCTCTCCATCTTTATCATCTCCCTCTTCATGGTAGAACCCATCTCACTAAAGAAACACTAAGCTTCCTCACCACCTATATCGTCGGCTTTTAGCCTTTTCTAAACAAGGTGGACTGACCATCTTTGCTATCAATCAAACCTTGCATCAACAAGTTCCTATGATTTAATTCCTTGATAACCTTGCGAACAAGAAGAATTCGACTCTAATCAACAAACTTATCCACGCAAATCATTTAAATTAGATTGTTTGATCCCATAGTTCCACTCAACTGCACACCCGATCGAACTACACTAATTTGTTCTTCAATTAAAATAATATTGATAGCTCGAAAGATCAACTCAAAATCACCAAAAGGGGGTGATTTGGCCTTTAAGAAAATTTGTGGAAGCAACGAAAGAATGTGCAATAATAAACACAACAATTTATAGTGATTCGGCCCCAATTGCCTACTCCACTACCTTAGCTTTCCATAATTAAGGATTTTCTCAAATTCACTAATTTGACAACCTTTGAAGACAAGATTTAACCTCACAATCTCCCTTAAGATTTCTACCCAAAATCTTAAGATTACAACATCCTTTAAGGTTTCTACTCAAACCTTAAGGCTCAACCCTCTCAAAGAGAATAACAAATAGCAAACTAAGAAGCAATCCTTACAAGATTGATATGTTTGCCAATTAAGTACAAGTACAAAGAATAACACTTGAGCTGAATGAATACAATTAAATCTCACAAGTGTTTACAAGAAGAATATGACAGAGTTAAGCACTAAGGTTTTTTTGATTAATCTTTAAGCTTGATGATCTCTCTCCTTATTGTAGGACCTTTGGAATATGGTATTTATACCCTCTAATACATTTCCGACCGTTGGGGTTGTTGTGAAAGTTAATAGAGTCGTTGAGGATGAAAATACCAGATCATTAAATTCACCTGCAATAAAAAGTATCGATATTTTCTCTACGAGTATCGATATTCACTACACCAAAACAGACTTTTAGCGGCGCTTTTAGTGGCGCTTTTCTTTGAAAAACGCCGCAAAAATATTATCCATTAGCGGCGTTTGAAGGAAAACGCCGCAAAAATTTGAGCAATAGCGCGCGTTTATTTTCAAAACGCCGCTAAAAGGAGAAATAGCGCGCGTTTTTTCCCAAACGCCGCTAAAGGTCCGAGCATTAGCGCGCTTTTTGAAAAACGCCGCTAAAGGTTCTGAGCATTAGCGCGCTTTTTCACAAACGCCGCTAAAAGTTTTTCATATTTTTTTCTTATTCTTGCTTTGAATTATATTTTATTTTGATACATTCACTTATAATTGATTTAGGGTTTAATGTTTAGTATGTTAGTTTCATGGTTTAGGGTTTATTATTTTGGTGTACGGGTTTAGTATTTTAAAGTTTGTTGTTTGGGTTTATTGTATAGTGTTTAATATCTTAGTGCTTACTGTGTATTAAGGTTTAAGTGTTAGTGGTTAGGGGTTAATGTTTAGGGCTAGGGGTTTAAAGGGAAATGGTTAATGGGATAGGGTTTTGGGTTTAGGGTTTAGGGTTAGGGGTTTGAGGGGGAATGATTAATGTGTTAGGTTTTTGAGTTTAGAGTTTATGGTTTAAGTTTAGGGTTTTAGGGTTTAGGGGTGTTAGCTATATGACCCAAAATTCGAACCAAAATCCTCGTGAGGGATTTATGGTTAATGTGTTAGCTATTAAAATATATGTTTTGTACTACACTAACATTGGCCACATGAATTCTCAAAAAGTTGGTCTCAGATTATGGTTTAAGGTTTACAGTTTAGAGTTTAGGGTTCGAGTTTTATGGTCTAAGATTTATAGTTTGGGATTTTGAGTTTGGTGTTTTGTGGTTTAAGGTATAATATTTAGGGTTTAGGGTTTAAGGTATAATACTAAAAGAGCTGATAATGGTAATTAAATTTTAAAAATTTAATAATAAAAAATTAAAAAATTAAAAATTAATATTTTAGTTAAAATTTTCAATACTCAAAATATGATAAAAATTCAAAAAAAATAATAATCCCACCACAAAAATTTTGAAAAAAAAAACTAAAAAAATAGGTTAAAATAAAAAAAATTAAAATTATATAATAGTGGCGTTTAAAACGCCACAAAAAATAAAGAGATAGTGGCGTTTTTAAAACGCCACAAAAATTCATACATAGGGTTTCATTTTTTCTCTACTAAGCCATATAACCCCGATTTCTATTTCCCCAACCCTAATTTTCCTAAGTCCCAAAATTTTTCCTATATCGTTTCCCAAAATCCCCAAACCAAAATCCCTAAATCGGTTTTCCCACCTTTCAATCCAGCTTTTCTATATTTTATCTTACTCGCGTTTTTCTACTGGAGCTTCATGGTATGTCTTTTTGGTGTTCTCTTACACCTTGTCACTTTTATTTTGTGGTGCTAAAAGTCCAATGTTCTGCAGGGGGAATGCGTGCTTTAAATCACCACAATCGGCCATTTAACATGTTGAAATGGACCTTCTAAGCGTAAACTGATATAGTTAGCAAGACATTCCCATTTCTATCTGCGAAAGATGAACACAAATCGGGCTTCACCTATTATTGTTATAGTCATATTTCTTGTAGGTGAACCAAGAAGACCAAGACTCAAGACTCAGCAAAGACCTTCCTCAATCTATTCAATTTAGAACAGTAAACTTGATTGTTTTTATTTTTAATTTCTCATTTTCTTCTTTTTTAATCCTTGATGGCGTGGGTATTTTATCTTTCTTTCATTTACTCATAATCATTTCTATATACAAATTAAATGGTTTTTGAATAGCTGTAAGATTAGCCTCTTTTTTTAATAAATCTTGTATATGTAACTCTTCTTTTCCTTTTTCTTTTTGGGCATGACTTAACACAATCGTTATTCGTTAATTTCTTCCTAAATGGTCAAGAAAAACCAAGTCTTTGATTTTTTCTATTCTTTTAGCCGTCGTTCCTAATCGTCCGAGCTAGACCGATCGAATTTAACTTCCATTGTTTTATTGTTGAGAAACTTTGTTCATCATCGTTGCTTTCTATTAAAGCAATCAGAATCGAGCTGGTAAAAGGTGGGGTCATACAACTACAAACAAAATAACAAAAGCTAGACCTTTTTTTATTCTTCTTTATAAGTGGGGAAGATAGATTAATTTTATTAAATTTAAAATGCAACAAATTATATTTTATTAAGTATCATCACACCCATAAACATTTTTAATTCTTTTAATTTTATAATTTTCTTATAGAGTTTATAATTAAAATGAATATCAGTCTCTTATGTGGATGGTATTTTTATTAATAAATATTCACATCATGAATTGTCTACCAAATCGATAGTGGATAAGCAACCTCTAGTCTATAACTCATTCTACAATTTTATATTTCGATTTTATCCATTGATTTTCTCTCTCAATTTGTTTTTCTCTTGAACTTTCTTTCTCTCCAAACACACTCTGCAGTAGCCATGTCTCTCATCAACAATTTGATCAAATTCAACCTCAACGAATCCACCAGAAAGTCTATAGCTGAATATTTATGGTTGCTTAATCTGATCTCTTCCATTTATGTTATATTCTCAGAATAATATAATATGATTTCTAGTATTTTTTTTTTATTTTTGAAACGATTTTTCTAATTCTATTTCAGGATCGGGGGATCCGGTATGGATTTGAGGAGCAAAGCTAGAGTGCATTTTTAGTGTTCGAACTTTTGAATTTTGTTGAATATTTTTCAAATTGTTTTACTATATAAAGAATTGCTTTTACAGACTTTGCTCGAACCAAAGGATCGATCCTACGAAACTTCCCTTATGGAATTTTGATGGTTCGAGCACCGATCGTGCTCTGTGTGACGATAAGCGAAGTCATTCTTCTAAGACGCGTTTTATTTAATTTATTTTCTTGGATCTTTTACATTAGATCATAGTTATCGATTAAGATTCAGTGAATATCCTTTGATTATAATAAAAATAATAATGATTATTATGTTTTGGTTAATATATTATTATTAGTAATAATGTTATGAGTAATTCTATTTATTTGTCGCTTTTGCTAAAGTAGATTATGTTTCCTAACTCCTAACTTGTATTCAATTAATATTGAAATGTTCATTGCCTTTAGGATCTGTTTCATATATATATGTGTGTGTGTGTGTATATATATATATAGTTTAGCAGATTATCTCATGACATGTTGCATTTCTATTGATTTTATTTCCATTAATTAAAAGGATTCTTCTTTTTTTTTTTATTGTTTAGGCAAGAAGTCTTCCTATTAATAAACTTCGCCCGCATACTATAGCATCAACAGATTTATCATTTGTTTAAAGATGACTAGTGCATTGAAAGTTAGCAATAACAGTGCCTTATTTAAAATGCATTTCCTCATAAGGAGTAACCAATAGCATAAACTAACTACTTTTTAAATCTTTGTCTTCTTTTGTGGTTGCAATTCACTGTCTGTTTTTTCAGATGAAATCTTTGTTTCTCGTCAAGTAAACCTCTAATTCAATAATAAATAACACTAATAGATTATATAATCTTTGTTTTTCTTTCTTTCCTTCTAATTGGTGTTCTAAACACCATTAACATTATAAAAGTGAGATATTAAATACTACTGTGTATGAACTTGTTGCAACTAAGTTAGGACTTCTAATGAGTATATGCTGTTGGGATTTTTTAGCCTTGTCTGAAAATTTTTCTTTTTTGTTTCCTTTTTCACAGGAACCTTGCCTGTTGTCACATGTACGAATTTATAACAAATCTTTGCTTGAATGGGAGATAGCTGTTGGCTTACGCTATAATGTTCGGTCTTCAACTAATTGCCATTTAGGTTTAACTTCCTTTGGTTTAATTTGATTATATCTAAAGCATCACTTTATTTTGTTAACATAATCATAAGTGTAAGCTATTTTCCTAATATGGGTTAAAGATTATGAGTACTACTTGAGTTTGTCTACAGATTATAAAACCATTACATTTCCATTAATTTTGGACATTGGTCAACATTACATTTCAGGTACGCCCATTTCACCCTTTTCTTTTCTTTCTCTTATATTCAACGCCAGTAAAAGAATGTGTGCTATTTTAACTCTTTACTCTTCACTCTCAACTCTTTTTTTTTTTTTTTTTTAAAATTTAATTTTGCTAAATTATAGTGTTCTTTAATTATGTGTTGGTTTTTTCCTATTACTTGTCATCGCTACTATTTCTACAAACTACTAGCATTTGCAATTGCTTTGATCTGCTCTTTTGCTTAATCTAATTGCCACTTACCTACTCTTTTTGTCCTTTTGTTTCCTTACATTCTACTTATTTTATTACTCCTACTTCATATGTGAACTTAGCTTCGCTTTCTCTTTTATTTATTTCTATATGGGCGCTTTTGATCTTAACTTTTTCAAAGAAAATAAATGCTTCATCTATCCACCTCTCTTAACTAAGAAGATGGGCAGATAGGGATATGAAGGAATTGATGATCTATCGATGAAAGTTCTTGGATGCAATTTATGGAGCTTTGTGGCATGCTTTATAAGTTTAGGCATGAATAAAGCATTTTTTTGTTTTAATGCATGGTGATTGTTCTTTCCTCGTCTCATTTGATGATGACAAATGACCGAGTGCTCTAGGATACAAATACAATATGTTTTATTTCAGCTTCACTAGGTAATGATTGTGCACCAATTTTTCATGTCCTTTCTAGTAATTGTTTCCCAACATGCAGAATGTCCATCAAGGTTTTAGAGCTGAAACATTGGTGCGGTTTCTAAAAGCAAGAGAATGGAATGTTGCCAAAGCCCATAAAATGGTTAGTTAATTGGAGTTAAACCCAAAAGACATTATCCCAAGTTCCTTTTTCATTTTGAAAAGCAGGAAACAAGAAAACTGCGCTTTTGTTGTTGCGATATCTTGATCATAAATGTCATTTTTGTATGACCAAATCGTTAAGTGTGTCATGTTTCAGCTTGGTGGATCGCTTGCATTGGAGGTGCAGAATACCATTGACGATATATTTGCAATAAGTTAATGTATTCTCGTGTGTTGCATCTAAATTGCAATTGGTTGCTTTTCTAAATAGACTATTGATGATTGTCAAAGCATTTTCTATATACTTGATGCATGTTTTTCATGCAAAAGCTAGATCTGTATCATTTTGGAATGTGGTAATATAATATAGTTCAATTAAGCTTGATATACTTATGGCTATGGTTCAATTTTTGCTTATTACAGCAAAGGGGAATAATTGCTGCCATTGAGATTCTGTAAGAAATTTGGAAGTTGGAATTCTGATGTAGTCATGACAATTGGATGTTATGTCAATTCATGAAGGTATAAGATCAAGTTTATTTATTTGTTTATTCAATATTTTATAAAATCTTGTGTATCATCTATTCTACCTTTTATTCCAATATTTAAATTGTTAAATAATTCAATTTTGAAACTAAATATAGGCTCCTTCAAAGCAAATACTTCCAATTCCAAGACTGACCTTAAGTTGTTGCTTTGCTTACTTCAGATTAACAAAGATCAATAGCTTTGGAAGAGGTACCTTTTTATTGCACTTTTCCCTTATTAGATGTAGACTTTTGCATTCTCTTATTTGTTTATACGGAAATGATGTTTGTGCAACAGTTTCTATTTTCTGCTTTGTTCCGATTCTCTTTGCATTTTATGTAAAATGGGGATTGCTTGTGAAAGTATAGTTAAAACATAAATACTGGTTTTTATCAAAAAAACATAAATATTGGTTTTTACCACATAATGATTAGTAAAAGAGGGATTGTGAGATGAAGCATGCTAGTTGTTTAAGATAATGGGAGATAATGCTGTTAAAATGGGAGAAAAGATATTTCTCTTCGTAAATATAAAATAAAAATTAAAGTAAAGAACTTGATTGGATAAAAATGAAGCATAATGACATATTTGCAAATGCATTTTTTTTTTGAATTTAAGCGCCATCCCGTAGATGTATCATTAGTTAATCTGCTTGCTATGATGCTAATCTACATGACTTTTTTTTTCCTTCGCATTCACTTTATCTTGCCTATTCTCTTATGTCAAGATGCATTTTATGAAATTGCCTATTCTCTGGTGGATTTCTCGATTTCTAAACTATAAAATTGGTCATAGGAGGTCAATGGAATCAAGATTCTTCAATGAAACTACAAATTGTGCAAGCATTAGGGTATAAAATTGTATCAATTATGGTTATGATGTATTAAAATGTAAAAAGATCTGTCTAACCATGTGTTTTTCTTATGTGATTAAGTTCTTTGATCATGCTGTTGGTATCAAGGTACCTCGATCGCGATTCCTTATATGTTTTGCTCATGAATTTCCATTTTAATACATATTATTCGTGAATTTTTATTTTAATACGTCTTCAAATTAAATTATTATATTTTTAAATTGGATTTGTTGCGTTTTTATAATTTTTTTTATTTTTATTTTTTAGGACTTTTAGCGGCGTTTTTGGTAAAAGCGCCGCTAAAAGTATAATATTTTAATTTTTTTTATTTTTAAGACTTTTAGCGGCGTTTTTGGTCAAAGCGCCGCTAAAAGTATAATATTTTAATTTTTCTTATTTTCGTGATTTTTAGCGGCGTTTTTGGAAAAGCGTCGCTAAAAGTCATGACCTAAAGACCATGACTTTTAACGGCGTTTTTGGACAAGCGCCGCTAAAGACCATGACTTTTAGCGGCGTTTTTATCATAAACGCCGCTAAAAGTCATGATCTTTAGCGGCGTTTTTTCCGTATAAACGCCGCAAAATTTTGCGGCGGTTGTAGTAGCGGCGTTTTTTGTGGCGCTTACAAAAGCGCCGCAAACACTTTTAGTGGCGCTTATAAACGCCGCTAAAGGCCAAAAAAAACGCCGCTAAAAGTCTGTCTTGCTGTAATATTATTAGCATTTAATGTCTGATTTAGTGACCGTTGAAATTAGTTTACAACGATACCAAAGACAAATTAATGATACCTAGTAAAAAGTATCAATACTTTTTGACTTGGAGCAATACTGACTTGTTTTAAAACAGTTTTAACTTGATTGAAAATGTTTAACTCAATTAAAATCATTTTAACTTGATTTTATCATTTTTGCCAATTCTGGTCAACTTTAACTTTTATTGAAAAACATTTTTAATTTGTTATATCAAAACATATTATTCTTAATTAAATAAATATGACAATTATAAATCAATTTATTTTTTACCATTTGTATATTATTCCGAGCATCAAAACAGGGGACTTCTTAGAACGACACTAAAAACAATATTAAGGGATGAGAAAGGAATCGAATAACTTTTTCATTTTATTTTATTTTTTGATATTATGCATATGTCCATTTTATGGTCCATGTTCGGGGTTCATGGTTGCCCTCTCAACAATGTTGTCTCCAAGATCCAAACCTACATTCTCTCTTTGGAAGTACAATGTGCTTTATCATTACATCCAACCACGTATTGGTAAATTTTCTATTTATCAAACACACATTGATTTAAAAAACAAAAAGAAAATCTTAGCCTGATTTTTTTTTCTCCATGTCAACTTACTTAAAATAATGAATTATAATTAAGATTATATAGAATAAAAAATCTCATTGTATAATCCAATATTAAATGCTCCTAATTAATTTAATTATTATTATGCTAAATAAAGTTTATCCAATTTTTTTTTTATTTTTGGTATAATTTATAATATTGTGAGTAAAAAATTATTTCCTTAAATGATATTTTAAGTACCAATTAAAGAATTAAATTTATTGCTTAAAACTAAATTCTAATTAATATTAATTTCTCACATTAGACCACTTTTTTTTTTTTTTTTTTGCATATATACAAAGATATTCTACCAAAATTTTCTCAAATCAAAATAATTGAAAATTCTAAGAAGATGATCAAATTCTTCCCTCTATTTTATATTTTTGCCATTCTTCTCATAATCACCACCTCAGGTATTATTATTATTATTATTATTATTATTATTATTATTATGATGGTGATGATGAATATGATGGTAAACTACACCTAGGGGCAATGATAAACATTTTTTTGGGTAGAATTAAATTGTAGAATTTTACGAGAGCTAAAATATGATTTCATCATTTTAATAACTTATATATTTATAAATTTTTAAAGAATTAAATAAAAAAATTATCATTTTTGGGATTAAAGTATAATTTTAGCATATACTAATTTAAAATTTCATAAATTTTAAAGAGTCAAATCTTCAATTTCCAATTTTAAGGGGGTGGGGCTCTGTAGTCCCTGACTACACCTAAGATTACTAAACTGTTATTCAGTTTACATTTTAGTCACTTAACTTTAAAAAGGTTACAAAACGGTCATTAAATTATTCAAAAATTTTCATTTAAGTTACTGGACAGTTAAATCTTTAACGAACCATTGATGTGGCTATTAAATCATTGTTTTTTTTTTCTTTGTAAAAATAGGCAAAGTGAATGGTGCACAATGTAAAAAGGAAATAGGAATTTGTGATGAGAATTGCAATTCAAAATGTGAAGCTTCAAAGAATGGGAAAGGAATATGCGAGAAATCATCATCAAATGATATCGGAACATGTAAATGCTTGTATGAATGTGACGACAACGGCGACGAAAGTTTGTTGCGGATAAATAAAGAATGCAATGTGGGAATTGGACCATGCACTGAGCATTGCAATGATGGTTGTTGTGAGAGAAATTGTGCAACTAAATACCCAGATAAACAACAGGGGTATGGGGTTTGCTTGAATATTGCTGGTATACCTAGTTCACGTCAATGTGTTTGCTATTATAATTGTTAGAGAGCAATGCATATTTACCATTTGTTTGCATTGACTATTTATAATGAAATAAAAAAAAAATGTTAGACGAATTATTCGTAAATATTTTGACTTATTTATCAAATTAAATAAATAACTGATCATAAACCGAAATTTAAAATCTGATTATTCCATAAACTAAAACAAAAGTCAACTCAATTTATTTATGTTTACGAACAAACGATTTATAAATCGTTTAAAAGCTTAAACCAATTTAATAGATTTAATTAGATCTGATCATGGGTCGGGCTACTAATTCATGTTCGATGACCGCTTTCAAAAATGGGAGGGTTAAGGTAAAAATATAGACTTGAAAATTGGGTTTGGACAAAAAAACAATACTCGCTTTCTAAATAGGTCAAGTCTTGGGTAGGACTTTTTTTGCACATGTGATCATGGACGATGTACTTAAATGAAATCGAATAATTATGAGTGAAATTTTTTAAATTCATAAACAATATTAAAAATTAACTTATGTTTTTAGGTTTATTTTAAAATAAGAAATAAAAAAATGTTACATATAACAATTTTTTAGATTATAACAAATTTTCAAATAATAATCCAAAATTAAATGCTCCTAATTAATTTGACAAAACTATGCTTAATTTATTATATAATCATGAATTAACTCAACTTCAACTCTATTAATGAAATTGCTTAAAAATTAATTTTAATAAAATAATAAATATTGATATAATATTTTTTATATAAAATATTAATTATAGAAATAATTAAAAAGAGATTCAAGGGGAGATCTCATTCATCAATCAAGCAAAATCATCCAAAATCAATTTATAATATCGTGAGAAAATTTCATTTCCATAAATGATATAAAATACCATTTAAAGAATAGATTTATTGCTCAAAAATATTAATTTCTTAAATTGGACCACTCTTTTTTGCCTATATAACATCTTTTGTACCAAAACAAAACCAAATAAAATAATTGAAAATTTTAGAAAAAAAATATGATTAAATCATTCTCCCTATTATGTATTTTTGCCATCATTCTCCTATTCACCTCGGGTATTATAATCATATTTCTTTGCTTGATTCAACTGATTCACACAAATTTATGAGTCAATCTGTTGGATTGATGTACTGATTGGTCCAATCTGATTCTAACAACTTTAATTGCATTTTTTTTTCTTTGTAAAAATAGGTAAAGTAAACGGTGCAGTATGTGAAGAAGAATTGGGGAAATGTGACGAGAATTGTGATTTTAAATGTCGAACTTCAAAGAATGGGAAAGGAATATGTGATGTTAACGGAATATGTGAATGCGTGTATCAATGCGAGGGGCCGGGGACTAAAAGATGCAATGTGGGAATAGGACCATGCAGTGTGCGTTGCAGTGATGATTGTTGTGAACAAAATTGTGAATCGAAATTTACAGGGGCTAAAGATGGACATGGTTTTTGCTTGGAGATTACTGGGATACCTGCTTCAAATCAATGCCTTTGCTATTTTAATTGTTAAACAACGACGTATTGTCTACCATTTGCTTAGATTGACTATTTACAAGGAAATAAAATTATGTAAAAAAGGCGATGGCAATGGCTTTGTCGCGGATAAATAAAAAATGCAATGTGCGAAGCCAGAACAAATTTTTAAGGGGGCCGGATGAAATTTTAATTTTTTATAATTTATATCTTTATAATTTGTAAAAGATTAAATCAAATTTTTATAATTTTAGGGGGGCCAAAGTGCAATTTTACCTTTATTAATTTAAAATTTTTAAAAAAAATTTAAAAACCTAAATAGCAATTTTACTTTTTAGGGGAGGCCGGGGCCCATGCTAGCCCCCTGGCTTCGCCCCTGCAATGTGGGAATTGGACCATGAAGTGAGCATCACAATGGTTGTTGCGAGAGAAATTCTGCAATTAAATACCCAGAGAAACAACAGGGGTATGGGGTTTGCATGAATATTGCTGGTATACCTAGTTCACGCCAATGTGTTTGCTATTATAATTTTTAGAGAGGTGATGGAATCAGAAAAAAATTTTGGGTAGAAATTAAATTGTATATTTTTATGATAGTAAAACTGCAATTTCACCATTTTAATAGTTTATATCTTGATAGTTTTTAAATGATCCAATCAAATTTTCATTGTTTTTTGGGGCCAAATTATAATTTTACCATTACTAATTTAAAATTTGATAAATTATAAAGACTCTAAATGAAAAAAAATTCATTTTAGGGGGCTCGCAGGGCGCGACTGGTTAGAGAGCAATGCATATTTACCATTTGTTTGCATTGACTATTTATAATGAAATAAAACAAAACGTTAGACAAATTATTCATAATTATTTTTATTTATCAAGTTAAATAAATGATCATAAGCGGAAATTTAAAATCTGATTATTACATAAACTAAAACAAAATTGGATTCAATTTATTAATGTTTATGAATAAAGTCATTTATAAATTGTTTAAAAGCTTAAATCGATTTAATTAGACCTAATCATGGGTCAGGCTACTCACTCATGCCCGATGACCTGCTCGAAAAGTGGAAGGGTTTGGGTAAAAATATAGGCTCGGAAATTGGGATTGGACAAAAAAATAAAGCTATTTTTTAAACGGGCCGGGTCTTGGGTAGGATTTTTTTTGCTCAAGCCCGAGTCGGCTGTTTTGCTCCATTTCGCTATTATATTGCTACTATTTTGTTTTTATTGTTTAGATATTGTATCATTCTTGTTCTATTGTTAAATTTGCTACTATTTTAGAGGCATTTGCTTACTAAGTTGCAACTATCTTAGTGTTATCTAAGTATAAAGATTTTTTTTAATATGTTTTCAATTTGTTGGGAAACATTTATTTTAATATTTTTAGTGTATTTGATGTATTATATTTTTAATTTTGTTTTTATATAATAATAATAATAATAATCTAAAAAAATTAATATGAGCGGGCTAGGCCGGGCCAGGTTTAGCATTTTTAATCTAGATCAGGTTTAGGCAAAATTTTAGGCCCATTATTTAGGATGGATCTAGCCTGAATCTAAAAAACGGGCTTAAAATTTTACATCAGCTTAACCCGGTCATTATCAAATCTAGATTGAATTAATTCAAGCAATGAAGTTAAACCAAATAGGATATGGAATGTTCACAAGAGTATGCAAAGAATTAGTTATCTAAATAAATAAAATTTAATTTAATCAATTTTGATCGATTTAATTCAATTTATTTGATTAAAGATTTTGGGTTAAGTAGAGTTAGTAGGTTATTTTTTTTTGTTTTAAGATGATTTTCGATTTATTCAATTTTTGATACATGAACTTAGATTCTTGTTGCATTGTGATGCTATCTAAAGTCGAATACAAGCAAGCCAGAGGGTAATTTATTTTAGGGATGATATATCATTTGATACTTAAGCTTGACTTCATTCAATTTGGTACTTGACTATTTTTCTATTTTATTTTGGTACTTGAATTTAGCTTCAATGTTCAGTTTGGTATGTAGACCAAATGCATCATGTGGCCTAATAAATGTTTAACACGTCTACTCTAGTAAAAAAAACATAAGTACTTAATTGGGATAAAAAAAAAGTTTAGGCACCAAATTAAACATCAAACCCAAACTCAGGTACTTAACTGGGACAAGAAAGGTACAAATGTCATTTCAGTATTCATATTACGCTAAAATATATTAATAATTATTTTTTATATTGATATTTTTACTTTATAATTAAATTTAGATAAAATAATTTGTGTTTATTAAATTATAATTTAAATTAAGTAGTTCGTCTGAAATTTTAAATATTTCATAATTCAATTTGTAATGCTTATTTTAAAAAAAAAAACAGTCGATAGACACGTTTGGTTAAATTCTATTATTAGTCCTTTGTACTTTATAAAAGTTATAGATTTAATCATTGTACTTTAATTTGGTCATTTTTAGTTCTTGCATTTTTCAATTTTTAAAATTTAAATTATTATCAAATGATAACTGTTAAATTCATTAAGTTAAGAGCTACTATTTCCAAAATTTGATGCAGCAAATTTCAAAAAGTATAGGGACCTAGAATGATTCAATTTGAGAATATGGACTAAATCATAATTGTACATATAGTACAAGACTAGTAATTGAATTTAACCAAACGGATTTAACTACTATTGTTTGGGTCAGAACTAAAATTTTAAAATTCGAAAAGTACGTGAACTAAAATTAATCAAATTAAAATATACAAACTAAATCTTAAAGTTCAATAAAATACAAGGATTAATAACAAAATTTAACTGATGCATTTAAACAAAGTCTCATTGTATAATCCAAGATTGAATGCTCCTAATTAATTTGACAAAAAATATGCTTAATTTATTATATAATCATTTATATAATCATGAATTAACTCAGCTTCAACTTGGTTAATAAAATTACTTAAAAATTAATTTTAACAAATTAATCAATATTAAATATAATATTTTTTAAGTAGAGGGGCAAAAATGTAATCTAACTCTTAATATAGGGACCTTTATAGTACTTTTACCAAGATTCTTTTAATCATGTTCTTATATTTGGGATTTTGGATTATTGTTGGTGATTGTTTCGTTTCCTATTTTAGTTGGAATAAATCTCAAAATTACACATAAATTTTAATTTAATATACAATTTGATACATAAATTTTAATTTGGTGTAATCATATACATGAAGTTTTTATTGTGCTTCAGATGTATACATGAAATCTAATTTTAATTTAACTGTATATATTCAAAGAAATGAATTGATGTTGTAACATCCCGAAATAGGGCTTAAACGGAACAGTGGTTGCGAAACCACGAATCCGAGATAGAAAAGTTTATTTTGATTAATTTTTATGATTTACCGATTGATTGGATGCATGTGTTATAGTATCGATAGAAAATTTTATGAATTTCATGTCTAATTTGCTTATTAGGGCTTAATTGTAAAAGTTGATAAATGAGAGTTCTAGATGCTAAAGGATTAAATTGAAGTGCATATCTAAAGTAGGAGTCCTTAAATGGTAATTAGACCATTATATTTTCATGGACAAAACTGGACATGCATAGGTAGAAATAACTAAAATTTTAATGAAGGGTATTTTAGTAAAATGTCAAATAAAAGAAATTAAATGGGAAAAAGATGGAAAAAGGTTGTCATCTTCTTCCATAGGCCGAAACTCCAAGGGGGAGACTCCATAGCTAGGGTTTCCAAGCTTCCAAGCTCCATAGTAAGTCAATTCAAGCCCCGTTTTTCATGTTCTTTACGTTTTTAGAATCCCGGTAACTCGATTTAGCTTATTCTAGCAATAGTTTAACCTAGGGTTCATATTTGGAAAAATACCCATAGGTGAAATGTGTTTATTTTGATGTTTTATGATAGAATATGAAGGCTGAAATTATGTTAAACAACTTTTGCTAAGCGATTTTAAGTGAAAACAAGTAAAACGACATAATCGGTAAAAATACCTAATGTTCATAAGTACATGTTAGAGTGAGAATTTGATGTTTCCATAGAAGGGAAAAATGTTCAGCATGTCATAAAATATAAGAAAATAGGATGAAGTTTAATTTTTGAGCCTAGGGGCAAAATCATAATTTTGTGAAAGTTAAGGGGCAAAAATGTAATTTTGCCATAATATGATTTTTAGATTGAATTAAATAGTGTAAATATTAAATAAGCTAAATGTGTTATTATAGATCGAGAAGAACGTGGAATCGATCTTGAACGAGGTAAAGGCAAAGTTACGGACTAAATTGCAAATTTTGCCATATTTTGCACCGAGGTAAGTAGTATGTAAATAATTCATTACCTTATTGATGTTTTTATATTTCAGCTTGTTTTATGTATTGTAGCTGATTTTTGAATCATAATTGACTATTGAAAGAATGAAATAAAGTATTAAAAAGTGAGTTACTTCCCGTTTGAACCTTCGGAATCGAAAGATGTAATTGGTATGTAGCTAGGTCACATGAGTGGTACTAACTGTAGGCCACTATGTGCACAAGAGAGCTACAAGAGATTACATATACGTAGCTAGGTCACATGTGTAGTACCGAGAGTATGCCATGTGTACCAGAAAGCTATACGTAGCTAGGTCACATGTGTGGTATATAATGTGAGCCACTATGTGTACAAGAGAGCTACGAGAAGGCTAGGTCATGTGAGTGGTGCTAGGTAAAAGCCACTATATGTACAAGAGAGCCAGAATTATGTGTACATTTGAACTAGGTCACATGAGTGGTACTAAGTGAAGACCACTATGTGTACAAGAGAGCTTTAACTTCAAAGGTGGGCTGTGTGCGAAACCACCGTGTATCCGTTATTATTCCGAAGCGTTCAACGGGAAAATTGATTAAGTGAAATTATGTGTGACTTTGTAATGATAAGTGTAGGTATATGCATGTGTAATGTATGAGCAATATGCTCGATATGTAATCGAAAATTGAAAAGATTGTTATAGGTAAGTAATGAATACAACTAAAGTGAGAGAGAGCAAAAATTTACAATAAAACTGTTTTGGATAGCAGCAGTGACATGAATTTGAAAAATCACCAAAAATGGTAAAAATTGAATTATAAGTTGTATGAGATATTTATTTAAAGCTTATTGAGTCTATTTTCATATAAAAGAAACAGAGAAAGTAAAGGATTTGTATGTTTTGAGATATTTAAATTTTTGTGAGACTGGTTTAGAATGATTACGTGATCCCCTGTTCTGCCTTGGAAAAATTATTAAAATTTGTACAAAAGTAGTTATGAGATATAATTTATATTCCTGAAATCCTGAATGAGTCTAGTTTCAAATAAACTAAACAATAAGATCATCTGAATTCTGTACGAAGAGAAAATTGATTCGTAGTGAAGAGAGGTCAGAATAGTAGAACAGTGAAATAGGGGAAATTTTAATGAATAAACTGTACTAATTGGAAAGATCAAAAATTCTGAAAATTTTATGGTAAGAAGATATATGAGTCTAGTTTCAGAGAAAATTTACGGATCTTAATTTGGAGTTTCGTAACTTCAGATAAAAATATTTTAGTGACTGTGACTCGAATAGACAGCTTGCGCCGAACTTGAATAAATAATGAATTTGAATGTAGATTTGATTGTGTTGTTTTGTAAACATGTTAAATCCATTATTAATTATTTATATACTTACTTACTAAGCTATATGCTTACTCTCTTTTCTTTTCCTTGTCCTATAGTGTCATCAAGCTAGCTCGGAATTCGGTGATCATCGGAGATCCATCCACACTATCAACCTTCTTTTGGTATTTTGAAAACAATATTTTGGGAATTATGGCATGTATAGAAGGCTTAATTGTTTTGTTACTTGTAGTAACGAATTTGATGGCTATTTTGCTTATGGGCATTGATGATTATGTATGGAAAAGTTTTAAATTTATACGGATTTTACATTTTAAATTTTTTACAATTGCTTGGATCATGTCCGGTAATGCCTCGTACCCTATTCCGGCAATGAACACGGGTAAGGGGTGTTACATTTAGTGGTATCAGAGCTATGTTTTAGTCGGTTCTCGGACTAACATAGCATGTGTAAAAGTCTAGCTATACATGCCATAAATATATTATGATAGTGTGATGACTCCTGACAATTTAAAATATTTTTTTATAGTAAATGAATCTTGACCGAAGCCATCACGACGATGCTTTGTAACGCTGTGGCCCCTCATAAGGGACCGCGCCAGTAGAAGATAGATCTGAAACACGTGGACAAGGAGAGGGGGCTCGAGAAGCCTTCCTCCAAATGATGAGTAATTGGTACACTGAGTTTATTCAAGCGAATCCGAATGCTCAACCTCCCCCACCCCCTCCCATACCTCAGACAGTTCCCGTAGCTCCTCAAGGCATGGATTTGGTAAGAATGAACAAGCCTCCGGTCGACAAAATTAGGAAGCAAGGAGCAGAAGAGTTTAGAGCAAATATTGATGATGATTCTGAGAAAGCGGAATTCTGGCTCGAAAATTCTATACGTGTGTTTGATGAGCTCTCGTGTACACCGGAAGAGTGTTTAAAATGTGCTGTATCACTTCTGATAGATTCGGCCTACCATTGGTGGAAGACTTTAGTAGCAGTTGTGCCAAAAGAAAAGATTACTTGGGATTTCTTCCAGGAAGAATTTAGAAAGAAATACACAAGTCAACGGTTTATTGATCAGAAACGGAAAGAGTTCCTTGAATTGAAGCAGGGCAAGATGTCTACTCAGTAAGTATGCCCAGGAGTGTGTGTCCACCCAGACTATTATACTAGGCATACTTATACTAGGCAAGATGTCTGTGGCAGAGTACGAGCGTGAATTTGTGATGTCATTAACTTCTTCCAAAAGGCTAGGACATAAGCAGCTCTCGAATAGACTTTATCAACTTGAACCTTCGGACAATGCAGTACAGCGGTGTATTCTTCCATGGTGGGTACCAAATCTACACTCCCAAAGGTAAAAGCAACTATAAGCGAGGTTCCAGTACTAAGTGAGGGCCCGAAATAACTGCTCGTCCACCTTAATGTCAAGCAAGTACGGCAAATCCCCATAACTGTGGTAGAATAATCTCTTGGTCCCATCGTCCCACTGATCCCATATTACTTTTAATTCTTGAAGTTTATTTTGCGTAACGCTAATACGAGTATAGTCCCATAACTCTGACACATGTCCCGCAGTTAGACTATCCCCCTTTTCTAATTGTGTTGTTTCTGACCAAGATCGGACAGTCGCGTTATCTTCCACTTTATCAAGAAATTCGTTTTCCATGACCAGCTCTCTAATTTAGCAATCGAACCCGAATCGACACTTTTAAACATGAAAATGCATACAAAATAACAAAGATGAAACACAAAAAGTCAGTACAATAATACAGAAACAAAATTCAAAGCATGTCAAAAAAGGAAAAACAATCAAGCGCCTACTTGGGTGACCACTAGAGTTTATCACAACTCTACCTAGGGTGAGCTTTTAGAGTTTTCTATATGCGGTTCGGTTCTAAAGTTGAGTTACCTGAACCAGCAGATTCCTCGATCTTCACCCATTATAGGCTCATACGGACCGAGTTCGGTTCAAGGGGATAAATTTCCCTATGGCTGCACGGAGATGAAAATCTCACGAAAATATAGGTACGGATGTATCCCGAAAGCGATCCACTATCCTGCACGGAGGTGAAAACCTCACGAAGGAGTAGCTTCTCACGCTCACTTAAAAATGTGTGACCCGATGGTAATGCAATATCATGCAAAAGTATTCTAAAATATTCGAACCACAGCAATCAAATAAAGTGACGCAAGCGAATACAATAAAAGGATCGTAAGTTTTCAAATCTGATTTTCAATTTTTCGATAACAAGACAGAAAATAATTAATTTTACGGCTTGACTCTCTACAAGTCCCCAGTGGAGTCACCAAGCTGTCATAACCACTTTTTTTTGAAAAAACAGGTTCGACTTTGGTTTCGAAAATGAAACCGAAAAACGGGAGCCGCCACCAATCCTTTTTGATAAGGTGTGATCGGGTCACCTAATAGAACGGTTGTTTTGATAAATCAAGCTATTTGTTAAAAACAACCGTTTTATGAGGTGACCCGATCACACCTCATCAAAAAGGATTAGTGGCGGCTTCCGTTTTTCGGTTTCATTTTCAAAACCAAAGTCGACCCCGTTTTTTTTCAAAAAAAGTGGTTACGACAGTTTATTTCACCAAAAGTTACAGAATATTCAGTTCCTTAATCACTTTACACAAAGCCATGATTACTGTTGGTCACAAGAAAGAAAATGTCCCTTTTCTACACAAGTTATAGAATCGGTCTCTTCAATTTATCTACATGGGCTTGGTTTCTTGGAGGGAATTAGAATATATCAGATAGTTCTGTAAAGAAAATGTCACTATGAACCAAAAGAAAGGGAGGTCAAAAGTTTGAAGTTTACCTATAAGCTTCGGAAAGAACTTTCTCTATGTGGGTGACATTTCTAATTCTAAATGCAATGGTATAACCATCCATTGAATTATCTTCAAAACTTCGGGCTTCTACATCTCCTTGCACCCATACAAGAGATTTGTCTTCTCCAAGACCTAAAAGCACAGGGAAACAGGATAAAAATAAAAAATAAAAAATAAAAAAGATAGTAACATTGAGGTGACGTACAAAATTTCCCTCCCAAATAATTCTTCACCTTTAGGAGATAAAATATAATCCATTCAACAACAAGCTTATTCTTTTATTTACCTTTCTCTAGGGCACGATTTTTTCCAACATCTAACATGTTTGGGTTGATGTCGCAGACATATATCCGAGTTTCTTCCTGTAGGTCATCATTGAGTGGATCTTGTAATGCTCTCATGCGCTTGATGCTGTTAACACTTTCCAGAATCCTGAAAGCAACATCACCTGCACATTCAGCATTTTTAACCTAAGGAATACAGCTTCAGTTTACATCAAGAAAATAGAATGAAGCATAGTAACACCCCAAACTTGTCTTGTTTGATTTTACAATAGAAAATGACAGATAAATTTCCTTTTAAGGAGCTAAGATTCACTTCCAAGGACATCCTATTATGAGTGTTATTCATTATATTCACATTGCCCAAATTAATCATCCAACCAATAGAACTACAACAGCTAGCCTAATTCTTTTTTCACTTTTGCAGTTCTTATATTTTCCCGTTACCTCACCATATTTATTGTTTGCCGGTGTTTATGCTTTATCCACTACAAGAAATGCACATATACTTCGTTCAACAAAGAAAGCCTAACTGTTCCACCAGCTACATCAAGATGTTTCATTCCTGGAAATGGGCTCAGTTTGGAAACCAATCTGATAAATTGGGCAGAACACGTAAAATAGAGAAAGCAACGAGATGATAAAAATGAAATAATAAGTACAAAAATGCATACAAAATCCAACCTATCCTTCCACAGTCTATGTAGTCCACCACTCAAAGTCATTCATGAGATCATAGTTTGAAGCAACATTGCTAAAGACTTTACCAACCATTTGGCTTTTCTCTTCTTCTCGTACTTCTTTAAACCCTGAAAACATAACACTAGTAAAATTCATAATGACTGTGACACAAGGGAAGTTGTAGGAATTCAGATACATGTATAGGGTGAAGTATTTGAGATTTGAGCGTTAAGAGCAAAGAAAATCGCATATATGCATCTGGTATATGGATACGAAATATGCATAGTTGACCTTTTTGTGATAAGAAATAGCTACTTCCGAACCTATACTTCCATGGTTTTCACATCAGCCATCTATTTTCCTATTTGTGTGCTACAAAATATAGTGTCATATTTCCATCTAAAGTGAAGTTGCCTACAGTAATTCAGATCTTCATGTTTCATGGCACAAACAAAACCACATAAAGTCTCTGGGAAGAACCGCAAAGGCATTGATGAAGACATTGAAAACATGCGTAAAGATATGCTAAGCATTTCAAATATATTGATGAGCAAAATTGAATAAATAAATCAAATAAGCAAGAATCAATATTTCATTTTCTTTCTTTTATTTTATTTATTTTTCTGTAGAGAAAGAAAGAAGCAGACAAATACCAAAACTTGTGGCATGTGAATGTAACAGAGAAGCAGAACACAGCTTGGGCGAAATTCGACTGCTGAGATTCTTAGTTACCAGCCTGAGAGCCATTCCGCTACAACGATTGCCTACAAAAAAGCTCACATTCACTTTCTACTTACAATAGTATGATCTATATTACCCGGATTCTTCATTTTCTCCAAAGCAAACATGGGATATAAATATGAAAAAAACTTATACAAAATTGAGCATATACACTTGCTCCAAATCCAAGTAACATAAAATAAAATGAGTCCTCTACAATTAAGAAGATGATACATATAAAATTCTTATAACTTAGAGTTAAGTAATTAGCAAATTTGGAAACAACCCACCATTTATCCCATGTTTGGATTGAATAATAACATCCAAAATTCAACAGAATATGAATCATTTAAAGAGAACTGGAGTTTAAGCATATTATATAAACAGAATTACTAGCTGGTAGAGAATTAGAAACTTTTAAGTTAAATTTCACTAACTCGGAACATATCCTGCCCTGACCCCGACCCGAAATTCTACACCCGTTCCCCGACATTTCATTTCATTGCTTCAAACCAATTCTTTAATTAACAATTCACTCAATTATTTTGATTTATAAAACAGTGGTGAATCAAAGATTTGTCAATGCAATGAACTCCTCAAAAATTTTGATTTGCCAACAAATTTGCTTACACGATACAAATATATATATGTTGCTTTTCAGCAGAGAAAATCAAATAAATTTATCCAAGAAAAAGTGAAAAAGAGAATGTGAAGAATAACCTGCTTTCCTGTGTCGATTTGTATGGAGAAACGAAACCCTCAGGCCCCAACAGATTCGATTGTGACTGAAAATGGTGAAGACAGAGATGGCGTTGGATATTGGCGAAAGGATCAAAGGAATAACGAAAATCACTGATAATTTTAGGATTTTAGGGTACTAAAGACTAAACAGAGGCGGCAGTGGTACAAAAGTCTCGGGAGAGTTAAATCGTAAATAAAAATATAAAGAGAGATAATTTGTAAATATCCCAGGGAAGTCGGGGGTGGGTTTATTCTATATCGACCCCGTTAATTTTAAAAAATTAACTCGAATCAACCGAAACATGAATATTTGTTTTTAATTAGACAAATTTATTTGAAAAAAGGATAATTTATTAATATAATAAAAAATAAAGTATAAATTGGTCAAATATTTTAGATTTCACCCTAAATCTTGTAATACAAGATAAGAGTTAATTGATAGTTTATTAATATAGTGTAATTGTATTGAAACTTGAGGACTAATTTAAAAACTTTTCCATAGTTGAAGGACATATTCTGGAATTAACCCTTTAACTTTAAATGGAACAAAAGTAGTTTTGGGTTTAAGCCGTTGATCCTCCACAAAGGATATATAGTATTTAACCCTTCAAAACTCCAGCCGCCCTTCTCACACTCTCAAACTCCCTCGCATTGCCGTCGCATACCCGCCGCCGGAGTTGATAGGATGTCGAGTCGGCCTGAATTGCAAGCCCCGCCGGAGATTTTCTACGACGACGTAGAAGCTCGAAAATACACTTCCTCATCTCGTATTGCTGAAATACAGGTTCACTTTGCAATTATTTTTCCTTTTATTTTGTGTATAATTTTATTAGCAGTTCTGTATGATTTTATTAGCAGCTCAAATTACTAAGTATTGAAATTTGGGTTTTTTTTTGTAAAAAAAAAAAAAAAAGACAAAGCTCTCTGAGAGAGCACTGGAACTTCTGGCTTTGCCCGATGATGGAGTCCCAAGGTTGCTTCTTGATATCGGTATATATATTTATTTCTCTGCTCAACAAAAATAAAATAAAATGAAATTACCCTTTTTTTAATATTTAATTTGTAATAATTTGTTGTTATTTTAGGTTGTGGATCAGGGCTTAGTGGGGAGACAATAACTGAGAATGGTCACCAATGGATTGGTTTAGATATTTCTGAATCAATGCTTAGTAAGTTTAATTCTTATTTTTTGTTGTTGAAACTTTATTTTTTTGACACATTTGTAATAAATGATTTTAAGTTTTTTTTTTATTCTTGTTCGCTTTGATTTATAGATGTTGCTTTGCAAAATGAGGTTGAAGGAGATTTGTTACTTGGTGATATGGGTCAGGTAAATTACCAAGTTCTTAAATATCTTTGAATTAAACCGATGTTATTGTAGCTGTTTTCGGACATGTTTCTTAAATGAAGACTTCATTATACTATATTAATTTTCAGGGATTAGGACTTCGACCTGGAGTTATCGATGGAGCTATCAGTATCTCTGCTGTTCAGGTATGCTTTTGGTCAATATTTTGCTTCACCGTTTTCATATATTCGAGTTCAAATCCATGCTTCGAATATTCTCAATTCCGTAAGTCTTGCCTTGTGTATGAAAAAAACTTATTCATTATGGATCAGATTACCATTTCAACTGTTATTGATTTGAATGTATGTTACTTTGGAAATCCCCTTACATCCTATGGGAGCGTCGGTTTTCTGTTTGTCTGTCATAAATTTTCGGGTTTCAATCGTTATCAAGAATGCACTTGCTATAGTATTTAATCTAATTGAATTCGCCCCTTTAAAACCCGGAAACAACCTCTCTGAGTAAATATAGAGAATGCTGCATATATTGTGACCTTCCCCGAACCCTGCTTCTGATGGGAGCCTGCAAATAAGTGTACCATACAGTGTCTCATAGTTTTTACAGTAAAAGTTTTTGAAATGTCGATTGGAGATTTGCGTGAGAAAGAAACAATCATTTATCTTAAAATTTTATGTGGTCAGCACTTCTTCTTTGGGTGCAAAATTTCTCTTTATGGAGAGGATGAATCTGACTTAAGCCTGCAATTTATTCTCCAAAGCGTTCTTGTAATTGGTTTAAACCGAAGCAGTTTAAAGACTTCATATTCTTGCTCATGATTTCTTTTCTCCTTTTGTTGCTTTGGCATGCAGTGGTTATGCAATGCTGACAAGTCCTCTCACGAGCCAAGATTGAGATTAAAGTATGTTAATGGTTTTTATGTATCTAGTTTTTTGTAAATGGGAAATGTATTTCAGTAAATTTAATATGGTTGATATGATCTTTTAGGGCTTTTTTCGGATCATTATATAGATGCTTAGCAAGGGGAGCTAGAGCAGTGCTCCAAGTATATCCTGAAAATCTAGCCCAACGTGAGCTAATTTTGAGTTATGCAATGCGCTCTGGGTTTGCTGGTGGCGTGGTTGTCGATTACCCGCACAGGTATGTTGCGATCCCATATGAACTATTTATGATCAGCTTTACAATTGCCTTCTTTCTTCGTGTCCATATATGTGTTTGGTGGGATGGATTGTTTGAGTTAATGACAGCTATACATACACTTGCTTCTATTCCTTTTTCCTGTTCATGATGTAACTTGTTTTAGATCCTATTGTTTATGCATCCAATTGGATCATACGATTTGTTCCATTGCTTTTAATGGAATCAAGATTTGCAGTCTCGTTTATTCAGAGTTTTGCAAGGCAATGGAATGTATTGCATGAAATTATCGACATTTCATGAATACTGGTGTTATTTTCCTGCTATTATGCCCTTGTGGGCATTTGTATCTTAGCATTCCACTTCTTTTTACCTTATGCCTCTCGTACTTTGCATTTTCGTTTTCGTTTATAATAGATTTATCCATCTATTGTATCTTTGTTAGTGCATGGTTTTCAGAACTGGACCGGTGGTTAAACTGGTCAGACCACCAGTTCATCAGTTCGACCAGTCCGTCTGGTTCGACTAAAGAAATCATTAAAAAAAATCTTAAAAATTTAAAAATTATGTATTAAAAATTCAGTTCAACTGGTCCATATTGATTTGATGCCCTTCTCCGAACTGGTACCTTGGCCTATTCACGGTCTGACTGACCAGCCCAGTCCAGTTCAAACAACCTTGCACTAGTATAAGGAAAGGTGCTATCAGTCCTATCGCATGGAATATAATTTCGGTGAAAATATGCATTCATGAACATAGGAGAGAGTTCCAATAGAACACCCTTTCTTTTAAATATAGAGATAGATGGACATTTCGTTGTATCATTTTAAGCACTCTAACACGAACTAATTGTCTTCCGCCAGTACCAAGAAGAGAAAAGAATACCTTGTCCTCACTTGTGGCCCACCATCCCTCAGCTCTGCCGTTCCCAGTGGAAAAGGTGAAGAAGGAGAGAGTTGTTCTGATGATGAGAGCAGTGGAGATGAAGAAAATCAGACGGTGAGCCTATATATGCGTATATATATGGATCATATTACATGCTTTATTGCTCTATACTAGTCAAGGCCCATACTTTTTTTCCCGGAAAACGAAATAAATAAGTGTTTTACAAAGCTTAGTACATTGCTCGTTGTTGCTTCGGTTTCTGCCTCCACAATGATTGCAACTACTGATATGTCATTGTTGTGTTTTTCGGTGTTTTGTTGCAGGTTTGCATTTCGGACAGGCATAGACCACGGAAAAAGCAGAAAGTAAACAAGAAAGGCAAGGGCAGAGAATGGGTGTTGAGGAAGAAGGACCAGATGAGAAGGAAAGGGAATGTCGTGCCCCCTGACACGAAGTACACTGCTCGAAAACGGAAAGCTCGTTTCTAACCGGCTACGATATTATAGATCTGAAAGTTTTGGGATGAACTAGTTTTACATATTTCATGGTTTATTATCACTTTGAAAATCATAGTTGACTGCTCTAATGGTGATTTAAAGTTTTTGTTCTTGTATCAATACATACATATCTATGTGTTTTGGTTTTAAGAAAATATTGATATAAATATTTATGGTTCTATGATTTGGAATTTTGGAATGTAGAGAAATTTTCTAAAATAAGAAGCATTAATATTTAATTACACAAATAAATTTGTATGAAATATTTTTGGAGGGTAAACTATCAAAACAGTCACTTTTGTTTGTCTTATGTTACATTTTAGTCATTTATGTTTTAAATGTACATTTAAATCACTTACGTTATTGTCATTAATTATTGTTAATGGTGTAACGGTAAACTGATGTATTTTTTCATTTTGAGTAATAATATATGGATTAATTTTAACAAATAGAAAACAATAATAAAAAAAAAAACTATGTTAAAAAAAAAGGAAAATGGAGTAAAACAGTAGAAGAAGTAGAAGACAATGGAAAAAGAAAAAGGAAAGTTAAAAGAACATAAAAAAAACATGGAGACCAAATTAATTAATTTATAATTTTTGTTTGAAATGATAATTTAACGTGCCACGTCAGTTTATCATTACACCATTAATAGCAATTAATGACTCGATGATTAAAATATTATAACACGAGGTAAACAAAATTGACTATTTTAATAATTTATTCTAATTAAAAATAAGTTAGTAATATTATTTTTTTTACATATTTAAATCTAATTACTGTTATTCGATCCAATCTAACCCTATATATGATAGTGATTATAATTTTGCAAGCTTTTTAACATTTGAGTTGAGTTGGATCTAATTCTATTTATAAACATGTAATTTTTTTTTTGTCACGCAAAAATTAATTTATAATATAATATTACAATGTAAACACTAAAATATATAATAAAATTTTAATTAAATAAAACAATATACATTTAATTATTAAATGTTAAACTACATAGTAGGAAATTAATTATGGTTAAATTTTTTATTTTAGTCATTAAACTATAAAAAAATTATAAAATGATCTGAGTATTTATTTTTTTATCATCAGTCTTGTTAACTAGTAATGGAAAGATGACATAATAATTAAAAATTGTTATAATAGTTGATTGAGTTTTAGCTCGATTGACATAAATGACGCGTGTTCAAATGTGTTGAAGCGTATTATACTCCTATTTATGAGTTAAAGATGGACCATAGATAGTTCTAGGCATTATGATGCCACTATAGCAATTAATTAAATTTTAAAAGTAAAAAATATTTTTATAATTTTTATTTTAAAATTTTTATTTGATTTTTTTTGAAATTCTGAAATTTTAAAATTTAATTAATTACCGATGTGGCATCCACGTGACAATTTATTTTGAGATGATTTGATAAATATCACAAATTTAAGGGCTAAAAAGTGAAAATTTAAATAAAAGACTAAAATGATATTTTTGTAAAATTTGAAGGCTAAATAAATTATTACGCCATCAGTACTATACACTCATACTAAAACATATCGGAACACATCATTTCTTATGATTCACTATACATGTATGAATTTACAAGCTGTTAGTGTATTAAATATAAAATATAAATTGACCACTTTTAAAATAGATATAATAATAAATTTAATCCTCAACATTTATATATTATGTTAATTCAGTCTTAATTCTAAAAAAACTAATCCTCAACATTTACATATTGTGTAATTTAATTTTTATTTTTTTACAATACTGCTTTTCTTTCTGACAATGATGATTAATTTTAAAAGAACAAGACAAGAGTAAAATTATTAACTTAGATTTTTTTGTGTTCCATTTCTTGTATATTTTTAATTAAGGGTCTGTTTGATTGCCTGTAAAATGTTTTCCGGAAAATGATTTCTGGAAAATGATTTACTTTTCTGGAAAATGATTTACTGAAAATATTTTCTGGTGTTTGAATGAATCTGTGTAAAATATTTTCTGTTGTTTGGCAGATTTCCTGAAAATATTTTCCGAAAAAGTTGTTTTTACATATATTAATAAATTATATTTACATATTAATAAATTTTTATATTTTAATTGCAATGATTTATTTATAAATAAATAAATCAAATTAAATATACAATAATACTCAATTATTAAGCTACATTATTAACCGTCATAAATTGAAAACAACCAAAGTCAAATAAATTATTTGTAATTGTGTTAAAAAAATAAAAAAACAAGGATTGAATAATTATAAATTAGCTTCCAAACCACAATTTACTAGAAATTAAATAATATTATCCAAATGCATAATTAATAGTACACCACATAATAACAACATTGTCCAAGTGCATAACTAATTATTACACCACATAAAAGTATCAATATCTTCAACCCTGAGAAAATTTTTGAAGCCAAATTTTTTTATGCTTCTTACTTTTAACTAAAAAAGCTTTGGCATCAGATTCGTGACTTACTAAATAATCAAACACTGAACATAAGAAGTCATCATCAAATCCTTCGTCCTCCATCGACATCACTTGTTCGTAAAGCTGTGGTGTCTTATCCGCAGTAAATTGTTCCAAAGCATTAGCAATTTTACCAAGTTGTTCACCCACAAATTTAACTTGTTCATCAAAGACACTTTGCCTTGAACATTTTTTCTTTTACGTTTGGATGTGCGGATGAAGATACATTTGTTCTTACCTCTTCACCCACTTTCTGTCGCAGTCTCACGAGCACCGAATCTTGATTATCATCATCCAAATCTATGTCAAGAAATGTTCCGCAAAACTCCTGTTGCCATATCTTTGCCAACAACCAAAAGCCATTTCATCATAATGATCAATGCTTTTATTCAAAAATGGTTCATACTTCTTGTGTGCTCATGGATATTATACACAATTAGAATAACAAGTAAAAAACATTTGAAATATACTTAACATATATATACATATATTACCATCACTGCTGCATCATATATCGCTCTATTACATGTAATCATTTTCATGTTATCATCCCATCCAAAACCACTTTCATCTCGAATTTTACATATAATCTGCCATTAGTTTTTTACAGTCCTCAAATGATTTTCCACATGCTTTGCATCGCATTGGACTTGGAATCTTTCAGAAATAGCTTGGACAACTCGATTAATAGAAACTGCTTTGAAAGTATTAGAAGGCTTGTTTCCTTTCTGGGCCTCCTCTGCTAGAATTTCAAGAAAAACATGTTTCATCGGTTTTGTCCATCTGAATTGCTTGGAGGTCCCTTCTTTGTTGCCCTTGCCCATTCTACATTGATAATTGTCATTGTTAATCATTTCAATATCCAACAAGCTTAAAACATAATCAATATCTAACAAATTCAAGACATAATAATTTCAAAATCCAACAAACTAAAATTTCAATATCATTATACAACCAACATTACCAAAAAAATAATAATTCTAATACTAAAACATACATAACATAGAAACAATAACCTTAAGCCCTAAACCTACCTAATATTTCTAGCTATATAATCAGTCCACATAGTTTGTGCAATTTCATCTCTCTTAGCAGACCATTCTCTTGCTTCTTCTCTTTCTTCTCGCTCCGTAAGAGTTGGTATTATCAAATCAGACTCAGACTCCTCGTATAATCCTTGATTAAGTAAATCACTAGGATCAACTCCCATTATATGATTATGAATGATACAACAAGCCAAAACTATATCTACTTGAGTTTGAAAATTCCAAAATGGTTCAGCATCTAATACACGAAATCGTTTCTTCAAAATCCCAAAAATACGTTCAACAGTGATTCGTAATGATGAATGACGAAGATTAAAAAGTTCCTTTGCATTCTTAGGCCCTTGAGCACTAAACTCTTTTAAATGATATCGGACACCACGATATGGCGTAATATATCCATTTCGGATGCCATATCCAGCATCAGCAATATAATATTTACCTACAATTTTACAAAACATAATTAATAATAATAAATTATGAGCTTATTAGAACTATTTGGTATTTAATGATAATTATTACCTTCCGAAATTCTTAATCCTCTTGGGCGTGAAAGTGCATCACTTAAAATAAGAGAATCATGTGCACTACCTTCCCAACCAAATAGAACATAGGAAAATTTCAAATCAAATGTAATGGCAAAATAATACATTTTGTGTCGTCCCCTTTACTGACTACGAAATCTTCCTTGAATGCTAAGTGGAACGGATGCACGAATATGAGTTCCATCTAATGCTCCAATACAATCTTTAAAATAAGGATAAAATCTTGGATTGTTTCTGATTTCACTAGGAGTTGACTCATCAGGTAATCTAATAACTAGTTTATACAATTTCAAAATAGCTCTCAACACAACCCTAAAGTAACGGTGAACTGTCTTAGTTGATCTATAATATCTAGATCCAATCACTCAAACCTTACATTATGACCAATTATATGTAAAAATATAACTACTTGCTCCTAATAGTGACATGATTTAGGCTGATTCTAACAAATTATTCCTACTAAGAATATCACACAAATTAAAAAAGGCGATCGGTCTCATCCTTATCACATTAATACAATGTTGGTCACCACTATATAAAATACTATTAATATGATTTTCTCTTTCATAATCTCGATTCACACGAGGGTGAGAAGCAATTTCCTTCTCAGTTTTTAATTTTTTAATCCAAAGAGCCCCAAAAGCTAAAACTGAAGCTACGGCTCCGATAATTGCATTTTGAGCTTGATTACGATCCATCTACACAAAATAATGCCACACAAATATTTGATCACTACAAAAAAGATGCAAGATTTTCATAAGATCACATATATGAAAAGTTACCATGACTAAAGTGCATACATACATATCAAGCTAATTATAATTGCATTAATAATTTTTTTGAGCACACATATATGCATAAATAAACCGACCCCAAGAGAATATAGAACAAAATTGGCTTTACTTTTTACTGTTGAGTCATTATAACAAGAAAAATGAATAAACTATTTAGCACTGTAAAAATGGATGTTACCACTTCCCGGTGTAAATCTATACTTGAAGTTGCACCATAACAAAGAAGAACTTGTTGAATCATTTCCCATTAGTAACCAGAGCCAAAGCAAAATTGAAATATTAACAATATGTAATCAAAAATGGTTTTTCTTTTTTACTTGTTTGAGTATACATTATAACAAACAAATAATAATAATAAGCTATTTAGTATTTAGCATCAAAAAATAAAAGCCCCCAATTTAAAACTATTCTCTGAAGTAGAACTACAATACCAAGTCGTTTCACATTAATCCTTGAAAAGCTAAAGTGTGCAACTCTTAAATTATTGAAGCAATAGTTCGATTTAGTCATTCCTATTAAAATTTTCATGCCACGAAACAAGAGATTGTCAAGCTAAACCAAAGTGCAATCCATGCTTTTAATGCTTGGAATAAACCTCAAAATGAGTAGAATAACAATAACAATGCTCTTTATATAAAATTCAGAACAATGTGATCACATATTTCATATTTTCGCATTTCGAGTCTATTAAAATTTTCATGCCACGAACAAGAGATTGCAGGCTAAACCAAAGTGCAGTCCATGCTTTTAATGCTTGGAATAGACCTCAAAATGAGTAGAATAACAATAACAATGCTCTTTGTTTTGGGTGCAAAATAGGAATAAAGCCAAGGACAACAAAGTAGCTATGTCACCAGGGAAAGAGAGTTAATTGTTAGAATGGGTGCTTATTCTTGGGTAAAAAGAATCTACGAAAGAACAGAACCCAATGCCAACAAATTAAAATATATATATCAAGCAATATTAATGGACCTATTGAGTAATTAAACAATGAAGCTGAACTACTGTCCAAGCATTCATGTTATTTCCTCAAAAGATGAGATATGATTGTTGATAATGCTACCACTGACAATTTCAAAAAGACACTCAAAACAATTTGATAGAAGGGCTAATTTATTTGTGTGAATCAATTAACTTCTCTATATGTTCTATGTGGCAGATTGAATAATCACAAAATGTAGGCAAGCATACAAAAGAGCCGAATGTGGAGTTTATATATTACAACAAAGAACATTACATTCTGCATGTCTCAAAGCCAAAAAAAAAAAAAAAAAAAACTACTTGACATGAAAGGAGTAATGCACGATTGCCAAACAAAATATGAAAGAGGGACAAAGGTTAAATCCATCACCATTTCCCTTTCTTTATTAATTATTCAAATCAAACAACTAAAACATTCCTAACCAATAAATTCAGATCGCAAAATTTGCCAATTCCTTTATTTTAGAGTGTTACTAGCCAAAGGAGTAGAAAATAAGTGACTTTGAATCAAACTCTAAACTCTATAGAACTTGTCTCCAAAATAATTTATAGTTAAAAAAGCTTTAATAAAGAAACCATTAAAAAGAGGTAAAGCACAAAGATATTATCCACCATGTTTTTAACAAAGTATCTCAACTTGTAACGGAAGATCAACAGTGTTCTTGAGATCTTAATTATTCTAATACTACCAATAATTGACAGCTTATGTAACAAGAAAGAAAAATGCTTTGAAAAAATCACAAAGCATTCCAATACAAAAGGACTGGTCATTCACTAAAATCTAGATAGTTGGAGACCAAGGAAAAGATGGAAATGAACTTTACAATAAGCAAAGGTTCCACCATCATAAGCAAACAAAGGAACTTGCGAGAATTATTCAAAACTTAGAAAAGAAAAGTCCCGATGAAGCAACAGATAAACACAAACATGTTACCATAAATACAATATATATATTCTAACTTCTAACCAGAGACAAAGTTAAAGCGAAAAAAAGAAGAGAGAGGGAAAGCAACCATTGTTGAAAGCCAGCTTAAAATTTGAAACATAAGGCGCAATCGTAATCTAATTTATCTCGAACTCATCAATTTTCCTAAAATACGTGTATATGGACATATAAATATCCGATTAATCTAAATCGGATAACGTAGATCGAAACATCGAATATCAAAATATAACATATTTCAAATTAAAATCCAAATTGATAATCAAATGAAATGAATGTCGAAGAGATCAACAGTAAAGATCGAACCGAAATTCAAGATCTAGCGTATCTGTAAATGTGAATCGTCGATCTGAAACCCTTTGAATACAAAAGAAGAGAAAGAAAAGAAAGAAAGAGGCTTCGGTAGGAGGGAAAGAATAGAAGATGTTAAAATTTGGGAGAAGGGAAAGAAGCCGATGTTCACGGAGGGGTGAGATAAACGCTTGCGTGGGAATGTGGTGGTTTGCTTTTCCGCTTCTACACAAGCACTCTTTGGCGGTGTATAGGAAGGAAGACGAGGGGATTCTCATTCTTCCCACCCTAAGAGATGATGAACCAAAGAGAGGAGAAATTCTTCCTTAGGGTGAAGAGAGTGAAGAGAGGAGTTTGGAAAATGTCTTACCGCTTAGAAATTGGTAAGACGTTTTTAAAACTATGAAATGAAATTACCTGTTTTTGGAAAATGTTTTCCTTAGGAATTCATTTTCCAAGCAAACGAACATCTTGAAAAATGGGAAAATGTTTTCCAAAAACATTTTCCCCTATCAAACAGACCCTAAATTTAATTAAAAAGCTTGTTTTTTAACTTTTTAAGTTAAACGGTCACAAAAAAAGTAAAACTGTAAAAATGACCAAATTACATAATATGTAAAGCTTAAGAGTTATTTTTTAGAATCAAAATTAAATTAACATAATATATAAAGGGTTAAATTTGCTATTATACAAATTTTAAAAACTTTCATGTCATTTTTATGTTAGCCATTTAACCATTGATGACCAAAAAAGACAAAATCAAATATTTAAGTGATCATTTTGTAATTTTTAATAGTTCAGTGATAAAAAATAAATTTACCAATAGTTAGGTGAGTAGAGTGTGGCTTGCCCCGGAAAATCCATAAATAAAACCGAAATAAAACATTAAACTTATTCGACTTGTTTTATGGTTTCTCTTTCACTTATTCTCAGTCTTAAGCACATAACAAAAACCCTGATTAACGCACGCAGGCCCTCAAAGCCCACACCCTTTCTATTGGACGCCGCTCTGTTTCCTCTTTCGCATCAAAGCTCAGCAGCCATGGTTAGTGTACTTCCTTTACTTCGTGCTCTTCTTCTATCTTGCTTTTTCTCCTCCTCTTTCCTCTTTTGCTTCACATCTGGCTTGAATCCTAAGCTGAAGTGGTCTCGTTTTTCTTTCAGCATTGGCACATCAGTCTTTCCTTGAAGGCATTTCCCGAGTCATTTTCCGGGTAAGGCCCCCTTCCCAACTATCATTTGCAAGCCCATCCTCGTGGATTTGGATATTTTGGGCATAGGGATCTTGTTACCTTCGACGATGAAGGTTGCGTTGACAAATTCAAGCGATCGAAAAGAGCATTCTATCGCTTCGTCGTCTGCCCCTATGTACAGAGCGTCACTGGTAACAGATGCTATGATGTCTTCCTCCGCGTTTATTATGACCAATCTACCTTCAGTTACCAATTTTAACTTTTGGTGTAGTGATGACGGTACTGCCGCCGCCGAATAAATCCAAGGCCTCCCTAACAGGCAATTGTAGGAGGGCTTGATGTCCATTACCAAGAAGTCCACCTCATATGTATTTGGACCAATATGAAGAGGTATCTCGATCCTTTCCATGACCTTTCTTTCAGTACCATCGAAAGCTCTCACAATATTTTGGCATGTTTTCATGTGAGAACTATCCACGGGCAACCTATTTAGCGTGGATAAGGGTAAGACATTCAGGGCTGATCCATTATCAATTAACACCCTTGGCAGCGTATATCCCTTGTAGTGTGTGGTTATGTGTAGAGCCTTTGTAGATCTCATGCTTTCGGGCGGTATTTCATCGTCGTTAAAGAAAATAAAATTATCGGCACTGATGTTATTGACCAGACGATCGAGCTTGTTCACAGATATATCATCTGCAACGTATGTTTCGTTCAACACTTTCATCAACGCACTACGGTGCGCTTCTGAGCTCAAGAGCAAGGCCAGTACTGATATGCGAGCCGACTGCTTGTGCAATTGCTCCACAACACTGTACTCACTGTGCTTTAGGAATTTTAGGAACTCTTTAGCCTCTTTTTTTGTCACCGGCTCATTGACAGGCGATTCAGGTCTAATCGTCTTTTCTTTCTTTTGCTCAAACATCACAGATTTTCCTTTAACTGGTTCTACATTTGTGTTCGGGGTGTAACGCCTCCCACTGTGTGTAAAGAAACCCGCATCTTGACCTTCCTCCGGAGTGTTAGCCGGGTTCTCCTCTCCCGAGATCATTACATTACAGTCATAATTCCACGGAACCCTTTTACTGTCCTTATAGGGGAAAGCTACAGGCTTCTGAATTATGACTTTTGGTGCAATTGGTACTCCAGTTTCACCAACTCTTGGTCGCGAGATAATTACCACAGGGTGATTGACCCCATAGACCTTCTTGGTTGATCCTTCTTAAGAGGCACACACCTTTGCTTCTTCAACATACTCAAAGAATTCGAGCTCTTTGTTGTCCATTAGACCCTGTACTAAAGCCCCGAATTCATTACATTTCTGAATCTCATGATCTTCTTCATCATGAAACTCGCAATATTTTTTTGCTTTTCGAGACCCGTTCCTCGAGTCTTTCCTGATCAACCCTCTTTCTACCATCTTTTTCTAGACTTCTCTCATCGGGGTTTTTATTTCTGCAATATTCATATTAATTTTCCTCCCCGTATTTTCGACGATCGCATTACCCCCTTATCAGCATGGTTGGGTAACGAATTTTCTGCCCTAGATTGATCATCAAATTTTACAATGCCCATTTTGATTAACCTTTCGACTGTTTTCTTGAAAGCGATGCAGTTTTCAATCGAGTGCCCCGCATCTATTTTGCCATTTTTCACCGCGTTTTCGATCATTTCACTGGACATTACTATGTCCGAGAAGCTCTTTGTGGCTTTCCCCAACATGTGGTTGATAAATGGGGCTTTTAAGGTGTTAATGAAAAGCATCGTGGTTTCTTTCTCCAGGAGATGTGGCTGGACTTGTGTTGCCACCTCTCTCCACCTTTGGGCGTACTGCCTAAAACTTTCATTCTGCTTCTTCTCCATGTTTTGCAGTGTGAGCCTATCGGGTGTCATATCCGTTACATGACTATACTATTTCATAAAAGCCTGTGCTAAGTCTTTCTAGGAGTTAACTTGGGCACGACTCAACTGATTGTACCATTTGGCTGCTGACCCGATTAGGCTATCTTGGAAGCAGTGGATCAATAGCTGATCATTATTAACATATCCTGTCATTCTTCGACAGAACATGGTAATGTGAGCTTCAGGACAACTTGTCCCATTATATTTTTCGAACTCCGGAGTTTTAAACTTTGGCGGGAGCACTAGGTCTGGAACTAAGCTCAGATCCTTGGCATCAATTCTACCATGGCAATCAGCATTTTCCATGGCCCTGAACTTTTCTTCTAACCACCTGCACCTATCCTTGAGTTGTTTCGGTAGTTTCGCTTTTGCCCTTTCCGTTTTTGCCACCTCATCCAGGTCGGGGACCACGGGGCTAGTCGGGTTATCCCCCGGGTTAGAGCCTGAGCCCGTTTGGTAATTCATGGGTGCTGGGGTACCGACTTGGTACTGTTAGGGTCTGATTGTCACTGGTGCCCTTTGTGGGTATATATCCGGTTGTGCCTGAACGTTTACCAGGGTGAAACCTGGGGGGTAAGTGGGATCTTCATTATCGTCTCCCGAGTTAATCGCGGTGCCTTTTCCTTTTTCTCGCTCTCCGACTAGTAGCTGCGCCAATTGATTCACCATGCTTCTTTGGGATTCTAAGATTTGATCCCTCATTTCTTGTTGCACATTTGCTAATTGTTCTTGTAGTTGTGCTTGCAACTGGTCTTGCATCTCTTTTTGCATTTGTTCTAGTCTTTCTAATCTTTGATCTATCACTTTAGATTTGGAGCGAGTACTGTAGTGGTGTTCAATTGGTTGATTCTTGTTTTTGTCCAGATTAACTGAGATAATTTAGTTTAATTAGGATCTTTTTACGAAATTTAAGTGCACATGATGTGATGTAATGCGAATGCATGAAATGAATGCAAAGAGACATCGATTCAAATTCAATTTCATTTAGAAAACTTTACTAGACAACAAAATTCTTTACATAAAATCAAGTTACAAATAAGGTTTTGCCCTAATGCTTAAAGCTTTAATTTTCCTAAATAATGAAGCTAATTCCTGTCCTCGATCTGACTGTAACTCATACTTCACACTCAGTGTATCCGCTTGTACCGCCAAAGTCTGCAAGTAGTCAGCTATCTCTCAAATTTAGGTTATGGCTTCTCCCATAATGTAATCCCTGTTTCTGACTTAATTCTGCGAATGATGAAGCTGCTCCCTCCACCGTTCTTCACTTGCTTCGAAAAACTCAATCCGCGTTTCACAATTCTGTAATGCTGCCTCTAGTTCTTCTATTTTTCCTTTCATTTCTTCTATCTTATTTAAGCTTATCTTAATTCTTTCACAGAATTATGACTTTGGTGATGATGAAGAGATTTCTCGAGTTCCGCTACTCTAGCTCTTAACTCGCTTCGTTCATTTCTGCTTTCTGAGAGGCTTTTTTCCACGACTTCATTTCGTGCTTGTGCCTCTTGAAATTTCTCTTCCCATTGATCAGCTTTAGTCCTTTCCTCTCGAACCTCCTGACGCCATTGTTCTAAAGTTTTTTCTAAACCAGTAGTCATCATCGATAGACGCATATTCTTGTAATCTGTCTTTAAACTATCCAAATCTTCTTCAACCTTATTCTTCCCTTTTCTTAACTTCTCAACCTCTGACTTCTGCACTTCCACGTCTAATCTTAATTGTATTTTCTCTTCCTCTAGCTGCTCAATCCTTTTTTCGAACTCGAGACTCTTCTTTTCAAAGTCCTGTATTATAAACTCTAGCTCTGACGGGAGAACTTGCAAGCATTCTTCCCTTGATCGAGCACCTTCTAAACTTGGCCCAGAAATATTATCATTAATCCTTTGGCTCAACCAATTGTTATATTCAGGCGTCGTTATAGAACCAACAACTAATCTCTTCATCCGGCGAGTCTGTTTCTAGGCATCCGAAATCTCTCGAACCTTTTTCTTATAATTGTCCCATTTATATGAGAACTCACATTGAGCAAGCACATAAGTCACCGGTATAAATTGCCTCAACTTGTATTGCCTTAATGCAAGCAACGGAGTGTATCCAATAGCCCCCCAAATTTCGAGCAGAGGCACATAATCAAAACTCCCACACCGATAAAGGATCTCATCAAGGACCATCCAAAAGGCTCTCCATTCGATATCCCCCTCTTTGAGATTTCGAAGAATTGCCATCCACCTTTCTTCTGAGATATCGCTTCTCCTTTGCGTAGCTACTTCTTCCTTTAATGGGGAATAACTTTCAGAGAAGACCCGGTAAGAGACTTTGTCCACCTTCAAAAAATGTCCATGAAACCATACCAATAAAAGCTGTGCACATCCAATAAATCTACCTTCTCCTACCCTCCGACATAAGCTCAAATATCTGAACGTCTCAGCTAGAATTGCAGGTATAGGTGTGACTCTTTTATCAAGACAATCGAATAAATCGGTGACTGCTTCATCTATATGCCTTAGAGTTTTAGGAAAAATCACCAAACCATAAATGCTCAAGGCGAAGATATCAACTTTCTTCTTTACATCTGGGTGTGCTAAGATCAAGTCTCTCATAATCACCAAGGAATACATTTACCATCCCCTTTCTGCTGAATTCGAGCCATAACCCAAGGCTCGCTCATCCCAGTAATACTCGTTAACTTCTTCACAAAAGTCGGGGCATTAGCGGCCCTAGAGTAAGCTTTATCGACTAGGATCTTTGGACAACGAAGCAAGGTCGTATATTCCTCCATAGTGGACACTAAGTCCACCTTCTCGAAAGTGAAACAGCTATACGTAAGATTCCAAAACTGAGTCATAGCCCGAAACAAATGCTTGTCTATCTTGACATCCAACAAATAGGGCATATCGCCATAATTTTTGTAAAACAACTGCTTAGTTCCCTCATCCCAATGGGCCCATATGTCTCTCAATTCTTGCAGTTCATTTTGTATCACACTGATGCGGGTGAAGTCCCACAACTCCGATGTATATCCTTCAGCTAGACTGTCCCCTTTCTCTAGTTGTAACTTCTCTGACCATGTGCGGACAGCCGCATTATCCTCGACTCTATCAAGAAATTTATTCTCCATGTTAAGTCTTCTAACTTAGTAACCGAACACGAATCGACTCCTCTTTAAATATGCAATGCCATGCAATCACAAACAAAATACACAAGTCAGTATCAAATAATAAGATCCAAGGCAAACGGCAAATAATCAAACACCTATATGGATAACCACTAAAGTTCGGCATAGCTCTACCTAGGGCGGGCTCTTAGGATTGCTATATGCAGTTTGGTTCTAAGTAATGGGTACCTGAACCAGCAGATTCCTCAATCCTCACCCATTATAGGCTCATATGGATCGAGTTCGGTTCAGGGGAATACATTTCCCCATGGCCTTGCGGAGATGAAAATCTCACGAAGGCGTAGTTTCTCACTCCCACTCAAAGGTGCGACCACAACGGTCATGCAATGCAATGTGCGCAAGAAAATAACAATCATATGCAATGATACAAACAAATGCAACAAAATGATCGTAATTTTCAAATCAAATTTTCAAATCGAATTTTCAAATTTTCGACAAAGGACAGAAAATAATCAATTTATGGCCTGACTCTCTTTATGTCCCCAGTGGAGTCGCCATGCTGTCGAAACCATCTTTTTGAAAATGAATTCGACTTTGGGTTTTGAAAACGAAAATAAAATAGGAGTCGCCACCGATCTTTATTAGGTGCGATCGGATCACCTTTGCTTTAATAAGACGTTTTAGTTTACTAAAACGGTGGTTTTGGTCTACGAAATTCGAGAAAACGGGTTCGAGAGTTGGTTACGTGCGAGGAAGGATTAGCACCCTCATCACGCCCAAAATTGGTACCGAATTGATTAATTAGTGTCTTTATGTTGAAAATTTGAAAAGATTTTAAAATACAATCTCCTTTAAAAATATTTAGATATTCTCGAATTGGATATTAAGATTCTTTTGCCCCGAATAAATAAATTATCACATCCAGCACGTTAGGATACGACAATTTAAATCATCGATACCAAAATCATCTCGTGATTTCCAAAACTCATGCATTGAAGGTTTTTGAAAGGATATTCAGTTATTTGGGCAAACGGTAGATCGAAACCCAGCACGTTAGGGCACGATTTCTCGAATTTCTAAACACGAAATATTGCCTTGTTTTTTTTACTAAGAAAATATGGACGAAATTCCGAAGGGATGTTTAGCTATTTGGTCAAACAAAAAATCGAAACCCAACACGTTAGGGCACGATTTCTCAAATTTCCAAACGCTAAATATTACCTTGTTTTGAGAAATTTTTAAATAAGCAGTTATGAAACCAAATCCCAAAATGCATTTTATCTAAATTTTTAGGATAAGAATGAAGCATCTATTAAAAATAAATTAAATTAAAAGATTAAAAAGAATGAAAACAAAATATGATAAATAATAAAAAAAACAAATTAATTTTTGAAGAATGAGTAAACGGGTGTTTAAAAATAATAATAATGATACTAGTAGTAAAATAAAGTACCAATAATAATAGTAATAATGATAATAATTACTAACAGTAGTAGAAATATTAGGTAATAATAATAATGTAGTAATAATAAATAGTAATAATAATAAACAAATGATAGTAAAAATACAAGAATAGAATAAACTAAAACAAAATAAAAGTAAAAAAATAGATAAATAATAGTGATGATAATAATAGAAGCATAATTAAAATAAATAAAGAAAATAAAACATAATAAATCACAATAGATGAGAATGAAAAACAAATAAATAAATAAACAATATAAATAGCAAAATAAATAAATGAACAAAATGAATAAAATAAAAAAATAATAAGTAATCAAACAATTTAATAAATAAATGGACGAATAAATAAATAAAAAATAAAAGTGAAAAAGTAAAAGGGACTTAATCATTATCAAAATAAAATTAAAAGGCACAAATTAAAAATGATAAAAAGGGACGAGGGCCGAATTGCAATGGTATGAAACTACCGAGGACCTACAGGGAAAATAGCCCTGGTCCTTATACGCTGCGTTTCAGTTAGCCAGGCAAAGGATTAAATTAAGAAAAAACAAAATTAAAGGGGGAAATTTAAAAGAAAGAAAAAAAATGAAATAGGGACTAAATCGAAAACCGCCTCAAAAGCGGAAGGACTGAGAGCGCAAATAGACACTCAGTCCAAAAGCACGCGGATCCTAGGCGGTTCGGGTCAAGTCAGCCCGACCCATCTCAAAACGGTGCCGTTCTAACTTTTGGCTTTTAAAATGGTCGAGGGACCAAAATAGAACGAAATAAAAACTTCATGGTAAAATTGAAAAATAAGAAAAATGAAATAGGACTTAGTTAAAATGTATCGCAAAAGCGGAAGGGCCGTTTGCGCAAATAAACCTTTTATAAAAAAGGGCGGATCCCCTGGAGCGGGTCGGGTCGCGCGCGGGTCAGGGCCATACGGTACCGTTTTAGCGCCAATAACCCCCATTCGAAACGGCGTCGTTTTCATCCGTTATAAAAACTAAAAATCTGCCTTAAAAAATCAGTTTCTCTACCTTTTTTAAAAAAAACAAAACCCCCTTTTTTAGTTCTCTGCCTATCGATTTTCCGATTTGGGGAATGACTAACCCCGGCAAGCATCCACCATGGCTCCGCCGCAGGCGGTAGCCGGAGGTGCTAAAAATGGGTATTTCCGACCCCTTTTTTATTTCTTTTTAAAAAAAAAAAACTTTTCCAAAACCCTATACTGTTTTAGGAGATAAAAAAAGATTTGTAAAATAACAGCGATTTCTATGCCTTTCGAACCTTCGGGGTTCCGAGGTGTTCACTCGTTCGTCGACAATAATCTCCGATTCAGGTAACCCCTTTCGCTTTTATTTTCCTATTATCTCATTATTAAAATAAAAAGAAAAAAAGACAAATAGCGACTGATGAAAAATCACCTTTCGGATCTTGGTTGTATTTAATATTTTGTTGTTTTTTTTGTGTGAATTTTTTTTGTCCAAATTACAATGCTCGGTATCAAGGCTTTTATAGCCGAGAGAAATACAAATATTATTATTTTTGGCTTGCTATTTTATCTTTGCTGTTGTTTGCCCCCTGTTGTTGCTATTTTGCTGTTTTGTAGGTGTCAGAGAGGAGGCCAACTAGGCTGAGGTTGCCATTTTGGTGATGGCGGTCCTCGAGCGACGTGCACGCCGGAGACAGCACATGGGAGGGGGGTACGGCGCTTTGGGACTCAGAAACCCTAGGGTTTCTGAGTTGGTTTAGCTTTTGGGCCTGTTGAGCCAGGGGAATTAGGGTAGATCTTTTTGGGTTATTTTCAATTGGGCCTTGTTATTTTGGGTTGTAATCTGGACTTGTATTGGACTTTTTTTTTTTCTTGTTGTTTTTTTGGTTTGTGATTTGGGTATAGCGGGCCCGGGCTAAATTGGGCCTGTACAGTGATTGTATGAATCAAACTGGAATTCACCCAATTCTCTTTATTTACCGTTTTTCAAACTAAAGTGATGATTCTTTAATAACCTGACTGATTTTGCAGGTTCTTCCTCCACCAAATGTGACTGGGGCTCTGCACATTGGCCATGCACTGACTTGTGCCATAGAGGTTGCATAGTGTAAGGCTACTGCTGCGAATATTTATTGGCAATTTTTTCATTGTATTTCATTTATTTCGTGCAGGACACGATCATTCGTTGGAGAAGAATGTCTGGATACAATGCATTGTGGGTACCTGGCATGGATCATGCTGGGATAGTTACACAGGTTGTGTTCCTTCGGTATTTTTTTGGATCAGTTAAAGCTTAAGTTTCATTTTGTTATATAAGTTACTCCATTTTGCTTTTTGTTTGATATAGACAAGTGTGACTTGAAGTTGCTCTAATATATGAATTTTTCAGGTGGTTGTAGAGAAAAAGCTAATGCGTGAAAGAGGCTTAACCAGGCATGATGTTGGTCGCGAAAATTTTGTAAATGAAGTGAGTTTTAACTCTGAAATTAAGTTTCTCTGAGTTTTAACTCTGAAATTAAGATGGAGCTATTGATTTGCTCTGCAAATATAACATCTTTATGGTTTTTTATTGATACCGCAATTATTAGGTTTGGAAGTGGAAGGATGAGTATGGTGGTACCATTCTGGGACAGTTACGACGTTTGGGTGCCTCCCTTGATTGGTCCCGTGAGGTAAAATATGAATGGCATCCTTTAATAGTATAACTTTTTCTTTTCATATTGGCTAATGGGCCATGGCTATATAGTTAAATTTATCTTTAGCTGTTTTAGTAACAGCTTCTCATGTTTCTTGCTGGTTTTTCTTTTTTATTATATAATTTATTTATTTTTCCCAGTGCTATACAATGGATGAGAAGAGGTCAAAGGCTGTGATGGAGGCTTTCAATCGGCTTTATAAAGAGGGTCTTATTTATAGGCATGTTTTATGCTGAATGATTTCTGTTATTCTGTGATTTGATGAAATTTGTGTTGCTGACAGTAAACATGAAGTTCATAACATTTAGAATGATTGGTATCCTTTAAGCACAATCCTTTGTTTTTCAAATACGTTGCCTCTTCATTTCTCCATGCATTTTACAGGGATTTACGGTTAGTCAATTGGGACTGTATCTTGCGAACTGCTATCTCTGATATAGAGGTAATTCAATTTTTGGGTAAATTTTTTCTCTTCTGCATCTTTTGCTGCTTCTCTTGAAGTTGCTCCATGTTTCTAGGTAGATTATACGGACATCAAAGAAAGAACTTTGTTAAAGGTACCTAGTTATGAAAAACCAGTGGAGTTTGGAGTGTTGACCTCCTTTGCTTACCCTTTGGAGGGAGAATTGGGTGAAATTGTTGTTGCCACTACTAGGGTAGAAACAATGCTTGGTGACACAGCTATAGCTATTCATCCGGAAGACAAGAGGTACAGTCATCTGCACGGGAAATTTGCCATTCACCCTTTCAACGGACGAAAACTTCCAATAATCTGTGATGCAATTCTAGTTGATCCAGCTTTTGGAACTGGTGCAGTAAAGGTAAAGAGTTTTATCATAGATTTTGAGATGCTGTTGCTAACTGCGCATCTTTCCTTGTTTTGTTTACTTTTCTTGGCATTGCCTTCAATGTTGCACAGATAACTCCAGCTCATGATCCAAGTGATTTTGAGGTGGGCAAGCGCCATAACCTTGAATTTATTAACATTTTCACTGATGATGGGAAAATAAATAGCAATGGTGGGGCAGATTTTGTTGGAATGCCACGGTTTAAGGCTCGTGAGGCTGTGATTGATGCATTACAGAAGAAGGTATTTGATTTTATTGATATGTATATGGGAAGAGTTATCTTTCAGTTTGAGGTCATGCAAATATTCTTGTGTAATTTTCTCTGCTGCAGTAGTATTGAATCTTTGATGGTTAAATTTCTTGATTATGGGTGTGCTCATCCCTTGCATCCCATCTATGTATGTAGAAAGAATTAAACCTGCATCCATTTGGTTTAAAATGCTAATGCTCTACCCCAAACTTCAAGGTATTTTCCCACTATGCTGGATTCACATGCAATGATATTTCACTATTGAGCTCTAGTCTGGACTGCATATTTGGTTAACCTGTGGCATCTGCAAAAAATAAATAACTAAATAAGTGCAACTAAAATTCTTAGAAAGAAGATACTAGAAGGGAGGGTAATTATGATTGCTTCCTGATTTATGGTTCTTTTATACCTTTGGGGTTTCAGTATTTCTTCTGACTTGGTGGCATTTTGCCATTTCAATTGTAATTTGAGATGTAAAGTATGTCTCCAACCTTTGGGATGAGAGTTAGATACAAGTATGTCTCCAACCTAGGCATTGTAGTTTTCTCAAGTTAATCATGTCCATTGTATCTGTGTTGGAAAATGAGGACTCAGGATGGCACAATTGGTGAGCAATTTGAATGCATGAAAAGTCCTTAGGTTGTTGACCAATCTTTTGCCTTATGCACATTTATATTTTATAGCTTTTGGCATTAAATAATTTCTATTTTCATCAATGCATGATCGGAAATAATTTCTATATTCATTAATTTATTTCTTCATCTTCAGAAATTGTATCGAGGAGCTCAAAACAATGAGATGAGCCTTGGCCTTTGTTCAAGAACCAATGATGTCATTGAGCCAATGATAAAGCCCCAATGGTATGTTAGCTGCAGCAGCATCGCGAAGGAAGCTCTTGATGCAGCCATGGATGATCAAAACAGGAAGCTTGAGTTCATTCCGAAGCAGTACACTGCGGAATGGAAAAGGTACTCATTTAGTATTTTTTTCTTCTACGTGCTGCTAATATGTTCTAGAATAATGATCTTCTCAAGTATTATGACTTTTTTTTTATGTTTGGTGTTGTGACATTCTCATATTTGAATTAGCTTGCTCCAAGTGATTAACCAAAGGCCTAAAAAATGTAGGAAACTATTGCTTCTAGAAATATTAGGTTAACAATTGTTGTTGGTTTCCATCGAATGGCTCCATGGCTGACTTTATTTCTTTGTCATATTCATCTTACACCATCCTGGTTTAATGGCTGCATAGCGTGAGTGATAGTTTCCAAATGATGCAGGTGGCTTGAGAACATTCGTGATTGGTGTATTTCAAGGCAGCTTTGGTGGGGTCACCGTATTCCTGCATGGTATGTTACTTTGGAAGATGATGAACTGAAGGAACTTGGTGCTTATAATGATCACTGGATAGTTGCCACCAATGAGGAACAGGCTCTAGCAGAAGCTAGGAAGAAATATTCGGGAAAGAAGTTTGAGATGTCTCAAGATCCTGATGTACTCGACACTTGGTTTTCTTCTGGTCTTTTTCCATTATCTGTGTTGGGATGGCCAGATGATACAGATGATTTAAAAGCCTTTTATCCAACATCGGTTCTTGAAACTGGCCATGACATTCTCTTTTTCTGGGTTGCTCGAATGGTTATGTTGGGAATTAAGTTGGGAGGTGATGTACCATTCAGTAAGGTGAGTGCAGTCTTGTCCTTAATTGTGTACAGCACTCTTATGAGACTGCTTCAAGTTCTCTATTGACCCTAGATGATTTTCATTTTTTCAGGTTTACTTACATCCCATGATCCGAGATGCACATGGGCGTAAGATGTCAAAGTCTTTGGGAAATGTAATTGATCCTCTTGAAGTGATAAATGGGATCAAGCAAATGTATTACCCTAAGTACACTTTTGATCAAGCAAAAGAATTTAGTGATACCAATGGAGGTAAACCTTTAATGTGTTGAACGAAAAATGAAATTTATTGTAACGTGCAGGTTTAATTTAACTTTTCGAGTCACTGCATATCGGCTACGCAGGTCTTCGTGCCCACTTGTCAAAAATATATATTTCGTTACTACACAACATTTCTCGAAACCAAATCTTGGATTCAAAGACGACCACCCCTCCCTCCCCACTTATACAAAAAAAAAAAAAATGAAAATTGATTCATAATCATTGGTAATAAAATAAGCAAAAGGTAAATTCTCTGTTCTTTCTTAGTGTTGCTGGCTAATTAGATAATTGTAGCAAAAGTTCATGAGAATCCACCATAAATCCCAAGTTCAAACTCCCTGCCAGTTGAATTCTTTTCTTTTTCCAAATTAAAAACATGAATTCCCCTAAATAAGAAAGGAGAAGCATTGGCTGGCATAGTTCTAGAAATTGGTTCACTGCAACACAGACATAGGCAGCCGGAAAATATGCAAAACTGTTTCACCAATGAACATAATAAATGTATCCTGTACTAAAAGTCAAACTCCATTTTGCTCCCTTTACTAAAAAATGGACACTTAGTCCCTTTACGTTAAATCAATAAATAAACTAGTCCTTTCTGTTAAAAATTCATCTATTTATACTATTAAAAAACTGAAATAACTGACGAAAGAACCAAATAGTTACACATGACATGCCCAATTTTAAACAGTAAAAATAAACAAAATTTTTAACAGAAATGACCAATTTGCTTTTGGATCTAACCTACAGGGATTAATTTATTCATTTTTTTAGTGGTGCGTAAAATGCAATTCAACTACTTTTACCTAGTAAACATTGGCATAAATCGAAAGTGCACAAAAGATGACGTGAAGCCATCATGAGACAAGGGGACAAAGCATTTCCTTTTGCTAAATTCGATGTTAACATATTATAGATAAGACCAAGTCTATACTTGTACAACGTACAAAAAAGTCACTCAACATACATCATTAGGAAACAAAAATCGCCTACTTCACAGGAGAAAAAAATTGCAATCTCTTTTATCGACTTGGGAATCTGGAATTTTCAATCTTGGTCACATACAAAACAACGACCACAAAAATTGAAGGGAAGATTTCAAAATTTTAGCAAGCTTCAACAGAAGAACAATTCCTTACCGAAGCAATCACCAGAAGCAATATACCTTCATCTACATGGACCTTCAGCCCACCACTCCCCACTACCTGTACTAGCACATATTTTGCAGTACACTTGCAATTATAAGCGATTAATGTATAAGACTAAAGTAGGCAAAAATAGTTAACATCAAAAGGTTCTTATACAAGATGCAAGAAAAGCAAATAGATGAACATAAACTTAAACAGGTATTATGTTTTATGCATAACTCATCAATACTACCAACAGTTCACAAGTTTGATTACTCTAACAGAGGATGTAAAAGTTATTTAGGAGAAGAAGACTTCAACACTGATAAAAGATTAGCAGTACTCATGGTGAGCACAAGAATTGGTCAATGAATTACCTGACAACAAGAAATCTCCTTATATAATTAGTAATTTGAAGCAATCATCACCATCATTCTGTGATTCTACGCTTTTTGGACATTTTAATATGATTATCGTAGCTCATGGGAGTTGCTCCCTCATCAACAGTTTTATCCCCAAGCCATTCTCTATCTCTACTCTTCATAGAACTCCTATAGGATTATACAACATTTAAATTAAAACTTTCGCAAGTTGAAATACAGAAAGGTTGCTATATAAAACTTTTGAGTTTACTAAAAGACCTATCAAATTCTGAATCTTCGTCCAAATGTCTATCCAACCAACGAATGCTTCCTGTGTGAGTTGATATGAGAGATCCAATGATATGAAGTATTTCCTCATCAAAACTGCAATAAAAGAATCAGTGTAAAAAACCATGTGATGAACATGTCATTAACCACCGCACTTCCTTTTCTCCGAGGGAAAAATAAAAACACAAGAAATCAGAACTTCAAATAAGTTGTAAATCTCCAATACATATCAACTTGACTTGATGAACCACAATGAAGCATTATTGAGTGGAAAAGCATGCTGAACCGAGGTATAAAGAAGCAACAAGATTATATGATCCACTGGTTCATAATGGATTAAAAATTAAACAAAGGAAATCATAAAAGTACGGAGGCAAGATATCAATAGGCATAATGAAAATCTAGATTATAAATATATATATTATCAATGAGCAGGGCAAATAAACTTCTCCGCAATCTCAATTTACAATTTTAGATGGTAGAAGAAAATAACCCTAGTAACCATAAAGAATACCATTTCTCTCCAGCTTACAATTAACTATTGATGGTAACCAGAACAGTACAATAATGAAAAACATATTCCATTCCTAAAATTAAAAGGATAGTTTCTTTTGAAAGGAAATTGTCACCTCTTGACTAAAAATCGGATCATGGTTCCAACCTTTATGACATGTCGCTTGTGAGATTTGCTGGCAAATAGTTCCTCTTTGTATTTCTATGATACAATAAGACACTAAAGTTACTACAGTAATACATGTAATCTCTTGCCATATACACATACCCAACACACAAAGAAAATAAAAAAATTAAGAACAAGGTAGAAAAGTGTTACGGTTCTATATTTAAATTCTCCACGAATGTTTTCAGCTGTTATGATGGCAGACGAGAAACCGAGAACAATAACATGAATAGATTCTTGAGAAAGCTTCACTACCTTCCCCTCTGAATGTGGCAAAGAAAATTAGTTTAGACAACATCTTAGGCATGCAGATCCATAAATACATACCAGCAGTGTGATATCCACTACAAGAAAAAAAAAAAAAAAAAAAACTAAATAAATAACCTGAAATATCATGAAAAAATGGTACCTAAGAGCATATCTGGCTTTGGTGAAAAAAGTAGGAGATTTGCTTTTAGTCTAAGACCAAAATAAGGATGAACACCAGAAAGAATTTTCGCCTGTTTATCCAGAATATTGACATCATAGGCCAATAAAACACCATCAAATGTTTCATTGAACCTGCAAGAACAGAATCACTTCATATTATAACAGGACAAAAGGAAGCAAATATTCGCACATCATTTCATTCTTATAATCAACATTACAAGTGAAGTGCATCATTACAAAACCTATTGATTTAGTATTGATCCCAACGGAGTCAAAAGAATCACACTACTAGATCCAGACATTGCAGTTAAATTCAGCCTGTTTAAAAGCTTATATTCTCAACAGTAATAAACTTCTCCATTTGTTTAAAAAGAGCCACAGTATCATTAGCTTCATCATCAGAAGTTAAATTTTCAGCTAAACTAGAAAACAGACCAAACTAAATTAAGGTATACTTTATTTAAATCAAAAGCAATATCAACACAAAACAGCTTTTGGTGAAGAAAAAATAATAAACAAAAATAGGAGTTTTGAGTTATATGAAAAATTAAATTTAAGTGAAAGTAAAAGAACTAACTTGAATAGCAAAGAGCCAAGCTTACGGAGAATCGACTGAGACACGTTCCTACTCTTTGATGGGTGTAAATACATCACCAAATTAGCATCTGCTACGCTTAATCCTTCCATTTGAAGCTGCAATAAATATCCAAAATTAATAGCAAGTCAGAGTTTCAAATAGCGGTGATGCAGCCGCTAATTCACAGTGGCGACCGCAAATCCGCTATTGCCACTAAACAGATAGCTTTAAAAAAAATTCTCCTTCTCAACGAAGTAATCAGACGGAATAACGAGCAGTAGGATAGAAAACAAAAAATAAAATATAGCAGCAGAGACAGAGACCAGATAATTAAAAATCTCTTTACTCAAAATCTTCAAATTAGGTTTAGGGTTTGAAAAACTACCTTAATAAATTTCCTAGTCTGTTGGAAACTTGAACGCGAGAAGAGAAAGAGGAGGCTGGCCGGCGATCGGACGGTGGCCGGCCTTGGGCGTGTAAGAGAGGGCGGAGAGGGGGAGAGAGCTGAGAGCTTTCTCAGATTTTTTTTTAAAAAAGGAATGGGGAAACGTTTTGGACATAAACACTCATTGATTTCAACATTGCTAAAATCAAAACAAAACTAGCTACATCTAGCAAACCATGTAATCCATGCGTCATCTCTAATGCTTCTCATGCAAACCGAATAACATAAACACAAATTAACTTGTTATGTTAATCATGTTTAAAACAAGTTAATCAGTGTCCTATTTTCGAATCGTATCCAAAGTTGTGAAGCCTAAAACTAATTACACGCACAGTTTTACAAGTTCTTAAGCAGATTTTTACTTGCAGTTACCTTAAGTTTGGCTAACTCAGCTTTTTCTAAGGCCTTTTGTTTCTTCAGTTCCTTCTCCTTCGCCTATCACCAAAAAAAAACATAGGTAAAGCTAAATAAAAATAAACGAATCCAGATTTGGAAGTAATTAAACTAAAATGAAAAAAATAATAACAAATGAACCTTTTCTTCTTTCTTTTTCTTTCGTTCGAGCTCTTCTTCAGTCAAAGGCTTCGTATCCGGTTGCTGAGACTGCAAATTTAATCCAAAAAATTACAAGATAAGAAAAAAAAAATCAATGAAATGAGAGAATTAATGATAGATAAAAAGCAATGAAGAAAAACGAAGTAAAGGAAGTACACTAACCATGGCTGCTGAGCTTTGATGCGAAAGAGGAAACAGAGCGGCGTCCAATAGAAAGGGTGTGGGCTTTGAGGGCCTGCGTGCGTTAGTCAGGGTTTTTGTTATGTGCTTAAGACTGAGAATAAGTGAAAGAGAAACCATAAAACAAGTCGAATAAGTTTAGCGTTTTATTTCGGTTTTATTTATGGATTTTCCGGGGCAAGCCACACTCTACTCACCTAACTATTGGTAAATTTACTTTTTATCACTCAACTATTAAAAAATTACAAAATGATCAATTAAATATTTGATTTTGTCTTTTTTGGTCATCAATGGTTAAATGGCTAACATAAAAATGACGTGAAAGTTTTTAAAATTTGCATAATAGCAAATTTAACCCTTTATACATTATGTTAATTTAATTTTGATTCTAAAAAATTAACTCTTAAGCTTTACATATTATGTAATTTGGTCATTTTTACAGTTTTACTTTTCTTTGTGACCGTTTAACTTAAAAAGCTAAAAAAACAAGCTTTTTAATTAAATTTAATTGAAAATATACAAGAAATGGAACACAAAAAAATCTAAGTTAACAATTTTACTCTTGTCTTGTTCTTTTAAAATTAATCATTATTGTCAGAAAGAAAAGCAGTATTGTAAAAATATAAAAATTAAATTACACAATATGTAAATGTTGAGGGCTAATTTTTTTAGAATTAAGACTAAATTGACATAATATATAAATGTTGAGGATTAAATTTACTATTATATCTATTTTAAAAGTGGTCAATTTATATTTTATATTTAATACACTAACAGCTTGTAAATTCATACATGTATAGTGAATCATAAGAAATGATGTGTTCCTCTATGTTTTAGTATGAGTGTATAGTACTGATGGCGTAATAATTTATTTGGCCTTCAAATTTTACAAAAATATCATTGTAGTCCTTCATTTAAATTTTCACTTTTTTAGCCATTAAACTTGTGATATTTATCAAATCATCCCAAAATGGATTGTCACGTGGACATAAACATCAGTGCCAAAACGACACTATTTCGCTTGACCTGATTTTGACCCGACCCATTAAAGGAGGATCTGCGTGTTTTTTCTTACTGGTCTTATTTCCAATTTAGTCCTTCCGCTTTTTCTCCATTTTGCAATTAAGTTTCTTTTATTTTTAGTTTTGCCCCAAAGTTCTGTTTTGAGTTCAATTTGGACCTCCTCGATACTGCATGTTTTGGGATGGGACGGAATATTTCCCTTTTGGTTCCTCCACTTCTTTCAAGCATTACAATTTGGTCCTTCCCCTTTCTTTTATTTTGAATTTACCCCAGATATCTTGTTTTAATTCGATTTAGTCCTTTTTGTTTTTTATTATTATTATTATTACCACTACTATTATTATTATTATTTTATTACTATTTTATTTTTATTATCACTATCATTATTAACATATTATTATCATTATCTTTGTTAGTATTTTTCTTATTAACAACATATTATTATTATTATTCTTACTAATGTATTATTATTTTTTTATTTTATTTTATTAGTATTATATTGTCATTATTACTTTATTCAAAATGAATAAATATTATTACTATTATTATTATGGTTACTATTATATTATTAGCATATTATTATTTTCTTTTTATTATTATTATCCTTATTAACACATTTTTACTTTTGTGATTATTATTATTATTATTATTATTATTATTTTACTATTTTATATATTACTTATTTATTTATCGGTTTACTATTAAGTTTCTTTTTTTATTTATTCTTATTATTCTTATTTATTTTCATTTTTATCTTTTTATTATTTTTACCTATTATTTTCCTTTTAAGTTACATAGCTTGTTTGTTTTATTTCTTTTATTTTTGTCATTCATACTACTCATTTATTATTATTCCGTTATGCTTGTTAATATCATGATTTATTTCTTTTTGTTTTTACAAATTTGTGTTATATTATCATTTACCCGACAAAAATAATTCTTTCATAAATGCAATATTCCGTATTTAGAAATTCGAGAAAATCGTGCCCTAACTTGCTGGGTTTTGACTTTTCTCATTTAACCTAAATAACGGAATATTCTTTTAAAATTGCAATACGAGTTTTGAATAAAATGCTTATTCTCGGAGATTCGAGATGTTGTGCCCTAACTTACTGGATATGACATCTTGTTACCTCGAGATAAGATTTTTTTTTTGTAAATAAAGGCAATATTCAGTATTTAGAAGTTCGAGAAATCGTGCCCTAACTTACTGGGTTTCGATTTTTCTCGTCTACCCTAAATAACTGAATATCCTTTTAAAAAAGGTTAAAATACACGAATTTTAAATAAAAGGCAAGCTCGTTCTCAAAGGTTCAAGATATCGTGTCCTAACTTACTGGATGTGACATTTTATTACTTCGAGACAAGAGGGTCTTTAACATTCGTTTCAATTTATTCAAATGTTTTTTTTAAAGAGGGGTCGTATTTTAAATTCTTTCAAGTTTTCAAAATTTCGACACTAAGACACAAACTAATTAACTAAGTACCAATTTTGGGCGTATCGAGGGTGCTAATCCTTCCTCGTACGTAACCGACTCCCGGACCTATTTTTCTGGTTTTCGTAGATCAAAATCGTTGTTTTGATAAATCAAACTGTTTATTAAAACAACCACTTTTCGAGGTGACCCGATCCCACCTCAGCAAAAAAAAGATTGGTGGCGACTCCCAGATTTTTTGTTTTTATTTTCAAAATCCAAGTCGACCGCCATTTTTTCAAAAAATGCAGAACCGAGGTATAAAGAAGCAACAAGATTATATGATCCACTGGTTCATAATGGATTAAAAATTAAACAAAGGAAATCACAAAAGTACGGAGGCAAGATATCAATAGGCATAATGAAAATCTAGATTATAAATATATATATTATCAATGAGAAGGGCAAATAAACTTCTCCGCAATCTCAATTTACAATTTTAGATGGTAGAAGAAAATAACGCTAGTAACCATAAAGAATACTATTTCTCTCCAGCTTACAATTAACTATTGATGGTAACCAGAACAGTACAACAATGAAAAACATATTCCATTCCTAAAATTAAAAGGATGGTTTCTTTTGAAAGGAAATTGTCACCTCTTGACTAAAAATCGGATCATGGTTCCAACCTTTATGACATGTCGCTTGTGAGATTTGCTGGCAAATAGTTCCTCTTTGTATTTCTATGATACAATAAGACACTAAAGTTACTACAGTAATACATGTAGCCTCTTGCCATATACACATACCCAACACACAAAGAAAATAAAAAAATTAAGAACAAGGTAGAAAAATGTTACGGTTCTATATTTAAGTTCTCCACGAATGTTTTCAGCTGTTTAAAAGCTTATACTCTCAACAGTAATAAACTTCTCCATTTGTTTAAAAAGAGCCACGGTATCATTAGCTTCATCATCAGAAGTTAAATTTTCAGCTAAACTAGAAACCAAACCAAACTAAATTAAGGTATACTTTATTTAAATCAAAAGCAATATCAAAACAAAACAGCTTTTGGTGAAGAAAAAATAATAAACAAAAATAGGAGTTTTGGGTTATATGAAAAATTAAATTTAAGTGAAAGTAAAAGAACTAACTTGAATAACAAAGAGTCAAGCTGACGGAGAATCGACTGAGACACGTTCCTACTCTTTGATAGGTGTAAATACATCACCAAATTAGCATCTGCTAGGCTTAATCCTTCCATTTGAAGCTGCAATAAATATCCAAAACTAATAGCAAGTCAGAGTTTCAAATAGCGGTGATGCAGCTGCTAATTCGCAATGGCGACCGCAAATCCGCTATTGCCACTAAACAGATAGCTTTAAAAAAAATTTCTCCTTCTCAACGAAGTAAACAGACGGAATAACGAGCAGTAGGATAGAAAACAAAAAATAAAATATAGCAGTAGAAACAGAGATCAGATAGTTAAAAATCTATTTACTCAAAATCTTCAAATTAGGTTTAGGGTTTGAAAAACTACCTTAATAAATTTCCTAGTCTGTTGGAAACTTGAACGTGAGAAGAAAAAGAGGACGCTGGGACAGAATGGTGGTGAGGGGCTTGTCTGGCGGCGGGATAGTTAACGAGACGAGAGTTAGGTTCGAAATTTTTAAAGGAGTTTTTCAAATATATATATATATATATATATATATATATACACACAAATTTAGTGATAATGATATGTATAATTTTATTATTAAAATAATACGTAGTAACCAATACAAGTGAAACCAATGCAAAACTAACCACATTGATTTCAAATCAACCCTCAAAGCTAAGTGATACCAAAAAATAAATGATGGGTAAAATTGTATCAAATATTAATCCATATTTGTATTATAATATACAAATACTAAGAAGCCATATATACTTAAATTGTTATATTGATTGATAAAATATAATATATAATTTTTTTTTTTTAAAAAGCACAACATTGAGTAACATAACAATTTGAAATGAATTTGGATTAGCTTACATGCTCAAAAAAATTTAATTTGTCAAAATTATTCTTTCTACTTTATATGTAAATATAAAATAATAAAAAATATGTGAAAATAAATTTAAAATATTTTGGACAATATGTATAAATTTTAATCTTTTTACATTTAAATTATCTTTTTAAAAATATTTTATTTTTTAAAGTTTTACTCAATTATTGTTAAACGAATGAATTACGTATAAGGAAAAGTATGTACTTATTTATAGGCCAAACCCTCTCCATCTAATGGTTACAAACAATACAAATGTAGGATCAAATTTATGATTCTTAAATACGCTATACAAGTATATACAATCCTAGAGAATTCTAGAGTTTCTAAAACATTTAGTTTGTGACTTTATTTATGTATTATATAAGGAATGCCACATTATCAATTAATTAATTATTTAAAAATTTAAAAATATATATTTTAAAATTATTATAAATTATAAAAGAATAAAAAAATACTTTTTAAATTAAAAAAGTAATTAATTATTGACATGGTATATCATGTGGATTCTTTCATTCATTCTAAAATGATTATTTTTATAAAATTAGAGGGTCAAATAAGTCATTATGCTATTATATATATAAGTAAAAGTAAATGTTAAATTGCTTTATTATAGAGACTAGATTAAATTCTTCATTCTACTATTAAATAGATCGATTTAATATTTTATTTAATTTAATAAAAAAATTATTTTAATCATATTCTTATAATAAAAGTAGTTATCAAATATATTCACCCACGTATATATATATACAAAGAGAAATAGTGAGTGAAAGTTTTATATTAGAAAGAAAAAGACAAAGAAGATATAGAGTTTACATTAATGAAGTTTGATACCTTATATTGAAAAGATAAGGTTATCATTTACCCATTTTCACTACTTGTCTCTTCCAGTCTGCATTCTTATAATCTCAATGGAAGTTAGTCGCAATGTGATGGATGCAGTAAACGGATCTTCATGGCACACCGGAACGCCTAATTGCGGCAATTAATCATTTCCCTCTATCGGAAATGATGCAAATATTATCATTGCTAATAACATACCTCCGCAGGTTGGTAAGGAAGAATTCCCAAGATTCCATATTCTCCTTATCTACGATGGCAAATGCTATCAGGAGCACGTTCTTATTGCCGTCTTGAGCAACCGCAAAGAGTAGGATCTGTGTATATTTTCCATATAGCCAGGTCCCATCCACTTGCACAAACGGGTTGCAGTGGGGAAATACCCACACACATGGATCAAACGTCCAGAACATCCAATGGAAAATTCTTTTTCCCCGCTATAGTTGGTCATCTGGGCCGTAATAAGGTCGTGCCTGTAACTCAATGACACTCCCCGGTATGCACTCTCGCACAACGGCTATCCATCCATGTAGCTCGTTATATGACATATCAAAATTCCCATACAATTGTTCCATTGCCATCTATTTAGCTATTCACGCCTTTCGATATGATACTCGATACTAAAATCATGCCTGCATTTCGGTAATCAGTACCGAAACTTGAATGGTCGGCATGTCCTTCACCATTGGCATGATACACGTACAGATAGTTTTAGAATCAAATTTTTGATGATCTTCTATCATACGAGTTGATGTGCATGTGTGAGGCCCAACAAATTTTTGTATCTCTCACATCTTCGAATTTTGAATAAATGAAGCTCGTACCCGCCAATTGCAGCCTTCCGCCGACTTTCAACACTCCTCAATATATAATGTCAGTTTAGACACTGCGACTTTGTAATCCACTGATATATTCATGTTATACCGCTTAATAGCAAATACGCACTCTTCCTTACTTTCGAATCTCTGGCCTACGAATAACTCCTCAAGATTGGAATTTACGGCCATCCGGTAAGCAGGAAGTATTTCAGGGTACTCCGAGAACTCAGCTGCGTGCGCCACGTCGGAGTCTATGAGCGACATGTGTGGCCCAGGATTATTGTGTATCACAATACGTCGCATCTAGTTCCCGACCGAAGACGCGTTAATGTTTTCATCGCCAATCACATCTTCGTCGTCAATATCATTGGGGACATCGTCTACATTAGGATCACTATCACTATCGACCTCTTGATCACAAGAATCACTACTATCGTATCCATCATCACCAACCACATTAATATCGGGTGTAACATTAAGATCGATACTGATCCCACGTATAGTCGATTCACTATCAATGTACGATATTGGAGCCACTATGCACGGTTCTTGAGCTCCATGTTCTTCACCATATACAGTGAGATCTTCATTTTGCTCCATACCGGCTAACTCAACAAATAAGTGAATTGGTGCATTTTTGTCACCCCATTCCCACATAAAGAGCGATCATTATCTCTAAATCTTCGTCGTTTACAAGTTCCATTTCGGTGAATTTGATAGGATCTGTCGAAATTAGAAACTTGTAGAAAAGTTTCGAGATCCTTCTCCCACAACGTCGTACAATTTTTGCGTTAATCCTTCCCTTCATATCATCCAACGAGACATTTCTATTAAATCTCATTGCTATTTGTTGCCGACATTCAAATATGCATCCAACAGTTGTTGTCAAGATGATTCTATCGAAATAAACGCATACGAAAAACTGATTATCCATCCTCAATACTCAATCTGTTAAAAAATAAACAAAGTTTCTAAATACAAAACTTACTAACAAATCACAAATAAACAAAATAACTTTTACAACAAAACATAAAAATAACACTAAATAAAATATATAATACTAACAAAATAATTTTTTCTTATCATAATCTATTCTATTTAAAAATAACAAAAAAGTTACATTTTCTTTCTTCTTTTCTCCCTCTCTTCTTCTGCAATTTTTTTTATTGGAAAAAGTTATTTATTCTTCCTTTCTTTTTTCTCTTCTCCCTCTCTTTTTCTGCAATTTTTTTTTACTGCTGTGTGCCTTCGATGGCTTAAATAGAGGTTTGGGGGAGAGGGTGCCATGTGTGCCACGTCAGCAACTGGTGCCGCCTCTGACAGAGGCTTCACCAGTGCCTCTTTTGGCACACCCTCCTCTTTTTTTTTTTAATACAGTTTATTTTTTTAACTAATTTGGTGACAGATGTCAGAGGGACAGGGTGGTTACGCCTCTACCAGAGGTGGCACCACCTAAATGTACCATTTTAGTACATACTTTTGCCTTTGTATTATTTTAGTACTTTTTTTTATTTTTTTGTATTAATTTGGTAAAAATCCCCCATGCATTGCTCCAATTTAATACAGTGACTCAACTCATTTGACCCCCTTCCCCCTTTATAGTCGATTACCAACAATTTTTTAAAAATAAAGAAACAAAAAGCCAACTCATTAGTTTCACATAATTATTCACTCGAGCCAACTAGAAACTGACTCAAAATCCCTACGTAAGAATCCAAGGCTTTCTTTTCTATTCCACTATATCGTTCTTTACCAGCGGAGCCATGAAGTAAGGGTCGAGATTCGGTGGTGAAATCAAGCTTACTTATGATTCCTAGAAATAAGCTGGATCACTTGTTCGACAACCGACTCATCGCAGAGGATGGCTAACAAGCCTTGGTTACTAAACCCATACTCTTCCTCGGCTTGGATAAGGAGTTTTCTAAAGACGCGCACCACAAATCTCCTGCAACTTGTCCAGACGTAGATCGCCACGTGACCTACCGGCACATCAGAGGGGATGCGACGGGTTGACATTCGGGCCTTGTTCCTCCACCGCTGCAACATTTGCCGAAGCCTCACAATGTGGCGGATTTTGGTGTACTTTCCAGGCCCTGCCGACATTTTACCAGAGAACCGTTCGCTTTTAGAATGGGAAAGAGTGGGAGAGGATTTTATAGAGAAAAAGGGATCATAAGAAAGTACCCTTATAGTTTGATATAATTTCAAATTTGTATTTGTTGAACCAATTTCATGTTGCTCCTATTGTTTTACTGTTTCAATTTTATCAAATAAGTTGGATTTTAACGGACAAATTATTATAACTTTCCTATGTTGTTTTTTTTTTTTAATTATATTCAAATATGTACTACTTTATCTAATAATAATTAGATTAAATATTACTCAACAACATAATCTATTATAATATTTAGGGTAATATCAAAACAACTTAATCAAATCAAATATTCTCATTTTAAATTGGTCTCTAGACTTTAAATTATTTAAATTATTAAAGCTATGTTAATTAGGTCATTTTATTATTAAAATCGTTAATTTAATTATTAAATGACTAGTTAAATTTTATGTGACATAATTTTAAATGAAATATCTAAAAGAAAATGAATAATGTAAATGTCTTAATTTTGAAGTTTCCGAAACTTTTGTAACAATAAAACTCCTTTTATTTTTAATTTAATTTTTAAAGTTATGCGTTTTTTTTATATTTTAAAATGAAATATTGATAATTGGAGGATGTAAGTATAGAGAATAGTTGAGAAATGTACTGTGCAAGTGACTTTATTAAAACTAGAGCTGTTTTTGAGATTTTGCGGAGTTGGATCAATCTACTCGAAAAACAACCAATCAAACCTCCTTCCAAATAAATCCGTACTGACACAAAGAGCTCAAAGACCAGAACCCCCAAGCTTCATACACCTTACTTTGCCTGCAATTATCACTATATTTTATGAAAATCTGAAACCATAATCTCACACCACTGCACATTTTGTCCAAACATCGCTCTCTCAAATAATAGTAATGCTGCTAGCTGTCTTAGAATTTCCAGGATTCTCTTTTTAGAAGAGAGGTGTTGATAGTGGAACCTAAACTAACAACTAATACTCCATTATAATGATATAGATTTAGTGACCCTTTCACCACATTACGGAACAATACCATCTTTTCTTTCTTCTCTGATACTGTTTATTTATGTTTCCAATCTAAACTCATACAATTTGATTCAGTTAAGTCTATAACATTTGTTTTTCTAAAACCATTATCATACCCCTAATAAAAAAATATGCGTCAAAGTTTGGTTAAAATATCATAAATGTATTTGTACTAAGAATCAGATTACATTTTACTCTTCTACTCAGAAAATGGGTAATTAATATCTTTATGTTAGATCAAAGAGCAAATTTGTTCTTTCTGTTAAAAAATTCATCAATTTGATGTGGATGATGAAATAGCGTGCCATGTGTAATTCATGCATGCGTGATGATGTATCACTGTCTAGTTGCTCGAATTAGTCCATCCACGTAAAAAATTACATTCATTGCACTATCCGTTAAAAATTCTATGCATTTTGCTTGAATTAGTTTCTCCATGTCAACATGAGGTACATGTGGCACGCCATGTGTTAATATCTGATTGCTCTGTTAGCCACATTAGCACTTAATAATAGAAATAGACTAAAATTTTAATAGAATGAATAGTTTACTCTTCGATCTAATGTACAAATATTAATTTACTTATTTTATTAATATAAAAGATAAATTATAATTTGAATCCTGGTACACGTGCTTTACCATTATTTCCATCAATTATTGTACAGTGGAGTGATTTTCTCGCATTAGTAATCCAAGACAGTAAATATTTTAGAGTTTTTCTTATAAAAATATTGTAAAATAAAAATTATTTAAAGAAACAGGGTAATTTTTTATTAATTAGAAAATAAGATAGTTATTCTCTCTCGAAAAATATCTTATTATGCCAGATTTATTGTGTTAACACGTGTCATGCAGTTTAATTTTTAGATATAAGTTAAAATTTCATAGCTTAAAAAATCAGGATAAACATTATGTTAAGGGATTTGAAAGTTAATTAAAAAAATTGTTGTCTCTCATTAGATATGATCATGGGTCGGGTCACTTACCCAGAATTGAAGGCCAACCCGAAAAGTAAAAAGGTTTCGGCAAAAATATAGGATCGAAATATAGGCTTAGACATAAAAATAAAGCTCGTTTACTAAACGAGTCAGGCCTCAGGCATAATTTTTTAGCTCGGGCCCGAACCAAATAACATGGCTGTACTTTTTCTTTTTGTATTTTTAATTTGTTGAAAAATATTTATTTTAATATTTTTAGTATATTTGATGTATTATATTTTCAAAATTTATTTTTATATAAAAAATAATTTAAAAATTTATTACGATCGGGTTGGAGTTTTGCATTGTTAATATGGATCAGGATTGGGCATAATTTTAAGCTCATTTCTTGAATTAAACCAAACCAAAACCTAAAAAAGGGGCTAAAATTCTTTATCAACTCAATCCGACCCATGATGAAGCGAATTAACTTAAAAAAATCAAATTACAATTAAGATTTAGAATAAAAAATCTCATTGTATAATCCAAAATTAAATGCTTCTAGTTAATTTGACAAAAAGTATGCCTCATTTTAATTATTATTATGCTAAATAAAGATTATTCAATATTAATTTCTCACATTAGACCACTTTTTTTCTCATATATAAAAAGATATTGTACCAATTTTTTTTCCAAATCAAAACCAAAACAAAATAATTGAAATTCTTTAAAAAAATGATTAAATTCTTCCCTCTATTTTATATTTTTGCCATTCTTCTCATACTCACCACCTCAGGTATTATCTTTTCCACTTTAATTTGCATTTTTTATATTTATCTGCTTTTTTTTTAAATAAATCTATTTGAAAGTTTTATGTTGTAAATAATAATTTTTTTAAGGTGATTTTGGATGCGTGGTGCGTTTCTTTCCGATAAGGTTTAAAATAACGATAATTATGAAATTAATTATTGTAGCTGTGAGGTAAAAGATTTTATCACAATACAATCACTGTCCATCCAAAGGGTGTGTTTCCCTTTAGACGCTAAATTACTTCTCTTTTAGAATGGAATGTATATATTAGATATAAAATAAGGTTTAATGCATCATTTAGCCCTTAAAGTATATTAATTTTTTTAATTTAATCTTTAAAAGTTTTTTTTTTCCCAAATCAAGTCCTAATGTTTTCAACCATTCAGTGGCCATGAAACCATGGTAGACTCAAATATATATATATATATATATATATATTATTATAATATTTTTAATTGAGTTGATTTCACGAGTTAATCAATATCAATTTGGTTGAAAAATGAGTTCAAAACTAATTTTTAAGAGAAGTAATAAGTATTATTATAATGATATTTTTATCTTTTAGTATTTTTATATAAACTCTTAAAACCCAAGGATCAGATATGATTCAATTGATGACCAAATTTGTATTCTATGTGTGATTATATATTTAAAAGTTGTAAAAATATGGATTTTGAATTTCTAAATTTTATACGTATTTCAAATTCGCTTCCAAAAATCTGTGAATTCGAAAGATGTCATAAGTATTAAGTTTGTTAGAGTTGTTTAACCTGAACTCTTGTTAAAGACTATACAATACAAGTAGAATCCGTATAGAACTACTTTTCTTCTATTTGACATTAATTAGAATAAGGTTTTTCAACATTTAAATAGATGTAGTCGAAACTTCTCTTGTATTATTCGTTTTTCAACATTAATGAATTTTTTCTCCTCTATGGTTTTTTTTCCCGAAAGGGTTTCCACGTAAAATCTGTGTTTTCTTATTTTTCTTTATTTTTGTAATCATCCTATTGCCATTATCAACATCTATTTTAACAAAGTTCACAAATGTTTTATTAAACAATTAAATCCAAAATCCCAAACACAACTCTATAATATTTTATTTTTTTCTTTGTGAAAATAGCAAAAGTGAATGGTGCACAATGTGAAGCAGAAATAGGGATTTACGATGACAAGTGCGATTCAAAATGTGAAGCTTCAAAGAATGGGAAAGGAATATGTGAGAAACTATCACCAAATGAAGCCGGAACATGCAAATGCTTGTATGAATGCGATAGCAACACCGACGGAAACGGAAAATTGAGGCCGGAAAATAAAAAATGCAGTGTGGGAATTGGACCATGTAGTGTGAAATGCAATCATATTTGTTGCCGGTTTAAATGTGCATTTAAATACCCAGGGCCTCTAGAGGGGACTGGGATGTGCTTGAACATAATTGGTATACCTAGTACAGATGAATGTATTTGCTATTTTAATTGTTAGAGAGCAATGCATATTTACCAGTCCTTTGCATTGACTATTTATAATGAAATAAAAAAAAATGTTTATTTATTTTCATTTATCAAGTTAAATAAATGATTATAAACGAAAATTTAAAACTCAATTATTATACGAATTAAAATAAAAGTCTAATTGATTCGAGATTGACCGAGGCAAATGGATCACTGGTTACAGTAAAAACATAGGCATATATTCTGTATTTGATGTGGAACTAAGGGCTATTATGGATTGTCTAGATATAATATGGAGGGGAGGGATTAAGCAAATGTTGGTGGAGAGTGCGAGTTTGACTGCGGTTAATACACTTAATGGGCAAGCAAAGTAAGTCTGGTCGAGTTTGGTGCAAATTATCAGACAACATATAGCAAGGGACTGGAATATTAAGGTATTGTATGTTCCACGTTCAGCTAATATGGTTGCGGACAGTATGACAGCTTTAGGGGGACATGACCCACTTGGATTGTGTATTTACAAAGGTCCACCCAAACAAATTGCTATTGGATTACTATAATAAAGTGTTGGTGAACTCTGTTAAGGGTTGTCATGGCTAATTGTACTTAGCTTCTTCTTCTTACCAATTTTTTTTTTTAATTTTTTTCGATTAAAGATTCAAGTTAAGTAGACTTCTTAGGCTAGTTCTTAAGTGATAGCCGGTTTATTCAATTTCTAATCCCTGAACTTAGATCCTTGTCACATTGTTATGCCATCTAAAATGAGTAGATAGGAAGCATGGTTGAATTTAGACTTATTCATGGGTTGGTTTATCAATCTAAGTCCGAAATTTGGGAGAGTTTGGGTAGGAATATTAGGCTTGAAAAATAGACTTGGGCAAAAAATTAGGCTCATTTAAAATATGGGTTAGACTCAAGCTCGAATATTCAAAGCCCAAGCCCAACTCGATCTAGCTCGTTTTTTTATGTTTTTAATATATCATATTATGTAATTTATATATATTATTTAATTTATAACACATAAAAACTAAATCTATAGTAATATAAAATACTATAATATAAACATTAACAAAAGTTAAAACAAAATAGTAAATAAGAATTAATTGACAATAAAACAAAATATAAAATAGTAATTTGATATAAAATAGATTTAGCCAAATTAATAAAATCTCTAACCTCATATACGACGTTAGTTTCGGAATTAATCACAAATTTTAAATACTTTCTCACTCGATAATAAGTCAGCTAAAGTAATTGAGGAACAACTTTAGACCACTAATCCTTTGTTGTAAATTAATTGTGAGAAAAACCTAACAATCAACTCTTGTCAAATGAACAACCTTATCAGCATCTCTATGATACATAATATCAACTCCTATCCTATCACATCAACACCGTTTTATAGCCACCTTAAACCGTAAATTTTTTAATTGGTAATTTTACACTTTAGTCCTTATACTTTGTAACATCCCAAATGTGGGGTTATTTGGAAATAAATTATTTTTCTTATGTATGAACTGCTGTGTCATTATTTATGGAATAATAATGATCAATTTAAGGCTTTGTGTTGGCTCGACTTGGTAGGAAATTTTAGTTTTTAACTTTTAAAAGAAGGGAGCCTTAGTAAGTGGGTGTTATAAGAATAAATGTGGGTAATTTAACACAAAATAGGCCTTAGTAAAGTGGCAAAGTAAGCCCACTTAAGAGCTACATGTGACGCCACCAAGGAGCAAGGGAGAGCTTGTGTTCGAGTCACGGAAATCCCCTTTTTGTTTTTGTTTTATTTGGACGGCACAAGGAGAGTTTTTCTCCCTTCAAACTCTTCTATTAGGTGTAATTATTAAAAGATATTTTAACTAGATATTATGTGAATAATCTGAGAAGGGTGGCAAGAGAAAAAGGTAGGCATGTGTTAATTCAAATTCTTTTAAATTATTTCAAATTAGTGGCCTAGAGAAAAACTAGGTGATGGCCGAATGTGGGACTCCTTGGTGAAGAGGAGTTGGCTAGGAGTTGGACTCCTTGTTGCCAAGGTTGGACGGCAAGCTTGAAAGGGGGGGCCGAATGCCTATAAAAGCATCAGTTAACCCCCCCTTGCTTCTTTTTTTGTCATTCTTCTTTGAAGTGCTGAAATCCCTAAACCTCCCCTATTCTTCTCGTATTTTCTTCATTCCTTCAAACCCCTTCAAGCCGAAACTCCTAGCACTTTTCTTTCCTATTATTTTCTTTCTCCCTTTGGCCGAATACACTCCCTTGAAGGTGCCGATCTCCTTTCCTCTTTTTAACACACTTTGGCCGAACAGTATAGTGGCATAGATACTTCGGGATTTCTCTGTTATTCAAATCGGTGGTAAAGGTAAGTGTGCGAAACCCCATGGATTCTCCTTCCTATTCTTGCCGATTCCTATTAAGGGAGGATAAGTGCCGATTTCGGCAATGGTAAGTAAGGCTTCTAAAACGCGTTTTGTAAACTGGTCTCTCTTAGGTACTCCAGGTTGGTGAAGCGGTCAACCCGAGTTCCAACCTCTAGCATTCGGCTTTGGTAAGTAAGGGTAAGGAATCTATGGTAATGGTTTATTCTTTAAGTGATTAAAGCCAGAGGCTACTAACATTGCTTGTGACCGATTGTTTTGGGTACAGAGATTCGAGTATCAAGTACGGTGAATAGTAGTAAAGGGTTTTAAGGTGAGATTTCGGGTTCACAAGGAACCCTCCCAATAGTTTGATTTGGCCGAATAGGCCATAGGACTAATCCATAGATTTGGCCGAATATAGAGCAAGTAGATCTGTGGTGACCAACGCTTTCTTTCGGGATTTAGGACTACCATCGATATCGGTGTGTACATACACACTTATAATAGTTAATTAAGTGTATGTTATGTGTAAATCGCTTTATGTAGATGTGGCAATAGTACCTTAATGGTACAAGCAAGGATCCCGGTAAGTCTCTATTTGTATGAGATTGATAATAATGCTTTTGGGAAGCATGGATTATTTGATACATGTGATATGTGTATGTACCGTTGTTAATTAACTTTGACATGGGTTGATGAGAGGAGGGGCGGTGAAATCGTCTTTGTGAGCACCGTGCTTTGGTAGCACACCGTGACTATACGTCACCAGAGGTTTGGTACCTCCGGAGGTTTGGCACCTCAATAGCGACTTGTCCCCGTGGTTAACACCACCGTGGGTTGGCCCCACTTGAGATATGGGATCGTCTCACGGTGATTTGGTATCACACGATGGGTTGGCCCCATCACCCGATTTGTGTCTATGGACACCGGTGCTTTGGTAGCACATTGTGACTATATGTCACCAAAGTGGTTTGGCACCACCAGTGTTTTGGTAACACATCGTGACTACGGTCACCGATGGTTTGGTACCACGTGGGGTAGACAAAGGTGTTTGGTTGGCTAGGTTGGGTACATGATACTTTGCTTAATTAATCGTTATATGTTGTGTATGAAATGTTGTATCAACCGGGAAGGGTTACATATCTGAGTCTTGGTGACTCACCTTCTCCTTTAACATTTTTCAGGTGACTCGTAGATGGCGGTTGAGGACGGGGTGGGACTCGAGGCGGCCATGCAAAGGATTTTAATTTGAGAACTTTAATTTTGTTTAATTTTATTTTGGGTTGTAATAAGGCCTCCATAAACTATAGTTGCGTTTTATTTTTTTATGTTGGATATTTACTTAAAACTATATTGTTAAATTGAATTAAATCACATGTTTTCTTAAGTTAACACGAGAAAGTTTAATCGTACCACCGGTACACTTGAAACTGGTAAAACAATTGGACTTAATTAAAATTCCAAATTAATCTAAAGGTAGTTTTGACAAGACAACCAAAAACGAGGGGTTTTCTATAAAATTTAAATGGGTTTCAAATGGTGTTCACAAGGTTTTACTTACGTAATAACTCGATTCGGTCATAATGTTTGGGCGGGTTTGGGTTGTTACTGAGAATGGTATATCGAGCCCAGTTCAAAGCTCTCTACTGTGTGAGGGCCAAGGCCCAAAAATGTTTTTGGTAGGCCTTATGGTATGATTTCTGGTTTTTTTAAGCGGCATGGCCCGAGTCTCCCAGCACCGATCCGCCTGTAAGTACATCTAAACCTTTCTCGTGAATTATATTCGTAGAAGGGTAGGAAGCATGGAACGTGGATAGACTTATAGGACTTGGACCCTAAGGCTAGATTACCCAAACACAACGAAGCATAAGACTTAAAGAACTAAACCAACCTATGACTTAGTCAATGAGCTAGGGTGTGGTAATCCCTGTACGCATGTCTAGGATTGGATCCGGAAGAGCTTGGTATTTAAGTAGTCCTCGTGACTCACCTCCTCTTCGCAGTATCCTACACCGTGCGTAGCTTCGGTTCACCCTAACTCAGAGGGCTCAGTGGTGTGGTAACCTCTGTGCGCATGTCTAGAAAGGTTCAGTGAGAGCTTGGTATTTAAGCGGTCCGCGTGACCCACCTCCTCTTCACTCGAATTCTGCCTGGTGCGTAGCTTTGGTTCACCCTGACCAGGAAGGCTCGGTCATAGGCTAAAAACAATGATTAAAACCCAAAAAGGGAATTAGCCTTGTTTTTTCAAAATGGAACGAGACAACAAGCCCTAATGTTTTCAAAACTTGTCCAATAACTCTCTTAAACCCTAGAACACTAGGTATACCATGTTTTTCTCGGAAGACTTGATTTGTGAAAATTTCAGAAATACCCTTAGGAGTAAAATTACCAAAATGCCCCTGACCCATAAAATATTGGTTCGACGGTTTTTGCCAAAAGTTTCAACTATTTTATTAAATATTCAATAACTTAGCTTTGGAAATCATCAGTAAAATATCCTGGTTCTGGAAAATTACGAAAATACCCTCAGAGGAAAAAGACGAAAATACCCTGGGATAGAAATGGGCGTAAATGTCCGATGAGTGAATAGGTATGGAAAGTATTAAGGAATGGATGCATGGACTTCTTTGTGTGAACTAGGATAGGAAATGAAACTTTGTTTGCTCGAAAGAATCTCGATTAAATCTCATCCATAAAACTTCCTCGCGAGTAATAAAGTGAAACAAATGCTAACGCATAAAATTTTTTCTAATCGATTAAAAGCGCGGTAGATAGAATGAGTTCTAGAGGACGTGGACGCCGTGGACGTGGTAGGGGTAGGATGACGGTGTCCGAACCCGTCAGTCGTCGACAAGGTTCGGAAAATGAGGTACCATCGCCACCACCACCTCCTACTTTTAGAGGCGAGAGAGCCGAGCGCACGGCAGGTGGCGAATCGGTATCGCATGGTCGTGTTGCGAGTCTTGGAGATGGTGGCTGGGGCTAGTGGAAATGTTGGAGCTCTGGAAATGTCCCCCGGCGACTCGATCTAACGGAGCGGAGGTATTCCGAGGTGTGTCGAGTGGCACCACCAGGTGGCCGAATCATCGCTAGAGTCAATCGAGAGGATCATGGATGACCTTGACCGACCGAGGAAGAGAAGCCGAAAGGGCGTGTCGCTTCAAAGGATGAAGCGTGTCGGTGGTGGCTTACGGTTCGAGATGGGGCTACAAACGATGATTTGACGCGATGGGAGTATTTGAACCGCCTATCGAGAAAAAGTATGTGGGCATTAGCTACACCGACGCCAGAGAAAGGCTTTTCTCGGATTAGTTCAAGGAACTAAGTCCGTGGCGGAATATGAGGCGAATTTCTAAGGTGAGTAGATATGCGAGAGGCATCGTGGCTATCGAACATGAGCGCCGTGTCCGCTTTGAGGATGGACTCGAGATGATTTAAGGTTGCCGATTGCCCCACATCAGTTCGTGAGTTCTCATCCCTAGTGGAGAAGGCTAAGGTAGCCGAGGGAATCAAGGAGGCCGTGAGGCGTAACTATAGTAAGAACAATCGTAAGAGAAGTTTTGGGCCACCGGATCAAGCGGAGTGCTCGAAAAAAAGCTAGGCCAAGTGGGCCCAATCAGCAACAAGGCCCACAATCGCTAATCAAAGGCCGACTCAGTCTGCAATCGCGTGGAAAGACCCATTGGGGAGGTTGTTGGGCGGCGACAAAGGATGTTTTGAGTGTGGGTCCTTGGAGCATCGCGTCGAGAGATTGTCCCCGTAAACTAGCTAAGAAGCGGCCGAAGGACGAACCGCGCTCAAGATAGAAATGTGGGACCACGAGGGGTCGTGGTAATGGTAGAGGAAACAACGGTCCTAACCGAGGTCGTGGAACTCAAGGCGCAGGTTCAGTAACACAGAGGCTAGGCGGCTGGCTTAGTTTACGCAGCAAGGTGTCGCGAAGAAGGTGACGCCGGATGTCATAACCCAGACGCTTCTAATTTTCGGTTTTCCTTATGTTGCATTGATTGATGTGGGCTCGACGCACTCGTACATTGCTAGTAGTGTGGTAGGGACTATGGACCTGAACTCAAACCGCTTCTAGGGAGATGATCGTAGTTAGCCCCTTAGGTCACTCCGTGTCGTCGAGATAAACTCTATAGAGGCGTACTCTAGAACTTCAAGGGGTAGTATTTGTAGTGATCTAATGGAACTACCGCTTTGGAGAGTTCGATTTGATCCTTGGTATGGATTGGTTGGTTAAGTATCAAGCGAGCTTGGATTGCGCGGCTAAGCGCATGGTCCTTAAGACGATCAAGGTGATGAAGTGGTTATGATAGGAGATAGAAGGAATTATCTATCCAACGTGGTAGTGACCGCTTGAAGGTGAAAAGATGGTCAAGAAGGGTTGTGAGGCGTATTTGGTTCAAATCGTGCTTTGGAAGCTAAGGAGTTGGTAGTTGAAAAGGTCCGAACGGTTGGGGAATTTGGCGATGTGTTCCCGCAAGAACTTCCGGTTTGCCTCCGGATCGAGAAGTCGAATCGGTATAGACTTGCTACCGAACGGCACTGTGTCCATAGCACCATACCGAATGGCACCAAAGGAATTGGTGGAGCTAAAGGCTCAAATTCGTGAGCTCTTGGATAGAGGGTTTATACGACCAAGTATATCTCCGTGGGGCGCGCTGTGTTGTTTGTCAAGAAGAAGGACGGTTCTATGCGGATGTGCATCGACTCTACCGCCGATTAAATAAGTTAACGATCAAGAACAAGTATCCGCTGCCTCGGATTGGCGACTTGTTTGATCAACCGAAGGTGCCTCAAGTTTTGAAGATAGACACGAGAGTCGGGATATCATCAACTTAAGGTAAAGGAGGTCGATGTTCATAAACGGCATTTCGAACTCGGTATGGGCATTTTGAGTTCTTGGTAATGCCATTCGGGTTGACTAATGCGCCACGCGGCATTCATGGACTTGATGAACAGTATTCCAAAAGAAGATTTTTGGACCGGTTTGTCGTGGTGTTCATAGACGACATATTGGTTTATTCAAAGACGTAAGAAGAGCATGACAAGCATTTACGGATAGTTCTGCAAGTATTGAGGAGAAGCGCTTGTATGCCAAATTCGATGTAAGTGTGAATTTTGGCTTAGGGAAGTGGCTTTCTTAGGTCATGTAGTATCGGTGAGGGAATTAGGGTAGACCTCGCAAGATTGAAGCAAGATTGGAGTGGAAACCACCTGGGGCGGTGGTAAAATACTGAAGCTTTACTGGGTTTAGCAGGATACTATCGGAGATTCGTGGAAGGATTCTCTCTAATAGCAGCCGCACCGTGACGGTTACTAAGAAAAGGAGTTCCATTTGTATGGACGGAGAAGCGTGAAAGCTTTGATAAGTTAAGGAAGATTTTGACTAAGCTCCTCAGGTTTGGTGCGGCTGAAGCGGGGAAGTTATTCACGCTCTATTGTGATGCATCTCACACCTGTTTTGGGTGTGTGTTGATGCGGGATGGGAAGGTAGTAGCCTATGCATCCCGTCAATTAAGATCGCATGAGGTTAACTACCCAACTCACGACTTAGAGTTAGCGGCCGTCGTCTTCGCTCAAAGATATGGAGACATTACACGTATGGAGAGAAGTCGATGGTCTACACGGATCACAAAAGCTTGAGGTATCTTCCGACTCGAAGGATCTCAAATCGAGACAGCGTCGATGGATTGAACTACTAAATGACTACGATTGTTTAATCGAGTACCATCCGGTAAGGCTAATGTGGTAGCCGACGCATTGAGCGGAAGGTGGTGACGGACTTAAGAGCAAAGTTCGCTCGGTTAAGTCCGTATGATGATGGGAGTCTTTTGGCGTAACTTCAAGTAAAGCCGACTTGGGTTGAGGAGATTAAAGAAAAGCGCTTAGTGGATGAAGGCTTGAGCTCTAAGAGGGTACAAGTTCAAGACGGTGGTTTGGAAGGGTACACCGACTAGTGAAGGAGCGCTTTGTTTTCAGGACGAGTATGTATGCCAAAGGATACAGAATTGAGGCGAAAAATTCTCCAAGATGCACATAGCAGCCCATACGCTATGCATCCCGGGGAAGTAAGATGTATGGAGATTTGCGGAAACAGTTACGTGGCACAGGTTGAAGCGTGAGATAACGGAGTTCGTAGGGGAAGTGTCCGGCGTGTCGCCAGGTTAAAGCCGAACATCACCACCATCGGGACTACTTCAACCGATAAAGATCCTCGGTGGAAATGGGAGAGGATCACCATGGATTTTGTTAGTGGGCTACCCCTTACGCCCACCAAGAAGGATGCGATGCAGGTAATTGTGGATCGCCTAACTAAATCAGCTCACTTCATGCCGGGTGAGAATGGATTACTCACTCCGAAAGTTAGCGAAGTCGTATGTGGGTGAAATAGTGAGGTTGCATGGCGTGCGATGTCGATTATCTCGGATAGGGATCCCGATTCACGTCCAAGGTTTTGGAAAGCACCGCATCAAGCTTTGGGTACACGGTTAGATTTCATCGGCTTTCCATCCACAATCGACTGACGATCGGAAAGGGTGATACTGATTTTAGAAGACATGTTAAGAGGTCGTGTCTTGGATTTTAGTGGTAGTTGGGAGGAGTACCTACCACTAGCGGAATTCGCTTATAACAACAGCTATCAGCGAGTATTCAAATGGCTCCATACGAGGCCCTATATGGACGAAAAGTGTCGTACTCCTACATGTTGGACGGAGTTGGGAGAAAGACGTTCCGGTCCAGAATCGTAACAAGACAGAAGACAAAGTCAAGGTGATTCGGTCTCGTCTCAAGGAAGCATCGGATAGGCGAAGTCTTATGCCGATCTCAAACGCAAGGAAGTGGAGTATCTTTGTGGGAGACAAAGTCTTTCCGAAAGTGTCGCCTTGGAAAAAGGTGTTGAGATTTGGACGGAAGGGAAGTTGAGCCCAAGGTTCATTGGGCCATATCTTTGTTGTGAAGCGAATAGGACCGATAGCTTATCGGCTAGAGTTGCCGGCAGAACTAAGTCGATACATGACGCCTTTCATGTATCAATCTTTGAGACGATGATCGGTCGGATCCTTCGCACATTGTGCGATGCGAGAGATCGAGGTGAACACGGATTTATCTTTTGAGGAAGAACCTGTTCGATTGTAGATCGAGATGTGAAAGTTCTACGTGAGGAAGGCGGTGCCTTTGGTGAAAGTGTTATGGCGGAACCACGGAGTGGAAGAAGCTACGTGGGAGCCCGAGGAGGTGATGCGCGGCAATACCCCCATCTCTTACGATCAAGAAATTTCGAGGACGAAATTTATTCTAAGAAGGGTAGAAACTGTAACATCCCAAATGTGGGGTTATTTGGAAATAAATTATTTTTCTTATGTATGAATCACATGTCATTATTTATGGAATAATAATGATCAATTTAAGGCTTTGTGTTGGCTCGACTTGGTAGGAAATTTTAGTTTTTAACTTTTAAAAGAAGGAGCCTTAGTAAGTGGGTGTTATAAGAATAAATGTGGGTAATTTAACACAAAATAGGCCTTAGTAAAGTGGCAAAGTAAGCCCACTTAAGAGCTACATGTGACGCCACCAAGGAGCAAGGGAGAGCTTGTGTTCGAGTCACTGAAATCCCTTTTGTTTTTGTTTTATTTGGGCGGCACAAGGAGAGTTTTTCTCCTTCAAACTCTTCTATTAGGTGTAATTATTAAAAGATATTTTAACTAGATATTATGTGAATAATCTGAGAAGGGTGGCAAGAGAAAAAGTAGGCATGTGTTAATTCAAATTCTTTTAAATTATTTCAAATTAGTGGCCTAGAGAAAAACTAGGTGATGGCCGAATGTGGGACTCCTTGGTGAAGAGGAGTTGGCTAGGAGTTGGACTCCTTGTTGCCAAGGTTGGACGGCAAGCTTGAAAGGGGGGGCCGAATGCCTATAAAAGCATCAGTTAACCCCCCCTTGCTTCTTTTTTTGTCATTCTTGCTTTGAAGTCCAAATCCCTAAACCCTCCCCTATTCTTCTCGTATTTTCTTCATTCCTTCAAACCCCTTCAAGCCGAAACTCCTAGCACTTTTCTTTCCTATTATTTTCTTTCTCCCTTTGGCCGAATACACTCCCTTGAAGGTGCCGATCTCCTTTCCTCTTTTTAACACACTTTGGCCGAACAGTACAGTGGCATAGATACTTCGGGATTTCTCTGTTATTCAAATCGGTGGTAAAGGTAAGTGTGCCGAAACCCCATGGATTCTCCTTCCTATTCTTGCCGATTCCTATTAAGGGAGGATAAGTGCCGATTTCGGCAATGGTAAGTAAGGCTTCTAAAACGTTTTGTAAACGGTCTCTCTTAGGTACTCCAGGTTGGTGAAGCGGTCAACCCGAGTTCCAACCTCTAGCATTCGGCTTTGGTAAGTAAGGGTAAGGAATCTATGGTAATGGTTTATTCTTTAAGTGATTAAAGCCGAAGGCTACTAACATTGCTTGTGACCGATTGTTTTGGGTACAGTAGATTCGAGTATCAAGTACGGTGAATAGTAGTAAAGGGTTTTAAGGTGAGATTTCGGGTTCACAAGGAACCCCTCCCAATAGTTTGATTTGGCCGAATAGGCCATAGGACTAATCCATAGATTTGGCCGAATATAGGGCAAGTAGATCTGTGGTGACCAACGCTTTCTTTCGGGATTTAGGACTACCATCGATATCAGGTGTGTACATACACACTTATAATAGTTAATTAAGTGTATGTTATGTGTAAATCTGCTTTATGTAGATGTGGCAATAGTACCTTAATGGTACAAGCAAGGATCCTGGTAAGTCTCTATTTGTATGAGATTGATAATAATGCTTTTGGGAAGCATGGATTATTTGATACATGTGATATGTGTATGTCTTGTTGTTAATCTGCTTTGACATGGGTTGATGAGAGGAGGGGCGGTGAAATCGTCTTGACGAGCACCGTGCTTTTGTAGCACACTTGTGACTATACGTCACCGGAGGTTTGGTACCTCCGAGGTTTGGCACCTCAATAGCGACTTGTCCCTGTGGTTAACACCACCGTGGGTTGGCCCCACTTGAGATATGGGATCGTCTCGCGGTGATTTGGTATCACACGATGGGTTGGCCCCATCACCCGATTTGTGTCTATGGACACCATGCTTTTTGGTAGCACATTGTGACTATATGTCACCAGGTGGTTTGGCACCACCAGTGTTTTGGTAACACATCGTGACTACGGTCACCAGTGGTTTGGTACCACGTGGGGTAGACAAAGGTGTTTGGTTGGCTAGGTTGGGTACATGATACTTTGCTTAATTAATCGTTATATATTTGTGTATGAAATGTTGTATCAACCGGGGAAGGGTTACATATCGAGTCTTGGTGACTCACCTTCTCCTTTAACATTTTTCAGGTGACTCGTAGATGGCGGTTGAGGAGCCGGTGGGACTCGAGGCGCCATGCAAAGGATTTTAATTTACGAACTTTAATTTTGTTTAATTTTATTTTGGGTTGTAATAAGGCCTCCATAAACTATAGTTGCGTTTTTTTTTTTTATGTTGGATATTTACTTAAAACTATATTGTTAAATTGAATTAAATCACATGTTTTCTTAAGTTAACACGAAAAGTTTAATCGTGCCACCACGTACACTTGAAATCGTAAAACAATTGGACTTAATTAAAATTCCAAATTAATCTAAAGGTAGTTTTGACAAGACAACCGAAAACGAGGGGTTTTCTATAAAATTTAAATGGGTTTCGAAATGGTGTTCACAAGGTTTTACTTCGTAATAACTCAGATTCGGTCATAATGTTTGGGCCGGGTTTGGGTTGTTACATACTTGTTCAAGTTTTCAATTTAGTTATTTTTCCACATTTAAGATTTCATGGCTTAGAAAATCAGCAAAAATTAATTTATTTTGAAAATTCAAAAGATTAAAATGTGAGCCTTTAAATTTTAAAAAATGGAACATTTGTTTTTTTAAAAATATATATTTAAGTGACTTAAAAAAACATAAAAAAATGAGATTTTAATCTGAATTTTTGTTTTTGCTGGATGTCAACTTACTTAAAATAGTGAATTATAATTAAGATTATATAGAATAAAAAATCTCATTGTATAATCCAAGATTAAATGCTCCTAATTAATTTAATTAATATTATGCTAAATAAAGTTTATCCAAAATTAATTTATTATTATTTTTTGGTACAACCCAAAATTTATTTATAATATTGTGAAAAATATTATAGTTTATTAAATGATATTAAATACCAATTAAAGAATTAGATTTGTTGCTTAATACTAAATTCCAAACAATATTAATCTCTCACATTGGACTACTTTTTTTTGCATATATAAAAAGATATTGTATAAAAATATTTCAAATAAAATCAAAACAAAAATGATTAAATTATTCCTCTTATTTTATATTTTTGCCATTCTTCTCATACTCAACACCTCAGGTACTATTTTTTCTACTTTAATTATGCATTTTTATATTATGCTTTTAAAAAAAAACTTTGATTTGAAAATTCTGAATATTTACGGGTATTTAAATTCACTAAACTATTCAAAAAATTTCATTTAAGTTATTGACGGGCTATTGATTGGCTATTAAATCATTGTTTGTCGTTTTATCTTTGTAAAAATAGGCAAAGTAGATGGTGCACAATGTGAAAAGAAAATAGGAATTTGTAATGAGAATTGTAATTCAAAATACGAAGCTTTAAAAAATGGGAATGGAATATGCGAGAAGTTATCACCAAATGATATCGGAACATGCAAATGCTTGTATGAATGCGACGACAACGGCAACGGCAACGGCAACGAAAATTCGTCTGGGAAAAATAAAAAATGCAATGGGGGAATTGGACTATGCAGTGTGCAATGCGATGAAAGTTGTTGTGAAAGAAATTGTGCAATTAAATACCCAGGGCCTCTAGGGGGGTATGGGTTTTGCATGAATATTGTTGGTGCAACTGCTCCATATGAATGTATTTGCTATTTTAATTGTTAGAGAGCAATGCATATTTACCATTTGTTTGCATTGACTGCTTATAATGAAATAAAAAAATTGTTAGACGAATTATTCGTAATTATATGATATTTTTTTTATGTTTATTTATCAAGTTAAAAAAATTACTGTAAATGAAAATTTTAAACCAAGTTATTTCACGAACTAAAATAAATGTCAATTCAATTTAAACTCATTAACGGTGTTGTAAAACAAATTTGTTAGCACTGACTAGAAAATAAATGACGAAATATGAAATCAGTAATTATTGCGCCGTGGTAAATTCACTGCCTTAGAGAGGAATTTATCTTGATCGGTGTAATCGTGTAGCGGACGTCGTCTCCCAAAGTTAACACAGTCCTTCGATATTTGTACACTTGAATATGAAATATAGAATTTGATTGGTGTTGCTCTTCTCGGGAAATCACGATAGGAACAATTCCCAAGAAAATTTAGAGGGGTCACAATTAATCCCGCTTAAAACCTAAACTCTTAGACAAAAAGAAAAAAACGAGAAAATTTATAAAGAAATTGCAGATAGAAAGCAGAGGAGAAGAATCTGAGATAAAAAGTTTATAAAGTGATTAAGGGCGCAAGTAGTGCTTGTGGAAAGACGCCTGTCTATTGCCCTTCGCCTGTTGCTCATTGGGGTCGAGGGAGGTTCTGTGCATTTTTAACTTGATTGAAAATGTTTAACTCAATTAAAATCATTTTAAATTGATTTTATCATTTTGCCAATTTTGGTCAACTTTAACTTTTATTGAAAAACATTTTTAATTTGTTATATCAAAACATATTATCAAATAAAGCTTAATTTAATAAATATGACAATTATAAATCAATTTATTTTTTACCATTTGTATATTATTCCAAGCATCGAAAAAGGGGCCTTCTTAGAACGACACCAAAAACAACATTAAGGGATGATTCTATATATCTCATAACCGGAGAAAAAGTGAATACCAAGATGAGAAAGGAATCGAATAACTTTTTCATTTTATTTTATTTTTTGATATTATGCATATATCCATTTTATGGTCCATGTTCGGGGTTCATGGTTGCCCCTCTCAACAATGTTGTCTCCAAGATTCAAACCTACATTCTCTCTTTGGGAGTACAATGTGCTTTATCATTACACCCAACCACTTATTGGTAAATTTTCTATTTATCAAACACACATTGAATTAGAAAACAAAAAGAAAATCTTAGCCTGATTTTTTTTTTCTGGATGTCAACTTACTTAAAATAGTGAATTATAATTAAGATTATATAGAATAAAAAATCTCATTGTATAATCCAATATTAAATGCTCCTGATTAATTTAATTATTATTATGCTAAATAAAGTTTATCCAAAATTATTTTATTATTATTTTTGGTATAATTTATAACATTGTGAGTAAAAAATTATTTCCTTAAATGATATTTTAAGTACCAATTAAAGAATTAGATTTATTGCTTAAAATTAAATTCTAATTAATATTAATTTCTCACATTGGACCACTTTTTTTTTTTTTTGCATATATAAAAAGATATTCTACCAAAATTTTCTCAAATCAAAATAATTGAAAATTCTAAGAAGATGATCAAATTCTTCCCTCTATTTTATATTTTTGCCATTCTTCTCATAATCACCACCTCAGGTATTATTATTATTATTATTATTATTATTATGGTAAACTACATCTAGGGGCAATGATAAACATTTTTTTGGGTAGAATTAAATTGTAGAATTTTACGAGAGTTAAAATATGATTTCATCATTTTAATAACTTATATCTTTATAAACTTTTAAAGAATTAAATAAAAAATTTATCACTCTTGGGATCAAAGTGTAATTTTAGCTTATACTAATTTAAAATTTCATAAATTTTAAAGAATCAAATCTTCAATTTCCAATTTTAAGGGGGTGGGGCCCTGTAGTCCTTGACTACACCTAAGATTACTAAACTGTTATTCAGTTTACATTTTAGTCACTTAACTTTAAAAAGGTTACAAAATAGTCACTAAATTATTCAAAAATTTTCATTTAAGTTATTGGACAGTTAAATCTTTAACGAACCATTGATGTGGCTATTAAATCATTGTTTTTTTTTTCTTTGTAAAAATAGGCAAAGTGAATGGTGCACAATGTGAAAAGGAAATAGGGATTTGTGATGAGAATTGCAATTCAAAATGTGAAGCTTCAAAGAATGGGAAAGGAATATGCGAGAAATCATCATCAAATGATATCGGAACATGCAAATGCTTATATGAATGTGACGACAACGGCGATGAAAGTTTGTCGCGGATAAATAAAGAATGCAATGTGGGAATTGGACCATGCAGTGAGCATTGCAATGATGGTTGTTGTGAGAGAAATTGTGCAACTAAATGCCCAGATAAACAACAGGGGTATGGGGTTTGCTTGAATATTGCTGGTATACCTAGTTCACGTCAATGTGTTTGCTATTATAATTGTTAGAGAGCAATGCATATTTACCATTTGTTTGCATTGACTATTTATAATGAAATAAAAAAAATGTTAGACAAATTATTCGTAATTATTTTGACTTATTTATCAAATTAAATAAATAAATGATCATAAACCGAAATTTAAAATCTGATTATTCCATAAACTAAAACAAAAGTCAACTCAATTTATTTATGTTTACGAACAAACAATTTATAAATCGTTTAAAAGCTTAAACCAATTTAATAGATTTAATTAGATCTGATCATGGGTCGGGCTACTAATTCATGTTCGATGACCTGCTCGAAAAATGGGAGGGTTAAGGTAAAAATATAGACTTGAAAATTGGGTTTGGACAAAAAAAACAATGCTCGTTTTCTAAATAGGTCGAGTCTTGGGTAGGACTTTTTTTGCACATGTGATCATGGACGATGTACTTAAATGAAATCGAATAATTATGAGTGAAATTTTTTAAATTCATAAACAATATTAAAAATTAACTTATGTTTTTAGGTTTATTTTAAAAATAAGAAATAAAAAAATGTTACATATAACAATTTTTTAGATTATAACAAATTTTCAAATAATAATCCAAAATTAAATGCTCCTAATTAATTTGTCAAAACTATGCTTAATTTATTATATAATCATGAATTAACTCAACTTCAACTCGATTAATGAAATTGCTTAAAAATTAATTTTAATAAAATAATAAATATTAATATAATATTTTTTATATAAAATATTAAATATAGAAATAATTAAAAAGAGGTTCAAGGGGAGATCTCATTCATCATCAAGCAAAATCATCCAAAATCAATTTATAATATCGTGAGAATTCATTTCCATAAATGATATAAAATACCATTTAAAGAATAGATTTATTGCTCAAAAATATTAATTTCTTAAATTGGACCACTCTTTTTTGCCTATATAACATCTTTTGTACCAAAACAAAACCAAATAAAATAACTGAAAATTTTAGAAAAAAAATGATTAAATTATTCTCCCTATTATATATTTTTGCCATCCTTCTCCTATTCACCTCGGGTATTATTTCTTTGCCTGATTCAACTGATTCACACAAATTTATGAGTCAATCCGTTGGATTGATGTACTGATTGGTCCAATCTGATTCTAACAACTTTAGTTGCTTTTTTTTTTTTTCCTTTGTAAAAATAGGTAAAGTAAACGGTGCAGTATGTGAAGAAGAATTGGGGAAATGTGACGACAATTGCAATTCTAAATGTCAAACTTCAAAGAATGGGAAAGGAATATGTGATGCTAACGGAATATGTGAATGCGTGTATGAATGTGAGGGGCCGGGGACTAAAAGATGCAATGTGGGAATAGGACCATGCAGTGTGCGTTGCAGTGATGATTGTTGTGAACAAAATTGTAAATCGAAATTTACAGGGGCTAAAGATGGACATGGTTTTTGCTTGGAGATTACTGGGATACCTGCTTCAAATCAATGCCTTTGCTATTTTAATTGTTAAACAACGATGTATTGTCTACCATTTGCTTAGATTGACTATTTACAAGGAAATAAAATTATGTAAAAAGGCGACGAAAGTTCGTCGCGGATAAATAAAAAATGCAATGTGGGAATTGGACCATGGAGTGAGCATCGCAATGGTTGTTGCGAGAGAAATTCTGCAATTAAATACCCAGAAAACAACAGGGGTATGGGGTTTGCATGGATATTGCTGGTATACCTAGTTCACGCCAATGTGTTTGCTATTATAATTTTTAGAGAGGTGATGGAATCAGAAAAAAAAAGTTGGGTAGAAATTAAATTGTATATTTTTATGATAGTAAAACTGCAATTTTACCATTTTAATAGTCTATATCTTGATAGTTTTTAAAGGATCCAATCAAATTTTTATTGTTTTTTGGGGCCAAATTATAATTTTACCATTACTAATTTAAAATTTGATAAATTATAAAGAGCCTAAATGAAAAATTTTCCATTTTATGGGGCTCGCAGGGCGCGACTGGTTAGAGAGCAATGCATATTTACCATTTGTTTGCATTGACTATTTATAATGAAATAAAACAAAATGTTAGACAATTTATTCATAATTATTTTTATTTATCAAGTTAAATAAATGATCATAAGCGGAAATTTAAAATCTGATTATTACATAAACTAAAACAAAATTCGATTCAATTTATTAATGTTTATGAATAAAGTCATTTATAAATCGTTTAAAAGCTTAAATCGATTTAATAGATTTAATTAGACCTAATCATGGACCAGACCACTCACTCATGTCCGATGACCTGCTCGAAAAGTGGAAGGGTTTGGGTAAAAATATATGCTAGGAAAATTGGGATTGGACAAAAAAATAAAGCTTTTTTTTTAAACGGGCTGGGTCTTGGGTAGGATTTTTTTTTGCTCAAGCCCGAGTCGACTGTTTTGCTCCATTTCGCTATTATATTGCTAATATTTTGTTTTTATTGTTTAGATATTGTATCATTCTTGTTCTATTATTAAATTTGCTACTATTTTAGAGGCATTTGCTTACTAAGTTGCAACTATCTTAGTGTTATCTAAGTATAAAGATTTTTTAATATGTTTTCAATTTGTTGGGAAACATTTATTTTAATATTTTTAGTGTATTTGATGTATTATATTTTTAATTTTGTTTTTATATAATAATAATAATACAAAAAAATTAATATGAGTGGGCTAGGTCGGGCCAGGTTTAGCATTTTTAATCTGGATCAGGTTTAGGCAAAATTTTAGGCCCATTTTTCAGGATGGATATAGCCCGAATCTAAAAAATGGGCTTAAAATTTTACTTCAGCTTAACCCGTTCATGATCAAATCTAGATTTAATTAATTCAAGCAATGAAGTTAAACTAGATAGGATATGGAATGTTCACAAGAGTGTGCAAAGAATTAGTTATCTAAATAAATAAAATTTAATTTAATCGATTTTGATCGATTTAATTCAATTTATTCGATTAAAGATTTTGGGTTAAGTAGAGTTAGTAGGTTAGTTTTTTGTTTTAAGATGATTGTCGATTTATTCAATTTTTGATATCTGAACTTAGATTCTTGTTGCATTGTGATGCTATCTAAAATCGAATACAAGCAAGCCAAAGGGTAATTTATTTTAGGGTTGATATATCATTTGATACTTAAGCTTGGCTTCATTCAATTTGGTACTTGAGTATTTTTATGTTCTATTTTGGTACTTGAATTTAGCTTCAATGTTCAGTTTGGTATGTACACCAAATGCATCATGTGGCCTAATGAATGTTTAACTCGTCTACTCTAGTAAAAAAACATAAGTACTTAATTGGGATAAAAAAAAAAGTTAGGCACCAAATTGAACATCAAACCCAAACTCAGGTACTTAACTGGGACAAGAAAGGTACAAGTATCAAATTAGAAAAACTTAGGTACCAAAGTGAATATTGAAGCAAAACTCGAGTACTAAATTAAAACAAAAAAATTCAAGTACCAAATTGAATATTAAAACTAAACTTAAGTACTAAAAATCTCATTTCAGTATTCATATTACGCTAAAATATATTAATAATTATTTTTTATATTGATATTTTTACTTTATAATTAAAGTTAGATAAAATAATTTGTGTTTATTAAATTATAATTTAAATTAAGTAGTTCGTCTGAAATTTTAAATATTTCATAATTCAATTTGTAATGCTTATTTAAAAAAAAAAAAAACCTAGTTGATAGACACGTTTGGTTAAATTCTATTATTAGTCCTTTGTACTTTTTGAAAGTTATAGATTTAATCATTGTACTTTAATTTGGTCATTTTTAGTTCTTGTATTTTTCAATTTTTTAAATTTAAATTATTATCAAATGATAATTGTTAAATTCATTAAGTTAATAGCTACTATTTCCAAAATTCGATGCAGCAAATTTCAAAAAGTATAGGGACCTAGAATGATTCAATTTGAGAATATGGATTAAATCTATAACTGTACATATAGTACAAGACTAGTAATTGAATTTAACCAAACGGATTTAACTACTACTGTTTGAGTCAGAACTAAAATTTTAAAATTCGAAAAGTACGTGAACTAAAATTAATCAAATTAAAAATATACAAACTAAATCTTAAAGTTCAATAAAATACAAGGATTAATAACAAAATTTAACTGATGCATTTAAACAAAGTCTCATTGTATAATCCAAGAGCTCCTAATTAATTTGACAAAAATATGCTTAATTTATTATTATATAATCATTTATATAATCATGAATTAACTCAGCTTCAACTTGGTTAATAAAATTACTTAAAAATTAATTTTAACAAATTAATCAATATTAAATATAATATTTTTTAAGTAGAGGGGGCAAAAATGCAATCTAACTCTTAATATAGGGACCTTTATGGTACTTTTACCAAGATTCCTTTAATCATGTTCTTATATTTGGGATTTTGGATTATTGTTGGTGATTGTTTTGTTTCCTATTTTAGTTGGAATAAATTTCAAAATTACACATAAATTTTAATTTAATATACAATTTGATACATAAATTTTAATTTGGTGTAATCATATATATGAAGTTTTTATTGTGCTTCAGATGTATACATGAAATTTAATTTTAATTTAACTGTATATATTCAAAGAAATTAATACATCAATTTACTTATATATTAGATAAATATAATCATTTTTTATGTAATATGTAAACGTAAAATGATTCTATAATAATAATTGTGTAAACAATTTGTGAAAATTAAATCAAACAAAAATATTATATATATATATATATATATAATTGTACAAACTCAAAATTTATATATAATAATACACATTGATTCCAGGGGCGTAACCAGCCCTAAAATGGAAAATTTTCTATTTAGGCCCCTTTAAAATTTATAAAAATTTAAATTAGTAAAGATAAAATTACACTTTGGCCCCCATAAAAATGATAAAATTTTGATTTAATTCTTTAAAAATTATAAAGATATAAATATTAAAATAGTGAAATTATATCTTTACTATCGTAAAAATATACAATTTAATTTGACCCCTTAAAATTTTTTTTGCTTCACCCTTGATTAATTCAAAGTTTATATATAATTTTAAATTTTAGTCCTTTCTAAATCAAATTTCAAATTGTGTAAAGGGTAAATCGATGTACATCGTAGTTAACTATAATGGCATTTCTCCTAGACTAATGCTAGAGAATGGTTCTCTAAAAACACCTAGCATAAAGGAAACTATTTTACTCATTGGATTATAATTTTAAGGTAAACTATAAAAATAGCCACTTTTTGTTTGTCTTAGATTATATTTTAGTCACTTATGTTTGAAATATTACGTTTTAGTTACTTACATTATCGTTTTGTTACGAAATGATCACTCTACCATTAAACTCCGTTACCTCCCTAACGACAGTCATACGTGGCAGTCCAAATGAGTTTTAAATGCCAACTTGGATGTCTAGTTGCTGGGATGAAAATAAGTTTTTTATTATATAAATTTAATTTGGACTGCCAAACAGGACATCTAAGTTGACATTTAAAACTCATTTGGACTGCCACGTAAGACCGCCGTTAGAGAGGTAACGGAGTTTAACGGTAGAGTAACCACTTTGTAACAAAACGATAACGTAAGTGACTAAAATGTAATATGAGGCAAACAAAAATAACTATTTTTATAGTTTATTTAGATTTTTAAATTCGCAAAATATAAGGATAAGTAAAAATTTGGTACAACAAGCAATTACAATCCCCACTGTCTACATAAAATATTAGAAGGACTAATTTGAAAATGTAAGTATACAAATTGGAAAATTTTGAAATTCAATCATCTTAGTAACTCCGCATCACTGAAACTAAGGGAGGAATCTCAACTGTTTAGACACGTTTATGAAGCATCTTATAGCAGACGTCATAAAATTGGCCATTAGTGTCTTTTTGTTAGTTTAAAAGTGTTTCTTTGCTTTCGTCTTACGTTATTGTTTATAGCTTTTAATGTTTCCCGTAATTTTATTATATATTTCGATTATATCTATTTTTTTATATAATATTTATGATTATTTATAGTCTTTCCTCAACTCATAAATAAGAGGATAATATGATTCAGCGCTCTCGAATATATCCTCCTGTATTAACAACAATGTCCATGCCAATTAAGTTATGACTCAATCAGCCTATTTCAAATTTATTTATTGAAAGTACTTTCTTTTTTTCCACACTAACGAGGGACAATATATAATAAACATTGGGTCGTATTAAAAATTTTATATTTGCAACTCTCAATAGTATATGTTCATTTCCTTAAATGATATAAAATACCAAGAGTAAATTTATTGCTCAAAAATATTAATTGCTCAAATTGGACCACTCTTTTTTGCATATATAACATCTTTTGTACCAAAACAAAACCAGATAAAATAATTGAAAGTTTTAGAAAAAAATATTAAATTCTTCTCCCTATTATATATTTTTGCCATCATTCTCTTATTCACCTCAGGTATTATAATCATATTTCTTTGTCCGATTCAACTGATTCACATAAATTCATGAGTTAATTGATTTAATCTTTTTCACTGGATTGATGTACTGATAGGTCCAGTCCGATTCTAACAATTTTAAATGCATTTTCTTTTGTAAAAATAGGTAAAGTAAACGGTGCAGTATGTGAAGAACAATTGGGGAAATGTGACGAGAATTGCGATTTTAAATGTCAAACTTCAAAGAATGGGAAAGGAGTATGTGATGAAAACGGAATATGCAAATGCGTGTATGAATGCAAGGGGCCGGGAACTAAGAGCTGCAATGTGGGAATAGGACCATGCAGTGAGCATTGCAGTGATGATTGTTGTGAACAAAATTGTGAATTTAAATATCCAGGGGTTCAAGATGGACATGGTTTTTGCTTGGATATTGCTGGGATACCTGCTTCAAATCAATGTCTTTGCTATTTTTATTGTTAAACAACAATGTATTGTCTACCATTTGTTTAGATTGACTATTTACAATGAAATAAAATTATATAAAAAAATTGATTTATTTTCTTTTATAAAGTTTAAAAACAAGTTGATTGAATGATTCAAGATTTTTCAGTTCTTATTATTACATGAATCAAATCTGAAGGATATAAACGGGCCACGATATCTGAATAGATGCACATTTTTTAAGGCTGAACTCTGGGATATTTTAGATAGACTATTTGTTCTACTTAGTAAATGATATAAATGGGCCACGTTTAGACAGATAACCCAAATGTGATCCAAGCCTTGACCGATAATAGGTTAAAGGGTTCAGGTATCACTGTGCTTAGGAGGGTCCAATATATTATGAGATTTGAAGGACAGTGGTAGATGAAATATATACCTAGAAAAGACAACATAATTACGAATTGGTTGGCTAAACTGAGTATAGTGTGGAAGTCAAGGTTACAGGTTTTCGATAATATTTGCAATGAAGTTTTATTAATTTTATAACAAGACAAAATGAGTGATGTTTTTGAGCAATTTAATTTAATGTAATTTGTTATTTTCTTATTTTCACCAAAAATAAAATAAAATAAAAAACCAAAATAGATTTAATTTAATTATCTTGATTTAATAGATTTAATTGAACTAATTTAATTTAATAGATTGAAGAGTTCATTTTAAGTAAATTTTCAAATTGAAAAAAATCGATATATCTTTATTAATTTTTAAATTGATGTAAAACTTATGTAAATTAATTTAGTTTTATATTTCATTCGTATAAATTAAGTATATCAATTTCTATCGTTGAATAAATATTATTTTAAACCGATATGATAGAAACAACAAATCAACTCAAAATTATATCGATAAATTCCACGATTGCATCTTTAAAATATTTGGATTTTTTTTCCCACATAAAAGCTGGAATCTTCAAAACTAGCTTTCAATAGGGAAAACTTCAAAGTGAGAATATTTATTTCACATCAAGTACTGTACAGTGCAGTGAACTTTCTTGCATTAGTAGAAATATAAAACAAAGCTGAAAATGCATAACACATCAACATGCTTGAGAACCTAAATGCTTGTCACGATGTCATTCCATCTAGATCGAACAGAAGCAAGCAGGTGGAGGCAGTTCGTTGCAAAGAATGCCGATAATATTCAGTTATTATAAAAAGTCAAACGAAGAATTGCTTGATTTACCGTTAAATTTTTAGACCAGAATGAATGGCAACCACGCCCCCGACAAGATTTTCATACTCGACCTTCTGAAATCCGGCATCCGCAATCATTGAAGCAAACTTCTCCTGCATTGATGAATTTTTCATAATTATTTTATGGCAACACAGCGGAGCTGAAATTAGTATCACCGATGAATACAGAACCGATAACTCCAGAAAAACTTGAGCAATTCACTTGAAATGAAAATCCCAGTTATGCTCCAGATTTCTAGCCACCTTGAAGTAACTTATTTTCCAGGTAATCGAAAATGCATCAAGTAATTAATTGCATATTACTCAGAAGTGATTAGAAGGTATGGAGGACTTAATAATGACCTGTGGTGGAAAACGGCGGATACTTTCAACTAGGTACTGGTAAGATTCTCTATCACCTGCAACAATCTCTCCCAGTCGTGGGATAACAGAAAAAGAATAAAAGTCATACCTGCATGAAGGGCAAAAGTTCTTAGAATAAGGCTAAAGTAACCTGAATCTGATAAAATATGAAGAACATACATAAAGTGCCGAAAGAAAGCTCCACTAAGACTAGCTGTAAAATGAAATCTCACATGAATTTTTGAAAGTTAACAAGATGGATACTTATTAGTTGGATAATGAGGATTCCATTGATGTACTAGTTTTCTACAATTAGTAGTTTATTTGGCATGTAATTTAAACGTGAATCATGTCAAAGATTCTCCAGCTTTTATTTTCTAGAATTTATCACTTTCTTAAAAGGTTATTTAGTATGGTAGAAACATTACACTATTCTGTAAAGTAAAATATTTGCAAGAACAAAGTAACTAAATGAAAATTTATATAAAGCAAAATGGTATAGTCTTAACAAAAGTTTCACTCTTTAGGGAACTTGCATAGATAGTTTATGTTCTAAAAGAACTTTTTATCGAACAGTTGCATTCAATATGAAAAGGGTGAAGGATACTCACAGTTCCTTAAATACAGGAATGTCAACATGGCTCAGTTCGAGACAAAGGAATCTTCCTCCCCGTTTCAAAACCCTGAGAGAGAGAGATGGGCACCAGCATTATAGACACTATAATTCATAACACAAACCATATTCAGCTATGGAACAATCTATGCCACTGCATTCAAGTAGGTCTACAGCACAAAACAGGTAGCGAATTCTTAAAATTACGAGATTGTGAACAAAGAAAAGGAAGTTGGAAATGGAATGTTATTTCTCTTTGCATAGAATCAACTTCACAAGTATGCCACAGAATATAATTAACACCAATTCTTAGTCTAACCTATAATGAAAAAGAAAAAGAAAAAGAAAAAGACACATGTTTTTGCTGAACCAGTGAACCATGAACTTAGAAATAAGCAGCATGAAAACCACAGCAAGTTATTATAATGAATAGATGAAATCAGCTTCATATTTCATTTACCATGTTTCTTAATTATCTTCATAATCCATCTCATACATAAACTGGTTCGAGAATACAGCAAGCTCGAGGACATACATGCATAGATGCTCCTGGGAAATTTGCTAACCCCATGAATTCAAGTCATAATCCGGCAGTCTACCTCGGTACTACTTTTGAATATTAGTTGTAAAGCTAAGAGAATACTCTACAGTTTATTTCACCAAAAGTTACAGAATATTCAGTTCCTTAATCACTTTACACAAAGCCATGATTACTGTTGGTCACAAGAAAGAAAATGTCCCTTTTCTACACAAGTTATAGTACCGGTCTCTCCAATTTATCTACATGGGCTTGGTTTCTTGGAGGGAATTAGAATATACCAGATAGTTCTGTAAAGAAAATGTCACTATGAACCAAAAGAAAGGGAGGTCAAAAGTTTGAAGTTTACCTATAAGCTTCAGAAAGAACTTTCTCTATGTGGGTGACATTTCTAATTCCAAATGCAATGGTATAACCATCCATTGAATTATCTTCAAAACTTAGGGCTTCTGCATCTCCTTGCACCCATACAAGAGATTTGTCTTCTCCAAGACCTAAAAGCACAGGGAAACAGGATAAAAAAAAAAAAAAAAGAGATAGTAACATTGAGGTGACGTACAAAATTTCCCTCCCAAATAATTCTTCACCTTTAGGAGATAAAATATAATCCATTCAACAACAAGCTTATTCTTTTATTTACCTTTCTCTAGGGCACGATTTTTTCCAACATCTAACATGTTTGGGTTGATGTCGCAGACATATATCCGAGTTTCTTCCTGTAGGTCATCATTGAGTGGATCTTGTAATGCTCTGCGTTTGATGCTGTTAACACTTTCCAGAATCCTGAAAGCAACATCACCTGCACATTCAGCATTTTTAACCTAAGGAATACAGCTTCAGTTTACATCAAGAAAATAGAATGAAGCATAGTAACACCCCAAACTTGTCTTGTTTGATTTTACAATAGAAAATGACAGATAAATTTCCTTTCAAGGAGCTAAGATTCACTTCCAAGGACATCCTATTATGAGTGTTATTCATTATATTCACATTGCCCAAATTAATCATCCAACCAATAGAACTACAACAGCTAGCCTAATTCTTTTTTCACTTTTGCAGTTCTTATATTTTCCCGTTACCTCACCATATTTATTGTTTGCCGGTGTTTATGCTTTATCCACTACAAGAAATGCACATATACTTCGTTCAACAAAGAAAGCCTACCTGTTCCACCAGCTACATCAAGATGTTTCATTCCTGGAAATGGGCTCAGTTTGGAAACCAATCTGATAAATTGGGCAGAACACGTAAAATAGAGAAAGCAACGAGATGATAAAAATGAAATAATAAGTACAAAAATGCATACAAAATCCAACCTATCCTTCCACAGTCTATGTAGTCCACCACTCATAAAGTCATTCATGAGATCATAGTTAGAAGCAACATTGCTAAAGACTTTACCAACCATTTGGCTTTTCTCTTCTTCTCGTACTTCTTTAAACCCTGAAAACATAACACTAGTAAAATTCATAATGATTGTGACACAAGGGAAGTTGTAGGAATTCAGATACATGTATAGGGTGAAGTATTTGAGATTTGAGCGTTAAGAGCAAAGAAAATCGCATATATGCATCTGGTATATGGATACGAAATATGCATAGTTGACCTTTTTGTGATAAGAAATAGCTACTTCCGAACCTATACTTCCATGGTTTTCACATCAGCCATCTATTTTCCAATTTGTGTGCTACAAAATATAGTGTCATATTTTCCATCTAAAGTGAAGTTGCCTACAGTAATTCAGATCTTCATGTTTCATGGCACAAACAAAACCACATAAAGTCTCTGGGAAGAACCGCAAAGGTATTGATGAAGACATTGAAAACATGCGTAAAGATATGCTAAGCATTTCAAATATATTGATGAGCAAAATTGAATAAATAAATCAAATAAGCAAGAATCAATATTTCATTTTCTTTCTTTTCTTTTATTTATTTTTCTGTAGAGAAAGAAAGAAGCAGACAAATACCAAAACTTGTGGCATGTGAATGTAACAGAGAAGCAGAACACAGCTTGGGCGAAATTCGACTGCTGAGATTCTTAGTTACCAGCCTGAGAGCCATTCCGCTACAAGGATTGCCTACAAAAAAGCTCACATTCACTTTCTACTTACAATAGTATGATCTATATTACCCGGATTCTTCATTTTCTCCAAAGCAAACATGGGATATAAATAAGAAAAAAAACTTATACAAAATTGAGCATATACACTTGCTCCAAATCCAAGTAACATAAAAAAAATGAGTCCTCTACAAATAAGAAGATGATACATATAAAATTCTTATAACTTATAGTTAAGTAATTAGCATATTTGGAAACAACCCACCATTTATCCCATGTTTGGATTGAATAATAACATCCAAAATTCAACAGAATATGAATCATTTAAAGAGAACTGGAGCTTAAGCATATTATATAAACAGAATTACTAGCTGGTAGAGAATTAGAAACTTTTAAGTTAAATTTCACTAACTCGGAACATATCCTGCCCTGACCCCGACCCGAAATTCTACACCCGTTCCCCGACATTTCATTTCATTGCTTCAAACCAATTCTTTAATTAACAATTCACTCAATTATTTTGATTTATAAAACAGTGGTGAATCAAAGATTTGTCAATGCAATGAACTCCTCAAAAATTTTGATTTACCAACAAATTTGCTTACACGATACAAATATATATGTTGCTTTTCAGCAGAGAAAATCAAATAAATTTATCCAAGAAAAAAGTGAAAAGAGAATGTGAAGAATAACCTGCTTTCCTGTGTCGATTTGTATGGAGAAACGAAACCCCCAGGCCCCAACAGATGTCGATTGTGACTGAAAATGGTGAAGACAGAGATGGCGTTGGATATTGGCGAAAGGATCAAAGGAATAACGAAAATCACTGATAATTTTAGGATTTTAGGGTACTAAAGACTAAACAGAGGCGGCAGTGGGACAAAAGTCTCGGGAGAGTTAAATCGTAAATAAAAATATAAAGAGAGATAATTTGTAAATATCCCAGGGAAGTCGGGGGTGGGTTTATTCTATATCGACCCCGTTAATTTTAAAAAATTAACTCGAATCAACCGAAACATGAATATTTGTTTTTTAATTAGACAAATTTATTTGAAAAAAGGATAATTTATTAATATAATAAAAAATAAAGTATAAATTGGTCAAATATTTTAGATTTCACCCTAAATCTTGTAATACAAGATAAGACTTAATTGATAGTTTATTAATATAGTGTAATTGTATTGAAACTTGAGGACTAGTTTAAAAAATTTTCCATAGTTGAAGGACATATTCTGGAATTAACCCTTAACTTTAAATGGAACAAAAGTAGTTTTGGGTTTAAGCCGTTGATCCTCCACAAAGGATATAGTATTTAACCCTTCAAAACTCCAGCCACCCTTCTCACACTCTCAAACTCCCTCGCGTTGCCGTCGCATACCCGCCGCCGGAGTTGATAGGATGTCGAGTCGGCCTGAATTGCAAGCGCCGCCGGAAATTTTCTACGACGACGTAGAAGCTGGAAAATACACTTCCTCATCTCGTATTGCTGAAATACAGGTTCACTTTGCAATTATTTTTCCTTTTATTTTGTGTATAATTTTATTAGCAGTTCTGTATGATTTTATTAGCAGCTCAAATTATTAAGTATTGAAATTTGGGTTTTTTTTTGTAAAAGAAAAAAAAAATAGACAAAGCTCTCTGAGAGAGCACTGGAACTTCTGGCTTTGCCCGATGATGGAGTCCCAAGGTTGCTTCTTGATATCGGTATATATATTTATTTCTCTGCTCAAACAAAAATAAAATAAAATGAAATTACCCTTTTTTTAATATTTAATTTGTAATAATTTGTTGTTATTTTAGGTTGTGGATCAGGGCTTAGTGGGGAGACAATAACCGAGAATGGTCACCAATGGATTGGTTTAGATATTTCTGAATCAATGCTTAGTAAGTTTAATTCTTATTTTTTGTTGTTGAAACTTAATTTTTTTGACACATTTGTAATAAATGATTTTAAGTTTTTTTTTTTTAATTCTTGTTCGCTTTGATTTATAGATGTTGCTTTGCAAAATGAGGTTGAAGGAGATTTGTTACTTGGTGATATGGGTCAGGTAAATTACCAAGTTCTTAAATATCTTTGAATTAAACCGATGTTATTGTAGCTGTTTTCGGACATGTTTCTTAAATGAAGACTTCATTATACTATATTAATTTTCAGGGATTAGGACTTCGACCTGGAGTTATCGATGGAGCTATTAGTATCTCTGCTGTTCAGGTATGCTTTTGGTCAATATTTTGCTTCACCGTTTTCATATATTCGAGTTCAAATCCATGCTTCGAATATTCTCAATTCCGTAAGTCTTGCCTTGTGTATGAAAAAAACTTATTCATTATGGATCAGATTACCATTTCAACTGTTATTGATTTGAATGTATGTTACTTTGGAAATCCCCTTACATCCTATGGGAGCGTCGGTTTTCTGTTTGTCTGTCATAAATTTTCGGGTTTCAATCGTTATCAAGAATGCACTTGCTATAGTATTTAATCTAATTGAATTCGCCCCTTTAAAACCCGGAAACAACCTCTCTGAGTAAATATAGAGAATGCTGCATATATTGTGACCTTCCCCGAACCCTGCTTCTGATGGGAGCCTGCAAATAAGTGTACCATACAGTGTCTCATAGTTTTTACAGTAAAAGTTTTTGAAATGTCGATTGGAGATTTGCGTAGAAAGAAACAATCATTTATCTTAAAATTTTATGTGGTCAGCACTTCTTCTTTGGGTGCAAAATTTCTCTTTATGGAGAGGATGAATCTGACTTAAGCCTGCAATTTATTCTCCAAAGCGTTCTTGTAATTGGTTTAAACCGAAGCAGTTTAAAGACTTCATATTCTTGCTCATGATTTCTTTTCTCCTTTTGTTGCTTTGGCATGCAGTGGTTATGCAATGCTGACAAGTCCTCTCACGAGCCAAGATTGAGATTAAAGTATGTTAATGGTTTTTATGTATCTAGTTTTTTGTAAATGGGAAATGTATTTCAGTAAATTTAATATGGTTGATATGATCTTTTAGGGCTTTTTTCGGATCATTATATAGATGCTTAGCAAGGGGAGCTAGAGCAGTGCTCCAAGTATATCCTGAAAATCTAGCCCAACGTGAGCTAATTTTGAGTTATGCAATGCGCTCTGGGTTTGCTGGTGGCGTGGTTGTCGATTACCCGCACAGGTATGTTGCGATCCCATATGAACTATTTATGATCAGCTTTACAATTGCCTTCTTTCTTCGTGTCCATATATGTGTTTGGTGGGATGGATTGTTTGAGTTAATGACAGCTATACATACACTTGCTTCTATTCCTTTTTCCTGTTCATGATGAACTTGTTTTAGATCCGATTGTTTATGCATCCAATTGGATCATACGATTTGTTCCATTGCTTTTAATGGAATCAAGATTTGCAGTCTCGTTTATTCAGAGTTTTGCAAGGCAATCGAATGTATTGCATGAAATTATCGACATTTCATGAATACTGGTGTTATTTTCCTGCTATTATGCCCTTGTGGGCATTTGTATCTTAGCATTCCACTTCTTTTTACCTTATGCCTCTCGTACTTTGCATTTTCGTTTTTCGTTTATAATAGATTTATCCATCTATTGTATCTTTGTTAGTGCATGGTTTTCAGAACTGGACCGGTGGTTAAACTGGTCAGACCACCAGTTCATCAGTTCGACCAGTCCGTCTGGTTCGACTAAAGAAATCATTAAAAAAAATCTTAAAAATTTAAAAATTATGTATTAAAAATTCAGTTCAACTGGTCCATATTGATTTGATGCCCTTCTCCGAACTGGTACCTTGGCCTATTCACGGTCTGACTGGCCAGCCCAGTCCAGTTCAAACAACCTTGCACTAGTATAAGGAAAGGTGCTATCAGTCCTATCGCATGGAATATAATTTCGGTGAAAATATGCATTCATGAACATAGGAGAGAGTTCCAATAGAACACCCTTTCTTTTAAATATAGAGATAGATGGACATTTCGTTGTATCATTTTAAGCACTCTAACACGAACTAATTGTCTTTCGCCAGTACCAAGAAGAGAAAAGAATACCTTGTCCTCACTTGTGGCCCACCATCCCTCAGCTCTGCCGTTCCCAGTGGAAAAGGTGAAGAAGGAGAGAGTTGTTCTGATGATGAGAGCAGTGGAGATGAAGAAAATCAGACGGTGAGCCTATATATGCGTGTATATATATGGATCATATTACATGCTTTATTGCTCTATACTAGTCAAGGCCCATACTTTTTTTCCGGAAAACGAAATAAATAAGTGTTTTACAAAGCTTAGTACATTGCTCGTTGTTGCTTCGGTTTCTGCCTCCACAATGATTGCAACTACTGATATGTCATTGTTGTGTTTTTCGGTGTTTTGTTGCAGGTTTGCATTTCGGACAGGCATAGACCACGGAAAAAGCAGAAAGTAAACAAGAAAGGCAAGGGCAGAGAATGGGTGTTGAGGAAGAAGGACCAGATGAGAAGGAAAGTGAATGTCGTGCCCCCTGACATGAAGTACACTGCTCGAAAATGGAAAGCTCGTTTCTAACCGGCTACGATATTATAGATCTGAAAGTTTTGGGATGAACTAGTTTTACATATTTCATGGTTTATTATCACTTTGAAAATCATAGTTGACTGCTTTAATGGTGATTTAAAGTTTTTGTTCTTGTATCAATACATACATATCTATGTGTTTTGGTTTTAAGAAAATATTGATATATATATTTATGGTTCTATGATTTGGAATTTTGGAATGTAGAGAAATTTTCTAAAATAAGAAGCATTAATATTTAATTACACAAATATATTTGTATGAAATATTTTTGGAGGGTGAACTATCAAAACAGTCACTTTTGTTTGTCTTATGTTACATAGTCATTTATGTTTTAAATGTACATTTTAATCACTTACGTTATTGTCATTAATTATTGTTAATGGTGTAACGGTAAATTGATATATTTTTTCATTTTGAGTAATAGTATATGGATTAATTTTAACAAATAGAAAACATAAAAAAAAAAAAAACAACTATGTTAAAACAAAGGGAAAATGGATGAAAACAGTAGAAGACAATGGAAAAAGAAAAAGGAAAGTTAGAATAACATAAAAAAAAAAAAAAAAAATATGGAGACCAAATTAATTAATTTATAATTTTTGTTTGAAATGATAATTTAACGTGCCACGTCAATTTACCATTACACCATTAACAGCAATTAATGACTCAATAACTAAAATATTACAACACGAGATAAATAAAATTGACTATTTTAATAGTTTATTCTAATTAAAAATAAGTTAGTAATATTTTTTTTATATATTTAAATCCAATTAATGTTATTCGACCCAATCTAACCCTATATATGATAATGATTATAATTTTGCAAGATTTTTAACATTTGAGTTGAGTTTGATCTAATTCTATTTATAAACATGTAATATATATATATTTTTGTCATGCAAAAATTAATTTATAATATAATATTATAATGTAAACACTAAAAAATATAACAAAATTTTAATTAAATAAAACAATATACATTTAATTATTAAATGTTAAACTGCATTGTAGGAAATTAATTTTGGTTAAAATTTCTATTTTAGTCATTAAACTATAAAAAAGATTATAAAATGATCTGAGTATTTATTTTTTTATCATCAGTCTTGTTAACTAGGTAATGGAAAGATTACATAATAATTAAAAATTGTTATAATAGTTGATTGAGTTTTAGCTCGATTGGCATGAAGGACGCGTGTTCAAATGTGTTGAAGCGTATTATATTCCTATTTATGAGTTGAGGAGGGACCATGGATAGTTCTAGGCATTATGATGCCACTATAGCAATTAATTAGGGTAAAATACCCAAATATACCAAAAAAATTAAAAATTTACGGAATTGGGCCGGTTTCTAGAAAATTTACGGAAAATGGCCATTTCCCATCAAAACGCAGCGTCCACGTCGGTAGCGTTTTGAGGGGGAATGCCAAAGCGCGCGCCACGGGGACACGCTTTGTGCCACTCGACAAAAGCGCGCCTACGTGGGCCGCTTTTGCGACGCGTGAACACAAAGCGCGTCCCGAGAGGCACGCTTTCTGGCGAATAACCAGAAAACGCTACCGGCGTGGATGCGTTTTGCCTTCCTTCCCGACCAATAAGGGTATGAAATTTTAAGGTTTCGGGCTAGGTAAAAATATATTTAGGGTTTTGGGCAAATTATATGAGCCCAAAAATTAATTGAATTTTTGACGATTGTATCGGCAAAATAATTTTGAAAGACGTTCAACAAACAAGCGGTGGCTAAAAACGCTTCCGGCGAGATGCACTTGTCGAAGAAGAGTACGAAAAGAGCTCCCACGTGGGCGCTCTTTTGCTCTGATAGTCTTCGTGAAATAATTTTGAGAAGACGTTTACGAACAAACGGTGGCCAAAAACGCTTCCAGCCAGGATGCACCGTCGATGAGAGTCTTGAAAAGAGCTCCCACTTGGGCGCTCTTTTGCTCTGATAGTCTCGGTGAAATAATTTTGAGAAGACGTTTACAAACAAGCGGTGGCCAAAAACGCTTCCAGCGGATGCACTCGCCATGCAAAGAGTACCGAAAAGAGCTCTCACGTGGGCGCTCTTTTGCTCTGATGATCTCCGTGAAATAATTTTGAGAAGACGTTTACGAACAAACGATGGCCAAAAACGCTTCCAACAGATGCACCGCCGCCAGGAGTTACGAAAAGAGCTCCCACGTGGGCGCTCTTTTGCTCTGATGAGTCTCCGTGAAATAATTTTGAGAAGACGTTTACAACAAACAAGCGAAAAACGCCTTTCGGCAGGATGCATTGTCGATGAGAGTACCGAAAAGAGCTCCCACGTGGGCGCTCTTTTTTGCTCTGATGAGTCTCCGGTGAAATAATTTTGAGAAGACGTTTAACAAACAAGCGGTGGCCAAAAACGCTTCCAGCAGATGCACCGTCGGCCAGAGTATCAAAAAAGAGCTCCCACGTGGGCGCTTTTTGCTCTGATAGTCTCCGGTGAAATAATTTTGAGAAGACGCGTTTACAACAAACAAGTGGCCAAAAATGCTTCCAGCAGATGCACTCACGGCAAAATATCGAAAAGAGCTCCCACGTGGGCGCTCTTTTGCTCTGATAGTCTCCGGTGAAATAATTTTGAGAAGACGTTTACGAACAAACAAGTGGCAAAAACGCTTCCAATAGATGTACTATCGATGAAGAGTCAAAAGAGCTCCCACGTGGGCGCTCTTTTGCTCTGATAGTCTCCGGTGAAATAATTTTTAGAAGACGTTTACGAACAAACAAGGCCAAAAACGCTTCCAGCAGATGCACCGTCGGCATGAGTACCAAAAGAGCTCCCACGTGGGCGCTCTTTTGCTCTGATAGTCTCCTCGGTGAAATAATTTTTGAGAAGACGCGTTTACAAACAAGCGATGGCCAACGCTTCTACCAGGATGCATTGTCGCAGGAGTACCAAAAGAGCTCCCATGTGGGCGCTCTTTTACTCTGATAGTCTCCGGTAAAATTAGACTATAAATCACCCAAATTTCATTCTCGGGTTGCATAAGAGAAATTGAGGCAAAAGAAAAATAGAAACTGAAAATTAGTGAACATATTAATGTTGTTATTTACTACGATGGTGAGGTTTGTGACACCGAAAATGGTGTTGTTTTTTTATCGGAGAGCACAAATATGATGGGGTTTAATCGGAACATAGATTTCTTAGAACTTCGCAAAAAGAATTAGGCGTAAAATCTTGGAACAACGCCAATGAAAGTTCGATCTATTAAGTATAGATTTTGCGCTTGGTTGATCCGGTGAGATATGAATCATTCGACATCAAAGGTCCTCGGAGCTTTGAGGCAATGGTGGAGACTCATCTTGCCAGTGGATCACCCTATCTTGAGGTATATGTACAATTTTCATCGCCAAGTGATCTTCTTTCAACCTCAACATCTACTTCTGTTCGGGGGGAATACACGACCCTAAGCCGACACTCTGTTAGTGGGAAGCAGAATACAGAAGTGCCCATGTTTGGTGGTAGTATGGAAAACATAACCCCCGCACGACACTCGGTTGGTGGATGGGACATGCATATCCTTCCTTCGACGTCCGATGATAGATATACGTATTGGGGAACGTCATCAACTTCTAGTGGTTGGCAATCAACATATGATTGGGGACGTTACAAAAGATGTTTAAGGAGGGATAATATACTCCCTAGGACATCCACCGGCGAGGGGCCCTCATTCGTTGCAGATTATGGTGGATCAGATGATGAGTCGGATGTGGATCCACCTCGAGAACCCGGGCCCGATGGTGCGTGTTGGATTATTTTCTCAACCGAGCTGCTTCAACAAAGATGCACGAAGATGTTGAGGGCGATTGCACGAAGAAGAAGAAGATCCGCTATTCGTATGCTCGCCTCCCAGCCCACATGCACAATGTCGATCTATCTCAAGACAATGCATTGGAGTTTCCTGAACTACCACACCGAACACGTGACCGTACAACTTCGTCGTTGGATTCGGGCAAATTAGAAGTTGGTAACGAGTTTTCCAACAAGGATGTTTTTCTTCTTTGCATTGAAATAATACGACATCAAGAACGGGTTAACTACAACGTGGTTAAATCCAAGCTCGATAAGTACGAGGTGAAGTGTGCAGTGCAAGACGGTACATGTTCATGGAAAATCATGGCCTCATTGAGGAAAAGGACAGGCTTGTGGGAGATCAAAAGTACAAATGTTCACATACATGTCTTGCTTGCGATGCAAGATATCACGATGTGTTCAATATTTTTGAATAATACTAATATTACGTAATGTTGCATTATTTAACGTGCCGTTGTGGTGTTACACAAGATCATCCGAAGATGGATTCGGACATCTTGGTGACTTAATAATACCGACGGTGAAGGCCGATCCCAAGACTACGATGCATGTCGGCCTTAATTGGCAATATTCTTAGCCAATTGGGGTACACGCCTCTTACGGAAGGCTTGGATAGCCAAGCGAATAAGTTGGAAAAGTTGCATGGTCGGTGGGGCGCTTCATATAATGAAGTGTGGCGGTGGTGTCAGTCTTTGGAGAGATATGTCCCGAGCAACATAACGGACCTTGAAACGGAATCCCGCGTACTACAACGATCGCTTGCTCTGTGGATGCGCGCATGTTCAAGCGTCTTTTTCGGACATTTAAGCAATGCCGAGATGCATTTATATACTGCAAAGCCATTGGTACAAATTGACGGTACCTTTATGTATGGTAGATATATGCATCGGCTATTGCTAGTCGTGTACGGGACGGCGACGTGGGAGAATCCTTCCGATTGCGTTTGCAATAACACCGGGAGTCACCGATGATCGGGATTTCTTCCTATCTAGGTTAAGGAGGCATGTCCGCTTCAACCCGATATATGTGTTATATCGGATCGGGGCCCTGGAATACTAGCCGCAATAGAGCGCCAGGGAAGCCTATGGCATCGCACACACCATCGGTATTGCCTAAGGCATGTTGCATCCAACTACTACGGGCAACATCGATCTAAAAGTCAGCGACAGCAAGTGACCAATATGGGTATGTAATATCTATTAATATAATTTCGTTTGTAATATTCAATTTATTCTCAATTGAAGAGTGGTATGTAATATTCGATATCAACTTATTTTGGCAGGGTACGAGATCAATAAGGACCGTTTTCACGAGATGTTGGTGAGTTTGCGCCCAGTTAACGAAGAAGGCGCAAATTACCTACGCAGTATTCCTTTCGAACAGTAGACACAAGCATACGACGACGGCCTACGATATGGTCATATGACCTCAAACCTGGCCGAATGCATAAATTCTATTCTAAAAGGAACGCGCCATCTGCCGATAACATCGGTTGTGCGAGAGATATATTTTTGTTTAGCGGCACTATTTTCGAAGCGAGCAGCGAGTTATAAAGGCCAAATGCAAGGAGGCCATGTATAGAGCCCGAAGGTCTTGCAAGAAATTAACAAGGGCAAGGCACGGGCCAACACCATGCACACAGTGTGTCACGATCGCGACAGTCTATGGTTTCGTGTGACGGAGTTTGACAGACCGAACCAAGGTATTGTTGGCGGGCGATGATCGTGTACACTTGACAAATAGGACTGCGATCGTGGATATTTGATGCACTTCGTTACCCATGCGCTCATGTACTTGCGGCTTATCTGAATCTCCGTCTTGATCCCATGAGCTATGTCGACGAAGTTTACAAATTAGAAAACATGTACAACGTGTGGAGACACGTATTCCCACCAGTCCCAGATGAACGTAAGTGGCCGTCGGTATCGCTTGCTCCGTTTAAGCTGTTGCCGGATAGACAATTGAGGCGCAAACCAAAGGGTCGACCTTACTCGACTAGAATACGCAACAATATGGATATCCGAGAAACGAGCAACCAAGGTAGGCTGTGCGGATGGTGTAGGAACCTAGGCCATACATCTCGCTCGTGTCCAAGTCGGAATAGTTGACAGTGTTCTTAACTTTTTTTGTCTCTTGGTGTCTATGTAAATTCTATTTATTTGTTGATGAAAACGGTGAACTTTTGTAGAAGGACTAATTTGGAAAAAAAACCTTTAAGTTACAATAAAATTACAAATATTGAACTTTTATTTTTAAAATTAAAATTAAATAAAAAATTTAAACAATTTCTATTTTATTAAAGATATTAAAACTAAATTACAAAAAAACAAAAAATAACTTTTTAATTTATTAAATATATTGAAACTAAATTACAAAAAAAAAACAACTTTTTAATTTATTAAATATATTAAAACTAAATTACAAAAAATAAAAAATAATAAACAAAAAATAATAAACTAAATTACAAAAATTTTGATCGTTGGCCAGCAAAGCGCGTCCCCAGGGGTGCGCTTTGCTGGCATTTCCCCTCAAAACGCGCTGACGTGGACACGTTTTGATGGGAAATGGTCATTTTCCGTAAATTTTCTAGAAACCGGCCCAATTCCGTAAATTTTTAATTTTTTTGGTATATTTGGGTATTTTACCCAAACTTAATTAAAATTTAAAAGTAAAAAATATTTTTATAATTTTTATTTTAAAATTTTTATTTGATTTTTTTGAAATTCTGAAATTTTTAAAATTTAATTAATTACCGATGTGGCATTCACGTGACAATCCATTTTGGGATGATTTGATAAATATCACAAGTTTAAGGGCTAGAAAAGTGAAAATTTAAATGAAGGACTAAAATGATATTTTTGTAAAATTTGAAGGCCAAATAAATTATACTATACACTCATACTAAAACATATAGGAACACATCATTTCTTATGATTCACTGTACATGTATGAATTTACAAGCTGTTAGTGTATTAAGTATAAAATATAAATTGACCACTTTTAAAATAGATATAATAGTAAATTTAATCCTCAACATTTATATATTATGTCAATTCAGTCTTAATTCTAAAAAATTAAGCCTCAACATTTACATATTGTGTAATTTAATTTTTATTTTTTTTACAATATTGCTTTTCTTTCTGACAATGATGATTAATTTTAAAAGAATAAGACAAGAGTAAAATTATTAACTTAGATTTTTTTGTGTTCCATTTCTTGTATATTTTCAATTAAATTTAATTAAAAAGCTTGTTTTTTTAGCTTTTTAAGTTAAACGGTCACAAAGAAAAGTAAAACTGTAAAAATGACTAAATTACATGATATGTAAAGCTTAAGAGTTAATTTTTTAGAATCAAAATTAAATTAACATAATGTATAAAGGGTTAAATTTGCTATTATGCAAATTTTAAAAACTTTCACGTCATTTTTATGTTAGCCATTTAACCATTGATGACCAAAAAAGATAAAATCAAATATTTAAGTGATCATTTTGTAATTTTTTAATAGTTGAGTGATAAAAAATAAATTTACCAATAGTTAGGTGAGTAGAGTGTGGCTTACCCCGGAAAATCCATAAATAAAACCGAAATAAAACGCTAACTTATTCGACTTGTTTTATGGTTTCTCTTTCACTTATTCTCAGTCTTAAGCACATAACAAAAACCCTGACTAACGCACGCAGGCCCTCAAAGCCCACACCCTTTCTATTGGACGCCGCTCTGTTTCCTCTTTCGCATCAAAGCTCAGCAGCCATGGTTAGTGTACTTCCTTTACTTCGTTTTTCTTCATTGCTTTTCATCTATCACTAATTCTCTCATTTCATTGATTTTTTCTTTCATTTCTTGTAATTTTTTGGATTAAATTTGCAGTCTCAGCAACCGGATACGAAGCCTTTGACTGAAGAAGAGCTCGAACGAAAGAAAAAGAAAGAAGAAAAGGTTCATTTGTTATTATTTTTTTCATTTTAGTTTAATTACTTCCAAATCTGGATTCGTTTATTGTTATTTAGCTTTACCTATGTTTTTTTTTTGGTGATAGGCGAAGGAGAAGGAACTGAAGAAACAAAAGGCCTTAGAAAAAGCTGAGTTAGCCAAACTTAAGGTAACTGCAAGTAAAAATCTGCTTAAGAACTTGTAAAACTGTGCGTGTAATTAGTTTTAGGCCTCACAACTTTGGATACGATTCGAAAATCGGACACTGATTAACTTGTTTTAAACATGATTAACATAACAAGTTAATTTGTGTTTATGTTATTCGGTTTGCATGAGAAGCATTAGATATGACGCATGGATTACATGGTTTGCTAGATGTAGTTAGTTTTGTTTTGATTTTAGCAATGTTGAAATCAATGAGTGTTTTTTTTTTTCTTGTGATTCTACAAAGGCACAACAAGGATCAAATGCTCCAAAAAAGAGTGCAAAGAAGAGTGCCAAGCGAGAAGCAGATGATGAGAATCCGGAGGATTTTGTGGATCCAGAGACTCCTTCGGGCGAGAAGAAAAGACTATCTAATCAGATGGCCAAGCAATATAGTCCAGCTTCTGTGGAGAAGTCGTAAGTGTTGAAAAAGTTCACAATTGGTAGATTAGATATGTTTTAAAGTTAATTTTTGTTTCAACTATTGCATCCTTTGTCTCTGTATGTTTAGATGGTATGCTTGGTGGGAGAAATCTGGGTTTTTTCAGGCTGATGCAAGCAGCTCAAAACCACCGTTTGTGATTGTATGAATCAAACTGGAATTCACCCATTCTCTTTATTTACCGTTTTTCAAACTAAAGTGATGATTCTTTAATAACCTGACTGATTTTGCAGGTTCTTCCTCCACCAAATGTGACTGGGGCTCTGCACATTGGCCATGCACTGACTTGTGCCATAGAGGTTGCATAGTGTAATGCAACTGCTGCTAATATTTATTGGCAATTTTTTCATTGTATTTCATTTATTTTGTGCAGGACACGATCATTCGTTGGAGAAGAATGTCTGGATACAATGCATTGTGGGTACCTGGCATGGATCATGCTGGGATAGCTACACAGGTTGTGTTCCTTGGGTATTTTTTTGGATCAGTTAAAGCTTAAGTTTCATTTTGTTATATTTAAGTTACTCCATTTTGCTTTTTGTTTGATATAGACAAGTGTGACTTGAAGTTGCTCTAATATCTGAATTTTTCAGGTGGTTGTAGAGAAAAAGCTAATGCGTGAAAGAGGCTTAACCAGGCATGATGTTGGTCGCGAAAATTTTGTAAATGAAGTGAGTTTTAACTCTGAAATTAAGTTTCTCTGAGTTTTAACTCTGAAATTAAGATGGAGCTATTGATTTGCTCTGCAAATATAACATCTTTATGGTTTTTTATTGATATTGCAATTATTAGGTTTGGAAGTGGAAGGATGAGTATGGTGGTACCATTCTGGGACAGTTACGACGTTTGGGTGCCTCCCTTGATTGGTCCCGTGAGGTAAAATATGAATGGCATCCTTTAATAGTATAACTTTTTCTTTTCATATTGGCTAATGGGCCATGGCTATATAGTTAAATTTATCTTTAGCTGTTTTATTAATAGCTTCTCATGTTTCTTGCTGGTTTTTCTTTTTTATTATATAATTTATTTACTTTTTCCAGTGCTATACAATGGATGAGAAGAGGTCAAAGGCTGTGATGGAGGCTTTCAATCAGCTTTATAAGGAGGGTCTTATTTATAGGCATGTTTTATGCTGAATGATTTCTGTTATTCTGTGATTTGATGAAATTTGTGTTGCTGACAGTAAACATGAAGTTCATAACATTTAGAATGATTGGTATCCTTTAAGCACAATCCTTTGTTTTTCAAATACGTTGCCTCTTCATTTCTCCATGCATTTTACAGGGATTTACGGTTAGTCAATTGGGACTGTATCTTGCGAACTGCTATCTCTGATATAGAGGTAATTCAAATTTTGGGTAAATTTTTTTTCTTCTGCATCTTTTGCTGCTTCTCTTGAAGTTGCTCCATGTTTCTAGGTAGATTATACGGACATCAAAGAAAGAACTTTGTTAAAGGTACCTAGTTATGAAAAACCAGTGGAGTTTGGAGTGTTGACCTCCTTTGCTTACCCTTTGGAGGGAGAATTGGGTGAAATTGTTGTTGCCACTACTAGGGTAGAAACAATGCTTGGTGACACAGCTATAGCTATTCATCCGGAAGACAAGAGGTACAGTCATCTGCACGGGAAATTTGCCATTCACCCTTTCAACGGACGAAAACTTCCAATAATCTGTGATGCAATTCTAGTTGATCCAACTTTTGGAACTGGTGCAGTAAAGGTAAAGAGTTTTATCATAGATTTTGAGATGCTGTTGCTAACTCATGATCTTTCCTTGTTTTGTTTACTTTTCTTGGCATTGCCTTCAATGTTGCACAGATAACTCCAGCTCATGATCCAAATGATTTTGAGGTGGGCAAGCGCCATAACCTTGAATTTATTAACATTTTCACTGATGATGGGAAAATAAATAGCAATGGTGGGGCAGATTTTGTTGGAATGCCACGGTTTAAGGCTCGTGAGGCTGTGATTGATGCATTACAGAAGAAGGTATTTGATTTTATTGATATGTATATGGGAAGAGTTATCTTTCAGTTTGAGGTCATGCAAATATTCTTGTGTAATTTTCTCTGCTGCAGTAGTATTGAATCTTTGATGGTTAAATTTCTTGATTATGGGTGTGCTCACCCCTTGCATCCCATCTATGTATGTAGAAAGAATTAAACCTGCATCCATTTGGTTTAAAATGCTAATGCTCTACCCCAAACTTCAAGGTATTTTCCCACTATGCTGGATTCACATGCAATGATATTTCACTATTGAGCTCTAGTCTGGACTGCATATTTGGTTAACCTGTGGCATCTGCAAAAAATAAATAACTAAATAAGTGCAACTAAAATTCTTAGAAAGAAGATACTAGAAGGGAGGGTAATTATGATTGCTTCCTGATTTATGGTTCTTTTATACCTTTGGGGTTTCAGTATTTCTTCTGACTTGGTGGCATTTTGCCATTTCAATTGTAATTTGAGATGTAAAGTTATCATTTAACAACTATAAACATCGGTTTATGAGCTACGTTTTCATTCTTTGGAGGGTAATAAGACATTGATAAATGATGATTGTATATAAGGTTTGATTTACCATTGCAAGAATAAAAATATACAAGTTTATATATATGTGTATTTATCTGTAAGAAGGAAAATAAATCTGAAATCCAAGCAAAGTCGTGCTTTAGTTATGCTTTATAAGTCAAGTACATTCTTTTTGTTGTGGGATAGATGATATATGTTACATGGACATGGGGGATGAGAGTTAGATACAAGTATGTCTCCAACCTAGGCATTGTAGTTTTCTCAAGTTAATCATGTCCATTGTATCTGTGTTGGAAAATGAGGACTCTGGATGGCACAATTGGTGAGCAATTTGAATGCATGAAAAGTCCTTAGGTTGTTGACCAATCTTTTGCCTTTGCACATTTATATTTTATAGCTTTTGGCATTAAATAATTTCTATTTTCATCAATGCATGATCGGAAATAATTTCTATATTCATTAATTTATTTCTTCATCTTCAGAAATTGTATCGAGGAGCTCAAAACAATGAGATGCGCCTTGGCCTTTGTTCAAGAACCAATGATGTCATTGAGCCAATGATAAAGCCCCAGTGGTATGTTAGCTGCAGCAGCATCGCGAAGGAAGCTCTTGATGCAGCCATGGATGATCAAAACAGGAAGCTTGAGTTCATTCCGAAGCAGTACACTGCGGAATGGAAAAGGTACTCATTTAGTATTTTTTTCTTCTACGTGCTGCTAATATGTTCTAGAATAATGATCTTCTCAAGTATTATGACTTTTTTTTATGTTTGGTGTTGTGACATTCTCATATTTGAATTAGCTTGCTCCAACTGATTAACCAAAGGCCTAAAAAATTTAGGAAACTATTGCTTCTAGAAATTTTAGGTTAACAATTGTTGTTGGTTTCCATCGAATGGCTCCATGGCTGACTTTATTTCTATGTCATATTCATCTTACACCATCCTGGTTTAATGGCTGCATAGCGTGAGTGATAGTTTCCAAATGATGCAGGTGGCTTGAGAACATTCGTGATTGGTGTATTTCAAGGCAGCTTTGGTGGGGTCACCGTATTCCTGCATGGTATGTTACTTTGGAAGATGATGAACTGAAGGAACTTGGTGCTTATAATGATCACTGGATAGTTGCCACCAATGAGGAACAGGCTCTAGCAGAAGCTAGGAAGAAATATTCGGGAAAGAAGTTTGAGATGTCTCAAGATCCTGATGTACTCGACACTTGGTTTTCTTCTGGTCTTTTTCCATTATCTGTGTTGGGATGGCCAGATGATACAGATGATTTAAAAGCCTTTTATCCAACATCGGTTCTTGAAACTGGCCATGACATTCTCTTCTTCTGGGTTGCTCGAATGGTCATGTTGGGAATTAAGTTGGGAGGTGATGTACCATTCAGTAAGGTGAGTGCAATCTTGTCCTTAATTGTGTACAGCACTCTTATGAGACTGCTTCAAGTTCTCTATTGACCCTAGATGATTTTCATTTTTTCAGGTTTACTTACATCCCATGATCCGAGATGCACATGGGCGTAAGATGTCAAAGTCTTTGGGAAATGTAATTGATCCTCTTGAAGTGATAAATGGGATATCACTTGAAGGTCTTCACAAGAGGCTTGAAGGGGGTAACTTGGATCCTAATGAGCTGGCCACTGCCAAAGAAGGGCAGCAGAAAGATTTTCCTAACGGTATTGCTGAATGTGGTGCTGATGCTCTCCGGTTTGCTCTTGTTTCCTACACCGCTCAGGTTCGTACTTCTACATGCTTATTCTATTATGTTATGTTTCTACTCTCATTAAACTTATTGTTCTTCTCTGAGAGACCTTGCACTTCTCAGCCTTTTTGTTTTTAAATTATTTTTTCATTTCAGTCAGATAAAATCAATTTGGATATCCTAAGAGTGGTTGGCTATCGTCAATGGTGCAACAAATTATGGAATGCTGTTCGTTTTGCCATGAGCAAACTTCCGGATGACTATACTCCTCCATCAACCATAAATCCCGAGACAATGCCTTTTAGTTGTCGCTGGATACTCTCAGTGTTAAACAAGGCTATATCAAAGACTGTATTGTCATTAAATTCATATGAATTTTCTGATGCTACGACCAGTGTGTATTCTTGGTGGCAGTATCAGTTCTGCGATATTTTCATCGAAGCAATCAAACCTTACTTTGCTGGTGATAATCCAGCTTTTTCCTCTGAAAGGAAATTTGCACAAGATGCTCTTTGGGCTTGTTTGGAAATAGGCCTGCGTTTGCTTCATCCATTTATGCCATTCGTTACAGAAGAACTGTGGCAGCGCCTTCCAGGAGTAAAGAGCCACACAAAGAAAGAATCTATAATGATATGCGATTACCCATCACCAATAGAGGTAAGTTCCTGTTTCTTTTGGTAATAATTTTTTTGTTTTATTCTCCTGAAAACTGAAAAATCATATGATAACTGAACAAAAAAATTGTGCAAGTTCAACTTTTAATTTCGGTCTTTGTGCACTGGCTTCTTTTTCCCTTTGCAGAGCTGGACAAATGAAAGGGTTGAATATGAAATGGACCTTGTAGAGTCCACTGTAAGGTCTCTTAGGTCACTTCGGGCCGAGCTGCTTGCTAAGCAGAAGAATGAAAGGTTCATAAGTGAAACACTATATATATATTCTTTTTGTTGTTTCGAATCTTCAAAGGAGCTGGCTTGTGATTGCCTTGACATAACTCACAGCAAATCTTTGTCTAATTGTATTGCATTAATTTTATTTTTTTAAGGTTACCTGCTTTTGCATTATGTCAAAATGATGAAGTGGCGAAAATCATAAGATCTTGTGAATTAGAGATCTTAACCCTTGCCACGTTATCGTCTTTCAAGGTATTGCAGCATATTAAACACTGATGCATCGAATTCCAATTCAGAATTTTGGATTATCCTTCGATTATAGTGTTCAAATGCGGTTTTTAATGTTTTCAAATTACCAATCTCCAGGTTCTACTGAGTGGTGTGGATGATGCTCCAGCTGGATGTGCATTTGAAAATGTTAATGAAAACCTTAAAGTTTATCTTAAGGTTCATGGAACCCTAAATGCAGAAGCAGAACGCGAAAAGATTAAGAGTAAAATGGATGAAATACTGAAGTAAGTTTTTTTCTATTCTAGACTTTTCATTTTATTTTGATGTACTAATGTTTGGCATCTGTATCTAATACATATCGGATGTGATTATGGAGATATGACCTTCCAAAAACTTCAAAATATATATCTTTATCAGATAGACCTATCAATTGGGCGAGTCGGGTTGGTTTGGAGTTGGATCAATTCATAAATCAAGTCAGTTAGGGCTTTAGGACTTTTCTAATCTTTTCAGTTCAAGTCAATTTTGAATCTGGGTAATTTGGGGTTTAGATCAATTTCGGGATCGGCTCATTTCAGGTTTGGGTCAATTTCTTGTGCTTCATTTAGGATTTGGGATGTTTTGGGTTCAGGTTTTTCGAGTCAGGTCCTTCAGGTTTGAATCAGTTTGGATTTGGATCTGTTTCCAGGTTCGGACTTCATTATTGACTTTTTGTGGTCAAAATGGATTGGGTCAAGTTTGCATTCAGTTTGATCAAGTCGGGTTTCTGGGTTCAGGTCAAAATATATGGAAAGAAACTTAAAAGAAAATTTAATATATCGGTGTCAGGCTCATGCTCATATCTGACACTTACATTTAAGTCTGAGTAAGATAGGGCACGAGTACTTTGGTCAATCTTCGATACATGTCAATATAGCAAGAGAGTTGCCATAACTCACAGGATCAAAATTGTTTGTTTTAACAGGCAGCAGGAGAAGCTGAAGAAGATCATCAATGCATCAGGATATCAAGAAAAAGTTCCATCTCACATTCAAGAAGAGAATGCAACAAAGCTGGCAAAACTTCTCCAAGAATTCGAGTTTTTCAAGAAAGAAAGCGATCGTTTAGAATCCGAATCCCAGCATCAAAAGTAAGGTTAACCCCTCCCTTTTGAGTTTCTCGATTCGAATGATAATTTGGATGGCATTACACTATCTCTTCTTTTTGATTATTGTTTTGTTACTGTCTAAACCTCACCAATCCTTTTGTTTATTTTTAACATTTGATGCTTGCCATGTTTGTCATACAAGAGTTTACTCAGTCAGTTAATCGTATGAAAATTTCCCACTTTGCTTATCCGATACACAGTTAATTTCACAAAACGTCCCTAAACTCTCTCTTTGATTTTAATTTGGTTCCTAAATTTCAATACATTCTAGTTGAGTCTTAGTAGTATTAGTATTGTATCAATTAGGTCCTTTTATCAGCTTAGCCATCAATTTAAGTGTTAAATGTCAGTTTGAACTTGAAGCACGTGAATCAAACTCTGAAGTCTTAAGTACTTGTGTACTTATGGCATGGACAGTTTGATAAAATTTAAGAGTTATTTTCTTTTTAACATGTTGAATTGAAACTACACTTGTGTTTATTATTTGATTCATGTGATTTAAATATGCTCCATGTTAAATGTAAGCGGACATGTAATGCTTAAACTAATGACTAAGCTGATGGAAGGACTTGATTAATATAATATTGATACTTTGATAATTCAATTAGAAGGTTTGAAGTTTTGAGTACTAATTTAAAATCAGGACAAATTAACATTTAGTGACATTAACCCATATATATTTATGGGAAAATATTTGGTATATTATTCATGGAGTTTAAAAACTCCACAAGCATAGTTAAAAAAGTCGTAATGTCTTATTTGGGTTTGGCTCCCTTCCATTACCATTTTACCCATTATTATCCTATATATGTTTAATTATCATTCGCAAGTTGACTTTGACTTTCATATTCGATGGATGGCTTTTACAGAATTGAACGGTGATGATCAATATGAAAAAAAATAAAGGACTTGAGTAAAAATCTCCTTTTCATATTCAATACATGTTTAATTACTCGTTCTATTCATTTTTAAAATATCAATTAATGACTTTTTAATCTCGGTGAGTAAAAAATCTCGTTTATATGTATGAGTACTGTATAGATTTGTTTAACTGTGCTAAAACTATATTAAAGGGACTTTATTCTGTGATTTTTTAAATGATATTTTGTTGAACATTAAATTTTAAATAAATTAAAAATATAACTATTTGATAAATCTACTATACGTTAAAATTATATAAAATGATTGGATGGATTTATAATTTTTATGTGCACGGTGAGCACATTTATATTGTTAATATAATGGCAGTAGCCTGATATAATGCAACTTGAAACTAAAATCAGTCGATAATAATTTCTAGCTATTCGCAAATGTTGCAAACCAGTGTTAAGCATGATAATCACTAAGCAATCAACTTATTGGAATATTATAATAATTGAAAATATTATCGTAAATAGACATATAAATAATCGATTGTGAATAAGATTTTGAGGTTTATTTGTTAAATTAATCGAATTCGAGAACTCGATCAAGTCATCGTTATTATATAATTCACTGACGATTTCGTTTATTCATTTAAAGTTTATTTAATAAATGATTTAAGATTAGATTACAATTTTTTTTAACTGATTTATAAATTTTGAACTAAATTTAGGGATGGCAATGAGATAAGATGGATTGGTAGGAAAAAGGGAGCGAATGAGGCATGGGTAAGTTAGGAGAAGAAGGAATGTTGGTTGCTTGGGTTTTCTTTGGACTTCGTTGTCTCCTATTTCGAGATATTATGGGTTGAGTTGTTCTTAGTGGGTCAGAGTCAAGTAACCTGACATCATAGGCTTAAATAGAGTGATATTATGACATGTTTTTAATAATCCTATGTGAAATGTGGTAATTAAGATATGATATGATAAATAATCAGAGGGTTTGCTTGTCAAGAAGTTACGAGTATAAGGGTTCTCACAAAGGGGTCCCCGCGAAAGGTTTATATGTATTGTTCGGGGGTTGTGATTAGAGGTGTTCATGAGTCGGACTAGGTCAGGTTCAAGTCGGGTATAAGCATAATATTAACACATTTTATGCTTACTTCAAGTTCGATTTGACTTAAAATATGAGTATAAAATTTTGTCAAATATCACTCATATTTGTACATGACTAACCTAACATTTTAGATTCACCCATATTATTTTTTAATTTTTTTTAAATATTTAATAAATTTATATATAATTATCTTTAACTTCTTTTAATATTTATGTTATAGCATTATATATTATTATATATATTTAATTTTGTATGTTATAAATTATATAATATAATATATTATACACATGCAAGATGACCAGGCTGAGCTCGAGGTCGATAACCTAATTTATGAACAAATCTTCTCAAATTATATAATATAATATTAGCATTTTTATTAAATTCTCTCAAATTTTATATGAATTTTTGAGTTTAAATATATAACTTGACTTTATGAACAAATCTAGTGGTAACTTAAAGTCTTAAACCCAAAAATAAATATGTTGAAAAACCCTACCATCTTAAAAACGCTTCGTTAAACCCTACTCTCAAAACTCTTTTCAGCTTGCTCTGGTATTTTTACTCATCGGAGCAAATTACAAACAGCCATAGCTGCTAAGTGAAAAAGAAAAAGAAAATGGAGCAAGTGGTGGGTGAAAGGGAAGCCGAAGAGTTCACACTGGTCGCAAGGAAGCCTTACTTCGATCTCCCAACTGCGTGCCCTATTTGTTTGCCGCTTTTCATTTATCTCAAGCTTGCCCACTTTCCCTTTCGTTTATCTTTCAATTCAATCTTCCCTGATTCAGGTTTTTGCTTTCTTTTTCCTAAATTTCAATTGGGTTTCTTTTAATTTTAACTTTCTCTTTAATTGTCAATTAAATTCAAATTGGATGGATGCTGAGCTAAAATAAATTCTGGGGCTGCAGCAACATTGCCTATCTTTAGTTTTCACACCCACAGATGCTCTTAGCTTTGTTGGTTATACAATTTGGTTTATGTATGTATGTGATTCAATTGGGTTTCTTTTAATTTTAACTCTCTTTTCTTTAATTGTCAATTAAATATAAATTGGATGGACGTTGAGCTAAAATAAATGCCGGGGGTGCATTAACATTGCCTATCTTTAATTTTCATACACGCATATATTGGGTAGTTTGGTTCTCTTAGCTTTATTGTCTGTATACAATTTGGTTTATGACACACTATAATTTTTTTTAATTAATAAAAGCAAAATAGTCATTCAAGTTGTAAGTTGGATATATATGTATGTAATTCAATTGGGTTTCTTTTGTTATAATGTCTCTTCTTTAATTGCTCAGCTAAAATAAATGCTGGGGTGGATCAACTTTGCCTACCTTTAGTTTTAGTTTTCTTTAATATATATATATAGATGTATGTGTAGGATATGTGTGTATATATATAGGGTTGTTTGAATCTCATGGCATTGTTGGTTATACAATGTAGTTTATTAATAAATAGTTCTTCAAATTGTAAATTGGATATATGCATGTGTGTATGTATTAATTTAAGGGCGTCACTTTAACCAGTAGGACTGCTAGCCATTCACACTCCAATTGCTGTGAATATTGGCCTTAGAGAGAGTTAAAAAGCAAAATAGGAGCTCTAACATCACTTTATGGCTGCTATTTAAAATTAGAGTTTTGAGCTACCATTGAGCCAAATATCAGTTAAGAACTTAACTGCTATAAACTGTAATAAGTAATAACCACTTAAAACATTAAAAATTTCAAGGGTGTTGCTTAAAGGTTGCTTTTGTAAATCTAGATTGAGGTTTTGGGAGGATAAATTGGGTGCATTGCTTCACTACTACGGTAAATTTTCAATTGGGAGCACTTGAATCCTGGTGATGCCTTTTTTTTTTTTCTAGAAAAAAAATCTCTTAAACAATCTTCTTGGCATGTTCTTATAGCATGCTCTTTTGGGACATATGTAAAGCTTGAAATTGATGTCCACCTCTATTTTTGTGTTTTTATGAACCAGACAATGATCTTACTTTTATGTAATGTTAAGTATGGGGGCATAGTATTGGAATATGTCAGTCAACCTCACATCATTGTTAAAGGTTTTGTTGGTGGTGTTTTCACTGTTTAAAAGATTGGTTGAAGCCCCTTATTTTTCTGATAGCACTAGTGGTCACTATCTGATGGCCTGCTTATAGCTATAATATTTTACTGTCATATTTCTCTATCATGAGTATCTGTATGTAAATTGTGTTTGTCACATGCAAGCGTGTACTTGGGTAAATAGACATATCCATGATAATGCTTTTTTTTAATAAATTTCTGTCAGATCAAATTCCTTATGTTGAATCTGGTACTTACGTTGCCTACAACAACGAGAATAGTGGGGTTGTTGAGTGTTTAAAGAAAGATGGTATCGTTGATCTGGACTCTGAATTCCAATCTGCCCCGGATTGGGTATCGATACAAGCTATGATTAACTCTTGGTTAGCTGATGCATTGACGTACGAACTATGGGTGGGTACGGATGGAAGATCAGCCTACAAGATTTATTATTCTGATCTTTCATGGCCAATAGGAAAAGTTCTTTTCCTAAAGCAAGTGTATAGTGTTAAACAACGTCTTGGAATTACTAAAGACAATGCCGAACACAGAGAAGATGAGGTCTCACTTTTCCCTTCAATTTTTCCATATTTTTTCTTCCCTCTCTTTTTCTCTTGTGTTACTCTACCTGCATGTACTAGTTAAATCATGCAATGTTTGCATTCGCGCTACCAAGAAAATGTACCATGTGCTTTAATATACTAATGATCGTGTGTGTTGAGGGTTGGTACTAGATTTTCAGAATTGCACTTCTTTATATTCTATCTGTGGGCAGATTTACAGGAGAGCAAAAATTGCTTATGGTGCTCTATCTACTAAGTTAGGAGAACAGAACTTCCTCTTTGATGATAGGTAATTCCTTTTGGTATCCTGGCATAGATATTAAAATCTGTTGGCTGTAGAAATTTTAGTTTCTCAAATAGTATTTTACTCAAACCTAATGATATAGACAGCTGGGTTATTACATGTTTGCAGGCCATCAAGCTTGGATGCAACTTTTCTCGGACATGTTCTTGTCACCCTTCATGCACTACCTGTGAGTTACCTCAGAGGCTATACTATTTCACTCGTTTTTTTATCTCTGAAAGATGATTTTGGTAATTACATGGTTGATTTAAATCATTATAAATTCTTAAACTTGGATTTAAATGTCTTTCGTGAACTCCTTCGGAGTAGTTTTTGCATCTGCTAAACATTCAATTATCTGAAAAAAACTTGAGTCACAAGGAAGATAATACTGGCTAAACCTGGCTGTTGATGGGAGCAACACTATGCAAATTCACATAGCTGTATACTGTTGTAGTAATGGAAGCATTCATGCTGATTATATTTCCTGCAATAGTCTTTTTAGCTTTTGCTAATAAATGATGTGTTTGTCCTACAAATTCCTTCATTTGCATGACAGATATTCTTAATATGTATAATTTATGTCGAATATAAGCGTCATTTAATATATTTTGTCGAAATTATGAACAATTTGATAGGTTCTTATAACAACAGTTATATGGTACCTGATGCCTGATGGTGTATATTAATATTGTAATGACTGTCGCTGCTTTGACCTGAAGACAGAAATTATGAGTTTAGGACTGCTTTTGTTATAATGGCATATTAAATTAGATCATTCTGTAGGTCCTTATTATAATGGCATAGTGATGATTGACTTTTGGAATTATTTTTTTATTTTAATCATGATTTTGAGTTAGTATCTGCTAAAGATATTTCCTCTTGAAAGGAAAAAAAACATAAGTTCAAATCATGGGAGATTTCAAATTAGGATATTGAAGATCCCAAGTATGAATGAGTAACACAGTTTCTATAGTACAGAACTTTTCCCCTTAACCTCTTTAAAACATGTTCCTTTGCAATTCTTCACCACCAGGACACGTCTGTGCTCCGAAGCAAACTCTTGGAGCATGACAATATTGTCAGATATGCCGAAAAACTTAAAACGGAGTTGATAGAGTCTGGTTCATCATCTTCTGGTCCACAATTTCGCTCAGTCCCTTCATCGTCAACTCCGAGAAAAGGTCCCTCAAATTGGAGTAAGTTACTGCACCCAAAAGTATCTTTTTCTTTCTTTCGTTTTTCCTTTTGTTAATTTGTTAATATTACTTTGCTTTGTTGCTTTCTGGTCTTGGCCTTCATCAACTTCATACCTTAATCATTTTTCGGTAAGAGTACCACGGAAGCTCCTATACTAGGAGTTAGATTGCATTTTGATTCCACTACTTAAAAAATGGTCAAATTAGTCCTTGCACATTAGGTCAAAAAACAAATTGGTCATTTTTATTAAAAATTTCATTCATTTGTGGTTAATGGAATAACCAAAGAATGACACGTTGTGTGCCACATGTATGTCATGCTGACATACATAGACCAGTTTTTAACAGTAGAAATAAATAGAAGGACCAGTTTGCTTTTTGAACTAACATACAAAGACTATATTGCCCATTTTTTGAGTAGAAGGGGCAAAATGCAATCCGACTCCTAGTACAAGGGCCTTCATGGTACTTTTACCTCAATATTCTAGTCTACAATTTACAGTTACAAAACTTATCCCTTTATAACCATTCAAAATGAAAAGAATCATGATTAATTAACTGCTATTGATGTTTTGAATGTTCTGCTGGTGATATAAGGAATGATCCAGTTCTTCGTTTGTAGAAAATGGTTGTCAACTAACCTTAAAGAGTGGTCTAGGGCGCTCATTAGCAGAAACCCTATTTATCTTGGTAAACCTTAGTATTGAAATAAGCATGGTTCGCTTTTGTCCCCAACTAGGTTCAAAGCCGAAGAGCAAGCCAAAAAGGGAGAAAACAGAGGAGGAGAAAACTTTTAAGAGGAGGGCGAAATATTTTCTAGCTGCACAGCTACTCGCGGTTCTGCTTTTCCTCTCCATGATGGGCGGTTATGATTCTGGCGACCTGGAGCTCGACGACGAAGATGAAGGCATCTCTTTCAATTGAAACAAATCTCTCAGTTACCGGGTACTCATTACTGACATTTTTCCCATTATTAGTGACAATGTTAGTGATCTGTTAAGGTTGAGCTATTAGCATTTGCATTAACATTGTGGTAAAAAATAAGAACATACATTTAAAGATATGATTTATACAATATTTAGGCAGCATTTTTTGGGTTGAACCTTTGTACTTGATGTGTTGTATTTTTTAAAAAATTTTGCTTTGAGATAAATTAACGAAGGGAATAAATAGCCTATATTAGAGGGGTCATTTGAAACTTTTCTTAGACTTCTTCATTATAGAAGTAACCGTATTCGATACCCGTATTAGGATATAAGAGGGGATATGACCTCCTAAATACATAGAAAAAAACTTAAAAAGGATTGAACATAGCATATTCATGTTGGACAGACAGCGGTATTGGATACATGTATCTGACATTTATTAGAATATGGGTATGGAGATATGATCATGGTTATCTAAATTGGACCTGTCTAGCTTTTTGGACCGGTTGAATTAGGAATCGATCGGGATATCGGTTCAGAGAAAAACTTTTAGACTGATTGAAGAACAAATCTATACGGACTGATTGAACCATGCTAAAATTTGAATATATTTTTATTTTTTTATGAATTTTTAATGATTTATTTAATCAAATTGTCCGGACTAGTGACTTGATTGGTTCAACCATTGGTCTGATTCAAAAAACATTAGATATGATCCCCTAATACAAAGAAAAGCTTGAAAATACTAATGCCTGACAAATGCCCGTATTTAGATACTCGTATTCGACATTTAATAGGATACGGGTTTAGAGATATGACCCCCTATGGGACATTCATTTGTATTTGACATTTATTGAGATCTAGGTTTATGTCATACAAGCATTCGTATTTGTATACGACATATCTGACATATAATTACGAGGATATGACCTTATGAAAACCGGAAAAACTTAAAAAGATCATAGGTACACATGTTGGACAAACACCTGTATTTATCACTATCAACTAGCACTAGAATCTGAGTAACATAGAAACCATCGGTGCTGCAACTGATTATGTTGGTAAGGTTCACCAGCTGAGATACAAGACTGCCATTTTTGTTGGCATTTTAGCTATTTCACGTATGCAACAATAATACATTAGTAATCACTCAACTATGTTTTCTTCATATTTTTTTTTATCATTTTACTTTACTATGAAAAGTTATAAAATGGTCATCCAACTATTCAATTTTGTCTTGTCATCCAATTATTTTGAAATTTTTGGTGTTTTCATTTTTAATTTAGTCAGCTAGTGATCAAAAAGACAAAATTAAATAATTGGGTAATCATTTTATAAATTTTCATTGTTGGATAATCAAAAAAAGAAAAAAAAAACATAGTTGAATGATTACTAATGTAGTTTACACTAATTATATGAACTTTCTAGTAGATTATGAGATTGGACTATGATTACAAGTGTGACCAAACATGAAATATTTTGACAATTCCAACTAGAAAGATCAAAGATAAGCAATCAAATTGCTCTATTTAAGTTAAAAGGTAAATAATAATAATAATAATAATAATAATAATAATAATAATAACAAAAAATTATTATTATTATTATCATTATAGAAGTCTAATTTGGGCAGCTCATTGGAAAGTTCAAGGAGCAAATTTTCATATAAGAAAAATTGAAGCCAAAGTTTGAAAATAAAACCAAAAGTCAGGTTATGTATGAAAATTTTATATATTGAATTTTGGATTTTTGAGTTTCAAAATTAATATAAAATTTTATAAAAAAAACCATAAATAAAATTTTGAGCTTAAAATGAGAGTAAGTCTAGATTGAAAATGCTTCTATAGTTTACATAGAGTAAGGTTCGAACTTGAGGTTTCAAAATTTTCAAAAATTTAACTTACATTTTAAATGTCATAAATTTACATCCCTCCAAAAGAACATAACATCATGGATTTTTACCCTCTTTTAGGGATCAATTAGGGGTGCAAATGAAACATTAATGTTTACAAGTTACTCGAGTTCTACTTGAAACAAACTCGAACTTCATTCGATAATTATTAAACTAAATAGTTCGAGTTATTGATAAAGCCAAATTTGAACTTAGTAATACTTCACTCGAATACCCGTAAACCTCATCAAGCTTTTCATTTTTAATATATGTTTTAAATATTTTTATATTATTAAATTATTTTATTGTCATTAACATATATTATTAACCCTATGATTAATTATTAAGTCGAGTTTAAGCTTGAATACATATAAGCTTAATCAAATTTGAGTTTGAGCTTTAGTACAAAAATTGATAAACGAGATTAATCGAGCTTGAGCTCTAGTAGCTCGATATATCGGGGTGAATGTAAGGGTGGCAAGCAGTGGCCTTGCCCCCCTCCAAAAAAGATAAAAATCATGCAATTTTGTACCTTTATGAATAACGAAAATTTAACATATCCCCCAAAAATGAAAAAAAAAATTGTTCAATTCCTTCGGATTTTATGAAATCAGAAATTAATAAATGATAAAATAATACTTTGACTAGAGGTGCTCATAGATCGAGTCAGACCAGGTTCGAGGCTGGACCTATGCAAGGTATTTAGACCAATTTTTCAAGCTTGAGCCCAACCCAACCCAAAATTTGAGCTTACTTTTTATCCTAGCTGACCCTATTTAAGAAAGGCAAACTTGGGTCCGACCCAAACTATCCATATTTGATTTTTTTAAGATTAGTTTTTGTTTAAAAATAATTTTAAAAAAATATAATACACTAAATGCACTAAAAACGCTAAAATAAAAAACTTTTAACACATTAAAAATTATTTATATTAAAAAACACTTCCATAAATATAATAAATATTTTATTATATTAAAAAAGACAAATAAATATAATAAATATTTCATTGTATTAAATATTATTTTTAAAGTTTTATATTTTAGGTTGGGTTATTTAATTGGGTAAGTTTTGTTTTTTTGATTTTAGGTAATGAGTTTAATTGTTATTAGGTTAGTGATTTAACATAAATATAAATATATATAATTACTATTTAACATATATAATTAATATAATATTTTTTTTATAACATAATATATTCGGGTCGGGTCAGGCAAAAATCTTGCCCAAGACCCGACCCATTTATAAAACAGGATTTAAAATTTATCCAAGCTCATTTTTCGGGCATTGTATTTTGTCCAAACCCTCTCATTTTTCGCGCGGGCCTTCGAGCCTGGGCGAGTAACCCAACCCATGAGTAAGCCTAATTTTAACTTCTTCCCGACCCCTGTAAAAAAGAATTTTCTAAATTTATCCTACTAATTTTAAAAATAAATGTTTAATCGAGTTTATCCAACTTTAAATTTCGAATCGAAGTAACCAATATTCAAATCCAAACACTAAAAGTCGTCAGAAAAATGTGAACATAAAAATGGTCATTTCTTGGTCTTTACTCCGTCAAACACGACATTCATAAACTAGGCTTTTGTTTGACATTGACTTTAATGCTATCATATAATAATAATTTCCACAAATGAGTTAATTTGATTGGTTCATTTATGTAATAATTATATAAAAATAATTAATTTAAGGATTTTTAGGTCAATTCGCCCCTTAATATTCCAACTTTTCCGGAGACTCCCAAGTCAATTTTCATCTATTAATTTATTGCACTATTTTTATATTAATAAAAAAATTGTCATATAAAACAACAATGTTTTCTGTAATTTAATTTTTTAAACCGTATTAAATGTGTTATACGTTTATATAAATTTTAACGGGTAAACTATAAAAATAGTTACTTTTATTTGTCTCAGATTACATTTTAGTCACTTATGTTTGAAATGTTACGTTTTAGTCACTTATGTTATCGTTTTGTTACGAAATGGTTATTTTAGCGTTAAAACTCTATTATCTCTCTAATGGTAGTCCTACTTGGCAGTCCAAATGGGTTTTAAATGCCAACTTAGATGTCCAGTTGCTGGGATGAAAATAGGTTTTTTTAATTAAATAAATTTAATTTAGATTGTCATGTAGGATATCCAAGTTGGCATTTAAAACTCATTTGGATTGCCACGTAGGACTGTCGTTAGGGAGGTAACGGAGCTTAACGGTAGAGTGATCACTTCATAATAAAACGATAACGTAAGTGATTAAAACGTAACATTTCAAATATAAGTGACTAAAATGTAATTTGAGACAAACAAAAGTGACTCTTTTTGTAATTTACCTAAATTTTAACATATCAATAATTCGCATAATAAAATTATTTTAATTTTAACATTTGTTTTTTATTTTTCATTTTAGCCTTAATTTTTTATCACTTTAACTTTTAATTTTTAAAATTTAGTCAAATTATTTTCTTTTATTAAAAAAATTGATTGAACTTTATAATTTTAACGGTAAATTAATGTGAATATTATTTGAATTTTTAATAATTTTTATGTACTTTTTTTTTATTTTTTATAAAATACACGTTGATTGCTATGCGGGCTACAACGTCATTGTTATTAAAACTTAACCTTCCGATTAAAACTTTTGTAAAAAAATAATTTGACAAAATTTTACATGTTGAAAGTTAAAGTTATAAAAAAAATTAAAATCGAAATGGCAAAAAAGATTAATTTTAAAAGCTAATTTTATTATCATATTGTACTTTTTGTTTTCTATATCATATTAAATTTTATCGTGTATTTAATTATTTATTAAATACATTTCTAACAAGCATGCAATTACGATAATTTACGTTATTAAATTTATGTTTCGAATTAAATAGTAAAGAGTTTAATATCTTTTTACATAAAAATTTTATGTTTGAATTTGATGGATAAAGAAAACGATATTGGAAGAGCTTTGCTCCTGACTTAAGGATCCCGACTTGGCTCAGCTCAGAGTTCGATAGAACTCGATATGATTACCGAATATTGAAAGATCTTAGATCTATATATATTTAAAAAATAAGTTACCTAAAATGCCTACCAAACCTTATCCGGATAAGACGCACAAAACAAGTAAAGATGAAGGGTATATTTGTCGTTTCATTCCTTCAAGGCAACGAACAATGACACGTTCAAACTTCAAAGCCTCGTAATCGTCGTATATACTTCGATTCTAAGAGCAACAAACATGTTGGAGCCTGGGGGAAAGATTGTTTCACGCGCTTTGGCCTCGCGTGCGTACGTGTATCTCACTATTTTTTAATATTATTAAAAGTAATTTTATTTTATTTTTTGTCTAAAATTCTAGCTACATTGAATCCTGGTTAAATTAAAATTCGAGTCGGACCGACCTCTTGAGCAAGAGTAAAAAATTTTCAATATTATATTCTATACCCACGAGACTCTGATTTAAAACCTTAGATAAATTAACATCAAATTTTTTATTACCTCATTTAATAAATCTCGATAGTTTTATTAGGTAAAATTACAATGGAGACCTCTATACTAAGAGACAAATTGCATTTTGTTCTCTTTACTAAAAAAAATTAGGCAAATTGGTCATTTTTTTGTTAGAAATATCATCTTTTTCTATTGTTAAAAAGTATTGTGACAGACGAAATAACCAGATAGTTACACGTGACGTGCCACGTGTATATCATGCTAATGTATAGGAAACATTTTTTAACAATAAAAATGAATAAAATTTTTAACAGAATTGCTATTTATTCTTTGATACGACATTTCAATCAACCAAAAACAATATGAGTACTGCATTAGAAAAAAGTGTTAAACTCATATACCAAACTATATATTAAGTCTTTTTATAATTTTATAATTATTTTTTTAAAGTAATTAGTGGGCATGATGATTGTGATGTTGGTGTAGTTTTCCCATCTTGGTAGAGAAACTAAAGTCTAAAATAGGGTTAATATCTAGTTTACTCCTTGAATTTGTTTAAAAGTATTTAGTTGGTATCTATTTTTTTTTTTATATTTAGTTGGTATTTGAATTTGTATTACGTTACTCAAGTAGGTATCTTTGCAGTAACACTGTTAATTTACACTAACGTGGCACTGATAAACAATCTTATAGTGGCACGTGGAAGCCTCTCAATATGACATGTGGCAGACATAAATTAAAAAAAATTAAAAATCTTTTAAAAATATAAATTAATTTTAAAAAGTATAATTTTTTTAGACAATTCAGGTACCAACTAAGTACTTTTGTGTAAGTTTAGAGACAAACTACATGTTAACCCTTAAAAAATTAACGCTGTTAACAAATTGGGACAATGTGTGTGACGGAATACAAGTTCAAGTACTAACTAGATACAAAAAAAAAAAAATTCAAGTACAACTAAATATTTTTAAATAAGTTCATGGGGTAAATTACATATTAACCCTTTAAAATATTATCCTATTACTTAATTTCAATTTACTTGATCCACTCAAAAAAAAAAACTTTTTAGTGGTTAATTTAATCCCCGTATCTAACCTACTTTCTAAAGTTATATTTAGGAAATGTTAAAAAGATAAATATCAAATTTATATATGAATTTTGGTTAAATGTGTAATTTAATACATGAATTTTGATTTGGTATAATTATATACATGAAACTTGAATTGCGGTTCATATGCATACATAAAGCTTTTATTTTGAATCAAATCAAATTTTCATATATAAAATTTTCATATGCACAACATTTCACTTTTGGTCAAAATTCACATATAGTTTTGACAATTATCCCAAATATTAATGTATATATTGAATCCGTACTTTTTGAGAAAGTCAACTCTTTTAGGAGCAGATTTTGAAGTATCATTTATTAAGTAGTCGACTTGTCCTCCAACAACAAAAGAAATTGTTACCGTATCGAGGTTTTATCCCTAGATTCTGCGAAAAGTCATGTACAATTCACAACAATGATAAGTCTTAGTATTGTGTGTAATATTAATTATAGAGCATGCGGGGGAGAGGACTTGAAGTACCAATCTTAAGCTTTGCAAGTATAATATCACTATATTTAATTTTCATAATTATAGCAATATTAACATTATTACTATTTCTAATTTTAAAAAATAAATTATTTAATTTAATTTTTTTAAATATTATTTAATTTTAATATTATAACGACCGAAACTCGTCTAAATTCTAATAAGTCAAAAAATATTTTAAAATAATTTTTTTAAAAAAATTAAAGAAAATAATGGATTCAAATATTTGATTTAAATTCATAAATGTAAAGTGAATTTATATAATAAATATCCAAGAGTTAATATTTATATCTAATTTGAATTTGTTATAAATAATAATTAAAATATTCAAATTTGAATGGTATCAGATCCATAACATAAAATATCCGACTTAACACACTAATTTCGTTATGTCAATTTCGGTTTAGATGGCTTTGGTAGTTATGTTAATTGTAAAGTTTATTTATCTATCAGTTATTAAATTTTATATATGAACCTGATTGATTTAATATTTAATATTTTTAATTATTTTAAATATATATTTTATAATATATTTTAAATTAGTCAGTTAAAAAAATCACTCTCATAGGAGAACCATTTTTTTTTTATAAATTTATTTCCTTTATACCAACGGATAAATAATTAAATAAAAAAAAACGTGTCGGAAAACATTAATTAACGAAGACAGTTAATTGAGAAAGGCAAATTGAGTTACACGCGCTTACAACGCGATTAGATATTTTAAACAATTTGATTCTAGAATAGAAGCATGCTGCATATTTTTGTTTTGGTTAAAATTTGCCAAAAATTCCTATACTTTTTAAAAGTTTAGAATTTAGTCTCTATACCTCTAAATTTCTGAAAATAAAAAGTACACGGACTCAATTCTAAATTTTTAAAAAGTACAGAGACTTATGACATATTTCAAAATGTCACACTAATAAATTTAACAAAAAAAAAAATAACAATGTTAATAGTTGTACCTGAATTTTGAAATATGAAAAATAAACTAAATTCTTGAAAGGCACAATGATAAATTTAACCTTCAACGTTTATATTTTTTGTTGTTTTGACTTTTATTCTTTTTTTTTTTAGCTAAATTTGATCCTTAACCTTTCAAAAAAGAGTCAATTTGCATTTTTTTTTAACGGAAATGATGATTAAAATATTAATTTTTAACGTTGTTGGCTTGACAACTCGTATGGCAATCCATATGTACATCATGCTAACATAACATCATTTGTCTTATATGTCACACCAAAAAATAAATAAAAAATTATAAAGATAAAAAAATCAAAATCAAAATAAAAAATATATAAAAAGTTTATAAAAATTCAAAAAAATTAGCACGAAGTACTCGTGGACTGTCATGCAAGTTGTTGTGTTTAAAATTTTAACATTTTAGTTAATATTCTCGTTAAAGAATATCATTTCGACTCTTTTTCAAAAGGTTGATAGTGAAAATCGACTCTTTTTAAAAAGTTAAAGGCCAAATTTAGCTAAAAAGAAAATGGTCAAATTGACAAAAGATGTAAACATTAAGAGGTAAATTAGACATTATGCCTTCTTAAAAATAAAAGTATAAAGACTCAATTCCAAATTTATGAAGAGTACAGGGACTTATGACATATTTTAACCAATTATTAAACTAAATCGCCGGCTGTTTGGAAATTAGCTAAAATACTATATTACCAACCCGCCAGCTCTGTCCCTCTCCTTCTCCATTCTTTCACAAACAAAACCAAATCAAAAAACAAAGAATTCAGTTATAAACACGTCGAAATTTTGTTTAAATTATTGAAGTAAATAATTGTTCTTTTTAATATACAAATTTATTTATTTATTTATATTTGTTCATCGTTTCATGCTTTTGGCTTCCATTAGATCTTCTTTGCCATTTTTGTTTTTGTTTTTTTTTTTTTTTTTTTGTTGGATCTTTCAAATCCAGAGATTTGAAGATCGCTTCCGTTTTCTTCGATGAGCTTCATTGCCGAGGTAACTTTGCTGCTTCTATCATTTTTTTTAAAAAGAAATGACCATTGTTTTATTCACTCATTGTTGAATTGATTGATTGGTTATGTTTTTTTATGATTGTTATGAACTATGGAGAGGAATTGAATGATCAAGTGTTTTTTGGTTGGATTTGAACGAGTCTTATAGTCTAGATAGGTTAGATCAACGAGGTCTTTGATTTGAGTTGACTTTTTTTTGTTGTCAAACTTTTTAATGGAAGTGATCGAAAGATGCTGCTGCTGTGTTTGGTTTTAATAGTTAGGGAAATAAATCTTTACGTTTCTTTCTTTCGCACATGTTGAAAAATAGTGTTTGCTTTTGAGCCTTCTGAATTGCACAGAGAAAACAGAAAAAAAGAAGGTAAATTTTGTATACTGGTTGTATTTATTTTGAAGTATAGAGCGTTTGGTTGAATTTACTCTTCTTCTTTTTTTTTTTTTTTTCTTTTTTTTTTACCTATATGTAGCTTTAAGGTTAAGGGATTGATCAGGTTTATCTTGGTATTTAAGTGGACCCTTTTAATTAAGTTCTCAGATATGATGGATACTTGTGTTACAAACTAAGTATTGTAACTCTTTTTCACCTATGGTTTCTTTTTACAGATCACATTACATTGATCCATTGAAGAATCTGGGGTTGGTTGTTGGATACTGATTGATTACCTTGAGGAGGAAACTGAAACAAAGGAGAAACACATGAATATAGAGCTCGTTTGCTTATACTAGATGAAGGTAGCTAAGGAGTGGCGATTAGGCAGCATGGGTGATACTAAGATCTTGCCTGGATCTCGCCATCGCTCTCCTTCGAAGAGGCCAATATGGATTATTTTAATGGTTTCTTTTGTCAGCCTTTTTCTAGTTTGTGCTTACATCTATCCACCGAACAGCGATGTTGCATGTTATGTATTTTCCTCTAGAGGTTGCAAGGTCCTTACTGATTGGCTTCCTCCTCCTAAAAGGGAATTAACTGATGAGGAGATTATTTCACGGGTTGTGGTTAGGGATATTTTGGATACACCTCCTGTCGAATCAAAAAATCCTAAAATTGCATTCATGTTCTTAACTCCAGGTTCATTGCCATTTGAGAAGCTTTGGGATATGTTCTTCCGTGTAAGTTTTTTCTTCTTGTTGTTGCTAGTTCATTTTTCCCTTCCGTGATCTAATGTCTTCATATTCTTCATGGACTTTATTTTTTATTCCATTAAATCTCATGGTTATTATCCTTGAACTTAGCTTCAATGAACTGCTATATTGGGAAGAAATTCATTCAGGGATTGTTCCTATATAACAGGGTTGGATAGATCATATACAAATCTTACCATTAAAGGAAGGTTGAGCTTACTAGTTTTATCCCTATAGTTTGTCTGAACTAATTAGAAACTTGTAGTAACTAAGTGTAGGCAACTTGGACCGTTTTATAGTATTATTGAAAAGCTGCTGGCTTTATGAAGCTTATTTGTGAATCAATCAGTACTTATATCTCTTCAGATTGATTGTAATAAAGTAATTCAGGTTGGTCATTTTACTAGTTTTTATGTCCAGGAATTGCCTAATATGAACGAGAGCCATATGTATTTCATTTTAGTAAAGAACATTTCCTTTGTTGATTGCCAATGCAAATATGGGTTAATGTGTATGGTGAAGGTACTAGTGAAATCAATCTGGCTTATTGTGAATTGATATAATTGCTAAGGTGGACGACAAGGCAGATTCCCCTGCTTTGTATGATTCAGGATGTCTGTATCAATGCCTTTTGGTTATATCGACTGTCTGCTCAGTCTGTATTGTTTCTGTTGAATTCTTGCAGAAAGGAATTATAATAACTTTGTATATCTTTTTCTGCATTTTTGGTTTTGGTTACTTTTGAGATGTTATATACCATGTATCCTGATAAAAAGGTTTGCTCAATTTTCTTGGCAGGGTAATGAGGGAAGATTTTCTGTTTATATCCATGCATCAAAAGAAAAACCAGTGCATGTGAGCCCTTACTTCCTTAACCGGGAAATTCACAGTTCTCCGGTATGTTTCTTAGATCAAATTTTGTGGTTGAGCTTTGTTATCTGATATATGACTACTTCAACAATTATTGTACGGTTAGTTTATCTATTGATTTATTTATTGACACTGAATTTGCAGGTTACATGGGGAGCATTTTCTATGGTTGACGCTGAGAGACGATTATTGGCATATGCTCTAAAAGATCCTGATAACCAACATTTTGTTTTACTCTCTGACAGGTAAAATATAGTTCGTGTCATTAACACACCCGCCCCTCCCAAAATATACATATATATATATATATATATTTACTTGTACTATTACCAAATCTGAAGTATTGATGGTGACATTGCAGTTGTATTCCATTACATAATTTTGATTACGTCTACAATTATCTAATGCATGCTAATATGAGTTTCATTGACTGGTAAGTAGAATCTGAGAGTATTACACATACACAGCATAATGGACTTTGTTGCACCATTTCCCTTGTTTGAAATTTATCCCACCCACTTTGTTTGCCAGCTTTGTGGATCCTGGACCTCATGGAAATGGAAGGTATTCAACACGCATGTTACCTGAAATAGAAGAGAAAGACTTCAGAAAGGGTGCACAGGTATGTGTTAATTGATATTATAAAGTCTCTTATGAACTTATACAGTGTCTTGTTGTAGCAAGTTTAAATCATTGAATTTTATGCAGTGGTTCACAATGAGGCGGCAGCATGCTCTGCTAGTCATGGCTGACAGTCTTTACTATTCAAGGTTTCGGGATTACTGCAGGGTAAATTTTATTTACTGTATTCTGTTCTCGTTTCGAATTTACAGCAGCCTTGCATTCATTGATGAGAGAGTTGGTTCACTTTTATTTGTTCCAATTTTAATGATTATTCTTTGTATTCACCATTTCGACTATAATGTTGAAACATAAGAAGAATTAATTTTAGGTGGCCGTAATTTTTTTTGGAACATGATGCCAAAAGTAGCTCTTAACAACTGCTGTTTATCGAAAGCATTACGTATCCTTACTATTGTCTGTTAGACTGGTCTCAACTATCCTTATTGATGTTTATCTCCGTCATTTTCTAGCTTAACTATTAGCATTAGCACTAAGACAGTATTTCTAGCTTTAACAAGGGCACAAAATGATAGAATTTGTGCCCAAGTTTATGTTGCTGACATTCAGTCATTCACGTTCTTGATTATTACAGCCATTTGCGGATGGCAAAAACTGCATTGCCGACGAGCATTACCTCCCAACCTTTTTCAATGTAAGAATCATACTCTGCATCATGTTTCACACATTTCACTTTAGCTTCTTCTAACGCTTGTTCCTTTTATCAGTTGGTTGACCCCGGTGGCATCGCAAACTGGTCAGTAACACGCGTTGACTGGTCTGAGAGAAAATGGCACCCTAAATCATACAGGGCACAGGATGTTACATATGATCTTCTAAGGAATTTTACGGTACACTCGATAACTTATAATAAGACCTTGTTGTTTAACAAATACACTACAAACGTGTGGTTCCTCTGTATGATGATGAAATATCCAGCATGATGAACTAAGATTCTGACGGTTTTTATTTTATTCTTTTTGCAGTCGATTGACATGACAACCCATATAACAAGTAACGCTGGGGTATACATTCCGCATACATTTTCCCATGCTTTTAGGCAGGGGCGAAGCCAGAATAATTTTTTAAGGGGGGGCGGATGAAATTTTAATTTTTTATAGTCTATATCTTTATAATTTGTAAAGGATTAAATCGAATTTTTATAATTTTAGGGGGGGCCAAAGTGTAATTTTACCTTTATTAATTTAAAATTTTTAAAAGATTATAAGGGCATAAATAGCAATTTTCCAGTTTAGGGGGCCTGCTTTTAGGAGTTTGTATAGTTACTAGATTCCGAATATAGTTTTACGTTTGTCCGTCCTTTTTGTAGGGCGAAGAGCTGCTACATCCTTGTATATGGAACGGTACCAGACGACCATGTTACCTATTTGCAAGGAAATTCTATCCAGAAACCTTAGACAAATTGGTGACACTCCTCAATTTTTGACTGAATACTTTGGTCGGATCCATCATATTTTCTTCGTTCCATCTCGTTTTTACGTAGAGGTTTATACATTTGTAAATGGCCTTGTTTTGCAATCACACAATTCTTGAGTGCAAGGGTAACAGGAAGAGAACAACGAGGATGACAATCGAACAAGGCCGGAGGCCAACAAGTTTGTTAGGGTTGCGTCCTTCCGGACAGGTAATTTCTTGTCCATTTTCTCCCCCATATTGTGCCATTGATCATATATGAGAAAGAACATAGGGGGAAACTCTTTTTTTTTTTCCTTCTGTAAAAGTTGCAAAACATGACTGGTGCACCGTTTTCTAGAAATATAAAGGCTTAACTTTTAAATCCATGCAAGATACATGTTGAGAGTTCACTAGTGTTCATAGTTATTTTATTTGTCATTTACAAGTTTGCACTGTTGAGTGATGTTACTTTGATTCTTCATTGTTTTTAAGGACATGATACATTGACAAAATTTAGAAAAAGTTTATCATACTTGTGTATTCTTGTTTGATCATGTTTTTCTTCGAAATTTATTAATTGAATCGAGTAATATAGGTGTTCTTGTTTGATTATGTTTTTTTTTTTTCGGAATTTATTGATTGAATTGGTTTTGTATTGAATCATAATTCTTTGGTATAAGTTATAGTATTTATTTATAGGTGTCTACATTATTTTAGAGCTTGAATTGAAATTGAAATACAAATTCATTTTTTTTAAAATAGTTTTTTTTAATTAAATAATTAAAATTGAGAGAGAGTATTTGATTATTTGGCAAAAGAGCACAAAAGATTATTACAAGTGTATTTATGCCTTTCTAAAGTGCCTAAAAAACTCTTTCTAAACGAACAAGTATTATTACAATAAGTTTCAAATAGTTTATATAAAATCTTTTAAAATAATTATTTAAAACCACAATAATATGGTTTGAACCTTTGACCAATTAAAGGTCAACCACAAAAAAATAATATTTATATATATATAGAGAGAGAGAGAGAGAGATTTTATATAAAAATAAAAAGAACAAAAATACCTTCAAATTATTTTGTATTTTTTTTCTTTCAATAATTTCACATTTGGGTTAAGATATGATTAACTTGTGATACCAACTCAGTAAAAAAAATAGTATAATTTTTTTAATTTTTCTTCTTTCACTTAACGTTATATAATAATCTAGTAAAAAAAATCTCTGCTCAATTTGACTTTATTACAAAGAATCAAATAACGAATATCTAAAATTTATACCTGAATCAATTCTGAATAATAAAAACATCTAATTTTTCTTATCTAGTTCATCAGTTCACTCTTGTTTATGAACCTCGAAAAATTCCTTCAAACACATGTACGTACACATACATATACGCACATACATGTATGTGTATCTATATGGATATAGAATATGTATCAATGGAAAAGATGTGATGGGTGGTTGGACAAGAAATTACCCGTCTAGGACACACCACCACCAACTTGATAACCTGCAGTTTTGCTCTAATCCGTCCAAAGAATTCGCAGTCAGAGATAAGGAGCATCATCAATTTATGTAGGGTTTCTGGGTAGAATTTCCTTGCAAAAATAGGTAAAAGGGTTGTTTGATACCGTTCTTTAGGCAAGGTTGCACCCGCTCTTCGCTCGATGAAAAAAAGAACACAAAAGAAAGGGTCAAGAATCTAGTAACTTTACTGACTCGTAAATGTGCAAGAGAAGGTGTTTGAAATGTACAAGTTTTCATCACTTATTGCATGGATCATCGTATTACTATGGTATTCCAAGATGACAAACCATGCCAGAATTCATCTATCATACAAAGGAACCGCAAATTCTAAAGCATATCGTTAAGGTAGTAAGTTGTCAAGTGTTGCCATTTTCCCCTGTTTGTGCAAAAGACCAAAGGTACATTTCTTAATGACCTTACTACCTCGCACTCATTAACATCAAGAGTGGCAAGTCATTATCACAATGGGATTGCTTAAAAGATAAGTTATAAGCACATGTACCATGATATCCTTTAGAAGCTCATCGGTAACATCCCGAGCCAGATCATTCTCAACGCCGCTTTCTTGCAGACCAGTCAACAAGTGTTACTGACCGGTTTGCAATATCACCAAGATCAACCTTCTGAGGACATACAAATGAAAACAACATTATGAGAAGTTAAAGTGAAAAGAAGGAAACAAGAGTCCTAAGTATGGTTCTCACCTGGAAAAATCGCCGGCAAGTAATGTGCATCAGCAATGCAATTTCTGCCATCCAAACTCGGCTGTAATAAACAAGAACGTGAATGATTGAGTCAGAAACATAAAACTAGTACACGCACGGAGTATGGTTAACAAATACTTATACCGTAATATGGTAAAAATACCATGGAGGCCCTTGTATTAAGGGTCAGATTGCATTTTGCCCACTTTACTAAAAAAATAAGCAAATTAGTCCCTGTATGTTAGATCAAAGAATAAACTGGTTCTTCTAATAAAAATTCCATCCATTTTTATTATTAAAAATTGGCCCCTGTATGTTAGCATAAGGTACATGTGACACGCCAGATGTAACTATCTAATTATTTCATTAGCCACACCAATTTTTAACAGTAAAAATGAATGAAATTTTAACCCAAAAAAAAAACCAATTTACTCTTGGATAAAACGTACAGGGACTAATTTGCCCATTTTTTGAGTTAAGTAAAATGCAATCTGACTCCTAGTGCAGGGACCTCCATGATACGTTTACCACCGAATATGATTTTTGTATATGCCCCAATATTGACATGAAACCTACAGATATGAATATCATTACCAACAGCTTAACCTGAAGAAAAGATCCAAACTATTTAATTGCTTCAATTAAAGTAGGTAGACTTCACATTACCGAATGGCTATGTTGCTCCGACTTTTCATTTTTCTTGGAGTACCCATGTCTGACACTCGTATCTTGCCCATTTCCGAACTTCAGTACGAGGATATGATCCTCCAAGGACTCTCCAAATATATGAAAATCTCAAAAAACAAATTTAACCAGAAACAGGCAGGCCTGCGCATGAAAATGGTAAATTCGATCTCAGAAAACATGCTAGTGCATGTGTGTCTATACATAGAGAGGCAAGTACTAATTACACTAGCGGAAAAGGGGTAATATGTCATAATTGAAGTGCATAATGAAGAAACCAATGTTACCTTCTGGAAGATAAGAAGTTTAAATAGCATGATTATCTTTTATCAGAAACAGACAAGCATTAGCCTGTAAGTACATCGCTTCTTGTCCTATCTCCCGGGCAGAGAAAGTTTTAGGTTTTAGTCATGGCAACCAAATAATAGTAATTTGACTACATATCTCCCTGCAAGCTCGAAAGCATATCATTCATAACTTTATTTGCCTTGTGCAGCTCCCCTTTCGAACAGAGTGAACTAAGTAAGGAATAGTAAAAGTCAAAACTACGAAATTGAGATTCCTCTTTTCCAACATCATAGTATTCCGCTGCACCATCTAAATCAGATATTTTGTTGGATCCAGCTGACACTGTAGAGACTGCGGAAAGAGCTTCACTCTTCAAACCATTGTTCGGGGCTTGAGATTCTTGATGAACGGTGAACCACTTTTGACTAGGAAAAAGTATAGATGCGATTTCGTTAAGAACTACCAGAGCTTCTTGGATACTTCCTTGGTCACATAAGAATACGAGAAAATTTTCTATCGACTCTGACTCGATCTTGGTATCAATGTTATTTATCAGCTCTACAACGGATTTTGTCTGAAGCATTTCTCTCAAGATACTCCTTGCCTCTTCCATCCTTCCTTTCGCACAAAGACCTCGTACCATATGAATAAAACCCAAGAAATCAGGAGATACATTTATCATTTTGAACTCGGAATAGAATGTAAGAGCACCTTCCATGTCACCCTTCATACAGTACCCATAAATCAGAGCACTAACAGTGAACTCATCAGGCTTAACACCCTTGATCTCAAGATCAGATAGAAGCTTCAAGGCTTCATCCATTTGACCAAACTTACAGTAATTGTCAATGAATGAATTATATACACGTATATTTGGTTTACATCCCTTGTAAATCATACCATCGAATAAATTTTTGGCTTCCAGCAGTAGACCTTGCTTGCATAAATTATCAATTAGTGTTGCATATGTAACTGTAGAGGGAACCAAGCCAATTCTTTCTAACGAGTCAAAGAGTCGGAGTGCTTCAACAAGACACCCCTGACAACACAAGCCATTTATGACCGAATTGTATGTTACAATGTTCGGAGTAATCCCGTGGTTTTTAGCAAAAGAACACAGATTTAAGGCTTGATTAGGGTATCCTTCTTTGCAAAGGGCATGAACCAGGATTGAGTAATCAACCACATCCATATCAGGGAAACTTTCGCTGGCTTCTAAGATGAGTTTATATGCATCCAATAACCTACCCTCCTTTACAAGGTTTTTCAAAATCGAGGGAGGTAAACTGACTGTTGCTACTTGCCCCTTCATTTTCTTGAGAAACCGTAGTGCAATGTCCGTATTATTAAGACACAAGTATTGTGCCAAAATCTTGCCAACAATAGGCTCAATAAGGCCATAGTCTTTTAGGAAGAAATTGAGAAAAGGACCAACTAGAGACGTTTTCCCACCATAAATAAGCTTTTCTAATACCAAATTATATGAACTTTTCATCAAAATTAAACCCTTCCTCCTCATCACGAAGTACACTTCAGTTGCAGTTTCAACAAAACCTCTTTTGCACAAGAAACGGATAGCATCGTCACATAAACTATTGTAAGTGTCTGACCCGAAATTCTCGACTTTGTAAACAAAATTCATAACTCCCACTGCACCCATTTGAGCAAAAGCTGCCCGGATCAACATCATAGAGATACCCATGTCCAAAATGAAACCTTTCTCACCAAATTCAATAATCACCTGAATGGCCATATCGACCATTCCCTGTTTGCATAGCCCACTTATTATACAATTATAGCATGCAATAGAAGAAACTAATGACACCCTATACTCATCAAATACTTCAAGTGCCTCCTCTATTCTGCCCGCTTTACAGTAGCCATCAATCATTGTGCAATAAGTAACCGAATCTGCATTTAAATCCATTTCCGGCATTGCTTGGTAGAGTGCACGAGCATCTTCAAATGCACCAACCATAAAGAATGCTTTAATAAGTATGTTACATGCAACAACATCCATACAAAGACCAGATTTTTCCAATTTTTCTTTCGTCTTAAAAATCCCTTTTATATTCCCTTCTTCGGTATAACCATGCAACAGAGTACTGTACGTTATAATATCACCGGCTACTTCTTTGAATACATTATCTGCTTCAGATGTCCTCCCAACCTTACACAAACCATTGATGACTATGTTATAAGTAACAATACTTGGCTTAATCCCTTTCTTCTCCATTTCATCTAACAAACGGAAGACGCAATCAAAATCTCCTTTCCGACAAGCTCCATCAATCAACGTTGCATACATAAACTCATCCACTTCAATCCCCATATCTTGAACTTCCTTGAACAACCCAAATGCCTTCTCGAATTTCCCTTCCTTACAGAAACCTAACATGATTGCCGTATACGTAATCACATTCGGCATCACCCCATCTTTCAACATCTTCTTCAGAAATCCAACAGCCTTTCCAACACTACCTTCCTTCAAAAACCCATCAATAAGGACAGTGTAGCTCACAGTATCAGGATTTATTCCTCTTTCAACCATCTCTCTATATTTTCTCAAAGCCTCCATTAAACACCCATTTCTAAAATACCCTAAAATCCAACAGCTATAAAGAATAGCATCCAAAGCCAGCCCTTCCTTTTTCATACTATAAACCAACTCACAACCCTCATCAAATTTACCCAACAGATTAAAACTGCTTAAAAGAGCTGTATAAGTAACAACATTAGGCTTTAAAGCTCCTGAATTCATACAATTTTCGAAAAACCGAACTGCAACTTCAGGTTTCCCAATCTTACAAAAACCAACAATCACTGAACTACATACAAAATTATCAAAAGGGTATCTAACATTATCACCTGTCATCAACTCCAACGCCTCAATTGCTCTATCCATATTCCCTTGAGATACAAAACCATGAATCAACGAACAAAAAGTAAAAGAAGAAGGCAATGTACCAGAATCCCTCAAGCAATCCTTTAACAACAAAAGACCCTTCTCTGGGTTGTTTCGGATGACACCAAATCCTTGAATTAGAGAATCCCAAAACCGAGTTTTGGGGAAATCGGGACATTTCGACATCTGGGTACTCACCAAATGTTCGGCTTCTTCGAATTTGTGCAATTTGAGGAGAGAGCAAGTGAGGATCGAGTGAGTTTGGGAATTGGGATTGATTTTGTTGGAATCCAACTGGGAGAAGAGATGGATAACGGCGTTGAATCTTCGGGAGTGGTAGAGAAAGAGGAGGAGCTGGTTGATGGATTTGAGCGTGGGGGTGAAGCCGCGTTTAAGCAGTGTTTGAAGAGGTGTGGTTTTAGGAAGGGAAGAAGATGATAAACGAGAGAGCCTTGGGGATAAAGACATGGCTCTGCTCTTTTCTTTTCTTTTTTCAAGTGATTTGTTGAAGTTTGGTGTTTATAGTTTGCTCAATGCTCTGGACTGGACACTGTTGAGCTTCTGCAATTTTCTTTCTACTTCCTCCCGTTTTTTTACCCCAAATAATCAACTCTTTAATTCAATCGTTCCAGTTTATGAAAATAATGGTGAAATTTTAATTTAAAATCATAAATTTATTTTCTTTCTTAGTTTTTATATTCGATAGTCTTATTAAGTTAAATTGAATCTGGATTCACTAATATTTATTTATTAGATTAAGTGATAAAGAGTTTAATATCTCTTAAGAAAATTAGAATAAAAAAAATACTGAACGATCTTTTATCTCTTCTTTAAAAGGAGTTCGATTCGGTTTGATTTCAAATTTAGTCAATGTTTGTTCAGGGGAGTTAGCCCTTTCAAAAAAAAAATTTAAAATGGTATCTGCACGTAGTTAATTAGACCCAAACAACCGAAGGTCCCCAAAAAGGGTTTAGTCTCCCTTGCTCTGTCAAGAGCTAATGTGCTATGAGTGGCTGCTTAGAGGGCCTAGTTCATAGAATCGGAAACGTCTCGACCATTCGTAGGCATACGGGCACCCATCAAGATAACGTGAGCATCTTGCCCTTGGTGGAGTATATGGTACCACTTGGTGGGTTGTCATACGTCCACGTACGGTCAAGACGCTCTCAATTCTGTGAACTAAGCCTTCAAAGTAGCTACTCAAGGCATGTTGACTTTCGATAAAGCACGAAAAGTAAAACCCTCTTAGAAATAATATCTTCCATTGTTGAGAATCTAATTAACTACACAATAAACAACACTTTAAAAACTATCAAGACCACTTCAACAATGCTCAATATGATTAATAGACAACGAAAAATCTTAACCAAATCAATTCAAACCGTTAAACAATAGCTTAGTTATTTTCCTCGTCTACAACATTCAAATGCACAACCTTAATTTTTAACATTTGTGTGTTTATATATTTTGCCAATGTGTATATATTTTTTTATGGCTTAATACATCATTTAGTAGGGTACTTGATGAAAATTATATGTTTTGATACCTAATTATAACGGTGTTAACTTTTTAATGTTTAATTTGAGTTTTAAAATTAATTTGATAAAAGTTAATTACTAATATTATTTTGAATTTTTCATAATTTTGTAAATAGAATAAACTCAATTTAAATTATGATTTTGTTTAATTTTATGTTCAACTTTTTGAAGGTTGATTTGATAAAAGTTAATTATTAATATTATTAATTAATTATGAATTTTCATCAAATCAATTTTATCCAAAGATTCTCAAAGCAGGTTATGAGATTTAGACAAATAACCCAACCTTTAATCAAGGTTAACAAAAGGAAATTCAAAGAGATAAAAAGGGAAATTTTCGTTGTCAATCCAACAAAAAAACATAATACAAAATAGTAAAGGAAGCATTTTTTTATGGAATTAGCAAAGAAAATTAGTAGCAAAACTTATAGAAGGAAGATGCTACAAGTCTCCCCACGTTATAGCATTAACCTTTACAAACTACTATTCCACATCTATATATTTCAGACATATATATAATCTAAAACCCATATCTTATTACCACAAATTACAAAGAATAATAGTACGAGGACCATTTCATCTACAATTACTACAACACAATTAACCAATCACAATCCTGAATTGTATAAAGATCCGTGAAAATGTTATCTGAAATCCATGTTTGAATGAACTGAGGACCGAATAATTCAGTGTTGTGATTGAATAATTGTAAGGTTGTAGTAAAACGAATTGCAGATGAAAATGCTCCCTAGTTCTGCTTACCGATTTAGTCTATCGCCAGTGTCCCATAGCCACCACTGGTATAGTTACCTTGTGCCCTCTGCTGCCTTTCATTGTGATCTCTCCGAAGCAGTAGCTTCCGGTTACTGATCGAGCGGTAAGCGTGACGGAGAACTTTCTTGATGCGCCGGGTCTCAAAGTCATGGCTGAAGGCCTGGTTTCGATGGCAATGGATGGATGCATTCTAGCTGTGATGACGTAGGTTTCTTCCTCAGCAACATTTGTAACGGTGCGAGTAACGGTTTGAGTCCCGACCAGATGAGAGATTGTGATTGATGGGGTGTTGAGATTCGAAGGGCGGCCAATGGTGCTATTGCAGGGGGAGTTTGTGTACTTCTTTATCTCGTGAATGTCAATACCAGGTGTGGTGCACAAGAATCCAACATAATCCTCATAACCTACAAAAAGGCAAGGGGAATGCAAATAAAGACTCCGAATGATTTCGCAAAGCTACAAATAAAGAGGCCGGGATCCAAAGCAAAAAGCAAGAATACCTGCATCAAAGATGAGTCCGGGATCCAAAGCAGCTCTCGGATTAACATGACCACTCCCATAATCAAAAGGGGTGGCAGGGACAAGTTTCATGGCCTCTGTTTCAGAATACTGTTGTGCTTGAAGAGGCCTTCCTGCTCGGTCGAGCTTTGTTGATGTAGTCATCAAGGCTGATTTTATAGCAGCGGGGCTCCATTGAGGGTGTTTCTGCTTCAAAAGAGCAGCTATCCCTGCTATATGTGGTGCAGCCATACTGGTTCCAGAAATCAAAGCAAATCCTTCTCCTGCTCGAAACAAGGAAGATTAGGTCCGAAAATTTTCACTAGTTGAGAATACAAGAGAAACAAATATAGAAACCAAGCACATCTTTACCAACAAAATTAGGCTCATCTGTTCCATTTGGAGACCAAGCAGCCCAAATTAGAGAACCAGGTGCCAAAATGTCAGGCTTGAGAAGATCTGCATCTTGAAAGCTGAAATCTCTTATGTTAGGCCCTCGAGCAGAAAATAGTGCAACCTCTGGTGCAGATTTATGGAGAATTGGCATCAAACCATCCCCGATGCTACCAATAGCTTTGAAGCTCTTCACTCGTCCAGTCCAGTCTCTCGGTGTAGAAACATTATAGTAGTCAATAAGATCCTACAAAAGAGATTTCCGAAAGACAAATCATAAAATTTAGCATCATTGAGTTAAAAAGAACAGTTAAAATTTTGGCCCGGTGAGAAAGTTATCAGCTTTGCTTATCATATCAAAAGAACAGGTAATGGGAGCAAGGAGATTTACCATTGTCTTTGAGACATCTGTGATAAGGATTCCGGGTATGCCAACAGGAACAGGATCAAACTTGGTTCCAGGAGAAACATTTTCCACTGCAAGAACAAAACCAACTGCACCAAGAGCCTTGGCTGTTTCAGAGACTTTCTTAATTGATGCAGTACCAACAACAAAGTTGAAGGAATAGCCACAAAGAAGAATGTTCCCCTCAACCAATTTCTTGTTTAAAACTTCTGGCCGTTGGCAGTCCGAGGGACTAAACTTTGTCGCTGAGGAATCTAGTAGCACATCATTAGCAGCAACCATGGTGTAGGTTTGATTTGGATGAGTAGAAGCTGCAATAATCCATAAGTTCCAGAATTCAGCTCTAAAGAACACAGATTTATCCAAAAATACTAAAAGCGCCAAGGAATTGGCAAGGATCAGCTACCATGCTGAAGATGAGACTAATGGCACATTTGGCCACAACTTAAGAAGGCATCAACTAAAGAAAAGCATTAACTAGAAAGAGGAAGAAGTCTGAATCCCTATCCTGACAGATTAACAAAACATGTCATCTCATATGTAGATCCCAAACCATTTTCATCTACTGTTCTTAAGAAACATTCTCAAAAGGTCGTACAAGACAAATAAATAAACACAGTTGATGTAACTTACGGGACAATCCAAGTCCAGCTAAAGCTTTTCCATTTCCCAAGTTCAGATGGTTTTTGTATCTACGATCATCAATTGCAGCTGCAACAGATGCTATCCACGGGCTATAAGAAACCAAAGTTTTAGGGAAAGGACCTCCATTTCCAGCTGCCTGTGCAACAAAAACACCAGCTTTGACAGCTGCAAGAAGTGTAGCATCAAATGGATTTAAAAATGTGGTCTTCGTGTTTGTTGGAGGACTATTTGGTCCCACAGAGAGACTGAGAATATCCACACCATCATGAACAGCCTGTTCATAAAAGTTGTCAAATCACAAGTTTTTGACAAAAGAATAACATAGAAGAATGTAGAACTGACTGGAAAATAGGCAACTTTTAGAATCAATGGATAGCAAAAAAACAGCTCTTCTTTTTTTTCTTTTCAGGCGTATCACAAGCAAATTCAAATATTACTCTATATTTTCTGTCCTAGCTTTTTTTTTACAGGTTCACATTTCAACTTAAGATAACCAAATCAGATTCACATTTTTCTTGACAGAGGAGGAATGTCAGTCATCAACATCTTCAATTCAAAGATAATCATCAAAGAAGTGTTCTTTAAACAAAAACATATCCGAGCTGTGGCTCAATTATTAGCAAGAGAGCCATACAAGACAATATCCAAAAGGAAGATCCTTTATCTGGTTACCTAGAATCCCAAATGTTAGATGTAAAAGGAAAACACTACCCATAAATAATGTTGAATTTGTATCTCAAGCAAAAACTAAAGCTCAAAACAGATGGGAAGGCAAGTAAACTTAGCAGTAATCTTAAATCAACATAAATAGGAATCATGGAAATAAATATTCCAAGTAAAAATCGTGGCAAACCTGGTCAATTGCAGCTACCACATCTGCGACAAACCCTCCAAAAAGCCTGTATATTGCCTTGTAGACAGCAATCCTAAAACAAAAAAACAAAAGAAAAATGCCAATTCCCATATCAAAGAAAATAAAACAGCTATTAACTGCATGATAACCTAGGTAAATCTATGCAATCTCTACCTGGCACGAGGAGCCATTCCACTTGCTTTTCCAAATTCATGCCCATGCAATCTAACAGGAATACCATTATTCCCAGCGGCAATAGCTGCTGTATGACTGATATACAGTGACATCCAAAAAAGAGGAGCTTGTTAGAATGAAATAACAGATATAAATTTTTCACTCAATACCAGTAAATTTATATAAAAATCATCCATAAAATGCTAAACTTTTTCCAAAGTGAGAAGAATAGAAGTTCTGTAAAGAGAAGTTTATGCTGCTTAGTTTTACCCATAAATGCTGCAAAAAATTAGAGGTAGTCTTACTCCATTTTATGCTCAGTAAACATATTGAACATAACCATGTCGGAGGAGCCGGACACATGTCACTGTCCGACTATCACGACTTAGTCTAAGTACCATAGGTGTCAATATGATTATACAACATAAATAATAGTTTGATTTATATCTGACATTTTGTTGATATATTTGAGTGGGGATAATTATATTTTATGTTATATTAAATGCATATTAGCACTTACACAAGCATGTAGAACATTTAACTATTACATCCTTGATCAGTATTTTTCAGCCAAACAATCACATTCCAACTTCTGATTCTCATACGTTCACTTTTTTTGTTTAAAACTGGAATGAGCTCATTTAGGTCCTTAAGACTTTCCTTCATGTAATGAAGCAAGGATATAAAAGTTAGACCTCTCTCGAAGGTATATTTATTAAAGATAAGGTGGCATATTTTTTTCCTATTTAGAACATAACTGCAAAATAATAATTGCAACTAACCTTCCATGTCCATCGCCATCCATGGGAGAGGCAAAATCAATAGTAGGATTAAAGGCACCAGCTGCTTTTGCAGCTTCAGCAAAATATTGGGCTCCAATGATCTTGCCATTACAGAAGTCCCTCTTGGTATCAGGGTCAATTTCGCATTTTCCTCTGTACTTTGGAACAGGTCCATATGGGTCATCGTGATGGGCTGCAAAGCTTGGATGATGTGGATAAATTCCTGAGTCTACAAATCCTATCACAATGTCTTCTCCTGCCCTGTCAAAGCCACCTCCTGCCGGCCATACACCAGTTGGGAGCCCCAGAAATTGTGGAGTGTGTGTTGTAAGTTTCCTCACCTTCCAATCTCTCTCCACAGACTTTACACCAGGAGCACGTTTTAGAGTTTCTGCCTACTAATATATTGTCAAGGTGTAAGGAACGATAATTTTGCAGGTATTCGTTCAGCTAAAAGTTATTTCAAATACAACAACACGGTATGTGTAGCAGCTAAAAAGTTATTTCACCTGTTGGGGGGAAAGGTGAACTGAAAAGCCGTTTATCAGGTGTTTATAACTGTAGAGTTTCTTGTAACTCCCATGCTCAAACAGCATACCAAGAAGCATATCATGTTTCTTTTCAAGATGACTAGCATAGGACGTTACCAATTCACTGAAACGATAACAAAACAAAAAAAAACGGAAGGGGATTATTAGCCAAGCAAGCATTGGAACATTTTGATCAACTAAGAGATTGTGTGAGCCCATAAAATTTGAGTGAAAACCATACATGCCAAGGCAGTACGTAAGATACCAAAAGACTTTGCAACAGTAGACTGAACCACCTTATTGTTTTACATGGGAGGTTTCATTAATCGCATAGGAAGGTAAAAATTAGCTAAATTTCGAAAATAATGGTTCAAACTTCAAAGCATAGAATTACAAGGTCTTTTCTAGGAACTCACAGCACTTACTCATGTACAGACACCTATGTTCTTAGCATATTTGAACATTCGATAAAAAAATCAAAAAATTAAATATATTCATTTTGAACAAATATTCATATATGATGTTATCTGCTTCTAAATCCAAATAATATAAACTAATACTATATACAACGTAGTTAAGTCAAATACTCAAATTCATAGTAATATTTTAGGCCCAAAAATGTGCATAGATCATTCAAACACGACAATTGCTTAACAGGATATCAAATAAGTCCAATATGAACCAAAAAATCAAATAAGTCCAAGACCCCACAGCAGAATCTGAAAACAATTATATATAAAATAAATAAATAAATAAACACATCCACACACACACACACACCCAAATTGAAAACAATGCGAAATACTAAGAAATTTACCTAGTAGTGTCAAGCTTCTCATCTGACTCTACAGCGGTAGCTTCAAAGCCATTTTCACCACCTTTGTAGCTAATAATAGGCTCACCTTCTACAGTCACTATGTAAATCTCAGCTTTTCCCTTAACCACAAGCCCCAATAGCACCAACAGGACAGCCCAACCAAGCCCTGACGCCTTCATTTCTCTCGCTTCACTAGAGATCTGCTTCATATTAAATCAGTATTTCAAGAAAATTGCTGGGCTTTTTTAAGTCAAATTTAACAGCAATTACCTTTTTCTGTTTTTGTTTTTCTTTATGAAAATATTTTCTTGTTTCTTGAAAAGGCAAGAACTATAGTTTTATATGTAAGGAACAAGACTGTAAAAGTGATTATTTGATATCGACATTTATAGAGATGAAATAAATAAACTAACTTGGGCTTATAGATCTTTCCTGCTAAAAATAAACTTATTTCAGGGGAGATTGGATTTAGCTGAAATTAGTTTAGCCCTTTTCAGCTACTTCAATAAACTATATTATTGCATTAAAACCAAAAAAAAAAAAAAAAAAAAAAACTATATTGTCATTTTCTATAAGAAAAAAAGAACAGTACTTAAATCAGTAAAAAGAGAAAAATATAAATAAAAAACGAAAATATTACCGAAGAGACACTAAAAAACCCGATCCAATCCCACCGGAAGCTCACGTTTCTTAGTTACATTCACGTCAACCTGCGTCAACGTCCTTTTTATCTACGATCCAAACAAAGAATAATTACAAAAATGAACTAAAAAAAAAGAAGAAGAAAAAGAAAGAAATACCAGAATCTTCACAAGCATTTTCGGTGGTAAAGAAGAAGATCATAACAATATCACTCGAAAAAATTAAATAAAAAATAAAAAAATAATAAAGGAAAAGAAAGGAAAATTTAGACTTACGCAAGTAATAAAGGAGCGAATCAAAGAAGCTTTTATAACACGATTTTTACCAAAAAAAAAGAAGAGAAAAATGATTGGATCAGAGAGAGAATATAATTTATTCACATTTGCAGAGATTTAATAAGTTCAGATAGATCCTTCATTCAAAGAAAATGAGAGAAAATTGCTGTGAAAATAACACACACACACAAAAGAGAAACAAAAACTGGAGATCTAAGCAATGGAGAAAGTAAAGTTCTTTAAAGGTTTATTTAGCAGTGTGTGTGTGAGTAGAGAAGAAGAAAAGAGCTTAAGTTAGTCTGTGAGGTAGGTAGTTTTTTTTTTTTTTTTAAATAAATATTCTATTTTTTACTTTTAAAAAAGTTTAATCATTAAGTAGTACAATTTATACAAATTTAACTATTACTTAAAATTGTTTTAATTATAATTTTGACCCTTTTTTAAATATTAATAGATTACTTTATTAAACGCGTTAAAAAAGTAAAAGTAATAATAGAGGTTTAATTTGGTTTTAGTCCCTTTATTATGGTGACTTTTTAGATTTAATCCTTCCATTTTAGTTTGAAGTAATTTGTTTTTTTGTTAGAGTATGACCTAATTTCCAGAGACGCTTAGAAATTGTATGAAATAAAGATATTATCCCTTTTTCTAATATTTTTATGCCACATCAGTAATTTCATCCTGAATTCTAGTATTTTAATTTGATTTTGATTTTTTTCAAAATGAAAATGCTGATGTGGCATAAAATTATTAGAAAAAGAGATACAGATGACGGGGTATCACTATTTCATATAATCATTTCTCTTTATCTAAATGCTTAAAATTGTTTAAAAAAATATTCACGTAATCATTTCAATGGTAACAATTGACATTATTATGATATTATCAATTTCGACCTACTAATAATATTATAAAAAAAACTAAATTAAGTGAAATTAAATATCAACTAATATCATAATTAGTTATATTATTATCAAATATGAGAAGTAGACTTATTTTTAATTGAATAAACAAATTCAATTAATAATTTTAAATGATACTATATTATAAATAAATTTTAAAATAAGCTAATTTTTTAAAATACGAATTTTTATACATTTTCTTTTATTAGTCTTTAAACTTGATAATTTTTTTATCTTAATCTCTGGACCTTTTTTATCCATATTAGTCCTCAAATTTGACAATTTTTTAAATTTAATCCTTGAATTCCATTATGTATGATGATACGGCGCTTTGATATTGTATCATGTCTTCACTTAAAAAATTTTTATAAAAACTATTAAATTATTTATAATTTCTTGTAATTTTTTTAGACTTTATATATCTGCAAAAGAAACTATGATGATGTGGCACCTACTCTTATCTTAAATCGTGTCGTGTCATCATGCCTTTACATAATCTAAGTTCGAAGACTAAATTAAGAAAAATTATCAAATTTCTAATACTAAATTAGAAAAAATTATCATGTTTAGGGACTAAATGTTACTTTATCCCTTTCTTTATATAAGAGTAAGAGTAAAGATTGTCCAAAAATCTTAACTATGATGTGTGGCGTAATAGTTATATGGTCGAAGTTCAACCCCCCATTTATGGAAATAAAGCACATTTCATGATCAATTATTTAATTTTGTTAGAGTATCCGCGATCAGGAGCGAAACTAAGGGGCTGGCAAGCCCTAGCCCCTTAAAATAAATTTTTTTTATTTAAACCTTTTAAAATATTTAAAATTTTAAATTAATAAAAATAAAATTATATTTTTATTATTTTAAAATTTACAATTTAATTTTGACCCTATACAAATTTTTTGATTTCACCGCTGGCTGCGACCTGAAATTTATTCACTGCTAATAATGATAAAGAGATAAAAAAATAAATTTAGAGCAATAAATAAATTTAAATGAAATGATTATGACCCAAATTAAGGTGACCCTACCCTTAGTATTACTATTGGTCAATTAATGAAATTGCCTTTTGATTTTTTTTTTCTCTTGTAGTAGTTTTTGTTTTATTGTTATCTTTAATTATTGTTAGAGAGAGACATTCGCGCGCAAGCTGTCGGGTAACTGAAATTACTTAATTACCCTTGAAATTAGTTATAATAGCTAGTTTGGTAAGTGGGAGAGCACCTTGATTGGACCGGAACGGACGGATACAACTGCTGCTATTTAATTTTCCCGCATTTAAGCGCGTTTCTTTTTCTTTTTAGTTTTTAGCCTTTGAGAAAGTTTTTATTTATGATTTGGCCCTTAAACTCTTTTTTTGCTCAATTTAGTACTTAAACTTTACTTCCTTCGGTCGGTTTAGTCCTTTGAGTTTAACGCTGTCAATATTTAAACCAGGTGTTGTGGTGACCCAATCAAAACGCGCCATGTTTACTCTTTTTTTTTTCCATATAAGCAAACTAGATAGATTTTTATTTTGTATCTTTCGTATTTATTTTACTATCTATATTAGAGGTTTGTGGCTGCCCCTCTCAATATCATCTCTAGGGTTCTCACACGTGTTATCTCCTTGGAAATACAAGGTAGAAGTGTTTTTTAAGACATGATGACAAATTTGACCCTTATTCCTATTTTTTTAATTAAATCTGGCACTCAATCTTTTGAAAAGAGTTGAATTTGACTAAACCTACCCATGGACGGGGCCACACGCCTAGACTTGAAGACCTGCTTAAAAATAAAAGGGTTTGGACAAAAATACGAGGCCTAAAAATGAGTTTAGGTAAAATTTGAAGCTTGTTTTCTATATGGGTCGGGCCAACCTTGGGCAAGATTTTTTGGCTCAACCCGAATATATTATGTTATAATATGTTAATTAATAATTATATATTTATATTTATATTAAATCACTAACTCAATAACAATTAAACTAATTACCCAAAACCTTAAAAAAAAACACTGACCCAACTAAATAACGCAACCCAAAATATAAAATTTTAAAAATTATATTTAATACAATAAAATATTTATTATATTTACGACAGCGTTTTTTAATATATATATATTTTAGTGTATTTTTAATATGTTAGAAAACTTTTATTTTAGCATTTTTTAGCGCGTTTATTGTATCATATTTTTTTAAAAAAATTACTTTTAAATAAAAAATAATCCAAAAAATCAAATATAGGTAGGTCGGGTCAAGCCCGAGTTTACCTTTCTTAAATTGAGTCGTGCCAGACTTGGGCTTAAAAAATTAGTCTAGATACCTTGCATGGGCTTGATCTGGCCCACGAGAACCTCTAAATTTGACCATCAATCTTTCAAAAAAAGTCGAACTGCTATTTTTTTCGAAAAATATTGACTAAAATGCTAGTTTTTTAAATATAGCAACCCGCATAATAAATTACGTGCACTTCATACTATTTTTCATGAATTTTTTACACCTTGCATTTCGAGTTTTTTATTTTTTATATTTTTATAATTATTAATTTATTTGTTGATATATTATACAATATAAATAATATCATATTAATATAAAGCACACGTAGCTTACTACACCAACTTCGTCAAAACTCTTTCCTAACTTATTGTTTCCATTATTACTACATCATCCTTCCCTTCCAGACTTGAACTCTGTCGAATCCAACAACTCTCCCTCCCAAAAATCCCTATTTCCAAATTCTTGAAAACCCAACAAATATACTTTGTCATAGGTGAAAAGTTCTAGTGTCCCTACAATGATTTCATGACATCAATGGTGGAAAGTTGCTTGTTTTTATATAATCTTTATGTTTTAATGGTGAATCTGCTTTGTTTGGATCAAAACCCAGAAGTGGAATACTTTCCTTCAAAATAAGTAGAGATTGTGTTTGTTTTATCCTTCAAAACAACAAGAAAAATTAAAGGTTTAGGGAGTGAAAATTTTAATTACGAGTTAACAAGAGTGTTAGAGTTTGTGTGTGACCTGAATCTTGTCACTTATTAAATAAATAAATACAGTGATAAAATAAAAGGACTCGTGGGGGCGAGGGGCCGAGAGCCGTTACAGACCATGCCGCACAAGTAAAATCTGTATAGAAACTACACTTCTTCTATTTGACATTGATTAGAATAGGATTTTTCAACCTTTAGATAGATGTAGTCAAAGTTCCTCTTGTATCATTCCGTTTTCAACATTAGTAAATGTCTCCGCATGTGATTTTTTCCCAAAAGGGTTTCCACGTATAATCTGTGTGTTTTATTTTTCATTTTCTTATTGCTTTACGATCGTTCTATTACCATTATCGATGTTTATTATAACATAGAGAATGAGGAGGAGAGAGAGAGAAATTAGTTGGGAAGAGAATTAAAAAAGTTTATTAATTAAATTAAATGTTAATAAATATATATTTTTAATTCCATGTAGATGATGCGGAAAAATGCCACATGGCACGTTCTGTTTGACTCCACAAGTTAACGAGAGCTTTTTTACAGCATTAACTCTTAATGGTTAAATCGGTAAACGAAATTAAATCCTAAGTATCGAAGTGGGTCAACAAAAATTAAATACCAAAGTGAAAAAAGTGGTATAGTTTAGGGGCTAAATCAATAATAAAGCCTTTAAGAAATTAACTTTTTATTCAAGTACAATTATAATTCACAGTTACATCCAAAGCTAACCTAGACCTAAATAGTAATAAATCCTTTAGATTAGGTTGTGTATTCAGTTTTTTGTTAATTTTTTTTAACGATAACTACTTAACATAATTAGAATAAGTGACTTAATTTGTTAACAACTTAAAATAAGTGATGTAATTTGATTAAATTAAAAAATTGTGACCTACATTAAAGTCGATATAAGTTAAAGGACCTAAAGTGTAAATAATCCTACTTTTATTATAAGTCTTTCAACTTCCTTTACTTGTAACTAAATAAATAAGGGTAAACTACAACACAAGTCACTCTAAAATAATGTTTTTCTTATTTTGATCACTCTAGTTTTTTTTTGTCAATTTAGTATCTAATTAAGATAATTGCTCAAATTGGTCATAGTCGTTAAAAATCCTGTTAATCCACTAATGGATTGCTGACGTGGTATTTTTTGACTTTTGATTAAGCTAGGAATCTCTCTGTAATTAGTCCAAAATATATATTTTTTTTGTTTATTTGCAACATAAGACTAAAACTCGTAAGTTTTGTCATTTTTTTCTTCTCGTTGTTTGTTTCTTGAGAAAAGTAAAAGAAAAATATGAGAATAGTTTTGACTTAAAGGTTTTACAATAAGTACTATGTTTACCGTGTTTATTTGTGCTCGGATTCTGCTATTTGCTTCTTGGAGATCCTTTGCAATTTCTTCAAGATCTGATCTTTAACTTTAGTCAAAAGTCAAAAGTCAAAAAAATGTCACGTTAGCAATCCGTTGGTGGATTAACGAAAATTTTAACTGCAGTGACCAATTCGAGCAATTAATTTAACCAAAGTGACTAAATTAACAAAAAAAATTAAAATGACCAAAATAGGAACGACGCTGTTTTAGAGTGACCTGCGATGTAGTTTACCCAATAAACAATTAAAAAGTTAAGAAAAAAAATTTGATACAATAGAATTGGAGTTTTTAAACTACACAAGCAAAGCTCGAAGGATGATTTGTATATAAAGGCAAAGCCAAAAAGAAATTGTTAAGGTGTTAAGACAAAAAAGACAAATTGTTGGGAACCAAACCCATATATTTTATATTAAAATAACCTAAATTGAACTAATAATTTTCTGAAGGGACTGAAAATGGAATAAAGCCATTTCATTAAGGGGGTCAAGGACCCTATCATCCCCTAGGATTCTCCCTACATGTATCTCATTTAGGGTGTAATAGAAATTAAATCTTAAAAAAAAAAGATAAGGGATAATATTTAAAACTTACTTATGAAATTAAAATATTGCACTAATAATGTATTAAATATTAATCTAAACATTTAAAAAATTAGTATAATGATAAATTTAACCCATAATGTTTATCCTTTTTATCAGTTTGGTCTTAATTCTTCATTTTTATACTACTTTGGTCCTCAACTTTCAATGTTTAGTCAAACTATTTAAATTTTAACGACAATGACATGATAACCCATATAGCAGTTCGTATGTGCTTCATAAAAATTAAAAAAAATTAATAAAAATACATTATTTTTTAGAACGTTCATTTAAAAAAATTATCTACAATGAAATATATGTGGATTGCCACATGATTTATCACATCGATGTCATTAAAATTTTAATTGTTCGATCAATTTTTTCGTAAAAAAAAAGATAACTCGACTAATATTTAAAGGTCGAGGGCCAAATTGATAAAAAAAATAATTATGACAAAAAAAATTTAACTTTAAAGATTAAATTTATCACCTCATAATATGTATAATACTTTAAAAAAATCAACTTCTCACTTGGAATAAAAACTTAATTAGGTACAAATTAAAAGATTATATTTATTTGAATGAAATAAAGAAATACATTAATAAATGTGAAAAAGTCCAACATTAGTTTTTTAAATATTTTAATAAAAAATATTTTAATTTTCAAAAAAGTAAAAAAATAAATAAAAGGAAGAAGAAATTTTCAATGGTCAGAAAGTAAATGTAGAATATGAAGCAAATGAGCCAAGTTAAAAGTCAAAAGGTTCCCACAAATAAATTGTTTTTTTCAAACTTATTGTGATTAATTTCCTAATTTTGATTTAAAAATGATTAATTAACTATTAGGCACATAGGCTTAAAGCGTGCAAGATGCGATGGGAACATGTATAATATAATATATATATATATATATATGAGAAAATATTTAATACATTGTCAGTAGAGTTTTTAGATTTTACAAGCAATGTTAGGGGGTTTACAATTATTCTATAAGGGATGTATAGTAAAATATTAAAAAAATACATGATAATTTTTTTAAACAATCTCGTTATAAGTTCTGATCATATCTGCTATTTTTGACACAATGATTAGAACTACCTATAATCTCTTCCCAACACTTAAATAGAAGAATAATTGGGGGTTTGTTCCGTTTTCTATGCCAAACTTTGAGGTATCCTAAATGGTTTGTCCCTCATCCAAGGGAAGGGATATCAAAAGGTTTGTGATCCACACAGACAATCTAGAGGTAGTCAAAGCCATTCAAGAGTTTCATTTGACAAAATCCTCTTCAGCTTTATTACGAAGGATATATACGAGATTAAAAGACATCCAACATTGGATGATAAGACACGTTCTCAGGGAGAAAAGCCAAGTTGTGGATTGTAGATTTGCAGGTGTTTAAAGACATTCTTGGAGATTTATTACCTATTCTTAAAATTGATAGCTTTGTTAATTTTCGATTATGTTAGATTAATTTAGATAATATATTTTTCACCAAAAATAAAAAAAGGAGGATAATGTGTTTCAACGCACTCGAACCTCCATCCTAAGCAAACTAAGAATCAATCGGTACACATTATAGTTTTTTAAAATTGTTTGTGAAATAAAAATATATATACTGCTAGTGTATCAAATACTCGCTTTGTATATATTGTATTATTTTTTTAAAAATATATAATATTATATATGGATATATTTAATCATTCATGTGAGGGAAAATGTCCAAAGGAAAAGACAGAGATTATATTTTTTTTCTTCCAATTATTAAGTGTATTTTACAGTTCTGTTTATTTATTTATTCAAAAATCTTAAAATATAAGTGGACAAAAAGTGAACTGAAAATCTTGAAATAAAAAAGGAAAATATTAGATAAAAAAAAAAAAACAGAATCATGACAATTAGGAAATAACTTATTCTAAAAAGTAATGGAAGGAAATCAAGAGGGAAATAAAAATGGAACTTGATATCTCACCAAACAAAGTTGTTGAAATCGATCTGGATTAGTTAAATCGGGAATCAATTAGTATATGGGTTCGAGTATAAAAATTGAATTGGTTTTTGAACAAATGACTCGAAATCGTAAAAAATCAGAAATTGGGATAGAAAATCGACAATTTAATAAATTTCCAAATCTTTATTATTTTTATGAATGTTTTAATTATTTGTTTAATTATTATTAGACCAATGGTTGAATTGGGAACTAATGGTTTCATTGCCAATAAGGCCTTAAATTTGTTGGTTAATGTGAAGACTCACGTCTTTAAGTATTGAGGTTCGAGTCTCACATTGTGTAATTGTGATGTGTGGGTTCATAAGTCCCTCATGTGCGTGTTCCTTGTATGGGTTTTGTCCATATTATTTTTCGTTCTTCATCTATTGTGTTTTGTATTAGTTTAATTTTGTCCTCGTTAGAGGAAAGTACCCAAACTTACAGGGACTCACCTGTATGGGACCTTGCTCGTCAAGAAGATGCGAAGACCGCTACTGGATCATAAGAAGATTTATTAAGGGGACATCTTTAATCTCATCTCGTAACTTCAAAACTATTTTTTCAGATGTCTAATCATACCTGTCATATATGATTGTATCATAATAAAGTTTTCCATGACCATACACGATAGAGCATTCATCCTGCGATACTCAAGTATTGTCCAAGATCCTCTCACGTAAAACCTTTCATCATCGTCAAAAAGTGTATAAAATAAATTTTCAAGACCTTTCAGAGTTGCTCCCTGATATCTCATTACTTTTCAACAGTTCTCGACATGACTGTGTGAACTATCTATAATCACCTTCACCCGATATTATGTCGACAATAAAGAATAAATTATTCGTAAAAAGGACTAAACAAATAATTGCTAAAATTATATATTTTAATATATTCATTTCTTTGTGCTATGTTGATTCTCTTGATTCGATATAAATTTACTTAATAAACCATAGAAACCAATTCGATTTAATAAAAAAATTAACATTTACAAATGCTTTCTCCATTCTTGCTATTTTGATATAAAAGAGTTAATATGTAATTTTATCATTGTATTGATTTATATCTTTATGATTTTTAAAAAGACTAAATTCAAATTCTAATATTTTTTGAGGGACCAAACTATAAATTTACTATATATTAACTTAAATTTTTATGAATTTTTAAGACATTAAAATAATTTCGCATTTTAGGGTGGCAAATGCCCCTTCCACTTAATTTTAAATAAGGATGGTAATGAGATGTAACAGGTAGAGATTGTATTATCCACCTTTATCTCACATTTATACGGATATTAAAAACATTCAAATCCTATTTTCTCCCTAAAAAAACATCTAATAAATCACTTTTACAAAATTATATATTTTAATTTAATTATAAACATAATTTTGGTATCTTATAATTTTTTAGTATTGTCGAGGATCAACACGTATAAACGAACAAGTAAAATAGAGTAGATCAAACACACAAATATTTTACGTGAAAAATTCCTCCGAAGAGGATAAAAACTATGGGCAAAAGAGGCTTCAACTTTTCACTAAATGAATAAACAAACGAAAGTGTATTATAGAGAAAATAAATTTAAATGTACCAAATGAACAATACCAAACCTCGAAAATAAAACATTAACTTGGGAACAAAATTCTTTCCATAGTTACCATACTCACCAAAACTCATAGCAATTTCATCTTGTTGCCCTCAAGAAAAGTCATTGCTGATTGGCATATGAAAACAGGGATATAATGACCCCTTTAAATAAGCTAAGATTAGAGGTCTAATCATACTAAAATATTCATAAATCTTGTTTGGAGTTGAAAACGCAGTTAAATTAGGTGAGATATTGTCACGACACCACCCCTACTCCTGCTTTAAGAGATCGTCGCGCGTTTGTCTCCGATAAGTGTCTGCAAAATGTTCGATAAATGTAAGGCACACACCACAAGTATAATTATATTTAAATATATAAAAATATGTTGGAGAATGTAGCACATTCAAAACCCAAGATTATTTGTCAAGAATGTTTTATATTAATATTTTATTTTTTAATAATTAAAATTATTTTTTATTGAGTAACAATTAAGCTCACACTTAGCCTATTTAATTTAGGGGGAAAAAAGCTAATATACTTTTAAAAGATTCCAATTAATTGGTTCAATTTATTCAACCAGGCTATTATGGATTTTCTTTTTCCTCAATGAAATAAATTATTATCTTATTATTTAATTTTTATTCACAATTTTTTTAATTTAATTAAAAATAAAAATATTTTTTGGAGAAAATAAATACTTAAATAAAAAATAATATTATTGAGATATTAAATTTTCAAATATTATTTTTTAATATGTTAAAGTAGCTATAGTCAAAAAAAATTTTACATTGTCCAAATCAACAAATTTTTATGTCTATTAATTTAGGTTAAAAATAATTTATTTTTAAGTGGCTTTTTACAAATATATTATAAACTGAAATTAAATTGAGGATTATTATATTATTATTATTTTGGGAAAACGAGAGATTGAATCACATGTGAGTATGGCCCACCAGAATTTGTCGTTTTGTTTATACACCACATGTGACTGCCCACTTCACTGCCCCAAAATGATTCCAATTTCCATATATGTTCATCTAATTTTTTTTTAACCAATTTTTTGTGATAGTTTTATTTAATAATCCCAAAATTCATGAAAAATTTATTGACACAACGAATATAATTTAAATGAGTGATTTAATTAATATTAGAGATAATTTTGTTATCGTATTCTTTTGTCAATTTTTCTCATCGTTTTGGACTATTCAAGGCTGATTTACTTATCGTATTAAGTGCTTATAATTACTCCAGATATGCCGTGCTTGAGTTGTGACAAAACCAATTGTCAACAGGTCATAATGTTCTATTGATGCGGAGGCTAAAATATTATCTTCATCATCTACGACGAGTGTTTACTTTTTTTTCTTCTGAATTATATAGTTTTATTTATTAAATAAATTAATAAAACTACCTTTTAAAAAATGATTTAATAATTTTTTTATAAAAATTAAACTAAATTTGCATTCATATAATTAAATATTTATCTTCTTAATTTAACACTTAAATAATTCCTAGCCAGTTAGCCTTGCATATATACATCTATCAATTGGACTGACCTGCTCAATTTGGATAGGGGTAGGTTTTTTTTTTTTTTTTTTTAAGTTTCTCACTCGTTTTACTTTATGATAATTCGAGTTTGGGTTCGTATCATTTCAAGTTTTAATAGTTTTAAATTCTTTAGGTTTAAATCATTTAAGTTCGAGATTGAGTTTTGATCATTTCAGATTTTAATTAAACATGGTTGCTTTTGAATTCGAATTGTTTTGGCCTTTCAATTTTAGGTCATTCTGGTTCAGATTGGATTGAGTACGATTTATTGATTTTTTATTATCAAGTTGGATCAAAATTAGATTTAGATTTAATAAATCATGTTTTTTTTAGTTGGAGTCAAAATAGATAAGTATTGACAATTATTGTCACAATTTAGTCATTGAAACATATTTGTGTTCTCATTTTAGTATTTGAATTATTATTTTCATTTCAGTTTACTTAAAAATCAAAGTTACCAATAAAAATATAACACATGGCATATTATTATGGAGCTTCAGTATTTTTTTAAATAAATGAGATGAAAAATAATAATTTAAGTACCAAAATAGAAAAAAAAAATAGATAAGAAATATTATTTATTGGGTAAAATGGGGTAAAATACCCAAAAATACCCAAAAACTAATTTAATTACGGAAAAGGGCCAGTTTCAAAAATATTTACGGAAAGGGTGGTTTCCCCCAAAACGCGCGTCCACGTCAGTAGCGTTTTGGGAAAGCGAAACAAAAGCGCCCGAGGGCGCGCTTTAGCCTTCAACGGTAAAAAAATGGCCAATTTTTTTGACCGTTAGGGCCAACCCAAAAAAAAAAAAAAACCTATAAAAACTCCCCCAACCCTTTTATTTTTTCACACTTTAATCCTTACTCTTTCTTCTCTCAAATTCCTCTCAAAATTCTCTTTAAGTCCTTCAAACTTCCTCTAAAATTTCGAAATAATCCTTTAATATTTACAAAAAAGCCCTTCTTAATTATTTTTAATATATTTTTTTGAAACTTTTAAAATTTTTTATCGTATTACAAATGGCCGGGGAATTACTTTGTCTAGACAGCAAGCACATCTCCGTCGAGCAATTGAAAATGGTAAGTTTTTAATTTTAATTTTCCAATATTTATTTATTATTTTTTAGGTCTATGCAATTTTAATTAATTTTTATTTTATAATTTTTTAAACAGTCTTTAGATCGGGTGTTGGAATGTTATATTCGCAACATGCATGGTCCCCCATCGCCGTTGGTCGAGAATTACCTGCGGGAAGCGGGTTTTTAGCACGTGGCCACGATAGGCCGGGGGTTCAAGTTGGAGCCGCCTTTGATCAGTGCGTTGATAGAGAGGTGGAGACCCGAGACGCAGACTTTTCATCTTCCATGCGAGAGTGTACCATCACTCTGGGAAGATGTGCGATTCTGCGCTTAGGATTGCTGGTGGGCCGCCGGTAGTCACCGGGTCTGCAACTTCTGGTGATTGGGGAGCCATATGCTACGAGCTTTTGGGTGCCATTCCGGATAAAATTCAAGGAGCTCGGATCGAGATGGCCTGGTTACGAGACACATTCCCGGAGCTGAATGAGGATTCGACCGAAATAGAAAGAATACGGTATGCTCGGGCATACATTCTTCAGATCATTGGAGGCTATCTGATGCCAGACCTTTCTAGAAACCTCGTACACCTGAGATGGCTGCTGAAACTTGTTGATTTCAGAGCAGCCGGTGAATTGAGTTGGGGGTCTGCCGTGCTATCGAGGTTGTATTGGGAGATGTGCGGGGCGACGCGGCCGAGTAAAGCGAAAATCGGAGGTTGCCTATCGCTACTGCAGTCATGGGTATGGTTTCGATTTCCATTTTTACGTCCTCGACTCGACCACCCATATTTATTCCCACTGATAACGAGGTAAATTTAATGTTATATTTTACAATTATTTCGTAGATTTATAGTATAATAGTATGCTAAAAATTTATTTAATTAGGTGGAACCATTCGACGAGTCATGTTGGAATACCTACCTCACTTGAAGATATACGGCTTCTATTGGACCAACGGTCGGAATCACAAGTAAGTTTCGAATTTCATATTTATAATATTTTTGTATATAACTAATATTTTTGTAATGTTAATATAGTTTCAATAGACACCGTACGAGGATCCGGAAATTCGGGCAGTAATTCCGGAGGAGTTCTTCCAAATTCCGAACAGTTGGCACGTGAAGGTCCCATTGATCACCTATGCGACCGTGAAGATGCACCACCGGATCGAGTTCTCGCGACAATTTGATTCCGCAAACCGATTCCAGACCACACCGAGGTGCTCGATGATGAGCACAAAGTGGACTTACTGGCAATTTGCACACGATTGGCCAAGATTTTGGTCAAGACACATATCGAGACGTGGGAGAACCGGTATGACTATTTACCTATCCAGGAACCGATCATCATTCCTGAGTTAGCGTGCGTGCCGGAATACATGCCATGGTTTAGGATCCATGGTAAGCCGTATTTGTTGTCGGAAGAAGAGAGACGACGGCAACTTCGTGAACGAAGGGAACGTCGGGGCCCTTTAAATCCAATGAGAAGGGGCGATGAGACGGGGCTATCAACAGCGCCAACACAGTCACTGGGCCCATCAGTTCAGCCGACGACACCGACATCACAACCTTTACCCTTTATGCCAGGTGCGTACCCTACCCCTTATATGTATTCTAACCCATATATGTTTCCTTTTCTCAGTCCGACCCCAGGTTGGAATGTATGGCCGGGTTCGAGTTCGTTCCCGATTACTCCCACTGGCCAGCCGATCTTGATACCATCGTCGCGTATGGGATCAGAGGAGGCACCATCGGGGAGCACTTCTTTCTACCAGGCTCTTTCTCCATACGGGATTCAGACACCCCCGCTGTGGTTTATGCAAACACCTCCGGGGTCGTTATTTTATCAAGGTGGGTCGTCCTCGCAACACCCAGAACTAGACCCACTGCCGGAGGAACCCGAATCCCCACCCAAGGTTCCACGACCGCCGCCGAAAGCTAGAAGAATGAGGAATCCAACGCGTAACCGCCGACCACCCCCGTGTGGCACTGATTCCGACCGACATCAACACTGATTCGGACCGACTTTTTTATTTTTTAATTGTAATATAATTTTTTTTAATTTTTTTAATAAAATAGAAGAAGTTTATTTTTATATGTAATTTAATTTTAAATTTTTTAATAAAAGAAAAAGTTATTTTTTATTTATTTTAATGTAATTTAATTTTAACATCTTTAATAAAATAGAAATGGTTTAATTTTTTATTGTAATTTAGTTTTAATATATTTAGTAGGGTAAAATAACAGTTTTTAATTTTTTTTGTAATTTAATTTTTTATTTTTTTATTGTAATTTAATTTTAATAACTTTAATACCTTGTTCCTGATGCTGTATTGTTTCAATGCAGCAAGAAAAGTATTCTTGTTGGAAAACTGGTTACCAACTTCTAATTGGTCCGAATGCAACGAAGAAGTTGTACGGTCACGCGTCCGGTGTGGTAGTTCAGGAAACTCCAATGCATCATCTTGAGATAGATCGACATTATGCATGTGGGCTGAAGGCGAGTACGCTTTGAATAGCGGATCTTCTTCTTCTTCGCCTCGAACGCCTCAACATCTTCAGTACAATTAAAACAGTTCCGGTTGAGAAAAATAATCCAACTTCACGCACCATCGCCCGGCTCCCGAGGTGGATCCACATCGATTCATCGTCCGACCCTCCATAACCTTTGTAACAAACGAGGGCCTCGCCGGTGGATGTCGTGGGAGTACATTATCCTCCTTAAACATCTTTCGTAACGCTCCCAATCATATGTGGATTGCCAACCACTAGAAGTTGATGACGTCCCCCAATACGTATTTCTATCATCGGACGTCGAAGGATGGATATGCATGTCCCATCCACCAACCGAGTGTCGTGCAGGGGTTATGTTTTTCATACTACCACCGAACACGGGCACTTCCGTGTTTTGCCTCCCACTAACAGAGTGTCGACTTGGGGTCGTGTATTCCCCTCGAACAGCAGTAGATGTTGAGGTCGCAGAAAGATCACTTGGAGATGAAAATTGTACATATACCTCGAGATAGAGTGATCCACTGGCAAGATGAGTCTCCACCATTGCCTCAAAGCTCTGAGGACCTTTGATGTCGAATGAGTCATATCTCACCGGATCAACCGAAGCGCAAAATCTATACTTAATAGACTGAACTTTCATTGGCATTGTTTCGAATATTTTACGCCTAATTCTTTTGCGAAGTTCTACTAAATCGACGTTTCGATTAAAACTCAGTCGCGCTGTGTTCTCCGATAAGAAAACAACACCATTTTCGGTGTCACAAACCTCACCATCGTAGTAAATAACAACATTAATACGCTCACTCATTTTCAGTTTTTTTTTCTTTTGCCTCAATTTTTCTTATGCAACCTGAGAATGAAATTTGACTGATTTATAGTCTAATTTTGCGGGAGACTACTGTAGCAAAAGAGCGTCCACGTGGGAGCTCTTTTCAAGATTTTGCCGACAAAGCACCTCTTTGGAGCGCTTTGGCCACTTGCTTATTCGTAAACGCCTTCTCAAAATAATTTTACCTGAGACTACTGTAGCAAAAGAGCGTCAACGTGGGAGCTCTTTTCAGTATTCCTGCTAACAATGCACCCTGCTGGAAGCATTTTGGCCATCGCTTGTTCAAAAACATCTTCTCAAAATAATTTTACCCGAGACTCATCAGAGCAAAAAAGAGCGCCCACGCGGGAGCTCTTTTCGTACTCACGACAATGCACCTGCTTTGCGCGTTTTAGCCATCGCTTGTTCGGAAACGTCTTCTCAAAATAATTTTACCCGAGACTATCAGAGCAAAAGAGCGCCCACGTGGGAGCTCTTTTCGCATACTCTCGCGACAATGCACCTCGCTGAAAGCGTTTTGACCATCGCTTGTTCGAAACGTATTCTCAAAATAATTTTACCCGAGACTATCAGAGCAAAAGAGCGTCCATGTGGACGCTCTTTTCAACTACTATTGTGATGCACCACTCTTTGCCGCGTTTTTGGCCACTATTTGTTCGTAAACGCCTTTCTCAAATTAATTTTACCGAGACTATCAGAGCAAAAGAGCGTCCCACGCGGGAGCTCTTTTTAGTACTCCTCGCGACGACAATGCATCATTCTTGAAGCATTTTTGGCCACCGCTTGTTCGAAACGTCTTCTCAAAATTATTTTGCCGATACAACCGTCACAAAATTCAATTACTTTTTTTGCTAATATATTTTGCCCAAAACCCTAAATATATTTTTACCTAGCCCGCAATATCATACTATAATTGGATCGGGGTGAGGCAAAAACGCGCTCACGCCAAATAGCGTTTCTTTGGTGATTCAAGAGAAAGCGCGTCCCCGGCGCTTTGCGCATTTCCCCAAAACGCTACCGACGTGGACGCTTTTTGGGGAAACGACCTTTTCGTAAATATTTTTGAAATTGGCCCTTTTCCCTAATTAAATTAGTTTTTGGGTATTTTTGGGTATTTTACCCGGGTAAAATGTCATAAGTCCCAAAAATATTCATAAATTTGAAATTTAGTCCTTATGCTTTTATTTCTAAGAATTTAGTCCTCTAGTTTTCAGATTCAAAATTCAGATCTAACTATTAGCATTGTTAAAATTATATTGTTAAATTTAGGTTCATTACCAATGTCATTTTTTAGTTACATTATTGTCAAGTGAGTTTTTTTATTGTTTCAAAATATCATACCAAAAAATTTAACAAAAAAATAGCGTTAACAATTCAACCTGAATTTTGAAATCTGAAAATTAGAGGGACTAAAATCATAAAAATAAAATGTACAAGGACAATTTTTAAAGTTGTGAAGAGTACAATGACTTATAACATATTTTAACATTAATTATTTAGGTAAACTATGTTAGTAGTCACCCGACTATTAGTAAATTTCTTTTTTGGTTACCCAACTATTCAATTTTGTCTTTTTTTATCACTAGCTAGCTAATGTAATGATAAGGACACATGCAAGGAATAAGATCATGAGTTTGTCCAAGTCATAGATTTGGCCTAGGGCTCTAGACGAATAAAGGAAAACTTAGAGTTTAACAAAACCTAAAACACAAACAAATCCAAGTTAAATCTATTAATTGAAAAAAACAATAATTAAAATAAATAATTAAGATGAAAAAAAAAAGAATAGAAAAAAAAGAATAGTTAAATAAATCAAATGTTTGAACAATTAAACAAGAACAAGATAAAATAAAGAAGATAGATGAAAAAGATGAAAAGTAACGTGTAGAAATCTTAAAAAGCCTTAGAAACTAAATGAATTTACAACCCCCTTAAAATAGCTCGAATTTTCCATTTAAGAAAGAAAATCTGTCAAGAAAAAGCTTGAAAATGATTCTCACAATCTGAAAAGATTATTAAAATGAAAACTCAAGAAAAATTATTAAAAAGAAAACTCAAAGGGAATTTTATTAACTCGAAGTGAATAATGAATGAAATGATTGTGTATAATGAATAGGCCTTTATACAGGTTGACTAAGTACATCAAAATAAAACTCTTAAATCTACTGAAATTCTAATCAATATAAATAAGAAACAGTTTTAAACGAAACTTTATTGTTACATAAAACTCCTAAATAACCTAAATTACTTAAAAAAATCTAAAATTCGGAATAAATAAATAATGAAATAATAAGATCTAATAAATATAATATTGGGCTCATATATAATAAAAATTAAGCCTAAAAATCAAACCCAATATGATTTAAACTTGAATTAAAAGGCTGGAACTCGTAATTTCCATAATTATCCCGTCCAGAAATTCTGTTCGCATAGTCTTTACTAAAATGATCATAACTTGAGCCCCTAAACTCAAAATTGAGTAATTCAAAGTGTGTTTCGAGGTTAAGAGACAGATCTTCAAATGCTATGAAGACATCTCAACCCATAACTGCTTGGATCCCATCCAAAAGTTCGTCTCAAGTTAACTAATCTTTCGAGCTTGAAAATTGGTAGCTTAGTTGAATTGTTTTTAATAAATTTCATCTCATCCGTGCATGTATCATATAAAATTGGAAGCATCCAAAAATCTGATACTGTTGGGTGACTAAAAAAGACAAAATCGAATAGCTAGATAACCATATTGTAACTTTTCATATTTGGATGATCAAAAAAGAAATTTACTGATAGTTGGGTGACCATTTTGTAATTTTTCATATTTGGGTGACTAAAAAAGAAATATACTAATAGTTGAGTGACCATTTTATAACTTTTCATAATTGGATAACAAAAAAAAAAATATAGTTGACTGCTAATGTAATTTACCCTATATATTTTTAGGTGAAAGAAACAATGAAGCAGGCCGGCCCAACGAAAAAGCCTTAAACCTAACTGAGACAAGCCCTTCAATTAACACACACACACACACACAAAAAAAAAAAAACCCTCTTAAATCCAATCCTCCAAATTTCACAGAGAATAAGGAAAGGGGGGGAAATCAAAGCTAGGGTTAGGGTTGAATTTTGCAGAAAATGGCAATGAGGAAAGTTTATAGCGAGATGAAAGGGATGAAAGTGAAGGAAGTCCCTAACTACGTGAAACCGATGCTATCAATGGATTACGTGAAGAAAGCTTTTCAAAAGGGTTTGGACAATTACAATTCAAAGTACATTCAAACCGATTCGATCCAGCCTCTTTACCATGTCTGTTTCGGTGGGATGGTATTTTCTTACCTCGTCGCTCTCCCAAATGAGCGTCGCCATCTCGAGCACCAGCAACACGCCAAGGAACATGGTCATCACTGATCCCCGCCCAGGTAATTTTTATTCGGGATTTTTAGAGGTTCATATGTGTGGGTTTTGTTTTAGATGGATGATTTGATGCCTCATTGTTGAAATGGGGGTAAATTTGGCTATGGATCGATGGGCTTCTTTCGACGATGATTTGATTTCCTTAGTATCGATCTATTTTTGCTTATGTAATCGACTGCTGATTTAATAGATGGGTTTTTGATTTCGAATTGAGGAAAGAAGGAATAAAGGAGATATGCTTGTTAATTCTTATTGGATTGATGATGTTGATGATCTTTCATTGCATATAAATTTGTATAATTTTGGGATTGCTTTGCTGGAGCAGGAGCATTGATATGAGAGATTTGATTGCATTTTTCCGGTTATATTTTTCGGCCCCGGTTTAGCATTGATGTTTGCATAGAATTGCTATGTTTCACAATGCTAAACCAGCGAAAATTTTCGACCTTTAGGTTGAAATCATGGTTTGGCAGCTTGAACTTAAAAGCTAAGAAAATGGAGTTTTTGTGATTTGGAAGCTTGTAAATAATATCTTCATATCTCTGAACTTTTTATTATTTTAGACATATATATAGTTTTAGATTTCAGTTCTTTGCACCAGCTTTATCTTCCACTTAGAAGTTCTTAGACCACATTTCTCACCACACTTTTTTCAAGTCAAGCTTTTTGTAACATTGATGTTAGTTTTGATGTTCGATTCTAGTGAAGTTTAAGTGATGATGGATTTGTAGTTTTAATTGTTTCGTTATGTACTTGTTTATATTTGGGTGTTTATTGGTCATAGGAGATTTCAAACCATTTTTATATGTGGTTTTAGCTAATATTTATTACAATTTGGGATGGAATGAGTGCTAACCTTCTATGATGTGATGATCGTTCCTCTATCATTGTTGTTCGGTTTTTTGATCATCAATTTCAGTTGGACTTACTGTCATTTGATAGAACTCATGTTGGATGGATGAAAATGTACACATGAGAACTACTTTTAACTAATACGATAAAATTTAAAACACAGTGAACCTATTCTGATGATGTGCAGGCTCTGAACAGCTTAACATTTATTACAAATTGGGATGGATGAGTACTAACATTCAACCATGTGTTCTTTCCTTAAATCATTGTTGTCATTGTTCCGTTTTTTGGGCATCAACTTGCAGCTTAGTTGGACTGACTGTCATACGAATGCTGGTTTTAACTAATACCATGAAAGTTATGCATGTGTATAATTCAATTTAAAACATCATTAACCTAATTCTGATCATGTTAGTGCCCTTAATTGTGTAAGATTTGTATCTGTTCTGCCTATGAAAGTTATGCATATGTATAATTCAATTTAAAACATCATTCACCCTGTAATTACAAATATTGAGTTTTGATGGATGTATCTTCCTATGCTTCCTTTATGGCAAAAGACCAAGCAATTATTTTGAGTAGATAGTCGGTTTTTATGTCCCATGAAGTATAGAGTACTAGGTTACATCAATAGATATCATTCCTTTCTGATGAGATAACTTGCACAATAATGATAGAAGAAATATGAGAAGAATGCATTTCATATGTTCCTTGAAATTGAAATTATAAAGGAGGCCATCATATGGTAAAAGTACCACAGATGCCCTTGCAGTAGGAGTTAGATTGTATTTTGCCCCATTTACTAAAAAATGTTAGATAAAAGAGCAAACTGGTTCTTTTTGTTAAAAATTTAATCCATTTCTAATAACTAGACAATTACACGTGACATGTCACGTATATTGATATGCAAGGACAGGTTTTTAAAAGTAAAAATGGATGAAAGTTTTAACAGAAGGATTAGTTTGCTCTTTTATCTAATGTAATGGATTGATTGGCTCATTTTTTTTAGTAGAGGGGGCAATTAATACAGGAGCCTCTATGCCATGATTGATACCAATCGCTGGAGCATATCTGGATGTTGGTACGAGTACATAACCCTCTCCGAGAAACTTCCAAAAAAAAAACCTTCAAAAAAAAATTCAACATTCTCCTGCTAGATATACTATTTTAAAGCATAACCATGGCTGATATGTGAATAAGCTTGTATTTAATTTATGCTTTTATTTTGGTTGGTTTAAAAAAATCATTTCACAATTTATGTTTTGCAGGTTAAAGAGTGGCATTTATGGCATAATGCTTCTGGTTGTAATTTCTGAACAATTTAGGCAGGAAGATACTGTCTTTGATCAAATGCATTGCAGCATTATGGTGATAAAATAAAATTAAAAATACAATGGATTTTTGTTATGGTGGTGTGTTGTTGATTTCTATTGACTATTTTTTGTTGGGTGTTGATAAGTTGGGGATCAATCGATGAAATACTGAATTTTTTTTTTATAGTGGAAATTGACTGCAAATTTAGGCTCCATTTGTTTCACAGAAAATGGTTTCTGAAAAATGACTTATTTTTATAGAAAAATTAATATATATTTTTTGTATTTGGATGAATCTGTGTAAAATATTTTTTGTTGTTTGATAAATTTTTTGAAAATATTTCATAAAAGTTGTTTTTAATGAAATAAATATACATTTGAGATTTATGATAAGTAGTAAATTGATTACAAAGTGATATTAAGGTAAAAGTATAGTAAATAATGAATCATCATTATGTTAAGGATTAAATTGTAAACTTTGTAAAATTTATAATTGAAACAAGAGAAGTGATATGCATGAAAATTTGTTATTGAAATAAAATATTATAATGAATTGTTTGATTAAATTGCTTATATGATGAAAAATAAATTATTGACAATAGGGATTAAATTGAAAAATGTACAAAAGTTTAAGTGTGAAACAATTCAATATGTGAACAAAAAATTTATGATAAAAGTTTAATGAATGTGTTATGAGATGATGAAATGTGCATAAAGTATTGTAAAAACGAAATTGTGTACAAATATGAAATTTTTATGATGACAAGGATTAAATTATTGAACTTGAGAAAACATGTGGATGAAATATTAAAAGTGATATACATAAAAATATGATATGTGAAATAAGATACTGAGATAAATTATGTGATTGAAGTATAACAAGAAAAAAAATTGATTTAATGAGATTAATTAGTAAATATTGAACTTTTAAGATAAAAATGGACTAAATTGAAAAATTGTGAAAATTTATAAGAAAATGTTTAATAAGTGAAAATGTAGTAGAGAATGTGATATCCCGGTGGTTTGACTTGATGCTCGGGTTGGGTATAGGGGTATTACAGTGAACATAGTCTTATCAGTTTGAAAAATATTTTATGGAAAAAAAATTTGGTGAGACATTTTACTGAAAACCTTTTATATTGACTATCTTATTTTGCATGAAACAAACATAAAAAAAAGGCTAAAAATACTTTCCATAAAAGCTTTTATGTTGAAACAAACGGAACTTTAAACTGGTGGTTTTACTTGAAGTATTTCTTTTACTCGAAATATGATTAGAATTGTTGAGAAATTGAAAAAATGTTTTTAATTTAATTTAAAATTTTGATCATGTAAAACTAAATATGTTATATTTAAAGTAGTGAGAATTATTTAAGAGCTTTATATAAAAATATTTTTTTTCCTAAAAAATATCATATAATACTTTGTATAAATATTTATGAAAGTGATTTTGATTTTTTATCGATTACTGTTCAAAAGCTTTAAAATAAAAGTTTGTATTATAAAAATAAGTTTAAAAGAAAAACATTGAAAATTCAATCGAAATAAATATCAATTAAAATTTTGAAAAAATTCGAGTGAATTGAGTCAAAATCACTTATTTATAGATTCAATTGGTCAATTAGATTGGAAATCGATCGAGGTACTAATCTGGAGAAAAACTTTAGGTTCGAAATCAGTTGAACCGAACTAAAAAGCAACGATTCACTTTTTTTATGGGATTTCTAATAATTTGTTTAATCGAATTGTTCGGATTAAACGACAAACCGATGGCCTAACCAGTTTGACCATCAGTCCGACTTTAAAAACATTGTTAATAATTAAACAACTTATCATTTCAGTATAGTTTGGGCTTTTGAACTAACGAGTTTGAATTAAGTTTTAAGATATGAGTATTAATTTATTTATTTTGTTTCACTCAATGATAGAGTGTCATAATTACCCATTCAATGGTGTAATGCTTTTTTTAATATATATATATATATATATTATTAGATAAAGACATATTTGAGTCAAGCCAGGTTTGAAATTAGCACTGAGCTAAATAAGATACGAGCTCAATATCTTATTCAAGCTCATTTGTCGAACTTAACATTTTTGCCAAAACCTTATCATATTTTGAGTAAATCTTTTGAGACCAGACGATAATTTGACCCTTGAATAAGTACAAGTGGAGCAATATAAACTATAAAAAAGAATAGGAAACACAATTGAAAGAAAAAAACTCATCCTTCATTCATAATTAACAAAACATTATTCCCGAATGAGATCGAACCATGACTCGAATATTTTCAAAATGGTCGACTCTTGGATAGATCTAAAATTATGCTCTTTCTTACACCCATCCTCATGTCTAGTCATTCAGCTTTGGTAATTTATCTTTTAGATAACACCCATATTCTCTTCTCGCTTAAACAACTTAAATTTCATCAAAACCCTAAACTATAAATCTTAAACCCATTTTCCTGTCGGATTCATTAGCTTAATAAAACCGACATATTCAACAAGCTGCAACATATTCAAATGGCTCGGAGTCGGGAGATTGACATTTGAGGGACGGTGCGATCTCCGGTTTATCCGCCGATGGGGGCGCTAATATCTTAAGGGCAAAATCCCACAAGTTTCTTAAGTGAAACCTGAAGCCATGGCATCATCACACATGATAGGAGCTGATCTGAAAATTTTAAGTTTTGATTTCCTATATAACAATATGAATTTGCATTATGTAAATCCAATATATAACAATATAACACAAAATCATATATTGATATTGATATTAATCTACAATCTATAAAAATAAAATCAAATATTTATTTAAACTAATAAAAATATCTTTTATTATTTATTATATTCGTATTATCGTTCAAGATTTAAGTATTTTCATTCAATTAAAAGCTAAAATATCACAAAAAAAAGAGTCTAATTTCATAATTATTTTCATTCAAATTTCATTTATGGTTTGAATTTTTTTATTATTGTAATATTTTGATTATGTTCAACAATTTAAATTATATTACTTTACATTAATAACATGAAATAAAAATACATTATTTAATGAATTGAAAAAATTGATATATATATAAATACAAGTTTGAAAAATCTTTTGAATTGACAAAAATAATTAATATTTTTCATTATATTTCTAATTTTATCTTTTTTTTTCATATTTTATTGCTCATTATATTAATTTTTGCATTCCATATTATTTTACTATTAATATGATTATTAAAAATATAAATAAAAATAAAAATTCTAATTCAATTCACAAGCTTTGGTTAAATGAGTTGATTTATAATAAATTTTAGCAAAATATATGTTAATAAAAAAAGTTAAATTTTATATTAAATCATTTTACCTCAAATGTAATATTTTTTTTATTAACTTCACCTAAATAAATTTATATAATAAATAAAAATTAAAATTTATATTGAGTTTAGTTATAATTTTTTTAACCCAAAATAATGAACTTTTTATTAATTTGAAAGTATGAAAAGAAATTTTTATATTCTTTTAAATACTAATACAAATTTTAATTATTTATATGATACCTAACTTTACATTTAACATATAATTGTATAAAAAATAATTTTCTAATAATATAAGGATCTTATAATAAATTATATTATAAGATTTATTTTCATTGCTATTTTTTTTATCTTATATTATAAATATTAAAAGTCTACCAAACACTTGTAAAACTAGAAATTACTAAGAACTAACTAAAATGTAATTAACACCTAATTAAATAAATCATTAATATGTTATGTAAATAATTAATTTACCTTTATTTGTTTTTTTCTTAAAGTTTAGAGCGTTAGGGTGGATTTGGATGAGCGGTGTGTTTACCTACAGTTAGTGTAAAAACAGCTGTAGAAATAAGATTAGATATTATAGCATGAGAAACAAGAAAGCTAAACACACCGCACCGCACTCCACCGCCTATCCAAACCCACCCTTCATACCGAACGATAAAATTTCAATTTTAATCCCTCTATTATGATCACATTCGAGATTTAAATTTTATATTTTAATTTGACATAATTTGATCTTCTATTTTAATAATGACATTATTTAATTCAAATAGTTATTATCCTCAATTATTTCGATTAAAATGTAAACATAATAAAAACATCTAACACACAAAAAAATCAATCTCAACATTATAAGTTAGAATGCATATTTTTTAGAATAAAATCTGCATTAGAATTAAGGTGCCAATAATTTGGATTAACTAATGATTCTATAAAAGTAGAGGGACCAAAAATGGCGAAGCCATGAATTTTTTTAGGTGGGCAAAATTGAATTATAAATTATTGAGTGATCAAAAGTATAATTTTATCATGTACTAACTTGTTTTATTATCATTTATAAGGAGATCATACAACAATTTTTTTTTCCATTTTGTGGAGGCCCAAAATCTCTATCTACCTCCATTGATTTGCCTATGTGGACTAGAGCTGTCCATGAGTCAGGCCAGATTGAGGCTCAATTCCATAAAGAGTTTCAAGTCCAAGCCCATTTTCAGATTGACCTAAATTGCCTAAAAAGCATCTTTCACTATTTAAAATTTAATAAAATATAAAAATATATTTTTATAATTAAATTTAATTAATAAAAATATTTTTCATTATTGTAGAAATTCTTGTTCAAGCCCGACCTGACTCCTAACCCTTAGACAAGTCTAGCGTGTGTACCAATTTATGTCAAACTAAATATAGATAGTAAATCCTAAATTTAAACATAATAAAACAAAGAAAGTGAACTCTTATTAATGAAAATCTTGAGTTAAATTTTATGGATTTACTAGTTTGATTTAATAAAAGGGTTTAAAAGTATGCAAAAGTAAATAGACATTAACATTGAACATATTTTAACTTTCAAAGTTTTACTCAATAATTTGACCACAAAACACGAAGCATGGGATGTGAACCATACTTATTATTATATGGTTATGACAAATTAATATTTATTTTGGTATTTATATGTATCATTATGTTCAGGGGCAATGGCAGGCGGCTGACGAGGGCCTCCAACCCCCTCAAATTGAAAAATTACATGCTTAACCCTTTAAGTTTTATAAAATTATAAATTAGTATATGATAAAATTACACTTTACCCTCAAAATGCTAAAATTTTAATTTAATCATTTGAAAATTATAAAACTATAAGCTAATGAAATAGTGAAGTTACATTTTAGCTATCATAAAAATATTGAACTTGATTTCGCCCCAAAGAAAAAATTCCAGGCTTCGCCCTAATTGTGTTTTTATTATTACTTTTTATATTATGTTCATGTCTCACTATCATGTTTTCGAAATTGTTGTCTAATTGATACTAAATAATTCCAAATTTTGTGCCACTTATTGTTGCATTAATATACGTGCTAGTCTTTGTTGTTATTTGTTGTGTCGTCGGAGCACCATTGGAGTTAGGGATGAGCAAAACTCGATTCGACTCGAAAAAATATTTCGAGTTAAACGAATCAAGTTATTCGAGTTAATCGAGTTATTCGAGTCAACTCGATTTTTTTTCGAATTTCGAGTTCGAATCGAGTTGAGTTTTCGAATTCGAATAACTCGAATAATTCGAATATCAAACTATAATATTTTACATTTTTACCCCAAACTCCCAAATCTTTTTACTTTTCCATCAAAACTTTTACTCCTTCTCACTTTCCCCCCAAAACTTTTACTCCCCTCCCATCCCAACCCCCCAATCTACCCAAAATCCATTTCCCACCAAAATTTTACTCTCCCATTTACTTTTTCTCAAAATTTTACTCCCCAAAACCCTCAAAACTTTTTATTTTCCCCCAAAATTTTTACTCCCTCCCACTTTTCCCCTAAAACTTTTACTCCCTTCCCATCTCACCTCCCATCTACCCCAAACCCATCTCCCCTCCAATTTTTTTTTAATATTTTCCCTTCAAAATTTTACTCCCCCCTATTTACTTTCCCTCAAACTTTTATTCTCAAAAATTTTTATTTTTCCCCTAAACTTTTACTTCTCACCCTTTACTCTCAAATAAAAAATCAAAATTATCCAAAAAAATCACTAAACATAAATAGTAATAATTTTATTTATATCTACTATTTATATTATTAAATTAAATTTCACATTTTATATTATTTATATTATTGAATTGTTTAGTCATATTGAATATTTATATTAAAATTGAATTATTAATTATGCCATAAAATATTCGTGTTAAAATTTTATATTGGTATCAATTTCACATTTTATCTTTAAAATAACTTTTATTAAAAAATCACATTTTTACATTTAATATACTTTTTAATTCCAAAATACATAGTGACAAGAATCTGAAGATAATTGAAACAACTAAGCAAGCAAAGAAGCTAACCCGTATATAAAAGATTAATAAATAAATTATTTGGTGATGAAAGTTAATAAAAAATTTGGTTAAGTGGACAAATTTTATTACGATGGGTGACAATAGTTACAAGGACACAAAATTATTTTTTAAAATTTAACTCGAACAAATATATTCGATTCGATTTGATTCGAATTCCATCTCACTCGACTCGATTCGAGAAAATTTCAAATCAAATTAGGATGATAGAATATGATTCGTCAACTCGATTAACTCGAAATTTTTTTATTCGATTCGATCGAACGCTCACCCCTAATTGGAGTAGTGGAAGAACAAACCAACAAGCCCAATTTCATGGACCAAATTGTGAGAAACCGAAATCAAGTGAAAGGGAGTGTGTATAGGGTTTACCTTTGGTTGATGAGTGTAGCTCGACTCTAGATGACACATTCACACAATCGAAAAATGCTTTCACAAACCTTTAATTGCAATTCATTTGTACCATCTTCTATGCATCCACTAGATCAACAATCAAAGTCTTTTTGAAATTGGAATCCATCAACCTCCCTACGCTCGTGCTAGCCGAAGCTTTGATGGCCAAAAATAGGAATATGGATTTCGGGTTACTATAGCCAAAACATTTCATAAGGTCATCTCAATCCATAAGAAAAACATCACCATACATTATAGTAAGAAATCCATATCTCTTAAATGCATGATGTTATCTTACAAACCCATATCTCTTAAATCCATATCTCTTCATAAGTTTTGTTCCACAACTTGTAGAGCTTGCTATTGTTCTACCTTCGGTTCAATGAAGTCTTATAGATATTAAACTTCTTTAAGTTCAATCTTTCTCCCACTTTCCACTCTAAATATGAACCCTTTTTATGATAAAACACATGTCCAACTAATAATACTTTGTTCTTGATGGGATTTTTACATAGATGTATTTATTAGATTTGAGTTTAAGTTTAGTAAATATCTGATATCTAACATAAGCTTCACAAAATCACATCTAGATCAAATACGATTCAGTGTAAAAGCATCTTAGTCTAATGTATTTCATTAAAAAAAAGTACGAACACTTGTATATCTCATCATTGATCAAACCATATCTAACAAAATTGAATACCTCCCCTCAAACATTCCATTCCATTGTAAAGTACCATAAGTAGTACATTGTGAAACTATGCCACATTCCTTCAAAAGGTCATCAAACTCCTAGCTTAACTACTCTCCGGTTCGATCTAATTGAGATTCTTTGATACTTTTGCCTAGTTAGTTTTTACTTCATCCTTGAAGTCCTTAAACATTTCAAGGGCTTTAGATTTATGGAACATAGGGTAAACATACTCATAACTATTGAAATCGTCGGCAAAAGTAACAAAGTATTGAGAACCACATCTAACATTTAAATTTATTGTTCCATATATATCCTTTGTATTCCTTGTATAGAAGCACATATGTGAGAACCACGTTCGATAATAAATACCAAATAAGTAGTAGAAAACAAACAGACTTCAACAACAAAAATACTTAAAACAGAAGCCTTATTTCCTTTCATCTTCATAAGCTTCTCAATGTAAGTAGAACTCTTCTTCCTACATCTAATTTGATCATAGAGGAAGCACTTACCTTCTTTAACCACATCACGTTTTTGGTTCCAATGTAACTTTAAAGCACTTGGACTTGCCGTTAGCACTATCCTTGCAGTATTTCTTACTTTTGCCCTTACCCCTTCGAACCATTAGTATAGCCTTGAGTACAAGCTACTTCAAGTTTGCCTCAATTGTTCTCAACATGCTAAGCAACTCTGACAAAGATTTTTGTGTCTCGTTAATGTTATAATTCATAATGAATTGACTATAACTGTCCAAGAACAATTGCAAGACAACATCAGTGGCCAACTCTTGCAAGATCTTTCATGTAATCTATCATCTTGAGAACATGAGTTCCCTCTACCATTTTACATTGAAATAGGGCTTAAAAGTCCAATACCAATCTTGACGTGCTAGCCCCTGAAAAAACTATTTCAGGTGCTCGATCATATCATTTGTGACCATGTCCTCATGTTGCTTTTAAAGCTTAAAGGTCATAGTGGCAAGCATTAGACATTTTATGTCTACCATATCATCAAGATGCCTCTTGTAACCATCCTTATCAACTTAAGAAGCATTAATCGTTAAGGGCTCCAGAATGGGATCTTTAAGAAAATATAATTTTCGTTCTTGTTTGAGGACTATTCAAATTAAGATACCAATCCAAAAAGTTAAAGACCATTTAACTTGTCCTCCTCAAGGATTAATTATAATGAAAGGGTGTTAAATGTGTTTGATGCCATGGTAATTTATAACAACAAAAATGCACAAAGTAAAATACCATGATATGATCACTTAAAACAAAACTTTATTAAGCAATACTCACTATTTTATTCATAATTAATAATGGTCACTATTAATCTCAAAAATTCTTATTAAAGAATTCTTAATGGATCAAGATCTAAACTTCACCTCCTTTTAAAATAATTTTAGCCAATCACTCAAGATTATAGATATTTAGGTAAGCAATTTTTACTAATTATTACATCTTATGTAATTCCCAAAAAGCTAATGAATAACCACTCAAATCATCTAATGAACCTACCAACTTACTTGCCTTTAAGTCCCTAAATATATTAAGATAAAATGGTTAGGCACCAACCTTTGGCAAAATCTACATTATATAGAGGAGGGCTTGACTAGGGTAAGCAATGAAAGGCATTAACACTTAACCATTGCTACTAATTAAAATATTAAATTTGGGAGTATAAAATCAAAATCGAATATTAAACCAAAAGGAACCAAAATAAACCTTATCGAAAACTCATCAAAATCCAATCAGTGTCATGTGTTGACACAAAATAAACTCGAACTCAAGGCTTTAACATTGCTATTGGGCCACTAAAGCACCATTGACATAGTGAAAAAACAAATCGACAAGTCCAAACCAACAAATCCAAGTGCGAGATACCAAATCTAAGTGAAAGAGAGTGAATGGTTCACCTTTGATCGATAAGCGTAGATCGAATTAAGATGATGCGTTCATACAACCAAAAAAACATTTCCACAAACCTCTAGCCGCAACTCATCCATCTCAACTTTTATGTCATCTACCTAATTGTCGATAAGAGAGAATCATTTAAAGACAAAAAGTCACCAACTACCTTCTACCGATGCTAATAGATAATGTTGTTTAAACCATACCAATCGATCAAAACAAGAAACAACTAGAATATTGATATAGAGAAGGGTTAGACATCGCGAATCGAGTTAAAACCCTAATTGAATTGACAATTCAACCAACTAAAATGATTCTCTATTTTTTAAATAATTTCTTATTTTTAATTTTTACGAACTTTTTAATAATTTATTTATTTAAACAGATCAAATCAATCGATTTGTAAACTAATGGTTTGACCAATTCGACCATCGGTATGATCTTGAAGGCCTAAAAATAAGGATATGAATTTCAACAAAACTTTTCCACAATAACGTTATCACGCAATCTATCCCTTCGTCGGTTCTTTAGATTGAAAATAAATCACAAGACACTCATACTAGTACCGCCCAATCTTTTATTTTCGAATTACCGAATAGGCTCCTGATGCAGGGAACCATGGTGACCTCAAGTCCAAATATCACATACACCATTAGCACTATGAGAATCGTTGTGACCTTCACATAACAATCCAATAAGCATTCTCTTGTCGAGTCAATCCAATTCACTATTCTCTGACATGTATCCATGCATTGACTCTCATACTTATAACAACACATTGTCATCAATCAACCACACACCAAGCTTAGTCGTATTATTGTTGCTCCAATCCACAACCATGAACAGTTCAAGAATAGTCATACTACTTCAACACTAAGTTTGAGTAAATAATTGTAAAAGAAGATAAAGGAAAGGTTAAGAAAATTTTCATTTGGATGGTTAAAATTAATAAAAAGGGAAGAACTTTTTACAACCTTTGTTTGGTTAAACTATGAAAAATTAAAGAAATGATTGTCTATAATGGTTTATTTTATTTGGATGGTTAAAATTAATAAAAGAAAGGGAAACATAAATAAATGAATTAAGTAATTTCAAGAAAATGGGAGTATTAAATACTGAGTAAATAAATGGGAGTAAATAAAAATTAAGTAATTTCAAGAAAAGCAACTGAGTATTAAACTCCCATTAACTTTCCCTTAAATAAATAAATGAATAAAGTTATCCAAACATAAGGTAAAAAATTTATTATTTTTTAATTTATTTAACGCATAAAAATAAATACTGAACATAATAATATGATCACTAAAGCAAAGTAAATAATATGTAGTCATTGGGCGTACCATAATCATATTAGATGTATTACTAATATTTTATTTATTTGAATTTTGATATATTAATTATTCCTTAAACTTAACATTTTTATTCTCTAAATTTAATTAACATTATTTGATATATAATTTTCAACACATTAATTAATAATTCAATTTAGGCAATTAATCAATTAGATTCTTTCTTGGACAGGTATTGTGTTTATGTTATATTGAATTATTATTTAAATTTTACTTTAAAAATTATCTTGGGATCATTTGCTTATTTTGTAATTATAATTTATTTCGTAACTCTAAATTAGAAAAAAGAATCATCATAAATATATTCAATGTATCCAAATACTAGTTTAATCTAAGATTGTATTTTACAAATTAACTATCATTTTTTTTAAGTGTAAATAAATAAAATATCACCAAGCAATATTAATATTAATATTAATATTAATATTTTTATGTATGTTAACATAGCCAAAAACATACATAATGTTACTCATATTTTTAATACATTATTTTTCCCAAAATAATTTAGAAGACAAAAAAAATTCTCCCCATCTGATTGTGTCAAAATTTAGTCCTAATAATATTTTTTTTCCTTTTATTAAGTTAATCTCACAAATAAAGTGAAACCAATTCAATTAAAAAAATTATCAAAAAATAAAAAATTATTATAATTATAGAATAAGGGTTAAGGCATGTTAATATCTTTTTAATATTCTTAAAATAGAAGTTTCATTTAAAATTTTAGAAATTATCTAAAAAGGGCATATTCCTTAAATTTTAATTCAACCAGTCTAACAATAATTAAAAAATCATAAAAGTTAATAAAAATTTCAAATTGTTAAAAACCCAATCTTTTTCACGATTTTAGATTTCAACCTAACTGATCTGATCGATTGATCTAATCCAATTCCAACAACACTGAATATCTTGAATCTAAACAACTCAATCACTTATATTTATATAAATTATGTTAATTTGGGTTCACAATCTTTATTTATTATTATAATTATTTATAAAAGGTGTTATTTAAAGATCAAATTGGGTACAGAATTCAATCATCATTAAGCGCATGATATTCTTAATGGTGGAATTCATGAACCTCACCAGCCCATTTTATTGTTTAAACATTTTTTTAATATTAATAATTTAAAACACATTTTAAATTATTAAATATAGATTGTGCTAAAAATAGGTGGGAAAAACATACTGGGTCATGTGTGAAATTACTCAATTTAAATATAAAATTAACTGAATATTTAATAAATGTTTAATATGTGAAAAAAAAAACTCAATTTGAATATAAAATTATTGAATATTGAATAACGCTATTTATTTCGATTATGAATGGTTTGTTAAATGAAATAAAAGACGCTATTATATTGTATTGATTAAAATAATATTAAAATAAAGATAAAATTCCTATTTAATCCTTGAAGAAATAATAATTCACTTTTTTATATTTTTAATTTCTTATATACTATTATTAATATAATTCAAAATTATGGTAATAAAATCGTACTTACATTCCATTTACATACATTATATTTAAAATGATACGTAAAATAATATATTGTAAATATTTTTAATACATTTTAGTACACACTAATTTTTATATTTAGAAAATTAAAAATTATTTCTTAAGCATTATTTACTTTCTCTTTTTTTTTTTTTTTTTTTTTTTTGAGGAATAAGCATTATTTACTTTTAATTTAACATATACTGAGTGTATCAATATTATGTAAATGGACATAATAGAGAAAATTTTATTTTTTGGGTACAATTACAAATATAAAGATAATTAGTTAAATAATCTTATGGCATTATTATTATCAGATAATTGAAGTAGAATTAGGCAAAATAGGTTCAATGTTTAAAGTTTTTGAGTGTCAAACTTGGATGTAAATCATTACATATTTTACTTATATCCCTATTACATCAAATGTTTTCAAGAAAGCATTAATATGAAATAATAATTTTACATACATATATATAAATATATATATGTATATAATTTATATTAAGTTTATAGATATATTCTGAAACTTAACCCGAGTCTGCACTCCTCACTCGCCCCGTCCCGCCCCGTTGTCAATCCCATCAGAGAAACACACCCATTCAAGTTCATACTCCAAAGTGAATTTAAGGTAAAATGATAATTTTCTTAAAGCCTAAAAGTAGAGTAGCCACTTACACTTGAAGATCCCCCATATCCACCATAGGGTTGGGATGAAAGTGCAGATGAGCTGCCTAACTGCGAAAACGAGGACCTATAACTCGTGTCTCTGTAACCGCTGCTCATAACCGGATCCTTGTGATTGCTCATAAATTCCTGTATTAAAAGTCTTAATATGTAAATAATGCAAGCACCAAAATGATTGTTTATAGAGAAAAATATCTATTCATGTTACTAGTCTTCGGCTGTGTGTCGGATGTGTGTTCAATTTTTCTCAAGGTTTCCATGTATTGGAGGGGTTTTAGAGTATCATATATTGGAACCCGTGTTCAAATATGCATTGAATAAGGATGTTAAACACGGATCAAACCCATTAAAGAGAGTACAAAGGAGGCATAGTTCCATGATTTACATAGCAAAAGAGAAGTAATAGTGATAGCAAAACTTGAAACGCCAGCCGGTTATAATTGAATTAACAAATAGGTCGTATGGGAAAGTGTCTTACTTGAATAAGTTGTTGAGCCAACTGAACCTGAGATGAGGTGCCTTTAATTTCAACCGTTATTTCATCAGATAGGCCACCACTTTCTTGCACGGTTATGACGGCTCCACTAGTGCGACGAATGTGTGCAATATTAACTCCTCCAATCCCAATAATGTCCTCAGCATAAGAAAATGGTATTTGCATGGTTTGAGCAATCTGATTCCATAAATGCAAGAAGAGAAATGACAATACATAATAAACCAATGTAATGCAAAATCCTAATTTCAACAACAAAACATCATTAAAAAATCTCTAAGCTGAATTAAATGTATGTAATGATGAGCATGTAATTAAGATAAAAAATTGCCACATTCAAGTTCTTTAGCAATGATTTGGAGCAAGTAGGGCATGAATGACCTAAAAAATGGCTCAAAGTGATTTTCTTCTCACCCTCTCAAATTAACTACTAATTAAAATAGTACTTAATTTCATGGAGAATCACCTTGGGGTTTTACTTATTTGGCATTTTATGTTCATGTCTTGTATAAATAAATGCTTCACCGGATTATGAATTTCGACCAGCTTCGGATTATGAATTATTGACAATTTAGAATATTGAATACGAGATTTCCCTCTCTTACCCTATTTTGGTTCTGCCCTCTAATTTTCAATCTTATCCCCATATCCCCCTTTCCCTTCCTTGTTTGACATCATAATCTCTGATTTCACTCTTTCCCATTTTGGTAAAAGGAATTAAAAATAGTAATAATAATCCAGGCACACGTAAAAACAAACCTGAGTAACTATAGGAACAGCAGTTCGAAGAAGCCCTGAACTAGAATGTACTGTCGGAAGTGCAGGATCCTGTCCATAGAATGAAATTCCAGATGGGATTCGTGACTCAAACTGTTTTTCATGATCAAGGAATAAAGAGTCTCTCCTTGCTGTAATAGGAAGATCAATTCCGATTCCACTTTGAGAAACAGTAAGCAGAGATGACTTTTCAGCCCTTGTCTCTGCTTGGAGATCTTGAGTGACAACCGCATTATGCTACAAACATACATAGCAACTCTTAGCATGAAACAGCTGCAGTCTACATAACAACAGTTTGATAGGAATCGAACTTACGGTCTTTTCAAAAAGAGGAAGAACAGTGTGATCAACCAAAAATTTCCTCAGATGCCCCACCACTGCTTCAAGAGCTTTAAGAACCTTCAGGGCTTCCCCCTGCAACTCTGCAATCCTCTCATCTGCTGCCACATAAGATGGTGTTTCATCTGTACAACAGAAACGTGTTCATCATGAATTTTACAGAAACCAAAAAACCAATGATTTATAGGGCATTTCTTGAACAGAATAATATACAAAAACTTGGATCTATTGTACAATTTATGCAACCATAATGGTCTAAAATAATCGAAGGAAACGTCAAAACTTATTACCTTCTATTACTAGAATAGTAAGTATCATGTACAAGTTATAAAAACTGCTTCTATGTGTCTAGAACCATACAATTGCAATGGTTTGAGTTAAAATAGTAGTAAAGTTCAGATGAATTATCAAAGGATCAAATGATTGAAGCAGACAATATGACCAACACTTTGTAGATTTTGGACATTACAACCTAAGGCAGCCACTTATTGATTCCTCGACATAACAAAGCTAAGCAATAAAATCAGCCGGTTAGGATATTCAGCTATACAGATTGGAAAACTTCGTGCACCACCAAGGAGGGCCCTCACGTTAACAGGGATGAGAAGACATTCAGCTGGAAAAAAGGCGTCCTTAAGTTCTATAAATCTTTACTAAAATTAAAAGAGGAGGCAAGTTTGGTTGATTTAAGCAATAACCCCTTCCAACAAAGTCCCTCCAGCCAAAACAAACAGATAACCAAAGCACGTGAAATCCCCCCAAAATAGATAAATGAAGCATGCACATAAATGAGCATAAGTGTGCAACCATTAAATAAATAAGAAAGGGCACGGGATTTCAATAATTATCCATTAATGCACTGAGCCATGCAGAATTAAGCCAAGACTTTATTGATTTAAGGTTTACTTCATGCCTAGCATGGGAATGGGTAGGATAAGTTCTTATTTAATTTCATATTTATCAATTAATCGACCTTTTTAATTAAAGGATAGAACAATCAGTTGGATTTATCCTATATGAAGAGGATTAAACAACTCAATCAAAAGGCAAAAGGATTGTATAATCCCAAAACAATAGCGTTACACAAAATAGGGCTAGAGCATTAAATTTACAAGATAAAGATATTTCATTAACCAATCCATATGCACCAACTGAAACCTAAATGCAAAGAACTCTTACAAATTGAACCCATTTTTTAAGATGTACAAAACATACCTGTTGACAACACCTTCACAGATGCACCAGTGCTCTCTTGTAATGACTTAATTAAGGAGCCTTGCTTTCCAATTAAACTGATTGCTTGCGTAGAAGCTACCAACAACCGGATCGAACAAAATGCAGCTCCGGCTGCTTTAGCATCCCCATCATTGTCCGGCAATCCAGAGACACGTTTAAAAACTCTTATAGCAGCATCCATTGCAGGCGAAAGAGGTGCCTCTGGTGCTTCCTTTCCAGATACTAGCACCTACAAGAAAAAGCCAATAAATTCAAGGAACCAGAACAAGGGTAGCTAGATTTACATAAATCTCAAAATGGACAGAGTACTTACTATTTGTTCCAAAAACAAATCTTTGCCTACAAACAACAGTTCTACTTTTCTATACAGTAATAGTTATTATAGGGTACCTAGATTTACATAAATCACAATGGGAAACCATCCTAGTAAGCTCAGTTGTTACTTTTACTGCAATTTTTTGCTACCAAAAAGAAAATAAAAACGAAATTTTTAACTTTTTCGAATCAAGAGATACAAGATTTGCATCAAAATAGATTTATTAGGCCTAAAGTTTCTCTTCTTTTACCCTTAGCTCCTTTTTTCATTATCAAACTTATTATATAAACTAAAGAGAGCCCAATGAATCGATTACTGTGAAAGAGAAAATAAGGAAAATATTTTAAGGTAAAAATTAAAAAAGAAAAAAAAGAAAGGGCGTTTACAATTCGATCGGGAGTTCCAACAGCACCATCAAGTACGCGGATACGGGCCCGGGTTTCCTCGCACATCTTCTTGATAAGCTCGCCTTTACGGCCAATTATGCTGCCCACTTTAGAAACCGGCACGATGAGCCGAAAAACGCAGTGACCCGGCCAGCCAGGCCACTTCTCTACTGCTGGGTTATTAGCGGTCGTTTCTGAAGGGTTTACGGCTGATGGGTCGGCTACTATAGCCGTGTTGTTCGGTGCCTGGGTCTTTGCCGAACCGTTCTCCGAGGCGTCGGCGATTTCCATGGCGGGAATTTTTTACTTGCAAGAGCTGGTCGGGGCTTCGAAAAAGAGGTTTCTATTTCGACTTGCTTGAGAAAATAAAACGGTGTTCGTCAATTACTACGGAGGTGTTTATAATAGATAAAGTCGGGTCGGGTTTGTGTTGAATTAAAATAAGGTAACATTCATAAATCTATATCTAAAATAATTTTATTTTAATAAAATAATAAATATTAATTTAAGGGTATTTTTAGGGTTTTTTACCAAATTAATACAAAAAAAAATCAAAATATCCAAATTGGGGTGTCTTTTTCGTTAATTACCAAAATGGTATACTGAGGGTGGTTGCGCCTTTGTCAGAGGCGGCACCACCCTCTGCACCCCTACTTATTTTTCCATTGAAATAAAAAAAAAAACACAAAACTGAAGCAGGAAAAAAAAACATGTAACGACATGAGAGGACACTGGTGAAGCCTCTGTGACAAGCGGCACCGAAGATGCCTCTACCAGAGGCGTCACCGATGGTGCCACTGGCAGAGGCGGCACCAGCTTAACATTTTCTGCGTTATAAACTCCCAAAGTTCATTTTCAGCCTGAAGAAAAAATCAAGTTTCAGCAGCTGAGTTGAAGAAGAAGAAGAAGAAGAAGAGGAAGGAGGAGGATACGGCGGCGCCGGAAAAATAAAGAGAAAGGAGGAGAAAGAAAGAAGAAAAAAATAAAAGTATGTATAAATTTTTTTTTAAATAATGGAAGATATTGTTGTTGTTATTGTGTTTATAATTTTTTGTTGTTATATGATATATATTGATTTTTATTTTTATAATTTGTTGTTAGTTATTAGGATTACATATGTTAATTATTATCTTAGTTAGTTAGTTAGTTATTTATTATTATTGTTAGTTAGAAACCCTAAAATAATATTTTAGATAGTAGTATATTGTTAGTAACCCTAAAATAAAATATTGTTAGTATATTAATATGTTATTATATTAATATTTTAGTTAATAATATGTTAGTTAGTATATTGTTAGTATATTAATATGTTAGTTAAAAACCCTAAAATAATAATATATTGTTAGTAGTATAATTAAAATGTTAGAATACTATTAATATTTTAGTTAATATGTTAGTTAGTTAGTATATTGTTAGTAGACTAATATGTTAGTTAGTTAAAAACCCTAAAAATCCTAAAATAATATATTGTTAGTATATTAATAATATGTTAGTATATTAATATTTTATTTAATATGTAACATAGTTAGTATATTGTTGTTTATGTTAATATGTTAGTTAGAAACCCTGAAAACCCTAAAATAATATATACAAGTATGAGTAATATGTTAGTATATTAATATTTTAGTTAATATGTTAGTTAGTATATTGTTGTTAGTATGTTAATATGTTATGTTAGTTAAAAACCCTAAAAACCCTAAAATCATATATTGACTATGTTAGTATATTAATATTTTAGTTAGTATATTATATTTTAGTTAGTATTAGTAAATATTGTTAGTAAGAAACCCTAAATATTATTTTTGATATTATTTAGTTTTGATTTGTTAGTAAGTTTTGTGTTTTTTATTTAAGAATAGTATATACTGATTGAAATTTTTCTGAGCAATTTTGTTTATTTTTTAACAGATTGAATATTGAAGATGGATGATCAGTTTTTTGTATGCGTTTATTTCGATGGGATCATCTTGACAACAACCGTTGGATGCATATTTGAATGTCGGCAACAAATAGCAATGGGATTTAATAGAAATGTCTCGTTAGATGATATGAAGCGAAGGATAAACGCAAAAATTGTTAGACGTTGTGGGAGAACGATCTCGAGAATTTTCTACAAGTTTCCAATTTCGACAAATCCGATCAAATTCACAGAAATGGAACTTGTAGACGACGAAGACGTGGAGACAATGATCGCTCTTTATTGTGGGAATGGGAGTAACAGAAATGCACCGATTCACTTATTTACTGAGTTAGCCGGTATTGAGGCAAATGAAGACACCAATGCATATGGTGAAGAACATGGAGCTCAAGAACCGTGCATGGTGCCTCTAATATCGTATGTTGATGCCGAATCGAATATATGTGGGATCGATACCGATCTTAATATTACACCCGATATTGATGTGGTTGGTGATGATGGACACGATAGTAGTGATCATTGTGAGGAAGAGGTCGATAGTGACAGTGATCCCGATATGGACGATATACCTGATGATATTGACGATGAATACGTGAATGACGATGGAAACATTAGCGCGTCTTCGGTCGGGAACCGGATGGGGTGTATTATGATACACAATAATCCTGGGCCACACATGTCGCTCATAGACTCGACGGCCTTGTGCGTGTAATGAGTTCCCGAGTACCATGAAATATATCCTGCTCACCGGCTGGCCGTAAATTTCGAGCATGAGTTATTCGTAGGCCAGAGATTCGAAAGTAAAGAATAGTGCGTATCTGCTATTAAACGGTATAGCATGGATATATCAGCGGATTACAAAGTCGCAGTGTCTAAACCGACGCTTTATATTGGGGAGTGTTGGAAGGCGCGAGAAGGCGCAATTGGCGGAATACGAGCCGCATTCATTCAAAATTCACGATGTGGGAGATACGAAAATTGGTTGGACCGCATACATGCGGATCGACACGCATGATGTAAGATCATAAAAACTTGATTCCAAAACTATCATGCGTGTATCCTTCCAATGGTGAAAGACATGCCGACCATTAAAGTTTGATCGATTGTTTGAAATACAAGCACGATTTTAGTATCGAGTATCATATCGAAAAGCGTGGATAGCTAAACAGATGGCAATGGAGTAACTGTATGGAGATTACGACTCATCGTATAACGAGCTGCGCAGGATAGATAGTCTGCTATGAGACGATGCGTCGAAGCGTGATTGAGTTGCGAACCGCGACCTTATTACGGCCCAGATGACCAATTACAGCCGGGGAAAAGAATTTTTCATCGGATGTTCTGGACGTTTGATCCATGTGTGCGGGCATTTCCACACTGCAAGCCGTTTATGTAGGTTGATGGGACATGGCTATACGGAAAATATACACAGATCTTACTTATTGCGGTTGCTCAAGACGGCAATAGGAATGTGCTCCCAATAGCGTTTGCCATAGTAGATAAGGAGAATATGGAATCCTGGGCATTCTTCCTTACCAACCTGCGGAGGTATGTTATTAGCAACGATAATATTTGCATCATCTCCGATAGAGGGAAAGGATTAATTGCCGCAATTAGGCGTTCTGGTGTGCCATGGAGATCCGTTTACTGCATCCATCATATTGCGGCTAACTTCCTTCGAGAGTATAAGAATGCAGACTGGAAGAGACAAGTGGTGAAAATGGGTAAAGGATAGCCTTAAATTTTCAATATAAGTTTAATGTTTTTATGTTATCTAGTTACTGTAACTTATATTTTATTAAAACGTATACAGCGTACGAGTTAGAGCCACATATTTTTCGCCAAAGAATGACTCGACTTGAGAGTGACATGGAAGGTCAAACGAACAAATCTTTTCGAGAGTGGTTAGGTACAATGGAGCCGTGGCAATGGGCTTAAAGTTTTGACGAGGGCTTTCGTTATGGTCAAATGACCACAAACTTGGTGGAGGGGGTCAACGCTGTGTTGTTGAAAACACGACATCTTCCAATTTCATCTGTCTTCTCGGCTACATTCTACAGGTTGGCCACGTTGATGCCAAGAATAGGTGAACAACAAGTCAACCAGATGGATGCGGGACACGTGTTTGTGGAAGATGTCAGGGATGTATTGATTGCAAACCGTCGGATTGCGAGGTCGATGACTGTAGAAATATATTCACGACATATGAAAACTTTTCGAGTTACGGAGTCTATCGGTCGTCGACCCGGTTTGCCACCTAGGTCTTATGGAGTCGATATTCAGAACAGACAGTGCGAATACAGGAGGTTCCAAACACTTCATTATCCGTGTGCACATGTCGTGGCAGCGTGTGCTAAAGCGAACCTTAATGTTGAACAATTTGTCAATGATGTGTACACGCTCAAGCGTACGTTGCGTGTCTGGGAAAATGAGTTCCCTGTCCTGCCCGACCTGTCTACATGGGAGGTGCCTCAGACGACTTTCGAGCTTGTCCCGGACAGAGCGCTACGCAGGAATCCGAGAGGTCGTCCGCAATCATCCAGAATCCGTAATGAAATGGACATTAGGGAGAAATCCGACGATAGGCGATGTGGAATATGCAGGTTAGGTGGTCATAATCGAAGTAAATGCCCGCAGCGAAACTATCATGTTGGCCAATCGTCACGAGCGAGTGGGAATTGACATTATTCAGATTAACATATTTTGTATTCAGATTTTTGGTAATTTTGATTAATTAGGGCTTAATTGTGAAAATAGATAAATTTAGGGACTGAAATGCAAAAAAAATACATGTATGGATTTGTATGAATATGGATTTGTATGGATTTATATTCTGTGTGATATGGGTAGTATAATAAATGTTGTATTTTGGGTTTAATGTATATAAGCCATGCGAAAATGGCTTGGTTATTGCAAAAATGTATATAAGCCATGCGAATATATATATGGATCACATAATCAACCAAAATCACTTCATACTTTTTCTAGTCATATCACATGCACAAATCATGCTTCATTATTTAACCATATTAATATCATTTAAATAATCACATATTCAATTTAACAATATGCAAGAAGTTATATTACAAGTACTTAATACATAAAATGTCCAAACCACATGACTTAAACATTAATGGCATTTATAAACTTGAAACTTATCTCAGCATATATATATATATCATTATAACATATATTTATTTAGGTGTGTTATAAATCAAAATGACATGCTTATCATTTATTATCATATCCTTAACCTTATTTGCATATTCACTTTACTTATCAACCAAAACAATCATTATTAATCTATTACCAACCGTACCTATTTAGTCAATCCTATTTAGTTCATTTTATAAACCTATTTAGTTCATTTTATAAGACCTAACCAAACTCACTTAAATACCAAATCCAAACATACCATACATATTTTCGCATGGCTATATATATATATATAAATGAACAAAAATCAAACTTAAAGATTCCATCGCATGGTCAAATATTGTTACGAAATTTTAAAGCTCCAAATAATCAAGTTAATTTTATACAAATAAGGTACAAACATTGTAATATTTACAAATACAAAATAGAGGAAAATCAAAACCGCAAGAAACACCTAAAATTGATGGTTCGATGGTGTGGTCCTAGGTGTATACTTCTGCGGTGGACGACGTTCACGTCGTGGGTGCCCGCGACGACCAACATCCTCTTCAGGCTCCGGTGGGGGTCCAGGTGGGGGTGTGCTAAACATGGCCGAAAAATCATGTGGCTCGAAGGGCATAGATGAACTCGAGCCAGAAGGAGTGCCCTGATGCAGTGGATACGACCCAGAAGGCCTAATGTCCTGCAGTGAATCTGAGCCGAGAGTCTTTGTCTTTGCGGTGTGTACAATCCAAATATATCAAACCCGTACTGGTATCCACCTCCTGAGGAGCCCGGAAAGTAGTCATAGCCCGGCACATCTGGAAGATACGAATGTGCATCCGAATGTGAATGTAATTGCTCGGGCTCCGGCTCGGGCTCCGGCTCGGGATTAGGATCTGCAGCTGCCTCGGCCTCCATATCGACCGCTGGCTCGTACGACCCATGTCGCTGCATGTGTGGGGGGACTACAGTCGACTGTCCTCCAAGTATATATGGCTTCCCCATACTAGAGTACCATTGTATGTACTCTAATGGAGCTTGAAAATCGGAAGCCATATCCATCCGGGGTATTCGGGACATGCGATCATTCCACACCGTAATAAATTGCCCATGCCTAACCCCCCAATCCAAGCCTTATTTCCCTCTCTTATTTATGCAATGAACCTCTTCCACCTGGCATGACGGATCCGGGATATATTGGACGCAACCAAATTGCCGCAGCACTCGGTCCCCGTAATACCACTCGACTATATTGAAACAGACAATTGGTGCGTTTGTGCACCACATATACGAGTGAATATAGGCGGGCAGGGGTATGACGGCTGCAATTTCCGGTCTACGATATGTCGTCCATATAAACTGCACGATTAATAACATTGTTAAAATTTAACACGGTGTACGTAAGATATACAAACTAACACGTAACCAATATTAGAATCGCTTACCCCTTCCCCGGCATGTTGCTCAATCATAAGCCGGTATATCGGGACAGTGTAAGACCTCCCGACACCCAGATAAATACTCCACCTACAAAAATAAATTTCAAGTCAAATATAATCAATATAAAGAAATAGTCAATTAATAATAAGTTATATTTTATCACCTGTTTACTAGCGGATATACGTATGGTTGGTGGGTAACTAATGCCAATATTGGCATCCGATACAGAGCCCAGGACTACAATAGCGTAAGGCATCCACCTATGTCTACGGCCGCTGGCTTTGTCGTCCGACAAAGCTCACGGTACAACATCGCAAGAACTGCGGAGCCCCAACTATACGAGCGAGCATTGCTCAAATCGACCAATAGGGGTAGTCTGCGAATATGAACCCTATTATTGTTTGCACCGGGCATCGATACACCCCATGATGTGCATAATGTATGCTCGAGGCGCGACATCAACTCGCTCGCAGCGATGGCATCACCGTGATAATCGTTCATACTTCGCTCTCAGCCACGTAAACTTCAAGCCCGTAAAATTTTCTTCATCATCGCCGTACGAGTCCCCTAGTAGGCTCGACAAAGTGTAAATGGGTCACTATCGCCTTGACGCTCGTGCACGGACTCCCGCAATTAGGAGCCCAAGCCGCATCGCAACATCCTCTGGAGTGATTGTGCACTCTCCACACGGAAATGAAAAGTGTGAGTCTCGGCGCCAACGCTCGACTAGTGCGGATATTAAATCATACCGCAAAGTCAAATGTTCGGATCGATCTTTGCTTGACCCGAATCCAGCTTTTGCTCTATATACGGCATCAATCGTTCATCCGGGATTTCTTAGCCCATTCACCCGGCCCCTTAATACACAGTGCAGAGTCCCGATGATGTTAAATCGGAAAAATTATTATTATAACATAATTTATTATGTACCTATTTTGTTAATATAACCAATGATTAATAAATAACAATACATTACCAAATTATTAGCTGCGCTAAATATGTGTGGGCTATCACTAATCAATCGAGCCATTGCCGTATCGTATATTTAATTTTTAACCTACATAAAAATTTAAATTTATATTAAATTACAAAAAAATAACATGCCAATAAAAATAATATAGCAAAACATAACATATTTTAATATAACAAAAACATAACATAATTTAATATAACAAAAATATAACATAATTTAATTTATTATGTACCTATTTTAGTTTTTTTTAATATAAATTTAGTAAAAACCACTTATTTAGCCCTTTGTTTGTATTTTCCTTATTTTCAAACTCTATTACTTAATATAAATATATAATTTCCGTCTTTTATTATATTTTATATTATTTTAGCACTATTTTTTAATATATATATTTCTATTGATTAATAACTAAGGTAGGTAATACTAACAATAATAATAATTTTTACTAACAATAATAATACTAACTAAACTAAAATAATAATAATTACATTTAATCTAACAATAACAATAATAATATTTTTTTACTAACAATATACTAACTAACTAAAATAATATTTAAGGTTAAAAACTAACCATTGTCTTTTACTACCAATATACTAACTAAAATAATAATCAGGGGCGAAGCCAGGATAATTTTTTAGGGGGGCCGGATGAAATTTTAATTTTTTATAGTTTATATCTTTATAATTTGTAAAGGATTAAATCAAATTATTATAATTTTAGGGGGGGCCAAAGTGCAATTTTACCTTTATTAATTTAAAATTTTTTAAAAAAATTAAGGGCCTAAATAGCAATTTTACCTTTTAGGGGGGCCGGGGCCCATGACAGCCCCCCTGGCTTCGCCTCTGATAATAATTAGTGTTTTTAACTAACATAATAACTTTTATTACAATCTAACTAACAAAATTATTATTTTAGGGTTTTTAACTAAGTAACTATAATAATAATAACTAACAATATAATTAATATTGTAACTTTTTAGTAATCCAAAAACACAATATACTAACTAACTAACTAACAAAATTATTATTTTAGGGTTTTTAACTATCTAACTATAATAATAACTAACAATATAATTAATATTGTAACTAGTAATTCTAAAACACAATTTACTAACTAACTAACAATATACTAAATTATTATTTTAAGGTTTAACTAACTAACTATAATACAATATAATATAATTAATATTTAAACTTTTTAGTAGTCCTAATAATAACTAACAATATACTAAATTATTATTTTAAGATTTTTAACTAACTAACTATAATACAATATAATTAATATTTAAACTTTTTAATAATCCTAATAATAACTAACAATATACTAAATTATTTTATTTTAGGGTTTTTAACTAACTAACTATAATACAATATAATTAATATTTAAACTTTTTAGTAATCCTAATAAAAACTAACAATATACTAACTAACTAACAATTATTATTTTAATGTTTTTAACTAACTAACTAACTATAATAATAATAACTAACAACTTACAATATAATTAATATTTAAACTTTTTACTAATCCTAATAATAACTTACAATATACTGACTAACTACCTAATAATTATAATATTAACTATTAAATTTATTATTTTAGGGTTTTTAACAAACTAATTATAATATTAACTAACAATATTACTAACTAAATTACTAACTTTTTACTACTAATCCTAATAATAACTTACTAACTTAATTATTATTTCAACATTTTTAAACTAATAATAACTATTTAATAATAATACTACTAACTAAAGTAGTTTTTAAATATTTTTACTAATCTTAATCTAACAACTAACTAACAATAACTAAACTAAACTAAAATAACAACTAACTAACAAATAAACAACAACAAATAATAAAAAAATAATCAACACAATAAAAACAACAACAATATCATCCTCCATTATTATTTAAAAAAAAATTACATACTTCCCTCTATTTTTTTCTTCTTTCTTTCTTCTTTCTCCTCTCTTTCTTTTTTTCCGGCGCCGGCCGTCTTCCTCTTCTTCTTCTTCTTCTCCTTCTTCTTCTCCCCAGAAACTCAGCAGCTGCTGAAAGTTACTTCTATGGTCCCCCATTATATAAACCCCCCCAAAGCCAGAACCTGTCGAAACCACATGCAGGACCGGTCTTGTCACGGTGCCGCCTCTGCCAGAGGCACCATCGGTGCCGCCTGTGGCAGAGGCTTCACCAGGCTCCTGTCATTTCATGTTTCTCTTTTTCTGCCATTTCCTGTTTTTTTTCTTTTTCAGATGTTTTTTTTTTATTTCAGTGGAAAAAAAAGTAGGGGTGCAGAGGGTGGTGCCGCCTCTGACAGAGGCGCAACCACCCTCAGTATACCATTTTGGTAATTAACGGAAAAGGCACCCCAATTTGGATATTTTAATTTTTTTTTTGTATTAATTTGGTAAAAAACCCATATTTTTATCTTCTTATTTAAAATCTAAAAAACTGTAAGCTTATACTAAAATCTAAATTACACTTGACCATGGCCACTCGTCCAGATCCGAAGGCCTATCCAAAAAGTTGAATGATTTGAGAAAAAATATAGACCCGAAAATGGATTTAGATAAAAAAATAATGCCCGTTTTCTAAATGGGTTGAGCCTCAGGTATGATTTTTTTGGCCCGTGAACTTTTTTTCCCTGTTTTGCTGTTGTTATGTTGTTATTTTACTATTGATACGTTGTTGTTTTACTATTGTTCCGCTATTATATTACTACTATTTTGTTGTTAATGTTTGTATATTGTATAACTCTTTTTTTATTGATAATTTTGTTACTATTTTTGAGACATTTACTTGTTAAGTAGCTACCTATCTTAGTGTTATTTAAGTATAAATAATTTTTTAATGTATTTTCAATTTGTTGAGAAATATTTATTTTAATATTTTTAGTGTATTTGGTGTATTATATTTTTTAAATTTATTTTTATATAAAAAAATTCAAAAATAATTAATACTGGCGGGTCGGTTCGAACTCAGGTTTAACATTTTTAATTTAGATCGACCCAGCCCGAAAATGGGCCTAAAATTCTGCTTCAACCCTGTCCAAACTAGCCCATGATCATGTCTAATTTGAATCCAGTACACCATCATATACACTCTTCTTACTTTATCATTTCTGCTAATACAATATTTAATTTTTATGTCAATTTTTAGTAAATATATTACACAACTATTTTCACTCAAGATCACTAAACTATTCACAAGTTTACGTTGATGACATTTAACTTCAAAATGTTGCAAAATAATAATTAAACTATACCAAAGTTTTTATTTAAGTCATTAAACTATTTGAACTTTTTTAGTTAAGTCGCTATGATGTTAATTATTTTTTAGCCCGGCTAGCTAGGTCTAAGTGATGAGTTGACGATCAATTAGGTTGATCGATACCCATCGATTAGTAGCAGGGGCGAAGCCAGAACAATTTTTTAGGGGGGCCGGATGAAATTTTAATTTTTTATAGTTTATATCTTTATAATTTGTAAAGGATTAAATCGAATTTTTATAATTTTAGGGAGGCCAAAGTGTAATTTTACCTTTACTAATTTAAAATTTTTAAAAAATTTTAAGGGCCTAAATAGTAATTTTACATTTTAGGGGGGGCCGGGGCCCATGCCAACCCCTGCCTTCGCCCCTGATTAGTAGTAGAACATGCATTAGATCCAAATCGATTTGATAGTCAATGTCGAAGATCAAAAAATAAAGTTGTTTGAGTTTTGATTCGTAAATTCGTAACGTTTAATGTTGTTTCATGAAAAAATGAGCCATAGAAGAGAATAATAATGAAATATTTCGATTGGTGCAAGCGGAATGAATAGAAAATGTCATACAATAGCGACTTTAACAACACAATAACTTAAATGAAATATTTCTAAAAGTTTGATGATCATTTTGTAACTTTTAAAAATTTAGTGACTAAAATGTAAAGTTACTAATAGTTTAGTGACGTTGAGTGTAGTTTACCCATTAAAATAAGGTATTTTAATATTTATAAATACGGTGTTAAGATTATGTACTTTTTTAGGCTTAATATATTATTTGGTACATGTTTTACACTTGTTTCTATTGCGATACTTATTTTATATTTTGGTCTAATATGGTACCTATATTTGACAAAAACTATATATTTTGGTACTTGAAGTAACAAATTTATCTTTTTAGCGTCTAATTCGAGTTTTATGGTTGATCTGAAGGAAGTTATTTAGTGTTAATTGTGAATTTGTTTAATTTTGCTTTTAATTTGTCAAATACAATCCTATGGATGTAATTTAATTATTTATGATTGATTCGGCGAAAATTCATTGCTAATATTGTTAGCTAATTATGATTTTTTTTATTAGATAAACTCTAAACTCCGAATTAAACACTATATTTTTTGTCAAATTCAGGTACCATATTAAACCAACAAAAACACAAGCACCAAATTATGCATTAAGCCTTTTCTTTTGTAATTCATTTATAAGTTCTGATCATATCAGTTATTTTTTACATAATACTTAGAACTACTCATAGCCATCCCTAACCCTTAATAGGAGGATAATGCGCTTTAGTGTACTCGAACCCGCGTACTATTACACTGGCAAAATGCACATACCAATCGAGTTAAGACTCAATCAGCTAAATCTTTCGTTTTTAATTATACCAGAAACAACACCCTGCTTATGTCGAAGACTTTTGTACTTTTTCATAAAAAATTTTAATTAATAGTAAAAAAAATTAAATAAAAAATGAATGAATGCCATTTATCTAAACTTTTAGTTTAAATATTTAATATCAAAATCAAGGTTTTTAGAACATGATAGATGGTTGAACCGATCATTCACATGTTTCCAGTTCGATAAATTTGTTCAATTTAGTTAAATAAATTATTAAGAATTCATAAAATTAAAAAAATAAACATAAAGAAAATAGGTTCAACAATTTTTTTAACTTGGTTCAATAGGTTTTGAATGGTTTGTGAGTCAACTAGTCTATTCCCTCCCTCCAAATCAATGCTCTAATCGGTTCTTGATTTAATCGACCAATTCAATCCAGTTTAATAGTAGTTATATATTTTTAACAATTTATTTGTTATTATTTAATGTATTTTTAATATTTGTACTTACTATATATTAATCACTTGGTTAAGTTGGCGTCGTGGATGCAATTGGACCAATTCAGTTAATCAATGACTAAAATATCATTATTTTTAAAAAATTATATCATTTAATGATGTTTTTATTCTTTTATATTTTTATATAAAAAATACAAATAATAAATTTTGAAGTTGAAATACTATAGTTTTTGTATTTTTTATAGTAATTTTCAAAACATTTTTTAAATAAGTTTTAAAATTATTAAAACAATACTAATGTCATTTCTTTAAATTTTTCTTATAAAATATGGAAAAATATATATTTGCATTTGAAATACGTTAAAAAACCATGGAGATCCTCTGTATTAGGTTTCAGACCGTATTTTGCCCTATCTATTAAAAAATGATAAATTAGCCCATGTATATTAAATCAAAGAGTAAACTTGTCATCTTTTTTAAATCTTCGTTCACTTCTGCTATAAAGAATTGACATGGCTAACAGAATAATCAACAACATGTGGCACGCTGACATACAATGATCAGTTTTTAACAATAGAAGTGAAATGGATTTTCTAATAGAGTGGCTAATTTACTATTTGATCTAACATGTATGGACTAATTTGCCCATTTTTAGTAGACGGGGCAAAATGCAATCAAACTCCAGGTACAAGGATCTCTATAGTACTTTTATCGATCAAATACATGTTTAATAAAATTTATATACAAGTTTTTTACTACTCTATCTCGTGGTTTACATAAAATATTTTTTTTTCACCCACATCATGAGTATGATATAATTTAATTTATATTCTAGATCATTAAATTTAATATAAACTTCTTTATAAACCACTGTCTTTAATTTTATCAAATTGTATCGTTACCAAACTATATCTCTAATGTTGGTTGCATAATTCTAATTTAAAATATGTTTTATTATGTTAACGAAGTTTTGGTATTGTTGGTAAATGTTAAGACTTTGAGTATTAAGTATTCAGATTTGAGTTATATCATATGCAGTTACACTTGTGTGGTCTCCAATCTTATTATGTGTTTCTATTGCTACTGATTTATCTTTCCATCAAATCAAATTAGCTAATGGCGCGCGTTCATGAGCCTATGCTAAAGTTTCAATCAATTCTTGCCAATATCCGCGACAATAAATTAAGAACATAAATCCGGTAACCCAAATAAGATGTCCAAATAAGCACATCCACGCCCAGACTGATTAACTATTCATACCAAATGAGTTATACCCATTGATAAGTTGTAAAGAGTTTAACCATAAATAATCTATTAACCATCTTGTCAAATAAGTGGAATAATGGGTTATATTCGTGTTTTAATCTGAATCATTTTTTATTTTTCATTTGTCTGTACATGGTAATGGCTTGAATATGCTTTATAGTTACTTGGATAATACTTAGATTATATTATAGTTATAGGTGTTTTTCTTTTTTAAAATGACATAAATTTAGTTCCTAATTTTTACATTTTTTTTTCGATTTGATCTTTATTATTATTTTAGCTAAATTTAACCATCAACATTAAAAAAAAAACTAATTGTTTTTTAATAAAAATGTAACAGTCCGGTTTAGACCCTAGTCGGAACAGTAGTTTCGGAACCACAAATCTGAGTCAGGAAAATATTTTAATATTATTTTTTGTGTCTGCAGTATATGATTAAGCATGTGTTAAAGTTCCGTGAATTAATTTGTCTGTTTGTGTGCTTAATTTGAGAAAATGATTAAATTGCATTAAATGAAAAATTAGCATGATGTTTGTAAAAGCACCTATGCGTTATGGCTTTTAAATGTTGTGGCCTTATGAGGCAATTAAGCCATTAATAAAGTCAGTGGATGGCAAAGGACAAGTATGCCCTTAATGTTTATATGTTCATATGTTTAGTAACAAGGTTAATTTAGTAAATAGATTAATAATATGCTAGTTAATAAAACAAATGAAAATGTTAGTGGATGTGTTCATCCATTTTAGCTGAATTTGAAGAAAAGAAAAAGAAAGAACAAAAGCTTTCAAGGTTTCGGCTATGATTTGGCTTAATTAAGATCAAGAACCGAAGAAAATGAACTTAGATCGCGGGAAGTCGAAAGCGATCGAGTAGTCGAGTCCGTACGCTAACCGAATCTGAGGTAAGTCGATATACAAATAAATGCATTTGAATTGAGTTAATTGTGCATATATGAAATTCAGCTTGGGTTGAACATGCTTGAGATGTTATGTACATGGAATCCGAGATAGTATCGATAGTGTATCTATGTTCGAAAAGTCCCGTATGAACCTAGGAATAGATAGGGTAACATATGTCATGACATAGGTGTCCGATATGTGATATCATGTAAGACCACGTCTGGGATGTTGGCATTGATTTGATATTTCGTGTAAGACCACGTCTGGGACGTTGGCATCGATATGAGATTTACGTGTAAGACCATGTCTGGGATATTGGCATCGTATTGGTTCGTGTAAGACCCTGTCTGGGACAGTGGCATCGACCTTTGGTTACATGTAAGACCACGTCTAGGACGTTTGCATTGTACGACTATTCCGAGCATTCTGAGTATCCTATTTAGTTCCGAACGGTTCAACGGGCAAGTCTGAGAAATGAATGACTATGTGAGTTGTACATTTGTTTCAGGTACGTTGATATGTATGCTTTGTATAAGCATGAAAGGTGAGTAAGTATGTGCATTGATACAAAGGAACATTGGAGATATATATGTGTTTGAGATATGGGCAAGTAAGATACTTGAGATATGATGAATTGGTGAGCAATGGCAAACCAAGTGAGCCAAAGAGATTATTTATGTACTTGAAATGAAGATATGTTAATGAATTCTAATAGCTATGCTTACGATTAATTATATGTTAAGTTTATTTGTATATGGCTTACTAAGCTTTTGGAAAGCTTACTCTCTGTGTGTGTTTACTCTATTTTATAGGTCGTCAAAGCTACGAAAGGCTCAGGAATCGTCGAGGATCATCACCACACTATCAAACTTTACTTTGGTACTTTTGAATGTGTATATAGCTAAATATGACATGTATAGGCTAGCCATTTTGGAACATGTTTGAGATGTGTAATTAGCCATGTGATGTGGCTAGATAAATGTTAGAAATATGCATGAGTGATATGGTATATGAAGCATGTTTTGGTATGGTCTGATGGCAATGAAATGGTCTTATGTATGGTGAGCTTTTTGTTGAATTGATGCCATAGTGACTTGGTGAAATTGTGGATGAATCATGCTTGGTTCTACATGTGATTTAGTTGTGCAATTCGGTATACAAGTTGGCATGATTATAGATGAGATAAAATGGATTGATAGGATGATCATTTGGTGTGATATTGGTTGCCAATTGTGCTTTGATTATGTTTAATTGTGCTTGTAGGGATGACCCTTTGTGTGGGTGGCAATTTGGCCTTGTAGATGGCCTATAATTGCCCACACGGTTGAGCACACGGACGTGTGGCTCGACCGTGTCCCTCGTGGTTTCATTTGGGAACAAGTCAGGCTCGACCACGGGTAAGACACACGGGCGTGTAACTGTCCGTATAGTGCAAGTCAGGCTCGACCACGGGTGAGGCACACGGGCGTGTCCATAGCCGTGTGGACAAGTCATTATGTATGCCCTATTTTGACACGGCTTAGACACACGGGCGTGTCTAAGGCCGTGGGAGGCACACAGCCTACCCACACGGGCGTGTGACCTCTGCAACTTAGAAAAAATTTTAAATTTCTGAGAATTTTTGTATGTGTTCAGTTTAGTCCCGGCCCTATTCTAAAGTATGCTTGAGGTCTCGTTGACCTGTTTAAGGGACACTTTGATCCGATTGGTTGAATTATATTATGAAATATCCATAAAAGATTCTGTTTGTTCGGTAATGCCTCTTAACCCTAATCCGGCAACGGATACATGATAGGAGTGTTACATTTGGTTGGTATCAGAGCTACGGTTTAGTCGATTCTCGGACTAACGTAGCGTGTAAGAGTCTAGCTATACATGCCAAATATTTGAACTATGATAGTGTGATGAATCCTGACGTGTAAAATGTGTTTTCTGTATAATAATGGATCCCGAAAGAGCCGTAGCTGATGATGTAGAAAGCAATGCGCCTGATTCTGCTCAAGGGATAGCGCCATCTAATTTGAGATCGGCTACTAGCGGTCAAGAGGGAGAAGCTAAACAAGCTTTCTTCTAAATGGTGAGTGAGTGGTTCACTCAGTTTGTAAGAAATAATCCGACTGTTTCACAACCTCCGCCCCCGCCTAATCCCCCTCAGACTTCAGTTGTGCCTCTGGTTGCGAATTTGAATCTGTTAAATAAGCATCCGGTCGACAAAATTTGTAAATATGGGACTGAAGAGTTCAGGGCCACTAATGATGACGATGCCGAGAAAGTTGAGTTTTGGTTAGAAAACACAATCCGTGTATTTGATGAGATGCTGCTGAGCCCCGAATAATGTATAAAATGTGTTGTTTCTTTGCTACGAGATGCAGCTTATCAGTGGTAGAAAACCTTGATATCCGTGGTTCCAAAGAAACGGGTTACATGGGATTTCTTTCAGTCTGAGTTTCGAAAGAAATATATCAGTCAGAGATTCATTGATCAGAAACAAAAAAAAATTCTGGATTTGAAGCAGTGCCGCATGTCTGTCACTGAATTCGAACGAGAGTTCGTGAGATGAAGTCAGTATACTCGAGAATGTGTATCGACCGAGGTAATAATGTGCAAAAGATTTGAAGATGGTCTTAATGAAGATATCCATTTTCTTGTTGGGATTTTAGAAATAAAAGAGTTTGTTGTGCTTGTTGATCGAGCGTGCAAAGCTGAGGCACTCGGGAAAGACAAAAGAAAAGCTGAATCTGAAGCTAGAGATGTGAGAAAGAGATTTCTGAACAAATCATTTCAGTCTGCATCAAAGAAATTCAGAGATGAACAAAGCCGTTCAAGAGTTAATATGGGACATTCGAATAGAGATCGAGTTAGATCACAGTTGAGCTCCAAAGCTCCAGAAACCTCTATGGCTAGTGTTGGAAATATCTGATCCGAGAGACCTGAATGTAAGCATTGTGGTAAAAGACATCCGAGAAGTTGTAGACTAAATGATCGAGCCTGTTTTAGATGTGGATCGTTAAACCATTTCATCCGAGATTGCCCAGAGTCTGTTGAGCAGGAGATTGTTCAGAATCCGAGATCAGAAAATGTTTCAGCGAGAGGTAGACCTTCCCGAAATACAAGAAATATCAGAGGTAGTCAGAGAACTATGAAAGATTCAGTTGCGAGATCTGAAGCCAGAGTGCCTGCCAGAGCATATGCCATCCAAGCTCGTGAGGAAGCTTCATCTCCGGATATTATAACGGGTATATTTACTCTTTATGATACTTCTGTGATTGCATTGATAGACCCTGGTTCTACTCATTCGTATATATGTATGAACTCAGTATCCAATAAGACTTTGCCTGTAGAGTCTACTAAATTATTTATTAGAGTACCGAACCCCTTAGGTAAAAGTGTTCTGGTTGATAAAGTATGCAAGAACTGTCCGTTGATGTTCAGAGATGTTTATTTTCCGGCTGATTTGATGCTATTACCCTTTGATGAGTTTGATATAATTTTGGGTATGGACTGGTTGACACTACATGATGCTGTTGTGAATTGCAAAAGAAAGACCATTGATTTGAGATGTCAGAATGATGAAATAGTTCGGGTTGAGTCTAATGATTTGACTGGGCTACCTGTTGTGATATCTGTATTGAAAGCTCAGAACTGTTTGAGAAAGGGTTATGAAGCATATTTTGCTTATGTGATTGACTCGAAAGTATCTGAAAAGAAAGTGGAATCAGTGCTTGTTTTCTGTGAATTCCCTGATGTTTTTCCTGAAGAACTACCGGGATTACCTCTGATACGTGAAGTTGAATTTGGCATTGATTTATTGCCTGGTACAACTCTTATTTCGATAGCTCCGTACAGAATGGCACCAACGGAGTTGAAAGAGTTAAAGTCACAATTGCAGGAGTTAACTGATAGAGGATTTACAAGACCGAGTTTCTCACATTGGGGTGCTCCTATTCTGTTTGTGAAAAATAAAGACGGCATGATGAGAATGTGCATTGATTATCGTCAGTTGAACAATGTGACTATAAAGAACAAATATCCTCTGCCCAGAATTGATGATTTGTTCGATCAGCTTAAAGGAGCCACTGTGTTCTCAAAGATAGATCTGAGATTGGGATACTACTAGTTGAGAGTAAAAGATTCAGACATTCCGAAAACTGCTTTCAGAATGAGGTACGGGCATATGAGTTTTTAGTTATGCCTTTCGGACTAACCAATGCACCTACCGTTTTTATGGATTTGATTAACAGAATTTTCAGACCGTACCTAGATCGATTTATTGCTGTATTTATTGATGACATCTTGATTTATTCATGTGATGAAATTGAGCATGCTAAGCATTTGAGAATTGTTTTGCAAACTCTACGAGATAAGCAATTGTATGCAAAGTTCAGTAAATGTGAATTTTGGTTGCGTGAAGTTAGTTTTCTGGGACATATTGTGTCAGCATCTGGTATAAGGGTTGATCCGAGCAAGATATCAGCTATTTTGGAATGGAAGCCTCCGAAGAATGTGACTGAAGTCCGTAGTTTTCTGGGACTAGCTGGTTATTATCGTCGGTTTGTAAAAGGATTCTCGATGATAGCTACTCCGTTGACTAAATTGCTTCAGAAAGATGTGAGGTTTGAATGGTCCGATAAATGTCAGAAAAGCTTTGATTAGTTGAAAGCCTTTTTGACCGAAGTTCCAGTTTTGACACAGCCAGAAACGGGTAAAGAATTTGTGATATATAGTGATGCTTCATTAAATGGTCTGGGATGTGTTTTGATGCAGGAAGGCAAAGTTATAGCTTATGCCTCAAGACAATTGAAGCCGCATGAAAAGAACTACCCGACACATGATATTGAATTAACTGCAATTGTTTTTGCATTGAAGATTTGGCGTTACTATCTTTTCGGTGAGAAACGCTACGTGTTTTCGGATCATAAAAGTTTAAAGTACCTAATGACTCAGAAAGACTTGAATCTGCGACAAATAAGATTGTTAGAGCTGTTAAAAGACTATGAGCTTGTGATAGATTATCATCCGGGTAAAGCAAACGTTGTTGCTGATGCTTTAAGTTAGAAATCACTGTTTGCACTGCGTGCTATGAATGCTCATTTAGATTTATCTGGTGATAGTTCAGTTTTAGCTGAATTGAAAGCGAAACTGTTGTTTTTACAACAGATATGTGATGCTCAGAAAATTGATAATGAAATGCTAGCGAAACGAGCTCAGTGTGATTCAAACTCTGATTCTGAATTTCGAGTTGATGTTGATGATTGCTTGAGGTTCCAAGATCGAATTTGTGTTCTGAGAAACCCTGAGTTAATTCAGTTAATTTTGAATGAAGCACATAACAGTCGTCTATCTGTTCATTCGGGAAGTACAAAGATGTACCATGATCTGAAGCAACACTATTGGTGGTCGGGTATGAAAAAAGATATCTCAAAATTTGTATCGAAATGTTTAGTCTGTCAGCAAGTTAAGGCTGAACATCATGTTTCATCTGGTTTGCTACAACTGATTCTGATTCCCGAGTGGAAATGGGATAGAGTGACGATGGACTTTGTTTCTGGATTGCCTTTGACTTCGAGAAAGAAAGATGTAATTTGGGTCGTAATTGATCGATTGACGAAAGCTGCCTATTTTATTCCGGTACGATCTGATTACTCGCTTGATAAGTTAGCTGAGCTTTATATTTCTGATATTGTGAGATTGCATGGAGTGCCGTTATCTATTGTGTTTGATAGAGATCCAAGATTTACATCACGGTTCTGGAAGAAATTGCAAGAAGCTTTAGGTACTAAATTACATTTTAGTACAACACTTCATCCACATACGGATGGTCAGTCCGAACGGATCATTCAGATTCTTGAGGATATGTTGAGATGTTGCATCCTTGAGTTTGATGGTACCTGGGAGCAATATTTACTATTGATTGAATTTGCATATAATAACAGTTTTCAGCCGAGTATCAAAATGGCACCTTATGAAGCTTTGTACGGACAAAAATGTCGAACACCTCTGTATTGGACTGAGCTCAGTGAAAATAAGATAAACGGGGTCGATTTGATAAAAGACACTGAACAGAAAGTGAAAGTGATCCGTAACAGTCTGAAAGCAGCGTTTGATCGTCAGAAGTCCTATGCGGACTTAAAACGAAAAGATATCAAATTTGAGATCGATGACAAAGTATTTTTGAAAGTGTCTCCGTGGAAGAAAGTACTCCGATTCGGACGTAAAGGCAAGTTGAGTCCGAGGTTCATCGGACCGTACGAAATTATTGAGCGTGTTGGACCAATTGCGTATAAATTATGGTTGCCACTTGAGCTAGAAAAGATTCATAATGTATTTCAGGTATCGATGCTTAAACGATACCGATCCGATCCGTCACATGTGATTCATCCGTTTGAGATTGAAATCCGATCCGATATGACTTATGAGGAAGAACCGATCCGTATCTTAGCTCGTGAAATGAAAGAATTGAGAAATAATAAAATTCCGTTAGTGAAAGTGTTATGGCATCGACACGGAGTGGAAGAGGCTACGTGGGAGCCTGAAGACTCAATGAGATATCAATATCTGAATCTGTTTAACGGTAAGATTTTCGGGGACGAAAATCCCTAAGGGGGAGAATTGTAACAATCCGGTTTAGACCCTAGTCGGAACAGTGGTTTTGGGACCACAAATCTGAGTCAAGAAAATATTTTAATATTATTTTCTATGTCTGCAGTATATGATTAAGCATGTGTTAAAGTTTCGTAAATTAATTTGTCCGTTTGTATGCTTAATTTGAGAAAATGATTAAATTGCATTAAATGAAAAATTAGCATGATGTTTGTAAAAGCACCTATGTGTTATGGCTTTTAAATGTTGTGGCCTTATGAGGCAATTAAGCCATTAATAAAGTTAGTGGATGGCAAAGGACAAGTATGCCTTTAATGTTTATATGTTCATATGTTTAGTAACAAGGTTAATTTAGTAAATAGATTAATAATATGCTAGTTAATAAAACAAATGAAAATGTTAGTGGATGTGTTCATCCATTTTAGCCGAATTTGAAGAAAATAAAAAGAAAGAACAAAAGCTTTCAAGGGTTTCGGCTATGATTTGGCTTAATTAAGATCAAGAACCGAAGAAAACGGACTTAGATCGCGGGAAGTCGAAAGCGATCGAATAGTCGAGTCCGTACGCTAACCGAATCTGAGGTAAGTCGATATATAAATAAATGCATTTGAATTGAGTTAATTGTGCATATATGAAATTCATCTTGGGTTGAACATGCTTGAGATGTTATGTACATGGAATCCGAGATAGTATCGATAGTGTATCTATGTCCGAGAAGTCCCGTATGAACCTAGGAATAGATAGGGTAACATATGTCATGACATAGGTGTCCGATATGTGATATCATGTAAGAACACGTCTGGGACGTTGGCATTGATTTGATATTTCGTGTAAGACAACGTCTGGGACGTTGGCATCGATATAAGATTTACGTGTAAGACCATGTCTGGGACATTGGCATTGTATTGGTTCGTGTAAGACCCTGTCTGGGACAGTGGCATCAACCTTTGGTTACATGTAAGACCACATCTGGGACGTTGGCATTGTACGACTATTCCAAGCATTTTGAGTATCCTATTTAGTTCCAAACGGTTCAACAGGCAAGTCCGAGAAATGAATGACTATGTGAGTTGTACATCCGTTTCAGGTACGTTGATATGTATGCTTTGTATAAGCATGAAAGGTGAGTAAGTATGTGCATTGATACAAAGGAACATTGGAGATATATATGTGTTTGGGATATGGGCAAGTAAGATACTTGAGATATGATGAATTGGTGAGCAATGGCAAACCAAGTGAGCCAAAGAGATTATTTATGTACTTGAAATGAAGATATGTTAATGAATTCTAATAGCTATGCTTACGATTGATTATATGTTAAGTTTATTTGTATATGGCTTACTAAGCTTTTGGAAAGCTTACTCTCTGTATGTGTTTACTCTATTTTATAGGTCGTCAAAGCTACGAAAGGCTCAGGAATCGTCGAGGATCATCACCACACTATCAAACTTTACTTTGGTACTTTTGAATGTGTATATAGCTAAATATGGCATGTATAGGCTAGTCATTTTGGAACATATTTGAGATGTGTAATTAGCCATGTGATGTGGCTAGATAAATGTTAGAAATATGCATGAGTGATATGGTATATGAAGCATGTTTTGGTATGGTCTGATGGCAATGAAATGGTCTTATGTATGGTGAGCTTTTTGTTGAATTGATGCCATAGTGACTTGGTGAAATTGTGGATGAATCATGCTTGGTTCTACATGTGATTTAGTTGTGCAATTTGGTATACAAGTTGGCATGATTATAGATGAGATAAAATGGATTGATAGGATGATCATTTGGTGTGATATTGGTTGCCAATTGTGCTTTGATTATGTTTAATTGTGCTTGTAGGGATGACCCTTTGTGTGGGTGGCAATTTGGCCTTGTAGATGACCTATAATTGCCCACACACGGTTGAGCACACGGACGCGTGTGGCTCGGCCGTGTCCTCGTGGTTTCATTTGGAAACAAGTCGCTCGACCACGGGTAAGACACACGCAGGCGTGTGGATCGCCGTGTGGTGCAAGTCGAGCTCGACCACGGGTGAGGCACACGGGCGTTTCCACGGCCGTGTGGACAAGTCAGTATGTATGCCCTGTTTTAACACGGCCTAGACACACAGACACACGGGCGTGTCTAAGGTCGTGGGAGGCACACGGCCTACCCACACTGGCGTATGACCTCTGCAATTTAGAAAAAAATTTAAATTTTCGAGAAATTCTGTATGTGTTTGGTTTAGTCCCGGCCCTATTCTAAAGCATGCTTGAGGTATCGTTGACCTATTTAAGGGACGCTTTGATCCGATTGGTTGAATTATATTATGAAATGTCCGTAAAAGATTCCATTTGTTCGGTAATGCCTCTTAACCCTAATTCGGCAACGGATACGGGATAGGGGTGCTACAAAAAATATGGACTAAAACATTAAAGCTCCAAACATGGCAACTCGTATGACAATTCGCATGTACTTTATGTTAAATTTATGAATTTTTATGAAAAGTTCAATGTTTTTAATTTTAAATATATTTATAACTTTTAAATTATTCGTTAAAGTGACATATAAGACAAATACTGTCATATGAAGTACATGTGAATTGTCACACAACTTTCCACGCTAATGTTGTTAAAAATTTAATGTTTTAATCATCACTTCCATTAAAAAAAAAGTGAATTGGCTCTTTTTTAAATGTCAACGACCAAATTTAGCAAAAAAATAAAATAACAAGGGCCAAATTGATAAATTACGTAAATGTTGAGGGAGAAAATTCATTATTATGCCTTTTAATATACACCAAAATCTATTTTCGTATCTATATATAAAAAAAAATTATGGTAAACTTCCCAATTTTTAAGGTGCTTTCATTTTGGTCATTGCAATTTTGTCACTCAACTTTTAGGGCACTTTTGTAAGGCCCAATTTCAAGACCGGGGCCCAAATCAAAAAATAAGAACAGTCCAGGTCATTTATAATAAAGCTCAATAGGCCCAAATCTAAACCCTGGCCCAAATCTTTAGCCCAAAACCTAAAAAACAGAAAGCAGAAACCCTAGACGTTTTGTTTCTCGCCAGCACCGCCAGCAACTCCAACCAGCAGTCTCACGTTCGCGCACGTCTCGCTCACCTCCGCAATGTACGCCCCATGGCGTTGGTGCCTGCAAAATAGTAGGAGATTAGTTGTAAAAAATAAAAGGCTATAAAAGCCACTAAGATCAGTGTAAAAAGGGGGAAATTTTTTTTACGGAAACACAAGAGGAGTACAAAGATTTTCGCTAAAAAGATTCCAAAATCCGGATTTGTAAGATTTTGCTCTTTCATTATTTTTCTTTATTTTCCTCTTCGAATATATATACTGATATCTTTCTATTTTTATGATTTTTTCCCCCTTGAAATTACCGCTTTAAAAACAGTGTATATACACATAAAAATTACAAAAATAAAAATCTTACCTCGATTCCTCCGACCTCCACTATCGGTGCGTCCATGGCGAATTTGCTGCAAGGATGGGCTTGCCCTAGCAGAGAGAAGATGGGGGTTTCATTTGGGGATTTTGGGGTTTTCATTAAAATGAACTTGCAAAAGCAGAAGGGAGGGTGCCAACCCTAAAAAAATTTTTAAGAAAAGGGGGATTTTGGTTCTTGAAGCAGAAGGGTAAAAAATGAAAGGAAATTTTGTTTTTTATGCTTTAAGGCATTAATGAAACGGCACTGTGTAAAGAGGAGGGGTGGGTCCGCGCAATTTTACCCTAAATGGGTAAATTTTGCGTTCAGTCCTTTTCTTTTGCCCCTGTTTTAATTGCATCCTCTTCAGCTTTTTTCTTTTTTTTAAATTTTCCCCTGAAGTTTGTGCGCCGCTTCGATTTGGTCCGCATTCAGGCACAGTTTTTAGGGCTTGGAATAATTGCGTGTTCAGTCCCTATTAGCTGGCACGCATTTCAATTTCATCCTTTTTTTACCCTTTTATTAATTTTAATATTATTATTGTAAATATTGTTACTATTATTCTTGTTCATTTTTTTACCATTACTATTACTGTTAATTTTTTTTATTACTATAATCATATTTATTCTTAGTATTATATTTATTATTATCAGTACCCTATTTTGCATATATTACTATTATTATTATTAAAATCGTTTTTATTCTATTTTATTATATATGTAGTATATCTATTATTATTTTTCTTATCATTATTATTATCACTATTTATACTATTCTGTTACTTTTTTTTTACTATATACGTACATACTATTATTATTTTTATTTTTATTATTTTTATTATATTCACTATAATTATATATATATTATTTTGCTTACTTCTTTTTTTGTATATTATTATCATATCTATATTTTATTATCAATATACCTTTTTTACTACTACTTTTATTAGTGCTATTATTCTAATATTATTACTTTTTTTATTAATATTTTTTTTTAATTTTTGCTTATTGTTGTTATTATTCTATTATTCTATTTATTATTTTAGTTACCTTTTTTACTATATTCATTAATTCCATTGATAGTATTATAATTTGTTTTATTTATCACATATTATTTTTGTTATTATAACATTATCGTTTATTTTCCTTTCCCCCTTTTGTATTTACTATTATTATCCCTTGTTATTATCGTATTTACATTTCAACATTTTTTGTTTTTTGTTTTTTTTTTAATTCATAAAAAAAGGGTTTCACAAAGGTAATATTGCGTGTTTGGAAGTTCGAGAAATCATGCCCAATCGTGCTGGGCTTCGATTTTTCGTTCGTCTAGATCACTAAATATCCTTTAAAGATTTTGATCGTGTTTTTTGAAAATAAGGCAATGTTTCGTGTTTGGAAGTTCGAGAGATCGTGCCCAATCGTGCTGGGTTTCGATTTTCTATCCGTCCAAATGACCAAATATCCTTCAGAGATTTTTGACCAGGTTTTCTTAAATAAAGGCAATATTTCATGATTGGAAATTCAAGGAATCGTGCCCAATCGTGCTGGGTTTTGGTTTTTAGTTTGGCCAAATAGTGAAATACCCTTTTCAAATTGCAATACATGAATTTTGGAAATCATGAAATGATCTTGGTATCGAGGGTTTGAAACATCGTGTCCTATCGTCTTTGGATGTGGTATTTCATCTTTTAGACGGGAGAGTTTCGATATCCAATTCGAATTATCCAAACATTTTTTAAAGGACTCATATTTTAAAAATATTTTTTGATTTTCAATATTAGGACATTAATCAATCAATAAGGTACCAATTTTGGGCGTTGCGAGGGTGCTAATCCTTCATCGTGCGTAACCGACTCCCGGACCTGTTTTCTTAAAATTCGCAGACTAAAACGTTTTCAAAAGTGGCCCAATCGCACTTCAAAAAAAAGATTGGTGGCGACTTTATTTTCCTTTTAAAGTCGGCCCGTTTTCCAAACAAAAGATGGTTTCGACAGCTTTCATTTTAGTTATTCAAGCATTAAATCTCTAATACTCGCCACATCATGTTCATAATTTCATTTTAGTCATTCAGCTTCTGGGTCACTTTCATTTTGATCACCAAAATTATTTATTTTTAAGTATTAGTTGGGGCAAAAAGGACATTTAGAATTAAAGTGAAAAATAACTAAAATAGAATAATGCATTAAAAATTATCAAATCGTACTTGTTTACCCTTTTACCGGAAGTTCTATTTTCTCTTTTAAATTTGAAAATTTGAAAATTTAAATATCAAAATCAATTAATTAAATTATTGAAAATTTATTATACCTTAACAGTATTAACCAATTTGTTATTATAATATTGAAATTAATTAATTTAATTTCATTATAGAATTTACAATTTTATTTTAGGTTTCCAAATTAAAATAAACTCAAATAACTATCTTTAATAATGGTCTACAAAGTCCAAATTTCTTTTGATTATATGATAATAAATAAAAAAAACATTACAATTAACTAATTTTATTTTCCATGTCTAACAAAACCTACAACTTTTAACCGCTTATTTACTAAAACAAAAAACAAACTATTAAAATTAATTTAATTAATTGTAAGGATTTTTTTTTATTTCTTTCTAGCTTAGCATGGAAGATTCAAGATTATATGACAAATTTTTTTAAGTTTTATAGACAATTATTAAACATGATTTTTTTAAGTCAAGTTCGTAAAGGATAATCTAGAAATATAAATAATTTTTTTAAATTCAAAATGTAATTAAATTTATTAATTCCTTTATTACAGTAATAATAAATTAAATAATTTCTTAATTAAATAAATTATTTAATTGATTTTAATGTTTTGAAATTTAAAATTTCAACCTTAAAGAAAAAAGAAAAAAAGTTGAATTCTCAATAATTGGATAAACAAGTACAATTGTTTTTTTAGTGTATTATTTGAGTTTCTATTGGTTTTTCAATTTAATTCTTAACTCTTTTTTTACCTTGATCAAAATATTGAAATGATTTTTTTCGATAACCAAAATGAAAACTACTTAAAAATTGGGTGACTAAAATAAAAGTATAAACACGATGTCGACATGATTTCACTTGTACAGTTAGCCACCGTTAAGAAATTTTTTGGGTGACCAGAATAAAAATACCCTAAAAATTGAGTGACGAAATTGTAATAATTTTTTAATGATCAAAGTGAAATAACCTTAAAAGTTGGGTGACCAACTAAGTAATTTACCCTAAAAATTAAAAATATTCGAATTGCGCCGCCTGCTACAAGTTTCTATTTATACTTTTCAAATGGTAAACGTAAAAAGACATTCCCAGTACCTCTTAATTTCAAAATCAAGCAAATTGATCCCTCTCAAAAAATTGGAGAAACTTAATCTTTTCAATTTTGAAAGCAAGCAACTTAGAACAATTAATCACGGTGTTAATCTTTTTCATCACGTGTAAATAATTTTAATTGATATAAAAACAAATTTAACCCTTAATATTTACATATTTTGTCAACTTGGTCTTAATTCTAAAAAATTAATAAATTTAACCTCAACATTTACACAAATATTTTACGCTAAATTTGTTAAACCGAGGCCATATTGACAAAATGTCTAAACTTCAAGAGATAAAGTTGTTATTATAGCAATCAAAATTGCATAAAATTGAAAAACAACATTAATGTTGAGACTAATTATCCTTAATTTCTCACTTTCGAGATTGAAAGAGATTAAATTATTTCGAACTTTTTTGAGAGATCAATATACTCAATATTAAAAGTAAGAGGGACTGGAGAGGTGTTTTTGCCAATAGTAAACGAAACAAAAAGATCCTATGCAATCTCCCTTAACCAAATCCAAATCCAAATCCAAATGGACGATTCTCCTTCCATTGCGCGAAAAACCCGTTTTGCATTAACCACAGTTGTCTTCATTGCATTGTTCTTCTTCAGCATTGTTCTTTTCAGTAAACGCACGCTTGAGCCCTCCATTTCCGTTTACCAGGAATCTTTTTCAGTCCCCACATCGCACATTCACTCTTTAGTTCCCCCTTTTCCCGACCCACCACCGCCATCTCCGCCGCCACCGGCTGGCTCAGAGCCACTGAACTTATCAACCCACCAAGACCCCATTCCTTCAATTTCTCAAACTGTTAAGCTTGACTCTTCTTCAAATGCCACAAGCGTGGATGATCCGTTCTCTGCCCCAAAGAAGCAGAACCCACCTGCTGGTAACGGAGCTGCTCCAGAGAAACGGAACCCACCACCGCCAAATAACGGAGTTGTTCGCAAGGGTGAAGTGAAGAAGAGGGAAACCTGTGATCTTTACACTGGGACTTGGGTGAGAGATGAAGAGTACCCAATTTACAAACCGGGTTCTTGCCCTTACGTTGACGAGGCTTTTGACTGTCATGGCAATGGAAGGAAAGATTATGATTACTTGAGATGGCGGTGGAAGCCTGATGGCTGTGATCTTCCAAGGTATGTGTTCATTTCCTTAAAATTATATAATTTTACTGTGTATCAAAAGCAATTTCTCTTTACATTATACAAACAATTTATTGTAGTATAGATGCATCTAGTGAAAATGGATCATTGCTTTTTGTGGTCTTCAAATGTGCTAAGTGATATTTTCAAGTAGTACAAGTTGCCTTGGGGATCAGGGAAGGGTCTGCAAATATTGGAATCTGAACCCCAAATCTATTGAATACCTCATCTTAAGAATGGTTGTATGAATCAAATGAACTAATAGTAAAATACTCTTGCTAAATTAATGACTTTGTTTACCTAATCTTGCTGATCTAATGTCATTGCAAATTTGTCTTATTAAAAATTGGGATGGAATTTTTAGTGTATTTAGTTATATCTTAGGAAAACTTTTCTCTAAGGCCACACATGTGGAGGCCTAAGTGTATTGTTTGTCAATGATTTTAGTTAATCCCTAATTTCTGTGGCTCAAGTTGAATGTTTTGCAGAATTCCCTTTTAAAATTCTACAGTCAGTTGTATGCATAAATGTGTTATCGAGTATTAGAGTTATCTTAGGTCAATACTGGCTTGTAATGGGGTTAGCCTAAATTCTTTTTGTAGGGTTAAAAGCTATCATATTTGTTAGTCAAATTTTGTTTACTTTTTCTATGGTGAATTCTTCTTTCATTTTCAAATTCTTAGCAAGTTTTTACCTTTTCCGGTCGCATAATACTTTATATAATTATGTATTTTGTATTAAACTTCCTAGGTTATTTTTACATTTTTATGTAAAACTTATGGATTATTATAACTAGTGTATTTTGTCAAGTACATCTTTGGTTCTTTTGGACTTGTAAAAATATTTCTATTACTTTGTTAGTAACAACAATATAGGTGGAAATACTCTCTTTTGTACCAGTTCGGTGATAATAATTCTTCGAGGATGAGTTACGCTAGCTATCACTAGTGCTAGATTAGAACATTATGCTACATGAACTGTTTGCTTTGTCCTAATATACCTGCCGAGGCTGGTACTTCTTTGGCATTATAACTGCAAATAAGTATGAGACTTGGATACTCAAGATTCACGTAAAAGGATTTCCGAAAAACATGAAATGCCCATGTTGGTTAGATACTCTTATTATAGACCCCTTCTCGAGTCGCTGTAACATATCAAGGGGCATTCCTTGCTACTCCACTTAAGAACAAAATGTAATTTTGACTTTAGGAAGTTTTAGGAGAAAGCAATGTAGCAAGCTATATTGATCTAAGAGTGTGGAGAAGAGCGATATTCCTGGCAGCTTGCCCCCCAACCTGTGCATTTAAAATTCCCCCAAAGCTACAGATATTGTGTAAGAGTAGAAAAAGGCTAGACTTTGATAATTTTGGGCTCTAGAGATTTGGGCAGTCGCAGGAAAACAAAGGGGAAATCACTTGCATAGATAAACAGGAGGAAAGCCTTTCCTTTCAGCCTGTTTCGTTTATTTTGTGTTGGCATCAAACGGGGAAAGATGCTTAGTGCATGCAAATGCATATTTCTGGATTGTAGAATAGATGAGAATTTGAGTATTTCAAAGCTCTAAATATGCTAATAACTCGGATTAGAAGTGACCGAGGGTGAGTTATTGACTTTTGGACCTAAAGAAGAGGTTTATATTTTCTCATTTCATGCATTTTTTGTAATATTAACCTCGACTTGCTATCCTTGCTTAAGTTAAAGCACACTCTAATAGTTCATACAAGAACCTAAGAATACGATTAATACTTTCATCTTTAGTACTTTAAAAACTTTAGTTCATCTTTGAAGCTATAAATACTGCAAATTGATGATATCCTATTGCACTGAATTTCTGTTCAGTTTTGACAAGGCAGCCCTTTCACTTAACTCTATTGCTAATTAATGCCTGCTTAGCTGTGGTTTCTTTCTATTTAACCATGTTTTTCCTCACATTTACTTGCCGATTGCAAGATATTTTTATTAATTTACCAATTGAACTCAGGTTTAATGCTACGGACTTCTTGGAGAGACTAAGAGGTAAAAGACTGATGCTGGTAGGAGACTCAATGAACCGCAATCAGTTTGAGTCAATCTTATGCCTCCTCCACAAAGGCCTTACCGATAAGAGCAAAATGTACGAGGTCAATGGCAACAAAGTATCAAAAGGAAGAGGGTACTTTTTATTCAAAATCAAGGTAACAAGATGCTTGCTATATTTCTTCATTACTTAGTTGAATGCATTCTTTTAATGGCTACATTTTTCCTTTATACTTTCATTTATACGTTCTTTTAAAGACCACATTTTTCTATAGGAGTCCTCAAAATTGTCCATAATCTCTCGTATCTTTCATTAGGTTTCTTCATGTTTCATTAATTGGACAAGTGTTTTCTAAAGCATCTTTTTCAACGATCCTTTTAACTTCATCAAGCACTTAATCTTTTGAGTTGAGAGTATACAGTTTTATTCCAATAGCATATTGAGACCATGTATACATTATTTTATTTTTTATTTTGAAAAATAAACTAATTTCACCCGTGAACTGCTAATGGAAAAAAAAAAGAACTTTTACAAACAAATGAAACCAGAAAAAGGATTAAATGAAAAACAGCGGTTTGTGATTTCAAAACAATCTAAACTTCGAATTTTTTAGCAGGACTATAACTGTACAGTGGAATTTGTAAGGTCTCATTTTCTTGTACGACAAGGTTCTCGCACTCTATCATTAGATTTAATTGATAAGTCATCTCGTAAATGGAAGCGGGCTGATATTCTCATTTTCAATACCGCCCATTGGTGGGTTCATGGAAAGACTGCCCGAGGGTACGTTACAAATCTCACTACAATTATACTTCATACATGTTTTATTTTTATGCTACATTGATTAAGAGTTGCAATATCATAAGTCGAAAAATGAAAAGAAAAGTTACTTTTAGGGCGTGCTGTTGTACTTGGTAAGTGAACAAGTGGGAGAGATGGATAAAAGAGAATGTAAAAGTTGAAAGAAAATGAAATTTGGGTGTGTTTGGTAGAAGAGAAAAGTAAGAGGGAAAAAATAGGAAAATTCTCATTTTCTGTTACTATTAACAAAATTAAATCACTTAAAATCGAAAAAAAAAGATGGATGAAAATGAGAGTGTCTCAAGCCCTGTATATTTTCATGATAATCCTTCATTCTTGTTTTTCCATCTTAACTCAGTATGCTTTTATTTTCTTTTGTTTCATTTTTCAATCATAGCAAACAATGTGTGGAAAGAAATTTATTTTTTCTTTTCACTTTTCCATCTTTCTTACCTTATGGAGAAATGACAAATATGATTAGTTGATACAGGAGAAATTACTACAAAGAAGGTGATTATCTTTATCCGAAATTTGATGCTATGGAAGCTTATCGAAGAGCTTTGAAGACCTGGGCAAAATGGATCGATGACAATATTAAACCCACAAAACAATTGGTCTTCTTTCGTGGATACTCTTCTGCTCATTTCAGGTATAACCGAAACACACTTTATTACCATTAGACTAGCTTTGATCTCATTCCTTTTAGTGATTAAAAAGCTAGACCGGTTAAACTAGGAACTGACTGTCTAACCCAGTATAGTATCTAAAACTGGTAGAGAACAGGTTTAACAGGCAAACCATTAGATAAAACCATTTATATATTTTTAAAATCCGTAATTTTGATCGTGGTTGATGAGATTTGAGCAATTAACCTCTTAGTTTTATATTGAATATTGTACCATTAAGCTAAATGCATGTTTTTTATTAGTTATTAACTATATTTAGATTACCTAGACTGTAAACCAGGGTTTGACCCTCGGCCCGATTTTCTTAAGCTTGATTCCATTGCGAAACACCCCCCTTTCCCTTTTAAGAAAATCCATACAGGGAAATGAGATTAATGCTATTCATTATTGAAATGAAAATCCATAAGTATCTTGTGTACCATTTGATAAAAAAGGTTTGTTTTCATAGAATTCCTGCATTTAACATGCAATTTTATATAAAATATGCACCGCACGAGTGTATTGTATATACACACATATGCACATATACATATGTATATAGGATTAACTTGTGTTGGCTAATTAATTTCTGATCCTTGAAATAGAGGTGGAGATTGGAACTCAGGCGGAACTTGTCATGGGGAAACCGAACCAATTTTGAAGAGAGGTGCCTTTCTCGAAACCTATCCTCCAAAAATGAAAATAGTGGAAGAAGTGATTCGGGAAATGAAGTTTCCCGTGGCACTTTTAAACATAACAAGATTGACTAACTCTCGAAAGGATGGCCATCCGTCAATCTACCGCAAGGGATTAACAGAAGGGAAAAAAGTTTCTTCAAGGCATCAAGATTGCAGCCATTGGTGTCTTCCTGGAGTTCCCGATACCTGGAATGAGCTAATCTATGCCAATCTGTTTTTCAACGAACAATTTTCAAGAGGTAAAAATTAACTTCCAACATCTAGATTGGAGCTTTTTTATTAAGGCAAAGGGAGAGAACTAAGTAATTGTTGTAGCACAAAAATCAGCTCATGTTGGTAAAAATATCATAGAAGTCCCTGTACTAAGAGTCAGATTGTATTTTGCTCCCTTTACTAAAAAATGGGCTAATTAGTTCCTGTACATTAGATCAAAGAACATATTGGTCCTTTTTGTTAAAAGCCGGCGTGATTGATGGAGTAATTAGACAGGTATACGTGGCATACCATGTATACCTCATGTTGACATACATGTACTAGTTTTTAATAGTAAAAATGGAAGAAATTTTTAACAGAATGACCAATTTATTTTTTGATACAAAGACTCATTTGTCCATTTTTTATGAGAGGAGGTAAATGCAATCAGCTTGCTAGTACAAGAGTCTTCATGATACTTTTAGTGTTCATGTTCTATCACTGTTTGCAACAGGATAAACTTGGCACCAGTCTAGGAAGGACAATGAACAAATGTACAATACCCATTTCCGGAAATGGAACTGATGGGTAATATGGAAACTTTGTCCAGTTCGATAACCCGGGAATACAGGTAGTTACCAGAATTTCAAACGAGTTACTCATGTTTTCCATAGGAAGTGGTTGAGTGAAGAAAAATCCATGCATGATTGTCAAACACACATAATTATCCAGGTACAAAACCACAAGAGTAATAGGAACACTTACCAAATTTCTGTTCAAAATTCAAATAGTTGTAGCCAATTCCATGTACATTTCACATCATTCATTATCTGCCGACCATTTGTTTAAGTAATTTTATATTTAACATTTGGTAATTTAATAGTTTTTGTGGTGAATGATATTATTAGGTCTCTTATTTGATGCATGGTTAGTTTTTAATATTTATTTATAATTAATTATTATGTAAAATGTAAAAATGTTTAAATAAAGTCATTAGTGTTTATTTTCAAGTCCTTGCTTTTTTTTTTTTTTTTTTATTCAGTAATGATGTGTTGTATTATTATTCATGAAATTCATATACTAACGATGCATCAAATATTTTATCATTTTTAAATTTTGATTATACGGTTGAATCTAAATATAAGTGTGTTCAAAATATGATTTTTGTCATGTATTATACTTAACTCAAAGATTTGATCTCTGTATTTTAATTTGACAAAATTTTGGGTTTTAATTTCTTTATGATTACATATCAACTTATTAATAAAATCTGTGTTTTTTTTTTAAATATATGTACGGTCAACTAGAAGTAGAATCAACTGACTACTAAATTTAAATTGACTCCACACATTAATAATAGATGGGATAAACTTTAGATTTGTGCGATTTTATACATTAAATTTTAATTTTATTTAATATTTACAAATTGTTAACATAATTATTTAACTAATATAAAAATTGACGTATTTATTTCTTAAAATAAGCATAATTAAATTAAAATCAAAGTTTATATATCAAATTACAAATTAAAATAAAATAGATTTGATATATAAATTTAATATTTATCTTAAAAGTGTAAAACATAAAATATGATAATTAATTATTATAAAGAATTCATGTGACATAGATACCTTGTGGAAGAAGTAAATTTCACTATTTCCTTTCACTTTTTCTTCTCAATGTTTATCTGTTTTCGTGCTAAAACGCGTAAGGGCTCTTTAAAGTAAATTCTCCCTTTTTCTTCAACGACGAAAAATAGTATAATTTTAAATTTAATCCTTTTACTTTTTGAAATTTAAGAAGTTAATCCTTTTGCTTTAATTTATTAGAATTTAGTCTTCATACTTCATGAAAACTGATAAGTTAGTCAATTGATTGGCAAACACGTGAATTTGAATTGCTAATATTTACTAATTTGTTGCATATGAATTGTTTGGACAGATAATTTTTACAATTATACATATATAAATTACTGAACTGTTAATTTTTCAAGTTAACAATTCAAAGTAAAAACTTAACAATTTTACCGAATTGGGTAAATTTCTCAAATTTTCAAAAGTGAAATGATAAAATTTATAATTAGATCAAAAATATATTATAACAATAAAATACAAAAAAAAAACAAGTCAAGGTTCATACAAAATAAAATTATCTTGAAACTTATAAAATAAAAAAATGTCAATTTATGATTTTGATCCCTCTACTATGTCCAGAATTTGAGATTTAATTTCTATACTTTAGTTTGACATGATTAACTCTAATTTTTTTTAATGAAATTGTTCTACTAATGACATTATAAAAGTAGACGTATCAAATTATATCAATTAAAAGTACAGAGATTAAATCTAAAATTTGAGTATAGTAAAGGGACCAAAACTAAATTTTACCTAAGATATAAAAAAATGAAATAAAATTACGAATATGACAGGAAATGGCATATAAAAGCAAATGGCTGTGATTCGTATTCATTATTCAACGTAAGTATTTGGATTACATGCAGAGGCAACAAGTAAAGCATATTACTATAAACTTTATTATTTCATATTAATATATTTATTAAGTTAATACCATGGATTTACTTTGTTGCTTTGGCACATAGCCTTTATTCTCCTTTATTTTATGCCTTCACTTGACTGTCTCCACACTTCACACAATTTTGAATAATAATAATAATAATAACAAGAAGAATATGATTTGGTTCACACCATCTTTGCTTCTTGATTTGGTTTTGAGATGGGTAAAAATATGATATGGGTCCCTGTATTTTCTAGGAATTTTGGAATTTAGTTGGATGGGCGGTGTGTTTACCTCCGGTGAGGTTAAAAACAACGATGGCGGTGAGATTAGAAATAGCGGTGGGGTGTGTACTTGGATTCGAACGCAACTTTATCGGGAATGTGAGAATAGAAAATGACTGTTGAGAATAATAATAAATTTATTATAATTAAAAATAACTCAAAAAAGTTATTTTTGTAAAACAATTCTCCATCCGAGTAAATTTACTCCCACCGGAGCATAAAGCACCAGCCAAATTTGAGGGGTGTACGTGCAATTCAACTACCAGACCGCACTTCACCACAAGTGGAAAAAGGGAGTTGCTTCACCGTTTAAAAGACATATACCCTATTGATTCCATCTCGGATTTTAAAGTTCAGGTTAAATTGTTAGTATTGTTAAATTTATCGGTGAGACATTTTAAAATAAAAAATACTCACTTAGTAGCAATGTAACTAAAAGACTTAAATTTAACAAAACAATTTTAACAGTGTTAACTGTTGGACCTGAATTTCGGAATAGGAATAAAAGTATAAAGATTAAATTCCAAATTTACAAAGAATATAAGGATTATGACATATTTTAACCTTTGAGATAATATGCTTTTCTCCACTATCGATTCTATCATCTAAACTTTTAATAGCCGTTGATTAAGTTGGTGTTATGAGTCAACCGATCGTCAATTCAATTAAGAAATGACAAAAGAGACCATTCATTTTACAAAATACTCATATCACTATAAGGACACTTTTGTATTTTCATATCACCATCTTTGCTTATTTATTGGGATTTTGAGATAACATGCTTGTGTTTTCATATTGTTTAAGCCTTTGATTGAGTCGGTGTCATAAATTCACCGAGCATCGATTCAGTTGGAAAATGACAAAAAGACCCTTCATTTTACAAAGTAATAATGTTTGTCTTTTTATATTTTCTATAAATTAATAAAAACTCACCCATAGAAAAAATTGAATAAAAAATACTATAAGTGTTTTTTTGGTGAATTATAATAACAGGGCAAAACTCGAATAACTAACGCGACTAGCATGACTCGAACCCAGGCCACACCTGGGGCGATGAACTTTAATATTTCATCCAATATTTTATTTAATCTTTAATAAATATAATTGTTATATAATATTTGTCCCATCACTTCTATTAAAATTTCAAATTTATGAAGTAATTTTATTTTTATCTAGTTTCTTCTTTGGCCACCAAGTCCAATAAAGTCTAATCAAGAGGATAAGTAAAACAAGCCGAAATTAACAAAAATGGGGTTAATTCACCAAACATCATCAAATTATCATTTATATGCCAATTTGATCCTTAAATCTCAAAACATTTTAATTGAGTCCTCAAATATTAGAAATTTAGTATTTTACCAATTAATCATTCTATTAGCCTAAACCTGGTTTTAAGTTTAAATACCAATTCGAGTTTGAGGTTGAGTATTTTTTAAACACGTGGATCATATCTAATTCTAATCCGAGTTGAGTAATAAATTTAATATCCGAAATAAACTTTATCAAAAGAAAAGGGTAAAAGCACCATGGAAGCTCTTATACTATGAGTCAGGTTGTATTTTTGTCTCATTTACTCAAAAGATAGGTAAATTAGTCATTACACGTTAGATTAAAGAGTAAACTAGTCATTTCTGTTAAAATTTTCATCCATTTCTATTGCTAAAAACCGGTGTGATTGATGAAATAACCAAATAGTTACACATAGCAACGTGCCATTGTACCTTAAGCTGACCCACATGGACCAATTATTAACAAATGGACCAATGCGCTGTTGAATCTTACGTATAGAGATGAATTTACCCATTTTTTAAATAGAGAAAACAGAATATAATCCGACTTATAGTATAAGAACTTTTACGATATTTTTAACATATGAGAATACTCTCGTGTGTGATGATGATATTAGGTTCAATACGATGTTTTTTTACACCTATTTTGAAAATTATTGGGGAATAAAATCATGACTCGGATTCGTTGATAAATTAAGATGAAGATCGAAGACCTTTTCTGGTGAATATACATTATTATCACACGGTAGCTTCTTAGAGTCTAAAGTGGTTGCACCAGTTGTAACGAATAGAATCTAACTCCAGAGAAGAATTTGCTTTTTCAACCAAGAAAAATATAATAAATAAAAATATTCTAAGTACTATTTATCCTTTTTTTTTTTCCTCAAAAATCTGCAACTTGGATTGTCGGCCAAATATATATATAAATGAATAAAAGTCCTATGCATGTAACTTTATTAAGAGTAGGAATGTTGCGGGTGGAGAAAAATGTGGGTTCGAGTGTGTTACAACGTATTATTCTCTTATTTATGGGTTGGGGAGGGCTATGAGTAGTTGCAGGTATTGTATTAAAAAGAACCGATATGATAAGAACCTATAATGAGATTAATGTTAAAAAAAGCATGGATCAAAGAGTAAACCAGTTTTTTTATTGAAAATTTTATCTATTTTTACTGGTAAGTGCTGATACGACTAATGGAGAAACAAAAATGTGACACTCGGTGTGTTACGTGTACCCCATACTAACATGGGATTAATTCAAGCAACTAGTGTAAGTGAATTATTGTCATTTAGGGTTAATTATATCATACGTTCCCAAACCATTAAAAACGTTTTGATCGAGCTATTGAAGTATCGATAATATGATGTAAAACATTTTTATAACAAGCAATTCAATATAAACAACTTTGATCTAACATTGTTTTCGGGTTAGAATTTAACACCTAAGTTGATAGTTAGGCTAATAAGAAGATTTGTTAAATATAATATTAGAACTTGAAAAACCCAATTAAAATATCTTGATGTTTGGGACCTATTTATAATTTAGCATAGTTCTGGACCTTTGGAGACCCCTGATGCAATTAACCCTATTATTTAAAGTGAGGAGAGAAAGAGGCTTAAATGCAACATTAGCTCTCAAACCATTTTTTTTCTACTTAATACCCTTTTTTATTATCAAAAGTGGTAGTTAAACTATTAATTTTATTTTATTTTACCCAAAATATAATACCGACCAATAAAAGCACAACACATGTCGAATTCTCAGTAGACACCATATATTATTTAGTAAAAAAAAATTGATATCAACAAGTGTTGGACGTAATGATAAAGCACATTACACTTCTAATAAGAGAATGCGGGTTTAAACCTTGAATATAATAAAATGGACCGTAAAACAAACATGAATAACATAAATAAAAAATAAACTTAATAATTTACATACCACTTTTAATAAAAATAAATAAATATCTAAATAAAAAAAAAACAATATGACTTGAGAATCAATTTTATATTTAAGCAGAAAAAAGAACATATATAGATTCATTTTCCTTTATTTTTTTTATAACCCACGGGCCACTTTATTATTTATATTACACTAATAATTCTCAAAAAAAAAAAAAAAGCAGCTTGGATCAACATCAAACAAATAAACAAAAAGTACAAACATATATTAAATTGAGTGAAATTATAAAATTTTTGAGAGATTAAAATGTAATTTTAATAAATATTTATTTAAATTTTTATTATTTTTAAATGAATTAAATAGATTTTTTTTTTAGATTTGAAGAGCCAAAGTATAATTTTGTAATTTTATTATTTCTAAAAGAACTCAATTGAATTGAAAATTTTCATTTTTAAACTAAGGGCGAAGTTAGAAAATTTTTTGGGGAGAGTGGAATTAAATTGTGCATTTTCTATTATTAATTTAAAAGTTTATCAACTATAAAATTGAATTGAATTATTTATTATCATTTTGGGGACTAAAGTGTAATTTTATCATTACTAATTTAAAATTTTATAAACTATAAAGGAGTCTAAATGAAAACTTTACATTTTGAGGGGGTCGGAGCCCTGTCCCGGGGGGTTGGTCGGGGCCCATCCCTTTTGAAATGAAAAAAGTTTCATTCAGGCCCTTTATAATTTATAAAATTTTAGATTAATAATAGTAAATTTACACTTTATCTCTCTCAAAAATGATAAAATTTTAATTTTATTCTTTAAAAATTATAAAAATATAGACTATTAAAATGATGAAATTATATTTTTACTATTATAAAAAATATACTATTTAATTTTAATCTTTTATTTTAAACCTTATAATCGAACTCAACTCTAGATGTCTTTATTCGATTTATTCAAGGAAGAGTGATATTCAGATAAAATCGTTTCGAAATAAATTTAATAAAACAATTAATTAGTTTCAAAAAAACAAAAGAAAGTGGGTGACACCTTTTCTTGTAGAGACCGCAATACAGATATCTATTTGAGGACAAGACACGTAATAGCCTCTTTGCCAGAACATGACAGACCTTTCATGTCTTCTTTCGGTTGATAACACGTGTCCACTTTTTGTCATAACAGGTATTAGCTTGTACTGGTTTCTTTTTTAAAAATTATTAAAATACCGATTTGATGGATTAACTCGATTCTTAATTTGAACTGATTCTTAATTATTAAAGTGTATATATCGCTTTTAGCAGTTTTAATTACGTTTAAGACAAAGTTTCCTCTTTTCTTTATTTATTGATTAAAAAATTAGTACACGTACTATAACAACCAAAAACAGAAGTTTGTTCAAAATATTAAGAATAAATTGCTAAAATAGTCACTTTTATTTATTTCATATTACGTTTTAGTTATTTATGTTTATATGTTATAATATTTTAGTCATCGAGTCATTAATTACCGTTAATGGTGTAACAGTAAGTTGATGTGATACGTTAAATCATCATTTTAAATAAAAATTTCAGGTTAAATTATACAATTGGTCCTCATAAAAAAGTTTTAACAAATGGAGAAGGGAGGAAAACAGAAAAAGAAAGAGAAGAGAATAGAAAATAAAGATAAATAAATAAATTGCTCAGAATAAAAAAAAATATAGGGACCAATTTGTATAATTTAACCTAAAATTTTTATTTGAAGTTATGATTTAACGTGTGACGTCAGCTTACCGTTATACTATTAACGACAATTAATGTTCATTGACTAAAATATTATAATACGATAACGTAAATGACTAAAACATAATATTTCAAAGATAAATGACTAAAATGTAACCTGAGACAAATAAAAATAACCATTTTAACAGTTTACCCAAATATTAATCAAATGGATTCCAAAAAAATTAAGAAAATCTAAACTTTATTCTAACTGCAGTTGTTGGTTCAGTTTTATTAAAAATTATTACACGTACATGTAACAACAAGAAAAGGGATTTTTTTTTTTTAATAAAAAATGGAAAAAACTATCATAACCGTTCATATACTATATTTTAGATTACATTTTGGTCCTTTTATTGAAAATAGACAAGTGGTAAATGCATCATAATAATCTTTATATTTTTTAAATTTTGAAATTTTAATTTTAACACAAATAATAATGGTTAAATCTATTAACTATTTTTTTTAATAATACACAGAGAAGAACTGTTTAAAGGGCCTAGAAAATTATGATTTTTCTCTTGAAATTTTCTAATTAGGATCCCAGAGAATTTTGAAAATTCTCATTAATCTCACAAAAAATTTAAAAATTTTAATTAGACGTAATTTTTTTAATTTTTTTACTAAACTCTTAAATTTTTTGAAATTTTACTAGCCCAAAATTTAATCCTGGGATCCAAGATTGGTAGCGACTCCGTTTTTCTTCTTAAAGTCGGCCCGTTTTTTCAAACAAAAAAATGGTTTCGACAGTAATAATAGAATTTAAATGCTAACAACTTTTTTAACTTAAAATATTATGTTGTAGGTACGAGAACTTAGATTCAATCTGAAGCAATCCCATTATGAATTTTAATTTTTTAATGATTAATAACCTCACACCTAAGACCGAAAGAAAACTTGAGAAGAACCGTTATTTTTGGGCCGCATGTGTCGGCCGACCAGCCAGGCATGTGCGGCAGCATGGTTGAGGCGTATTTAGTCCATGCCGCACGCCTTGTCCACCTGCTTACGCGCCTCCACCGACCCACAGTCGGCCATTAGAGATGTCAATGACTACGCTATTTCATTATATCCAAAACATGAAGTTCGTGTCTATATTCAACTCTTATTTTGTTACAAGTAAAATTACAACATTGTTAAGTGATTAAACAATTTAATTAATTGTATTAACAATTTTAATTAGAATTAATCATTATAAATATTGAATTGATTTTTTCTTTTTGGAGTAATGTTCACTCCCAGCTCTTAAACCGGATTCGAACTCACTTTTTTTTAGTTGTTGCAATAGTAGTAGTGTCAGTTGAGCAAATGCTCAATCGGCCTGAATTGAATAAATTAACTCGACTCTAATTAAATTGTAACAAATGCCTCCAAACTATTATTTTCATTCTAAATTGGTCCAAAAACTTTAAAACTTTCTAATTGCATCCTACAAACTATCAAGATTATATCAATCAAGTCCCTCCATTACTAAAACCGTTAATTTCCTCGTTAAGTGACACATCATATCTTTTGTGGCATAATTTAAAATTAAAAAAAAAGTTATACTACATGGGATCTAATGTTCACTTAACAGTGAAACTAACAGTTTGAATAACAAAAAGGCTTGATTGATATAACCTCAAAAATTCAGAGAGATGAAATTAAAACATTTTAAAGTTCAAAGATCAAATTAAAATATAAATAATAGTTTGGGAACATTTGGTGCAATTTACTCTTTTTTTTATAATATGTTACTAAATTAGAACAGCCCTTTGCAATATTATTCATAATATCAACTATATATATATATATATAAAATGTTTGGTGGTGTGATCTTTGTTTTCTGTTTTTACCTTATTTTTCTGTTTTGTTTTAAATTAATTCCTACTCGTTTTTAAATTGATTTTAGAGTTTCTTAGGCTCGATTTAAGTCTCGTTTTTTGTATAATTAGTATCGTTATCGAATATTTATTAATGATTGATTAAATTAAAATTTGAGTTGAAATTGCAAATTCTTGACTTGTTGTTTGCTGTAGCATCCCATGAGAGAGGTGTTACATTTACTTGGTCGAATTTGAAAAAAAAAATATTAGGATTTTGGGTCGATTTTTGGGATATTCAAGGAAATAAGTCAATTTTTAATATATTTTTAATTAAAAAGATGAATTAAAAATAAAAAACTTGAAAACGACATACCTATTAATTAAACGTTATGTTTAGAAGAAGAATTGAACTCGAGATTCAAGGATAAAATAACTATTAATTGACCATCTAACCAATGAAACTAATGTGTTAAAGGTGGTAATTAGAAATAAAAGTAAAGCTTGAAATAAATGAAATAAAAATACAAATGTAAGTGGGAAAAAATTGAACCTGGAACTCAACGACAAAACCACCGACATTTAACCATCTGACCAAAGGAGTTGACGTGTTAAAAAGTCAGAAAGTGTGCCCCGTAGGACACGTTTTCACTTTTCTTTTTAAAATTGACCTATTTCCCTAAATATATCATAAATCGACTCAAAACCCTAAATATTTTTTAAAATCAACATTTTTTTTCAAATTCGACTGTACTTAATCTAATAAGTTTAATTCTCTATTTCATCCATTCACTTTGTGCAAATTAAGAATTTAGTCCATCTAATTTTAAATAAACTAAATAATTAGTTTAGTTATTGATAAACACATGAAGTTGAGCAACAATTTTTGTTAATCCGTTGCATATAAATTATTGATCCGTTGAATTTTGCTTCTTCTTTTTTTTTACACAATGTTCAGAACTATCTATAGTTCCTCTACAACCCATAAATAGGAGGACAATGCGCTTCAGCGCACTCGAACCCATGTCCTCTTATATTGGCAACAATATACATACTAATCGAGCTAAAATTCAATCATGGTATTAACTTTTTTAAACTAATATAAAAATAAAAATATTATTTTTCTTAACAATTTTTAAATATAAAATATTTTACTCTAGTTCAAATCTCTATAAATGTAATAATTATTTTATTTTCATGTTTCTATTATAACAAAACAAGTGCCAAACATGTTTTTTTTAATCATTGAAAACAAATTTTTTTATTTGGATTTACCTAATATGTTTTTCAATTATAAAAAAAAAAGAAATTTTAAAATAATATTTTAAAATAAAAAAAATAAAGAAATATTTTTACAAACTAAAGCGAGACTTAGGGTGGGTTTGGATGAGCGATTGAGTGCGATGCGGTGCGTTTAGCTTACTTTTTGTCTCACGCTACAGTATCGCTACAGTATCTAATCTCACCGCCACCACTATTTTTACACTAACCGCAAGTAAACACACCGTCCATCCAAACCCACATTTATTATCATAATTTTAAATTGAAAATAAAAAGTTTGACCCTTGTGTTTGGCCCACTGTTCAGCAAATGTTTACCTATAAAATTTATTCGGGTTTGAGCCTCCGATGGAGCAAATGTAGGGTAGTTGCAATGATTTAAGTTAATTTAATGGTAAAATTATATTTCAATCCTTCTTAAATTTTAAAATTTATTTATGTGCTATCTAAAAATAAAAATTTTATAATTGTAAAATTTTATATTAATATAATGACAAATTTTCATTTTTAACTCTCTCAAAATTGGGCAAAACTCCAGAAAATACCAAAAAATAACAAAAATTACCGGAAAGTATAGGGTTGAAAATTAATGACCGGAAAGGGCAATTTCCCCAAAATCGCGTCCCCGTCGGTAGCGTTTTTGGGAAAGGCAGACTAAAGCGCGTCCCGGGGCGCTTTAGGCCACGCCAATAAAAACGCGCCCGCGGACGCCGCTTTTGCGACGTGGCCTAAAGCGCGCCCCGGGACGCGCTTTAGGCATAACGATCAAAATTTTTTTTGACCGTTGGGCCCCAACGGTCAAAAAAAAAACCCTATAAATACCCCCAACCCTTCATTTTTTCACAATTCAATCCTCTCTCATTTTTCTCTCAATTTGCTATCAATTTGCTCTCAAATTTCTCTCAAATTTACGCTTAAATTTCAAAATAGTCCTTTACTATTTATAAAAAGCCCTTTATAATTTTTTTAAACCTATTTTTGGAAAATTTTTAAATTATTTATCTGAGTACAATGGTAGGGAATTATGTCGCCTAGGCGAGAACCACATTGCCGTCGAAAGAAAAGAAAATGGTAAGTTTGAATGTTAATTTTTCAATATTATTAAATTTTTAATTATGCAATTTTAATTAATTTAGAATTTTATAATTTTATAATTTTTAAACATCAGTAGATCGGGTGTTGCAATGTTATATTCGCAACATGCCCGGTCCCCATCGCCATTGATCGAGAATTACTCGCGGAAGCGGGTTTTTGCACGTGGCCACGATAGCCGGGGTTCAAGTTGGAGCCGCCTTTGATCAAGTAGCGTTGATAGAGAGGTGGAGACCAGAGACGCACACTTTCCATTTGCCATGCGGAGAGTGTACCATCACCTTGGAAGATGTGCGATTCTGATTGGGATTACCGGTGGGCGGGTCGGTAGTCACCGGGTCCGTAACATCTCTCGATTGGATGGCGTATGCTACGAGCTTACGGGTGCCATTCCGGATAAAATTCAAGGAGCTCGGATCGATTTGGCTTGGTTACGAGACGCAATCCCGCAAATGAATGAAGGTTCGATCAAGAAGAAAGAATACGGTATCTGCGCGGGCATACATACTTGAGATAATTGGAGGCTATCTCGATGCCGGACCTCTCTAGAAACCTCGTCCACGAGATGGCTCCTCAAACTTGTTGATTTCAGAGCAAGGTGAATTGAGTTGAAGGTCCGCCGTGCTATCGATATTATACCGGAGATGTGTAGGCGGCGTTTGCCGAGTAAACAAAAAATCGGAGGTTGCCTATCACTCTGCGCAGTCATGGGCATGGTTTCGATTTCCATTTTTACGTCCTCGAGTCGACTCACCCATATTCATTCCCACCGATAACGAGGTAAATTTAATATTATATTTTACAATTATGTCGTATATTTATAGTATAATTGCATGCTAAAAGTTTATTTAATTAGGTGGAACCATCCGAGGAGCGATCATGTTGGAATACCTAACGCGCTTGAGGATATCGGCTCTGTTGGACCAAAGGTCGGAATCACAAGTAAGTGTCGAATTTCGTTATTATAATTTAGTATTTCGTAGGTAGTGTCTAATATTATGTATATAACTAATAAGTTGGTAATGTTAATATAGTTTCAATGGACACCGTGACGAGGATCCCGAAATTGAGGGCGATAATTCGGAGGAGTATCTCCAAAATCCGAACAGTTGGCACGTTAAGGTCCCGCTAATCACCTACTCAACCGTCGAGATGCACCGATCGGATCGGGTTCTGCGGCAATTTGGATGCGGTAACCGATTCCGTGCCTCCCGAGGTGCTCGATGATGAGCACAAAGTGGACTTACTGGCGGCAGCACACCGGATTGGCCAAGATTTTGGTCGAAACATATCGAGGCGTGGGAGAACCGGTATGACTTTATACCTAACCGGAACCGATCATAGTTCCGAGTTAGCGTGCGTCTTGGAGTACATGCCATGGTTTAGAATCCATGGCATGCCGTATCTGTTGTCCGGATGAGGAGAGGCAACGGCTAATTCGCGGCGAAGGAAGGAACGTCCGGGCCCTTTACATCGAAGGAGAATGGATGATGAACCGCCCAAGAGCGCGTACGACACACACCGCCCATCAACAGCGCCTACACGATCCACCGCCCATCAACGCTTACTACACACGATCCACCGGGCCCATCCGTTCAGCTAACAACACCGACATCACAAAGATCCACGCTTTATGCCGTGTACGCATACCTTGCCCCTTATATGTATCCTCCTAACCCATATATGTTTCCTTTTCCTTGTCCCACCCCAGGTTGGAATGCATGGCCGAGTTCGAGTCCGTTCCCGACAACTCCCGTTGGCCAGCCGATCGTGAGACCGACTTCGGGTGTGGGATTAGATGAGGTGCCGTCGGGGAGCAGTAGTTTCTACCAGGCTCCTTCACCGTCACGGATGCACGATCACCCGCCGTGTGGTTTATGCAAACACCTCCGGGGTCATTATTTTATCAAGGTGGGTCATCATCGCAACACCTAGAACCAGACCCACTTCCGGAGGAACCCGAATCCCCGCCTGAGGTTCCACGACCCCCGCCGGAAGCTAGAAGAAGGAGGAATCCAGCGCGTAACCGCCGACCACCCGATCGTGGTAATTTGGTTCCCACCGGCATCAACATTGATTAGGATAGGCTTTTTTATTTTATAAATTGTAATTTAATTTTTTTATTCTTTGAATAAAAAAAGTTGTTTTTTAATTTGTGTTTGTAATTTAATTTTAATATCAAAAGTTGTGTATTTTTTTTGTATGTAATATAATTTGAATTTTTTAATAAAATAAAAAATTATTTCCTATTTTATATTCTTTTAATTTAGTCCTCTTCACTAAAATATAATTGAGTTCTTTGCGAAAAATTGAGTTCTTTGATAAAATAAAAATTATTTCCTATTTTATATTCTTTTAATTTAGTCCTCTTGACTAAAATATAATTGAGTTCTTTGCGAGAAAATTGAGTTCTTTGATAAAATAAAAATTATTTCCTATTTTATATTCTTTTAATTTAGTCCTCTTCACTAAAATATAATTGAGTTCTTTTATAAACCGTTCACGTAAATTACATAGCCAAAGAAGAGACAAACAAGCTAATAACACGGTCAACTATTCCGATTTGGACACGAAGCGAGATGTATGGCCCGGTTCCTACACCATCCGCACACCGCTTACTTTGGTTGGTCGGTTCTCGGATATCCATATTGTTGCGTATTCTAGTCGAGGAAGGTCGACCTTTTGGTTTTCTTTCCTCAATTCTCTATCCGGCAACAGCTTATACGGTGCACGCGATACCGATGGCCACTTACGTTCATCCGGGGATGGGTGGAATACGTGTCTCCACACGTTGTACATGTTTTCTAATTTGTACACTTCGTCGACATAGCTCATGGGGATCAATACGGAGATTCGACAAGCGCAAGTACGTACATGAGCACATGGGTAACGAAGTGCATCAAATATCCCACGATCGCATGTCCTATTTGTCAAGTGTACACGATAATGACCGCCAACAATACCTTGGTTGGGTCTGTCAAACTCGTGACACGAAACCATAGGTCGTCGCGATCATGACATACTGTGTGCATGGTGTTCGCACGCGCCTTCCCACGATTAATTTGTTGCAAGACCTTCGGCTCCATACATGGCCTCCTTCCATTTGCCCTCTATAACTCGGGCCGCTCTCTTTGGAAATAGTGCCGCTAACCGAAAATATGTCTCTCGCACAACCGCTGTAATCGGCGGATGACGGGTTCCTTTCGAAATGCAAATTTATGCATTCGGCAAGGTTTGTGGTCATATGCCCATATCGTAGGCCACCGTCATATGCTTGTGTCCACTGCTCGAAAGGAATATTGCAAAGGTAGCTTGCGCCTTCGGCGTTATCTGAGCGCAAACTGGCCAGCATCTCGTGAAAACGGTCTTTATTGATCTCATACCCTGCTAATATACGTTGATAACGAATATTACATACCACTCTTCAATTGCGAATAAATTGAATATATCAAAATAAATTTTATTATTAGATATTTCATACCCATATCGATCACTTGCCGCTTCTCTCTTTTAGATCGATGTTGCCCATAGTAGTTGGATGCGACATGCCTCGTGCAATATCGATGGTGTGTGCGATGCCACATGCTTCCCTGGCGTTCTATTGCCGCAAGTATTCCAGGGCCCCGATCCGATATAACGCATATGTCAGGTTGGGGGCAAACATGCCTCCTTAACCTGGATAGGAAGAAGTCCCAATCATCAGCTGATTCCCCCGGTGTTATTGCGAACGCAATCGGAAGGATTCTCCCACGGTACCGCCTCTTGTGCCACGGCTAGCAATAGCCGATGCGTATATCTACCATACATAAAGGTACCGTCAATTTGTACCAATGGCTTGCAATATGTAAAAGCATCTCGGCATTGCTTAAATGTCCAGAACAGACGCTTGAACACTGCGCATCCATGGAGCAGACGATCGTTGTAATCGCCGGATTCCGTTTCAAGTGCATTGTCTTTGCTCGGGACATACCTCTCCAAAGACCGACACCACACCGCCACACTTCATTATATGAAACGTCCCACCGACCATGCAATTTTTCCAACGCCGCTTGGCTATCAAGCCTTTCAGTAAGAGGGCGTGTACCCCATTTGGCTACGAATATTGCCAATTAAGGCCGCAGATCGTAGTTACGGGATCGGCCTTCACCGTCGGATTATTAAATCACCCAACATGTCCGAATCCATCCTTGGATGATCTTACATTACACACTCAATGAAGTACGTTAAATAATGCAACATTACATAATATTAGTCTTATTCGGAATCATTGAACACATAGTGGTCTTGTCTCTGCAGGTAAGACATGTATGCGGACCTTTGTACTTTTTCACCTCCCACGACCATCCTTTTCCTCAACGATGCCATGATTTTCCATGAACATGTGCCGTCTTGCACTCGCACACTTTGCCTCGTACCTATCGAGCTTTGATTTAACCATAGTGTAGTTAACCTGCTTTCACGATCTTTGTATTGTTTCAATGCGGCAAGAAAAGTATTCTTGTTGGAAAACGGTTACCAACTTCTAATTGATCCGAATCCAACAAAGAATTTATACGGTCACGCGTCCGGTGTGGTAGTTCGTGAAACTCCAATGCATCATCTTGAGATAGATCGACATTATGCATGTGCGCTGGAGGTGAGTATGCCCTGAATAGCGGATCTTCTTCTTCTTCGCCCGAACCGCCTCAACGTCTTCGTACAATTGGAACGGGCTCCGGTTCGAAAATAATCCAACTTCGCACCGTCGTCGGACCTGGCTCCCGGAGGTGGATCCACATCGGATTCATCGTCCGACCCTCCATAACTCGCAACAAACGAGGCCCTCGCCGGTGGATGTCGTCGGAGTACATCATCCTCCTTAAACATCTTTCGTCATGATTCCAATCGTATGTGGATTGCCAACCACTAGAAGTTGACGACGTCCCCAATACGTATTTCTATCATCGGACGTCGATAGACGGATATGCATGTCCCATCCACCAACCGAGTGTCGTGCGGGGTTATGTTTTCCATACTACCACCGCATACGGGCACTTCGTGTTTTGCCTCCCACTTACAGAGTGTCGACTTTGGGTCGTGTATTCCCTCGAACGATACTAGATGTTGAGGTCGCAGACGGATCACTTGGAGATGAAAATTCCACATATACCTCGATATAGGGTGAACCACCGGCAAGATGAGTCTCCACCATTGCCTCAAGGCTCAGGGACCTTTGATGTCGAATGAGTCATATCTCACCGGATCAATCGAAGCACAAAATCTATACTTAATAGATCGAACTTTCATTAGCGTTGTTCCGAATATTTTACGCCTAATTCTTTTGCGCGAGTTCTACCAAATCGACGTTCGATTAAAACTCAATCGCTACTGTGTTCTCCGATAAGAAAACAACACCATTTTCGGTGTCACGCACTTCACCATCGTAGTAAATAACAAAGATTAATACGTTCACTCATTGCAAGTGGACGGTGTAAAAGAGTAAAATTATTGTACTAAAAATCACACTAAGTTCAATTCCCGGGGAAAGAGAGGTGGATCACAAGGATCACTTAAGTACCAAGTCTTTCCTAGCCGAATATCCTCAATCGTAATTTAATAGCACAATAAATAACTACGATCACACTCACAAGATATGAAAAAATTTTGCCTACGTCTTCTGGCACTAACAAATATATTTCACTCCAAAAATACAAGTGAAAATTTACAAATAGGGAGAGAGAGAACAATGCCTTAAGTAGAGAATGGCAAATTGTGGGATGAAGAAAATGAGAAATGGTTAGGCCTATTTATAGTTGAGGTTTAGGGATCAAACTTACAAAGTACCTATTCAAATAGGGACCAATATTGCAATTACCCCATACCAATTTTCACATCACATCAACTTTCTACGCCTAATTTTGGCGCCATTTTCTTCCCACTTGCCGCCACCATATTTCCCGGAAAAAGTCTAAAGCGCGTCCCGGGGCGCTTTAGGCCACGTCGACAAAAGCGCGTCCACTCGGGCGCGTTTTTGCTGACGTGGCCTAAAGCGCCCCCGGGACGCTTTTTAGGTCGCTTTCCCCAAAAACGCTACCGACGGGGCGCGATTTTGGGAAATTGCCCTTTCCGGTCATTAATTTTCAACTCTATACTTTCCGGTAATTTTTGTTATTTTTTGGTATTTTCTGGAGTTTTGCCCCTCAAAATTTGATCCCTAAAACAAATAAATAATAGACCTTCATATAGAGAGTTATCTTTGGATGTAGTATGTGCGTAATAATGTAAATATGTCTGAATCATGTACGTGTGAGTACTGATCGTCTAATTGGATAATAAAAAATTAAAAATAAAAAAAGTTAAGAGGTTACTTCGGTAAGAGAGAGAAAAATACTATTAAAAAAAGAGAGAGTAAGGAGCGGTGTGTATCTATGAAAATTAAGATGTAGATGGGAAGTCACTTCAGTGTCATGTGATCACACGTTTTGAACCCAAAATTTGCTCTCTTCCTTTCTCTCTTGTCATGCCCATATTATGAAATATTGAAATATGAAAGGTACTTCTGATATGGCATTAACCCTTTAAAATATTTCATTTTATTTTTTATTTCACCCTATTGGAAAATTAAAAATAAAACTTCCAAACCTTGTTATAAAATTAAATTAAAAAAATAAATATAAATGATTCCCTAAAATTTTAAAATGTTTTAATTAAACTAGATTTTATCAAGGTGAAATAAAATATTTTTATATTAAAATTATTCTTTTAATTTTTATTTAATAATGAATATATGCAATATAATAATATTAAACACGTGTTTGATTATTGAATTTGTAATTTTCAATTGTTTTTATTTAAAAATGGAAGACGAAAGTAACATAATAATAATGTTAGTTATAATTTAAAAGAAGTGATATTTCTGTAATTTTATAACTAAGATAAATGTGATAGCGACTCGGTAAAGTATATTAGATATATTCAGAGTGTCGATATTGTATTGATCTAGTCATTTCATTAGTTTGACTATCAATTTAGGCATTGTTGAGGGGAGAATCGACTGTTGGAAAAAATACGATTTGAAAATGGTTTTTTTGCACAATGGATTTTTTTTTTTGAAAACCGAGCTGGATTGTGATATTTATAGCAAGAAACCTTTTACCGAAATCACACTTGTGTTTTCAGCTAGACAAATCCTTGTCATTTTTGGCTTTCAATCGAACAGTCTTCTCTGTTATTATCGTACCACAAATTACTTCGAATGTGGGCTCGAACAGTTCGAATCAAATATAGAACCAGAAATAGTTTTCTTTACTTTCAGTGTGAAAGCAAAATCTCTTCTCAATAGAAACCAGTAGAATTGTTATTTTTGAAAATATATTTAATACTTGGAGTCTTGGAGAATAAACTCTCATTATTTTTGGGCAGAACAACAATATCTTCAAATTGTATATCTAGCGCTATCGGTGCCATCTATTTACAAGGAGAAGAGGTAAAACCTTTATTGAATTGTAAAAGTCTATTTTAATAGAAAAACATACTCTTAGTCGAACTAGGAGTAGGTGGGGCGGCAACCCTAGTTAAACAAACTAGGGTTTGTCGTCCCCCTCTTAAATATGAGGGGCTTTTGGGCCTCTTCCATATCGAGTCCAATTACAAATACTTCTTGAACTTTTAACCTAGTATTTTATAATTCGATCCAACCCGATATTTGTTTTTTTTTATTTCCCAAAATAAACATCTCGATTAAATAATTTTCTCAACCCAATCTAATTTCGTTAAAATCATGACTACTTTGCCGTAAAAAAAATCTATATTTAATATTTCTAGATTCAACGAATTTATTATGGCCAAACAATTTATTTCATTTTCGAACTTTATTTAATTTGAAATTGTCATTTTCATTCTCATTTTGGAGAAAACCATATCTATTTTCAAATGTTTCCCATTTCTCCATTTTTACCATTTTTATCTATTTCTATTCATTTGATCCAACATGCAATTCATTTCTGATTTCAATGAGCTAGCGGAGGGACCGATTGGATATATGCGATCAGGGCTCGAGTGATTTATAATTAAATTCCAACTTTTCACCTATTAATTATAAACTTATTTGGTTACGGAGCCATTCCACTAAAGTATCATGATTAAGCTCTTCCCAACAACATACCATTACGAAAGCAATTCGATTAGTACTCGTCCAATGACATTGTCATTAGTGTGTTACCTCATGGGATATCATTAATCTCATTGGGATAAACCCTTTCTCCCGATATGATCCTATTCTATCTCATGGTAACCATTACATATTCGTTCATGAAAAGTCAAATTCTATCAAATATTAATCAAGTCATTCATCACAAAGACAAACTGCCCGTGACCACGTTTACTTTTCATCAATCATGTAATGCCAATAAGAGAATATCATTTACTCGTATCTCGGGCTATGAATTCCACTATCGTAAATGACGCTACATATTGCAAAAGTCATATACCCAACACATCGACTTTCGATTCCTTATCTATTTGAACTCAGACTTTTACTTATATCAAAGTATACGAGTTATGCATATATAGTCTGTCATCCACTCAGGATTAAGGTATGCCACACTTTGAACGTCACAAGTGAATAAATCCATAAACGAATTCATGATTTATTCTTCTTGGGTCTAGTCCAATGTACTGTCAGTCTAGTCAATCACATCTATGTCTCTATCTTTCGGGAGTCATCCACTTTGATGCCTAAAACAAAACATCCCCTCAATTGAACTTGATAGGCATCATATTAGTCTTTTAATTTGTTTGCTCATTTCCAATTAGACTAAGGATATGTTTAGGTTCATCTACTAACATAAGTTGTCTTTCCGTATTACGACCTGACCACGTAATACTACTTAGTATTAGTTTAAACATTAGATAATTAACTAGCTAATATTTGTTTCTATTTTGCGTTACATGCAAAAATCACATGAGGACAATTTACACAGAGTATTAATGTAATTCATGAATAATTTTATTCACAAATCTATTTGAAAAAAATTACAAGTGCAAATAGACGAAAATACTATACTCAGGGCACCAGATCCAACATTGACTCCCTTTGGGATAAGTCTTTAAAGTGTCGTCCTCCAGGCATCCTACTCGAACCTCTAACAATCGAAGGTATTGTCTTAGTGTCAAGATTTTGTCCCTAACCTCCACGGAGAGTCGTGTATAATTCGTGGATGGGGGCGTCTTGGTTGGTGGAGATATGTACCTACAAAAGTTGAGAAAAGTATTAATATTGGGCGTGTGAATAATAATAGAGGTACTTGGGAGCGCCGTAGCTCAAACCTAGGTACCACCATTGTTATTCACATGCTCAATACTAACACCTTTCTTGAGTCTTGCATGTACACGACTCCTATTTGTGAATTGTACGCGACTCTTCATCGAAGCTGGGGACAAAACCTTGACACAAGAACAATTCCTTCAACTGATAAGGGTTCAAATTAGTTGTGTGGAAGACGACGCTTCAAAGACTTCTCTCAAAAAGAGTTGATTCTCTTTCTAGAAGCTTTAAATATTAGTTGGATATGAATAGGAAGGTCCTAAGGGCAAGCAAGTCCCCTCGGATGAAAATATTGAGGTATAATCCTTTTAAAACACTTGCATCAGAATCAAACAATGAGACTTATATTTTTAAATTCTAAATAAAAAAAAGGTACAAGGGCTTAAAGCAAATTTAACTTGTATATTTATTGTTTTCCCCTTCGTATAAAGTTTAAGTTTCAATACACAGGCAGGCTGGGCTACTGTTGCATTCAAAAATCAAATAACATTTTTGGAAGGCAGAGAGCCTTCGTTTCGTAAATTCGAGAGAAAGCAAAACCAGACAAAGCGTAAGAAGAAGGAGAAAGTAAAAGCTTAAAAAACGAAGTGCTATTGGACGAGTTCCTCTCGGAGAAGAAAAACCCGAAAAAAACACTCAACGCAGGTAACAACTACTTTGAATAAAATAAATCGCCATTTCCATTTTGCTTCGTTTTGATATATATGTTTGTATATATTTTGCTCTTTCTCTCTCTCTATTTGTTTTTCGTTGTTCGATGAGAGTCCGTGCATGGTTTCCATGGCGTTCGCCTCGTCGGCCGGTCTGTCGGTCGGTCGGTTTGTTTTTTTGACATCGATTTTCTCTGCGTTTATTAAAAAATAAGAGTCGGTTAAAGTTTATAATTAACGGTTTTCGGTGCATTAAAATCGAAGATCGCGTTTTGTTATTTGTTGAGTAGATCAGGTGATTTTAATTTTGTTTAATTTAAGATATCTTATATCATTATTATTATTTTAAATTGATTTATTATTATTTATTTGTATAATTAAAAAATTCTGTTGTGACTTGTGAACTCGCTTGGTTTCTTCGCCAGTGGTTTTTTCCCGGAAAATACTAGAAAAAGGAGGGGTAAAATAAATAGTAAAAACTAGAATCACTTTGTTTGTTTGTTTCCAAAAGGACCATTCACATCACTTTTGTTGAAGTGTTAAAACGTGGAATTTACGTTTGCGGTGGAGTCGAGTTTTCAACAATTAAATTGATTTTCGAAGCAAATTTTCTTTTAGATGAGTTTTAACTTTAAAGAAAAAGGAGAAAATCGTTGAAAAAGAATATCTCTGCCCTCTCTTTCCGGAAAAAAAAAAAAAGAAGAAAAAGTTAAAAAGAACGAGAGAAAAAAAGCGATAAATCAAAGATTCTCGGGAGCTTTGAAAAATGAAAGAAAACTGATTTTGAATGAGAACTAATAGTAGTATTAGTGAGAAATAGTGTGACTGTGCCATCTCTCCTGCGACATAACAGAGTGATGAATAGCATATTCAAGGGGTCGCCGTACCGGCGGCCTAATGACTTGGAGGCGGGTAGCAGTCGCTCCGCTCATTCCGACGATGAGGACCATGAGTCTTGTGCTGATCCGTTTGACATCACAAGTACTAAGAATGCTCCAATCGACCGACTCCGCCGCTGGAGGGTAATGCCCTAATTTCTCTCTTTTTTAAATTTTAGAAATATATATAAATCATATATATATAATTTGATATATTCTGTGCTTTGTTAAGTTTTATAAGGTGAATATATTATTTTATGCCTTTGATTTTGGCGGTTTAGGTTACTAATTTTAGACGGATTAGAGACAAAACATAATATCGAGGGTTAATCGTGCTTTCCTTTTTGGGCTTCCTGCAAATGAATCAAAGAGGGGCACTGAACTGCTAATTGATTTTTTTCTCCTACCCTTGAATTTCTTTCACTTCATCCTTTCCTGTCATTTTTTTCTTTCTCTTTCATTCCAGAAATTTAATTTGGTCTTTTCCGTTCCTGTCCAAGAGAAATATAGACTGGTCTCACCTCTCTTGAATTATGGGCAATAATTAATTGTTTAGCTGGCGTTATCTCGTGTCTTGTTGCTTTTTCTATTTTCTTTCTGTTTCTTTTTTCCTAAGCAAAAGGAAATGATAGATTGGTCTCACCTGTCTTGAACTATAGAGCTATGTTTTAATTGTTTCGCCGGCTTAATTTGCTTTGTGCTTTTTTCTTGCTTAGTGATAACGTTTTACAAAAAGCAGAAGGAAAGGATAGATTGGTCTCACCTGTCTTGAATCATAGAGCAGTGTTTAATTGTTTCGCTGGCTTGCTCTCATGTTGTTGCTTTTTCTAGTTGCTTTCTTGTTTTCTGTTTATTGCTTATTAAACGGTTTACAAAAGGAAAAAGGGAATGATATGTAGCACTATGATTAATACGTATCACCATCTTTAACATAATTATCCTAAAATTTGTATTTTGCCCTTTCTTTTTTTTTTTCACTTTTAATTGTTACTTTTATATCCAAACATTCCCTTTTAGGTTTTTGTTCTCTTGAAGCGAAAACGAAGTATTACTGTAGTAAAAATGAATAAATGATAGCTGAAACAGCACCCTCATGAGTAAAGCTTAGGATGGCAAGTGAGATAGTTATGTGTAAAAGTAACTGCAGAAACAAGTAGCAATAACAAAGATTTTCAGCCACTTGCTAGTGGCCATTGTGACTTGTTCGCTTGGGCAGGTGGCTTGGCCTATTATTTACATCTGAGTATTGTTTGAGCTGCAAATTTGAACTGAATCCTAATAACATGCCCAAATCCTGGCCTTAACCCAATCTAATTTGATCAAGAAAAGTTAGCAATATAAACCCTCCCAATTTGAACCAAAACAACCTGAACTCAAATTATAACTAGAATCCAAATTTACCCATACATCCTGAACAATATAAATCCATCCAGTTTGAACCAAAAACAATTTGAACTCGAATTACCTAGAATCCAAAATTACACAAACAACCTGAACAATATAAATCCACCCTATTTGAACTATAAACAACCTTAACTCGAATTATTTGAACCCTAATGACTTGGATGCTACATCTGGAATGATTCAAACTCCAAATGACCGTAAAAAATTTCAACTTGAAGTATTGATCCCATCCTTGACTCGAATTAAACCAAAATATGCCCTATTTGATCTTGAAACAACCTTAACTTGAATTAATCAAAATCCAAACAAGTAAGTTGAAGTGATCCAAAATTAAATTGGTTCGACTTTAAAACTCAATAATGCAGACTTGAACGATCAAAACATGATTTTTTTGAACCCTCATAACTTGGATGCTACATCGGAATGATTCAAAGCCCAAATGACCTAATTTTTTTCAACCTGAAGTATCAATCCCATTCCAAGCTCTACTAGATCCACCCATTTGACAACTGTAGGTGTCATATATGTTTTTTTTTTTTTCGCGCTCTTTATTTTATGTTTGGGCTTCTTTTTTCTTTACTATTGAGAAGGTGATAATTCTCATGGGTACTGAATAGTATTCAACTTTCTTTTTTCTCTTTTGTAGCAAGCTGCACTAGTGCTCAATGCATCTCGTCGGTTTAGATACACCTTAGACTTGAAAAAGGAAGAAGAGAAGAAACAAATTTTAAGGAAGATTAGAGCACATGCGCAAGCTATACGAGTATGCTATTTTTGAATTTAGTTTTCTCATCGGAGAAGTTGCATCTTTTTCCTTATAACTTTTTGTTTTTGGCTATGTTAGGCAGCATATCTTTTCAAACAAGCTGGGGAACAAGTAAATGGTAATCTATCTGACTTATCCTATCCTTAACTTTGTAGAATGGTGTTTAAGGATAATGTTTATATTTCACAGCTAGAGTTTGAGGTTCAGTTCTTTGCATGTTTCTTCGTTTATGGCAGATTATATGCTGTCATTTCTCTTTAGTCTTCACTATCTTGCTTCATCTCAAATGTATTTCCAACCCGTGTGACTTTCCCTTCCTTTTCTCTTTAACTTGCCCATAGGGTGTTTGAGAGTTTTTAGACAGAAGCAGCATGTACTGCTAAAATGAAATGATAATATAGTTGTGAATTTCTCATTTTTGAAAAACCATAAATGATAATATACCTTTCTTATTGGTATTAAGTTTAATAACTTTAATACCATAAATGATAATATTCCTTTCTTTATCACATACAGTTTCAATTAGTGTCTCGACATTTATTTTGTTCAATACTAATGTACAAAGCCAATGATTACATTTTTTCGAATCAACTTGAGCTTTTTCTTAGCAGTGCAATTGAGTTGATATAGATCTCTGTTTGGTCATTTGTCTTCTTTTCTTGCTTTGTATTTTTTCACAAAAAAATGTTAAAATGTATTGTATTCTCTGTTCAACTCAATGGTTTTTTGCGCTGCTGCTGCTTATAAAAGCTCAGCATTTCGATGTAGATGTTTATTGCAGTGCTTTGATTTGTAGGTACAACAACTCCACACCCAACTCCTGGCAGTGATTTTGCTTTTGGACCAGAGCAACTTGCTTCAGTAACTAGGGATCATAATTTTAATGCTCTGCAGGAATATGGAGGGGTAAGTTTGTGAAAACTAAACTTGTTGATTGATATTATGTTTGGTATTAATATTCTCTTATTTAGTTTTTTCTGTTTTCTAATTCAGGTTAATGGGCTGGCAGAGTCACTAAAAACAAATTTGGAGAAAGGTATTCCAGGGGATGACTCTGACTTACTGAAACGGAGGAATGCATTTGGTTCAAACACATATCCTCGGAAAAAAGGAAGGAGTTTCTGGGTGGGTATCTATATATATCGGTTTCATTTTCTATATCTATTCTCTGTCTTTGTTGTTTCTTGGTTCCCCCTGTTTATATTCTTTTCTTAAAGAACCTCTTTTTTGGGTTCTGAGTAGAATATCTATGTTAATCTTTACTTTCTTTCACACAGAGGTTTGTTTGGGAAGCTTGCCAAGATCTTACTTTGATGATTTTGGTGGTAGCTGCTGTAGCTTCTCTGGCTTTGGGTATAAAGACAGAGGTGAGCTCTTCTGTGTATGGTCAATTAGAGTTGCTTTTTTTATAAAACTACACTTTATGGAAGTAACGCAAATAGAAGGGATCGTCTTTTGTTTCTTAAAATCTTACAGGAGGATGACATGTGTAATGCTGGTCTTTTATCACATAGTTTTATGGATTCAAATTATCTTTGTCTTCGATGTACTACTTGGATTTTAAAACTAGAATGTCACATGGATTGAATTATATGTTCTTAACTAGTTATTAACATGAGGTCCAGTAGTATTGCTAAACATTTACCTTGCAGTGTATAATAGCTTCATATTCTTGGATGTGATGAATAATTATTTAATATTATTTTTTCCTTCAAGTCTTTCTTCTGTTCTAAACCTTTGGGCCTCTTAAGTAATAATTTTTAGTTTTCACGTCCTATGTTGCATGTTTCATTTACAGGGTCCCAAGGAAGGCTGGTATGATGGGGGTAGCATAGCATTCGCGGTTTTCCTTGTTATTATTGTGACAGGTGCTGAACTAATTGTTTAAGTTTTGTGTAATGCATGAAAATTTTCTCCCTTTTGGTTCTTATTATTTATGAGGTTTTAAATTTGCAGCTATTAGTGACTATAGACAATCTCTTCAGTTCCAAAAACTAGATGAAGAGAAGAGAAACATACATTTGGAGGTTGGTGATGATCGGTTAACCATTGAATTGAGTACAAACAATATTCTTCTGGAATTTATAATTGAATGTATCTCAGGTTGTTAGAGGAGGTAGACGAGTTGAAATTTCAATATATGATATTGTTGTTGGTGATGTCGTACCCCTCAATATTGGTGATCAGGTATTGGCTTTTATCATGTCTCTTTTACCTTATTATCTTTTTAATGCATTATTTGACTGATTTTCTAATCTTCTCTTTAGGTCCCTGCTGATGGAATTCTAATCTCTGGCCATTCACTTGCAATAGATGAATCTAGCATGACAGGAGAGAGTGATATAGTAAGCCTTATGACTTGCCGTGCTATTCATTGAAATTCTTGCACTTCACATTCTTTGAAATTGCTATTTCATCCTGATTTAGGTTCAGAAGGATGCAAAGCAGCCTTTTTTAATGTCTGGCTGCAAGGTGGCGGATGGAAGTGGCACTATGCTGGTAAGCTTTACTCCTTTTGTATCTCGAAACCATTATATTGTGTTTTTTACAGCAATTGGCCTGTTCCAGTTTTTTAATATTGACTTTAGACACTGGGTCGTAAAGTTATTGAACTTAATACTGTCAGTTCTTCTGTTCCTCACAACTAGCTGTATTTATGTATTGGAGTACACGAGCTCTCTTCTTAATACCTGGTCTTTTCACTTTTTAATCAGAAACATTTGGGTTGCAGTTTTTGCTCTCTTCCTTGGGAACAAATGTATATTTCATGCAGATGAAATCACTCTTTTAGTGTCCTATATTTGTCCATTCACATCTTCTTTTTGGTGCAGTGTAGACTGAAACCGTGTCTCTCTTTATAGCTCAACTATGATCATCTTTGTTTAAATCTCAGGTAACAGGGGTTGGGATTAATACTGAGTGGGGTTTACTCATGGCTAATCTGTCAGAAGACACTGGTGAAGAAACACCCTTGCAGGTTTAAGTTTCCCCGTGACAGCAATTTATGAAATTTTAGGTTGTACTTGTTATCTTCACCTCAATTAATTGTTTTTAGGTGCGCTTGAATGGGGTTGCGACTTTCATTGGTTTTGTTGGACTCAGTGTAGCTTTTGCTGTTTTGGTTGTCCTTTTAGTTAGGTAAAATTTGGCTTAATGACAATCTCTTCTGCTTCTCCCACTCCCTGTTTTTTAGTCCCGTTGCTGTTTGATTTGTTCTTAAAATTTTCCTATTCACTCAGGTACTTCACTGGCCATACTGAAGACTCGAATGGAAGACAACAATTTGTTGCAGGCAAAACTAGTGTGGGAAATGCTATAGATGGAGCCATTAAGATTGTCACTGTTGCAGTATGTGCTCCTTATTTATGATCCTTTGTCCTTGTCTTATGTGCACAGTTAAGGGGATATGTGTTTGTGTGTGTATGACATTTTGAACTTTGTAGGTCACAATTGTAGTTGTTGCGGTGCCTGAAGGGCTTCCTTTAGCTGTCACCTTAACGTAAGTTTATTTTATATGTAGAAGTATTTGAATCCAGAAATTTTATGGATCCTCATTGTTTTTTATTGGATATCTTGATATCGGGTTGCATTTTGTATAGAGGCCATATGTTTTCTCTTGCGAGTTGGTCTGTCTCCTTATGTTTTCCCCTAGTTGTTTTAGTTATGTTAGTTGTGCTAACGCTTCATAGTACTCTTGTTATATAAATTCCAAATATCTCATCTTTTGTTTCATATGGCTGATGCTGCAGTTTATGAAGTGTAATTGTGCAAATAATAGTAAAAGTTTGTTTTTTATTGGATATCTTGATATCGGGTTGCATTTTGTATAGAGGCCATATGTTTTCTCTTGCGAGTTGGTCTGTCTCCTTATGTTTTCCCCTAGTTGTTTTAGTTATGTTAGTTGTGCTAACGCTTCATAGTACTCTTGTTATATAAATTCCAAATATCTCATCTTTTGTTTCATATGGCTGATGCTGCAGTTTATGAAGCGTAATTGTGCAAATAATAGTAAAAGTTATTTAATATGTTCATATGTGTAATTTCGATTTATCTGTTCGATTATCTTTTTTAATATAATAGTTGTGTGATTATGATGCAGCCTTGCTTACTCGATGAAGAAAATGATGGCTGATAAAGCTCTGGTGCGTATAATGAGTTTTTTTTATGTGTTTTTTTAGACATTCATGAAAAATTGTTTTGTGGAATAGCTGTTTTTCATGCTGCTTAATAGGATTTGAACTGCAGGTGCGCAGGCTTTCTGCTTGTGAGACCATGGGTTCTGCGACAACAATTTGCAGTGACAAGACTGGGACCTTGACATTGAATCAGGCAAGTTAGGATGTGTTTTCTTCTGTACATGAGTGATTTTCATAGGTTTTGTTTTTCTTTTTAGTTGAACTTTAAGAATATGATAACATCATTCATTTTGAATATTTTTCACTGTTTTCATTGAAGAATTGCTTTTATACATTAATAATTTTTAATAACATGCATAAATTGACGTCAGCATGTGGAACTCTAAACCTATTTGTTGAAAAAAATAAAGTGCCCTTGGTAAATTTCAAGCATAGCGCTGATACAGTGCGGCATAAAATGTTAAATCAATTGCTATTTGTAAAATTGGTAAAATTAGAACAATAATGAAGGTTATATAATATAAATACTGCATTGATTTATTATGTGTATCTAGAACATCAATTGATAATTGAAAGACATTTTAGATTATTTGTGAACAAATTGCACTTACTAAGGCATTGGTTTGTCTCGATTCATAAACCTTTCAAAATTATTTATGTATGCAATTAATTTACTATTGTAGTTTTTGGTCCTAATTTTAAATTATTGAACAACTGTTTAACTCATTATGGAGTTACATTAGTTCACAAATTATGATTTTAAAATTAATTCTTGTAACATCAAAAAAATCTTATAATTTGTAGTTTTACATTTTCAGATCAACCCTTTAAATGCATATCAATTGAACTTTTGACAACAATATCAATGTATTTATTGAGGCATATTCCCATTCTAGGATAGCACCAAAGTCTCTTCCCTAGCAATATTGATAAAAGAAAAATACTACACTAAAATTACTTGTTGGGTTTTTGCGTTTATATGAAGGGGGGATTCAAAATTTTTTACAACTTAAAGAATTAATTATAGCTAAATGATTGCTAAACAGACAGGTTCCAGAGGTGGTACTTGGGTGGGATAGAATGTTAGGAGAATGGCCATAATAAAAACTCTCTCTATGCTTTATCCATCTAATTATAAAGTTTATTTCTGCACAGATGACTGTGGTTGAAGCTTATGCTGGTGGAAGAAAAAATGATCCTCCAGAAAGCCGCTCAGAGTTACCTGATACACTAGTCTCATTACTTATTGAGGCCATCGCAGTGAATGCAAATGGCAGTGTCTTCACCCCAGAGGCATGTCTCAGTAGCTCACATTTTTTTTTTTGAATTATGTTTATTGAGCTGTCTTTAGTAAATGTCTTCCGTTTTCACTTTCTTTGGTTTCTTTAGGGAGGTGGAGATGTAGAGGTTTCTGGATCACCAACAGAAAAAGCAATTCTTAATTGGGGGATCAAGGTTGCATATCTAACCTCATGATATCTTCTTGTCCTTGTTTGTTTCTAACTTTAATACTAATCTTTAGTCCTTGAATCCTGTAGCTTGGTATGGATTTTGGTGCTGTTAGGTCAGGCTCTTCAATTGTTCATGTATTCCCCTTCAACTCGGAGAAAAAACGAGGCGGTGTTGCAATTCGATTGGTAGTGTCACTATACTGTTAACTTTTATGAGCAATTTTATCATCAATGTCTGCATTTTGAATGTTGACTGAAATTTTAACCCCTTTTTGTGATCGAGTTTCAAGCAAGGATAATTAGAATTCTGGTGATATATGACCCTTCTTTCGATTGGGTATTCATTATATGCCTTAAACATCTATGGCTCCCTTCATTCCTTTTAGTTTTAATCTATGCATGCATATGCAATCAGTTGAAGTTCCATTCAGATTGTTGATGTTGCTTTTTTTTTTTTGGGTGGGGAGGTGAGGGGGTGGGGGGTGTACTTCTGAGGCTTTGTTGTTGTGGTTGCAGTTGAGTTTATGGTCATTGTTTGAGAAGTTTCTGGGTAACTCGTGACATTTAGGAAGATCCTAACAGTAATATTAATAGTTGAACATGTTGTAATACTAATGATAATGACTGTTATAAGAAGATTAGTGACAACAGCTGCTCAAATAGTAACCCCATTTTCATCTCGAAGGTTTTTTTTAACCTAGGCTTCAGATTAAATTAGTTAAGAACAACAATACTGATCAAGACTTCTTTCTAGATTTTTCCCCCTTGTTGTATATCTATAGATCATATTACTTAGAACAACATCAATCGTATGATAAAAAATCGTATAAAACATTATTACAGGCTGCAACTGAATCTAGAAATGTCTTGGGTTGAAAGATGGTGGTGAATACTTTTAGAAATAATTACGTATATTTTTTATATTCATAATATCTTCTTTCTAAGCCAATTAAACAACTTTTCTTCTGATTCTACAATTTTTTATGATATTTTGTCTCCAGCCGGACTCTAAAGTTCATATTCACTGGAAAGGGGCAGCTGAAATAGTTTTAGCTGCATGCACTCGGTACCTTGACACTAATGGTGAAGCTGTAGCAATGGATGAAGAAAAGGTTTGAGAAACTTTGCCTATTAAACATCATTGTTGCCTCCTTTTTTCTTTAGTTGAATCATGGTTACTGTATTGTTTTATGTGATTAAACTTTTTGAAATTTTCAGCTATGTAGTTCATAATGCTTGTAATTTGATATCGTTAGGATTGCAGTTGCTAACATTTTGAAGCAAATGTATTTCTTGAAATTATCCTCTTCAGATGGCCTTTTTCGAGAAGGCGATTGAAACTATGGCAGCTGGTAGTTTGCGCTGTGTTGCAATTGCATACAGATCATATGAAAGTGAAAAGGTTCCGACTAATGAAGAAGAGCTTGCTAAATGGGCCTTACCTGAGGATGACCTTGTTTTACTGGCTGTTGTTGGCATAAAGGTATCTATCTCTGGAAGTAATTATGTGTAGTTTTTGTGTCATCTTCTTAGTTTATATCTTATTTATGATTTGCATATGGTGAATGGTCATTATTGTTTGAGATAGTTTATGTTTACTCCTGTGCTCATATATGGAGGAGGTAAGACAATGTGATAGAAGCACCACCATCGCTTTGTCATTCGCTACTCCTTATTATCTTCTTGAAATGATTATTCCTTGTCCTCAATGTTATTGTACTGTTTCTTCGTTGTCTGCAGCTCTTTTTCATTCTTCTTGGTATATGAAATAGCTTTCCTTAAAATAGTATGTCTCACCCTTCGCCAATTTTGGCTTTGATGGAGAACAAATTTGTTTTTCTAATCGGAGTTCTTATGCTTTCTTTTTCTCTATTTAAGATGGAGTCATTTTTAACCATTTATGGTGTATATTTTCATACCCAACCCGTCTTAAACCTTAAATTGTAGATTTATGTTTTGTGGTCAGTGAAGTGTGTTGTCTCCAATTGTGCTGGATTGCAAAATGTGAGGAGTTAAATAAAAGATTAAAGATAGTAATGAGTTTGAATGTTGAGCGGCTACGTATTAACATTCCTGAAAAAATGAGCTTGGTAGAGGTTTAGAGTATGTATTTAGAATAAGTGCGCTCGGGAGAAACAGTACGTCCTCTGCTGTTAATATCAGAAAATAAGTCGGTCTGGACATGAAAAAAGGAGACCTCAAAATCTCATCATAAGATTCAGTTAGAAGGATGACACCCCTGTTAACGGAGGGGAAGAGCAAGGAGGATATGATTGGAAACTGTAAAAATGATTTCACCTTGTTCTGAGTTGAGCTTGGTCTAATATGATTTATTTAGCTAACCTTACACACTGAGAAAGACTTGGTCCTTGTGGGCTTATATTTTGAAGTTTACAAAGTTAGATAATCTAAAACCTACATATTTTGTTTCAACATTCATGTACAGTTATGAATTTAGTTATTGCTTGATTTGTGATTCGCGTTGGGGATTTATGCAGGATCCTTGTCGTCCTAGTGTCAAAAAATCAGTGCAGTTATGCCAAAAGGCTGGTGTAAAGGTATAATTATTTATATGTGGTAATTCTTTTAACCTACAAATGTGGCATTTGATAGCGATTGCAAATTTACAATTTGCTTTCTTTTCATTTTGCTTACATGGGGACCATTGGTCTTCTTCCATCCGTGTGCCATAGGTACGCATGGTCACTGGTGACAATCTTAAAACAGCTAGGGCAATTGCTTTAGAGTGTGGGATACTATCATCAGATGCTCCCGAGTCTAGTCTCATTGAAGGGAAAGTTTTCCGTTCACTATCTGATTCAGAAAGGGAAGAAGTTGCGGAGAATATATCTGTATGCACTGCTTCTCCATTTTTCTGAATTTGCCTTCAAGCTTAAAAACAAGAACATGGAATTTAAATAAATTATGCTATTTATGGATAGGTGATGGGCCGATCATCACCAAATGATAAACTTCTGCTTGTGCAAGCTTTAAGGAGGAAGGGACATGTTGTTGCTGTAACTGGAGATGGCACCAATGATGCTCCTGCCCTGCATGAGGTATGTCATTCTCTTTTTTTTTTACCCGTTATCAGGATAAAACATGGTTACATTGGATTATTGTTAAAATTCTTAATTTCAAGTCTTTGGACTGCAGGCTGACATCGGTCTTGCAATGGGTATTCAAGGGACAGAAGTTGCAAAAGAGAGTTCAGATATCATCATTTTGGATGATAATTTTGCTTCGGTTGTGAAGGTAATGTATTTTTTTCTTCCCATTGCTTAACTTTGAGATATTTTTTCTTAAATAAACCTAATCACGAACATCTTATGAATTTAGGTTGTCCGATGGGGTCGATCTGTATATGCGAATATCCAAAAGTTCATCCAGTTTCAACTTACAGTTAATGTTGCAGCTCTTGTTATAAATGTTGTAGCCGCAGTTTCTTCTGGTGATGTTCCACTGAATGCGGTCCAGGTTTGTTCATCATATGCCTATATGCATTTATGTGTCAACACATATGAATGGAGATGAGTATTGTATTTTTCTTTCACTCTATGCAGCTTCTGTGGGTCAATCTTATTATGGATACTCTTGGAGCATTAGCATTAGCTACTGAGCCTCCAACCGACCACCTGATGCACCGGCCCCCTGTTGGTCGTAGGTATGAGATTTTGATTAAATCTTGTTTCTTAACCTACATTAGCACATGCCGAGGGATACGCCTTGACAAATCTTGTATTGAGGGTTCGTATGATGCATTTGTCTATATTTTGCTCCTCATCTTTTCTTTTTTTCGTGGTTTGTGTTTCAGGGAACCTCTTATAACTAATATCATGTGGAGGAACTTGCTTATACAGGTAACGTTCTTACTTATTTTGGTAAATTTGTAAACTACAGTTCTTCTCCTGGTTACTGTGGCGTATAGCAAAAGTATGGCGATTTTTCTGAGCTGGCATTGTCTATGGAAATTTCAGGCCATATACCAAGTGACTGTTCTACTCGTCCTCAATTTTGATGGCAAGAAGATATTGCATCTGGAGCGTGAAAGCAAGGAGCATGCTAACAGAGTGAAGAATACGCTGATATTTAATGCATTTGTCCTTTGTCAAGTAAGCCGCTACTACTCGAATAAGAAGTTAACAAAATTTGATGCAGTTGGATTAAATATACTGTAACTGGTTCTTACCTCTTTAAGTCCGGTCCTTGTGTTCTATTTTGTTAAAATTCCGGCTCTGGTTGTTTGTATTTCAATGGAGCATAAACTAGTTACCCGAATCAGCTTGAATTTGTACATGCAATAACTTAAGTCAATCGCAGATCTTTAATGAGTTCAATGCTCGGAAGCCGGATGAAGTGAACATTTTCCGTGGACTTAGCAAAAACTATCTGTTCATCGGAATAGTGGCGATAACAATAATACTTCAGGTGAAATTTATTTGTTAGTAATTGATCTATTTTGGCATTTACTTTAGATTGTTCTTGGTGCTACGTTGTTTTATCTTGTTGTGCAGGCTATTATCGTTGAGTTTCTTGGGAAGTTTGCTAAAACTGAGAAGCTTAGCTGGCAGCTGTGGCTGGTATCGATTGGTATCGGTTTTATCAGGTTGGTGGCTTTTCCAATGGCTGATTCAAAGTTAATTATTTTTTGAAAATCATGTTCTTCAAAGTTCATCGTCTTATTATTGATTTCATTTTTAAATCAGTTGGCCCCTTGCTATCCTTGGGAAGTTCATACCGGTTCCAGAAACTCCAGTCAGTCGGGTCTTTTCTAGGATGTTCTACCGTCGAAGAAATCAAAGTAAGGATCTCCATATCTGTATATATTAGACATGTTAATTTTGGCCTGGAACCCAAAAGTAGACCTGATTAACCCGATCCAAACCTGATTTGACCATAGGGCGCCAACAATCCATATAAAAAATGCCTGAGCCCACCCAAAATTTCCCAAACTTGACCCATTATGACCTGAACAAGTAACTTGAGAAAAATCAACTAGAAAACAATCAAAACTGATCTAAAAATAATCAAAATCTAAAATGATCTGAATCCGGGATAATTTTGAAAATTTTACCCAACCTCAACCCGAGTCGCACAACCTATTATGCACGTGAGCAAGTAACTTAAAATGACCCCACCAGAATGATCTGAATTCGAAATCCCAAAGTTACACAAACCTAAAATGACCCAATGAAGATTGGATGGATTTAAAAGCAAGTTGACGTAGTTTATTCTTATTTAAGATCATTATTTGACGATATGCCTTAATTTATTGATTTGAACTCAGATGTTTCAGGTAGTCAAAAGCATGAGGTCTCAAATGCTACATCTATAATAAATTGAAAAGGGAATGTTTGTCTATAGGTGTGTGTGATACTGATGTATTTTGCCATTTTCCCCCTCCTTTTCGGATGACAACAAATGTTAACACAAAAAAACTGAACATACATACGGAGAATTTCAAGACTGCACGGCTTCACATGTTTCGGATTCTTTTTTTTTTTCCCCTTTTAACATTAGTCTTGAATTGGAGTTGTTGTTTTTCTGTTACATGATGATATTTTAGTTAGAGCTGGTAAATACCAAAACATCATACCCCTGTTTCTAAATCCTTTCCTATTGCGTTTTCCCTATATTTGATTTATTCGTTTGTTTTTTTTTATATATTTTGAAAAAAGGGTGCTATTTATAGATAAAAATAAAGAACTACAGATGTCTTCTTGATTTCATTAATTAAAAAAGTTCCCAGTTTCATTTTTTTATATCTGTCTTTTGTCTCTTCGAAATGTTGTTCGGGATTTGCGCACTTTTTAAAATTTAAAACTACTTCCATTTAATTTGAGAAAATAATTTGCCAGTGTACTCAAGTTATCACGTATATATTCAGGGATAACGGCAGATATTACCCCTATACTGTACCAAATCTTTCAATGTGGTAATGGTATTTTCAATAATTTCAAAATTGTCCGTCTCTCTCTGATACCATAACGGTGTTAATTAGTCCAATTATTGGTTGGCACTTGGCACTGTGTTAGAGGAAAAATTCAACTGTCGAAGTCCAAGGACTTAACAATTATTATACCAATTTTTTTTTATATATTTTTTTCCCTCTGCTTTTCTTTTCATGTCTTCTTCCTAAACCCAAATTGTTGCTTCCGCCGGCGGTTGGTCTCTTTTCCTGTAAAAAGTGGTACCGGAGTGTAGCTCTACGTCACTCTTTCAATAGCTCAAAATTAGATATCTCTTTGAACTTTTCTAACTGACCGTGCGATTGTTGTGTAACTTCGACAATAATTTATCCTTTGTACGATTTAATTAGGTTTTCAATTTAAACCTTGAAAGGTTTAGTTAGAATGTGATTTTGAGAGACAAAAGGTACTATAGGACTCTTTGTGTTAAGGGTTAGATCATTCTGTCTATTTTTAAAATGGGAGAAATCGTTATTATATATTAAATTAAAGAATAAATTAATTTTTTTATTAAAAGTTTTATCTATTTTTACTATTAAAAATTAGTTATTATATGTCAGAACATGTAGCATATCATATGTAATTATCTGATTTTATTTTTGCACTAGTTTTTAATAGTAGAAATAAATGTAATTTTAATTGAGCAAATCGATTTGTTTTTTAATATAATATATAACGATTAATTTACCAATTTTTTGAATAGAACAGATAAAATGTAATTTGAATCTAGTACATAAGTTTTCATGATACTTTCGTAAACGAGAATATCTTATCAATAAAAATTATATAAAATCTAAAAATAGAAAAAAATTACTAGAAAATTGTAAGGCTTTTTTATAGAAACAATATTTTAAAAAATTAATGAAATACAGAACTAAGATGGGAAATAGTTAATTACAAAATGATGTATTGTTTACTGTGATTGTGGGTGCCGTTTAACACATCAATCAACAATAAAAAAATAATTGAAAAAGTGAAAAGAAATTAACTGGTGCTACCAATGTGTCAAGTAGCAACTCCTTGATTAAATACAAAAATTAATCTTCTTTATTTTTTTTTTCTTGTTTGATTTAATAAATGGGAATGCAGGGAAAAGACATTAAAAATGTGCAAACAAGACATTTTTAAATCTCTTTTTTTCTTCTAGACATACTTTTTTTTACCGGGGCAAAGAAATTAAAAGCATGAAAAATGAGTCATTTATTGTCAGAGTATTGAAACCATAACTTTCAATTTTTTATTTTCTTATCAATTTTTTTTTAAATTTATCGGGGCCGCCAATGTTTTAGGTGGCACCAAATTTTTTCACTTTTTCAGCTTTTTTTTTTGTTAGGCCTATTCTTTTCTTTTAAAAAAGTTTATTGGTGTCGCTGGACTCAAAATTATTACGGTTTATTTTCGTAATTAATCTGTTTGCACCCCATTTTTGTATTTAATTAATTTTTTAAATATATTTTTTAAAAAAAATTCAAATTATAAACTAAATGTTATTTACTTAATTGATTTCTATAAATATTCATTTTAAAAATAAAAATAAAAACTCAAGGGATCCCATTTAGAATTCAAATTTGAATATAGCGGCAACCGATAACTAACTCCGATCGTCAAAAATCTAACGTTGAATGAAAGATCTTATCAAATAAGAAACTGATCGATCGTGTTTTGCATTTCATTGTTGATCGTCACGGTGGATGATTCTTGAGATTTTTATTTTTATTTTTTTTGAAGAAAGCAATATTTTAATTGTGGGAACATGTTCGAGATTCTTTTTGAAGAACCAGTTCCGCTTCCAGTTATGGCGGCATTGGCCGCCATCTTTGCCATTCTACACTTCTCTTCCCCGCGCTGCGCTTGCACCGTCGTGAACTCAACCACTGTTGTTGACGTTGGAACCGCCAAAATAATACCTACACTGGGAGCGCGATGGGCTCTCCTTCTGGTTTCTTTGCTTTTAGTGATCGTCGTGCGTCTCCTTTCCTCGTCGCCGTCTTACGGCGGCACAGCCATGGAGAAAGGTCTGTTTTTCAATTTCTCTTGGGTTTTGCTTTCTGTTTTTAACGTCTTTGTGCTTTACATGGCGGTTAAACAGCATACGTTCAGGAAATCCTTGTTCCTTTACTATTTCATTGAATGTTAGATAACAGATATCAGGTTTTCTTCTTCTTTTTTAATCAAATTTTATAGGTTTTCGTCATAATAAATCAGAAAACAAAATACAAAATCTGATCTTCTTTTTTTTGATAAATTTTACTTGTCTATCTGATTCAATAAATTTTAGTACAGAAAAAACCCTAATAAGATTAGGATTTATATTTTAGTCCTTAGGCTCGCTTTGCATGCATTAGAAATTATTTTCCAATCGGAAAGCAAGCCGATCTGAAAGAGTTTGGATATAATACTATTTTAATTAAGACTTAATATAATATAACTTGAATAATATTATTTAACATAAATATATTTGAAATATTTTTATACATTTAATTTTAACTTTAATTTAAATACATTTTGAATCACAATTTAACTTAAATGAATGTATATGTTTTATTATTTAATCTAAATATATTCTTTAGTAATTTATTATGTATACATAATATTTCAATTTAATGTCTTTAATGATCATTTTCGATTTTGATCTCATGATTATTGTTGCGTTTAAAATCAAACAAACGTCTTATCACTAGTTTTAATCTCACAGATACAGTAATTAATCTTACCATCACACCAGAATTATCACCTCTCATCCAAAGAAAATCTTAGTCGCTTTATCTGTAAAAGTTTAATTCTACATTTTATCGTTGCTCGAACGTATACTTATTTACATTTTGATTCTACTTGTCGAAATCATTTTTTTTGTAAAAACGGGGTCGACTTTGATTTTGGAAATGAAAACAAAAAACGGGAGTCGCCACCAATCTTTTTTGATGATGTGTGATCGGGTCACCTCGTAATTCAATCATTTTAATAAATATTTTAATTTACTAAAACAACAATTTCTGGTCTACGAAATTTAGAAAAACGGGTTCGAGAGTCGATTACGCACGAGGAAGGATTAGCATCCTCATGACGCCCAAAATTGGTACCTAATTGATTATTATGTCGAAAATTTGAAAAGATTTTAAAATATGATCATCTTTATTTAAAAGAAAATAGATGCTAAGACCCTCTTATTTCGAAGAAGTAAAATGTCACGCCTAGTAAGTTAGGGCACGATATTTCGAGTTCCCGAAACTGAGCGTGTCTTTCGACTTTTAAAACTCGTATTTAAGCTTGATGAGAATATTCGGTTATTTGGGTCAAATAACGAAAACTATTAGTTAATTAATTTAACTGTTATTTTTGTTGACATGACAAATGATGTAGATGTGACATGCTGACATGTAAGGTTATGCTGGCAGAAATTTTAAAAATTATATGTTGATATGGCACGTTATGTAAGTAAAAAATAAATTGTCTACATTCAAAATGAATCTGGACAACTATTTGTTTAGATTCATTTGAATCTTAAAGAAAACTATTAACGAACGTATACTTATTTACATTTTACATCCAAAATACATTTTATGGTTGCTCGAACGTATACTTATTTACATTTTGATTGTACTAATTCTGTTGATATTAATGAGTGCGATAGGGGATTGGTAATAAGGGTCTAGGAGGCCTTTCCCCTCCAAATTAAAATAAAAATAAAAAATCTTATTAAACCCTTCAATTTTTTAAAAGTTTTAATTAGATCTCTCCAATTCTTTTTTGAAATTCTCATTAATCCTTTAAATTATTTGAAAATTTTAAATAAATTCTCATAAAATCTTTTAATTTTAAAAAAAATTATTTAGACCTTAAATCTTAATATAAAGTACCGTCACTAGTTCTTCTCGTATATCAAATTCGAGTGTAAATTAATTCGTGAAAAATAAAATTTTCCTTATTCAAGTTCAATTAATTTAATATATATATATATAAATATTAAATTTTTTAGGGTAAACGATCACTTTAAATAAGATTTATCTTATTTTAATTATTTTTTAAAATTTAATTACTTAAAATCAAATAATTGTACAAATTAGGGATTGTGTAAAAAAATTTCGTTGACTATCACCATTGACTAAATAAAGAAAAGAAGAAAAAAATACTACACTATATATCTACTATCTTCTTCCTCATATCATTGCCGCCACTATTTTTCTTGCGGACCTTCTCATGCCATCAAAACTGCTTGTCGGAAAATTGATCAACGATCTCGATTACCCGCCGATGAAGGGCTCCGTTTTCAATCGACCTTATATCTAAACGATCCCTAAATATATTGAATAAATCAAATTATCCATCAGACACAAACTTCAAATATATATATATATATATATATATATTAATAGCTTGAACGATATACCCATAATTTATTATGCCCTTTATATGCATTTAATTGCTACTTTTTTTCTTTATTTTTGAAAATGGGCAATCTTTAATTTCCTTTGCATAAGCAGATTTTACAGAAATGCTATTATTCAGTAATCCATCAGTGAAAATATTGGTTCTTGGTGTATTATTATAAGATTTGACTCTAAACGTCAAAGCTTGGTTTTGAAATATTGGAAAACCAAGCAAGCCCATTTTAGCAAACAATATTAAAAGTAGAGGGAAGGCTTTTTTCAAGAAATGGCCTAAAAATATGGATTAATTATAATTCAGGCGAAATTTTTTTGTATGAAAATGATTCGTTTTCTACTGGATGTTGGTGCCATAAACTTGACCGACGACACCCTATAAAAGAAATTTTTTTTTGTGTCGTCGTTGTGTTTGGCGACACTAATATGTTTTTTTTTTTTTTTGCTGCCAGGTTGTGTGACGGCACCTGTGTAAATATTGGTATCAATGCTAGGAACGGAGTATCGATACTTTTGATACATTTTTTATCAAAGGTATTGATACATTTGATACATATTTGAGCTTCCGTCATGGTGATGGCGTTTCTTCTTCTTTCTCCTCATGCTTCTTCACTCGACAATGCTTTCTCATATTCCCTCGTTTGATTTCCATGATTATCTTCCCCGATGCTTACTCATCTGCGTCATTTTTTAGTTTTATTGTGGGATTTCAGAAATAGTGATGGCGTTTCTTCATCTTTCTCCTCATGTTTCTTCACTCGATGATGTTTCCTCATCTTCCCCGATGCTTCCTCATTCCATCAACAGGGGCGAAGCCAGGACAATTTTTAAGGGGGGCGGATGAAATTTTAATTTTTTATAGTTTATATCTTTCTAATTTGTAAAGGATTAAATCGAATTTTTATAATTTTAGGGGGGCCAAAGTGCAATTTTACCTTTACTAATTTAAAATTTTAAAAAAAATTCAATGACCTAAATAGAAAATTTACCTTTTAGGGGGGCCGGAGCCCATGCCAGCCCCCCTGGCTTCGCCCCTGCGCATCAACTTCGTTGATGCACCGGATCCATGTCTCCGTTGTAGAGAATGGACAACAAAAAATTTTGGTGTCGATACCAAATAGAAGGTATCAATACCATCACCTAAGTATTGATACCTTCTTCCTGGTATCGATACCATGACCTAAATATTGATACCTTCTACCTAATGTCTTTGAGCTTACACCGGTACGACCAAGCTATGTGGCAATACCAAAAAAAAATATTAATGCCGTTAGACGCAATGGCGGCACCTAAAAAATTATTTTTAAAAAAAAAAGTTAGGAGTGCCACCAGTTAAGTTGACAGCACTAACAAACATGGTAGAAAACAGATCATTTTTGTATAATATTTTTGACTTGGATCATTTTCATAATTAATCAATTTTTTGGGTGACTTAATAAAAAAAGCCAATAAGGAACTTAAGTTTAGTCTCCCAAATCAAATTGTAAAGAAATTAAGCGGCAAATCATTAGAAGCAAGCTAATAATTGTGTACCCGAGCAATTGTGACGATGAACTGGTGGAACCTGGAGGCAGACGTAGCTTGTTTCTTAAGCCTAGGAGCCATTGATGGGTAATTAGGATCGTTGATCAAATTTTCAACAACGATTTTGATGGCATAAGAGGATCAACAAGAGAAACTATGGCGGCAATGATAATAGGAAGAAGATGGTAGAGACATGGATCAGGCAACTCGCCCTGGCCTAAAAGCCTGTCAAAAGAGTGGAAAGATTTGGGCAAAAACATAGACTTGTAAAATGAGCTTAGACAAAAAAATAAGACCTGTATTTTAAATGGGTCGAGCCTCAAGTAATTTTTTGTCTTGGGTTTGACCCTATTTGAATTTGTATAATTTTTTTCATTGTTATTTTACTGTTGTTTTACTATTGTTTGTTATTTTTTTATGTTGTTTCTTTGCCATTTTATTATTATATTGCTACTATTTTGTTTTTATTGTTTATATATTGTATAACTCTTATTTTAATATTAAATTTGATACTATTTTAGAGACATTTGCTTGATAAGTTGCAACTATGTTGGTGTTATTTAAGTATAAATATTTTTTAATGTATTTTCAATTTGTTGGAAAATATTTTTTTCAATGTTTTTAGTGTATTTGATTTATTATAGTTTTTGATTTTTTTTTATATAAAAAAATAATATAAAAATTTTAATATGGGCAAGTCGGGCTAGGCTCAGGTTTAGCATTTTTTATCTGGGTCAACATTGGGCAAACTTTTAGACCCATTTTTCTGGTCAGACTCGAGCCTAAAAAATGAACATAAAATTTTACATTGATCCGACTCGACTTGACCCATGATCAAGTTTAGTAGAGAGTATAATATATTTTCTTTTCTTTTCTTTATTTTACACAATATTGGTGATAGTCAACGGAAGAGAGAGAAAAGAAATATTGTTAAAAATATTAAATAAATTGTTGATTGTACAATCCATTAGATGATAACCGAAAATTTAACGAAAGTGATTAATTCACATAATTATTAAATAAAAAAATTAAAGTAATGAAAATAAAATAAATCTTATTTTGAAGTCATCATTTATTCATTAAAATTTTTACTAAACTAAATTTAAAATAAAAGGAATAAATAAAAGATTAAAAAAATAGTTGAACCTAAATGAGAAAATTAATTATTAGTTGCATGTGATGAGACATCATCATCAATCCCATGAGCTTTTTAACCCTTCATCAATCCATCAATTCTCTCAACAACATCTTTTAAATCTAATCTCTTCTCTAAATCCGATTCACAACAGTTCAACCCAATCTTCAACAATTCAACCATCATCTCTTTATCACCATAATTCACTCCCCCCATATCTTTATCCAAAACCTCTTCAATCTTCAACATAATTTCTGGGTTATTATTTTCGTGATCACCCACAATCGATGTTACCCACACAGCCAAATCTTGTTCTTCGGTTCCTTTTCCTTTTTGTAAGAAATTTGCAGGGAATTTGCCGGTCAAGATCTCTAAAATCAATACACCAAGGCACCATACATCAGTTTTCTTCGTGATCCTTCCATGTTTGATGTATTCAGGTGATTTATAAGCTACGATGAGTTCTTGGGCACTTTCTGGGTTGATTAATGGGATTAGACTGTAATCTGTGAGTAAAGGTTGAAGGGATTCGTTGAGAAGGACGTTTGAAGATTTGAGATGACCGTGAGGTGAGATTAAAGCTGGGAGTTCGTTGTAGAGGTATTCGAGACCTTTGGTTACTCCTTTTACTATGTTTAATCGTGTTGGCCAATCTAGTGGGGCTTTTCTCACTGTCTGGTGACCTGAAAAGATTTAAAAAGAAATGTTATCTAACAGTAATAAAAAAAGAAGAAGAAATATTTACGAAATTATTGAGTTAAAGAGCAATTTAGGGTAGGAGTTTTCAGGATTCGTGGCATTGGCTCTTCAAAAATGGTAGATTAACCATTTAGTTCATTAATTTTTTTATAAAATTATATGTTAGTATAATGATAAAACTATATTTTGACTTTTCTATGCTCTTAAACTAATTTCCTGACTTCATCTTCAGGTGTAATATGGCATGTTTTTATGTTAGGGTTTAGAGTTTTAGGCTTAAAAAATTAGGTAAGACGTGTGGTATTTTTACAGATTTAGATATGTCAAGAGATTGTTCGATTTCTTCAAGAAAAATCTACTACTAAAGTCTAATATTGTCTTTATTGGAAGTTGTCTCAAATGTCACAACTCTATTGAAAGCTCAAATGTCTAAAGAAGTGGTCTAAAGACAAGGTGGGTGTGCCTAATCGGGTGAGCCTAATCGGGTGATTAGGAAGGCAAATCATATGGAACGTACATTGTTACACTTGAATCTATGGCTTATAGTTAACATGCAGGGTTTGCCTTCTCAGGAATCGGATTAAGCACTTTTACTATGTGAAATCTAACACCTCTTCAGACATTTGGATTTCTCACAAAAACAATACTAGACTTGTTAAAAGGTCTCGAATTTCTTATTTTTATAGCAAAATTCATCAATTCTCAAATTAATTGGTTCTGAAGTTAAGTAATGAGAGTACTAACCATGAAGATGAACAGCCAAGCTTCCATTTTCCACAAAATCAGAAACTAGCAACTTTTCTTCCCTCCTATAACAATAAGCAACGAGAGGAAGCACATTCTCATGTCTCAACCACCCTAAGTTTTCCATATGCTTTATAAACTCTTCTTTCCCAACGTTATTCATCTTTTTATGTCTCTTCACCACCATTGACGACCCTACCGATAGAGCCGCCTTATGCGATGACCCAAAGCTCCCACTCCCCAACACATCCGCCGTTGATTTCAACAGCTCCGCCAGATCAAACCTCTCTCTATCATCCCTCAAGAAAGAGAGCTCCACGTCGTTTTTCTGCGAAGCACCCGATGTCGGTGGCGGTGCCTCGATGGAATGGGGCGGTTGCACTCTGCTGCGACAACAGATTAAGAGGAGGGTGAGAGTGGCGAAAATGATTGATGTGACGACTAAAAAAAGGATGGTGGGAAGCCAAACGGCGGGTGTTTTGGGAGGGGCAGGGGAAGGAGCGGGGGAAGGCCGGGTTGTGGGGAGGGCGGGTGAAGGGGCGGAGGATTGGGTTGTGGGAGGGGAAGGTGGGGAAGGTGGAGAGTCACAAGTCTTCAATGGTGCTCCACATAGACCTTTGTTGCCTGCAGGTATAAACCAAGAAAATTATAGGCATTTTAAACTATACATAAAGGAAACATTCATTCATAAAAATACTAAGGCTTAGTTTAGATGGACAGTACTAGTGTAAAAACAGTAATAACAGTGATATTATATACTGTAATGATATTGTAGCGTGAGATAAAAAATAAACTAAACGCATCGCATCGCACTTAACTATCTATCCAAATCCCATCTAAGTGACATAGTTGCTACTATATTAGGATTTAAATTATATTTTATTTCTATTATTCAAATAATAGTAAATTAGACTTTATAAATTAGTTTAAATAACATATTGTGTCTTTAATTGAGGTGTCATATTGCATATAGAGATCATTTTTAATAATAAAGAAATTTAACATATAGGGATTAATTTATATATTTTTTGATTAACGAGATAAAATGCAATTCATTTTTTAGTATAGGGACCTTCATAGTATTTTTACCATGATTTAGATTTACAAAAATTGGGAAGTTAATTACAAATTTTAATTTATAAAATTTGCGAAAATTAACAAACTAATCCAAATGAATAACATTATTAAACTTTAATCTTAAATAGTAAAAATTAGTAATTAGTAGGTCAAAATTTTTTATGCAATAAATAAGAAAAAAAACAGTAATTCAAGTTTTCTTTACCATTGGACTAAATTCTTTGTTTTCATACAACATAATTAGTCTAAAAAGATAAAAAAATTGATTTAATCCTTTAAAAATTATAAAGATATGAACTATTAAAATAATGATATTGTATTTTTATTATGGTAAAAATATACAATTTAATTCCGACTCAAATTTTTTCTTCTAACTTCACCCTTGAATGAACATGATATGATTGGAAATAATAGGGTTCGAAACTACGTAAACATGACCGACAGGTCACAAGGAACAAGAGTGGCGGAGCCAAGGGGGGTTAGCAGGCACTAACCCCCTAAGATGGAAAATTTTTCATTTAGGTATTTTATAATTAATAAAAATTTTAAATTAATAATAGTAAAATTACACTTTTACCCAAAAAATAAAAATTTAATTTAATCTTTAAAAATTATAAATATTTAAATTATTAAAATAGTGAAATTACATTTTTATTATCGTAAAAATATACGATTTAATCCCGGCCTCAAAAAAGTTTTCTAACTCCACCGCTGGGAAACAAGCCTTATCCCGAAAAATGGATTAATTGGTTTAAAATTCTTTTAAAAATTATAGAATTATAAATTAATATGCGATTAAAATCATATTTTAACCTTCTTAAATATTTATAATTTATTAAAATTTCTGTCCACGCCTACAACATAAAAAAAAAAAAAAAAAAAAAAACAGTAGAGTTCTAAACTATATATTATGATTGTATGATCGAAGTTTGCAATGAAATCATGACAAAGAAAATGTTAAAATGATTATATTAGCATTTTGCTATCACGAAAACTCACCGGAAAATATGGTGGGATCCATCTTACTAAGGCTTGCAGGTATAGAACCCTCCAATGCATTATTTGAAAGATTCAGTGTGAAGTTGTGTTGTTTAAAATCCGGTATCTTACCGGAAAACTTATTCCCATCGAGCTTAATCTCTATAACCTTACGAAGGTTAGCTATCGACGACGGAATCTCACCCGTAAACTTATTTTTCGAAAGATACAATTTCTTCAATCTAGCCAGACTTTCAAATGCATTTTTCGGTAAATCTCCAGAAAATTGATTGTTCGACAAATAAAGCGATCTCAACTCACTGAGTTTATTAAAATCCGGTAAGGAGCGGTTGAAATTATTGTTCATAAAACTTAGGGTTCTTAATTTGGAAAACCCGGATAAGGAATCCACATCGATGGTTCCCGATAATCCCATTTTCTCAAGTTTTAGACCCAAAATGGTATCCTTTTTGCAAAGGACACCGACCCAATTCGCACGGTTGCCATCGCACGGCGGCTTAGGGTTGTTTCTCCAACTGTCTAATTTAGAGGCATTGAATAAAGAAGCTTTGAATTTCAAAAGGGATTCAGAATCGGATAATGAATAAGAAGAAGTGAAAAACATGGATATTAAAAATATAACACGAAGGTGAAAGGTGGCCATGGCGGAGGGTTTTATGCACGGTGATGGAGGGCGGCGGCGCGTGCGCGCCCTTCGCCACGGGGCCTACAATGCGGGGGATATCGATGGGGTTTTGAGCCCAAGGATGGACCCAAAAGAGAAAGAAAACAAAAAAGAAAAATGGTGGGAGAAAATCTGGATGGTTTTGAAAGAGAGGAAAGATTGAGTTACTAAGAATAGGAGTTGCTAAAAGGTGTATATCAATGGAAGGCTCTGCATGTGTTACGTTGATAACGTCTTCATCTTACGTATTTGCCATGCAATTCCTTTATTTAAAAAATTTTGGGCAAAATGTTTTCACATTTTAATTCAATCATTTAGAATTGGCTCGGTATAATTTAGGATTTAGGGTTTATTATTCTCGAATGAATGTTGATTGGCTTAGTATAGTTTAGGATTTAAGGTTTATTATTCTCGAATGAATGTTGATTTAACATTTATAGATCAATGTTTTAGTTAGGTGAGTAGCTAGAGTTTTGGGATAAAGATGAATGTGGCTCGAATTTGAGGGGGATAAGGGTAGATAGATTTTTTACTCGAAAATGATAAAAAATTATTTTGACTCTTAAAAAAATTATAATTTGATCTGATGTTGACCTAGAGTTGATCATGGGGCTAGGTCGTAACAGAATTTTAGGCCTGTTTGATAGGCTTGGGCCAAAAAATGGAGCTAAAATTTTACCTAAACCCGATCTGGATAAAAAGTTAAAACTCGAGCTCGACTCGCTCGCTGTATTAAATTTTTTATATAAAAATAAATTTAAAAATATAATACATCAAATATAGTAAAAACATCAAATAAATGTTTCCCAATAAATTGAAAATAATAAAAATATCTTTATACTTAAATAACACTAAGATAAGGTGAAATTTAACAAGCAAATGGCTCTAAAATAGTAGCAAAATTAATAATAAAACAAGAGTTATACAATATTCAAACAATAACAACAAAATAGTTGCAATATAATAGTGAAATGGCAACAAAATAGTAGAAAAACAACAACAATTTTTTGGTAAATTCGGACTGGACCCGGGCAAAAAAACTTACCTGAGGCTTGACCCATTTTCTATACGAGCCTTTTTTTTCCCAAGCCCATTTTTCGAGCCTATTTTATCATTCTAACTCAATTTAAAATTTTTTCGAATCGAAATGAGTGAAATGAAATTCGAGTCAAATCGAATCGAGTGAATTGTTTGAGTTAAATTAAAAAAATTAAACATGTCAAATAAAAATATTGTTATAGTATAACTAATTCCATGTTAGAGCACATAAATTTGAAACCATATATATTTGAAAAAAAAAATTCAAAGCAAAATAATTAAAAAAAATAAGATAGTTGAGTATGATAAATTTGAATAATTAATTAGGTCCCAAGATAATTATTATTTTAGAAAAAAATTAAAATTTTAACCTTTTTTTATATATTTTAAAAATTTTAAATTTTTATACTTTTTTAAAAATATAAAATTTGAAATTTTTATAAATATTTTGAATTTTTGAAAATTATTTTAATTTTTATTGTGAGAGAAACTAATTTACTTATTTTCAAAGTTGATAGGGATCAAAATGGTATTTACACCAATTTGTTATTCGAATAATTGGAGTTATTCGAATTGTGAAATTTAACTCAACTCGAATCGATCAAGTTAACTCGAGTAATTCAAATAACTCGAAATTTAATTTTTTTCGAATCTAATCGAATTTTATTTGTACCTAATTTAACGCTTGTGTGCTGCTAATGAAACGAGCGGAGCCGATCGAGGTGGGTACTGATGAAGCTTTTAATCACTGCCCCTCCAACTTAGCTGTTTCTGTTTAGCATTCAAGTATCTTCACTCCATACATGCATTGTCTGTTATCATTACTATTATTATTTTGGGCTTTCTAGGTCTGATTGCCTTCAAACAAAAACAAATAAAAGAAAATAACTATGGGATTTCAAGCAGGGGCGAAGCCAGGACAATTTTTTAGGGGGGTCGGATAAAATTTTAATTTTTTATAGTTTATATATTTCTAATTTGTAAAGGATTAAATCGAATTTTTATAATTTCAGGGGGGCCAAAGTACAATTTTACCTTTACTAATTTAAAATTTTAAAAAAATTTCAAGGGCCTAAATAGTAATTTTATCTTTTAGAGGGACCGGGGCCCATGCCAGCCCCCCTGGCTTCGCCCCTGATTTCAAGTTGAGGTTTGAACTTTGATGTATACTTTTTCTATTTATCAATAAAAGTATCATAGAAGTTCTCGTATTAAGAGTTAAATTACATTTTACTTTTTTATTCAAAAAATAAGTAAATTAGTTACTGTATATTAAATTAAAAAATAATTTGGTCATTTCTATTAAAAATTTCATCAATTTCTTCTGTTAAAACTTATTTGGTTAACGAAATAACCAGACAGTTCATGTGTACATTATGCTGACGTAATAAAAATTGATGGAAAATTTTACAGAAACACTAGTTTGCTTTTTAATTTAACATATAAAGATTTTTTTTTTTTTGGAGTAAAGAAGACAAAATACAATCTAACTTTTGATATAAAGGCCTTTATAGTACTTTTAACTTATTTATCTCAAAGTTCCTTTTGTTATTTGTTTATTTTTAATTTTATGTCTTTCTGAAGAGTGGTGTGTAGAAGCGATCTTGCGACCCTCGTGATGTAATTTTAAAATCTTACAAATGGAGTTGCCATCGAAATTTTTAGGCTTAATTCACGATTTAGCTCTTGAAGTATACAAATTCTCTTACTTTGGTACCTAATTTGATATCTAAAGTATTAATTTTCTCTATTTTTAGTCTATTTTGTAACAAACATTAAAAAAATTGTTAGACAATTTTGGCCAATGGAAATGCACCACTTGGCATGGTTTTGGCTAATGAAAAATATGTCACGTGATAATTAGGTTTATTTAAAATAAAAATATTAAATTTATAATTAAAAAATAGAAAATTATAATATTAAATATTTAAATAATAAAAAAAAGCCTTGATTGATTGTTGACCAACATTGATCGGCGTTGATAAGTCACGTGGTGCTATTAGAATACGCCATGTGTCCTTTTTAAAAAATTATTATATAATTTATATTGATTAAAAATGTAAAAAATAAATAATATATAAAATTTAAAAACATTATTTAAAAAAATAAAAGATATAATTGTAAATTGTAAAAAGTCAAAATAATGTATAAAAAAATTAAAAAAAATGTTAGAAGTATTTAACTTTCAAGTAATTGCAAAAAAAAAAAAATTGAAATTTAAATATCTTTTTATAATTTTATAATTATATATTTTAGAAATTTATAAAAAAAATATTTTTAAACTTTTAAAAATATTTTTTTACAATTTTTTTTATAATTTTTACATTTTCGAGTGTGCTGAAGCGCATGTTTTAGAATTCCTCTTTATTTATTACACAATTCATTATATTCCTTCAAACTTGTATATAATTAGATTGATTTGTTTTTAAAATTTGTATAATTACTGATTGAGTCTTAGTTTGATTGGCATGAGTATTATCGTCAATGCAGAAGGACGTGGGTTCGAGTGTGCTGAAACGCATTATCCTTCTATTTATGCGTTGGGAGGAGCTATGGGTGGTTTTAAGTATTGTGTTAAAAAGAGCAGATATGATCAGAATTTATAATAAGATTATTAATAGTAATGAAATTAATTACTGTAGCATGAGATAAAAAGAGAATTAAACGCACTAAAATATACTGTCCATCCAAAGGGGCCTTGATTTTGAATTTGGGTTAACTAACCTAAACCCAAACTAAATATGCCCAAACCCTAGCTCACTAGTTTGCCGCTTAAATGCCAAAATAAAATAAAATAAAAAAATAAATAATAAAAAATATAATTACAATTTTGTATCTCTACTATTTTGAAATTTAAGATTTCACCCCTCTTCTTTAGTTCAATATAATTTATTTATTTATTATTATAAAATTTATTAACAGATCCAAATTGATAACATAACTTTTTTGTTTTTAAGGTGATGATATAAATTTATTATTATTATTTGATCATGTAATCTGGACCACGTGAAAATCAAATGGATCGTGTTCAATCTATAATAATTTACATGTGAATTGAATACTTAAAACTGATTCTAAACATAATTCGAGTGATCACTATAATAATAGTATCTAGTGGTGCTATCGATTTGGATCTATTAATAACATACTAAATAGGGACGACACTAAAGGGTTAGGTAATACCCGACTCCTAAGAAAAGGAAAATTTGTGTTTTAACCCATTTGAAATTAAAAAAAATTATAATAAATAGTAACATTGTATTTCCCCTCTAAAAAGTTAAAATTGTGATTTATGATTTCTAGAAATTATAAATTTACAATGAAAAAAATTATATTTTAATTATCCTAAAATTTTTAATTTAATTTCGACCCTACGCTTAAAATTATTTCTAAAAAAAGTTTATATTATCATTTTAACAATAGCAACTAACAAAGTTATAAACTTTAATAAACTAATAATATTATAAAAGAAAAGAGGCTAAATTACATAAAATTAAAGTATGAAGCTTAAATAAAAAAGTTTAGCATAATAAAGTGACTAAAACAATAATTAGGCCTAAAAAAGAGTGTCAGTTTCGTGATATTAGCAAAAGTTAAAGCCTGAATTTGCAAAGCCAAAACTCGGCCGCTTTTGATATACAGAATCTGAGCTTTCCAATCTTTACATGCAAGAGAAAATTTGATCAAATTTCTGCGAAAAATAAAGCTATATATATAAAAAGCAGGTATTATATTTGTGGTTTGCCTTTAAATCTTTACCGATTGAGGAAAAAAATTATACTGTTTAATTTTTATTATTTCTGATTTTAGGGTTTTGTCGAACAAATTTCGTTAATTATTTGCTTTTATTCGTCGTCTTGTGTCTTGAAATCAATTTATTGTTTTGTTTTGGGGTTCGGGTTCTTTTGAATTTGGTTTCTTTTTTAGCTATTGAAAGAAGTGGAGCTGATGGGTTCGTCTTTCGGTGAAGCTTTTCCAGCAATGCAGGTACTGTCTCAGCTAAATACTTTAAAATCAAATTTAGAGTTTTCAAAAAATTTTCTGGAATGAATTGATGTCTTAGGTTATCGTGTTTAAACTCAATTCGGCATTTATGTATTGGCAGGAAACTTTGCTGGAGTTTCGTGCTGGTAAAATGATGTTGGAAGGAAAAAGGGTTGTCCCTGATACACGTAAAGGGCTCATTCGCATAGCTAGGGTATTATCAATTAAAGAACTTTCGGTTATACCTATTATTTTTATCTTTTGGGTTATATTAGTTTTATACATTATGTGTTTAGATAATGAAATTGTTATCTGTTTTAGATAATTTTTATCTGAAACTGTTGTGAGCTTACCACTTTTCTGTTCCAGGGTGAGGAGGGACTGGTTCATTTTCAGTGGCTTGATCGGACTCAAAATGTTATTGAAGATGTATCCCGCTTCCTATAGTTTGCTTTTGTCGTTTTACTTAAAATATTTTATTCTGTATGTACATTGAGGCTTGCAGGTTTTATCGCAGCAGTCTTTCGGTTTTGACTTTTGTTTTATGCTGCTTCTGATTTGGTAGTCTAGGAATCAATTTCGCATGTACGTGTCTGTGTATATGCATGCTTTTCATTCTAAAATGTAGTTAGGGGGTCTTTTAGAGTTTAATATAAGTTCAGCATGTATGCTTGTTAACACATTGTATGTGTATACTTTTCATGTTAACTATTAGTCACATTAATTCTATCTTCTCATCTTGTTAATATCTGGAATAGTTTGCTATGTTGTCCATCTTTGCTATTTAGAAGTCAGTGGCAATGTTGTCTGATAGGTCACATTGTTTTATTTTATATATATGTTTCCATCTGGTTAACTGATATGGTTAAGAATTGATTTTTAATTCTTGTCCTTTAATAGCTTAGTTTCATTGTTAATATTCAGACCTGTGATTAACATTCTATGCCTACTTTACCCTTTTATTATTGCTTGATTCATAAAAATGTTAATATAACATGTTGTGAGTACTCTTTTTTCTTTCCCTTTCCCTTTTCCTTGACATGACATATTATAGGATCAGATTATTTTTCCCGATGAGGCTGTTTTTGAGAAGGTATTTAATTGTCTTTTGAACTATTTAAATCTTTTAAAATAAGTTGATTATCAAATTGGATTACATTAGCTTTTTTAAGTGATCTTGAATATTATTGTACTTGGTTAACATAGGTTAATCAAGCATCAGGCAGGGTTTACATATTAAAGTTCAATACCGACGACCGGAAGTTCTTTTTCTGGATGCAGGTTAGGTTTGTTAATTTGCTTCTTGTGTAGCTAAGTCTCTGCTATTTATTGCTAAGTTGTTTTCATTCTTATTCGCTCAGGAGCCGAAAGCTGAAGATGACTCACAATTATGTTGCGCGGTCAATAATTTCATCAATCAACCATTAGGTATAAATGGATCACATTTTCTGATTAAGTTTAGGGTTTAAATATGCATTCTAGTCATCAAGGTTATCCTTCTGCATGGATTGCTTTGGTATGTTTATAATAAGACATATTCTCTCTCTCTCTTTTTTTTTTTTTTTTTTTTTTAATTTTGTTTTATGGATTCCTTTTAACTTTATAGATTGTATATTCATGCATTTATCCTGCTTTTAGTTTCCCATATGAGTTATCTGCTCTTCCAATTTCGGTTTACTTGGTCCTATATTTTTGCTTTTATGGTTCCCTTTTTTCTATTATTATTGTTGAAACATCCTTATCTTACTTTATGTTGATAAAATCATATCAGTCATGGCTTTCTTAACCAGTCTCTGTGTGTGTGTTGGTTCCTGCTACTCTGATGTAAGCAATCACATCATCAAACATGGCTTTCTTGATCACAGTCTCACTCTCTCTCTTTCTCTCTTGTTTCCCTTAATTGTCATCCTTCACTCTTTAACTTTATCTTTTGCAATATATTTCAGTATCTAAAATTGGAAACCCCTGCATGCATAGATACCATATCTAGCTTTCTACCTCCCTTCCCTTCCCCTTCCCCCCCCCCCTCCTCTTCTCTCTCTTCCTTTGTCTTAATATTTCAGTGTAACTCCTCATGTATCAAAACCACTCTGTTAGTGGACTAGGCCTTCATACATTAACCAATTTTATATTTGAAGAATGACTATTTGCTCAATGTGGGTGGAATAGGGGGAGTTATCCAGAAATTGATTTTATTCTATTATTGTAATATTCAACAGAACTTGGTGTAGATGAGCCTGATGCTTCTGAGCCTTTGCAAGCGTCTGAAGACATGGTTGAAGATGATATTTCATCAAGGTAAAGCCATTGTTATAAGGATACCCATCATTCATGTAGAAAGATTACTATAAATGGTATTTGCAAACTCAAAATTGAAAAACTAAATGTTGTCTACTTTATTTTCAGATGTCTTGTGGTCCAGCCTATCCTATTCCTTGTGTCATACATGTCAATGTTGTGAAACTTTATAATTAAAATTAGTATTAATAAAACAATATTAGGCATGTTGATTAATGCACTTACATGGCTTGTGGTCGATTAGTTCTAGAAATTAAATTTTATTGTTTGTAAAAATTTTAGGAAGAGGACTGAGATTTAGAATCAATTTTAAGATTGAATATATGAGTGTTGTTTTTATTGAAGTACCTGTCAGTTCCTCTATTCATAGACCTTGGTTGGCTTAGACTGAAAAAAAATTAGAAATTTGAGCTCTATTCTTTTTCAAGATATTAGCCACTTGTTCAAAATTCTTATGTTTTTATTTATCCAAACTTTTCAGAGCTGGAAACTTGACTGTTACAAACTTAGGTGCTGAAGCGATTAGTGATGTAACCTCTTCATCAGGGCCAGTTAAATTGGAAGACTTGCAAAGAATACTGAGCAGTATTGGTCCAGCAGGTATGTATGTAGTTCATTAATTGCAGAATGCTTGTTACTATTTTGTCATTAGATCATTTTGAGCTCTAACACCGTTGTTTTGTGGTTGTATCTGTTGCAGAGGTAGCTGGTGAGCCAGATGGAGGTGATTTTTTTTTCTTTTTTATATTTAAATGCATCTGGTAATATTGGAATTGAACCTGTTAAGTTTCTAGGGAATTTTTTTTTTCTTTTTTATATTTCCACGTGTGAATTATTTTTTTCCAATATATTTGTAGAAGTAATAATAAAATTGTAGTTGTGATATTATCAGTGTAAAGCTAGTGATTTTACTTTTGATCCAATACTTTAACCTGCTAATGTAACATATTTTTAAGAGTGAGAGTAGTCTGATATGCAGTCCTTGAAATATCAATTCTGCTTGATGCTGCTCTCAGAGTTAAGCCATATCTGTCAACCCTTGTGTTTGTAGTCAAAGAAATTTGACGAGTCTATTATTTCTCAAGAGCTGTCCACTTTTGGTATTCTCAATTGATACCATACCGTTAGGAAGTAGTTTGATGTGAAATTTCACATTTTCTGTTGCTTTTTCTTTGACACGACTCCACCTCCTTCCCTTTTTTATCCTACCAGGCTTGGGGTTGGATGATATTTTGAAGCCAGATTTGATAATGCCATTAATTGAGACATTGTCGTTGGAAGAGCGATTAGCTTCATATTTACCAGAGGTATATAATAGTTGCATTGTTTCTGTTTTCTTTCTATATTTTATGTTCTCCGAATATGAAGTTATTGGTGTTTCAGGGTCAATGGACACCTGAGGATTTGTTAGAGTTGCTGCAGAGTCCTCCTTTCCGTCAACAAGTAGATTCATTTACCTATGTGAGGAATTAGAACCCACACTATTATTTGTTTGTAAATTCTCAATGCACTGTTCAATTTCATGAGGTCGCTTTCTTTCTGTTATAGGTGCTTCGAACCGGACAGATAGATTTGTCTCAGTTCGGTATTGATCCAAGTAAATGTGAGTGGTCTGCAGTTCCAAGTAAATTTTAGTATCGGACATTGCTATGGTTCTTCATGGTTAATTTATTTAACCATTCCTTTTTTTGCAGATAAGTTCACCGTTTTATCTTTCCTTGAGGCACTTGAAGATTCTGTTTCCAAAACTTCCGGAGACACACAAGATGAAAAAGATGTAAGACCTCAATCCTGTAATCGTAATGACCCCATGGATGAGAGCAAGTGACGGAGATAATTTCATCTGGTACCGTTCCCATCACCCTCGTTTATCATAGGAGAGAATAGTTCATCCCTGTTTTAATTTATTCTTCTTGGTTGGGTGGGTGTTCTGGAAAAAGGAAAGGCAGAAAAAAGAAAGCACTGAAGAATGGAAATGGTTTTTATTGTGGTTCAAAGTTTTAAGCTATTGTATAATACAACCCAAAAACAAAAAAGAAAAAAAGAAAAATTGTGTTGAAGATTAAGTGGATAATTTCTTGGTTTTTTTATGACCATTTTTAATACCTTCTGAACATTCATGGAAAGCATTGAATTGGTGAAAACATATAAAGGTCAAGTGTATGTTGGTCTGTTGGATTTTTGTTACACTGGAATTCCTATCAGATTTTTGTGTGTTTTATTGCTCTATGGTTATGGTTTACATTAGACCTGAAAATTGGGCTTGAGTCAATCTAGGTCAGGTCATTTTGGGTTTTAAATTTTCAGGTTTAGATCATTTTAAGTTTGGATTGTTTCTGACTAGAATCATTTTGGGTTCGTATTGTTGGGATTTGTTTCTTAGGGTTTTGAGTCAAGATCATAGGTTTTTTCAGGGTAAAAGTACCATGGTTGTCTTTGTATTAAGAGTCAAATTACATTTTGCCCCCTACTTAAATTAATTCTTGTACGTTAAATTAAAGTGCAAACTAGTCATTTTATTAAAAAATTCATCCATTTCTGCTATTAAAAATTGGTTTCTGTATGTCAGCATAAGATATACGTGGCATGTTGGGTTATTTCGTCAACTATGCCAATTTTTAATAGTACGAATGGATGAAATTTTTAATAGAAAGTACCAGTTTACTCTTTAGTTTAATGTACAGGGATTAATTTATCCATTTTTTGACTAGAAGTAAAATGCAATCTGACTCCTAGTATAGGGGCTTCTATGGTATTTTACTGCTTTTTTGATCATTTTGAATTACTTGCATGAATTTTGTTGTTCACATGTAACCTAGATGATTGATTGATAAGTTTTTTATATAGATTCAAGTATATAACATATTTATGTAATGAAAAATGATTATAATGAAAAAAGTATAGTCCAACGAACCATTAGGCCCATGAACTAGCAGTCATTTGATGACTGATGATAGTCCATAATGAACTAATTTTGCTCATTGCATCCATCGGTGGAAGTGGTCAATACTGAAGCATATCTTCCGCCGTAGATTCGCAAAAAGTTCAATGATTCAATTCTCGGCTGCTCCATTGGCAGACTCCCTTCCAACATGCCGACCACATTTGACATAGTCGGCCTCTGCCATGGCTCCATTTGCACGCAGCATAAGGCCACTTGTACAAGTCTCTCAACTTCCTCACTCTCGGCCCTTCCGTTCAACCTTGGATCCACAAGCTCCATATATCTCTTCTGCTCATGCATTTCTAATGCCAGTAATGGGAAATACAGTCTCTTGAGCTCCGTACCCGATAATGGCGCACAAGTTTGTATGGAGAAATTCCTTCTTCCTCTCACAATTTCAAGTAAAACCATCCCATAACTGAAAACGTCGCTCTTTTCTGATATACCCGAGCTTGTTAGCCATTCGGGAGCTAGATATCCTCGAGTTCCCCTCAATGTCGTAAGAAGGTTCGATTGTTCGGGTGTTAGAAGCTTCGAAATCCCGAAATCCGATATCTTCACGTGTAAATTTTGGTGTAAATTTTCTTCGTGTAGCAGAATGTTTTCTGGTTTCACATCACAATGGATTATCTTGTGTTGGCACCCACTGTGCAAATAAGCAAGTCCCCTTGCAGTTCCGACTGCAATCTCGAATCTTTCTTTCCATTCAAGAACCGATTCATTATTGAAGATAACATGGTCCAATGATCCCTTGTTCATGTATTCTAATACCAAAAACCGTTGCTTGCCTTGCAAGCAAAATCCTTTCAGTTTAACAAGATTGATATGGTGAATGTTTCCTATGATTGCAATCTCAGTGCAAAAATCCTTCTTTCCTTCAACTCCCAAATTGGTGATCCTTTTCACTGCCACAATCGATTCATCTGGTAAAACACCTTTGTAAACAGTTCCAAATCCACCGCTACCGATTTGTGTTGTGAAGTTGTCTGTTGCAGTTGCAAGCTCCTCGTACCTGAACTTAACTGGTAAACCTGCAATAGATAGTAAATCGATCTCCATTGAAAATGAGGCTTTCGAGCCTAATCTTACTACTGCAGCTCTGGAATGCCCTTTTCTTCTTTTCCACCAAGAGAATCCTATAACAATGACAACCAGTACAAAAGCCCCTAATGAAGATAGTAGGACCGAACCCAGTACTGAGAATTTATGGCCAGCATCGGTCTTAGAACTCAGGTTTATATTAGAAGATAGAGTGATGGCCTTTACGTAGCCTGAAAAGTCTTCTTGGCCAAGACCAAAGGTGCTTGAAAAGATGGATCCGACATTGTTCCAAATCGGATAACAAGAACCAGAAGAATTTCCATAGAGAATCCCTAAGCAAGAACAGTTCCGAGAGCATAGCAGTTGACAGTTCAATAAACTGATCCGTCGACTTAGTGGCTCTATGAAATTCGTTGAGAAATAGTCTATGGCATCCCCAATTTTCATATAGGAAACCTGATCATTGGTTTCATTACCATAAGAATTACTGGTATTGCAAGCTTTAGGCAAAGTGAACAAAGGATTAATTGGCACACAACCATTGATTCCATTGTGGAAAGCTGATGGGCATAAACAGGTTTCGGGCCTTTTGTCACGGTTGCAGAAACCGATTTTCTCACAAATGGATGGAATTCTACAATTTTCAACCGGAATTTGTAAGTTCGGGACCAAATTGTTCCCATCAAAGCTGCTAATGGTGAACTTCCCATTGGACCCCAACTTTGCATATATAAACTCCAATCTTGCAGCATCAATAGGAGCCAATGGCACCTTAAAGACTATGGTTGAACCATCATCTCCGACCCAATACAAACCGCTGCCATTAACTGCCATGAAAGACATCAGCATATTCGACTCCTTGAAAGCTTGGTTATCCACTGACAACTGCCAATACGTCATCCCATTCCACTGCAAAAAAGCATCAGAACTGGTGAGCAAAAGCTGGTATTCACCAGCAAAGAAGTCTATACCAACAGGCAATCTTTGGCCCCTTACGAGAGTGTCAGTAGGGTAGTTGAAACTTTCCCATAACGAAATGTTTTGTTGATCAAGCAGAATGAGATTTCCCGAGTCATCAAGTTGAAGGAATGCAACAGGAGAGTCGAGGCTTGGTGTCGACCACTCGATCTGATTGAAGTTATTGGTGATGACGAGTCCATTGGAAGTTAGCAAAACTTTGGCAGAATCTGAAATAGGTCTGCCTCTGTTAGCTGTCCATATGATGGTGTTGGTAGATGAGTGGATGATTGAGAAATAGAACTGAGGGAGCTGTTGGTCTGGGTACTTTGAAATGGCAGCTCGGAAGGTGGCGTTGGGAGATAGCAAGAAGGCACCACTGTTGTCAACCAAGTTGATGAATGAAGCAGTGAAGTTGGGGCGGATGGAGTGACTGTAGAGATCACCTGAGGAGGTAACAAACAACCCGGACAAGAAGACAAAGATGGAAAAGGTGGCCATATTTCAGACCAGCAAGATAGAGACGAGAAAACGCAATAAAACAAAGGTTATGATGAAGGATTGGGGTGCCTGGAAATCAATCAAATTACACTAATTTGACCACTTTTTTCATAAACGTGAACACTAAACTACTAAACTAGAAGGGTTTGCTTAAAGGTGCAAGTTGTTTTGAAAAGTTCAACTTTAATCTTTTCAAACACAAAAGGTTCAATCAAGATGACGAAAATCTTCTGAAAAACAAATAATTATAGTTTGAATTCAAGAAACAAATGGAGAAAAAGGCTTACTATGATGACTTTGACTACAATAATTAATATAATCAATATTTTAATTTGACTAAAGCATAGCCCGTAATAATTGGGCAAGAAATGTTGACAAAGCATTCATAAACTACGAGTTTGGCAGGAAATGTTGACAAATCTGTATTCCCTCTGCTTTTGTTCATCTAATTGTTGACCCTCATAGCTTTCATCTTTATGATGGAGTCAAGTTACAAAGCCAATTCTGCCTCTTGGAGCCATTGGCCTGGTGGTTTGGAGCATAGCACAACCTGTAAAGTCTAGCGATCAAGTTCATCTTTTTGATGTCTAACACGTTGAGAACCAGGTAACATTTTGACCATTGGAACAAGATCGTGTGTATCTTAATTAGTTTATCATCAACTTTCAACCGAAAGGCATCGCATGTCAACCGAACAAGTATAAATTGCTAACCTAGAGGCTGATGCTATGTGCTCAATCCCAGCAGAAAACTGATAAACCACCATCCCGGCAAGCCTAATGCAACCCGTTGCAGGTAGATAGGGCCAGGCCCTAGCCATCTGCCATTGTCATCACCACCCCCGGCTCTTGGTATGTAAACCAAAACTATTTTCAAAGCCTCGGTCTTTAACTCCCCCATTAGCATCCAAGACAACCTACTCACCTCCCCCATTAACCACCATCTCTGGAAGAGGCTCGGACTCCCTGCTATAGATGAATAAATTTACTTCTCTGCTATCATTGAACCTGTATAAAATTGTTATACTTAAAACCACATTAACAGACTAACCAAATTTGACATCATAACAAATGTTGAAGACAACTGCACCATGGTTGATTTTTGACTTTTGAAAGTCTACATTTACTTTCACCTCATATCAAAATGGAGATGAAGTGGATTAAAACACTTTGTTTACTTGTAATTGTGCATGTTAGAATTACATTAAAAAGATACATGCATGAAGTACTTAAAATGAGGATAAGGACTTAAAGGCAACATAATATTATAAAACTGATTGAGTTTCAGACAATATGCTTCTAGTAAATTTGATAATACAAAGATAAACTCAACAAATTCTCTGCCTACTCATTTGAATTCCAACAAAAGGCCATCCTTTGTGGCTCAAACTGGTCATTTTGCCCCACTTTTTCTTGTCAAAATTCATATAAAAAGAATCAGAGCAAGTGGCAAACTAGGCCCAAAAGTTATTTTGGCAAATTACCTACTGCTTCTCTGATGTCAACTTGAAGATCTCTGTTGAGATCTCCTATGGACATTAGTAGAAGCATTTAGTGGTTGTGGAACTTTGGGTTTAGTCCTACTATGCCTTCTTCCCATTGCCCTTTCACCTTCACCATCACCCAAATGAGTTTCCAAGTCCCCATTCTTCCTCTTACTTCTTCTTCTTCTTGTTGTTCTTCTACTAACTGCAACAGCTTCACAAGAACCACGCCGGCCGCCCCTGAATCGATCATCTTCCTCATCACTATCACCATTCTCAGTTTCTGAACCAGAAAAAGTAACTGAAACCCCATTATTCTCCTCTTCACTATCATCATCACCAGCTTCCTTTTTGGATGCATTACTCGCTGCTTTCTTTTCTTGATTGGTTCCTGAAGACATAGAAATGTCTTTACCATGTTCTTTAACAGTGTGCATAAGATGAAGATACCGATTCCTAATGTTCATCAATGGATTATTCTCAATCAGCAAACCCCTTTTATAAGCCTCCTTCAAAACAACGGTATAAGTTCCAATCTTACTGGACAAGTAAAAAATGTGTGGATGGTGAAGCAAAACTCTCTTGAACCTTGACCTTATCCCCAAATACTCCCCAATACACAACACATCATCCCTCTCTGCCTTTTTAGCTACGAAAAGATTCAAAATTTCATGCAAAACAGCAGCTGCCCATTTATCATATTCATCAGTTTTTGGTGAAAGATGAAGAGCATTCTCGTATGGTGAAACGTAAGGCAATTTCTGCCAATCATCCCACCATTTTTTCACCTTCTTATCCATCTCAAATCCCTTTGAAAACTTCACTGGAAATGCTAAAGGCATCCCTTTGGAATACCCAGACCCTCCTTCCATAGCCTTCTTTTCAAGAATCGAAACAGCCAATTCGTCACTCCAACAAACCAATTCCAATTGACCCGATTCATTGGACCCGACGACCCGAAAGCAGTCAGGGAAATCCGGGACGAGGGTTTTCAAGTAATTTTGAGGAAGACCTAGATCCCATCTCAGTTTATCGAGGATGTTGATGGGGATTTTGTTCATTCTCGATATCATCAACAGTTTCAAAAGCCTATCAGCTACTAATTGCCTGTAAGAATCACTCTCGTAAACCAAATGCTCATCGGCATCGATATCGAGTACTTCTTGAGTCAACTTGATATGGGGGTGGATTCCGATTCCGCCGGGGAGGAATTCGTGGAAGACCGATGGGTATTTGCGGATGAATTCGATGGGTCGAGAAGGGATTTTGAGTGAGTCTTTGTTCTGAGCGATTATGGAGATGGGAAGGGACTTTGATGGCTCCGATTTGATGAGGTTCTTAACGTTTAGGAGTGGACGAAGGTTCTTCTCTCGCTCCACTGCATGGTCTAGGCCGCGGTCTCTGACGAATTTGATGGCAGTGGTGGCGGCGGCACCGTCCATGAAGGTCCTGCTGCCCCGGTGGCGCCTGTGTATAACGTGGTTCGGAAACTTCATCGGCGGCGAATGTAGAAATGAGAGGGTGAGCAAGGGTTTTGGAAGGGTTTTACAGTTTTTGAAGTTTAGAACAAGGAACAGCAAAACCCAACACCCACTAATATATTTGGCTCAGTTTAATGTTAGCATTGTTTTAAAAACCGAATATTAATTAAATAAAATAATTAATAATTTATTTAAAAAAATATTAAAAAATTTACAAACCTATTCAACAATAATTATTTTTTGAATTTTTCCAAATTTCGAATAATTCTTTCAGAGAGAAGTAGGTCATTTCAATAATTTTGTTCAAATCAATATACCAATTAATTCAGGATCAAGCTCAATTAAGGCTTCTTTAGATAGGTGTTTTACTTTCAGAGTCGTGGGTTTAGTTTTCTTTTCCTTCTCATGTCGACACTATTGCTGACATAATAACTTTTATCCGAAATGCTTATATGAATAGAAAATGAACGATTCAAATACGATCTACTAACATCATTGAAAACATTATTAAAATACTTTTATGAGAATGTTTTATTGATAACGTAAGGAAACATCGGGAAAGCAACAAATATTTTTTAATTTTAACCCTGCGAATCTATTCTAACTATCATCGCTGTTTTTATACCAATCCATATGGGCCTTTAAATAATTTCAGTGGGATTAAAATTATGGTAATTTGAATTAGAAGTCCTCGAGTTCTATCCAGATTTTAGATTAACTTATAAACTTTAAAATATTATAATTGAGTCTTTAAACTATTAATAGCGTATTAAACATGTTCTTCTATCATTTGCTCATTTTAGTCATTAGTTTCGGTTTAGATGCACTTTGAATATTCGTCACACATATTTAAAATATATATTTATTACATTAATAAAATTCAAAAGAGATTTTTTTAACATGTTATATCTAAATTATTTATACAATAAATACACATATATTTACAATTTAATTTAAATATTTTAAATATCCTCCACGTTAGATTTTATCTGAGAGTTAGCGCCCAAGTTAATTTACTAGGTAGGTAGAATGATAAAATTAATACCCCATTAATATTTCTAAGACTCAATTATAACGTTTTAAAGTTTGAAAGCTGATTTAAAATCTGGATATAATTTGAGGATTTCTAATTCAATTTACCCTATTTTTAATCCCATTGAAATTGTCTAACTAGTGTTGTATGAACTACATTGGACTGGTCATTTATATCGGTTTGATCTACAATCAATTGGGATATTAGTTTGGGCATATTTTGTTATCATTTACATAGAATATATAAATATTGAGGCTAATTTTATTATTATATCAGTTAAAATTATGTACAATTGATATAAAACATTAACGCAGTGATTAATTGTCCATAATTATTCACTTTTAAAATTGATAGGGATTATATTGCACAATTTTTTTTGAGAGAGACCATTTTGTTCAAAATTAAAATTGAGAAGGACCTGAAAGATGTTTTTACCAACTATTTATTCCCATCTAAAAGAATCAAACCCGAAAATGGATCCGAACCCGAATCAAATTGCCATCTCTACATTCGACATGTAATTCTTCGCTTTTGTCAACTCGTTAAAGGGGAAAAAAAAAAAAAAAGAAGAGGAAATCAGAGGGTGGCCTGCGGCGTGTGCTGAGAGTGAGATCCTCCGGGAAATGGAGATGGCTGGAATTAGATCTCTGCTCCTTGTATCTATGATCTTACTGGTAATTTTCACAAGGATTTGATTTGTGTATTGATTTTATTACTTTTATCCGTGTATTGATTTGGGCAATGGAAATTGAATCAGTTAGTATCAATCGGCACTGTCGAAAGTCGTAGGAGTGGCAAGTCTTCTTCTGTTTTTTCTTTGTTCAATCTTAAAGAAAAGAGTAAGTTTTGGAGTGAGGCTGTTATACGTGGAGGTACCAAATTCTTTCTCCTTGAAATTACTTTCGAAATTTCTTTTCTAGGTTTTTGTTTGTTTGTTTGCTTAAAATTTTCTCATCCTTTTTTTATTATTAACAGATTTCGATGATTTAGAAGCAAGCAGCCCTTCTAAAAAGGGTGTTTATAATTACACCAAGGCAGGTAATTAGACAAATTTGTGGATTAATTTGGTTATGAATTCGCTCTAACATTTCAATTTCGGGAATTGCATTTCAGTTCACTATCTGTCTCTCGCATACTTTCAGGTAACATTGCAAATTACTTAAACCTTATGGAAGTAGATTCTATGTACCTTCCAGTTCCTGTCAATTTCATTTTCATGGGTTTTGATGGAAAGGGGAACCAAGGTATCCCAAACTTTTAATTTTCCTTTTATTTATTTACTCACTACTCTTTTTTCATTTTTCACTTTATTAATACTTGAATTCTGATGGTTCATTTCCTTGATCACTTTTGTGTTTTGTATGTAAATAGAGTTCACACTTCGTCCAGAAGAACTTGAGCGATGGTTCACCAAAATAGATCATGTCTTTGCACATACACGAATTCCACAAATTGGAGAACTTATCACCGCAGTTGAAAGAGTTATCATAGATAAAAAGCAACATCACCATTTTCCTGTCATCAGCCATGTAAATTACAAGTAATACTTTGTGTCCTTTTTAATATTAATTTGTTGCTGATTTATTTACATATCATGATTTGTTTCCTAGAAGCTCTCAAACTAAAATTTTTATATCATTGTAATGGAATTTCCATGCAGCTTCTCTGTCCATGCCATTCAAATGGGTGAAAAGGTGACTACTGTCTTTGAGCGTGCCATCAATGTTTTAGCCCGCAAAGATGATGTTTCTGGTGACAGGTGAAACAAGTCATGACCCAAATTCTCTTTTGTTTGATTTTTTTTTTTAGATGGAGAAAATAAAATTATAGATTATTGCTTTCCCAATACATTTATAAACTTATAGAAGGTTACTTTTTAAAAAAAATTATAGGAGGATCTACCGATGCAAGTCAATTGTTCTGTTACACCAGTTGGACCAATTCTAGTATTGTTTCTACACTGCGGCTTTAGGATCCCTTTCTGTATTAGCATGCTTTTAAAGATAATTCAAATCTTGAGAGGAGGAAAACATTCAATGATTGAATATTCTGATGGGAACTTTCTATAGTTAAATGTTCGACCTTATCAGTCTCCTTCTGCGGATTATTTTCTAACACTGTTAAATGTCTCCTCAATTTCTACTTTTTTTTTTTTTTTGAATCTCATGTCTTTAGCTTTATTCAGTAATAATATGACTAATTCTTGACAGGAATGACACTGATTCTCTCTGGCAAGTAGATGCAGACATGATGGATGTTCTTTTTACTAGCCTTGTTGAATACCTTCAACTTGAAGATGCATATAACATCTTCATTTTGAATCCTCGTCGTGATTCTAGGATAGCTAAATATGGCTACCGGTGCGTATTTTAAGAGGAAATTTCTCTTCTTTTTTTTTTCCTTTATGTTTTTAGGTCAAGCAAAACCATAGTTGTAAAACCATCTGTATGAACTAGCCCTCCGAACTTCTGCCTTTAGTTCCAGCTATTGCTTTTAACATTTCATGGTTCCAACATAAACTAGTGTTGCTCTACCTTGTAGTTTAATTTTTTGGATGTTGCAGTAGACTGTATAAGAACAGAGTAGAAAGTATTATTTAAATTTAGATTTTTGACTAGGACAGAAGCATCTGTTTAACATAGAACTATTGGTGACCAGGAAAACCAATTTTAGTTGTGAAGGATGGACCGGTTTCTCAAAGCAATCATTTGATTTATGACTATAAATTATTTGAAGCTGGTTTTGCCTAAAATTCATGTTGTGGAAGTTATGATGTAGAAATTACTATTTTGTAACTTTACTTATTGGCTATGCTGCACGAGAGATGCATGTCTTTTAGGCTAATTTATACCTCAACTGATTTATATATTTTATCAACTATTCAGCTTTTTATTTGCTTTCAGTTTCTTTGTTGAAGTCTTACTTTAAAAAAAATGAATTGGCAGGAGAGGTTTATCCGAGTCGGAAATAACTTTACTCAAAAAGGTACTTACGGGTTTCTTTGTTTCTATATATGTTCCAGTTCCATTCTCTTTGTTTATTAATTATCAGCTTTGAGTTTTATTTTAAAATGTAATTTATTATCTTGCTGTACTTGTTAACTTTTTTTCTTGCCTGGTAAATTTGTAGCAGAGTACTTGCTACCCCATTATTGTCTTCCCTGGTACATTCATACTTGGATTCCTGCTTTACTTAAACTTTTATTTTTCAGGATAAGGACCTGCAAAGTAAAATTCTTCAGGCAGGGAATACTCCAGGAAATGTTCTGGGTATGAAATTGACTGGTTCTTATTTTCTTTGTAGTTGTTTGGATTCTTGATAAAATTTTCCTACTTGTTTTCTAGAATTAATATATTTAATTGCTGAATAATTGCAGCCCTTGATAATATTAAGAAACCCTTGTATGGAAAGCATCCAATGGTAAAGTTTGCATGGACAGTTACAGAAGAAGCTGACACGGTCTGCCCCTTGTCCTAATGCAATGTATTTAATTACTTTGGTTTTGATCTGTTAATCTGAGCATATTGGTCACAAACTTGCTCTACTAATCCCAGCATTTTAACTAGTTCTTCTTCCTTGATTCTTTTTATTGTATTATTGTGGATATCTGGTGTGGGGAGTGTCCGATCTAGAATTTTTTTCTACTACAATGATGTAGGGGTCCACTACTTAATAGCATGGTTCCACATTACATCTTTGTGGGCCCTACGCAATTCAGTATTGTGATTGGTTAATTATACAATAGGAATTGTAGGCCATATTCTCTCCTGGTTATGACCATAAAATGCACTTCATTCCTTAGACTTTAACTTGGTAATCTCAGTTATTTTTTGTGAACTTGTAATACTGATTTCTCAGTGTTGATAGCTGAATATTTACAGCTAGTGCCAAAAGGATGCTGGAAAATTCAATTCGTATTTTGCTTTTGTTCAGAGTAAATTATCATATGTGCTATATCATTTTGTTGTTCACAAAGAAGCTACTGATTAATTTATTAATTATTTCAAAATTTTTAATTAATTTATTAATTTTTAAATTTGGTTGATGAACTTTTAGGTGGAATGGCACAATATTTGCTTAGATGCACTGATGAATGTCGAGAAGTTGTATCAAGGAAAGACCACTGCTGAAACAATTCAGAACAAAGTTTCACAGGTACTTGGTTTTTTTCTTTCACATCTTTTCTGTTTGATGCATTATCAAGATGCGTTAGACTTTGAAAAATCTGCATAATTTGTTTAACATTTTCCTTTTGTTAATATATGTATGATAAATATCTCAAGTTATTAAATGGGAAGAACGAAGATATGAAGCTTCTTCTTCAAAAGGACTTAAAGTCCGGGGACTTCAACGACTACCATGAAGAATGTCTAACAGATACATGGATTGGAAAGGACAGGTTCCAACATCTAAATATCCTTCTCTTCCCCCCTCTCCTTTGCTCTCCCATTTACACTGCAGTACAGAGAGAAACACAAACAAAGGATGTTCTTATATGTGTATATGTTATTATTACAACTGTATCAGGTGGGCTTTCATCGATTTGACTGCTGGACCTTTTTCCTGGGGACCTGCTGTTGGTGGAGAAGGTGTGCGAACAGAATTAAGTTTGCCTAATGTGGGAAAGACCATAGGTGCTGTCGAAGGTGATATTAATGTGCTTGCTTGTTATCAACTGTTGTCAGTAATTTCTTTGACATCTGTGTTTGCTATTTTTTTGTTAGTATGGTGATTTTAGTATTGGGTTTTCACTTGTCAACATTGATATATTAGTTTATTATGGCTACCGAAGTTTAGTGGAATTTTTTTCCCTTATTATGCTTGATATATTTGTGAGAACTGGCTTAATTAATTGGGATCTGTAAAATATTTTAAATCTCATGTGTCTAATGTCACTAGATTTTACAATATTGTGCTTTTCATCTCATAGTGCTCTGTCATTATTATTATTGTTATTATTGTTATGCCCTTACCCCTTAGCTGAACTTCTGTTCTCATTGCGGCAAGTAGAAATGTCCGAAGATGAAGCTGAAGATCGCTTGCAAGATGCAATTCAGGAAAAGTTTGCTGTATTTGGTGATGTATGTTAGCTATACATGGCAAATGAAGCAATGATACCATGCATTTGAAACTTCTCTTTCTATTAGGTTTATGCAGTTTCCTGCCTTAATTGACTCTGCATTTAATATTGTAGAAAGATCATCAGGCAATTGATATTCTTCTGGCGGAGATTGATATCTATGAGCTTTTTGCTTTCAAGCATTGCAAAGGAAGGAAGATCAAGCTTGCTCTTTGTGATGGTACTGCTCATGTTATTTATCTTATTTCTAATTTTCATTTTGTGGTTCCACTTTTGGGGAAAGCTTCCAGGGGATTCATGAAGTATTTTGCTTGGATTGGGGGCATTATCATATGCATCCCTTATATTGGAGGATTATACCTTCTTTTAGCTTCCAGTTTGGGGTCTTGAATATGCATCCAGCAGAGTCGCTTTAAGGAACTTGAAGAATCAAAACAACATAGGTTATTAGGGTAGTTGGTTAGTGTTAAAGCAGACCATTCTTATCGAGTTTGTTTAATTTAAGATTTATTGGTGTCTCATGCTTTTGCAATGAACTTTGCTTTTGAGTCACTTATTTTTTTGTTACAAAGGAACAATATATAGTTTGAAGGGTAAAATTGTTCTTTGAGATTTTAACTGCCTAAATGTTTCTCACATATTTAATTTATTTATTGGTTTGCCTGTTTATTTGTCAGGCCGTGAACATCAAAGATAATTGTTTTATAGAAAATCAATATCCTTTTAGTCTTAATATTGTCTTTTTGTACGAGTTGAAGTGCTATGCAATTTTATATTCTGCAAGTTTCTAATGAAAAATATGGGGTAAGTTTCTCCACTTACAATTTTTATGATTTCAGAGCTTGATGAGAGAATGCGAGATTTGAAAGATGAGCTTCAGTCATTTGAAAATGAAGAGTATGATGAAAGCCACCGTAGGAAGGCTGTAGATGCTTTAAAACGGATGGAGAGCTGGAATTTGTTTAGTGATACTCATGAGGTATGTTTATTTCCTTGAAGAAATGCCAGTATAACATTTTCTTTAGTACTTGTAGGGATCATCTTTAGTAACCACACTGCTATTCAAAATATGGTTGTCTTGAAATCCGACAATTGCAGTTCTTTGGAATTGAGTTGTTTCTGTGCAGGAATTCCAAAACTACACAGTTGCTCGGGATACTTTCCTTGCACAACTTGGTGCAACCCTGTGGGGATCTGTGAGACACATCATATCTCCTTCAGTTGCTGATGGTGCTTTCCATTATTATGAGAAGATATCGTATCAGTTGTTTTTCATTACAAAGGAGGTATGATGCATGGGAAAAGTTTTCAAGGATCATTCGTTAAAATACTAAATTTTCTTTTATTTTCATGGAGACAGAAAGTTAGACATGTTAAAAGATTGCCAGTGGACCTAAGGGCTCTCCAGGAAGGGCTTTCCTCTTTGTTGATACCTTCACAGAAAGTTATGTTCAGTCAGCATGTGTACGCATTCTGAACTATTCTTTGTTTTATTTTTCCTTTTGTTTTTTCCCGTCCTAGAAAGATAGACACATGGTTGTCTTTTTGTTATATACGATCCGTTGTTTCTTTTAACTTTGTAGGAAATGGAAGATATGAATGGAAGTAAATTTAAATTAAATTAAGAGTAATTCTGTATTCTCAGAAATGGGGATTAATGAGGAGTTTTGTGATGATGATAAGATAAGCAAGAACTTTTTGGATTGCAATTACTGATTATAATTGCCATCTGGATTTTGGTTATGAGTAGACATATTCATGATCCTTGAATAACTTCATCACTTATGGGTGATTTAAATTGTATTTGGTGTTTGTCATTTATAAGTCATTCATTTATCTTATTAAAACAAAATAATAAGTACTTGAATATGCATTGAAAACATAAGGTTCTTTATAAACTAATAAATATTAATTTATAATTTATTCATTTACAATAATATTCTTTTCCTAGTCTTATAAGGATTTTACACTATTTTGATAAAGAAAACTCAAAACTACAAATCAGACTATCTGACATTCTAGCAAATTGTAAACGGCAAAAATTCCCTTGATGCTCAAACTCAATAAACATACACCAAATAACCTTCAGTGCTAACTTGAAGAAACATAATTCTCAGACTTAAGCCTTATAGATACAACAAATGAACAAAGTAAAATCTGAGATAGTTTGATCTCTCGATTAGCTTCCCTGCATTCTGCATGAGAGTGACTATAGCTTAAGTTTTGGGATCCCAAATCCTCATCCATGAGAGAGTCTACCAAATCCTCACCCCAGTCATTTCACTGAACCCACGTGGTGATGCTGCCCATATTCTTCTATATCTTTAGGTCTGCATGAGATGCTTCTGTGGAAATTCCATGCATCATTTATTTCTATTTCAATGTTATTGAAGACTTTTTGTTGTTTTCTTTTTTAACTTTCTTTCGTAATAGTTTTTTGGCTTGTAAATTTGGTTCCTGGCTGTACTAATTTGTTTTGCAAATTATAGGTTAGCACTTTCAGAGGATCCTGCTTTGGCAATGGCATTTTCTGTGGCGCGACGAGCAGCAGCTGTCCCATATTTGCTTGTTAATGGAACATACAGGAAAAGTACCCGTTCCTATATTGATTCTTCAATTCTCCAGTATCAGTTGCGGAGGCTGAATACTCATGGATCTCTCAAAGGTCAGATCTGTGTTCATAATGCTTGCTGGAAAACAAAATCCTTTTTTTTGGAGCTGTCATTTTGATGACTACCTATAGCAAAATTAAGAACTCTTTATCTTGATAACATTGATATGTTTCATTTGTATTTGAATCTGAATTTAGCTTCTCTCTGTCTGACTAATTGGTTTTTCTAAGAAAGGAAAAAAAACAAGGTTGAAATAGTTTTTATTTTTTCATTTTCTTCCAATGGTCGTCATTCTAGGTATTCTCAAAACTCTGGTATCAATTTCTCTGTTTTATTATCAGTCACCGGTTCTTAAAATATTTGTTCCTTTATTTCACAAGCATGAATTCTATAACTCCCTTATTCCTAATTAACTCTTCAACATTCTATTTTGCAACATCTTACAACTTTCACTATTCCTTTTTTGAACATTTTTAAATTCTTCAGTTCTCTAATTTGAAAATAAATTTCAGCAATTATTTTTATGTTTTTGGAATTTAAACCCATTGAACATCAATACTATTAAAACATAGACTTTTTGTTCCTAAATTTGTGTGCTAATTTAATGTGGACAGTATATGGAATTGATGGTGTACATTATGTAAAATCATGATGCCTTGTGTATCATTTTTGTTGCTTGTAGGAGCCTAACTAAACTATTGTTGGTTTCATTTCTCATTTGGATTTAACATTGCCCTTAATTCTTCATTCAGGATCACATGCTCATAGCCGGTCCACTCTTGAAGTTCCAATCTTCTGGTTCATTCATACCGATCCATTATTAGTGGACAAACATTATCAGGCCAAAGCGCTTTCCGATATGGTTATTGTTGTCCAATCAGAGTCGTCATCCTGGGAAAGCCATCTGCAGTGTAATGGAAAATCCCTTTTGTGGGATTTGAGGTTTGTGGTTCTGGCATTCCTTTCTCTTCCAACCAATAAAAGGAGGGGTTTCATCATCCAATCAGAATGCATTCCTTTTGTGTTCTACTGATTTTGTTCTTTCACCTGGATTCAGGAGACCCATCAAGCCTGCTTTGGCTGCTGTTTCTGAACATCTGGCTGGTTTGCTTCCCCTTCAGCTTGTCTACAGTCATGCTCATGAAACTGCAATTGAGGTTTGATAGTTTAGATATACAACTGAAATCTTACTTATGATTACGTAATCCTGATGCTTGCAGTCAATCTTAACACAGTCCTTTAAAATGTTTACAATTTAAACAAAGTGAATAATGATCTGACTGTTCCTTTTTCCCATTATGCGTGGGCCTGGTGCGGTTATGCATGTTTGTCATTTTCTTTTTATTTTCATCCTTATAAATTTTATTTTATTTTAGTCCCTCTTCTCTAAAACTCACAGACCACAAACGTGTATACACATGCATGGATGCAGGAGATTTATGCATATTAATGGCCCTATTTTTGTTTGTCTGCAATTAGTGACATGTTCTGTTTCAATCCCTCTGAAACATGCCTCAGAAACAACAGATCAGATACAGGATGTATGAACATGGCTTTTGACTAAGATGAAGTCTGGTATTTGATAACTTTCAGAAATAAGTAGTGTATCTATCTTCAGTTTACAATCTGATATAGGTTCACATGAATTCGTATCAACATCTGGTAACTTTTTGTAAAAGAAAAGAAAGTGTAGCAATTTCTTCTATCATTTAATAACATGTGAGCTACAGGTTCAGTTAAATGAAATCCCACTATGAGTAAGATCCTGCAATAGTAGCTCCAATGGGTATCCTAAGTGTTGCTCTCCTTACATGACAATACATTGAGAACCTAGCGAACCCACCAGAAAGGAAAACTAACATTGCATTCTGTTCTAGATATGTGGATTTCAATACTTGATAAATATCTGGGATGCCCTATTTCTGCATAAACTTTGATTGTTCAATGCATATTATGTCATGTTGACTCAACATGTGAGTCCCATGTACTTACAAAAGGCTGACATTTACAATGATGTGGATATAGCATGTTGGCTGAGACAGGTCGCCCTAAATAATTTATGCATATTTTGTTGCTTATATTTTACAGGATTGGATATGGTCCGTGGGATGCAATCCTTTCTCCATTACTTCTCAAGGTTGGCAGATATCAAAATTTCAATCAGATACAATTGCTCGGAGTTACATCATCTCAACTCTTGAAGAGTCGATAAAACTGGTCAATTCAGCCATGCACCTTCTACTTTGGGAGCGTACAAGTATCCTTTTCTTGTGGCTTTTTCATAACCCCATAGACTTGGGACTTATGTTGCTCCGACTCAAGTATGGTTGTGTGTAGGTGCATGTATGTATCTAAGTGTCAGTCTAACCTGTCAACTATAAGGAACTGAAGACACAGGAGGCATACAGCTAAAAGATCTGAAACAAGGATAGTATAGTGGGGATTCGTCCAAATTTTTTATTGAGATATTTGATATATCTCTTATACTAGTTTAACATTTTCTATGAAAATAATATTTATAGTTAATGTTTCATTTTTGAGTATTCAAAAGAAAGCTTGGGATTTAAGGTATAACCATGGCTGTGGGATTAAAGCCATGACTGCTCCTGTGGAAAAATGTTCTGCTGTTTGATTGGGTTCCTGGTCAACTTCTGATGCTCAAAAATCTTCCTGTGGTTTATTGTGTTCATCTTTTGAATTAAGATCTGCTTTTAGATTGTTTTCATTCCTGACTTGTTAAAAATGGAGTTGCTACAAAGTGAGACTTAACCAATAGCAGCTGAGAAAACCTTTAAACACTTCCAATCTCAGGAGCGTGAGCTAGTGAACAAGTATAATTATGTTGTCAGCTTATGGAGAAGAGTAAGTGCATTTGCTTATTGTCATCGTTGATGTTGTTATTTGATTAATTCAATTAATGCCACATTGTATTGTCATGATGGTGGTGACTGTTTACGGGTTAACATGCATTTCTCCTTTTCAGATTTCAACTATTGCTGGTGAATTGAGATACACAGATGCCATGAAACTGCTATATACCTTAGAGGACGCAACCAAAGGGTCTGTTTTTGCTAAAATTTTCATTTTATTTTGATGCCCTTCTGTTATTTGGTTAAATTTCAAAAATAGTCTTTCAGATCATTGTTTTGCATTCAGTAATCTTGCCAGAAAAGAAGGCTTCTTATGATGAATTTGCTAATGAGGTTTTAGGCAGTTGAAACTAGCAACTGATGCAATTTCTTTCTTTGAGCATCTAAATACATTAATAAGTAGTGTCGTGAAATTCTTATGAAAAACTTCTAGTTTTTGTAAAAGACAATGTTAATGAAACCCCTGCCGAGGAAATGAATGGAAATCTTTTCTAACATGTAAATAATGGGAAAGAAATGAGGTGAAGCACATAAATCTCTTCAAGTAGCAAATATATTGTGCAGTTGTTTTGTTGATGAGATGGGGACTTACTGTTGTATCAATTGACTGAATTCATAGTTGGTAGCAACTTGATATTATGTTCGGTAATGATTTTCCAGTGTTCCTCAATGCCCTACTATGTGGTAATATCTTATATCTTAAAATTAAGTTTTTGATGGTGTGATATTTCTGTTGTATTGAAAATGACAGGTCAATGTGATTTAAATTCTTTTTGATATTTCATTGGAGGATGGTCCAATTTTGTAGGTAATATCCTTTGATTTCTTAAATCTGATTTTCAATGCAGGTTTGTTGATCAAGTGAATGCAACCATAGCTCTTCTTCATCCGATTCATTGCACGAAAGACAGGAAAGTGCAAGTAGAGTTCGACGCAACAACAATACCTGCTTTCTTGATTGTTTTGGGTATTCTCTATCTTGTGCTAAAGCCAAGACGACCAAAACCTAAGATCAACTGAGTTAAAGTCATGGTTGCAAAAACGGTAGCAGTTATCGGCTCAAAGCCTTATTGTAGACCATCTCACGAAGGGCTAAAAAATTTTCCCCGCGATAATCACACAGGTTAGCATTCACAACAACAAAGCTGTACTAGAAATGATAGCTTCATAAAAAGAAGAAGAGAAAGTGGCAAAAATGGTGAAGACATGGAAAAATATAGTTTTGTAGCTGTAAGGTTTTGTTGTACTGTTCTTAAAGAGTAAATTGATCTGAAAATTGACATTAGATGACCAAATTGTAGTGTGATGGATGATGGATGATGTTTAAAAATCAGAAATTTGTGGGAGCATTTAGTGTTAGGTCTTTGTTTTGAGCATTGAAGGCAAAGTTTGACATGAAATACAAAGTTGAAAAGTCATTAGTGCCTGCTTCTTCATTCAATTTCAGCTGCTTTAAGTTTTCGAATTGCTTTAAATTTTATAATTCTTTAATTAGACGTGAGGTTGAGATTTTGAGTGTAATTAAATATATTTCATCTTTCGATTTAAGTTGAAAATTGTAATTATCCAAATTAATCTAGTTTTTTTTTTGGATTTATATTTATATTTATATTTAATTTTTTATAATTTAAAATAAATATAATATAGTGATAACAAATTAAAATATTACATGAACATTGTTATAAAAAAAATCAATAAACTGACAATATACTCTAATGAATTTTGATTCAATTTAATTATCTTTGATGGTAGTTCGAATTTCTTTTTATGGAAAAACATAAAATATAAAAATAAAGATATCATTTATAATCTCTTTCCAATTATTAAACGGCATTTTAGCAAATTTTTTCATATTATTTACGCAATTTTGATAATTTTTTATCTTAAATCCCAAACTTTGAACTCCGAACTCAAATTATAACATTAAATCCTAAACATCATACCCTAAACTTTAAATCATAAACCTCAAACTTTAAATCTCGATTTTTAAACCCAAAATTTAAACTCAAATTTCAGGCCTTGAATCCCAAACTATAAATTTGAACCCTAATGTTTGGGTTCAAGATTTGTGTTTAATGTTTGGGGTTTTAAGTTTATGATTTGGGTTTAAGATTTATGATTCAAGGTTTAAGGTTTTAAGATAAAAAAACTACTAAAAATATGTGTTAATAGGAAGGGTCCACAAAATAAATTTTCTTTGTTATGGGTGTTAGAAAAAGCTAAATTTGAAAAAAAAATGTTGATTTTAAAAAATATTTAAGTTCAATATTTAAGAAAATAGGCTGATTTTGTATAGAGAAACAAAAAAAAATATCAAATTTAAATTTAAAAAAAATTATTGATTTTAAAAAATAATTAGGGAAATGTACCTTTTTTTTATATTTAAAAAAATAGGGGGATTTTGGAAATATTCAGGGCGCTGCTCCGCTCCCTTTAATGGATAGTGAGTTAACAACCATTAGATATTTGTTGGCAATTTAACGGCTCAAATTGTTCAATGGCCAATTTATAATTTTTTAAAATTGAGTAATTAAAGTAGAAATTTACTAATAGTCTTAGACTTGAGTACAATTTACCCTAAAAGATAAACTGAGGAAGGAAAATGAACGGATGAACCATTGCAAAAAAGAAATCATTTCAATAATTTTAAGTTTTTATTTGTTTATTTGAATCATTTATTCGGATTTAATCAATTCTGATTCCGAGTGAAGATAACTTCGCATTTGGGTTAGCTTGAATACGAAGCTCGTTGCGTAATCTTCATTTTTACCTTAATTTTATCAGACGCCCAAAATGGCTGACGCAATTTGGGCAGAGATTGAACGCTCCGAAAGGTAATTTCAATGATGAATTTGACAACTTTTGTTTTTAATTTTTTTTTATTTGTGACAAGTTACTGATGAATTTGGTTTTGATTGTTGTAATAGCTTCTTGGTTTGCTCCATGTATGAGGAGGCTGCATCATTAGCTTCTTCCATAATAAAGCAAAGAGGCAGCCCCAATGTATCCATTGATGATGATTCTGAGTTTGATTTGTATGAAGCGATGGAGGCTGCTGGTATGGTCTTGGTTCAGTCCTTGAAACAACTCTCCAGGTATAGCTTTGTTTGGTAGGAGAGAAAATTGAAAAAGGAACATGTTATAGCTTTCTTTTTGCTTATTTTAGCTGATTATGATGCTTTTCGTTGCAGGACATCTACAATTCTGAATGAGCTCAAAACGTTATTTGTTTCAATTGAAGCAATCCCTGTTCAAGTTCTTCTTACTGGGTAATCCTTTCTTTCTTCTATTCATCCATGTTACCTATGAATTTGTGTTATGCTCTATATTTTTTAATATATATTTTGAGGATTATACCTCAATTCCTATGTATGAATTTAGAGATGATGAAGAGATTAACATAACTATTCACTGAAAACAATTCTGATTTTTGTTTTATATACTGCTTCCAACTTTTTATCCCATTCTGAATCCAGCTTCATAGGTGGCCAAAAATGTTTAATTTTATCCCTTTTCTTTTATCTCGAACTTTTTTTGTTTTACTATTACTGCCTGATGGGTGTACAGCTTTCGTCCCTTCTTTCTTATTTTCTGAGGCTAGTGTTGCTGAGGTCTCATTTCTGAATGGAAGTTGTATATCCACACTTACCCGTATTATATTATATAAGTTCTAGTTTCAATGCTACAATAACATTTTGCCTTGGGATAGGCATCTGAACCTCTAGGACAATGGTGCTAAATTTCCTTCGTTATTAAATCTTCAGGGTATGTTTCCAAATATCAGAAGCTTCAGCTTTAGGCGCCAAAGAGTTTCTTGAGGAGTTTCTTAGCAAGTGGAGATATGTGGATGAACAATACTATGTTCTTGCTAGTGCTGAAACAAGTTCGAATTTCAAGGGTGGAAGTGATAGCTATTCTGTCTTGGGAGTTGATAAGTATATTGAAGTTGTTGAGTTGTATGCTGTCATGCTTCTGGGAACAGTTTCCAGTGATGTCGATCTTGCAATCTCTTGGGTTGAGCAAGCTGCTTTGCCAGAGAAAAACCGACAGGTAATATATGCTTAAGTAGAAATGTCTTAGGACACTGTTAGATTGAGTCCGCGCCTTTTGTGTACATAAATATACTTCATCTAGCTGTTTACGAATTTTTGGTAGATGAAATTCAGCATGATTTGTGTTAATGGTGGAGCACTGTTGAGAAGAGCTTTACACAGTGTTAAGTACAACGGTGTCACTCTGCATCAGTTAATTTGGAATTAGCCAGTGGCCTTTTGCGCTTAACATGGTATTAGAGCCCTAGTTCTTTGTTACCTTATTTATTGATGCCAAGTCTTATGCTTAGTTGTTAATAATGGGCCTACGAGAAAGAGGGAATTTTTAAATTATGTTATCTCACATTGGCTAAGTTTCGGATTTGCTATGGCCTTATCTTTAGGTTCTGCCTTTCCATATATTGTTGATTGGTTTTAGGTTCAAGCTTAACATTAAATGGTGGGCTAAGGCCGGTCCTCATGCCCAGACTGTAACTTAGCACATTTCCACTGCTGAGTATCTTAGTTGGGTGCTTGAATAGGCTTTATTTGTTGTTTTTCAGTCCTAACTTCTAGGTTTAAGTTTCAAGATCGTTTTATTTTTCTTGTTTTAAGAGTCGTGTACATTGAAAATTTCTTGTCTTCTTGAAATTGCAAAATTAAGTCCAGTGTCTTGAACATTTTTTCATTGTTTAGTTAGGCTTTGCTTTAAGTCAAATTTGGGCATTTCCTAATTGAATCATTAGGTTCCTAGTTCATACAACTATTTATATGCATGTATCGTTTATTCCTTTGAAATGCAATCTATTTCATAGGGTGGACTACTGATATATTTGCATCTACAAGGAGGTTCTCTCTCACATCATGCAATTTCACACCAGACAAGCTTTAGAACAATTTATTTTCTTGTACTTTGCTTGTCATGGTCTTGATGGTGCTTGATTTTATTAATTATGAGGGAATAATTTTTGTTTTCTCTTGCAATATATGAGTATTGCACCAACTTACCATCTTTACATGTATCATTCTAGGACCTTTTGAGAAGATTGCACTCCCTATATTCCACAAAGGTAACTCATTTACCACAAGGCTCCTCGTCACATTTGCCTCTGGCAAACCATGAATCTCATTCTTCCAATAAGGGTCCAAATGTGCCTGAGAGGACACCAAAAGGCTTAAAGACCAGTAGCCCGCTTAATGGAGAGAGAGATTCAAAGCAGGCAAATTTGAAACTGTACAGACAACCCCACGGCTTTCTATCTTGGTTTTCTAATATCACTTTGAAGTTTGGTAATCATCGGGTGGTCATATCAAATGGTAAAATCTTGATTGGCTGTCTGGTCCTTCTCGTATACTACATCCTTAGAAGGAGAGGAATTTCTTTACAGAGGTAAGATTTTCTTCTTGTTCTTTTACCCTGAAATATTTGTTCATAACTTTCAATTGTTGAAGCATACTTAATGTTCTTAATTACGGTCCTAGGTTAGAAATTCATGAATGCCTTTCTGGTAGAGAAAGGGAAATGTGTATATATATATATATATATATTCTATTGACAATGAATGAATACATGTATATTTGTATATGATATATATTTGTTGTTGTTTATAGGATTGTTAAGAGACAAGCTTTGTTTGTGAAGAAGTGTTTGGTAGACTTATGGGAACTTGCATTTTCATACCAAGTTAATCCGCTTGCCGCCATTCAACCCTTGTCTGCTGCTACCTGACCTGATGAGATGAAACGAGCCGAGCTGAGGTGGGATTTCAAGTTAGCTGTTTAGCATTCAATTATCTTCTGCTGATAATATCCCTCACTCCATACATGCATTGTATGTTATCATTACTATTATTATTTTGAGCTTTCTAGGTCTGATTGCCTTCAAACAAAAACAAATAAAAGAAAATAATAATGCGATTTCAAGTTGAGGTTTGAACTTTGATGTAATGGGAAAATTATATTTCATACCTCTTCTATTTATTGGTAAAAGTACCATGGAGGTCCTATATTAGTTGTAAGGTTTTGTTGTACTGTTCTTAAAGAGTATATTGATCTGAAAATTGAGATTAGATGACCAAATTGTAGTGATTGGTTATTGGTGATGGATGATGTTTAAAAATCAGAAAATTGTGGGAGCATTTAGTGTTAGGTCTTTGTTTTGAGTATTGAAGGCAAAGTTTGACATGAAATACAAAGTTGAAAAGTCAATACTGTCTGCTTCTTCATTCAATTTCAGCTGCTTTAAGCTTTCCAATTGCTGTAGGGAATGAATGATATGGTTGGTTGGCTGGTTGGTAGAATGAGATTTCCTCAACTTGCTTTTAGGGTTGAGAAAAAAAAAAAAAAAAACCAAAAATCGATTTCAGTTGTAGCTCGATTTAGAATTTGTTTTTGGCACACATTAAAAAAATTATGTACCATCAAAGGAATTTAAGTTCAAATCTTAATATTGTTGTGAGGGAAATTATAAATTTCGAAAGTATTAATATTTATGGACCGTAAAATGAAAATAGATATAGATATCCTTTCTTTGTTTTAAGATAATATAAAAATGAAATAAAATAGAAAGATGAAATATGTAATAAATATATCTCTGCATGAATTAATTTTCAAGAATTAATAAAAATGTACCATAAAAATTACAAGACAATTTAAATTTTTTTATATTATTAGATTGCATATTTTGCATTATATATTGTTTGTATAAATTTAAAGTTTTACATATAGAATTGGAATTCGGTTAACAAGTGAACAAATGATATTGGTTATGAAAATATTTATACTAATATTTTTTGAGATTGACATAACATATAAAACAAATCTATTCGAGAATTTAATAAATATTTTTTTTTAACTTCCTTAAAATTAAGATGAAGTAAAAAGATAGAGAAAATCAATTCAATGTTCCTCAATTTGCATCACTGATATCGTTATAATTAAACCGACGAGAGCTTAAAGTTTTATAAATCTTTAATTGGATATAAGTTTAAGCGTAATTAAATGTATATTTTCTTTCGATTTAAGTTGAAAATTGTAATTATCCAAATCAAGTTAGTTTTTCTGAATTTATAGTTATTTTTTGTAATTATCCAAAATTTATAATTCGATGTTCAATTGGCATTACTGACTGTCAATTATAGTGAAATCTGATTCTAATTGATTATCTTTAGCTGTTTTATAAAATTACATAAGAATTTCAATTTTTTTTTTTAATCTAAAACAAACCCCTATTTCTCCTAATAAAATATAAAAATAAAAATAAAAATAAAAATATTTAACCAATAAATTGTAAAAGCTATCCTCACTTAAAAAATTTTCTATTTATTTGTATTAATCTATTTTGTTTCCTTTTCACCCACGTTGTGGGTGTTGGAAAATAGAGTATAAAAATAGTTTCCCCTAAGAATAAGAATTGGTGAGATTTTCCATAAAAATAAATAAAAGGTGAAAAGCAAGAGGAAGACTCTAGGTTTCAACTTAATAAGCCATAATATTGGAAGAAGCTTCCAGAAAATCCTAATTTGATTGAATTTTAAATAATAAATAAATCTTCCCTTCTTCTCCATTCTCCGATTCATCCTTCCATCCAGCAAATCTTCAATTAGATTCGGCGATAAGTTGATTGGATCCATACCATTAGCATATAAAGAGATGGAGAATGGAGGAGTAGAGAACGCCCACGCCCAAGGCGACGGCAACGGCAATTGGCAGGCGTCGTCGTATACTTATTGGGTGAGAGAAACGGCGGCGGACGCTGCTCCGCTCCCTGTTCCTAAGAAACTCACTGCTCAAGACATCCTTTCAACTCAATCTCAGTCTACATCTCTTGGTTCTGTTTGGAATAAGGTAGTCCTTTTTTTTTTTTTTTTTTTTTTTTTAAATTTTGTATTTTTTATGCTCATGTTTGTGATCTGATCTAGGGTTTTATTAATGGGTATTTCAGATTTTCGTACATTTCAATGATTTCGTTTAATGTTTTTTTGGTCCTTGTTCACCATAGGCTGGAACTTGGGAGGAGAAAAACCTTAATAACTGGGCTACTCAAAGATTAAAGGTCTATATGCAAAACCCTGATTTTTGATATATGTAATGTATATGTGTTGAGGGGAGGGTGGTCTCGGACCCTCAACGGAAGGTATTGTCCTGTGGTGGAGTTCTGTCTCCTGCAATCCAAGGAGAGCCCAAAGGGCTTCACAGAGTTAGGAAGACAATACCTTTCGTTGAAGGTCTGAGGCCAACTTCCCCTCAACAATATGTATGTTTAAAAGCTTGAGATGTACTGAAAAACCCAGTTTTATTTTCCAGGAATTGCTTAAATCTGTGGGTTCATTGGATTTATCTTGTGGCAAGGCTGAAATTTCTGATGTAACCAAGTGTGTTGGCGATGTGAGTTATTTTTCTTACTTTTATTTGTGTTTTTGTCTTATAATGTTATTGGACACCATTGATGTAAGCTTAACTAAACTACACCTATGGCTGTATACATATATATTTACCTTATTTTATGGTGGATATTTCTTGTTTGAGCAGGCTTTTTTGGTGACTGTACGAAACAAGAAGCGTGTTGGCTATACGTATGAGTTGACATTAAAAATCAAGGGTAAGTGGGTCTAAATATGGTGTTAGGCTTTTTCTTTCTAAGCTTATTTATCGCTTTGTTGATCAAATTGGGATCTAAATGGAAATCAGGGGAGTGGCATCTACAGGAGGAGAAGAAGACGGTTAAGGGCCATATTGATATCCCAGAATTTTCATTTGGCGAGCTCGATGACTTGCAGGTATGCTTGAATTGAGTGCCTCTTTAGAGATAACTATTTGGTGTAGAAGAGATAGGATAAACTTGTTGAATAGTTCTTGGTATAACTAATTGCAAACATGTTATGATGCATGGGCCTATGGTATAAATTCTATGACATGTTATGATGGATAGGCCTTGGGTATAAATTCAATGACTGCCAGTGCTAGGATAGTGTTTACTGTAGAATATGTCTTTTACATGAATATTGCCAAGTGGCAAAAAAATGGCATAAACTGATGAACCAAAGAATTGGTGTTTGGTGTTTTATTGTAGAAAGGAGGTTGTAACAAAATAGTGAGAAGCATAATGGTGGGAATTAATGAGAGAAATTGAAACAATAAACCAGTAGAGTATAATATTGAATTTGAAATATAATTTGACCAAATATTAATTCTAACTGATAGAATTTACTGTTTTAGGTACACTTAAAATATTTGGATACTACAGTTAATCTTGATTTAAAGAAAAGTAGATTACAATTAAAACCCCAACAGAATATAAACAAGGTTAAAATATGCCATAAGTCTTTGTAAATTTAGAATTTAGTCCCTATACTTATATTTTTAGGAATTTAGTCCTACTTTTCAGATTTCAAAATTCAGGTCCAATTGTTAACACTGCTAAAATTATTTTGTTAAATTCAGGTTCATTACATCATATTGTTATAGTTATTTGACTACCAAGTGAGTATTTTTTTTTTCAAAATGTCTCATCATCAAATTTAACAAAAAAAAAAAAAAGAGTTAATTGCTAGACCTGAATTTTGAAATCTGAAAAGTAGACAGATTAATTTTTTTGGAAATAAAAGTATAGCGACTAGATTCCAAATTTGTAAAGATTACAAGGAGTTATGGCATATTTTAACCCATAAACAAATAACATTAATATTATATAAATATATGAATGCGTCAATAGCTATATAAATGAATTATTAACATGATAAAATATATAGTATAAATATATCACGATTATGACTAGAATGCAATAAGAGTACATGATTTGTAGGTGCAGGTTCAGGAGAGAACATGATATCTTGAACCCTAAAACCAATCTTAGGGTAGGGCAATTGTTTTCATTCCATAGTTATATGTTAGGCATTGGTAATCTGTCGACTTTTAGGACCATTATAGAGCTCGGCAGAAATGACTGAAGCTAACTAAAATGTTTCCATTTTGGATAACGATAGATGGCAGTACAGCTTAGTGAAGAAAAGGATTTCGTGCAGCAAGACAAGCAGCAGATTATCCAGGACTTGAAGAAGCGTTTTTTGCAGCCTGTCCGGGAGAAATTGCTCCAATTTGAGCAGGAACTCAAAGATCGGTAGCGAGGGTTCGAGTTCTGTTTCATTTAAACTTTGGTTTTTGATGAAATTTATTATTAGACTGTAACTGTAACTGTATTCTGTCATCTGTTGTTAGCCACTGCATTTTATTGGAATTTTATGTAACGGGACATATAGATTGTTAAGGAGTCAAATGGCTTCGCTGATATATGGTTTAGGTGTGCCACTAATGTTTAGATCAAAAATTATTATTTGCTTGCCTGCAATGGTAGCTGTTTAATTGAAATCCTCCACATATTTTTCATAGTATGTTTTCTTTGCACGTAGATTCATCTGTTGTTGTTGGAATTGGACCAGTCGGTTAGATTGGTAATTGATCGGTAAATCAATTCGGATTGAATCGGTTTTTGAGAGAACTACTCAATTTGTTGGAAAAAATTCTCTCTTTTTCATCTTCTTCAACTTGCAAATTAAATTGTTTCATGAGTAAAATTCAACCAAGAATCCCCTTCCATGGAAGTCAAGATCCGTAACAAACAGGAAAAGTTATCCTTTCTCTCTTCCCTCTTAAGCCCTGCTTCTTTTCTCCTAAGTAGCCGCTCGACCTTGGGGTTGGTATCGCTCACATCTCGACTGTTGTAGTCAGTATTTTTCCCTTTGCCTTTCTCTCTGGCAAAATAAACCGAGTAGTCGTCCTTTCTTTTGTGCCTTTTTTTTTTTTGTTGGCGAAAGGCGGCGGCTTGCTTCCCTGGGTGCTCTTCCACTTCTCTTGTTGCTGGATCGGTTCTAATTTTCTTTGACTTTTGTTTTGAATGCTTGGCAAGGTCACTGCACAAGGTGGTGCGCCGTTTCTGTTTGACCTTAAAGGCTCGAACATGGTGATGTTGATTGAGTTGCACTGGACCCTCTCTAAGGCGTTGGATCTACAGCTGTCGAGGGGTGACGATGGTCTTGGTGGCTCTGTCCTAGGTAATGAATTTGCCGGTAGTTTGTTTGTCAGCTCTTTTGGACCTATTCTCTCCGGTCATCCCCCACCACCCTTTCCCTGTTGCAAGCGATAGTCGCAGTAAAAACCTATGATCTTTTTCAATAAAAGAAAATAAAGGTGAAAATTATATTAAAATTTTAGTTTAATTAGACCCCACTCCTTGTATTCTTCAGACTTTTAAAAATTAGTACTTCTACTATTTTCCTAATTTGAAAATTAAAGTTAATGAACTTCCATTAGATTTGAATATGCGGTATTTTAGTATTCATGGATCTGATTTAAAACTTAAGGTCCAATTCATAACATATTTAAATTTAATAGAGATCAATTAACATTGATATAATTGGATTTTAATTTTTAAGTCATACTAGTAGATAATTAAATTATTGGAATTAAAAGCAGGGAGGTTAAATTTTAAAAAAATTAAAGTGTACAATGACTAGGGGCGTTATTATACCTTAAAATTTTAAATATCAAATAAATAGAAATGTATAAAAATGTTTTAAAAACAATAAATTATTATTAACTAAATTAAATAGTTTAATTTAATTACAAAAAAGGTCAAATAAGTTGTTTTTTGGTGCAAAATGAAAAGTAGACAAAAGTAGTACACTTGTCAAACTCTTAATCTTACTTGTGGAGTTTAAAAACTTCAATGACAGTATACCAAATATTTTCTCGAAGAATTTTGTATTTATATTTTATAATTTTTAGAGTTAGAGCTAAAATGATAGATTTTATAAATATTGAGGGTTAAATTTGTTATTAGGCAATAGAAAACCCATGTTAGACTTTGTTATTAAGTAAATAGCAAGAGTGACTAAAATATTTAATTAAGAAAATTTGAGTGGTTAATTCGAAAAAATTAATAGTTAGGTTATCAAAATAAAACGAATTAAGTGACTATTTTGTAAATTGAGTGATTAAGCATGTTTAGTTTCATTGAAAGAGTATTATCAAAATGACTTCAAATTTTAAATTAAACAAGTAGAGGAAAATTAGGCATAATATCAAATTTAGCATTCAATATTTATATTTTTTTTCAATTTAATCTTTATTCTTTTGAGTTAGATTTAACTCTTTACCTTTTAAAAAGAGTTAAATTTAACCATCAATATTTAAAAAAAGTCAAATTGTTAGCCTTTTAATGCAAATTCTGACTTAGTGTCTTAAATGGGGTAGACTTCAATATACAATCAAGACTTTTTTTTAAAAGGAAATAGTTATGACTTGGTTGATTTGAAAATGTGTTGTGTTTATTTTATTTCTTTTCTTTCAAAAAAAAAAAAATTATATTTTTTATTAATATTTAAAGTGAGATATATTTGAAACCTTTTGTGATGACTTGATCATTAGGGTGTTCATTACTCTAAATGCAGTTTGGGCAGAGGCGATTCTTGGAGGCTAGCAAGGGCTCCCGACCCCCTAAAATGGAAAATTGTTATTTAGGCTCTTAAATTTTATTTTAAAAATTTTAAATTAGTAAATGTAAAATTACATTTTACCCCCTTAAAATTATAAAAATTCAATTTAATCATTTAAAAATTAGAAAGATATAGATTATAAAAAATTAAAATTTTATTCGCCCCCTAAAAAATTGTTCTGACTTTCCCCTGAGTCTGGGTTTGATAGAAAATGATATTTCACTAAAAAAAAAAGAATTAAAAAAACAAATATCTCGTTGTTATAATTTTTCTTACTCAATGTTTTTAATAATTAAGGGAAAAAGCAGGATAGGGATTTAATTCCAACTTTCAAGTCATACAACATAAATATTTTGCTATTAAGCCAATAGATAGATTTGGAATTATGACTTGGTTGTTGTTATACTACACATCCCTTTGTTTCTTAACTTTGCACTTGTTTCCTTTTTGGAGAAAAAGAATATGGGAAGCCTTTGCCTGGTTTTGGTGGTCTTGCAACTTTCATGGACTTTGTCTTCCTCTGTTCCCCCTCCATCCTCTCATTTATGTCTCCCACACCAAAGAGATGCTTTGCTCCATTTTAAAACCACCATTTCTGTTGATTGTGATTTTTATTACTAGGGTGGTTACTACCTGATAGAGTATAGAGATTGAGACTGTTAGTCTGTTATCATTCAGTTAATTAGTCTGGTATGTAGTTCGTTAGGAGCAGTTACTCATGTACAAGTATATAAACATCAACAGTGTATTAATTCAAGCAGATAAAAATACCAAAGCAATTTTCCTAGTAAATTCATCTCTCTCAATTTGTTCTCTGTTTCAATGAATTAGTATAGTATCTAACAGTACCCCAAGACAGAGACTTGGAACAAAAGCATTGATTGTTGTTCATGGGAGGGAGTGAAATGTGTTGGGATTTTTGACAGCAACAAAAGGGAAAACAAAGCAGAGGAAGAAAACAGAACACAGAACAAGGAAGCAAGAAAAAATTACTAGCTCACAAACGTGCAGCAAGGGAGCATAAGCTGATATGCTTATGTTTTGCTCACTCATTCAATAAGAAAAAACAATACATTTATAGCCAACTACATCACCTAATACTACCTACTACCACTAAGTAGCCTAGTAACTTGAATTACACACAAAAGCTAGCTGACATATCAGCTATTACATCAATACAAATCAGTCAACAAATCCTACTAACTTTGCTATCAAATTACAAAGCAACAAAGTAAACAAAATGCTGCTGCTCCACTGGTTCAGTTTCGATGCTAGTCTGCATCCAAAGCTGCTGTTGGTCCAATGTTGCATTGCAGCTAAAACAGAAAATATGTTGCTGCAACATATTATGTTGCTGCAACATGCACAATTGCTGCAGCATGCATACAAGCTGTATGCACTCAACAAAAACATCATAGCAGCATGGTTGGCCATTTCCAACAAAATGCAACAACGTGACTGGTCATGTAATTGGCATTGTGCTTTGTCACAGTTGCCTTATTGGTTCTCTCTTTGCAAACAACAGCCTATCAACTTCACAATCTCCAATGGCTTGACTTGAGCTCCAACTTCCTCAGAGGCTCTCTTCTTGAGAACACTAGCAGCTTGTTTAACTTTCGTGGACTCCAACGACTAAACCTTGCTGACAATGCTTTCGATGGTGCTATCTCAACTGAGTTAAATGTTTGTCACAAAATCATATGGTAATATATTGAAAGTAGTAAAATCATCAGCAAAAAGACTATTAACAATGATGGGATAAAAATAGCCGATAACACTTTTAGTGACGAATAAAGTGTATACATTACCGTCGGTTAAGGTTTATACCGATGTTCTCTATAACAATGAGTGAAAGACTTAATGATAAAATATTCATAATATAAATATTTATATTTAACCACTAATTCTCATTACACCAAAGCTCAAGTAAGCCTACCTATAGTCAATGTCTCAACCCAAATAAGCTGCTGTTTTGTCATTGTTTTAGTGTTGGTTTAGTATTGTAATGGCCCATTTTTGCTCGGGCTCATAAAAACCAAAATGAAAAACCAAAAAAATAATAAACGTCCTTATACAGTTCATTTACAATAAAAGGGCTTAAAGCCCAAACTCAAATGCCACCAGCTACCCAAACAGACTCAGAACCATAACCCATTACCCGAATACCCATTAAAACAGACTTAACCCGTTTCTACCCAGTAACCCAAGCTAGACCCGTAGCTCACTTACAGCCCAGAACACTAAACAGCCCCAGACACTACCTAAACAGACCCCCTAGCCCAACTGACCTACATGGCCCAAGATGGCCCAATTCCTAAACCAGAAACGAGGGTTTCTGAAACCCTAGGGAAGCATCGCGCCGCAAGCCCCAACAAACACCCCAGCTTTCGCGCCATAACCCATGCCAGCCCTCGGTCACGTCGCCATCAACGCCGCAATCCGCGCTTAGTCACCGTCGAGATCTCTGCTCCTGCACAGAAAAGGAAAGAACAGCGAGCATGGCAATATTTTTATTATTATTTCCTTTTTATTTTCATTTCAAAGGCTATAAAAAGCCTACAAAAATCTGTAATGAGAGGGGAGGAGACGAATACATACAGAGAGATATATATAAAAATACAGCACAATCAAAAAAGAACTCGAGTCAAGGTTTTGTTTCTTTTTTTTATTTCTATTTTTTAATTTCTGAATACTGTTATTCTATTTCGTTTTATTTTGAAATAAGGCAATGTTTTGATATTTAGAAAATAAGGCAATGTTTTGATATTTAGAAATTCGGGAAATAGTGCCCAATCGTGCTGGGTTGCGATTTTCCGTTTGGCTAAATAACTAAATACCCTTTTAAATAAATTTGGTAAATTATGAGATGACTTTAATCACGAGGGTTTAAAAAATGTCGTGTCCAATCGTGCTGGATGTGATATTTATATTCTTTCGGAATAAAGAAATCTTAAGTTTCAAATAAAAAACTTATTCTTGAGAACTCAAAATGTTGTATCCTAACTTATTGGATGTAATGTTTTGCGTCTTGAGGTAAGAATTTTCTAAAATAAAGATGCACCTAGCTTCGAAGTTATAAAATGATGTATCCTAACTTATTGGGTGTGATATTTTTATTTCTTTGAAATAGGTAAGTCTTGGTTTTCCTTCTAATAAGGGATCTTATTTTAAGCTTTCTAAATTTCAAACATTTGGACATGATTTTATCAATTAGGTACCAATTTTTGGGCGTTATGAGGGTGCTAACCCTTCCTCATACGTAACCGACTCCCGAATCCGTTTTCTCGTTTTTTCGTAGACCAAAATCAAATGTTTTAAAATGAAACGTTTTACAAGGTGATCCAATCACACCTAAATAAAAAAGGATTGGTGGCGACTCCCATTTTGTTTTTTTAAAGTCGATCCCCATTTTTTCTAAAACTTTAAAAATGGTTTCGACAGCTTGGCGACTCCGCTGGGGACAATAAGAGAGTCAAGCCATAAAATCGATAATTTCATGTCCTTTTGTTTGAATTTAAAATTTTGATTTTAAAAATATGATCCTTTTATTGCATGTGATTTTAAGATATATCTCTTTGCATTGCACTGCATGACCGTCGTGGTCATACCCTTAAGTGGGAGCGAGAAGCTATGCCTTCGTGAGGTTTTCACCTCCGCATGGGCTAGTGGATTGCTTCTGGAATACGTCTGTACCTATGTCTTCGTGAAGTTTTCACTTCCGCATGGCCATAGGGAAATGTATTCCCCTAAACCGAACTCGATCCATATGAGCCTATAATTGGTGAGGATTGAGGAATCTGCTGGTTCGGGTACCTCAACTTTAGAGCTGAACCACACGTAGAAAACCTAGGGACTTACTCTAAGTAGAACTATGTCAAACCCTAGTGGTCACCCTAATAGGTGTTTTATGTTATTTATTTTTCCTGTGCTAATGTGTTCTCTTTTGTTTTGATTGCATTGCATTGCATTCACATCATAGAAAAGAGGTGTTGATTTCAAATTCGATTGCTAAATAGAAGAGTTTGTCATAAGAAAACAGTTTTTTTTATAAAGTGGATTATAATACGGTCGTCCGAATATGGTCCAAGTAAACACAATAAGAGAAGATTGATAGCCCGCGAAGGAATACAAGACCTTATCACTCAAGGGTTCAAGCTGACAAAGACTATTCGAGAATCACCACGTCTCAGCTTTCTTGAGGAGGCTAACGAGCATTATGGAAATAAGTGAGCAGTAAGTCGTGGTCCAGATCAAGCAAAAAAGAGCTGGTGGAGGCATTTATTACAAGTTTGCAAGATTCGACCTATGCAAAGATGGGGATTGACGTTTTTGCTTGGAATATGAGGGCATGGCCGTATATGTGATCCGTTTTATGTAAAGAAATTTGCTTTCTAGAAAAGTTTTTCTAATGGAATTGAATTCAGAATCAACGCCTTTCTTTCTTTACATTCATGCATTTGCATTACATAACATCATTTGCATTTAAATCCATAGAGAGAGTCGAATTAGTTAAAATTATAACAGAAAGAGAGAAGAGAGAAAAATGGAAAGAAAATCTGGAAGCTGAACATCCTTACGGTACACGCGCCAAATCGAAGAAAATGGATCAAAGAATGGAACAATTCCAAAGAGACATTCAAGACCAGATGTAAGAGCAAATGACAAAACTCCAACAAGAGATGATGGACCAGATGTTGGAGGCTCAAAAGAGCATGATGGCTCAAATGGTCCAGATGATGAGTGGGGCAATGGACAAAGGGAAGGGTCCCATAGTTAACACTGAAGACAATGAGGACTTCCCTCGGGGTTTCACCCCACCGCATGTACAACCGGAAGAGTATCCCCAAAGGCCACCTGTCACGATTAGGCCTCAGGGGAAAGTTGATAATAGACTGCCCATGAACTTCCAAATGGGCTCAGGATCTAACCCAAGAGATAACCCTGCCAATCCTGTTATCCCTGATTTGGACATAGCAGAGAGAGAGGGAATAATAATTGAATCTTCAAGGAAGTTGGAGGATCGCTGTAGATGGTTGGAAGAAAAGTTCCACGCTCTGGAAAATGCTGATCATCACCAGGGTATTGATGCAAAAGACTTGAGTTTGGTTCCAGATTTGGTGCTTCCACATAAATTCAAGATGCCAGAGTTTGAGAAGTACAATGGGACTAGCTACCCTGAAGCCCACATTACCATGTTTTGCAGACGCATGACCGGCTATGTTAACAATGATCAACTCTTGATTCATTGTTTCCAAGACAGTTTGGTGGGGGCAGCGTCTAAGTGGTACAATCAACTCAGCCGCGCTAACATTAGCTCCTGGAGAGACTTAGCTCAAGCCTTCGTGAAGCAATACAACCATGTCACGGACATGACGCCTGACAGAATCACTTTACAAAACATGGAGAAGAAGCAAAATGAAAGCTTCAGGCAGTATGCGCAAAGATGGAGAGAGGTCACCATGCAAGTTCAGCCACCACTCCTAGAAAAGGAGACTACAATGCGCTTCATCAATACCTTGAAGGCTCCATTCATCACTCATATGATAGGAAATACTACTAAGAGCTTTGCGGATATAGTGATGGCAGGAGAGATGATTGAAAATGCCATAAGAGGTGGCAAAATTGAAGCAGGATAAACCACTAAAAGGTCTGCTCCTAGAAAAAAGGATGACGATGTGAATAATACGAGTACATACAACAAATGGTACTCAAAAGTAATTACTATTAATCAGCCAAAGGTGATCACTGCTGGGCAACAAGGGTCGACAAGACAAGAATCAGGCTCCAGACAAAATACTGAAAAGATTCAATTTACGCCAATCCCAATGACGTATAAGGAGATGTATCATACTTTATTAGATACACACGTGGTGTCCCCATTTTATTCAAAATCGTTGCAACCTCCGTTCCCAAATGGTATAACAAAAATGCCCAATGCGAGTACCACGCGGGAATAAAATGTCATTCAATTGAAAACTGCACTACGTTTAAAAAGCTGGTTGAAAAGTTCATTAAAATGGGAATTGTGAAGATTGACGATTCATCAAAACCTGATCACTTTGACGAGGCAGTTAATGCGATAATTGAAGGAGGAGACAAGAAAGTTGTGGTCCCTTGAAGAAATCGAAAGCGAAGATGAAATCAGGGAACAATGTTTCCAAACCCTTGGATATTTGGGAGTGTTTTGAATAATGGGACTGTGGAGGAGGTCCCTATATTCGTAGAACTGATCTAGAGTAATATTCGAAACATGCTTGTTGCCTTAAGCCTAAAGGCAATAAGAACTCTTTTGTGAAATAGGCTTGTGTCCTAAATTTTTATTTTAATAAAATGCATTTTTTTTGAGCAAATATTTTTTATTCTTTCCATTTCATATTGTACATTCTTTTGTTTTACAATATTCTTTCATTCTTTATTCATGATCATACAAATAACTGTTCTTTGAATCATTTATTCTTTTGAAATATTCTTTCGAGCCTATACTAGGTCCCCGTGATATCAACGACATGAACGACGTTTTTATGGACTCCTTTTTGAATGAGATATGGGTTTAGGGGATCTCAGGACTTTGAAGATGACAGAGATTGTAATATACCTTCTGATTTGTTAAGAATGGTCTAACAAGATGAAAAATAGACCTTATTCAACAAAGGGTCAACGGATATTATGAGCCTAGAAAAGGGATGAAGATCGAAGCCTATCTCATCACAGAAATAAGGCGAGACATTATTGAGTTATCTTCAAGAATTCAAACATGTTTTCGCGATCATATCAGGATATGCCTGGATTAATAAGACGCGGGCTAAACAAGAGGATGGGGCACTGTTGGTCTACCATGGAAGGAGATTGCATCATTCATACCACAAATACTAAAATTGAAGAAGACAAGATTTATGTGACACTTCTATTTTCTTTACAAGTTTTCCATATGTGAGGCATGGATGTGATGGGTGATCGCTGTAAATCAGAGTTTTAAAATTTATAAAAGAATGATCGAACCTGGAAACTAACTCTGACAACGATTAAAGGTAAGTGCACCTATCGAACAGTAGTATAGCTTAGGCAAGACCGGATTATTGAACCCAAAGGAACTAGAAGTACTAATACTCACCGTCTTTTTATTATTTAGCCTTGATATAAAAATGATGGTTGTTTAAACTAAAACTAATCTACTTACTAAACTAAAACGCAAAGACAAAAAGAATGAATTCGAGAAATAACTTTTGGAAAAACTCAGTTGACTCAAGCGATACCCTTAGGAAAAATCCACCTAGACTTCACTTGTTATTTAACCTTGAACCATATGATTTATTGACTTAGTTTGATCCGTGAGACTCCCTAACGTATATTAAACCCTCTCTCGAGGCGAATAACGTCTAACCCTAGGTTAATTAGTGGAACTCTCGTTCACTTATAATAACCCCCTAGAATAGCAGTAAATCGATCTGTGGACTCCCATATTAGGTTTCACCCTAATCCGGCAAAATCTCGTCACCCTATCTCTAGGCGTGCGATCAACTCCGCTTAATCGTGTTAGATCTACTCTTAGGAAATGTCTATTCCTCCTCCACCTAAGCACATTATATTTGGATTAAGTTTACAAAATTAAGAACAAACTAAGTTATTATCATATAATTCAAAAATCAAATAACAAGATTTATCATAGGTTTCATCCCCTTTGGGTATCCGAAGGTTTAGTTCATAACAATAAAGGACAACATCTCAAGATAAAAAGTAAAACAAAACATAAGAAATCCCTAAAACCCCCTGAAGGAATTGAAGAGGAGATCCTCCGTCTTGAGTAGAATTCTGGCTTCTTGAGATGGATCAACTGGCTATCTTCGAGTGATTCCCACAAATCTTGACCTTTCCGGCTTGGCTTTTAGCCTAGCTTTCCCGTCCACCTTTCAGTTGGTACCTAGGGTGTATTTATAGGCTCTTGAAACACGTTTCTTTCTCCCTAAGTATCCTTTCCCGAATGAAATTGCTCTTCTCCACGGCGGAGGCACGCGGCCATGGCACACGCCTGTAAATCGTAGTCGCCGTGTTTCGACATCAAGAAATGAGGCACGACCGTGTAAGTCATGGTAAGGTCGTGTTCTAGTAGGAATGGTGGCACGGCCGTGTGACTTGGAGTCCAGGCCGTGTTGATTTCTTGGCTTGGCCCAACTTGGTCCGTTTTAAGCCCGTTTCTCGTTCTTTTCGTCATCGGGTGCTTTCCTGAGTATAAGACATGAAAAGAAAGTATTAAGAGCACCTTTTTACATAAATTGGGGCTTAAATCATCCAAAAGCGTACTAAATGTGGGCTTAGATTATGTTACTTTTACGGTTTATCATGGGGTCAATCTCGTCAAAAGCTTTTAGCCAATATCGACTCATCGGCATAGCTATCGTTTACTTCACTAAGAGAGTGGAAGTAGCTTCATATGCCAATGTTACACAGTCGAAAGTCATTAAAAAAAAGATCAGATGCCATAAATGATCATGTTTAATAATGCATAACTGTACAAAGTCAAAGTTTACATTTTGTCCAAAGATCGAGCAAGATATCATAGTGCAAAAGAAAAGTCGCCAAAAAAGAAAAAGAAAAAGATGAAAGGTGACCAAGACTTGTAAAGATTGGCATAAGAAGCTACCATTTACTCTCTATCTTATCGAACGTCGGCTAAAACCTTTGTTGGGGCAGTACATTGGAATAGAAACAGTTTTGCCAATTGAACCTAATTGAAGGAAAGGTTAAAAGTTATCCATCATGGTTAGATGATGCGAGCTTACGACAAAATGGTTCATCCTAGAGAATTCCACAAGGGGAACCTGATGTTGAAACAGATCTTTCTTCTACAAAATGATTTCATAGGAAAGCATATGCTAAACTGGGAAAGACCTTATGAAGGCCTATTTTGAAGGAGCATTGATATTGACCGAGATAGATGGCGAAGACTTGCCCACTCCGGTGAATTCAGGTTCAATCAAGACGTATTTTACTTGAAAGGGGAAAGGTAAAAACCCGTAAAAAAGCGCCTTGAGTCCAAATTCAAAAAAAAAAAAGAAAAAGAAAAAGAAAAAGAAGGAGAGGCCAAGGCGAAAACCCGCAAAGGGCGCTTTGAGACCAAAGGGGATTTGAGTTGAAAACCCAAAAATGGCGGCTCAAATTTTGACTAAAAACGGGGCATACAGTAGTCTTGCTACATCTGAATTAACAAAGAGGAAGTATGCTACGTCTTGGGGCATCGATAAAGTACTCCGGATCCCCTAAACACATATTGAGCTTAAAATGGTCCTCAAGAAGTTGGAACAAAGAAGCTCAGGCTGCGATATCTGGGGCATCTAGCTTCATTCTTACCCATTTTTGAAATTCGTTTATCTTTGATTGTTTATTCTTTTTTGAGATACACCCAAATCAATTTTCTTTTATTGCCCGGGTTATCTTTGATTAAATTATTTCTCGGAGCTATGCTCCTGACTAATTTCCTTCTCGTCCACTTTTGTGACCTTTTTCAAGCATTTTATATTGAAATAACAATTTATGGACTAATAACACTTTCATAAAAGGAGTTTTGCATATTACTCTAGAAGCTTCTAAATAATATGAGGAATCAAGCATGACTATTGTTCGAAACTCACCAAGCCTAAGAAGTGAAAACACTAAAGAATGATTATCTCTTCAGATTTTTATTGGATAAGACAATTTCGTTGGTGATACCACATCAAAGAAATGACGAACAAGGTCAATCCAAGTGTAAAGGGGATTATTGTCGGGATACCTGCATTCATACAAACCGATTATTACACTCGTGAATAGTGTAACAAATCAAATTGATTGAAAGTGATACAAGTTCGTACCTCGAGTGGTAACAAAGATGCAATGAACCAAATGTTATTCTCCGTGAAGTTGCAATGGGAGATATAAATTTTTATGTCCTAAGGTTTAAGGAAAGGGACTCGAATTACAAACCGGGCAAGCTTGCTGAGCGAGAATGATTGTTTCTTTGGGTTTTTGTCCAAGATACCAGTTGAACGAGAAAGCATGGTAGCGTGATCGCTGATAGAACCTTGATGAACTATGAGCAATGACAATCCATAGGATCATTCTCTCATTTCCAATTAGGAGCATTTGATTTATGCCGATCATTGTGTCCTAATCGTTTTCAAAAAAATCATTTTCATGACATCCTCGCATTCATACAAATGTCATCCCTAATATCATTTAGTTAGGAGCATTAGATTCATTCCGATCATGCGTCCTAATCATCATTCTTATGACATTCTCGCATTCATCCATAAAACATTTGAGTATACAGACATGTCCTCGGAGGACTCGTAGTAAAAAGCGAAAATTTCAGATTTTGTTCCCTAGTGGAGCAAACTGAAGAATTGAAAATTTCAGATTTTGTTCCCTAGTGGGGCAAACTGAAGAATTAAAAATTTCAGATTTTGTTCCCTAGTGGATCAAACTGAAGAATGAAGTCTTCCTGAACATAGTAAGTAAGCAAATTGAAAATTTTAGATTTTGTTCCCTAGTGGAGCAAACTGAAGAATTGAAAATTTCAGATTTTGTTCCCTAGTGGAGCAAACTGAAGAATTGAAAATTTCAGATTTTGTTCCCTAGTGGAGCAAACTGAAGAATTGAAAATTTTAGATTTTGTTCCCTAGTGGATCAAACTGGAGAATGAAGACTTCCTGAAGATAGTAAGGAAGCAAATTGAAAATTTCAGATTTTGTTCCCTAGAAATGGTAGTGGAGCAAACTGAAGAATTGAAATTTTTAGATTTTGTTCCCTAGTGGATCAAACTGAAGAAATGAAGTCTTCCTGAAGAAAGTAAGGAAGCAAATTGAGAATTTCAGATTTTGTTCCCTAGAAATAGTAGTGGAGCAAACTGAAGAATTGAAAATTTTAGATTTTTGTTCCCTAGTGGATCAAACTGAAGAATGAAGTCTTCCTGAAGATAGTAAGGAAGCAAATTGAAATTTCAGGTTTTGTTCCCTAATGGATCAAACTGAAGAATGAAGTCTTCCTGAAGAAAGTAAGGAAACAAATTGAAAATTTCAGATTTTGTTCCCTAGTGGAGCAGACTGAAGAATGAAGTTTTCCTGAAGACAGCAAAGAAGCAGACTGAAGACATCAGATCATATCTCCCCGAGTTTGCAGTGGAACAGATCGAAGATAGCGAATATTGCCTTCCTAAAGTTACAGTGAAGCAAATTGAAGTTATCAGACTTACTGAAATCGAGATGAAGTTCCGAATACCATTGAAGTTGCAGTGGAGTTGGAAGCCATTTGAAGAAAACGAGAACCAAGAAGTCGAGGCTTGGCCAACACCGGGCAAAATTGGTCTTTTTATAGTCTTTGCTCTATTCTCGTTTCACAACAATGAGCAAAGAGGGGCAGCTGTAATGACCCATTTTTGCCCGGGCTCGTGAAAACCAAAATGAAAAAACAAAAAAATAATAAACATCCTTATACAGTCTATTTACAATAAAAAGGGCTTAAAGCCCAAACTCAAATGTCACCAGCTACCCAAACAGACTCAGAACCAAAACCCATTACCCGAATACCCATTAAAACAGACTTAACCCGTTTCTACCCAGTAACCCAAGCTAGACCCGTAGCCCACTTACAGCCCGCAACACTAAACATGTACCCAGCACACTACCTAAACAGACTTCTAGCCCAATCGACCTACATGGCCCAAGATGGCCTGGGTTCCTAAACCGAAAACGAGGGTTTCTGAAACCTTAGGGAAGCATCGCGCCGCAAGCCCCAGCAAACACCCCAGCTTTCGCGCCATAACCCACGCCAGCCCTCGGTCACGTCGCCATCAATGCCGCAATCCGCGTTTAGCCACCGTCGAGATCTCTGCTCCTGCACAGAAAAGGAAAGAACAGCGAGCATGGCAATATTTTTATTATTATTTCCTTTTTATTTTCATTTCAAAGGCTATAAAAAGCCTACAAAAATCTGTAATAAGGGGGGAGGAGACGAATACATACAGAGATATATATATAAAAATACAGCACAATCAAAAAAGAACTTGAGTCAAGGTTTTGTTTCTTTTTTTTATTTTTATTTATTTTATTTCCGAATACTGTTATTCTATTTCGTTTTATTTTTTTTAAAAATAATATATAACATATATGTTAAAATATAAAAAAAAAAAGCGAAAATCTAACCTTTTCAGGAATTCCACGGTGGCCGGCGACGGCGGCGGACGGCGGTCGAAGCTCCACCGGAGGTTGGCCGGAAATCGCCCAGCAGAGGATTTGGAGGGCCCTTCCTTTTTTTTTTCTTCAGAAAAACAGAATGAAAATGAATTTTTTTCAGAAAAATTAACCTTTTATACGAATTGAAAACGGCGTCGTTTTTGAGCCGTGCGTTTGGGCACAAAACGACGTCATTTTTCCTGGCCCGACCTGAACCGACCCGATGGGCAAAGAGATCCGCTTGTTTTTATGTCGATGGTGTATTTACAGAATAGGCCCTTCCGCATTTTTGCAAAATTTTAATTATGTCAGAATATCATTTTACTTTATTTTCAATTTAACCATAAATTTTATATTTTGTTTCAATTAAGTCCTCGAGTTCCTAAAGGGCTAAGATCAGAATGTTGTCGTTTTAGAATTTGGTATAATTTCCATTTCGGTCCCACAGTATAGTGCGCATTTTTGATTTAGTCCATTTATATTTGTTTTATTGCCATTTAACCCTAGTTCTTTGTTTTTTTTTTAAAAATCTTCTTATTTTATTTTATTTTAAATTATTTTAACATTATATTAAATTATTTTATTATATTAAATATACTATATTATTTTCTTTATTATTTATATATTAACTTATTAATAATATAAAATTTTTATATACTTTTATTATGTACATATTTTTAAACTATTATTATTTATTATTTTATTTTAATTATTTTTATTACATATTAATTTAGACTTGTATATATTAGTTATTATATTATATATTTTTAAAATTTTTGTATATTATATAGTATTATATTCTATATTATTTTTTTTTAAAAATATTTTATCTAAAATTATTTATATGGTATAATATATTATTTATTCTTAAATATATAGTTTTATGTATTAGATTATTATGAACGTGTTTATTTTAAGTTATGGATCAATTATTTATGTCAAAACTTATTTTCTCAAATATATATATGTGCTATTTTTGTTGTCTATATATCATTTTGTATTTTTATTTGTAGTATTTTATATGTACTATTTTATATGTGCTATTTTATTTTATATGTGCTATTATTTCTTTATTTGTCTATATTAATATGAAATGTTAGTGAATTATAATTGCTTTTAATATTTATATTCGATAGTATATAAATGCAATATTGTCATATGGTTATTGTTTAAAATAAAAATACATTTTTGCAAAATTAATATTTTATTTAAAGGTTTTTAAAATAAGGTAATGTTTTGGTATTTAGAAATTCGGGAAATAGTGCCCAATCGTGCTGGGTTGCGATTTTCCGTTTGGCTAAATAACTAAATACCCTTTTAAATAAATTTCGTAAATTATGAGATGACTTTAATTACGAGGGTTTAAAAAATGTCGTGTCCAATCGTGCTGGATGTGGTGTTTATAATCTTTCGGAATAAAGAAATCTTAAGTTTCAAATAAAAAACTTATTCTTGAGAACTCAAAATGTTGTATCCTAACTTATTGGGTGTAATGTTTTGCGTCTTGAGGTAAGAATTTTCTAAAATAAAGATGCACCTAGCTTCGAAGTTATAGAATATTGTATCCTAACTTATTGGGTGTGGTATTTTTATTTCTTTGAAATAGGTAAGTCTTGGTTTTCCTTCTAATAAGGGATCTTATTTTAAGCTTTCTAAATTTCAAACATTTGGACATGATTTTATCAATTAGGTACCAATTTTTGGGCGTTATGAGGGTGCTAACCCTTCCTCATACGTAACCGACTCCCGAATCCGTTTTCTTATTTTTTCGTAGACCAAAATCAAATGTTTTAAAATGAAACGTTTTACAAGGTGATCCAATCACACCTAAATAAAAAAAAGGATTGGTGGCGACTCCCATTTTGTTTTTTTAAAGTCGATCCTCATTTTTTCTAAAACTTTAAAAATGGTTTCAACAAGTATTATTTTGTTGCTATTTTGTTGTTGTTTTGCTATTATTCCATTGTTGAGTCTTATGTCTCAAATAGTCATTTCAAGTTGGGTGGGACTTAGATAATTATATATGATATTGATACCATGTATGGACTTGACTTATGAAAACCTCTAAATGAGAGCTGTAGACATTTTTCTTAAGGGTAAATTATGCCATTAGTCACTAAATGACGGGTGAGTTCTCGTTTGGGTCACTTAATCAAAAAATTATAATTTGATCACTGAATTATTCAAAAGTTTTCATTTAAATTACTGAACTATTCAAAAAATTAAATTCAAATATTAAAATAAAATCAAAATTAAAATTAAATCGAATCGAAACAAATAAAAAGTGGGGTTATAAGTCATTGTCACCTATGAGTATGACCTGTTGGGAAATGGCAATTGCATTACAACAATATTATTCTACTTGTTTATTGAAACCATATATATATATAGAGTCAATGGCCGTATGTTTATGTCTTATAAAAAGAATCCCAATGAAAAGCTTCTGAATCTGCCATTAGAATCTCCGCCTACTTTGAATATTTGAGGACTCAATTGAACAAAAAAGACAAATCACAAACATTTGTGAAATTTCATGGGAAACTACTTCATTACTTCTTATCCACACTAACCTAATCAACAACCGTGTGGACCTATACAACCTATATCCTTATTTTTCATCATCATTTTATATCGGATTAAAACATATTTAATTTTTTCACCAAAAATAAAACATATTTAATTTATATAATTTTTAGTTTTATGAATTTTGTAAATTTACTTTTCAAATATTAAAATTCAAGTCTAACTATTAACACTGTTAAAATACTTTTAGGGGTGAATCTAAAAAAATTAATTATAAATTTTCAATAGATCAAATAAGTTTATCATGTATTAATTTATAATTTCATCATTTTTTGAAGGGACTAAACATAATTTTATTTTTCATTTTTAGGGTGCTAAAGGGTAATTTTACTATATATTAATTTATAATTTCTTATTTGTAAGAGGATTGAATTGAAATTTTTTCATTTTTGGGGGAGCCAAGGCTCTTGCCTGCCTTGATTATTTTGTTAAAATGTTATTTTTTAGTTACATTGTTAACAAGTGAGTTTTTATTTTATTTTATTTCAAAATATCACACCAATAAATTTAATAAAAAAACAACAATGTTAACAATTGGACCTGAATTTTAAAATTTGAAAAATAGAGAACTAGATTCTTGAAAATCAAAATATAAGGATTAAATTTTTAATTTGTGAAGATTACATGGACCTATTAATTATTTTAAATATATATAAATTACTATTATCACATTCATCAAATCCTATGTATGCCATTTGCGTTTTATTTTTCTTTATAATCCAATAAATAAGCTCAACCTGAAAACCTTTCCTAGCAGAAGCTGAAGAATTTGTGTTTTTTTTCTTCTTCCTGAAATTAAGCTTTCAACTTCAAAGGTCTGATTTCCTCTCTCTCTCTTCCCTTTGCCTCTTAACTTTGTACTTGTTTCTTTTTTGAAGAAAAAAATGGGAAGCCTTTGCCTGCTTTTGGTGATCTTGCAACTTTCATGGAGTTTGTCTTCCTCTGTTGCTCCTCCATCCTCCCATTTATGTCTCCCACATGAAAGAGATGCTTTGCTCCATTTTAAAACCACCATTTCTGTTTATTGTTATCAAGATTTTTACCCCAGGATAGACATAGAGTCATGGAACAAAAACATTGATTGTTGTTCATGGGAGGGAGTGAAATGCGACAACATGACTGGTCATGTAATCGGCATCGATCTTAGTCACAGTTGCCTTGATGGTTCTCTCTTTGCAAACAACCACCTCTTTCAACTTCAAAACCTCCAATGGCTTGACTTGAGCTCCAACAAACTCGGAGGCTCTCTTCTTGAGAACACTAGCAGCTTGTTTCACTTCCATGGACTCCGACAACTCAACCTTGCTTACAACGCTTTCGATGGTTCTATCTCAACAGAGTTATTTAGCCAGTTGGTGAGTTTAACCCATCTTAATCTCTCTGGTAATGAGTTCTCCGGCTTGATCCCGCATCAAATCAGTGTCTTGTCAAGTTTGGTTTCACTTGATCTCTCTAGTGGTGTTCAATCATATTTGAGATTTGATGAACAAGGTTTTGACATGCTTGCAAGAAACTTGACCAAATTAAGAAACCTTGTGCTTGACAATGTAAAGATGTCTGATGTTGCACTCAATTCCTTTCTAAACTTGTCTTTACCACTTGAACATTTGAGTCTCAGTAGGTGTAAATTACATGGGGAATTCCCATCTCAAGCTTTTCAGCTTCCAAACCTCAAAGTTTTACATTTAAGCTGGAATGAGAATCTCACAGGTTATCTCCCTAACACAAACTGGAGTAGTGGCCTTGAGTTGTTGGACCTTTCCTATTGTGCTTTTAGGGGGTCAATTCCAGCATCATTTGGAAATCTCACTCAAATCATTTCCGTTGATTTAAGTGAAAATTCGCTTGAAGGACAGATTCCATATGTTTTTGGAAACCTTAGAAAATTAACTTCTTTGAGCTTTTCTTCATGCAATTTGAGTGGTCCACTTCCAATAACTATCTTCAACCTCACAAAAATTACCCATTTGGATTTGTCAAAAAATCACTTGGAAGGTCCCTTTCCAAATCATGTTAGTGAGCTTCAATTTGTAGAGGAACTTTGGTTATTTAATAACTCTATAAGTGGTGGCGTACCATCTTGGCTGTTCACTCTACCATCTCTTCTACAGTTGGACCTCAGTTATAACAAACTAGTTGGTCCGATTGATCGAATTCAGAAGCTTAGTTCCATTCAAGAGGTTGATTTGAGTTATAACAACATTGGTGGTTCAATACCAGATTTCAATTTTGATCTTGTGAAGCTTACTTATCTTGATTTGTCATCAAACAACTTGAGTGGTCCAATACCAGATTCCATTTTTGATCTTGTGAACCTTACTTCACTTCATTTGTCATCAAACAACTTGAATGGTGTGATCAAGTCAGATATGCTTTCAAAACTCACGAGTCTTACAGTTCTTGATGTTTCAAGTAATAGTTTAATATCATTAAGCACAAGCAGCAATGATGTGAACTATTCTTTCTCCCAGCTTTCAGATGTGAACTTCTCTGGTTGTAGCGTAAGGCAGTTCCCGAATTTCTTTCAAACATCGCAGTTGAGCAGTTTAGATCTTTCCAATAACATGATTTCCGGTAGAATTTCCAAATGGGAAGCTGAAGGGTGGGAATTATTGTATTTGTTGGACCTTTCTCATAACTTTTTGACTGCTTTGGAGCAAATTCCAGGAAACAATTTGGCATATCTCAACCTTCATTCCAACTTGCTTCAAGGACCAATTCCTCAAATTCCAATTTTAAAGGACTTGTCAGTGATAATCTTTTCAAAGAATAAATTGACCGGAAACATCCCTTCTTCTATTTGCAATTTGAGTCTGCTTCGTGTTCTGGACTTGTCCGAAAACAGGTTGAGTGGAACTATTCCTAATTGCCTTGGAAATTTCAGAAGTCTTCAGCTCTTGGATTTGCAAATGAACAACTTCATTGGCAAGATCCCTAATTGTTTTGTGAGTAATAGTGAGTTGAGCCATCTTTTACTCAATGACAATCAATTGGAAGGATTAGTACCGCTATCTTTGGCTAACTGTACTTCATTGGAACTTCTGAATTTAGGGAACAACAAGTTAACGGATAGGTTTCCCCATTGGTTAGAGTCACTTCCAAGACTACAAATTCTTATCCTGAGATTTAATAGATTTTATGGATACATGCCTCATTCCATAGCTTCATCTAGCTTCTCTGCATTGCGAATAATTGATCTTTCTAGAAATGAGTTCACGGGCACATTGCCCACAAAACTCTTCCGAAATTTGAGAGCAATGAAAGATAAGCCTAAAGAGGGGTTATATTCCTCAATTTTCCAATTTGAGGGAAGGAATAATGTCAAGGGTAGCGTTGGAATTCCTGAGACAACCAGTGGTGTTTATGGAATTCCTGTAAATGTAACAACGAAAAGATTGGAGATGGAATTGTCAAAGACAGTGGCCATTTTCGTATCCATGGACTTATCAAACAACCAATTCAGTGGAAAAATTCCTGAGGAAGTCGGGCAACTTATTTCCCTGCAAATGCTCAACTTCTCTCATAACAACTTCACCGGTCCTATCCCAACATCGTTTGGAAATTTGGTAGCACTTGAATCATTGGATCTTTCATCAAACAAGCTCAGTGGCAGGATTCCTTCTCAAATGACAAAGTTGACATTTCTTGAAGTATTGAATCTTTCAAACAACAAGCTTGTTGGACCAATTCCTCATGGGAATCAATTTGATACCTTTGATAATGATTCCTATAGCGGTAACATGAGATTGTGTGGATTACCATTGTCCAAACAATGTGTCAACCATGGGGTGGCCGAATCGCCTTCACCATTGGTGGTGGAACATGATGGTTCTAAAATACCCTTCTTTTGGCAAGCTGTAATGATGGGGTATGGAAGTGGAGTGGTGCTAGGACTAAGCCTAGGCTACATTTTATTCACAACTAGAAGACCATGGTGGTTTGTTAGAAAGGTGGAAAGAGACTGGCAATACAATTTCACGAGGTGGGTACAAAGAAACAGAGCAAGAAGAAACTAGCTCTGAGTCCAACATCTTGCTTAAGTGAGTTTCTTTTCTATCAAATATTTCATAAGTTTCATCTTTCTTAATCTAATATTTAAGTGGAAGTAACTTTTGTTTCTGTTTTTGTAATATGTGACAGTGGCATTGGAAGTCAGGATTGAATTAGATAGGAAGATTCAGTTGAATTTCTCTGGGAGCGATTAGAATAAATAAGTGAGGATGTTGTTAATTTAGCAGATGGGATGAGTGTCTTTATGTTCATCATAAATTTTAAATTTGTATTCAAGTAAGTGTCAAATTCTTATTGTATGAATTCCAATGCCAAATTCTTGTTGTTATGAAGGAGTTTAAATATGATTTATGAGAAATTTCAATATTCACTTATAGTATAATGATAAATTTACACTTTAATCCATTCTCTAATAAACATGATTTCTGGTGAAATTTCCAAATGGGAGGCCAAAGGATGTTGAATTCTCATAACATTCTGATCATTTTAGAGCTATTTCAAGAAAATAGTAGGAGAACTTTCCACCTTCATTTCGCCCCCGAGTCAAGTAGTACTAAAGTCTAAAATGGGATAGACTTTAGTGGAGCAATTAAAAGAAGAAAAAAAAGAGTAGGATTGTTAGGCATTGATACAAATATTATGGCAGTAAGCCAGTGAATGAGTTAACTCCAGATTTAAGTAGTAATGGTTTTGATTTTTCATGCTTAATATTTATTGTAATTCAAGCATCAACTGTTAATAATTTATAAGTTATAATGCTTAAATTTATTAGATTTAATAAAACAACTGATTTATTGTTCTTCAACTTTCAAATCTTATTCTTAATGTCAATCTTAGGGGAGGGCAATAGCTTTCATTCCATAGTTATATCTGAGGCAATGGTAATCTATCGACTTTCAAAACCGTAATGAGAGGTCGGCAGCAATGACTGTGGCTAACCAAAATGTTTCCGTTTTGGATAACGATAGATGGCAGTACAGCTTAGCGAAGAAAAGGATTTCGTGCAGCAAGAGAAGTAGCGGAGAAATTGCTTCAATTCGAGCACGAACTCAAAGATCGGTGTAATAGGCCAATTTTAGCCTGGGCCCAATTAACAAACCTGGAACTCAAATACAAACTCAAAAAAATAAATAAAATAAAAATCTAAATTTTAAACAGTCCATTTATAATTAAATAGCCCAAAATTACATCTAACCCAAACCAACCCAAATTACAGCTCAACTAAGCCCAATAGCCTATGTCGTAACCATTTTTTGAAAACGGGAATCGACTTTGGTTTTGAAAACGAAAATGAAAACGGGAGTCGCCACCAATCTTTTTTTGATGAAGTGTGATCAGGTCACTTTTGTTTTAATAAAACATTTTGGTTTACTAAAACGGTGTTTTTGGTCAACAAAATTCGAGAAAACGGGTTTGGGAGTCGGTTACGTGTGAGGAAGGATTAGCACCCTCGTCACGCCCAAAATTGGTACCGAATTGATTAATTAGTGTCTTTATGTCGAAAATTTGAAAAGATTTTAAAATACAATCCTTTTGAATAAATTAAAATGGATGCTAAGACCCTCTTATTTCGAAGAAGTAAAATGCCACACCCAGTAAGTTAGGGTACGACATTTCGAGTTCCCGAAACTGAGCTTGTCTTTCGACTTTTAAAACTCGTATTTAAGCTTAAGAAGGATATTCGGTTATTTGGGTCAAATGAAAAATTGGAACCCAGTAAGTTAGGGCACAATTCCTCAAAATTCCCGAATACGGAATATTGCCTTTGTCTTTTGGAAATTCTTACATCGAGATGATAAAACGTCACATCCAGTGAGTTAGGACGCAACGTCTCCAAATTCCCGAGAATAAGTTTTTTTATTAATTTAAAATTTATGTGTTTTGATTTTAAAAGAGAAAAAGGGTACTCGGTTGTTTAGATTTAACGATAAATTCGGAACCCAGTGAGTTAGGGCACGATTTTCTCGAAGCGTCTAAACACGAGTATTACCTTGTTTTGAAAACTTTTCGAGTAAAATGATTTTAAAACTTGAACGGTGTTAAAACATGACTTCTTAAACGAATAAAATGCGATGGAATGATAGCATAAAAAGCAAAATGGCAATACATACACCAAATGTTATTTTAACGAATCACAAATAACCAATAAACACAAATTAAGAATTACGAATCACACGATGATAGCAATAATCTCACAACATACACCATTTAAATATCAACATCAATAATCAAAGACAAATAAATTTAACGACATATATAGCAATTTACAAAAAGTATAAAGCAAGTTAAAATAAATTAAGTATAAAAACATACAATTTGAAATGATAATAAATTAGTTTAAAATAAATAATGTAAAGAGAAAATTTTAAAATTGATGATATACAAAATAAAATTTTTAAGATGATATGTAAAAACTTTGAACCGATAATATATATATATATATCGATATAAAAGTATAAAATATAATATGAAGAGAACTTAAAATAAATAATAAATCAAATTAAAAAATAATATATGGAAGATTTTGAAATAGACAATATATAAAAGAATCTTAAAATAAACAACATATATATAAAAATTTTAAGAAGTAAGTAGTATTTAACAACTCAAAATAAATAATAAAAATAATAAAATGATTTTTAAAGAAAACAAATAAATGAATAAACTTATTAAGCAAACCAATGACTGTATTGAAAACAGAATAAAGGTCAAGGGGTTAAAATTGCAATAAATCAAAAAAGGGACGAACAAGGACCACAACGCCACGCGCATAAACTCATGAGGACCAAATGGGTGAATAACCCCAGTCCCTAATGCGCAGCGTTTCAGTTCGGACTGAATTGAAGTGGCGCGTAATGTTCGGGGCAAAATTAAAAATGCAGCAGAAATAATGGGGCAAATTTGAAAGGAATGAAAAGACCCGATTGCACGAAATAATAATGTTGAAGGACCAGAAGGGCAATAAACCCTTAATGCCAAAATGCGCGGATCCTCTTTATGGAACGGGTCGGGTTCGCTCGGGTCACCTTAAACGGCGCCGTTTTGGCGCTGGTGACCCTTGGCGATGGTGACCCTTGGCAAAACGACGTCGTTTCGTTTTCCTTTAAAGGCCCATTTTCTTTTTTTCTTTTTCATTTTACAGACCCATCTCTTCAAAAAAACAAAAAAAAAATTCTTTCTCCCCTTCGGTATTGACTGATTAGGTCTCCTCTGGCGTTCGTCGCACCACCGCGCCACCACCAAATCGGTGGCAGGCGATGTCCAAGACCGAGCCCTTTTAGCCCCTTTCGAAACCCCATTTGAAGCCCCGACTTTCGGCGTTCGAAAACGAAGGGAGAGAGGGCCTTCGGCACCCCTTTCTCGGTCAAGCTCCGACGACGGAGGGGGAGCACTTCGACGCCGCGATCGGGGAGTTTCGGTGAGGCTCTTCTCCTCTCCTTTTTTACTATTTTTTATTTGTAAAAATTTTAAAAAATAAATAAAATAATAAAGGTAACAGTATTGTATGACAGAAGATGAAAACAGAAAATTCTAAAAAGACAACCTTCTAATGCTTCTTTTTTTGCTTTTGATTGCTGAAAATTCGTAAAAGTTCGTAAAAAATTACAAGAGGTTGATTTCGGTTTTTATAACCGAGTTTAAAGATTCCTATTTGTCTTCTTTTCTTTTGTTTTCTTTGGTTTTTTGTTGTTTTCTTTCTTGTTGTTTTTTGCTTGCGTGCTGTTATTGTCGTTGCAGTGTACGCTGAGGCGCGCGTCGGCGGTGGCGCAGGTGTGTGGGGATCGCGCGCATGCCTCTTGAGGCTAGGGTTTCTGGCTGCTGTTTCTTTTTCTGTTAATGGGCTTATTTGTAATTGGGTTTGGGTTTTATTATTAGTAATTGGACATTGGTTTTGGACTGTTTTATTTTTGGGCTTATTAAACTATTTTGGTTTTTTATTTCTGTTTACCTTTGGGTCTTGGGTCTGGTTTAATTGCATTGGGCCAAAATTAGCCTATTACAGCCTAAACCTAAAAATCAGAAAAAACCCTAGGGCTAGCCTTTGCGCCGCCGCTCCTCTCACGCGCGCCACCACCGTTGATCTCCGTACCTCCATGTCAGCACCTCTGTACCTGCAAGGACAACACGCAGACAACAAAAAAAAAACAAGAAAAATAAGTTGTAAAAATCGGCTATAAAGCTGATTGAATTTTTGTAACACACACGGATTTTTTTTGAAATACAAAAAAAAAAAAACGATTATAAAAAAACACAAATATTCGAGTAGAACAAATAATAGCGAAAACAAATTGAAAAAACGAGGCGAAGGTTGTTTTTATTTTTACTTTTATCTTTCTTTATTTTTCCCTTTAAAAAAACTATATATATCGGAAGTATAAAAAAAAAAGGAAGAAAAACTTACCTGGTGGGGGGTTCGACCATCGTGCACGATGGTCGTCGGCGGCGGACCATGGCGGTGAAGTGATCGGACCTGACCGGATTCTGATAAAGGGGAGAGTTTTTGAAAAGGGTCCTAAGGTTTTTTTTTTTAAAGTAAGGGGAAATGAAATTTTTTTGATAAAAATTTGATTTTTATAGGCTACCTATATGGCGCCGTTTTGGCTTAGTACCCCCAGGCATAAAACGACGCCGTTTCCCCCCAAGATTCGCGCGTTGACCTGACCCGCAAGCAGGATCCGCGTGTTTTTAACAGAAGGGCTAATTGCACTTTTAGCCCTTCCGCTTTTTTATTGTTTTGCAATTAGGTTTCTTTTATTTCTAATTTTACCCTAGAATTTTGTTTTGATTTCATTTTAGCCTCGTGTAAAGTGCTGCATTTTGGAGGGCGGGGATTTTTTCCCTTTTAGTTCCTCCTTGTTATTCGCGCACTCGATTCGGTCCTTTTCTTTTTATTTATTTTCAGATTTGCCCCAAACTTTTGTTTCAAGTTCAATTTGGCCCTTTCTTGTTAATATTATTATATTATTAAACTGATTAATTTAATACTTAATTTTTTTTTCTCTTTTCGTTTATTTACTTATTATTATTTTTCTAATAGGTTCATTTTATATATATATATATATATATATATATTTATTATTACTCTTATTATTGTCATTTTATTATTTATTTATTTATTTCTTTAGATATATCTTTTCATATTTCAAAATTTAGATTATTATTATTATTACCATTTTATTTTATTTGCCTTATTTTAATTCCTTTTATTTATTTCTTTTATTTATTCACTAGCTTATTTATTTATTTTATTTATTTAGTTTATTTTTAAAACTGTTTTCATATTATTTTCTTTTCATTGGGCTTTCTTTTTTTTTCTCATTTTGCTTTATCATTATTACTTTTAATGTTGTGGTTGACATTAGTATTATTATTATCACTATTACCACTCTTATTATTGTTATGGTTTTGTAATGTGTATAAGTGACATGATTTATTATTATCATTGTATTATTTTTTTGTTACACTTTATTAGATTACTAAGTTTACGTAGTATCATCGTTTTTAGTCGTTAAACATGATATTTCTACATTTAGCCATTTTATTTACCATACTCGAATAAATTAAACATGTCATTTTAAATATTACATTAATTTTTACCCAAATTCCTAAAAAAGGAAAATTTTGAAAAATAAAGGCAATATTCCGTATTTGGAAATTCAAGAAATCATTCCCTAACTTACGCGGTTTCGGTTTTCTCGATAAATCCGAATAAGCGAACTTTTTTAAAGCATAGTTTTTTTAAATATTCTCGGGAATTAAGAAACGATCGTGTTCTAACTTACGGAATATGGTTTCTTTCTAAAACCGAGATAATCAAATATATTTTAAAATAAACAAATTTTTCGGTATTTATTCTCGTTTAAGAATTTAAGATGTTGTGTCCTAACTTATGGGATGTAATTCTTTATTCTCGATTAATGTGAAATATGCCCTCTTCTCAGAAAAATTTTCTATTAAGCAATATTTTAACAAAGGATCCTACTTTTAAAATCTCTTCAAATTTTCGATTTTCGACACTAAGACACTAATTAATTAACTAGGTACCAATTTTGGGAGTTAAGAGGGTGCTAATCCTTCCTCGTGCGTAACCGACTCCCGAACCCGTTTTTCTAAATTTCGTAGGCTAAAACCGTTGTTTTAATAAATCAAATCTATTATTAAAATGACCGAATTACGAGGTGACCCGATCACACCTCATCAAAAAAAAAAGATTGGTGGCGACTCCCGTTTTTCGTTTTCATTTTTAAAATCAAAATTGACCCCGTTTTTCAAAAAAAAAAAATAGTTTCGACAATCGGTAGCGAGGGTTTGAGTTTGGTTTCATTTAAACTTTGGTTTTTGATGAAATTTATTATTGGACTGTAACTGTAACTGTACTTTGTCATCTGTTGTTAGCCATTGCATTTTATTGGAATTTTATGTAAGGGGACATAAGATTGTTAAGGAGGAAAATGGCTTCGCTGATATATGGTTTAAGTGCGCCTCTAATGTTTAGATCAAAAAATAGTATAGCTTGCCTGCAATGGTAGCTGTTTAATTGAAATCCTCCACATATTTTTCATAGTATGTTTTCTTTGCACTTAGATTCATCTGTTGTTGTTGTTGGAATTAGATCAATCGGTTAGATTGAGAATTGATCGATATATTAATTTGGATAAAGGAGAATTTTATTTAAGAAAAAAAACCTTTGGATGGCAATGGATTTTAAGCAAGAAATGGAATTGGGGTTTAACCTCTTGCTTTGATTAGGATATACTCCCATCACAGTTTTAGCTATAACTTGAATTGGGGTTTAAGTAACTTTCGTATGCAATGGTATTTCTGTACACATTGATAATACACCCACAGCCATTCTCACTATACACATTCATATGTACATCCAATTCCAGCTTCGCCCAAAAGTGACAAATCAGCTGCCTAATACTAATCTCTGTCCACATTGATAATACAGCCACCACTGCCATTCTATATATTCACATTGTTAATTCCCACATCATCCATAACTTCATCTTCTAAATTCAAACTTAGACCGAATACGATATAAATTATAGCTTTAATTTTTGGTGTGTTCATTGGGAAATAAAAGAAAATAGTGCCTCAATAATTTTGAATACCATATAAAGAAAATAACTTCTCCAAAATCATACATAAAATCAATAATTTATTACCTTAAAAAATCCAGAAGGAAACATAGTAAACTCACAAATGAAAATCATGGCAAAAGAGCCTAAAGGCCAACCATCACTAAAAGGAATCCCTTGCAAACTTAATGTTTATAACTAAATGTAAATATTAATACAATGAATATTTTTTTTTTGAAGCTAATAATCAGATTGGGCTTTATTATAATAAACCAATAATGCAAAAAACATAAAGCTAAAGGAAAAACAAACGAAATAGAGGCCCAGATATTACACTTGGCCCGAACAAATCAAAAGAAAAATAAAGGAGAACTAAAATCGAGCCTAATAATAAAATAACAGAAAAGGAAGGCCCAAAACAAAAGTTTGGCCCGGAAAAATCAAAAACAAAAATTAAAATCAGAATACTCTAGAAGCACATTAAACACGCCTTTACTCTGCCCAATCAGAACCGATCTGTTGCCGTCTTGTCTTTTCAATCTGCCATTTCTTCATCAAGACGCTTCCAGATTTCCAAGGAGAGTCTTTTCCACCGAATCCGTTGATATCCCTTTTCAAACTCTCCATATTTCATCTTCTCCCTTTCATATTCAGTCTGGTTCTCTCATCCTATCCCTTTCTTCTTCCTTTTCTGCAGATTCAGGGACGCTTCCTACCAGGTAAAATTCCTTCTTATTCTTCAGCGTTTCAATTGCTAAAATATGTGCTAGACTGTTTGCCATTCGTGGGGTGTATTCAAACCTACATTTTCTGTATTTTACCAGTAGCTGTTGAATATCATGAATGTAAGCACCTACCAGAGACTTATTTGGGCTTTTCACCTTGCACTTTTTAATTATTGATAAGGAATCTCCTTCGATGATTATTTCTTACCATTGCATGTCTATGCCTATTTGGATTGCTTTGCGGCACGCGAGTGCCTCCGTAGGGAAGGCTGATACAACTCATTGATGGATCTCCGACACGATAAAAGAACAGTGCCTTCACTATTTCTGGCCACTATCCCCACAGCCGATTGACAACGTCTCCCATCATATGCTGCATCAAAATTAATCTTCACGAACTGGTCAGGTGGGTGACTCCACTTACTAACTACTGGATAAATTTTGGGACTTCTTTTTTCAATCTTGTTTAACTCTGTTAAGTAGCTATTAACGAAACTCACTATTTCTTTTCCAGATTTGCTAACCTTCTTATGCATTCTCGCGTTCCTGTTTCCCCAAATTGCCCATAATACACAGCAAAAAATCCTACACTGGGATGGAGTACTCTGCGCAAAAACCCAGATTAGCCACTGTAAAAACTCCAAATGAGTTCTGTCGAAACCTTTTTTTTTTAAAGGTTGACTTTTATTTAAAACGAAAATGGAGTCGCCACCAATCTTTTTTATGAGGTGTGATCGAGTCACCGTGTGATTGATCGTTTTAATAAGCGATTTAATTTATTAAAACAATGGTTTTTTTGGTCTACAAACTTTGAGAAAAAAAGGTTCGGGAGTCGGTTACGTTCGAAGAAGGATTAGCACCCTCGTAACACCCAAAATTGGTACCTAATTGATTAATTCATGTCTTAGTGTCGAAAGCTGAAAACTCAAAAATAGTTTAAAATACGATCCCCCTTTGTTGTTAATGTTAATTTTACTTAAAAATTGCTTGAATAAGTTGAAACAAATGTTAAAGACCCTCTCGTCTCGAGATAACAAAATGTCACATCCTATAAGTTAGGACACGACACCTTGAACCTTTGAGAATAAACTTGCCTTTTCTTGAATCTCCCAAATATGAAATATTTCTTGAATCCCAAACCAAAGCTTATGCATCTGCCATTAGAATCTCCGCCTACTTTAAATATTTGATGTACTGAACATTTGAGGATTCTATTGCACAAAGAAGATTTTGAGAGATGCCTTGTTTCACTCTCCTTCCTTTTTTTCCCCCTTTTTACTCTTCTTTTTCAGGATCGTGTCGTGTAATATCTAAAAGAAATATTTTGAAGATTTTGAGTTAGTATTTGATACATTAGTAATATACTTTTTTATTCCATAAATAGTTTTAAAAATTATTATTTGTCTTTTTAAAAATATTTATTTTTTAATATTTTACTATACTATTATAGCACACTTGTTAAAACCCTGATCCTATTTGTAAAGTCTAAAACTCTATTAGTAGTGTACCAAATTTTTTCTCGAAGATTTTTTAATTAAATTTTTAGAGTTAAAACTAAAATGATAATTTTTGTAAACATTCAGGGTTAAATCTATTATTAAGCAATAGAAAAACCCATGTTAGATTTTGTTAGTAAGTAAATAGCAAGAGTGATTAAAATATATAATTACGAAAAGTTGAATGATTAAATCGAAAAATTTAAAAGTTAGATTATAAAAATAAAGAGAATTGAGTGACTATTCTTGTATGTTGGTGTATTTGTTCTTATACGTAAGAGTGATTAAGCATTATCACTTTCCTTGGAAGAGATTAGAATAAATGAGGTGGCTGTTAATTTAGTAGAAGATATGAGTGTGTTTGTGTTCCTCATAATTTTTAAATTTGTATTTGTGAGTGTTGTATAATTATATTTAAGTACTGCATAAACTTAAACTCTTAAGCAAATATTATTATAATTGTCAAGTTCTTCTTGTATGAATTCCAATGCCAAATTCTAGTTGTTATGAAGGAGATTAAATACGAATTTTTTAATCAATGCGAGTCGCATTTGACAAGTAATTATAAATTATAATATTCAAAGAGTAGATTTTTTAGATTTAACTTAATGAAAAAATTGATTTGTTGTTCTTCTACTTTCAATTCTCATTCTTAATTATTAATGAATAATTATGTTGTAAGGACGTAACTTGTGTACGTAAATTTGTTTAATTGAGTTAAAAATTAAGGTCTAATTGATAATACTATTAATGAACTTCTGTCAAATTTGAATACGTGGCACTTTAGTATTAAAAAGCCTGATTTAATACTTCATCGGTCCTATCCTAGCATCGAACGAAAATTTGGCATCACTTGAATCATTAGAACTTTCATCTAACAAACTTGGTGGCAGAATTCCTTTATAAATGACAAAGCTGACATTTCTAGAAATGTTAAATCTTTTAGAAAACAATCTTGTCGAACCAATTTCTCATGAGAATCAATTTGATACCTTTGATAATGATTCCTACTGCGGTAACATTGGATTATGTTGATCTCTATTGTCCAAACAATGCGTCAACCACCAGGGGGCCAAATTGTCTGACCATGAAGTTTCTAAAGTACCCTTATAACATGGTTATGAAGGAGTTTAAATATGATATATGAGAAATTTCAATATTCACTTATAGTATGATGGTAAATTTACACTTTAACTTACACTCTAATAACATGATTTGTGGTGAAATGTCGAAATGAGTTTCTGATCACTTTTAGAGCAATTTCAAGAAAATAGTTTGGAAATTCCCACCTTCACTCCAACTTGCTTGAATCCTTAAATTTCAAATCCATAATAGTACTTTTATGCATTCTTTATTTCAGAGAATAATTTCATTAACAAAATATAAAGTATGGTCAATGAAATTGGAAATAATTAAGACTTGGTTGACTTGAAAACAATGTGTTCACTCTTCTTTCTTTCTTTTTCAAAAGGAAAAAACTGTAAAGTGCTACTAAAGTCTAAAATGGGATAGACTTTAGCTGTTAAGCAATTAAAACTTGATTAACTTTAAAATGATGTGTTCACTCAAGATTTTTTTTTTTTTTTTTGATAAACATGAAAAAAAAGAGGGTAGAATTGTTAGGGATTGATACAAATATGCTTTTTTTTTAATCAATGGAAGTCGCATTTGAAATGTAATTATGAAAAACTATCAATACAATGAAACTATAATAACTTTATTATTAATAAAAGTAAACAATGAAATGGGAAGTGAGGAAAATATGGAAGTCAAGGTCTCCTCATTCATAATACAAGATATCAAGACAAAAAGTAAGAGTTGAGCCTATTTGTTGCAGCTTCTGTAAATGGGAGAGAGACAATGATAAATTATTTTTAACTAAAGTAAATAGTGTAATTCAATAAAAGGAGACAATGAAGGAACATCCTTACTTAAATTAAGGATTAATCAATGGCTAATTTTGTGGGGGCTGAAATGTTTACTTGATTGAATTGAAACCAATGTCTTCACTGTTTTTACTAACGCGTAAAGACGAGATAGACTTTGAATTATGACTGACTTAGTTGTTCTTATAATACACATCCCCTTCTTTCTTAACTTTCTACTTGTTTCTTTTTTGGAGAAAAAAACATATGGGAATCCTTTGCCTGGTTTTGGTGGTCTTGCAACTTTCATGGAGTTTGTCTTTCTCTGTTCCTCCTCCATCCTTTCATTTATGTCTTCCACACCAAAGAGATGCTTTGCTCCATTTTAAAACCACCGTTTCTGTTGATTGTTATTTTGATTATGATAGTGATTATCTAGATCCTTCCCCCAGGATAGACATAGAGTCATGGAGCAAAAGCATTGATTGTTGTTCATGGGATGGAGTGAAATGCGACAATGTGACTGGTCATGTAATCGGCGTTGATCTTAGTCAGAGTTGCCTTGTTGGTTCTCTCTTTGCAAACAACAGCCTCTTTCAACTTCACAATCTCCAATGGCTTGACTTGAGCTCCAACAACCTCAGAGGCTCTCTTCTTGAGAACACCAGCAGCTTGTTTAACTTTCATGGACTCCAACGACTCAACCTTGCTGATAATGATTTCAATGGCACCATCTCATCAAAGTTATTTAGCCAGTTGGTGAGTTTAACCCATCTTAATATCGCTGGTAATGGCTTAATCTCGAGATTTGATGGCCAAGGTTTTGACATGCTTGTAACAAACTTGACCAAATTAAGAAACCTTGTACTTAATGGTCTAGATATGTCTGATGTTGCACTTACTTCCTTTCAAAACTTGTCTTCATCCCTTGAACATTTGAGTCTCTCACACTGTCAATTACATGGGGAATTTCCAACTCAAGTTTCTCAGCTTCCAAACCTCAAATATTTAGATTTAAGCAAGAATGAAAATCTCACAGGCTATCTCCCTAACACAAACTGGAGTACTGGCCTTGAGTTGTTGGACCTTTTCCATTGTAGTTTTAGGGGGTCAATTCCAGCATCTTTTGGAAATCTCACTCAAATCATTTCCCTTGATTTACAAGGAAATTCGCTTGAAGGACAGATTCCAGATGTTTTTGAAAACCTTAGAAAATTAACTTCTCTAAGCTTTTCTTCATGCAATTTGAGTGGTCCACTTCCGACAACTATCTTCAACCTCACAAAAATTACCCATTTGGATTTGTCAAATAATCACTTGGAAGGTCCCTTGCCAAATCATGTTAGTGAGCTTCAATTTCTAGAGGGACTATGGTTACATAATAACTCTATAAGTGGTGGAGTACCATCTTGGCTGTTTACTCTGCCATCTCTTCCATCCTTGGACCTCAGTTATAACAAACTAGTTGGTCCAATTGATCGAATTCAGAAGCCTAGTTCCATCCGAACAGTTGATTTGAGTTATAATAACATTGGTGGTTCAATACTGTATTCCATTTTTTATCTTGTGAACCTTACTGTACTTGACTTGTCTTCAAACAACTTGAGTGGTGTGGTCAAGTCAGATATGCTTTCAAAACTCACGAGTCTTGAAGTTCTTGATGTTTCAAATAATAGTTTATTATCATTAAGCACAAGCGGCGATGATGTGAACTATTCTTTCCCCCAGCTTAGAACTGTGAACTTCTCTGGTTGTAGCGTAAGGCAGTTCCCGAATTTCTTTCAAACATCGAACTTGAAGGAATTAGATCTTTCAAATAATATGATTTCTGGTGGAATTTCCAAATGGGAAGCTGAAGGGTGGGAAGGATTGCTATCGTTGGACCTTTCTCATAACTTTTTGACTGCTTTGGACCAATTTCCGGGGAACAATTTGGATTATCTCAACCTTCATTCCAACTTGCTTCAAGGACCAATTCTTTCAACTTGCTTGAATCCTCAAATTCCAAAGGAGTTGCCAGTGATCATCATTTCAAGGAATAAATTGACAGGAAACATCCCTTCTTCTATTTGCAATTTGAGTTCAATTGAGGTTCTGGACTTGTCCGAAAACAACTTGAGTGGAACTATTCCTGATTGTCTTGGAAATTTTAGCCATCTCACGTTCTTGTATTTGCAAATGAACAACTTCATTGGCAAGATCCCTGATTCTTTTGTGAGTAATAATTTGAACCATCTTTTACTCAATGACAATCAACTGGAAGGATTAGTACCGCCATCTTTGGTTAATTCTACTTCATTGGAACTTTTAAATTTAGGGAACAACAAGTTAAAGGATAGATTTCCACATTGGTTAGCTTCGCTTCCAAGTTTGCAAGTTCTTATCTTGAGATTTAATAGATTTTATGGATCACTACCTCATTCGGTAGCTTCATCAAACTTCTTTGCATTGCGAATAATTGATCTATCTGGAAATGAATTTACGGGTGCTTTGTCCACAAAAATCTTTCTAAATTTGAGAGCAATGAAAGATAAACCTACAGAGTGGTCGTACTTCACAGCTACATATGGTAGTGGTAGTTATGAAGTTCCTGTGAATGTAACAACAAAAAGATTGGAGCTTGAATTGACGAAGGCTGTGGCCTTTTTTGTATCTATCGACTTGTCAAACAACCAATTCTGTGGAAAAATTCCCGAGGACATCGGGCAACTTATTTCCCTGCAAATGCTCAACTTCTCTCACAACAATTTCACCGGTCCTATCCCAGCATCATTTGGAAATTTGGTAGCACTTGAATCATTAGACCTTTCATCAAATAAGCTTGGCGGTAGCATTCCTTCTGAAATGACAAATCTGACATTTCTTGAAGTGTTGAATCTTTCGGAAAACAATCTTGTTGGACCAATTCCTCATGGGAATCAATTTGATACCTTTGATAATGATTCCTATAACAATAACTTGGGATTGTGTGGATTGCCATTGTCCAAGCAATGCATCAACCATGAGGGGGGCAAACCACCTTCACCATTGGTGGTGGAACATGATGGTTCTAAAATACCCTTCTTTTGGCAAGTTGTAATGATGGGGTATGGAAGTGGAGTGGTGTTAGGATTGAGCCTGGGTTACATTGTATTCACAACCGGAAGACCATGGTGGTTTGTTAGAATGGTGGAGAGAGATTGGCAATACAATTTCACAAGGTGGGTACGAAGAAAGAGAGGAAAAAGAAACTAGCTCTGCATCCAACATCTTGCTTAGGTGAGTTTCTTTTCTAACAAGTATTTCATAAGTTTCATCTTTCTTAATCTAATATTTAAGTTAAAACATGTTCTCTTTTTCTGTTTTGTAATTTGTGATAGTGGCATTGGAACTCTGGGATTGAATTGGATGGGAAAATTCATCATGTTCAGCTTCCTTGAGAGCGATTAGAATAAATAAGTGGGGTTGTTAATTTAGCAAATGATATGAGTGTATTTGTATTCATTATAATTTCTAAATTTGTATTGGTGGGTGTTGTGTAGTAATGTTTTAAGTATTGCATAAACTTAAACTATTAAACAAATATTACTGTAAGTGTCAAATTCTTGTTGTATGAATTCCAATGCCAAATTCTAATTGTTATGAAGGAGTTTAAATATGATTTTTTTTAATATTATAAGATTGAAGTAGTAAATTTGTTAAATTTAGTGAAACATTTGATTTGTTGTTGTTCTACTTTCAATTCTTATTCCTAATATTTTATAAGTTAAATTATTGTTAATTATTAAAATAAAATATTTGAAAAAAATCTTATTAAATTATGTTTTCAAATTCTTAAAATTGATATTGAACGGTAAAATTTAATTAAAAAATTAAAAATAATAAAAAATTTAGTAAAACTCAAAGTTTAATAGTAAAATTTAATCGCATAAGAGTTTAATGACAAATTTACTCGGCCAAAGGATGTTGAGTTGTCGTAACTTTCTGATAATTTTAGAGCAATTTCAAGAAAATAGTTTGGAGAATTTTCCACCTTCATTCCAACTTGCTTGAATCTTGAAATTCCAAATTCACAAATATACTTTTATGCACTTTATTTCAGAGAATAGTTTCATAATAAATATAAAGTATGGACAATGAAATTGGGATATAATTAAGACTTGGTTGACTTGAAAACGACGTGTTAAAATAGAAAATTGTTGTTTTGGCTCTTTAGAAAAGTTTAAAATTTTAAATTAATAAAAGTAAAATTACACTTTGACCCCCCTAAAATTATAAAAGTTGAATTTAATCCTTTAAAATTATAAAGATATAGGCTATTAAAAATTAAAATTTCATTTCAGCCTCCCTAACATAATTTTCTGGCTTCGTCCCAAGAGCACTCAAGTTTCTGACAGAGTGTGACATAATAGTATCAGTAAAATAATAAATTTAGCCCTAAATTTTTACATATTATATTGATTTAGTTATACTTTTTAAAAAATTAACCCTCAAAATTTACAAATAGTCGATACTCAAAATTTACCTTCCTCTTCCACATCCCCACCACTACCATTGTTGCCTCCACCTCCACCCTTCTAAAAAAAGCTAATTATGGTTTTTCCTTTTTACGTATGAAAAAACAATTAGATTTTGGTTATACGTTATTCTGGTCCCATTAATCATAAATATGATAAATTCCTCATCCTCAATCAAACACTTAGACATCCACTATATAACTTTAATTATTGGATTGTTCACTGGAAGGTAAAGGAAAATACTATATTCAGGATTGAAGCACGAGCGATTGTTGAAGGGATGAAACTGACTTGGTTGAAGGGGTATAAATAGGTTGAGATTAATTGTGACAATGTGATGCTTATAGATACTATCTGTAATGGGTTCGCATCAATTAGTAACATTGTAGAAGTCCGGTTAATTCATGAATGGTGTAATAAGGATTGGAAAGTGAAGTTTAGGCATGTCTTGCGAGGAAGTAACAAAGTAGCTGATTGTTTGGGAAAGGCGGCAATAGGAAAGCTAAACCAAGTAGTTCTGTTGTTTCCAGTTTCATCACAATATGTTATACGGCTGCTAAAAGAAGATACTCATGATTCCTTATATGAAGGAAACACTGTTTTTTATTCATTCCTAGCTAATAAGAGTGTTATTTTTCTTTACAAAAAAAAAAATTACTATATACACTACTTTCCTTCCACATTCATAATTTTGAATATTGATATAAAATTGATTGCCTCAATAATTTTGAAGACGATATAATAAAAACAACATCTTTAAATTTATGCATAAAATTAATAATTTTAATCACATCACCATACTTATTTATCCTAAGACAGGGAAAAACTGGATTCTCTATCTGTGTCTTTTGCAATGTTTTGTTTTGATATATCTATGATTCGAACACAGATTATCTTTGAAGAAAGCTAACGTCCGACCAATAAACTATTTGAACTCATACCATCAACTTACATAAAACCTCAATTTTTATTATGTGTATCATCAACTTAAGAGCATCGATGAATTTCATAGTTGAAATACCATCAATTTTTATTAAACATTCATAATTTTTCAGAGCATTGACTAGCATTGTTGTTGCAAATCCAGCTAATAGCACTAGTAAAATCTAACCTTAAATTAACTGGCACGAGTAGTAGACCCTCTCTCATAACTTTTTTTTTTATCACTTTGGAGCAATTTCCAGGAAAGAGTTTGGAAATGCTCAACGTTGGTTCCAACCTACTTTAAGCGCTAATTCTCTTGACTTATTTTATAAGTCGGATGTGTATAAAAAAAAAATCTATAAAACATCTTAGAATGCAATAATACCGAAATAGTAAAACAAATTCAAAATACTTGTCCCTAGATATTTAAAAGTTTCTTTCAAAAGTCAATTGAGTCTTAACTTGATTGGTATGAGTATTGTTGTCAATGCATGAGGATGTGGGTTTGAATGCGCTGAAACATATTATCCTCCTCTTTATGGATTGGGGAGAGCCTATGAATAATTATAAGTATTGTGTAAAAAAAACAGATATAATCAAATTTTATAATGAAAATGTTCAAAGAAAATTTTGCTTCCAAAAATATATGTAATCACCATTAATTTCAAAGCATCTAAACCCAAATTCAAAGCCTTAAATTCCTCTTAACCAAATCCCAAAGAGTCACTCAACTTTCAAAGACTTTGACCAGTCTAGTCTTCTAGGCCTACCATCCTAGAAATAATTATCATAATTTCATCCATATCTCATCACATGCTTGTTAAATTTAATTTTTGGATGTTTATATCTTTTGTCAATTTGATTATTATTATTTTTTGAGTTAAACTCATCTTTCAACATTTTAATAGGAGTCAAATTGAACCTCAACTTTTTGAAAAAGAGTCGGATTGATTTTTTAATGGAAATACGAACTAAAATGTTACATTTTTAAACATAGCAGTCATCATGTCAATTCACGTATACTTTTCATGCTAATATTTTTGAAAATTTATCAACTTTTTATAATTATTTTAGAATTTAGAATTTTTTATCGTTATTTTTTAAAATTATATGTTAATATGACATATAAGACAAATAATGTCATGTCGGCATGAACTGTATGTGGATTGTCATGCTAACTTTCTTTAAAAAAATTATTGTTTAGTCAGTAATTTTGCTAAAGAAAAGTGATTTGACAATTTTTTGAAAGGTTAATGGTCAAATTTAGCTAAAAAAAATAAGAATTAAATTGACAAAAAAATGTAAATGTTAATAGCTAAATTTATCATTATGTCTAATTTCTAATACGAAAATTTTGGTTTAATTAACTCTTGATCCCTTCCTATAATCTTTCAATTTTTAAAATTTAGTCTCTTTAATTACTTTTCTGATTTGAAAATTAAAGTCTAATTGATAACACTATTAATGAACTTTTGCCATATGTGGTATTTTAGTATTAAAAAACATGATTTAAAAATAAAATTTTAATTTATAGCACATATTAAATTTAACATAAATAAATTAACAGTATTATTAAAAGGAGTTTAATTTTTAAATCAGACAAGTAGAGGGAAATTAGGTATAATATCAAATTTAGCCTTCAATATTTTTATTTTTTGTCAATTTGGTCTTTTTTTTTTGAGTTAAATTTAACCTTCAACCTTTTTAAAATGTCAATTTAACCATCAATATTTCAAAAATAGTCAAATATTGTGTTTATTCTATTTCTTTTCTTTCAATATATATATATATATATATATATTTCTAACTAATATTTAAACATTATATTTTAAAAAACATTATATCAACAAAAGCATTGATTGTTGTTCATGGGAGGGAGTGAAATGCAACAACGTGACTGGTCATGTAATCGGCGTCGATCTTAGTCAGAGTTGTCTTGCTGGTTCTCTCTTTGCAAACAACAGCCTCTTTCAACTTCACAACCTCCAATGGCTTGACTTGAGTTCCAACAACCTTAGAGGCTCTCTTCTAGAGAACACTAGCAACTTGTTTCACGTTAATGGACTCCAACGACTCAACCTTCCTGATAATGATTTCAATGGCACCATCTCATCGAAGTTTTTTAGCCAGTCGGTGAGTTTAACCCATCTTGATCTCTCTTTTAATGGGTTCTTTGACTTAATCTCAAGATTTGATTGCCAAGGTTTTGACATGCTTGCAACAAACTTGACCAAATTAAGAAATCTTGCACTTAATGGTGTAGATATGTCTGATGTTGCACTTACTTCCTTTCTAAACTTGTCTTCATCACTTGAACATTTGAGTCTCTCATATTCTCAATTGCACGGGGAATTTCCAACTCAAGTTTCTCAGCTTCCAAACCTCAAAGTTTTAGATTTAAGTGAGCATGAAAATCTCAGAGGTTATCTCCCTAATGTTAGACTAATGAACAAAGTCAGTCAGTTGTTAAAGGTTAGCTGATAAGTCAGTTAGGGTTGTTAGATAGTTATCCAAAACTGTTATTGATAACTGCTGGCTCACTGTTTGTATAAATGCACTACTCAGTATCTTTCAAAATAAGAGAAAATTATCATATTCAAGATTAGCTTATTTTCCATAATACTTTAACATGGTATCAGTTATCTTCTTCATCCTGGTACCTCTCGTAGGGTTTTATGGAGACTTCATCTAGTCCATCTGTTCATACCGCTGCACCTGAAATGGAGTCCAATGTTGCTGCCAGTGTTGACAGTCGGTTTCTTTCCACCAAGAAGATTAGTGTGTTTCTTGATGATACAAATTATCTCTTGTGGCGACAGCAGGTTCTTCTTGCAATCAAAACATATAAGCTTCAGTCTTTCTTGGATCCTGGTACTCTTACCCCACCTCAATTCCTTCCAGACAGATATGGAAACCTTCAAGACAATCCAGATCTCAGCCATTTTGAACAGCAAGATTGTGCGTTGGCATCGTGGATTCTGTCTTCTGTAAGTCCCACTGTCCTTCCTCACCTCATAGGGTTGGACACAAGCGCTCAGATCTGGAATGCAATCAACAACTTGTATGGCAGCAAAACCACCTCTCGGTTGATGTTCTATCGCCGTGCGCTGCACTCTCAACGAAAGGGAGATCTGTCCATGAAAGAGTTCTTACTGAAAATTAAAGGCTTTTGCGATAATCTTGCCAGTTGTGGAGAAATTATCAGCCAGCATGAGCACGTGACAGCTATACTCAATGGTCTACCACCTGAGTATGAATCGGTTATAACGATCATCATAGCTAGTCAAATTCCCTACACTGTTCAAGGAGTTTCAACTATGCTGATTGATGCTGAAGCTCGTCAGCAAGTCTCTATTTTTGAGGTAACTAGCTCGGCCAATACAGTGACACATACCTCTGACAAATTCACAAGTTACTCTGAAACTCCTCCTTATCGCTCTTCTTCAACTCGAGGTCGTGGCCGTGGTAGATCATCGGGGGCTCGAATTCAATGTCAGCTCTGTGGAAAAATGGGTCACCTTGTTGATCGCTGTTATCATAGGTTTGACACCAATTACAAGACCACTGGATATAGACCCCCTAATGCCCAGGCCAATGTTTGTATGGTTGGACCAGGGACTGCTGTACCAACGTGGATACCACCTCCTATGCCTGCTCCTAACTCTCAAGCAGGATGGTATTTTCAACCTGGATCTGTTCCTTCTTGGACTCATCCCCTTGCTGCTCCTTCACCATCGCATACTAGTGCTTCACCTACTAATGCTGCTCCACCTCAAGTTTGTTTTGCTACCCCAGAGACAATTTCAGATAATGCCTGGTATCCCGATTCAGGCGCCACTCATCATATGACAAACTCGGCTGACTCCATGACTACCAGTTCCTCGATCAATGGACCAGGTAAAGTAATTGTTGCTAATGGTGCTGCCCTACCCGTGTTGGCTACTGGTCAGTCTTCTTTACTCACTAGAACTCGTCCATTGCATCTGCGCTCCCTGTTGTATGTACCTGGAATAGCTAAAAATCTGTTATCAGTGTCCAAGTTTGCTAAAGATAATCAGGTGATTTTTGAATTTCTTCCTACACAGTGCCAAGTGCGTGATCTTCACACCAGGGAGGTCCTTTTGCGTGGATTTGTGCATCATGGCCTTTACAAACTACACCTTTCGAATGCTTTCAGGAGTGGGATGGTCAAGTCCTCAAAGTTAGCCCAATGTTTTTCCGCTGTCTCTTCTGTTCCCTTACATGTGTGGCACTCTCGACTAGGACATCCATGTAAAGATGTTCTAATCAAAGTTTTACTTCATTGTAACATTGCATGTGATAAAAACAGAGCTCCTCTTAATTGTGTTGCTTGTCATCTTGGAAAAGAACATAATCAACTTTTTGTTCAGTCAACAACTGAGTATTTTACTCCTCTTCAATTAGTAATGGCTGATGTCTGGGGACCAGCACCAGTTTCTTCCAATGGCTTTCGGTTTTATGTGGCCTTTACGGATGCTTATACGAGGTATACATGGGTATATTTTATGCGAAAAAAGTCAAAAGTGGGCAGTATTTTTGTTCAGTTTCATAAACAAGCAGAGCGTTTACTTGGTGCAAAGCTTAAAACCTTGCAAACAGATGGAGGGGGTGAATTTCAGGTGCTAAAATCATACTTATCTCAACAAGGAATTGCGCAACGCCTCACATGCCCTTACACATCTGCTCAAAACGGGATTGTTGAATGAAAACATAGACAGATAGTTGAAGTTGGTCTGTCCATGCTCGCTCATGCTTCGATGCCTTTAAGTTTTTGGTCTGATGCTTTTACCAGTGCCGTCTACCTTGTTAATCGACTACCCTCTTCATCTCTTGGTAATATTTCACCTTATGAAAAACTCTTTAAGCTTAAACCTCACTATCACTCTCTTAGAAGTTTTGGGTGCTTATGTTTTCCTAACCTTAGGCCCTACAATAGGCACAAACTTCAGTTTCGTTCCACTTCTTGTACTTTCTTGGGTTATTCTCCTATCCACAAAGGGTATAAGTGTCTTACTCCTACTGGCAGAATATATGTCTCACGCCATGTTACTTTTCATGAGGATAGTTTTCCTTTTAAAAACCACAGTTCCCAAGTCAAACCGTCTTTATCAACAATAAAGTCTAGTAGCAGACTCCTTGTCTTGTCTAATCCACCTCCATCTATCGTATCATCTGACGCTACTACCAACCTTCAAGTCCAATCTTCCTCTCCGGTTATACATCCCAACCTACCTACTCCTCTAAGCCAGTCATCTAGAAATTCTATTTCCAGCTCACATTGTCCCATTCCACTTGTTCAACCTCACTCCCAATCTTTACCGTCCCTTAATGCCTATCCCATGGTTACGAGAAGCAAGGCAGGGATTTTCAGACCTAAGGCATATATGAGCTCCGTTCCTTCTCCTACTACCGATGTTCCCCTCACAATCCATGAAGCAATGCGTCTTGAGTGTTGGCGAACTGCAGTCCAGTGTGAGTTGCAAGCTCTTGCTCTCAACAATACATGGCACTTGTGTTCTCTTCCTGAAAATTTTCAAGCAATAGGGTGTAAATGGCTATTCAAAGTGAAGAAGAAAGCTGATGGCTCTATTGACAGGTACAAAGCTCGACTAGTTGCTAAGGGATTCTCTCAGCATGCTGGTCTTGATTTTCGGGATACCTTCAGTCCAGTAGTTCGGGCTATTACTATACGCGTTGTTCTTGCTATAGCAGTCATGCGAGGATGGAATTTGAGACAACTTGATGTAAATAATGCGTTCCTGAATGGCGAGTTAGCGGAAGACATATATATGGAGCAACCTCCTGGCTTTGAGGTGGAGAGTCCGACAGGTTCAAGGTTGGTTTGCAAGCTTAATAAAGCTCTCTACGGGCTTCGCCAAGCACCTCGAGCATGGTTTCAAACTCTCGATTTTTTTTAGTCGACACTGGGATTCTCTGCTTCAAAGGCTGACTCCTCGTTGTTCATTAGAAATACATCAAGTTCCTGCATGTTTCTTATGGTTTACATGGATGATATTATACTCACTGGAAGCTCTGACAAGGATGTTGATGATGTAGTCACACAACTCCATAGTAAGTTTGCACTTAAAGATTTGGGGCAGTTAAATTTTTTTTTGGGCATTGAGGTTCAACACTCGGCTTATGGAATTATTCTTAGTCAGAAGAGGTATGTACAGGAAATTCTTCACAAAACTGGGATGTCAGGTGCTGCATCTACTCCCACCCCCATGATTGGCTCGCCTAAGCTTGCTACATCGGATGGTAGTCCACCTCTTGCAGATGGTCAATTATATCGAAGTGTTGTTGGTATGCTTCAATACCTTTGCATAACACGACCTGACCTAGCTTTCAGTGTTAACAAGCTCAGCCAATTCATGAACTCACCAACTGAGAATCATTGGAAAGCAGTTAAGAGGGTGTTGCGATATCTTGCTGGAACATTGGATCATGGTTTATGTTTCACTAGAGGATTGTTTAATCTTGTATGCTACTCCGATGCAGATTGGGCCTCTTCATTTGAGGACGTAAGGTCAACTACAAAGCTATGTGGTTTACTTAGGTTCTAATCTCGTTGCATGGAGTTCTAAGAAGCAAGCGATGTGTCGTGTCCGTTCTTCTTCCTGAAGTTGAATATCGAGTCTAGCGGATTGTGTCTCTCGAGTTGTTATGGGTTACGCAGCTTATTAGATGAAGTCGGAGTGGTGCGAGATCGTGCACCGGTAGTTTGGTGCGATAATACCTCTCACAATGATCAATGGTGCAAATCCTACTCATCATGCACGTATCAAACATGTCGAGATAGACCGCCATTTTGTTCGAGAGAAAGTTCTTAATGGTTCTCTTCAAGTAAATTTTGTTCCTTCAAGCAGACTCAAGTGGTGATGGTCTTACAAAACCGATAACACCAAAACAAAAGTTCTTCGCTTTCGGACATGCTCTTCAAGTCTTCAAAGAATCATGATCGATATCAATGTCAACGGAAAACGGGAGAATGTTAGACTAATGAACAAAGTCGCTTAGTTGTTAAAGGTTAGCCGATAAGTCGATTAGGGTTGTTAGATAGTTATCCAAAATCGTTATTGATAATCGCTAGCTCATCGCTTGTATAAATGCACTACTCAGTATCTTTCAAAATAAGAGAAAATTATCATATTCAAGATTAGCTTATTTTCCATAATACTTTAACACCTAACACAAACTGGAGTAGTGACCTTGAGTTGTTGGAACTTTCCAAATGTGGTTTTAGGGGTCAATTCCAGCATCATTTGGAAATCTCAGTCAAATCATTTCCGTTGATTTACATGGAAATTCGCTTGGAGGACAGATTCCAGATGTTTTTGGAAACCTTAGAAAATTAACTTATTTGAACTTTTCTTCATGCAATTTGAGTGGTCCACTTCCGATAACTATCTTAAACCTCACAAAAATTACCCATTTGGATTTGTCAAATAATCACTTGGAAGGCCCCTTTCCAAATCATGTTAGTGAGCTTCAATTTCTAGAGGTACTTGAGTTATATAAAAACTCTATAAGTGGTGGAGTACCATCTTGGCTGTTTACTCTGCCATCTCTTCCACTCTTGGACCTCAGTTATAACAAACTGGTTGGTTCCATTGATCGAATTCAGAAGCCTAGTTCCATCCAAGATGTTAAATTGAGTTATAATAACATTGGTGGTTCGATACCGTATTCCATTTTTGATCTTGTGAACCTTACTTCACTTGATTTGTCATTAAACAACTTGAGTGGTCCAATACCATATTCCATTTTTGATCTTGTGTACCTTAGTTATCTTGATTTGTCATCAAATAACTTGAGTGGTGTGATCAAGTCAGATATGCCTTCAAAACTCACGAGTCTTTGTAAGTATTTTAGTGAAAAAAAACTTAATGGATGAAGAAAACTGAACACCTTTATTCAACAATCATTCAGAATTTATACAAAATAAAATCAACAATCCATCCTAAAGCAAAATAAAATTAACAACCCACTAACTTTTTCCTAAACTTAAGCAAAATAAGATCAACAACTAGTTCATAAAATCAGGAACAAACTTTGACACTGTTAGAATTAAGTGACCCGAATCCTTATTTAAATAAAATACAATGGTAAAATAAAATAAAAGAAGAATCCCTATAGAACTACACTTCTTTTATTTTATTTTAAATAAGATTTTTTAAACCTTATTAAACTCCATCTATTGGATATTGATTAGAATAAGGAGTTTCAATCTTACTACACTCCTATTAGAATATGGCTTTACAAGCCTATAAATAGACATAGTCTATTCCTCTTGTAAACTGATTCGAATTCGACATAGTGAATTTTCTTCTCCTCTGCCCGTGGTTTTTTCCCGAAAGGGTTTTCACGTAAAATCTGTGTGTTCTTTATTTTTATTTCTCTTTTCTTTGCGATATATTTGTCATTACCGACGATATATTTTTCACAAATTGGTATCAGAGCTTCCGGGTTTTTTCATCTCGATCACGGTAATGGCGTCTTCAAAGTATGAAATTCCGCTGTTGGATCGCAACACCAGATTTGCGTTGTGGCAAATAAAGATGCAGGCAGTTCTTGCACAAATAGATTTAGAGGAAGCCTTGCTAGGGATAGATAAGATGCCTTCGACATTGACGGAGGAAGAGAAGAAGCGCAAGGATCGAAAGGCGTTAACACAATTACATCTGCATTTTTCTAACGAAATTTGGCAGGATGTGATGAAGGAGAATACCGCCGCGACATTATGGAAGAGGCTAGAACAAATATGTATGTCGAAAACTCTAACCAATAAGTTGTATATGAAGCAACGTCTTTATGCTCATCGTTTGGAGGAAGGTGCGTCTGTGCACGAACACTTAACAGTGTTTAAAGAAATTCTCTCAAACTTGGAGGCCATGGAGGTTCAGTATGATAAGGAAGATCTAGGGTTGATTCTACTTTGTTCGTTGCCCCCGTCTTATTCAACCTTCAGAGACACGATTTTATATAGCCGTGAGTCTCTCACAGTTGATGAGGTTTATGATTCTTTGACCTCGTATGATAAGATGAAGCATCTTGTGGTTAAACCCGACTCTAAGGGAGAGGGTCTCATTGTTCATGGGAGACAAGATCGGAATGCTGATGATGATCGTGGAAGGACACAGGAACGGAATCCTCGCGGTAAATCTAAGGGTAGATCGAAGTCTTCAAACAGAGGTAAAACTTGTAACTTCGCTGTAAGAAAGGGCACATTAAATCTGAGTGCTATAAACTACGTAACAAGATTAAAAGGAGGTCTGCGAATCAAAAGGGAAAACAACCGAGAAAATTTCTTGAAGTCGATGTTGTAGAAGACTACAAATGATGGTGAAATTCTAGTCGCTTCACAACAATTCTAAAGTGAGCGAGGAGTGGATACTTGATTCGAGCTACACCTTCCACATGAGTCCCAATCGGGATTGGTTTACAACTTACGAAATAATGTCTCAAGGTGTTATTTTGATGGGAAATAATGCTTCGTGTAAAATCGCAGTGTTGGAACAATTAAAGTTAAGATGTTTGACTGAGTTGTCGAACACTTAGTGACGCATTTACATGTTCCGAATTGAAGAGAAATTTAATTTTGTTAAGTACTCTTGATTCAAAAGGGTACAAATACACAGCTGAAAGTGGGATTTTGAAGATTTCCAAAGGTTCCCTCATTGTGATGAAAGGGCAGAGAAAGATTGCCAAGTTATATGTTTTGTAGTTCTCTCATTATATGGGTGATGCAAATTGCCGCTTCCTCTTCCTTGTCGATAATGATATTACTAAAATTTGGCATATGCGCCTAGGGCATATGAGTGAGAATGGCATGGCAGAATTGAGCAAAAGAGGACTTCTTGATGGGAAAGGAATTTGCAAACTGAAGTTCTGTGAGCACTGCGTTTTTGGGAAACAAAAGAGAGTTCGATTCACCAGAGGAATCCATAACATGAAGGAAACGTTGGAGTACATTCATTCTGATATATGGGGGCCATCAAGAGTGCCTTCAAGAGGTGGAGCTAATTATATGCTAACTTTTATTGATGATTTTTCCAGAAAAGTTTGGGCATTCTTCCTGAAGCAGAAAAGCAATGTGTTTTCCGCATTTAAGTCTTGGAAAACTATGATTGAAAAATAGACGGAAAAATAAATAAAACACCTCCGCACAGACAATGGCTTAGAGTTTTGTTCTAATGAGTTTAATAAACTGTGCAAGTCAGAAGGGATCGTGAGACACTTGACAGTTCGTCATACTCCACAACAAAACGGCATTGCAGAACGAATGAATAGAATGATCATGGAGAAAGTTCGATGTATGTTGTCAAATGTCAACTTACCAAAGTCGTTTTGGGCCGAAGCAGCCTCTACTGCATGTTTTTTGATCAACCGATCTCTATCCATTGCCATTGAGAAAAAGACTCCACAAGAGGTATGGTATTGTAATCCTGCTAATTATTCTGATTTAAAGATCTTTGGGTGTCCTGCGTATGCTCATGTTGATAATGGAAAATTGGAATCGAGATCCATTAAATGTGTTTTTCTTAGTTATAAAGCTGGTGTAAAAGGGTATAAGTTATGGTGTCCTGAAAATAGAAAAGTTGTGATTAGCAGAGATGTTGTTTTTGATGAAACTGCTATGCTACCTAACTTATCTCTTAAAGACTCTTCCAATAAAGAAAATCAAAAGCAGGTGGAGCATCAGATTAATATAGAGTCGACTCCTCAAGTCAGTACAAAAATTGAGAATAGAGTTACTTCTTCACCACAATACTATATCACCGAAAATAGAACTAGAAGAGAAATTAAACCTCCAAAGAAGTATGCCGAGGCTGATCTAGTTGCTTATGCTTTAAATGTGGCTGAAGATATAGATGCAAACCAAGAGCCGTCTAATTATTCTAAGGCGGTTAGCTGTGAAGATTCAGAAAAGTGGATGTTTTCTATGCAAGAGGAGATGGAATCACTCCATAAAAACAAAACATGGGATCTTGTGAAACTTCCTAAAGGTAAAAAGGTTGTTCGTTGTAAATGGGTGTTTAAAAAGAAAGAAGGGACTTTAGGAGTTGAAGAACCTAGATATAAAGCAAGGCTTGTTGCAAAAGGTTACAATCAAATTTCAGGAGTGGACTTCACAGATGTGTTCTCCCCAGTTGTGAAGCATAGTTCGATTCGAGCTTTGCTTGGTATTGTGGCCATGCATGATTTGGAGCTTGAGCAGTTAGATGTAAAAACTGCATTTTTGCATGGAGAACTTGAGGAAGAACCAGAGGGTTTTACAATCTCAGAAAAAGAGGACTATGTTTGCTTGCTGAAAAAGTCCCTTTACGGTTTGAAACAGTCACCAAGACAGTGGTACAAGAGGTTTGATTCTTTTATGACTTCTCATGATTTTAAAAGAAGTAGTTTTGACAGTTGTGTTTACTTTAAGAAAAACAGTGATGGTTCTTTTGTGTATCTACTTCTTTATGTTGATGACATGTTGATAGCAAAGAAAAGATAAATGAGAGATAAGAAAGGTCAAAGCCCAACTAAGTGAAGAATTTGAGATGAAAGATTTGGGACCAAAGAAAGAAGATACTTGGTATGGAGATTCTTAGAGATAGAAAATCAAGTAAATTGTACCTAAGTCGGAAGGGTATATTGAGAAAGTTCTTTGCAGTTCAATATGCAGAGTGCTAAGCTTTGTTAGTACTCCTTTAGCACCCATTTTAAGCTTTCATCGGCTTTGTCTCCACAATCAATGATGAGATTGAGTACATGTCACATGTTCCATACTCTAGTGCAATGGGATCTCTCATGTATGCTATGGTTTGTTCACGTCCGATTTATCATATGTAGTCGAGTCAGCTTAGCGGATACATGGCGAATCCCAGAAAGAACATTGGAAAGCGATTCGATGGATTTTAAGATACTTACGAGGTACTACTCGATGTTTGCTTACGCTTTGGAAGAACTAGAGATGGAGTCATTGGGTATGTTGATGCTAATTTTGCTGGAGACCTTGATAGAAGAAGATCTCTCACTGGTTATGTCTTTACAATCGGAGGTTGTGCAATCAGTTGGAAAGCTACTTTGCAAACTACAGTCGCTTTGTCTACCACTGAAGCTGAGTACATGGCGATTACTGAGGCTTGTAAAGAAGCTATTTGGTTGAAGGGACTCTTTAGTGAGCTCAATAAAGACCTTCAAATCAGCACAGTATTTTGTGACAGTCAGAGTGCCATCTTCCTTACAAAAGATCAAATGTTTCATGAGAGAACAAAACACATTGATGTTAGGTATCATTTTGTTCGTGATATTATTGCTCGTGGTGATATTGTTGTGAGCAAAATTAGTACTCATGAAAATCCTGCAGATATGATGACTAAGTCACTTCCTATAACCAAGTTTGAGCATTGCTTAGACTTGGTTGGTGTTCATTGTTGAAGTTAAACCCTTAAGGGGTTTTATGGAAGAGGTGGAGAACTTGTTCATTGAGAGTTCGTGATGAAGAACTTGTTTATTTAGAATTCGTGTCAAGGTGGAGATTGTTAGAATTAAGTGACCCGAATCCTTATTTAAATAAAATACAATGGTAAAATAAAATAAAAAAAGAATCCCTATAGAACTACACTTCTTTTATTTTATTTTAAATAAGGTTTTTTAAATCTTATTAAACTCCATCTATTGGATATTGATTAGAATAAGGAGTTTCAATCTTACTACACTCCTATTAGAATATTGTAACAGCCCAATTACGACCCTAATCGGAACGGTGGTTTCAGGACCACGAATCCGAGTTGGAAAAAAAAAATTCCTAATATTATTTTTTTTGTTTTGTTTTCGTGTTTAATAATTATGAATGGGTATGTGTTGAAATTTCGTGAATTTAATTGCTTTGGTGTGCTTAAATTAAGAGAAAGGACCAAATAGTTAAAGTAGTAAAAGTAGCCTTTATTAAGTTAGAAGGGTTAATTGAATTGTTTTTCTTGCATGTGAGGACTTACATGTCAAATTACCCATATTTCATGATAGTGGACGGCAATCATGATAGGAAATTTTTTTTAGTATATTATAATTTAATTATTATATTTTAAAGTATTTTATAATATGTATTTATTTTATAAAATAAAAGAAACATGTTTTATTCCATTCTCTCTCCCTCTTCCTTATCTTATCCACCGATTTTCTTACAAAGAAAAGAAGAAAGCTTGAACCTCCATTATTCGGCCATTGCATGTAGTAATAAGGTAGGTATTTGAGCTTTGTTTTAGTGAATTTTTACATATTTGAGTTGGTTACCTTGAGTACTATCAAAACCATGTTAAAATTTTGAGATTTAAGCATGTTTAGATTCGGCCATGGATGAGTATTTTTGGTTTGTTGTGTTTGATGGAAAAATGTTTAGTATATGTTTAAAAACAATATGATTTGAGTAGGAGTTTTAGATGAAATGGAGAGTAGTGGTCTAAATTGTATGAATATTATGGAATTTACTTTAGATTTGAGCATAGAGGTGCTCTTTATATTCAGCCAAATTTGGAGTGAGCATATATGATGTTTATTTAGCTGGTATGTTTGGTCATATATTGAAATATATGTATATATTGAGTTAGTATATTCGGCCATAAGTGATGAAGAAATAAATTATGTGTATTCGGCCTTTATGCAATTAATTATGTTAAAGTATAATATAAATGATTCATAGAGACTTGTATGGGGATGATGAGTATTCGACCCTTAAAAGGGATAATTAAATCCTTGATATTTTGTGTTTTGAGTTTTAAGGATGATATTGTAAACATTGTAAATGTTGGGGGTAAATTGGTAAATCTTATAATTATATGATTTTGCATTTAATTGAATGAATATGTGGTTGAATGAGTTCAATTGGAATCATTTAGATCAAGTACAAAAGGAGAAAGTTTTGGATCGGGGAAAAACAAAATTAAACGAGTAGCCGGGAAGCTTAATTTGTCAACTATCGAGGTAAGTGTTTAAGCAATTGGAATTAATTCGATAACTTTTATAATGTAATGTATACGTTTTAATAAACAAATGGTGTTGATATTGTTTTGAATTTTTGAATGAGATATGGAATCCTATAATGTGATAGCCGAATGTTATTATACATATACTAGCGGAATTTTGTATGTGAACTATGTGGAAACTTGATGTATTTGGGATGGCTATATAAGTGTGAGATGAGTTGTAATTGATCGTGGACCATGAGATAGGTGATGGTATGTTTGAAATTTTTTTTTTTATCTATGCACTTATTTGAATGGGGCCTAATGTGTTAAATAGACATAGTAAGATAAGTTCGGCTAGAGTATGGATATATGAGTATAACATATGCATAAAATGTGGATATATGTGGTTAATGTGAACAAGAAAAGGAAATTTGTTAAGGAGCACTGTGTGTGTGGAAATGTAAAGTAACGGCTCTATGTGAGCGATACGTTACGGGAAATTTGCACTAAGTGTGCGGAAATGTAAAGTAACGGCTCTATGTGAGCGATACGTTACGGAAAGCTTGCACTAAGTGTGCAGAAATGTAATTATCCAAATGTTGACTAATGAATGGAGATATTTAGAAATTGCATTTATGAAAGTGATGCATGAGATCTTGGGCAATATGGTATTAACGAGGTAAGTCGTTCCTACTTCATGAAATTATAGGGCAAGATGGGTATATATATTAAATAAGGTATTTATTCAGATTGAAAATGTGGTGTGATAATATACGATTTTGAGGTATATGAAAATAGGTAAGGGTTGTATATTAATTTGTTGAATATGTATACGATTATGAACTCTTTTATGATTGAATTGATTCATTAAAATTCGGTTATTGAAATGTTGATCATGAAATACCATTGCTTATCACTTACTAAGCTAAGTAAGCTTACCGTTGATTTTATTTGATGATTCATAGGTCTTGAAGTTTAAGCTCGTATTCGGGAAATTCTTGTCAAAGTCAAGCACACTATCAACTGCTATTTTGGTACCTTATTAAAGTTGATCTTTTGTATTAATGGCATGTATAGGCTATGTTACCTTTGTAGTTGTTTCAAATGATATGTATATGTAATAGTGTATTTATGTATGCCATGCGAAAATGGCTAAACCATGATAAATTTTGGGTTTATGAGAGTTCGGACATGTTAATATATTATGATCATGGTACATAAATATATATATATATATATATATATATGGGAATTGTGCCTAGTATGTTACAAATGTTTGGTTGATTTGGATATGGTTTATACAAGTTTCGAAAGTAGTATGCATTTCTATGTAGGTGATGTACTTAATAGATGCTAGATGAATTAGTCTTGCAATGTGGTTTGGTAAAACATATTATATGTTTCGAAAGAGAGAGATGAACTTATAAGTTCTTATAATGCATATATGTATGTGAGTGAGACTATGTATATAGATATATAGATGATTCGGTATGGCATGAAATTTTGGTGTGAGTTGTTTGCTTAAAGTGTTTAATACTTTGTTGATAAAAATTGAAACTTTGGCAATATGCATATTCAGTCATAGTGAATAATTTACCAATTGAATAGAAATTTATACAATTTGAAAATTTATGGTTAATATATCAAATTTCTATGTTAGAATCGTGAGATATATATATATATATATATATATGCATGTAAATGTTTTATTATACAATGATAGTATAATATTATTAATGATGAAATTGGTTATGATCAAATTGAAAGATGTAATTCTATGTAAAAATGATTCATATGTATATGTTAATTTGGGAATTTGTCTAGTAATACCTCGTAACCCTAATCCAGCGACGGAAACGGGTTAGGGGTGTTACAAATATGGCTTTACAAGCCTATAAATAGATATAGTCTATTCCTCTTGTAAACTGATTCGAATTTAACATAGTGAATTTTCTTCTCCTCTGCCCGTGGTTTTTTTCCGAAAGGGTTTCCACGTAAAATCTGTGGTTCTTTATTTTTTTTCTCTTTTCTTTGCGATATATTTGTCATTACCGAAGATATATTTTTCACAGACACAATCAACTTAACAAAAAAAAAAGAAGCAAACTTTGACATGTTTCAGTCCTAAAGCATTTTCTTAACACTCCTCCTTGCTTTAGGAGATGCAAATACCAAGTCTTGACCTCAGAACTCAAACTTAGAAGCAGGCAATGGTTTGGTTAAAATGTCTACAACTTGATTTTCTGTTTTGCAGTAGACAAGAATTACATCTCCATGTTTTTGTACTTCCCTTAGGAAGAATAGCTTGATGTTAAAATGTTTAGTCTTCCCATGAAACACGGGATTATGAGAGATAGCAATAGTAGCTTGGTTGTCAACAAGAATCTCTATGCTTTCCTTTTGCTCTAGATCAAGATCAAGTAAAATTTTCCTCAACCATAAAGCTTGATTAACAGTAGCTGTTGCAGCAATAAACTCTTCTTCGGCAGTGGATTGGGCTACAGTTTCTTGCTTCTTAGAGCTCCATGAGAAAACACCAGAGCCAAGAGTAAAACAGTAGCCTGAAGTGCTCCTCATATCATCAATGGAACCTCCACAGTCACTGTCAGAAAAACCAACCAGCTTGAACTCCTTGCTCCTTATGAACTTAACACCAAAATCACTTGTGCCTTTGACATATCGAATCACTCTTTTGGCTGCCTTGAGATGTAATTCACTTGCAAAATGCATGAATTGAGACAAAATACTTACAACATTCAAAATATCAGGCCTTGTTGCTGTGAGATACATCAAGCAACCAATCAAACTCCTGAAATATCCTTCATCAACTTTGTTAGCACCGTATTCTTTGCACAACTTCTCTTTCTGATTCATTGGAGTGCTTGCTGCCTTGCACTCCTCCATCTGAAACTTCTTCAGTATTTCCTTTGAATACTTTTTCTGGCAGATGAAAACTTCACCTTGCCCTTGCTTGATCTCCATGCCAAGGAAGTAGGACATGAACCCAGATCTGTCATTTCAAACACTTTCATCATCTCCTGTTTGAAATTTTGAATATGATCTGTATTGTTTCCTGTAACCAGTAGGTCATCAACATACAGTGAAACAATAAGAATGCCAGTATCATTGTGCTTGACATACAAGGTTGTTTCTGATAGGCTTTTCACAAATCCCAAGTTCATAAAATGTTCATCAATTTTGCTATACCAAGCTCTTGGAGCTTGTTTTAGACCATAAAGGGCCTTCTTAAAAAGATAGACTTTATCTCATTCACATTCCTTCTCAAATCCTTGGGGCTGCTCAATATAAATTTCTTCTTGTAAGATACCATTTAAAAAAGTTGATTTGACATCTAACTGGAACACTTTCCAACCTTGCCTTGAACTTCCAAAAAACTTGAGCTACTTTTGATTTAAATGTCAGGAAAAAAATCTAGCACATTCTGGTGAAGTCATCAATAAATGAAATATAATAGCGACTACCTTTTAAAGAAGGTGTTCTTTGAGGGCCTGCAACATTTGTGTGGAGAACTGTAATTTGTGAGTGGCTATCCAGGTTGACTTCGAAAATGGCTTCCTACTTTGCTTTCCAAATTGACACGCTTTGCAGCTTGAGATTGCATCACTAAGCTTGGGAACATCAAGTATCAACTCCTTTTCTCTTAGTTGTAGTAGCCTTTGATGATGATAGTGTCTGACTCTCTTGTGCCAAATCTGTGTGACATCTTCTTTGAGAGGAAAACCAGATTTCTCCTCCTCTAAAGGATTGAGTGAAAAACTCTTTCCTTTCATTTTTACTTTGAAGATATCTTGATTAGCTGCATCCTTAATCAAGCAATATTCATTTTCAAAAGTAACTTTAAAGCCTTTTTCAATAAGTTGACCCACACTCAACAGGTTTTGGTGTCAGGAATAAAGAGAACATCATGTATATGTTTTGTACCTGTACAGCTTGCAATCGCAACAGTCCCTTTTCCTTTGACAGAGATGTAAACCCCATTGCCAATTCTGACTTTGGTGATGTTAGTTGGCTTCAAATCTCTAAACAACTCCTTGTCATGAGTCATATGGTTGGTGCAGCCACTGTCAGTCAGCCAGCTTTCATTTGATTCACTGCCCACGAAGCATGTAGCCACAAACAGTTGATCCTCGTCCTCCTGATCAGCAATCTTAGCCTCTTCACCTTGCTGTTGATTCTTGTTCCTGCAAATTACCGCTTCATGCCCCATTTGGTTACATTTGGTGCACTTGGAATCTAGTCTTCTCCAGCATTTGTAAGGAGGATGACCCTTTCTATTGCAATGTTGACATGGAGGGTAGGATCCCTTCTTGACTCCTGCTTTGTTGTTAGCTGAAGATTCTCTAGTAGAATTTTAATTCTTCTTGAAAAACTTCTTCTTGTTGTTCCTCACATTCTCATGATGCTTAGCTGGTAAGGCTCCTTCAACAACACCTTCTTGCCTCATGGCTCTTCTTTGCTCCTGTGCCTGCAAAGCATTGAGAATCTCTGCAAGAGTGATTTGAGTCAGATTCTTGGTATTTTCCAAGGCTGAAATAGAAGCCTCAAATTTTTCAGGCACTGTTACAAGAATTTTTTCAACAATTCTTGAGTCCTTAAACTCAGAACCAAGTAATCTGATTCTGTTTGCAATATCCAATAACCTATCAGAATACTCTTTGATTGATTCTGTTTCCTTCATCTTCTGCAACTCAAATTCTCGAATCAAGTTTAACACACGCATTCCTTTGATTCTGTCATCTCCCTCATACTCTGACTTGAGATAATTCCATATCTCATAAGCTGTCTTCAGAGTCATAATCCGAGTGAAGATAGTAGATGAGACTGCAGCGAACAAGCAGGCCTTTGCCTTGGATTTCTTTGTTTTCTTCTCCTTCTGCAATTTGATCTGCGCCATGGTAGGATTGTGTGAGAGAGCAGGAATTTCATAATCCTCTTCCACTGCTTCCCAAATATCCAAAGCTTCCATATACGCCTCCATACGAACTGCCCAAACCTGGTAGTTGTCTCCATCAAACACCGGTGGAGAAATTGAAGAGAAACTGGAACTTGCTTCGACATCCATGACACAACAACCTCGCACACTTACTCACAGATCCCTTAAGAATACAGCTTTGATACCTGTTGTAAGTATTTTAGTGAAAAAAACTTAATGGATGAAGGAAACTGAACACCTTTATTCAACAATCATTCAGAATTTATACAAAATAAAATCAACAACCCATCCTAAACTTAAGCAAAATAAAATCAACAACCCACTAACTTTTTCCTAAACTTAAGCAAAATAAAATCAACAACTAATTCCTAAAATCAGGAACAAACTTTGACACAATCAACTTAACAAAAAAAAAAAAAAACAAACTTTGACATGCTTCAGTCCTAAAGCATTTTCTTAACAGTCTTGAAGTTCTTGATGTTTCAAGTAATAGTTTATTATCATTAAGCACAAGCAGCAATGATGTGAACTATTCTTTCCCCCGGCTTAGCGCTGTGAGATTCTCTGGTTGTAGCGTAAGGCAGTTCCCGAATTTCTTTCAATCACCGCAGTTGGAGATTTAGATCTCTCAAATAACATGATTTCTGGGGGAATATCCAGATGGGAAGCTGAAGGGTGGGAAGGATTGCAATACTTGGACCTTTATCATAAGTTTTTGACTGCTTTGGAGCAATATCCAGTAAACAATTTGGATTATCTCAACCTTCATTCCAACTTGCTTCAAGGACCAATTCTTTCAACTTGCTTGAATCCTCAAATCCCATTTTTAAAGGAGTTGGAAGTGTTCATCATTTCAAAGAATAAATTGATAGGAAACACCCTTCTTCTATTTGCAATTTGAGTTCACTTGGTGATCTGGACTTGTCCGAAAACAACTTGAGTGGGATTATTCCTGATTGTCTTGGAAATCTCAACCATCTCCAGCTCTTGGATTTGCAAATGAATAACTTCATTGGCAAGATCCCTAATTCTTTTGTGAATAATCAATTGACCCATCTTGTACTCAATGACAATCAATTGGAAGGTTTAGTACAGCCATCTTTGGCTAATTGTACTTCATTGAAACTTTTAAATTTAGGGAACAACAAGTTAATGGATAGGTTTCCTCGTTGGTTAGCTTCGCTTCCAAGTCTGTAAGTTCTTATACTGAAATTTAATAGATTTTATAGATCATTACCTCATTCCGTAACTTCATCTAACTTTTTTGCATTGCTAATAATTGATCTCTCTGAAAATGAATTCACGGGCATATATCCATGAAACTCTTTCGAAATCTTTTTAAGTAACAATTTTAAATTCCTAAATGATAATTTTTTGAAACTTTTATTGAATACATATATAAGTTTTGACCATAATTAAAAAATTTACAATATTTACTTATTAAAAATTCAATATTTGAATATATTTCTTTTCGAAGTTTTTAACATTATTAAAAAAATTTACAATATTAAACAGTGATTTTATCAAATGTTGAATAAGTTATATTTGGTATAATATTTATTTACAATTCTACAATTATGACCCATAAATATGCAAGATATGGTAAAACATATAATAACATCTTATATGGTAACATATATTGATCATATATGGTAATTAATATATATTTTTTGGATTTTGTACATATGTATATGGAAACCTCATTAAATTAGATTTGACCCTTTCAGGTCTACTATTCACCTATAAATACCATCCACACATTCAAACAAAAAAACATCAGTGAACAAAGCTTTACATCGAAGAATAGCAAGGTAAGAATAGTAATTCATTTTTTTTTACTCATTATTTTCATTTTATTAGATTTTAACATCTCTTTCCTAGTTAAAGCACACAATACTATTATAAACAAAAATGGGGTTGGCTCATAGTTTGTGAATCTCCATTAATATATGTGCATATACCTTTCATCTCTAATCTTGTGCTCTTTTCTTCAACTTTATTGGTTTATCATATGACCCTCCATTGTTATTTGGGGGATCATTAAGGAACTCTTATACCTATTTTATTTTGATTATAGTTTTAGTCTTTTTCCTATGTTAAATTTAACATAATTTGTTCTCTTTACTTTGATAATATTATTAGTAGGTCCAAATTGATAATACATTAAGTTGTAGTTATTGTTAAAGTGATCAGATCTGTTGTTTTTTGTTGTATGGGCAACAAAGGGGGGTTTGTTGAACTTTGAAGATATTTCCAATGGAGGCTAAAGGGGTGAAGTTTGAGTTAGTGTTGATTGTCATGGCAATGGCAATGGGGGTGCTAGTTTTGAGTCCGAGTCTTGCGGAAGGTGCATTCGGGATCCAGCTCAATCCATGCACTCTCGATCAATGTATTGCTGCATGTAAAAAGATTTTGCACGAGAAATTCCTTAGTGCAACTTGTGCTTTAGGCCCTCAAGGGAAATACTGCATTTGCTTAGGTTGATATAACTTGCTTAATGCTTACTTAAAGTTGCCAATTGGATATGTATCTTACGATAACAAAGAAAAGTATTAAATAAAATGTTTATATTGGCTATGTTTATATTACTATATTTTTAGTTCGTAACTCGCACATCCACATAAATTACACTACTAGTGAATCTGTGAATCGAATCCAAAACCTAAGAATAAATGAATACCATTTTGGCCAGTGTTTATTGTAACACCCCAAAAATCGGGAGTTAGTAGAATCGGGTTTGTGAATAGAGAGAGAGAGAGGTCATGCCCTAAATTTTTAGATCATTTGTGCATTTTTAAAAAAAAATAAATGAGGTATTGGTTTGTTGGATAAGTGTTGATGAAGCGTTACTTGAAACCTAAGTTCAAATCCCTTTTATTGCACCATTTTTATTATTTTACAAATTTTGCCTCAAACCTACTATGTGATACGCCTTGTTTTTAAAATAAATATGTAACAACTCGATTTTGACCCTAATCGGAACGGTGGTTTCGAGACCACGAATCTGAGTCAGAAATATTTAATTATTATTTTTCTGTGTTCTGAATGTGTGAATTTGGCTGGTGTGAAATTTTCGTTTTAAAATTTTATCATTTGAATGCCGATTTAATAAATAGGGCTTAATCGCGTAAAATAAAAATTTGGGGGTTAAATGCCTAAGTGTCAAATTGATGATGGTTTCTTAAATTGAGGTATAAATAGTGTAAACTGACCAAAATTCATCATAGTGGCCGGTCATAATATGCATGTAATAGTGAATGTATTATTTAATTATTTTAGTAATGGCAATTTGGTAAATTTAATTAAAACTATATGAATAATAAAACAAAAAGATGAAAGTGTTCATCTTTCTTTCATCTTGAAGACCGAAACTCAAAGAAAAGAAGAAAATAAAAAGGGTTTTTACATTCGGCACTTGTGAATCCAAATTCAAGGTTAGTTTGGTTTCGGTTTTTGATAATTTTTACGTTTTTGAGATCGTTACTTTGAATACTTCAAAACCCATGCTTGAATTTTTGAAATTTATGATATTTTCATGAGTTGCCATGGTTGATAGTTTGGTTAATTTTGTGTTTGAAGATAGAAAATAAAAGATATGTGTTAGATTATTAAATTTTGTATTAGAAATTTTGATGAAATTGAGTATTTAGGATTAAATTTCAAAAATAGTAAATTGAGGCGCTAGGTTGTGAAATTTATGAAATGTGGAGACTTGTATAAGCCTAGTGAACTTTTGGCCCCAGCTTAATATATGCAAATTTAGCATATTTTGTGTTTTGTGAAAATTGGATTAATTTGTAAAAGTGCAAAATGTTAGGGATAAATTGGTAAATTGTTCAATTATGTGTTTTGGACTAAAATGAATGAAATTCTATTTGAATGAGCTCATTTTGAAATTATATAGATCAAGAAATGAAAAGATCGGACGTGGATCGGGGAAAAACAAAAATCGTTGAATAGTCAAAAGTTTCTGTCCGTCGATATCCGAGGTAAGTTATTGAGCAAATATTTGTTGTTGATTTAAATAAATATAATTTATAAGTATGTGCCGAATTGAAATGTGGAAAATAATGAGGTGGCTGAATACAAATAGACTTTGTAAAAATAAATGGATGTGAATTGAGTATTTGAATTTAAGCACTGAGTGTGCTAATATAATTAGTTACAGAGATGACATTAGCACTAAGTGTGCGAGTTTAATTATCGAGCACTAAGTGTGCGATTCTAAATTATATAGCACTAAGTGTACGATCTTACTTATCGAGCACTAAGTGTGCAAATTCAGTTTATAATTTCGAATAATTATTAGCACTAAGTGTGGTTTTATGGAATTATTAGAGATATTCGAGTGTGTTATTGCCTTGAAATTTTTGGGTGTTAAATACGATACCTAAGTTTGAAATTGTGCAGGTATGTCTCGAACCTATGTGGTTAATATTATTAAGCTTAAATCTGTGTGATTTATAGTAGAAAAGATGAAGTGCATGGATTATGAATAAAACGATATGTTATATATATTGTCGAAACCATTTTTTGTTTGGAAAACGGGCCGACTTTAAAAGGAAAATGGAGTCGCCACCAATTTTTTTTTGAAATGCGATTGGGCCACTTTTGAAAACATTTTGGTCTACGAATTTTAAGAAAACGAGTCCGGGAGTCGGTTACGCACGAGGAAGGATTAGCACCCTCGCAACGCCCAAAATTGGTACCTTATTGATTGATTAATGTCCTAATATTGAAAATTGAAAAAGATTTTAAAATACGAGTCCTTTAAAAAGTGTTTGGATAATTCGAATTGGATATCGAAATTCTCTTGTTCCGAAAAGACGAAATACCACATCCAGCACGATAGGACACGATGTTTCAAACCCCCGATACCAAGATCATTTCATGATTTTCAAAACTCATGCATTGCAATTTGAAAGGGTATTCCACTATTTGGTCAAACTAAAAACCGAAACTCAGCACGATTGGGCACGATTCCTCAAATTCCCCAAATATGAAATATAGCCTTTATTTAAGAAAACCCGGTCAAAATCTCTGAAGGATATTTAGTCATTTGGACGAATAGAAAATCGAAACCCAGCACGATTAGGCACGATCTCTCGAACTTCCAAACACGAAACATTGCCTTATTGAAGAAAACACGATCAAAATCTTTAAAGGATATTTAGTCATCTAGACGAACGAAAAATCGAAACTCAGCACGATTGGGCACAATTTCTCGAACTTCCAAACACGAAATATTACCTTTGCGAAACCCTTTTTATAAATTTTGAAAACAACAAAAATAAAAATGTGGAAATGTAAACACGATAATAATAAGGGATAATAATAATAAATACAAAAGGGGGGAAAATAAACAATAATATTATAATAGTAAAAATAATATATGACAAATAAATAAATAGTAATAATAATACTACTAATGAAGCTAATGAATATAAAAAAAGGAAAATATAATACTAAATATAAAAATAGAATAATAACAATAATAAGCAAAAATAAAAAAATATTAATAATAAAAAATAATAGTAATAATATTAGAATAATAGTACTAATAAAAATAGTAGTAGTAAAAAAAATAAAGGTATATTGATAATAAAATATATATATATAATAATAATACACAATAAAAAAAATAAAGTAACAACTATAAGAAAAAAGTAATAATAGACGTAATATATATAAGAAAATATAATAAAATGATTTTAATAATAATAATAATATATGTAAAATAGGGTACTAATAATCGTAAATATAATACTAATAATAGGTATAATTATAGATATTTAAAATTAATCTGAAAATAAAGTAAAATAGGTAAAAAAACTAAATTGAAATTAAAGTGGAAATTCGGGACCAAATGGGCAATAAACCCTTCCTCGACACGCGTCACTTCCCGGGGATCGCGCACTAAGGACCAAATTGAACCATCCAATGTGGTGGCCGAATTAACAAAACCACGAAAAGAGGCAATCGGACCGCATTGAAGCGCTTTGAAAAATCGGAAGGACCAAAACTATAAATATCCTTTTTAGAAAAACACGCGATCCTTAGTGGAGCGGATCGGGTCGACGGCCAACCGGTACGACGCTTTTAGCGCAAGAGCACCCGTGTGAAACGACGTCGCTTCACTGGTGCTATATAAATAAGAGTTTTTAAAAAAATTCATTTTTTCTTTTTCCTTCTAAAAACAAAACAAAAAAACTTTCTCTATTCTCTCTGCAGTCTCCTAGTCCGGCCAAAGTCACCGACTCACCACCGCGCGGACACCGTCAAGCCGCCGACGCATTTCCGACCCCACCACGCACGGTGGCGAATCCAAAAAAATGTAAGTTTTTCCCCTTTTTTTCTTTATGAAATATTTAGCACTTTTGTATATGAAAAAAAAGAAAGCTAAAACAAATAAGAACAGATTCGAAAATAATAAAAAAAAACAATAAAATCAAAAACCTTTCGTTCTTTGCTAATTCTTTTTTGTTTTCTCGTATTGATTCCGTATAGAAAATGTATACCTCTCTCGTATATATCTCCAAAAAATCCCCCCTTTTTACAAGTGATCTCTTGGCCTTTTATAGCCGATTTTAAGAAATAAAGAAAATACAAATTCCAGATTCTGTTTGCTATGTTGCTCTCTTTTCCTTCATTTCCGCAGGTGAAAGCGTTGTGGAGGACGTGGCTCGGTGGTGGGGGAGCGAGACGTGCGGCTTGTGGAGGCTGCTAGACTGGCGGCGCAAAGAAAAAAGTGGCTAGGGTTTTTCTGATTTGTTTTCCTTTGGGTTTAGTGGGCTTATGGTTAGTATAAATGTAATTGGGTCTCAGGAGTTAATTATTTTTGGACTGTTTAAAAATTTTAGATTTTGGTTTGGATCTTATGGGCCCGGGTGAAATTTAGGCCCAACAGCTACCCCTCTTTGCTCGTTGTTGTGTAACGAGAATGGAGCAAAGACTTTAAGAGGGCCAATTTTGCCCGGTCTTGCTGAGTCTTGATTTCTTGATGCCTCCTTTCTTTAGGTAGTTTCGCTTTAACCCATTTCATCTTCAGATGTATCAGAATTTCGTTTCAATCCGCTCCCCTACTACTTAGGGAGATAAGATCCGTAATTTTCAGCCTGTTCCACTACTGCTTAGGGGGTAAGGCTGGTGGTTTGAATCTGCTCCATTGCCGATACATGGAGATAAAATTCGTCATTTTCGATCTGCCCCACTCCTGCTCAGTGGGGATAAGATCTGCACTCTTCAGTTTGCTCCATTGCCGATACATGGAGATAAGACTTGCTGTATTCGATCTGCTCCACTCCTTCTCAGTGAAGATAATATCTGCTATTTTCCAGCCTGTTACCCTACTACTTAGGGGATTAAGGCTCATCGTCTTCGATCTGCTCCACTCCTACTCAATGGAAATAAGATCTGCCATCTTTCGTCTGCTCCATTGCCGATACATGGAGATAAGATCTGCTATCTTCAGTCTGTTACCCTACTGCTTAGGGAATTTAAGATCTCTAATTTTTGGCTTATTACCCTACTGCTTAGGGGATTAAGGCTCATCATCTTCAGTCTGTTACCCTACTGCTTAGGGAATTAAGACTCATCATCTTCAGTCTGTTACCCTACTGCTTAAGGGATTAAGGCTCATCGTCTTCGATCTGTTACCCTACTGCTTAGGGAATTAAGATCTGTAGTTTCCAGCCTGTTACCCTACTGCTTAGGGGATTAAGGCTCCTCGTCTTCGATCTGTTACCCTACTGCTTAGGGAATTAAGATCTGTAATTTTTGGCCTGTTACCCTACTTCTTAGGGGATTAAGGCTCATCGTCTTCGATCTGTTACCCTACTGCTTAGGGAATTAAGATCTGTAATTTTTGGCCTGTTACCCTACTGCTTAAGGGATTAAGGCTCATCGTCTTCGATCTGCTCCCCTCCTGCTCAGTGGAGACAAGATCTGTTCTCTTTAGCCTGTTACCCTACTACTTACGGGATTAAGGCTCATCATCTTCAGTCCGTTACCCTACTGCTTAGGGAATTAATATCTGTAATTTTCGGCCTGTTACCCTACTACTTAGGGGATTAAGGCTCATCATCTTCAGTCTGTTACCCTACTGCTTAGGGAATTAAGATCTGTAATTTCCGCCCTGTTACCCTACTGCTTAGGGGATTAAGGCTCATCGTCTTCAATCTATTACCCTTCTGCTTAGGGAATTAAGATTCGTAATCTTCGGCCTGTTACCCTACTGCTTAGGGGATTAAGGCTCATCGTCTTCGATCTGTTACCCTACTGCTTAGGGAATTAAGATCTGTAGTTTTCAGCCTGTTACCCTACTGATTAGGGGATTAAGGCTCATCGTCTTTGATCTGCTCCCCTCCTGCTCAGTGGAGACAAGATCTGTTCTCTTTAGCCTGTTACCCTACCGCTTAAGGGATTAAGGCTCATCATCTTCAATCAGTTACCCTACTTTGCTTAGGGAATTAAGATCTGTAATTTTTGACTGTTACCCTCTACCGCTTGGGGATTAAGGCTCATCATCTTGATCTGTTACCTACTTCTTAGGGAATTAAGATATGTAATTTTTCGGCTGTTACCCTACTTGGGGATTAAGGCTCATCATCTTCATCATATACCCTATCGCTTAGGGAATTAAGATCTATAATTCTCGGCCTGTTACCCTACTGCTTAGGGGATTAAGGCTCATCATCTTCGATCTGTTACCCTACTGCTTAGGGAATTAAGATCTGTAATTTTCGGCCCGTTTCCCTACTACTTAGGGGATTAAGGCTCATCGTCTTCGATCTGCTCCCCTCCTACTCAGTGGAGACAAGATCTATTCTCTTTAGCCTGTTACCCTACTGCTTAGGGGATTAAGGCTCATCATCTTCGATCTGCTCCACTCCTACTCAGTGGAGATAAGATTTGCTATCTTCTGTAACTCCCATCAATTTTGCTACATTATCCTCTGGGGAATCTACCTGTAGAATTGATTTCATGGGGTCTATGCTTATGCCAAATGATTAGGATGTCATGAAAAATGCTCCTAACCATATGTATTATGAATGTTATGAATGAATGCAAAATGTCATGAGAATGATCCATTTTTAACACTTGGGCTGTCATTGTTCGCTGTTTGTTAGGGTGATATTCCTGATGTATGTCCTCTTGTTCAGTTGAACTTCTAACAGAGAATCCGAAGATGTCGTCACTACTTAGACTCTTATTTCAAGGGTTCCGAGCCCTTTAAGCCTGGTGAGTTCTAAATAATTGCCCTGTTTCGGATTCTTGTATTATTTAGAGATTTGCAGAGTAATATCCAGAACTTCTTTCATGAAAACATTATTAGTTCATTGATCATTATTTCAATATACAATGCTTGAAAAAGAGATCATTACAATGGATAAGAAGGAAATTACTTAGGAGCATTGCTCGAAACAAACAAGTTAAGCAAAGATAGCAAATGCAACCCAGAAGGAAATTTATTGGTAGTGTAAAATAAAATGTCAAGGTAAGATGGAAACTAGGTGCCCCAGATATCGCAACATGAGCTTTTTTGTTTAAACTTCTTGAGGACCATTTTAAGCTCAATATGTGTTTAGGGGATCCGGAGTACTTTGTCGATGCCCCAAGACGAAACATACTTTCTCATTGTTAATTCAAGCCTAGCAAGACTACTGTATGTCCCATCATAATTCGATCACAATTTGAGCCGCCCTTTTTGGTTTTTTGACTCAAAGCCCATTTGGTCTCAAAGCGCCCTTTGCGGGTTTTCACATTGGCCTCTCCTTTTTTTTCTTTTTTTTTTGAACTCAAGACGCCCCTTTTGCGGGTTTTCGCATCAGCCCATTTTCCTTCTTAAGCGAAGTGTTTCCTGACTGAGTCTGCATTAACTGGGTTTGGCTGACTCTTGCCGTCCATCTTGGCTAGTACCAATGCTCATCCAGAAAAGGCCTTCTTTTCAACATAAGGTCCTTCCCAATTAGGCATCCACTTTCCTCTGAAGTCTTTTTGCATAGGGAGGATATTTTTCAATATCAAGTCTCCTTTATGGAACATTTTGGGGTGGACTTTTTGTTGTAAGCCCGCATCGTTCGCTACTGGTACATTTGACCATGACGGATGGCTCTTAACCTTTTTCCTCGATCAGATTCAGTTAATTATACCGAGATTGAACCCATTCTGCTTCATCCAACTTCAGCTCTGAAAAAATCCAAAAATAAGGAATTTTTACTTCGATGGGCAAGACTGCCTCCATCCCATAAGCCAATGAGAAAGGTGTTGCCCCGGTGGAGGTCTTGACCAACATTCGAGAAGTATAGAGGGTAAATGGTAATTTCTCCCTGCCAATCTTTACAAGTCTCAATCATCTTTCGGAATCTTTTTGGATTTTTTTTTTGAATTTGAATTCAGATTTTGAACTTGAATTCGATGACTGTTGACTTTGTAACTTTGGCCCATGAAGCGACCTTCACCCTCTTAGCGAAGCAATTGACAATCACGAAGATGAATTGGTGCCGACTAGATGCTTTTGACGAGATCGTCCCCATAACATCTATGCCCCCCGTTTAGGGGAAGAAAAAACAATGGAGGAATCACATAAGTCTTGTCTTCCTCAATTTGACGTTCACGACATAACTGATGGAACCTCCCTTTTATGGTAGACTAGCAGTACCCGAACCCTATAATCGGCCTAGCTATCGAAAAACTCTTAGCATGTGCTTTTTCGAACACTCCATAGCCTCATCGCGCCTAGGTATATCTTGATACGATCATGCAAAGACATCTTTGAATTCTTGGAATAACTCAATGATGTCTCGCTTCGTTTCTGTGGTGGGCAAGACTTCGATCTTCACTCCTTTCCTAGACTCGCAATGTCCACTGACCCTTTGTACGGTAGAGTCTATTTTCATCTTATTCTACCGTCCTTAACAAATCAAAAGATAAGTTACAATCTCTGTCATCTTAAAAATCCCCAGATCCTTTTAGACCCATATCTCACTCAAAAGGGAGTCCGTAACAGCGTTGTTCATGTCATTGATATCTGGAAACCTATTATAGGCATGAAAGAATATCTAAAGAATAAATCTAAGAGTGGCTTATTTGTATTGCACAATTATGAATGAAATGAGAGAATAAAAAATATTTGCCCGATATGAAACAAAAAATGCATTTTTATTGAAAGTAAAGATGTTTGAACATGAGCCTATTTCACAAAAGATCTTTATTGTTTCTAGGCTTAAAACAATAAGTGTATTTTGAACATTACTCTGCGTTAGTTCTAAAAACTACAGGAATTTCTTCCGCAGTCCAGTTGTCCAGAACACTTCCAGGCTCATAGGGGCGAATGCCCGCTAAGTTTCCTTCCTTCAGACCTTCTTCGAACACGGCGTCAATGCTCAAGGCTCTCATCATATACTCAGCCGTTTCTTTATTCGTGTGTAGTAGTGATGTTCCAGGGTCACTATAATATGATCTTTAGTTAATAGGGTTCTTTTGTGATATTTAATGCATATGATGCGATGTAATGCAAATGCATGATATGAATGCAAAAAGAAAGAGAGGCGTCGATTCTGAATTCAATTCCATTAGAATAACTTTTCTAGAAAATAAATTTCTTTACATAAAACGGATTACATATGCGGCTTCATCCTCATAGTCCGGGTGAAGACATCAATCTTTTCTCATTGTGTTCACTTGGACTATATTTGGACGAACGTATTATAACCCACTTTATCAAGTAATCCATTTCCTTATGACAAACTCTTCTTTTTAGCAATCGAATATGAATAAACACCTCCTTTCTATGATGATGAGATGCAATATAGTCATAAACAAAAGAAAGCACGTTAGTATCAGGTGCAGATGGTAAAAATCAAACACCTATCCAGGTAGCTGCTAAGGTTTAGCATGGCTCTATCTAGGGTGGGCTCTTAAGGATCGCTATATGTGGCTTAGTTCTAAAGGAAGGGTACCTGAACCAGCAGATTCCTCAATCCTCACCCATTATAGGCTCATACGGATCGAGTTCAGCTCAGGGGAATACATTTTCCAATGGCCATGCGGAGGTGAAAACCTCACGGAACCATAGGTACGGATGTATCCCGGAAGCAGTCCCCTAGCCCATGCGGAGGTGAAAACCTCACGAAGGCATAGCTTCTCGCTTCCACTTAAAGGGTGTGACCACAACAGTCATGCAATATGAATGCAGAAATATCCTATGGGTTTCAAACCACAACAACCAATATGACGCGACACCAACTCATGCAATGAAAGAAACGAAATGGAAAAAATTAATTTTCGATAAAAGGACATTAATCAATCCATTCTACGGCTTGACTCTCTTATTGTCCCCAGTGGAGTCGCCAAGCTGTCGAAACCATTTTTTGTTTGGAAAACGGGCCGACTTTAAAAGGAAAATAGAGTCGCCACCAATCTTTTTTTGAAGTGCGATTGAGCCACTTTTGAAAACATTTTGGTCTACGAATTTTAAGAAAACGGGTCCGGGAGTCGGTTACGCACGAGGAAGGATTAGCACCCTCGCAACGCCCAAAATTGGTACCTTATTGATTGATTAATGTCCTAATATTGAAAATTGAAAAAGATTTTAAAATATGAGTCCTTTAAAAAGTGTTTGGATAATTCGAATTGGATATCGAAATTCTCTTATTCCGAAAAGACGAAATACCACATCCAGCACGATAGGACACGATGTTTCAAACCCTCGATACCAAGATCATTTCATGATTTCCAAAACTCATGCATTGCAATTTAAAAGGGTATTCCACTATTTGGTCAAACTAAAAACCGAAACCCATCACGATTGGGCACGATTCCTCAAATTCCCCAAATATGAAATATTGCCTTTATTTAAGAAAATCCAGTCAAAATCTCTGAAGGATATTTAGTCATTTGGACGAATAGAAAATCGAAACCCAGCACGATTGGGCACGATCTCTCGAACTTCCAAACACGAAACATTGCCTTATTGAAGAAAACACGATCAAAATCTTTAAAGGATATTTAGTCATCTAGACGAACGAAAAATCGAACCCCAGCATGATTGGGCACGATTTCTCGAACTTCCAAACACGAAATATTACCTTTGCGAAACCCTTTTTATGAATTTTGAAAACAACAAAAATAAAAATGTGGAAATGTAAACACGATAATAATAAGGGATAATAATAATAAATACAAAAGGGGGAAAATAAACAATAATATTATAATAGTAAAAATAATATATGACAAATAAATAAATAGTAATAATAATACTACTAATGAAGCTAATGAATATAAAAAAAGGGAAAATATAATACTAAATATAAAAATAGAATAATAACAATAATAAGCAAAAATAAAAAAATATTAATAAAAAAAATAATAGTAATAATATTAGAATAATAGTACTAATAAAAATAGTAGTAGTAAAAAAATAAAGGTATATTGATAATAAAAATATATATATAATAATACACAATAAAAAAATAAAGTAACAACTATAAGGAAAAAAGTAATAATAGACGTAATATATATAAGAAAATATAATAAAACGATTTTAATAATAATAATATATGTAAAATAGGGGTACTAATAATCAGAAATATAATACTAATAATAGGTATAATTATAGATATTTAAAATTAATCTGAAAATAAAGTAAAATAGGTAAAAAAAAAAACTAAATTGAAATTAAAATGGAAATTCGGGGACCAAATGGGCAATAAACCCTTCCTCAGACACGCGTCACTTCCTCAGGGGATCGGCGCACTAAGGACCAAATTGAACCATCCAAATGAATGTGGTGGTGAATTAACAAAACCACGAAAAGAGGCAATCGGATCGCATTGAAGCAGTTTGAAAAATCGGAAGGACCAAAACTATAAATATCCCTTTTTTAGAAAAAACACGCGGATCCTTAGTGGAGCGGATCGGGTCAGACGGGTCAACCGGTACGACGCCGTTTTGGCGCAAGAGCACCCAGGTGAAACGACGTCGTTTCCTCGGTGCTATATAAATAAGATTTTTTTTAAAAAAAAAAATCATTTTTTTCTCTTTTCCCTTCTAAAAAACAAAACAAAAAAAAACTTTCTCTATTCTCTCTGCAGGTCTCCTAGTCCGGCCAAAGTCACCGACTCTGACCACCGTGCCGGCCACCGTCAGCCGCCATCGACGCAACCGCCGGCCACCGCGCACGGTGGCCGGAATTCGAAAAAAAATTTAAGTTTTTCCCCTTTTTTTCTTTATGAAATATTTAGCACTTTTGTATATGAAAAAAAAGAAAGCTAAAACAAACAAGAACAAATTTAAAAATAATAATAAAAAAACAATAAAATCAAAAACCTTTCGTTCTTTGCTAATTCTTTTTTGTTTTCTCGTATTGATTCCGTATAGAAAATGTATATCTCTCTCGTAAATATCTCCAAAAAATCCCCCCCTTTTTACAAGTGATCTCTTGGCCTTTTATAGCCGATTTTAAGAAACAAAGAAAATAAAAATTCCAGATTCTGTTTGCTATGTTGCTCTCTTTTCCTTCTTTTTCGCAGGTGAAAGCGTCGTGGAGGACGTGGCTCGGTGGTGGGGGAGCGAGACGTGCGGCTTGTGGAGGCTGCTAGACTTGCGGCGCAAAGAAAAAAAGTGGCTAGGGTTTTTCTGATTTGTTTTCCTTTGGGTTTAGTGGGCTTAGGGTTAGTATAAATGTAATTGGGTCTCAGGAGTTTATTATTTTTGGACTGTTTAAAAATTTTAGATTTTGGTTTGGATCTTATGGGCCCGAGCGAAATTTAGGCCCAACATATATATTATCAAGTTAATGGAGATTTGGTTAATTGTGAGCACGTAATAGTAGGTGTAATGAATATCTTTGATATTGAATATATATATATATATATATATATATTTGTAAATTTGAATAATATGTATTAATACATCAATGATATATGGTGTCATGTATAGATAAATTTGGAAGTATTGGTGATTATTGTATATAAATTCGGTCATTTAAAAATTTAGTTGTTAATGTCAATTGAGTATCTATTTTGCTTATAACTTACTAAGCTGCGAAAGCTTACTGTGTGTGTTTATGCTGTTCTTTGTGAATTAGATTTTGGAAGCTTATTACGAGTTCGGGATCATCAGCGAAGTCATCTATACTATCATCAATATTTTGGTACTTTTAAAAGTTGAATTTTGAAATGTATGGCATGTATAAGCTAGGTTATCTTTTGAATCTATTTTGGTTGAATTGTAATTATGTAAGCTATACGAATATGGCTTACTAAATGGGTTAAGTTGATTAATATATTTTGATTGAATGATGTGGTTGATCTTAACTATAAATTGCCAATTCGGTTATATTCTTTATATAAAAGTAGATTATATTTGGTGGTTGATTAGGTGAATGAATTGATGGTTTTGACTATGAGATATTAATGATATGTTACATTGTTTGGGTGTTAATAAGTTGATAAATTATGGTTATGGATGTCAGTCAAATTCGGCAATTGTGAAAGAAAATCTATGAACATTATGTGATTAAATAAAAAGTAAATATTTGTATTATATGCATTAAACACTGATGATATTCTGTATTAGCTAATAAGTTAAAATATTTGAATTTGTAAATTGGTGGATTGGCGTTGCATAAAACTATTGGAAAGGGATACAGATGACATGGCGTCACTGTTTCATACAATCCTTTCTCTGCAAATGAGTTAACAATAGGTATATTATATTTGGCTAAGTTTAATGTACCAAATGAATAATGCATTTTGGTTTTTAGGTTTAGTTTGGTATAAATGTTTTGATGAGTTATTTCAAAATTGATACACGAGTATTATTATTATTATTAATTTTTGTATTATGCTGCATGAGGATAATTGTTTAAAAGAATATAGATTTTAAGTGAAATCAAGTATGTCTTGTTTTGATGTATAAATGGTTGTGCTTATGTATATATGTAAAAGTACTTTATGTGATAATCTGCTTATGAAGTAAATGAGTTAGATTATATTATTTTTCGATAAAAAAAAGTATATATATATATATAGTTGGGTTAAGAGTTTAAAATGCGCACGATCATGATTGTTGGGAATTGAGATTTGTCGAGTAATGCCTCGTAACCCCTCCAGCGAGAGATACGGGTTAAGGGTGTTACAAAATATTATAAAAATATTTCAATAAGAAAATAGCCTAGTGGTTAATTGATAAACGGAAAAACATGGAAATTAGATTAAGGTCACGAGTACAAATCTTTTCCCAATCCTTATTTTATTAATGTGTGTGCCGGCCATACCCTTGAACCCTAGGTATAAATACAACTTTTTCTTGTATTTTTCAGCCTAAGTCAATTTTCCCTACTCTAATCGTTCCCCCTCTTCGTCTCCTCTTTAATAACATGATTTTTGGTGAAATTTCCAAATGGGAGGCCAAAGAATATTGTATTCTTAACTTTCTTATCACTTTAGAGGAATTTCAAGAAAATAGTTGGGAACTTTCCACCTTTATTCCAACTTATTGCTTGAATCATTAAATTTCAAATCCACAATTGTACTTTTATGCATTCTTTATTTCAGAGAATAGTTTCATTAAGAATGAAATTGGGAAATAATTAAGACTTGGTTGACTTGATTTCACATCTTGCTTCCCAAACACACGGAAAAACATAATTTTTAAGCTTTATGAACATTCTAAAATCTATAAATACCAAATAGAAGAAGATATATGAAAGCCATCAGAGAATATCAAGAAAACGACTCAAAGAACACCATTAGAGCCACTTCAGAAGCATGTTTCCATTAATATCGAAGACCTCCTTTTAATTTCTTCTGAAATTTTTATAAGTAAACAATGAAATGGGAAGTGAAGAAAATATGAAAGTCAAGGTCTTCTCATTAATAATACAATATATGAAAACAAAATGTAAGAGTTGAGCCTATTTGTTGCGACTTCTGTAAATGGGAGAGAGACTTGAAATCAAATTTTCCAATAGGCAGGGCAAGAGTGGATCTATCTTTGTCTTTTGCATTTTTTATTTTTTTTTGAGTAATCTTTTGCAATGTTTTGTTTGTTTGTTTTGGTATAACTATAATTCGAACTTTCTTTATTTCTTTTTGAATTTTGAATTTTTTATATTTTTGAATTATATATTGATGTGACATATAAGATAAATAGTGTCATGTCGGCATGTCACGCGGATTGTCACGCTAATTTTATTAAAAAAAATATTGTTTAGTTAGTATTTTCATTTAAGAAAAATGATTTGACACTTTTTAAAAAGTTAATGGTCAAATTTAGCTAAAAAAACAAAAAACAAAATATAAGGGCCAAGTTGATAAAAAAATGTATTATCATTATGTCTAATTTCTAATACGAAAATTTTAGTTTAATTAACACTCGGTCCTTACCTAGAGTCTTTCGAATTTTAAAATTTAGTCTCTTTAATTATTCTTCTAATTTAAAAATTAAAGTCTAGTTGATAACACTATTAATGAACTTCAATCAGATTTAAATATGTGGCATTTTAGTAAGCATGACTTAAATATAAAAGTTTAATTCACAATACATATTGAATTTAACATAAACAAATTAATAGTAATATCAAAAAGACTTTAATTTTTAAATCAAAAAAGTAGAGGAAAATTAGGCATAATGTCAAATTTAGACCTCAACTTTTATATATTTTGTCAACATTATGCGATAGTAAGTAGTTATGCTTAATATTGATAGTAATTGAAGCATTAACCAAGTTATAAGGTAATAATACGCTAATTTTTCAAACTTGGATTCCATTATTAATGAATTTTCGTTGCATTTGAATATGTGATATTTTAGTATTTAAAATTTTGTTGGAACATTTTCAATATATTATATTGTTCTAATAGTTGCAAATGAAAAGTTATAAATGTCACTTGGTTATTAACTAAAAGTTGTCACTATTTATAGTATCAGTTATGTCTCTTAAATTTAAAAAAATCATTTCACTTGATTATTAACCACTAGTCATAATTATTCAAGTATATACCTATTTAATAATTATGTTTATTGCTAAAGATATGACTATCCATTTAGATAGTTATGTATGAAGAGACATAATACCTCCTACAAATAGGAGTGAACTTTCATTTGTATGACACACCATCTTTTATATTTCTAGATTGTTCTATAAAGAATTACTGCAAGAATTTTTTATGGAAATCGGTATTATTGCTATGCCTCGCTCTGTGCTCTGTGGATTGTTTACGCCATTGCAAAACGTAGACAGCCACTGAGCTTAATTGTATCCCCGAGATTTATTTGCTAGTAACTCTTTTGCATACCATTATATAAGTAGGGACAAATAGAACCTTAAACAAAGTGTTATTGATACATGCCTTCTGTCGAAACCATTTTTATTTTAGGGTTTGGAAAAACGGGGATCGACTTTTAAAAGTAAGGAGTCGCCACCAATCCTTTTTTTTTAGGTGTGATTGGGTCACCTATAAAATATTTTGGTCTGCAAAATTCAGAAAAACGGGTTCGGGAGTCGGTTACGTGCAAGGAAGGGTTAGCACCCTTGCAACGCCCAAAGTTGGTACCAAATTGATTAATATTGTCCTAACGTCGAAAACTTGAAAATATTTAGGGTAAAAAAAAATTTAAAAAAATTCATTAAATTGGAATTGAATCTCAAGATTAACTTGTTTCAAAGAAATAAAAGTATCATACCCAGCACGTTAGGATATAACACATTTATACTCTGACACTGAGATCATCTTTGATCTTCAAATCATATGAAAAGGGTATTTGGTTATTTAGTTGAACGAAAAATTGACACCCAGCACGTTAGGATGTAATTTCTGTACTTCTAAACACTCAAATATTGCCTTGTTTTTCATTAAATCGGAATTGAATCTCAAGATTAACCCGTTTCAAAGGAATAAAAGTATCATACCCAGCACGTTAGGATATAACACATTTATACTCTGACACCGATATCATCTTTGATCTTCAAATCATATGAAAAGGGTATTTGGTTATTTAGTTGAACGAAAAATTTACACCCAGCACGTTAGGGCGCAATTCTTCGAATCTCCAAACACACAAATGTTGCCTTATTTTTGAAAAAAATTTATGTACGTGAATTTTTAAAATAGACTTAACATATACAAAATATTTGATAAAGCCATACATATATTGGAATTTGAAACATAAAACAATAACAAGTAACATGAATATAGCATTAAGCATGAAATAATACACAAACTTAACATTATACAAATAGACATAATTATAGAGATAATTTAACGCAAAATATATAATATATAATTGTAATACAAGGAATAAAACAAATTGAAACATTAAAAATTTAATTTCCAAAACGATTTCGTAAAAAAAAAAAAACTTTAGTAATAGCTAAAATTGATACTATAAAAAAGGTTAAAAAAACAAAAATTAAGGCTTAATTGAAATAAACATGTAATTAGATGGCTAATTTATAAATAAGCAAAACTATCTACACAGGATCAAGGATCTGATTGAAATTCGCAAAAATAACAGGGGACCGAATTAGCAAATATCATAATATCAAAACGCAGTGCATAAACTGGACTAAATTACAAGTATGCATGAATTACAGAGGCTAATTAAAAACAAAGAAATGTAATGTGGATTTAATCAAATAACAACATGAAGAAAAAAGGACCAAACATGTAAATCGCCCAATAGAACAGAAACGCGCGGGTCTTAAGGGTGTCGGGTCGGAATGAAACGGGTCTTCTATACGGTGCCGTTTCGCCTGGTTCAAATAGGTTAATAAAACCCTAAAAGATCAGACATTCGGCCCCCCTTTTCTCTTTTTGAAATCCGAATGCCCTAACCCCTTTTTCTGATCTCTCACCAAATCTAAGGAAGTCACAGTCCGGCCGCTGTATAGCCATGGTATTCGGCGATCAGTGGCAAATTCGAGCCTCTTTAGCCTTCCTTTTACAAACCCGATTCGAAGGCCTTAGTATTTTAAACCTTGAAGGTCGTCTTTAATTCCGATTTCGGTGAAGAAAGACAGATCCGACGGTTCATTTACGAAGGTAAGCTCTCTATTCCTTTATTATTAATGTTTTCATACAAACAGAAAAACAATCAAGAGACCGAAAAACGGAAGAGAAAAAAAAAGTAAAAGTATGAAAAGTTGAATATCACCTTTCGAAAATGGTGTTTTTGATTTCTTTTCTATCTCTTTTGTATTCAATATCTGTATCCGTAAAAATACAATGGTGTGTTTTGGCCCTTTTAAGCAAAAAATCGGAAATACAAACTAAAACCAAAAATCAAAATTACAATTTTTGTTTTTTCTCGCTTATCTGCTTCGCGTCCTTTGCGGTACAAAGGGTAACGTGGCGGTGTACTGAGTGCGGACGTGGTGGTACAGCGCAAGGAAGGGCGGCGGCTAGGGCTTGCGGTCTTTGGAGGCTTGCGGCATCAAAGGTTTAGGGCTAGGTTTTTTTGGTTTAGGTAGTGGGCTGGTAGGGGTATTTGGGCTCTTTGTTGGGTTTGTTAATATTTGGATTTTAGGTTTAAGATTAGGCCCGTTTAGGTTAATGGACGTCTTGATCGATGTTTTGGGTTATTGGATATTGATTTGTAATGGACATTTAATTTGGACAATTATTATTTGTTTTGATTTTATTTTGTTTGTTGTATTTTTGGTTTACTCGACGGGCCCGGGTGAATTTGGGCTCTTACAGCTGGCCCTCTTTGCTCATTATCGTGTAACGAGAATAGAGCAAAGACTTCAAAGAGGGCCAAATTTGCCCAGTCTTCTAAGATCTTGACCTCTTGGCACTTGTTTTCTTCAAGTAGCCTCACCACGTCTTTCAGGGTATGGAAAATGATGTCTCAACTTGCTCCAGTAGAATTTCAGGGAGAAGAGATTTGTAGCTTCGGTCTTCTTACTGAAATTTCTCGGAAATATAGTTTGATCCTAAATAACCTCAGGGAGAATGGATTTGTAGCTTCCATCTACTCCACTTAGACTTCGAGGTGATAGGAATTCAGAGATAAGAGATTTGTAACTTCGGTCTTCTTACTGAAATTTCTCGAAAATATAGTTTGATCCCCAATAACTTCAGGGAGAAGAGATTTGAAGCCTCCATCTACTCCACTGGGACTTCGAGGAGAAAAGACTTGTATGGCTTCGATCTGCTCCTCCAACTTCAGGATTGCCAGATCTGCTATCTTCAATCTGCTCCTGCAACTTCAGGATTGCCAGATTTGCTATCTTCAATCTTCTCCTGCAAACTCAGGATTTCCAGACTGATGGCTTAAATCTGTTCCACTACTGTTTAGGGAGATCAGATTTGTCGTTCGATCTTGGCCCACTACTGTTTAGGGTGACAAGATCTACAATCTTCGACCTATTCCACTGCTGGTTAGGGAGATAGGGCTGGTAGCTTAAATCTGCTCCACTACTGCTTAGGGAGATACGATTTTTCGTTCGATCTTGATCCACTACTGCTTAGGGCGACAAGATCTGCAATCTTCGACCTATTCCACTGCTGGTCAGGGAGATAGGGCTGGTGGCTTAAATCTGCTCCACTACTGCTTAGGGAGATAAGATTTGTCGTTCGATCTTGGTCCACTACTGCTTAGGGCAACAAGATCTACAATATTCGACCTATTCCACTGCTGGTCAGGGAGATAGGGCTGGTGGCTTAAATCTGCTCCACTACTGCTTAGGGAGATAAGATTTGCCGTTCGATCTTGGTCCACTTAGGGCGAAAAGATCTACAATTTTCGACCTATTCCACTACTGGTCAGGGAGATAGGGCTGGTGGCTTAAATCTACTCCACTACTGCTTAGGGAGATAAGATTTTCCGTTCGATCTTGGTCCACTTAGGGCGACAAGATCTACAATCTTCGACCTATTCCACTGCTGGTCAGGGAGATAGGGCTGATGTCTCCGATCTGCTCCTGTAACTGCAGGATTGCCAAATCTACTATCTTCGATCCGCTTCGCTCAGGAAGGTAAGATCTTCGAATTTACCGATGTTGCGACAACGTCTTCTAGGGGACCTGTCCTGTAAAATCAGTTTTGTGTTTATGCTCATGCAAAATGGTTAGGATGCAATGATCAGAATGAATCTAATGCTCCTAACTAAATGTATTATGGACGACATTTGTATGAATGCAGAATGTCATGAGAATGGTCTTTTTACAAAGCTTAGGATGCAATGATCGGAATGAATCAAATGCCCCTAAATAGATGTGTCTTATGGATGACATTTGTATGAATGCAGAATGTCATGAGAATGGTTTCTTGCAATGATCGGAATGAATCAAATACTCCTAACTAAATGTGTTTTGCATGAATACATGATTTCATGAGAATGATCCCTTCTTAAAAGTTTAAGGTGTCATCGTTCATTGTCTATTAAGGCTTTATCACTGATGTATTATGCTGCCATCTTGTTCGGCTGGTATTCTCAGCAGAAAACCTGAGAAAACAAATATCTTGCTCAACAGATTTGCCCCACTATAGCGGTATAGGATCTGAATCTCTTCCCATCTATCCCACTGCGACCTCGAAATGTGGGATTTGTTTCTTCTTCAATCCATCATATTTCTATTCAAAGGTATAAGATCTGTATTATCTTCCATCTATCCCACTATAACTCGGGGGTATAGGGCCTGTAGCTTGTTCCATCAACTGATCACTCCTCGGGTGACACAACCAGATGTGTATGCATGATGCTCGCATGGATGCAGAATATCATTTTTTCTCGTGAATGATTCCCCTTTTGCCCATGGGTTAACATAGACCATTTTTTGCTGAGATTGTATCACCGACGCAATATCTTGTCACCATTTTTGACAAAAATCTGAAGAGATAGCCTTAGCCTAGACTCTTCCTTAAACTTGGTGAGTTTTAAACAATAGTCCTATTTCAAGTTCTTGTATTAGTCAGAAGCTTCCAGAGTAATATGCGAAACTTCTTTTGTGAAAAATATTATTAGTCCAGTAATCGTTATTTCAATGCAAAATGCCTGAAAAAGATCATAACCATGGACAAGAAGGAAATGAATTAGGAGCATAGCTAGAAATAAATAAGCTAAGCAAAGATAGCAATCGTAATTAAGAAAGAAGTTTATTGTGAACATATTTTGAAAAGAATAATATAATCACAAATAAAAAATTTAAAATAGGTAAAATGGAAACTAGGTGCCCCAGATATCGCCGTCTGAGCTTCTCTGTTCTAACTTCTTGAGGACCATTTTAAGCTCAATATGTGTTTAGGGGATCTGGAGTACTTTGTCGATGCCCCAAGACATAGCATACTTCTTCATTATTAATTTAAGCATAGCACGACTGCTATATGCCCCGCTCTTGATCAAAATTTGAGCCGCCCTTTTCGAGTTTTCAACTCAAATCCCTTTTGGTCTCAAAGCGCCCTTTGCGGGTTTTCGCCTTGGCCTCTCCTTTTTCTTTTTTCCTTTTTTGCTGAAAATTTCTATTTTTTTTTTGATTGATTTTTTTTTGCATACTTCTCGACTAAATTCACTGGATTGGGCATATCCCTGTCATCCATTTGGTCAATGTTTCCAGAACAGACTTTCTCACTACATAAAGTCTTTTCTAGTTTGGCCTCTATTTTCTGCTGAAATCCTTTTGTATATGAGGGATCTTCTTCAATATCAGGTCCGCCTTTAGGAATTTTTTAGGATGAACCTCTTTGTCGTAAACCCGCATCATCTGACTGTAACGGATAGCTATTAACTTTTCCTCACAAATTTGACTCATCCAACTTCAGTTCTGATAAAACTCAGAAAAAGAAATTTCGACTTCAATGGGCGAAACCAATGAGAAATGTGTTGCCCTGGTGACAGTCATGGCCAATGTTTGATAAACATAGAGGGTAAATAGTAACTTTTGTATGCCAATCTTTACAAGTCTCAGTCTTTTTTGATCTTTTGTTTTTCTTTTTTGGCTGCCTTTACTGCACTGTGATGTGGCACCTGATCTTTGAACAGACCGCAAACTTTTGACATTGTGCGATTAAATATGATATTTTCTACATTTTTTCTCTCTCTTTTTTTTTTGTTCTGACGACTATCGACTTTGTAATGTTGGCACATGAAGTGACTTTTACCATCTTAGTGGAGTAACCGACATCCACGAAAGTGAATCGATGTTGGCTAGAAGCTTTTGATGAGACTGGTTTGGTAACATCCATGCCCCACATATAGGAAATCTTATTTCTGCATTGAGCCAGGCTTTGATCTTCATTTCCTTCCTTGGCTCGCGACATAGGATCTATTTTTCATCCAGTATTAACAAATCAAAAGATATGTTGCAATTTCTGTCATCTTCAAAGTCATGCGATCCCTTAGACCCTTATTTCATTCAAAAAGGGAGTTGGTAACAGCGTCGCTCATGTTATTGATATCTGGGTACCTATTGTAGGTACGAAGGCAAATTCCAAAGAATAAATAATTCTAAGGATGATTATTTATATGATATGATCATGAATAAAGAATGAAAGAATATTTGCATAGAAATCCAAAGTACAAAAGAAACTATAAATAGAAAAATATTTGCTCAAAAGGATGCATTTTATTGAACTAAAAATTCTGGACACAAGCCTATTTCACAAGAGGACTCTTATTGCCCCTAGGCTGAAAGCAATAAGTGTGTTTAGAATATTACTCAAGATTAGCCTTAAGAAATACATGTCTCTTCCACAGTCCTATTGCTCAAAACACTCCCAGGTTCATATTTCTGCATTTTGCGTGTCATCTAATTTCACAATACCCATGCCGATGAATTTTTCCACCAATTTCTTGAAAGCAAGGTAATTTTCTATCGAATGCCCTGTGACCCCCGCGTGGTACTCACATTGAGCATTTGGGTCATACCATTTTAGATATGGGGGTTGCATCGGTTTCGGGTAGCGAGGAGCCACCTCATGTGCATCGAATAGGGTTTGATATAACTCATTGTACGTTATTGGAATCGGTGTAAACTGGAGTTGCTTTGTACTGGATTCTCGTCTTGATGAGCCTTGATGGCCAATGGTCACAGCCATCGGTTGACCTACAGTGACTAATTTGGGACGCTTGCTCAAGCTGTTCACTTCGTTTTCCCTATTTTTCGGGGCCTTTGAAGTCTACTCTCCCCTTTCCTTTGTTTCTATCAGTATAACTGGTTTGGCTCGATCATCCTCCGGGTTAAAATCTGAACCAATCGGGAAGTTGAACAGGGCCGAAGCATCAGTCTGACATTGGGGTCCAATAATGACGGGTACCCCATGTGAATGCGTGTCTGGATGAGCCGGGGTATAAACGATGTCTTCATCATCATCCACACTGCTGGCCACTGGGCCACTCTTTTTTTCAAGCCCTCCGACTAGTAATTGGGTTAACTGGCGCATCATATTCATTTGATCTCGCATATCCCGTTGAATTTTGGCTAACTGCTCTTGCATCAGTATTTGCCCCTGCTCTAATCTCTCCAACCTTTGTTCCATGCCTTCTAGGTTAACTGAAAATATTTCACCTAATCAGGGTCTTCTCATGAAATCTAATGCATATGATGTAATGCAATGCAAATGCATGGAATGAATGCAATGCAATGCACTCAAAACAAAAGACAACATGTTAGAGAATTAATCAACATAGAACACCTGTCCAGGTAACCACTAGGGCTTGGTGTGGCTCTATCTAGGGTAGGCTTTTAGGGTTCACTATATGTGGTTTAGTTCTAAGGAATGGGTACCTGAACCAGCAGATTCCTCAATCCTCACCCATTATAGGCTCATATAGATTGAGTTCGGTCCAGGGGAATACATTTCCCTATGGCCATGCGGAGATGAAAATCTCACGAAGCACATAGGTACAGATGTATTCCGGAAGTAGTCCACTAGCCCATGCGGAGGTGAAAACCTCACGAAGGTTTAGTTTCTCACTCCCACTTAAAGATGTGACCACAACGGTCATGCAATGCAATGCCAAAATATTTTATGAGACTCGACATTATTGCAAATGCGTTAAAAGAAACATGATTTTTTTTTAAAACAATTTTCCAAATTTCATTTAAAAGGACAAGAATTAATCAATTTATGGCCTGACTCTCAACCAGTCCCTAGTGGAGTCGCCAAGCTGTCGAAACCATTTTTATTTTAGGGTTTTGAAAAACGGGGATCGACTTTTAAAAGTAAGGAGTCGCCACCAATCCTTTTTGTTTAGGTGTGATTGGGTCACCTATAAAATATTTTGGTCTGCAAAATTCAGAAAAACGGGTTCGGGAGTCGGTTACGTGTAAGGAAGGGTTAGCACCCTTGCAACGCCCAAAGTTGGTACCAAATTGATTAATATTGTCCTAACGTCGAAAACTTGAAAATATTTAGGGTAAAAAAAATTTAAAAAAAATTCATTAAATTGGAATTGAATCTCAAGATTAACTTGTTTCAAAGAAATAAAAGTATCATACCCAAAGACGTTAGGATATAACACATTTATACTCGACACCGAGATCATCTTTGATCTTCAAATCATATGAAAAGGGTATTTGGTTATTTAGTTGAACGAAAAATCGACACTCAAAGACGTTAGGATGTAATTTCCGTATTTCTAAACACTCAAATATTGCCTTGTTTTTCATTAAATCGAATTGAATCTCAAGATTAACCTGTTTCAAAGGAATAAAAGTATCATACCCAAAGACGTTAGGATATAACACATTTATACTCGACATCGAGATCATCTTTGATCTTCAAATCATATGAAAAGGGTATTTGGTTATTTAGTTGAACGAAAAATTTACACCCAAAGACGTTAGGGCGCAATTCTTCGAATCTCCAAACACACAAATGTTGCCTTATTTTTGAAAAAAATTTTATGTACGTGAATTTTTAAAATGGACTTAACATATACAAAATATTTGATAAAGGCATACATATATTGGAATTTGAAACATAAAACAATAACAAGTAACATGAATATAGCATTAAGCATGAAATAATACACAAACTTAACATTATACAAATAGACATAATTATAGAGATAATTTAACGCAAAATATATAATATATAATTGTAATAGAAGGAATAAAACAAATTGAAACATTTAAAATTTAATTTCCAAAACGATTTCGTAAAAAAAAACTTTAGTAATAGCTAAAATTGATACTATAAAAAAAGTTAAAAAAACAAAAATTAAGGCTTAATTGAAATAAACATGTAATTAGATGGCTAATTTATAAATAAGCAAAAATATCTACACAAAATCAAGGATCTGATTGAACTTCGCAAAAATAACAGGGGACCGAATTAGCAAATATCATAATATCAAAACGCAGTGCATAAACTGGACTAAATTACAAGTATGCATGAATTACAGAGGCTAATTAAAAACAAAGAAATGTAATGTGGATTTAATCAAATAACAACATGAAGAAAAAGGGACCAAACATGTAAATCGCCCATTAGAGCAGAAACGTGCGGGTCTTAAGGGTGTCGGGTCAGACTGAAACGGGTCTTCTATACGGCGCTGTTTCGCTTGGTTTAAATAGGTTAATAAAACCCTAAAAGATCAGACATTCGGCCCCCCTTTTCTCTTTTTGAAATCTGAATGCCCTAACCCCTTTTTTCTGATCTCTCAGCCGCAATCTAAGGAAGTCACAGTCCGGCCACTGTATAGCCATGGTATTCGGCGATCAGTGGCAAATTCGAGCCTCTTTAGCCTTCCTTTTACAAACCCGATTCGAAGGCCTTAGTATTTTAAACCTTGAAGGCCGTCTTTACTTCCGATTTCGGTGAAGAAAGACAGATCTGACGGTTCATTTACGAAGGTAAGCTCTCTATTCCTTTATTATTAATGTTTTCATACAAACAGAAAACAATCAAGAGACCGGAAAACGGAAGAGAAAAAAAAAGTAAAAGTATTGAAAGATGAATATCACCTTTCGAAAATGGTGTTTTTGATTTCTTTTCTATCTCTTTTGTATTCAATATATGTATCCGTAAAAATACAATGGTGTGTTTCGGCCCTTTTAAGCAAAAAATCGGAAATACAAACTAAAACCAAAAATCAAAATTACAATTTTTGTTTTTTCTGCTGCTATTTGTTCGCGTCCTTTGCGGTACAAAGGGTAACGTGGCGGTGTGCAGAGTGCGGACGTGGCGATGCAGTGCAAGGAAAGATTTACGCGGTTTGGGCTTGCGGCGCCGAGGCTTGCGGCACCAAGGTCATTTAGGGCTAGGTTTTTTTTTTTTGGTTTAGGTAGTGGGCTGGTAGGGGTATTTGGGCTCTTTGTTGGGTTTGTTAATATTTGGATTTTAGGTTTAAGATTAGGCCCGTTTAGGTTAATGGACGTGCTGATCAGTGTTTTGGGTTATTGGACATTGGGCTGTAATGGACATTTAATTTGGACAATTATTATTTGTTTTGATTTTATTCTGTTTGTTGTATTTTTTGGTTTACTCTGACAGGCCCGGGCGAATTTGGGCTCTTACACCTTCAAGCCTCTGTTAATTTTTCATAAGTTTATTTTTATCCCCATGCACTAACATGTTTGATGTAAAAATTAAAGTTTAATTTATAACACATTCAAAATTAACATAAATCAATTAACAATATTACCACCAATTGGACTTTAAATTTAAATCAGACAAGTAGAATGGCTAAATTCCTAGAATTAAAAGCATAGGGACTAAATTTCAAAAATTTAAAGGGAAGAGGAACTAGGGACATTATTAGACTACAAATTTTTAATATCAAACTAGGAACAATTTGGATTATCTCAACCTTCATTCCAACTTGCTTCAAGGACCAATTCTTTCAACTTGCTTGAATCCTCAAATTCCAAATTTAAAAGAGTTGCCAGTGATCATCATTTCAAAGAATAAATTGACAGGAAACATCCCTTCTTCTATTTGCAATTTGAGTTCAATTGATGTTCTGGACTTGTCCGAAAACAACTTGAGTGGAACTATTCCAGATTGTCTTGGAAATTTTAGCCATCTCACGTTCTTGGATTTGCAAATGAACAACTTCATTGGCAAGATCCCTGATTTTTTTGTAAGTAATAATTTGAACCATCTTTTACTCAATGACAATCAACTGGAAGGATTAGTACCGCCATCTTTGGTTAATTCTACTTCATTGGAACTTTTAAATTTAGGGAACAACAAGTTAAAGGATAGATTTCCACATTGGTTAGCTTCGCTTCTAAGTTTGCAAGTTCTTATCTTGAGATTTAATAGATTTTATGGATCACTGCCTCATTCTGTAGCTTCATCAAACTTCTTTGCATTGCGAATAATTGATCTATCTGGAAATGAATTTACGGGCGCTTTGTCCACAAAACTCTTTCTAAATTTGAGAGCAATGAAAAATAAACCTAAAGAGTGGTTATACTCCTCAGTTTTCCAATTTGGGCGTAGGAGAATTGGCAGGGGTATTGTTCAAATTCCTGAGGCATATGGCGGTGGTGGTGATGAAATTTCTGTGAATGTAACAACGAAAAGATTGGAGATGGAATTGACAAAGATAGTAGCCATTTTCGTATCTATTGACTTGTCAAACAACTAATTCTATGGAAAAATTCCTAAGGATGTCGGGCAACTTATTGCCGTGCAAATGCTCAACTTCTCTCACACCAACTTCACCGGTAATATTTTTCAATGAAGTAAAAACTTACTCATAATTTAATAGTTAAAAATGTAATTTACCCTTCTTATAAAATCAAATTTAAGTATTAAAATAAAATAAAAATATATAAAAACAAAATCGAATCGAAACGAATAAAAAAGCGCGTGCCGCGTTCCATTGCCATGCATCCCTAAACAAAACAAATATTCAATCTCGGCATTCTCGTTTATAAGTCCTTGTCAGCTATGACCTGTTAGCAAATGGCAATTGCCTTACACCAACATTATTCTACTTGTTTATTATATTCAATGGCCGTTTATTTGTCTTACAAAAAGAATCCCAATCAAAAGCTTGTGAATCTGGCATTAGAATCTCCGCCTACGTATAAATATTTGAGGATTGAATTGAACAAAAAAGACAAATCACAAACATTTGTGAAATTTCATGGGAAACTACTTCATTACTTCTTATCCACACTAATCTAATCAACAACCGTGTGGACCTATATGCTTATTATTCATATCACCACCTTCATCATCATTTTTTATAGAATTAAAATATTCTTAGTAAATTTGATGTAATTTTAGTTTTAAGAATTTTTAGATTTTAAAATTTAGGTTTAACTCAGGGGCGAAGCCGGAACAAATTTTTAGGGGGGGTCGGATGAAATTTTAATTTTTTATAGTTTATATCTTTATAATTTATAAAGGATTAAATCAAATTTTTATAATTTTAGGGGGGGCCAAAGTACAATTTTACCTTTACTAATTTAAAATTTTTAAAAAATTTAAGAGCTTAAATAGTAATTTTACATTTTAGGGGGGCCGGGGCCCATGCCAGCCCCCCTGGCTTCGCCCCTGGTTTAACTGTTAATATCGTTAAAATATTTTCAGGGGTGAATCCAGAAATTTGATTATAATTTTTTAATAGATCAAAATATAAGTGTATCATGTATTAATTTATAATTTCATCATTTTTAAAGGACTAAATAATTTTTTTTTTCATTTTTAGGGTGTAAATATAATATTAATTTATATTTTTTTATTTATAAGAGAAATAAAAATGTATAAAAGTATTTTAAAATATGATAAATTATTTTTAACTAAAGTAAATAGTGTAATTCAATAAAAGGAGACAATGAAGGAACATCCTTACTTATATTAAGGGCTTGGTTGTTGGTATAATACACGTCCCTTTGTTTCATAACTTTCTACTTGTTTCTTTTTGGCGAAAAAAATTATGGGAAGCCTCTGCCTGGTTTTGGTGGTCTTGCAACTTTCATGGACTTTGTCTTCCTCTGTTCCTCCTCCATCCTCTCATTTATGTCTCCCACACCAAAGAGATGCTTTGCTCCATTTTAAAACCACCATTGCTGTTGATTGTCGTGGTTATGAAGATCCCAAGATAGACATAGAGTCATGGAACAAAAGCATTGTTTGTTGTTCATGGGAGGGAGTGAAATGCGACCACGTGACTGGTCATATAATCGGCATCGATCTTAGTCAGAGTTGCCTCGTTGGTTCTCTATTTGCAAATACCAGCCTCTTTCAACTTCACAACCTCCAATGGCTTGACTTGAGCTCCAACTACCTCGGAGGCTATCTTCTTGAGAACACTAGCAGCTCGTTTCATTTTCATGGACTCCGACGACTCAACCTTGCTGGTAATGGTTTCGATGGCACCATCTCATCAAAGTTATTTAGTCAGTTGGTGAGTTTAACCCATCTTAATCTCTCTTATAATGACTTCTCTGGCTTGATCCCGCATCAAATCAATCTCCTATCAAGTTTGGTTTCACTTGATCTTTCCTGGAATGCTTTGAACTTGAGATTTGATGACCAAGGTTTTGACATGCTTGCAAGAAACTTGACCAAATTAAGAAACCTTTCACTTAATGGTGTACATATGTCTGATGTTGCACTTACTTCCTTTCTAAAATTGTCTTCATCACTTGAACATTTGAGTCTCTCATATTCTCAATTACACGGAGAATTTCCAACTCAACTTTCTCAGCTTCCAAATCTCAAAGTTTTAGATTTAAGTGTGATGATCTCACAGGTTATCTCCCTAACACAAACTGGAGTAGTGGCCTTGAGTTGTTGGATCTTTCCAATTGTGGTTTCAGGGGGTCAATTCCAGCATCATTTGGAAATCTCACTCAAATCATTTCCCTTGATTTACATGGAAATTCGCTTGTAGGCCAGATTCCAGATGTTTTTGGAAACCTTAGAAAATTAACTTCTTTGAGCTTTTCTTCATGCAATTTGAGTGGTCCACTTCCAATAACTATCTTCAACCTCACAAAACTTACCCATTTGGATTTGTCGTATAATCACTTGGAAGGTCCCTTTCCAAAAAATGTTAGTGAGCTTCAATTTCTAGAGGAACTTTGGTTATATAATAACTCTATAAGTGGTGGAGTACCATCTTGGCTGTTTACTCTGCCATCTCTTCCACGTTTGGACCTAAGTTATAACAAACTAGTTGGTCCGATTGACCAAATTCAGAAGCCTGGTTCTGTCCAATATGTTGATTTGAGGTGTAATGACATTGGTGGTCCAATACCCGATTCCATTTTTGATCATGTGAACCTTACTTCACTTGATTTGTCATCCAACAACTTGAGTGGTGTGATCAAGACAAATATGCTTTCAAAACTCACGAGTCTTGAATTTCTTGATGTTTCAAGTAATAGTTTATTATCATTAAGCACAAGCGGCAATGATGTGAACTATTCTTTCCCCCAGCTTAGCACCGTGAGATTCTCTGGTTGTCGCGTAAGGCAGTTCCCGAATTTCTTTCGAACATCGAAGTTGTGGGTTTTAGATCTTTCCAATAACATGATTTCTGGTGGAATTTCCAAATGGGAAGCTGAAGGGTGGGAAGGATTGCAATGGTTGGACCTTTCTCATAACTTTTTGACTACTTTGGAGCAATTTCCAGGAAACAATTTGGAATATCTGAACCTTCATTCCAACTTGCTTCAAGGACCAATTCTCTCAACTTGCTTCAATCCTCAAATTCCAATTTTAAAGTTGTCAAAGATTATCATTTCAAAGAATAAATTGACAGGAACCATCCCCTCTTCTATTTGCAATTTGAGTTCACTCGTTGTTCTGGACTTGTCCGAAAACCGCTTGAGTGGAGCTATTCCTGATTGTCTTGGAAATTTCAGCTATCTCGGGCTCTTGGATTTGCAAATGAACAAATTCATTGGCGAGATCCCTAATTCTTTTGTGAGTAATACTGAGTTGAGCCATCTTTTACTCAATGACAATCAATTGGAAGGATTAGTACCGCCATCTTTGGCTAATTGTACTTCATTGGAACTTTTAAATTTAGGTAACAACAAGTTAACGGATAGATTTCCCTATTGGTTAACTTCACTTCCAGATCTGCAAGTTATTATCCTGAGATTTAATAGATTTTATGGATCATTGTTTCATTCCATAGTTTCATCTAACTTCTCTTCATTGCGAATAATTGATCTCTCTGGAAATGATTTCACGGGCACATTACCCACGAAACTCTTTCGAAATTTGAGAGTAATGAAAGGTAAACCTGAAAAGTGGTTATACTCCTCAAGTTTTCATGGTATTGGTGAAAATCCTGTGAATGTAACATTGAAAAGATTGGAGATGGAATTGACGAAGACCATGGCCATTTTGGTATCTATGGACTTGTCAAACAACCAATTCTATGGAAAAATTCCCGAGGACGTTGGGCAACTTATTTCCCTACAAATGCTCAACTTCTCTCGCAACAATTTCACTGGTCCTATCCCAACATCATTTGGAAATTTGGTAGCACTTGAATCATTGGATCTTTCATCAAATAAGCTCAGTGGTGAGATTCCTTCTCAAATGACGAAGGTAACATTTCTTGAAGTATTGAATCTTTCAAACAACAATCTTGTTGGACCAATTCCTCATGGGAATCAATTCGATACATTTGATAATGATTCCTACAGTGCTAACTTGGGATTGTGTGGATTACCATTGTCCAAGCAGTGCGTCGACCATGGGGGGGGGCCAAATCGCCTTCACCATTGGTGGTGGAACATGAAGGTTCTGAAATACCCTTCTTTTGGGAAGTTGTAATTGTTCGAATGTGGACTTCATGCAGTCCATGCAATGCAACAAACCAGAAGATGCAACAGCAAATGTTACCATGCACACATGCTCCAGTGAAGCTGATATTGCATGACAGTTTTCTATCCCTTTATGCTTATTTTGTAAACACCAGTTGGTGTAATGAAACTTAGTTCATTTAGAACTATGTTAGGTTTGATTTTGATGTAAAATGATGTAATTGGAACTGACATAGCAGATTTGTTGAAGATTACAAGTTAAGCCTTGCTTACTTGATTAAAATTAGTGGCATTAGGTAAGCATTAGGTATAAGATAGATGTGATCTATGTTTGACTTTTGCTACTATATGTAATGGCTAATTTACCAGTGAAATTGTATGAGTGAAAATCAGCGTATTCATTCAAAAATTGAGCTCTCTTTCTTGTCTTTCTTTCCTCCTAGCAAAATCGCTCATTTTCTTTCTTTCTTCAACAACAAGCATCGAGCCTTGAAGCTCAAGCTTTTGGTTTGATTGCTTTAGTTTATGTTCTAGGTTCTAACAACCGGTATCAAGAGCTTTATTCTTGGAGGACTCATTGTTTGTTCGAATGGTCGCATCCACTTCTCACCTCTGCACCACCACCACCCTTCAATGGAGAAGGCTTTCACATATGGCGGTAAAAATGAAAACTTACTGCGCAGCTCTTGATCTATGGGAGGTCGTGACAACCGATGTTGAACTGAGAACCTCTTCGAGCCAACCCAACCGTGGCTCAAATGAGACAAAGATCTTGAGGAGAAGACCAAGAAGCATAAGGCTTTGTCCTGCATCCAAAATAGTGTCTCTGGATGTTATTTTTACAAGAATTATGGCTTGTGAGACTCCAAAGCGTGCTTGGGACAAGCTTAAGGAGGAGTTTCAAGGCAATGAAAGAACGAGACAGCGCAGCAGCTCTTGAATCTAAGGAGGGACTTTGAAAACTTGAAAATGAAGGAAGAGGAGACAAGAAAGAAATATTCTGACGAATTATGGCTATAGTTAATAGCATCAAAGTTGCTAGGAGAGGACTTCATGAGGCAAGAATTGTTGAAAAAGTTCTCTCAACACCGCTCGAGAGGTATGAAGCTAAAATATCCTCTCTTGAGGATTCAAGAGACCTGTCAAGGATCTCCTTGACTGAGCTAATTAATGCTCTCTATGCACAAGAGCAAAGGAGAGCAACAAGAAATGAAGAGCATCGAGAAGATGTTTTTCAAGCAAAAGTCAAGCCAACCTCGAGCAACACTTCTGACAGGAGCAAAAAGACCTGGAAGAACAGGCCTAAAAAGCCTGATGCTGCAAGAAACAATGAACAGCCCTGCAGATTTTGTAAGAGACCAGGCCATCCTGAAGACAGATGCTGGTTTAGGCCAGATGCTACATGTCAACACTGCAAAAAGAAAGGCCATGTTGAAAGGGTCTGCAAAAATAAAAGCAAGCCAAGGCAGCCTCAATAGCAACAACGGCAAAGGTTGAAGTACGCGCGTAGGCAAGAAGGCAAAGTGACCATGAAGAAGTTTTTGCAGTGACATGTTCTGTTGCACAAAATAAAGGCTCATATGGCTGGCTTCTTGACAGTGGTTGTACCAACCACATGTCACCAGATGCATCCATTTTTAAAACCTTGGATACAAGCTTTCAAACCAAGGTCAAGGTGGGCAATGGTCAATTTATCAAAGCTCGAGGGAAAGGAAATGTCTTGATATCTACTCCAACAGGTAACAAGCTCATTACCAATGTGCTTCTTGTACCTGAGATTGACAGGAACTTGCTAAGTATAGCACAACTGCTGGAAAAGGGATTTTCAATAGTATTCAAAGGCAGGGAGTGCCAAATCACTGATCCAAATGGATCAAACTTCATGATAGTAACAATGGTGACAAAATGCTTTGAGATCGATTGGTCAAGAAGCTCAAGTTCACCCTACATTGCCTCTCGTAGAAGACTCCAAGATATGGCACCGCAGAGACTTGGGCACACAAACTTCAAATCAATGTCCAAGATGGCTAGGAAGACCTAGTTAAAAACTTCACCAACTCAAAGGATCAAGAAGGTGTCATGAAGTGTGCCACACTGGAAAAAGAGACTAGACACTCATTTCCTAAAAATCAAGCTCGGAGAGCTACAACCAAGTTACAACTTGTACACACCGATGTGTGTGGTCCAATGAAAACAAAACACTCAATGGTAACAGGTACTTTATCTTGTTTATTGATGATTTTACAAGATACTGTTGGGTTTATTTTATGAAGCATAAATCTGAGGTGATTGAAGTGTTCAGAATTTTTAAGGCTGAAGCAGAGACACAAACAGGGTGTAAATTGAAGACCATAAGGTCAGATAATGGGGCTGAATACACCTCACACATAGCTTCCAAGCTAGCTGCATTAATGCTGGCATCAAACATCAATTTACAAATGTATATACTCCACAACAAAATGGAGTTAGTGAAAGAAAAAATAGAACTGTGATGAATATGGCCAGGTGCTTGCTGTTTGAGAAAAATGTGCCCAAAAACATGTGGGCTGAGGCAGTAAATACTGCTGTCTATTTACAAAATAGACTACCCTCTAAAGCTTTGGCCTCCAAAACACCATTTGAGGCCTGGTTCGGGTTTAAGCCATCCCTGGCACACCTTAGAACCTTTGGCTGCTTATGCTTTGTACAGTACCAAGCGAGTCAAAAGAGTAAACTTGATGAGAGAGCTCAAGCAGTATATCTTTGGTTGGTTATAGCCTAAACAAAAGGGCTCTGTGAATCTTCATTCCTTCAACAAACAAAGTCTTGGTCAGCAGGGATGTAGTGTTCAATGAAAAGGCAAGTTGGGACTGGAAGAAAAATGAACCCGAGGCAACTTCTCAAGAAGAAATTGTTGATCAAGTGCAACCTGATCAAGCTGATCCTGAATTAGATTTGGATGATATTCCAGTAAGGGGCACAAGGTTTTTGGCAGAGATCTATGACAGAGCACAAGTAGCAATTATGGAGCCGAGTTGCTTTGAGGAAGCACAAGCACATCGAGACCGAGAGTCAAGTATGATCAAGAAATGAAAATGATTAAAAAAAATGAAACATGGGAGTTGGTTCCAAGGCCTCCTAACAGAAAAATCATAGGGGTCAAATGGGTCTATAGGGCCAAGCAGAATGCTGATGGAAGTCTCAACAAATTGAAGGCCAGGCTTGTGGTAAAAGGTTTCAGTCAGAAACATGGTGTGGATTATCTTGAAACATTTGCACTGTGGCGGACTAGACACCATCAAGTTGGTTTTCATTAGCGACTCAAAAAGATGGAAAATCCATCAACTTGATGTGAAATCAGCTTTCTTAAATGGTTTCCTTGAAGAACAAATCTTTGTTGAAACGACCTCAAGGCTTCATAGTGCCCGAAAGGAAACAATGGTATACAAACTAAATAAAGCCTTGTATGGCTTAAAGCAAGCTCCAAGAGCTTGGTATAGCAGATCGATAGCTACTTGATTAGCTCTGGGATTCATAAGAAGTATCGTTGAGCCTACATCAGTATGTGAACAAAAAGGGACTTCAAACACTACTCATAGTCTCTTTATATGTTGATGATTTATTAGTGACAGGAGGAGATGAAGCCATGCTGATGAATTTCAAGACTAAAATGGAGGAAATGTTTGAAATGTCGGACACAGGATTGATGACATATTTCCTAGGAATGGAGGTTATACAAAGCAAAAATGCAATCCATTTAAGTCGAAAGACCTTTCTTTGTCAAAATTTTAAGCAAATTCACAATGGAAAATTGTAAAGCAACAAATACTCCTGTTGCTATCGGAGAAAAATTATCGAGCTTAGGCTCTTTTGAAAGGGTGAGTGAAACAACTTATAGAAGTCTAGTGGGCTGTTTGCTGTACTTGACAGCCACTAGACCTGATATAATGTATGCAGTCAGCTTACTTGCAAGATTCATGCACTGCTGCAATGAAACTCACTTCAAAGCTGCCAAGAGGGTTCTTAGATACTTAAAAGGCACCTTAGACTATGGCTTGATGTTCACCAAGACAAAAGAGTTGAAATTGGTGGGATATACAGACAGTGACTGGGCTGGCTCCATAGTTGATATGAAGAGTACATCAGGTTATGCCTTTAGTCTTGGTTCAGCTATGTTCTGCTGGAGCTCAAGAAAACAAAGCCTTGTAGCATACTCCAACAAATGAGAGGCGAGTATGTAGTGCTGCTGCTGCTGTTAATCAAGCCATATGGCTGAGAAAGATCATGTCAGATTTAAACCTTGAACAAAATGGTGCAACAAGGATTTATTGTGACAACAAGTCAGCTGTTGCTATAGCAAAGAATCCTGTTTTTCATGGAAGAACCAAACATTTCAACATAAAATTGCATGTTGTTCGTGAAATGGAACAAGCTGAAGAAGTTGAGTTAGTTCACTGTAATTCAGAAGACCAAGTAGCTGATATCTTGACTAAAGCTCTCAACAAGTCAAGATTCTGCAAATGAGAAACCTATTGGGAGTTCACTGCATAAAGTCCAAGGAGGAGTGTTCGAATGTGGACTTCATGCAGTCCATGCAATGCAACAAACCAGAAGATGCAACAGCAAATGTTACCATGCACACATGCTCCAGTGAAGCTGATATTGCATGACAGTTTTCTATCCCTTTATGCTTATTTTGTAAACACCAATTGGTGTAATGAAACTTAGTTCATTTAGAACTATGTTAGGTTTGATTTTGATGTAAAATGATGTAATTGGAACTGACATAGCAGATTTGTTGAAGATTACAAGTTAAGCCTTGCTTACTTGATTAAAATTAGTGGCATTAGGTAAGCATTAGGTATAAGATAGATGTGATCTATGTTTGACTTTTGCTACTATATGTAATGGCTAATTTACCAGTGAAATTGTATGAGTGAAAATCAGCAGTATTCATTCAAAAATTGAGCTCTCTTTCTTGTCTTTCTTTCCTCCTAGCAAAATCTGCTCATTTTCTTTCTTTCTTCAACAACAAGCATCGAGCCTTGAAGCTCAAGCTTTTGGTTTGATTGCTGGTTTATGTTCTAGGTTCTAACAGTAATGATGGGATATGGAAGTGGAGTGGTGCTAGGATTGAGCCTGGGTTACATTGTATTCACAACCGGAAGACCATGGTGGTTTGTAAGAAAGGTGGAAAGAGACTGGCAATACAATTTCACGAGGTGGGTACGAAGAAACATAGCAAGAAGAAACTAAGAAACTAAATCTGCACCCAACATCTTGCTTAGGTGAGTTTCTTTTCTAACAAGTATTTCATAAGTTTGATCTAATGTTTAAGTTAAAACATGTTTTTTTTTTCTTTTTTGTAATTTGTGATAGTGGCATTGGAACTCGGGATTGAATTGGATGGGAAGATTCAACGTATCCAGTTTCCTTGAGAGCAATTAGAATAAATAAGTAGGGGTGTTGTTAATTTTACAGTTGATATGAGTGTCTTTTATGTTTATAATTTCTAAATTTGTATTTGTGGGTGTTGTGTAATTATGTTTAATTACTGCATAAACTTAAACGGTTAAGCAAATATCACTGTAACTGTCAAATTCTTGCCATGTGATTTCCAATGTCAAATTCTAGTTGTTATGAAGGAGTTTAAATCTTTTTTTTTTTAATCAATGCAAGGAGCATTCGACAAGTAATTGTAAATTATGTTGGTTCTCTATTTGGTTGCATGATTCTTTTTCCATGATAATTCCAAGAATTTAATTAAAATGATGCATAGTTTTTTTTTTAATTTTAATAACACTATTGACAAACAAAAATAAATACGTCAATAAAAGATTATCACAAAATCATATGGTAATATATTGAGAGTAACAAAACCATCAGCAAAAAAAACTATTAACAATGATGGGATAAAAATAGCCGACAACGCTTTTAGTGACGAATAAGGTGTATACATTACCGTCACTAAAGGTTTATACCCATGTTCCTAATGTTATACACAGAAGTAAACAACTTAAATGATCATAACATAAATATTTATATTTAACCACTAATCTAAAAATAATTAAATTCATTACACCAAATAAGCTCAAGGAAGCCTACCCATAGTCACTATCCCAGCCCAAATAAATTGTTGTTTTGCCACGGTTTTAGTGTTGTTTTAGTACTATTTTATTACTATTTTGTTATTGTTTTGCTTCTATTTTAATATTATTTAAGTTATAAATAATTTATTTTAATATATTTCCAATGCATTGGGAATATTTATTTTTTTAACTCTTCGTAAAGAATTTTTTTTTTTTAAAAAGGGTTTAAACAAGGTGGATTTTCAATTAAATTTTTTGGGTTTGAGTTGGGATTCGGCTTAGATGAAATCCACACCCCTTTTCAAAAAAATTTACTAAAATAAACCCTTTTATATTTTATAACTAATTTTATTTTTAATTAGACTTCTTTTTTAACTTTTATAACACTTTATAACAGTTTAACTAATATATATATATTAGTTTTTATATGATTTTATAATATGTATTTATTTTAATCTTGTAAATTATTATATTATAAAAAAATATTTAATATTTCAGGAAGAGATATGTTACCCACCCAAACCCAAAGACCTACCTGAAATTTAGGAGAGTTTGAATGGAAATATTAAAAACGAAAATTGAGTTTGAGAAAAGAAAAGCACGTTTAAAATATGGGCAAAGCAGCAAAGCTCAAGCTCTAAAATTCAAAGCTAGAACCCGACTTGACCTAACCCATTTTCAAGTTTGTAATAGTTGCTTTTCTTTTCTTTTCTTTTATATATTATGTAATTTATATCGTATAAAAATTAAGTATATTAAAATTGTTTGCTTCCTTTTGTTTTTGCCTACCGGCGGTGTTAGCCTCCGGGCTAGCTACCGCTCACCTTTTTCTCCTACCCATCAACCCTCTTTTTCTTTCTTTCTCTTATTCACTCCATGTGTTTTTTCTCTTTTTAGTTTACAGATCTATTTTGTGGGTATCTTTGTTGTCTTCACAAGTTGTGATGGATAGATAACGGTGTCTATCATCATTGAAACACCACCGACAGCTGATAGTTTCTTTTAGAAAGTGGATAGCTCTTCGTTGACTTCTTAATCTTTTTTTGTTTTGAGAGTTTCAGAATAATAAATGATTTCATGAGTCGGTTTGGACTCGTGTTATCTTAAGTTTTATATGTTTTTTGTTTATTAATCCATTGTTTAATAAGTTTTCACTTTTAGAAGTTTTTGTCTACTCTTGTAGTACGCTTTTTAGTCTTGCTTATGCATGTAGTCTTTCTTTTGCGAGTAATTTTAGGGTTGGTTTTGTCGCCATCCCCTCTAGTTTGGTGGATGCTCGGTTCTTTTGTCGATTTATGTCCGCCACTTTGGACCATCCGGGGTTGATTTCCTTATTGTAGTAAGTGCTTGCAATCACTCCTAATATGTTGTGATTGAGTTGTGACAGAGCTGATTGTCAACGTGTCATAATATTCTATTGATGTTGAAGCTGAAGCTTTTATTGTGTTGATGGAGCTTACCCTTAACGCATACAATGGGTGTTTGTTATTTTTTCCCCCGAATTGTATGCTCTTATTCATTGAATGTATTAATGAATTTCTCTTCAAAATAAATTAAATATATTAACCTATAATTTAAATATTAAAAATATATATGTTAAATTGTTTATATTTAAAATTTTAATAAAAAATAATTGTAAAATGATAGTAAAAGATATATATAATTACTAAATATTAAATAAAATAAAAAGTTAACATGGATGACTCTAAATAGGCTTAAGTTAGCCATTTATAAATATAAGCTTGAACAAAATTTGGGTCTTATATCTCGAAATGGTCATTTCAAGTTGGGTCGGATTTGGATAACTATATATGATATTGATACCATATATGGACCTGACCTATAAAAATCTCTAAATAAGAATTGTAGACATTTTCATAAGGGTAAACTACATCATTAGTCACTAAATTACGGGTAAGTTTTCGTTTTGGTCACTTAACTAAAAAATTATAATTTGGTTACTGAACTATTCAAAAAAAATTATTCATGCCATTGGATTGTTAAGTTTTTTCAGAAAAAAATTTCGCTAGCAAGCTCAAAATAACGATTCGATGATCGGTACGACGAATCAATATCCATCGACGAGTAAAAGAACATACCTTAGATCCAAATCCATCTATCGGTCAGTGTCAAAGATAAAAAAAAAAAAAAAAGTCATTTAAATTTTGGTTCGTGGATTCATACCATCCAAAATTGTTACATGAAAAAAACAACATAACGGTAGAAAAGAAGGGGAAAGAAAGCTTTCAATTAGTGTAATTCAGTTACTAAATTGTAATATTTTTTAGTTAAGTGACTAAAGTAAAATTTTACCTATAATTTAATGACTAATACTATAATTTATTCTTTTTTAAAAAATTAAATCGAGTCAAAACGAATAAAAAACCACGTCCGGCCTCACACTCACATTGCCATCCATAAACGAAACAAATATTCAAGCTCGTCATTCTTATAAGTCATTGTCAGCTATGACCTGTTGGCAAAATGGCAATTGGATTACACCAATATTTTTCTACTTATATATATATATATATATATATATATATAGTCAATGGCCGTTTACTTATGTCTTGTAAAAAGAATCCCAATCAAAAGCTTGTGAATCTGGCATTAGAATCTCCGCCTACTTTGAATAATTGAGGATTGAATTGAACAATAAAGACAAATCACAAACATTTGTGAAATTTCATGGGAAACTACTTCATTACTTCTTATCCACATTAATCAAATCAACAACCGTGTGGACCTATATGCTTCTTATTCAAATCACCACCTTCATCATCATTTTTTATAGGACTAAAATAAAATAATGTTAACAATTGGAATTGAATTTTGAAATTTGAAAATTAAAGGACTAAATTCTTAAAAATAAAATTACAGTGACTAAATTTCAAATTTGTAGAGAGTATAGTGGCCTACGACATATTTAACCTTTTTCATATTTAATTTAATATTATCTTACCCCCAAAAATACAAAACATTTATCAGATACTAGGGGAAAGGATTGTATGAAACAGTGACGCCACGTCATCTGTATCCCTTTTCAATAGTTTTATGCCATATCAGTATTTTCATCCTGAATTTCAGGATTTTCATCCTGAAAAAAATCAAATCCAAATTAAAATCCTGAAATTTAAGATAAAAATATTGATGTGGCATAAAACTATTGAAAAGGGATACAGATGACGTGGCGTCACTGTTTCATACAATCCTTTCTCCAGATATTAGGTATGCCATTTGCTTCTTTTTTTCTATAATCCAATAAATAACGTCAACCTGAAAACCTCATGGCAGAAGCCGAAGAATCTGTGCTTTTTTTTTCCTGAAACTAAGCTTTCAACTTCAAAGGTGGGATTTCCTCTCTGTCTATCTTCCCTTTGTTTCTTAACTTTGAACTTGTTTCTTTTTTGGAGAAAAAAATATATGGGAAGCCTTTGCCTGGTTTTGGTGGTGTTGCTACTGTCATGGACTTTGTCTTCCTCTGGTCCACCTCCATCCTCTCATTTATGTCTCCCACACCAGAGAGATGCTTTGCTCCATTTTAAACCCAGCATTTCTGTTGATTGTGATCGTTATGGTCGTTATGGAGATTCTTACCCCAGGATAGACATAAAGTCATGGAACAAAAGCCTTGATTGTTGTTCATGGGAGGGAATCAAATGTGACAACATAACTGGTCATGTAATCGACATCGATCTTAGTCATAGTTGCCTTCTTGGTTCTCTCTTTGCAAGCAACAGCCTCTTTCAACTTCACAACCTCCAATGGCTTGACTTGAGCTCCAACCACTTCAGGGGCTCTCTTCTTGAGAACACTAGCAGCTTGTTTCACTTTCATGGACTCCGACGACTCAACCTTGCTGAAAATCGTTTCAATGGCACAATCTCATCAAAGTTATTTAGCTAGTTGGTGAGTTTAATCCATCTTAATCTCTCTGGAAATGCCTTCTCTGGCTTAATCTCGCATCAAATCAGTGGCATGTCCAGTTTGGTTTCACTTGATCTTTCCTTTCCTAATGACTTGAGATTTGATGGCCAAGGTTTTGACATGCTTGCAAGAAACTTAACCAAATTAAGAAACCTTGCACTTAATGGTGTAGATATGTCTGATGTTGCACTTACTTCCTTTCTAAACTTGTTTTCATCACTTGAACATTTGAGTCTATCAGATTGTCAATTATATGGGGGAATTCCCAACTCAAGTTTCTCAGCTTCCAAACCTCAAAGTTTTAAATTTAAGAGGGAATGAGAATTTCACAGGTTATCTCCCTAACACAAACTGGAGTAGTGGCCTTGAGTTGTTGGACCTTTCCCTTTGTGGTTTTAAGGGGTCAATTCCAGCATCATTTGGAAATCTCACTCAAATCATTTCCATTCATTTACAAGGAAATTCGCTTGAAGGACAGATTCCAGATGTTTTTGGAAACCTTAAAAAATTAACTTCTTTGAGCTTTTCTTCATGCAATTTGAGTGGTCCACTTCCAATAACTATCTTCAACCTCACAAAAATTACCCATTTGGATTTGTCAAATAATCACTTGGAAGGTCCCTTGCCAAATCATGTTAGTGGGCTTCAATTTCTAGACGAACTTTTGTTAAATAATAACTCTTTAAGTGGTGGAGTACCATCTTGGCTGTTTACTCTGCCATCTCTTCTACTGGTGGACCTCGGTTATAACAAACTAGTTGGTCCGATTGATCGAATTCAGAAGCCTAGTTCCATCCAAGAGGTTCATTTGAGTTATTATAACATTAGTGATTCAATACCCTATTCCATTTTTTATCTTGTGAACCTTACTGAGCTTCATTTGTCCTCCAACAACTTGAGTGGTCCAATACCAGATTCCATTTTTTATCTTGTGTACCTTACTTTACTCGATTTGTCATCAAACAACTTGAGTGGTGTGATCAAGTCAGATATGCTTTCAAAACTCACGAGTCTTTAATTTATTGATGTTTCAAGTAATAGTTTATTATCATTAAGCACAAGCGGTAATGATGTGGACTCTTCTTTCCCCCAGCTTAGAACTGTGATATTCTCTGGTTGTAGTGTAATGCAGTTCCCGAATTTCTTTCAAACATCGAACTTGCAAATTTTAGATCTTTCCAGTAACATGATTTCTGGTGGAATTTCCAAATGGGAAGCTGTAGGGTGGGAAGGATTGCTATGGTTGGACCTTTCTCATAACTTTCTGACTGCTTTGGAGCAATTTCCGGGTGACAGTTTGGAATATCTCAACCTTCATTCCAACTTTCTGACAGGAAATATCACTTCTTCTATTTGCAATTGGAGTCAACTTACAGTTCTGGACTTGTCCAAAAACAACTTGAGTGGAACTATTCCTGATTGCCTTGGAAATTTCAGATGTCTCCGGCTCTTGGATTTGCAAATGAACAACTTCATTGGCAAGATCCCTAATTCTTTTGTGAGAAATAGTGAGTTGAGCCATCTTCTACTCAATGACAATCAATTGGAAGGATTAGTGCCGCTATCTTTGGCTAACTGTACTTCATTGGAACTTTTGAATATAGGGAACAATAAGTTAACGGATAGGTTTCCCCATTCGTTAGAGTCGCTTCCAAGACTACAAGTTCTTATCTTGAGATTTAATAGATTTTATGGATCACTGCCTCATTCCATAGCTTCATCTAACTTCTTTACATTGCGAATAATTGATCTCTCTGGAAATGAGTTAACGGGCACATTGCCCACGAAACTCTTTCAAAATTTGAGAGCAATGAAAGAGAAACCTAAAGAGTGGTTATACTCCTCAGTTTTCCAATTTGGGCGTAGGAGAATTGGCAGGGGTATTGTTCAAATTCCTGAGGCATATGGCGGTGGTGGTGATGAAATTTCTGTGAATGTAACAACGAAAAGATTGGAGATGGAATTGACAAAGACAGTAGCCATTTTCATATCTATTGACTTGTCAAACAACCAATTCTATGGAAAAATTCCTAAGGATGTCGGGCAACTTATTGCCCTTCTCTCACAACAACTTCACCGGTCCTATCCCAACATCGTTTGGAAATTTGGTAGCACTTGAATCATTAGACCTTTCATCAAATAATCTTGGCGGTAGGATTCCTTTTGAAATGACAAATCTGACATTTTTTGAAGTGTTGAATCTTGTTGGAACATTGGCAGCAACATAGCAAAACAAACTTGAACTTGCTATGTGATCAAGGAAGCAAAACGAGAAAGCAAAAACTTAAAACAACAGAAAGACAAAAGTTGAAGCAAAGATGGCTGAAAAAACTCTCCTATCAGCTTGTTTTCATTCAAATTTTATAATATACCAATTACACAAGCAAATTGTTTTTGACGGTTACAAAAAAGGCTAACTACACCCACTAGTACATTGACTAGAACTTAGATTAAAATATACAAAGTAGCTAGCTGACATACTAGCTATTAAATCAATATAAATCAAACTACTTATCCTACTAAGCTATTTGAACAAAGCAAATCATATCCTACAAACTTAGCTATCTTATTACAAAAGAACTAGACTAAGTTGCATAGGAACAAAATACACAAAACATGCTGCTTCATTCAGACCAGCTTCCTTTCTTCACTTCAAAACAGTGTTGCAGCATAGTTGAGCTAAATTTGCAGCTGGTATTTTGTTGCAATGCAGGCCAAATCTTAACAAATCTTTCGGGAAACAATTTTGTTGGACCAATTCCTCATGGGAATTAATTCGACACATTTGATAATGATTCCTACAGCGGTAACTTGGGATTGTGTGGATTACCATTGTCTAAGCAATGCATCAACCATGGGAGGCCCGAACTGCCTTCACCATTGGTGGTGGAACATGAAGGTTCTGAAATACCCTTCTTTTGGCAAGTTGTAATGATGGGGTATGGAAGTGGAGTGGTGGTAGGACTGAGCTTGGGTTACATTGTATTCACAACCGAAAGACCATAGTGGTTTGTTAGAAAGGTGGAGAGAGACTGGCAATACAATTTCACGAGATGGATACGAAGAAACAGAGCAAGAAGAAACTAGCTCTGCATCCAACATCGCTTAGGTGAGTTTCTTTTCTAACAAGTATTTCTTAAGTTTCATCTTTCTTAATCTAATATTTTAGTTAAAAAATGTTTTTTTTTTCTTCTGTTTTTGTAATTTGTGATAGTGGCATTGGAATTCAAGATTGAATTGGATGGAAAGATTCAGCATGTTCAGTTCCTTGGGAGTGAGTGTCTTTGTGTTGATCATAATTTCTAAATTTGTATTTGTGGGTGTTGTGTAGTTATGTTTTAAGTACAGCATAAACTTAAACTTTTAAGCAAATATTAAATATGAATTTTGATGCCAAATTCTAATTGTTACGAAGGAGTTTAAATATGATTTCACAAGTAATTATAAATTATAAGATTGAAATAATAATTTTGTTAGATTTAATGAAACAATTGATTTATTTATTCTTAATATAAAACCATCAACACTTATGTTTATGCACTACTTATAAAATTTAACTATATTTTCATTTTCCAAGTTTTTTTTTCATTAAATAGAAATTCAAACTTAATTTATTAATTTTTAATATTTATAAGTAAAAATATTGTTAACTCTTAAAATAAAATATTTGAAAGTGTTAGAGTTGTGACTCAAATTCTTATTAAAATAAAATATAAGTGGCAAGATAGGGGATCCACAAGGGCGAAGGCCGAGGGGAGGAAGTGGATCCGTATAGAAGTTTACTTCCTCTATTTACTATGTGGAATTCAAATGATATTAATTTTAATTAAATCTACGTGGATCCGTATAGAAATTTACTTCTTCTGTTTGATATTGATTTGAATAAGTTGTTTTAACTTTACTGCATTACTTCTATTAGATGTTGGTTAGAATAATGTTTTCTAAATTTATAAATAGACGCAGTCTATACTCCTTGTTACATAGTGAATTTTCTTCTCCTCTACCCGTGATTTTTTTCCCGATAGAGTTCCCACGTAAAATTTGTGTATTTTATTTTTCTCTCTTTTCTTGCCATTATCAACATTATGTTTTTGAGAGAAAGAAATTTTCTTATTAAATTATATTTTCAAATCATTAAAATTGATACTGAGTGGTAAATTTTAATTAAAATTCAATGTTTAATAGTAAAATTCATTTTCCGCATATTTTCAAAATACGATGACAAATATCAATAGAAACAAAATATACTAGAAAATTTTAATATTCACGGAAAATTTGCACTTTAACCCACTCTTTAATAACATGATTTCTGATGAAACTTCCAAATGGGAGTCCAAAGGATGTTGAATTCTCATAACTTTCTGATCACTTTAGCATGAATCCTTAAATTCCAAATCCACAAATGTACCTTTACGTATTCTTTATTTCAGACAATAATTTCATTAACAAAATATAAAGTATGGACAATGAAATTGGGATATCATTAAGACTTGGTTCCCAAGAAAACAATGTGTTGTCTCTTCTTTCTTTCTTCTACAGAAGAAAAAATGTAAATTGCACTAAAATCTAAAATGGGATAGACTTTAGTGGAACAATTAAAACTTGGTTAACTTGATTATTTTATTTTATTTTAAAATGAGTAAAAGATGTGTGGTTCACTCAGAGATTTTTTTTCAAACATCACATTTGTGGGTTTTAGGTCTTTCCGATTACAATAGTATTGGTGGAATTTCCAAATGGAAAGCTATTACAAGTTGGCTAACCATGCAACAGCTCAAGCACATGTCAAAGTGCGAGCTCACACCGCGAAGTAGTGAAGTGCAAGCTGTCTCCACAAGTGGAGAACTACGAGATGTCTCTGCGAAGTGGAGAGCTGCGAGATGACACCACGAAGTGGCGAAGTGCAAAATGACTTCGTAGGTGGCGAGCTGCAGGCATGCAGCTGAAGCTTTGGTGCATGCTGGCCCTGTCGAGTTGCATGGAAAACTTGTTTAGTTCTTTTGTTATGTAATTTAGTTAAGAATGAACTTTGTTGTTCATGTTTTTTTATATGTTTAGGTGCTGATAGAGCTGATTAGTCAGCTTATTCATGTGTGCAAGCAATGTTTTGTTGGTTTCAATATAGTTAGTGGGAGTAGTAAAGCATTTGGTGAAGCAACTGACTTTAAATGTATTGTTTTTGTAGTTGAATGAATAAGCAGATTGTTTCATGCTTCTTAGCTGCATGTTTTTGCTTCTTGTTCTCTGTCCTTCTTTGACAATAACACCAACAGAAGAATTGCAAGTTTTGAACCTTCACCCAACCTTCCTTCGTAGAGCCACCATCTTCTTCATTTGTTTATCTCACTAGTTAACAAGTTTTGCTTCATGTGTTGCAATATATAGTTGTTGATCTGCCATTACAATTCCCTCTTTAATGAAAATCTTGATCAACATCATATAATGTACGCATCCAGGGGAGCTCATGAATTGGCAGCCGTACCTTCCTTTCAGGTTTGGAGTTCAGAGAGGCCTGTAATTGGTTCCCACTTCCCATCCATTCAAATTAACCATTGTACTATATATATGTGTGTATGTTATAGAGAACTTGTGAGACTAGAAGAAAATGGAGGGTTCTTTTACAGGCTACAACATGAAGATTAATTGAGATTAGTGGTAATGAAAGGAGGATTCTTTTCATCATGAGTTAATATTATTGGATGGAGAGACATGTTTTATAATTATATATAGTACAATGCTGTAAAAAGTAATGTCGTGGAACACCTTATCTATGAATATGAATGTTAGTATATGTGTGAAATTAGAGCACTGGAGTTGGAGTAGATAAGTTGATCAAACTCCAATCACATTCATATACCTCATCAGTATATGTGTGAATGGGGGTCATAGGATAAACAACAGTTGATAATTGTTTAAGCTATGTTTCTATAACACTTTATAACATTTTAACTATTTTAATATGATTTTATAATATGTATTTATTTTAATCTAGTAAAATTATTTAATATTTCAGGAAGACAAAGGTTGTCCACCCAAACCCGAAGATCTAACTGAAATTAAAGAGACTTTGAATAGAAATATTAGAGACGAACATTGAGTTTGAGAAAAAAAAAACATGTTTAAAATATAGGTCAAGCTCAAACTCTAAAATTCAAAGCTAAAACTCAACTTGGCCAAGTTTGTAATAGGTTTTTTTTTCTTTTATATATTATGTAATTTATATCATATAAAAATTAAATATACTAAACTATAATGTAAACATTAAAAATATATATGTTAAATTGTTTATATTTAAAATTTTAATAAAAGAAAATTGTAAAATAATAGTAAAAGATATATATAATTACTAAATATTAAATAGAATAATTATATTTTAAAAATAAAAAGTTAACATGGATCACCCTAAATGGGCTTAAGTTAGCATTTACAAATATAAGCTTGAACAAAATTTGAGTCTTATATTTCAAGTAGGTCGATTTTGGATAACTATATATGATATTGATACCATGTATGGACATGATCTATAAAAATCTCTAAATAAGAGTTGTAGACATTTTTTATAAGGGTAAACTACACCATTAATCACTAAACTATGGGTAAGTTTTTGTTTTGGCCACTTAACTAAAAAAATTACAATTTGATTATTGAACTATTTGAAAGTTTTCATTTAAATCACTGAACTATTAAAAAAAATGTATGTCACTGGGTTCTTTATTTTTTTTTTAGAAAAAAAATTTGCTAGCAAGTTCAAAGCAACGATTTAATGATCGATATGACGAATCAGTATCCATCGACGAGTAAAAGAATATACCTTAGATCTAAATTCATCTGACGTTCAGTATCAAAAATTAGAGAAAAAAGCTATTTGAATTTTGGTTCGCGGATTCATAGCGTCCAAAATTGTTTCATGAAAAAAACTTAACTGTAGAAAAGAAGGGGAAAGACAGATTTCGATTGGTGTAGTTCAGTGACCAAATTGTAACATTTTTCAATTAAGTCGCCAAAACAAAAACTTACCCATAATTTAATAATTAAAAATGTAATTTACCCTTCTTATAAAATCAAATTTAAATATATAAAAATAAAATCGAATCGAAACGAATAAAAAAAGCGTGCGGCCTCCCATTGCCATCCCTAAACGAAACAAATATTCAATCTTGGCATTCTCGTCTTATAAGTCATTGTCAGCTATGACCTGTTAGCAAATGGCAGTTGCCTTACACCAACATTATTCTACTTGTTTATTATATTCAATGGCCGTTTATTTGTGTCTTACAAAAGAATCCCAATCAAAAGCTTGTGAATCTGGCATTAGAATCTCCGCCTACGTTAAATATTTGAGGACTCAATTGAACGAAAAAAGACAAATCACAAACATTTGTGAAATTTCATGGGAAACTACTTCATTACTTCTTATCCACACTAATCTAATCAACAACCGTGTGGACCTATGTGCTTATTATTCAAATCACCACCTTCGTCATCATTTTTTATAGGATTAAAATATTCTTAGTAAATTTGATGTAATTTTAGTTTTAAGAATTTTTAGATTTTAAAATTTAAGTTTAACTATTAATATCGTTAAAATATTTTCAGGGATGAATCTAGAAATTTGATTATAATTTTTTAATAAATCAAAATATAAGTTTATCATGTATTAATTTATAATTTCATCATTTTTGAAGGACTAAACAATTTTTTTTTCATTTTTAGGGTGTAAATATAATATTAATTTATATTTTTTTATTTATAAGAGAAATGAATTGAAAAAAAAAATTAGTTAAATTCGCCTTTGATTATTTTGTTAAATTTAGGCTCATTACAGTTCATTTTTTTTAATACATAAACTAAAATGATATATTTTAACTTTTATATATATATATATAATTTTAATATTATCTTGCCCCTAAAATACAAAACATTCATCAAATCCTATGTACGTCATTTGCATTTTTTTTTTTTTTTTATAATTCAATAAATAACCTTAACCTGAAAACCTCGTAGCAGAAGCTGAAGAATCTGTGTTTGTGCTTTTTCCTGAAATTAAGCTTTCAACTTCAAAGGTCTGATTTCCTCTCTTTCTCTCTTTTTGTTAAGCATCAAATCAATATTATATGTTCATGTATTACACGTACGTATATATATGATAATCCAAAATGCTTAATTCAAGTCATGGCATTTTGTTCTTTTGCAGTATATCACAAGTGTAAAAGGAGCAATGCAAACAAGCTATCCTGGACCTTTTTCTGTTCATAAGTTCCTCAATAGTGACCCAATAGCGCTTTACTCAGCATATGAGAACTCACCAAGTCCTTATTTTATGCCACAGCACCAACAACAAGAAGCCCTTGCACCAATATCACAACCAGCAATGTCACAGCCCCATCCTTGTAGGTTCAATACCGGTTTAAACCGGTCATGGTTACCGAATTCAAAGACCGGAAACCATGATGGAAACCGAAGATATAATCAAAAAGTTGCAGTTTGTGACCCATCTCTTTGTGGTGAAAAAGATGATTTCATGGCATTCACTCATGTACCAGCATCAACTCCTTGTGGCAGCCCTCAAGGTTCAATGTATGCAAAGCAGAGTTTAACATTGAAAGAGAAGCTGCAATTGCAATATTTGACTAAAGAGCTTGAGATTGATGTGAGTGAAAGTTCACCTCTTGACCTTGATCAGGTAAATGTATATATATATATATATATATATATATCATGTTTAACAATAAAAGTATCATGTATGCCCCTAGATTGCATGTTATCTCCCTCAACTCAAAAAATTATCAAATTAGTCTTTGTACGTTACATCAAATGATAAATTAATCTTTTTTTGTTAAAAACTGGCATGGCTAACAAAATAACTAGACAATAACACATGACATATCACGTGTACCTCATGCTGACATATAGGAACCAGTTTTTAACAGTAAAAATGGATAGAATTTTTCACAAAATGATCAATTTGCTCTTTGATCTAACGTAAAGAGACTAATTTGGCCATTTTTTGAGTAGATGGGTCACAATGCAAAACTAGTCCTTGTATATCGACATAAGGTACACATGGTACGCCACGTGTCATTGTCTAGTTATTTCGTCAGTCACACCAGTTTTTAATAAAAAAAAGATTTATTTGCTTTTCAAACTAACGTATATGAACTAATTTACCCATTTCTTGAGTAGACGGGGCAAAATGAAATCTGACTCTTAAGAACTCCATGGTATATTACCCATGTATTCGAAATCTAACATCCATCTTATATAATTAGGAAATACATGAAGAAACTCCACAAGTTTCTTCAGATCAAGGGATACATCAATTGGGATTTAAAAGAAACCATGTTACCTCAGTTGTTAACATGAATGGTGATATACATTCAATGAATCAACAACATACTGATGCTATGGCTGCACATAAACAAAGAATAAGGTGGATACCTGAGCTTCATGAACTTTTCTTAAATGCAGTGGATCAACTTGGTGGCCCTGACTGTGAGAACATATATATAAACCATCTTTTGATTGATCATCATGAGCTGATATCTGGGTATTCTTTTGTTTTTAAACTTAACAATTTTTTTCTATGAAATCATATATATATAGGTGCTACACCAAAGAATATTTTGAAACTTATGAATGTTGAGGGTTTGAGTATCTATCATGTCAAGAGCCATTTGCAGGTAATTTTGAGGTAAATTGTGTATATATGATGGGATCTTCATGAATGTGTGTATATATATAGTGGTGATTGTATATAATGTTTCTTTGTATATCTAATTTGCAGAAGTATAGACTTGCCAAGGGTCTTTCAGAGCTGAAAAATGGTAAATATCCAACTATTCTTTGAAGAAAACTAAATTATGTTTTATGTTGTATATTTGTTGAATATAATGTTGTTTTTCGGGTTAAAATATTATATTGATCGGTAGTTTTTTTTTTTTTTAAAATTAGATTTGTAGTTATTTTTTGGCGACCAATCATAAAACTTGTAGCAAATTTTGAATAAATTTTAACATAAAAAAAGTATTAGAATTTAGATAAGAATGATGATGTGGACTAAAACGACTAGTTAATAATACACTTATAAATATTCTCTCTTTGAAGCCCAACAATTGGTATCAAAACAATTAGCTTTGGGGACCTAAGCTCTTAGATGCATTTTTTGGGAGTTTTTAAAAGAAAATTTTATCATCTTTGTTAGCACACAACCCTAAATTGTTAAATTCTAGAATTGTGAGTTCAAATAGTTTTTCTCCACCTCCTTTATTTGTTGGTGAAAATGAAGACATATTTGCAAGCAAATGTCTTCTAGGAAGTAGTGGAAATTGGTAGAGATCAATCACCATCGAGGACCAATCCAACTATAGTTCAGGTCAAGCAATATAATGAGTGTGACAAAAAAATATATAAGGTAATGTCATGTCTGTAAAATGGAGTTTCTTATGTTATTTTTACAAGAGTCGACTTGTTAGATACCAAATCAAATTTGGGATAAGCAAAAAGAGGAGTTTCAAGGTTCAACAAAAACCAGATCAAGAGATTTTGGAGAATCTAAAGATGAAAAATAATGAAATTGTCAAATAGTATTCAAATAAGATTATGATCACTCTTAACAATATTGCGTTGCTTAAAGATGAGTTTTGTGATAAGAGAATTATGGGAAAAGTTATTATAACTCTACCAGAGTGATACGAGTCGAAATTTTCATCTTTTGAAGACTCAAAATATTTAGCCAACATCTCTTTATCAGAGTTAATCAATGCTCATTACACTAAAGAGCAAATAAACAAGAAGAGCATGCTAAAAGAGTCTTTCAAACAAGAAAAGATGGATGTCTTTCTAACAAAGGAAAAAAGAATTTTTGTGATAAGAGAGAGGAACAAGGAAGAGACGAACACCGTGAAAAAGATGGTGGAAAGAGAAAATATTCATCTTGTTCATATTGTTAAAAGACAACTCACTTCAAGGGGTACTACTAATTAGATCAAACAATGGGACTAAGGGTACACCTTGGATAAATTTGAAGAGCAGTTTTTTTATATGACCAAGGTTTTCTTTTTATGTTCATTTTACCATTCATGAAGATTAAGTTTTTCGAGGTTCGTGGCTATGTCTCAACTCACACACATAAGAAGATGTGTTAGACACGAATCCCAAACACGGTTACTTTAGAGAAAATAAAGAATCCTGATAACATATATTGCACACATACCATTTCCCATTTTACTCTTTTTCCCCTTAAATTTTTCATAAACCAATCTGCTGATTAGGCATATGCCAAGATCATGCACTTACTGCTTTTACTCTTAGTAGATAAAGGAAGTTCAAGATTTGAAGAAAAGAGAGCAACTTTAATTGAAAGTGATGGCAACATAGAAAGGTGTGATCCAAATTCAAGCAACTTATACTTGTTTGAGTCATTAATTCATGGCACAAAATTAAGCACTAATATCATCTTTTCAATGGCATTTATTTGCAGGGAAGTGGATGTAGTAGAGACCTTGAAAATGCAAATTGAAGTTCAAAATCTGTTGCATGAACAGCTGAAGGTGTGTTAATGTTATCTCATAGCTATTCCATTTGAGTTTTTTTCTATATGTAAATCCAACACTTACACTCAAATACGAGTAACGACAGGTCATGCTCTTGCAAACACTTTTTACCGGTGTTTTTCTCTTTTGGGGTTCAATAGGTGCAAAAGGAGCTTCAGCTGCAAATACAGCAACAAGGACAGCTCTTGGAAAAGCTTATGGATGAACGTCGTCGCAAATCTGGATCGGCCAATAAGAAAATGTTTCCAAGTGAAAACCCATTTTTATTTTCATCTGAAACTGCCAGCTTCTTCGAAAAATCTGGATCAGCTATGTCCATTACAGATTGTTCAACTCATTCACCCAAACATAAAGCCTCTGAAACTACTGAATCTGAACAATGTCAAAAGCGGCATAGAGGAGAAATCAGCTAAAAACCAACATCCCAAAACAAATAGGAATAAGAATACTTTCTATGTTTTTGTTGAGAGATTTCTAACATGTTGAGAGAAGTCTTTTTAAGTCTTGTCCACCTAGAGTCGCGGACTCCTCAACATGTTTGGTATTGTCCTAAGCCAGGGTTTTGTCTCTTGACTTCGTCAAGGGTGCCAAGGGTCAAGGGTGGCGAAGGGCTCAGAGAGTGAGAGTACCTCGTCAAATTGAACACTCCAGCTCGTGAATCCTACCTCCGGCTCGGGCTCTCGACAAAATCGGGATACAAAACCCCCACCTGTAACAATACTGAACGTGTTGGAAGTTCGCTAGCTCTGGACGGGCAATACTTAGAAGATTTCTCCCAAAAGAGTCAGAAATCCCTCCACAGTTTTCATTATGCTAAAAATCTTTGCAATGACTGAAAACAGTTCCTGCTTTTGTTTAAGTATTTCTGTCAAAAAAAAAAATTTTGATATTTTTGGTCATGTTTGTGATGAGAATTGATAATGTTTAGAACAGATGCAAGACTTCTTTTGTAAGTGTCTTTATTGTAAAGAAATAAATTGTAATTAGGGTGGACAGGACTTTAATATAGGACTATAAATGAATAGAAAGCAATGGATTAGAGAATATTTGAAGAAATGAACAAATATCACAAATGAAAATGATGAAATTCTTGGTCTAATTGATACCAAGAAAAGCATACCAAAGACTTTAGATGGTTTTTCTAGGTATATTTCTATGGAACACAATGTCATTCAATAATCAGAACAAAATCATTTCACTAGAACCACAGCACCTATGTTGTTCCGACTATTCATTTTTTTCTTTCACAATCCATATCTGAGTATGAAATTTTGACCCTTCAAGGATCCTCCAAATACATGAAAAGACTTCAAAAAAATCCAAGCATACATGTATTCAACAATGAGACTTAAATCCGAACAACATACCTCAATGCTACTACATTGAATCGCCTTTTGTTTTCTTCTTCCGTGAACCTTTTATGGCAGCCTTAGTTTTAGCCCATTCTTTCAATGAAGTAGAGTTTCTCATAAATGAACATGTCCCCCCTGTGCTAGTATCTACAGCAAAACCTTTGACTGGTTCAAAGTTGCTTATATTCTCAGCAGCTGGGAGAGAAGTATTGTTACTGCCCTCAAGAGTTTGAGGATTGGTTTTCGGAATACTCTCAACAGAATCTCCTTTTCCAACACCTTCAGTCGTAAATCGGTCCATTTCGTTGGTATAATTTCCATCAGCAGACTGCACCACATCCTCACCAGTGGGCTTTGCAAGCTCTTGTGAAGTAGTAGTGCCAGGCAAAATTTGTGAGATACTAAAGGAATTGCTCTTATCACTTACCAATTGAATCCATGAGGACTTGTGGAGCCATGAAGAACCTCTTCCTGTATTACTCGAAGTCATGCTAGGTTTATTTGGCTGAGCTTCTGCAATCGCATTCGCTATTTCCATTTTGTCTGACATCCCTTCCGAGTTCTCAGGTGTTGACAACTTGTCATTCTTGCTATCAAGAGTGTTGTCCACTTTGGGATCATCAAAAACGTGTTGTTCCTCAGTCGTATCAGCATTTTGAAGAATATTGGAGAGACTGAATGCACTGTCGCCTCTACCTCCAACAAGTGCCTTCCATGAAGACTTTTGAGACCACAAACAACTAGTACTCGACGGTTTGAGACTACAATCTTGTTCAGTCATTTGAGCAATGAGGGGTCCCTTCTCAGCAGGTACAGTGGAGACAGCTTCATTTCCATCCCTTTCTTTGGTAGAAATTAGTTTCATCTTCTTTTTAGGAAGTAAACAGTCTTTCTTCTCTTCGCGCTCATTCTCAGTTGATTGTGTCTCACTCGGTTTAAAATTCTAGGTGTCATAGAAATATGAAGAAATTAGGACCCGATAGTACATATATACATAATCCTAGTAGCATATAAGAAAGCATCTACTCTGCACCAATCAAGAGAGGGTATACCTGTTTTGGTGATACCTTAGCACGCTTTGTGCTTCCTGACAAAGCCTTCCCTTTGTTTTCCATTGACGCCACATTAATTACGAGGTCATCATCAGTTTCATCATCCTCCTCAAAACCTGCTTCAATCTCATCACATTGCGAATTCATTCTCAGTTGAGATGAAAGAGAAGTGATTTCATGTTTATCATCTCTGTTCGGTTTCCTCTTGTTTTCAGCATGCAAAGCATTCTTTTTCTGCAACTTGCTTGCACTCGGAATTGCTCCATCCTTCGAAACTTTGTTTTCACTAAGTCTAGTTTTCTGTGTGTCAAATACGGCAAGAGAATGAAATTAATTACAAGGAGAACAAAACACTAACACACCATGAAATCAAACAGCTTTTTGCAGTAACTAACATCAGATTATACCTCAGTGGAGACATTTTTCGACTCTCTGATCCCAGACATAGCTGTTCGTTTATTTGCATTAGAAACAACATTAATTATGAGATCATCATCATCGTCATCATTTTCCTCCTCATTGGAGGGTGAATCCTCGACTGGTTCAATGAAATCATCTCTTTCCTTTACTATGGCGGGCCTGCTAGTGTTGGAAATATTTTCCCTCTCAAAAAGCTTGTTCATTACTGAGCTCATCAAGCTAAGCTCTTCCTCATTCATGCCATCATTTATTTCCTCATGATGTAGAACTTCTTTTTGTTTCACAGCATTGAAACGACCAGAGTGCTCTGCACAATCACAAAAATGTAGAGGAAAAGCAGGGGCTTCAACACGTTGGAAACTGTATCTATGCTTTCCAGTCCCACTAAATGGCAACAATTTTATCTGCACAACATGAAAGTACCTGTCAGTTGAGCTGGTCGAGTTGGTTTTGGATCGGATTAATTCCACTTTTAAAATTTTCAAGTCATTTTAGCCCTGGTTAGTTTTGAGTTTGGACCATTTCAAATTCAGGTCAATTCATGTTCATGTTGTTTCGGGTTTGGATCATTTCATGTTCGGGTTGTTTTGGTTTAGGGTCATTTGAGTTTGCCAATCAAATTATTACCAGTTTGGATCACTTTGGATTTTTGTCATTTTGGGCTACTTGTTAAAGTCAATTCGGATTTGGGTTGGATGGTTTCAAATGTAAATGAGACACCGGTGCTTACAAGCTACTCAAACTCAACACAAATATAACTCGAACTCAATTTGGTAATTATCGAGCTGAACTGGAGCTCAAGCAGTTTGAGCTATCAATCGAGCCAAACTATCAAGCTTGTTTTATTGTCATTAATATATATTATTAACTCTAAGCTTAATTATCAAGCCGAGCTCGAGCTTCAATACATATGAGCTAAGAAAAGCTTGAGTTCAAGTTTGAGTATGAAATTTGATAAATGACCTTAATCAAGCTCAAGTAACTTGAATATATCTCAAGCGGAGCTCAAGCTTAAAAATAGATGCTCAATCGAACCCAAGCCAAGTATCAAGCTCTAAATTCCGAGTAGAGCTTGAGCTCCCGGGCTCGGCTTGATTTCACCCCTAGTTCAGTTGACTTTTTATTATCAAATTGGGTTTGGATTCAGGTAATTATGGTTAGAATTATCCGGTTCCATATAAGTCTCTAATGACATCTATGGTTTCAGCTGAAGCTAAACAATTCCCTATACCATAACAAAGAACAATGTTACTTGAATTTGGGACTGGTATATATCCAACACAAGGAAATGGGAATGTTTAATTTTTTACAATTTACACACACATATATAGGAGCAACAACACAAACAACCGACTTGAGATAGCAATTTGCAATACAAAATTGAAATTTTAAGTGAAAAAGAAACCTAACCTTTGATAATCTAGGAAAGAAGATCCGAAGCTGGTTGTTTTGAGAAACCTGAACTTTGTTTTTGCTATTGTTGCTATCTGAAGAAGAAGGCTTAGCTTGATGGTTTCCTTCATTAGCTTCATCTTCAGCTTCTGCCTCAGCCCATTCCCGTTTCAGGCGAGTAAGAAAGTGTTCTTTAGCCTTTTCAAGCTTCAACTTGCCGCCTTTCCAAGCGCACCCATTATACTGTATTAATTTTCAAAAACAAATCAAACCATAAATTTCTAAAGCAGTAACCCTAAACATACAGTGTTCAAAGATTTCCCACCGTGCTAAATAGCTTGGAGATGGAGTTTGAGGTAGATGGGAGGATATCGACGTATGCGAAACTGCGACCTTTGGTCCTTACGATGTCCACTCCTTCCACCATTCCCACGGCGGAGAATATCTTCCGCAGATCATCGCTGTTAACGCTTTGCCCCAAACCTCCAACATGTATTCTTGTTCTAGTTGTGGCTGTGGGATCGGCCGCCATTGCCGGTCTCTGTGATTCTATTTCACAGTTTTGCCTTACTAAAGACTAAAGGACTTACTTTTGGGTATTTCGGAACCTTTCGGGTTTGGGCTCTTTAAAGTTTGGGCTTTACAAATTACGATCCATTCATACGTACAAAATCTGAGTATAATTTATAATTGTATAATGGTTTAATATTTTTTTTGGCCCTTGTACTATAGTGAAATTCTCACTTTGACCCTTTAACTATTTTTCCGGTCACTTTGCCCCCTCTACTTTCATTCTATCCATTACAGTAGTCCCTTGACCATTTTCGTTAAAAAAAAAATCTCACATGTTCGCCCTTTGAAAATAGGCTTAATACATGTTTTTGCCCCTGTACTATAGTGAAATTCTCACTTTAACCCTTTTATTATTGTCCACGTGTTCACATTTAATTAGCTTTAATAGCCACGTATTTTTTTAATGGAAATAATCAAGAGGCTAACATGATGGATGAAACGAAAATAGAAGAGATAAAGTGACCTAAAATAATATTGAAATGAGAAATTCACTATAGTACAAGGACCGAAATAGGTATTAAGCCTTGCATAATTTATTTATTATATTTCATGCCATATTTTTTATATGAGGAAACTCGAGGTGTGTCAACTAAAAATTCTAACACAAATCTTTTATCACTACATCTGTGGTTCTGTTGATATTTTATGTCATATTTATTTAAATTGTATTTATATATATTAATTTTTTAGTAAATTAAATATTTAATTATTTATAAGATGATTGTGTTGATAGGAACATACTTACATTACACATGCATACATTTAAAGAGAGTTGCTCAAAAAAGACATATCAGTTACTCCTTGAATGCTCGAACCTTAACCACTAGATCAACCACCGGAGATGGAAGTGTAAATTTAAGTGTAGCAAAAGAAAAAACAAGAAATAAAGCCCCCACGACGATTAAATAACATCATCATTTTGCAAGCTCTGCACTTTAATATGCATTCTGAATAAAATTTCGATAACAAGCAAGGCTTACAGCACAATTCTACAACAAATCCTATTAAACTACTCATATGGGCAGCTCTTGAGTGGAAAAGCCAAATCTAGAACAAATATAATCCCTACTTACAGATTTCGATCAAGCCAAACCGAAGTCTAGATAAATCAAATATGTTCACATGATGCATTCACAAAAATGGGCTCCTGCTGCTGGTTCTTTTTCCGAATCCTGTCAAGGATCACGGTACGTCAAATGAATGAAATCAAATTGTTGTTGTCTGGAATCAGTTGAATTACTATAAACTCATTATGTGCTAGTCCTAGTCCTAACAGACTCAAGCAAGTGGTTCACTTGTTGGGTCTGTAGTTGGAACACTTGTTTCTTGGTTATCTGGTGTTAGAGATGGTACATCTGCCAATGGTTTATCTGTTGGTGTTGCGTCTGCTGGTTTGTCATTGGTAGACTTTGTTGGATTACTTTCTACTGAAGCAGTCGTATGTTGATTGCCTGATGAGGAAATAGCAGCTTTATCATCTGAACCAGGTTCACTTGCTCCTGATATGGGTGGTGGTGCACCTGTTGCCGCTGCAGCAGGTGCACCAGGAGGTGGTGCTCCTATCGCTTTGCCTGTTGTTGCAGTTGATGCATCAGGAGGTGGTGCTCCTATAGATGTGTGTGGTGTTGCATCTTGTGCACCATGAGGTGGTGATCCTATTGGTGTCCCTGATGCTACAGCAGGTGCACCAGGAGGTGGTGCTCCAATTGGCTTTCCTAGTGTTGCAGCTGGTGCATTGGGAGGTGGTGCTCCTATTGGCGTGCTTGGTGTTGCGGCCGGTGCACCAGGAGGTGGCATTCCTATTGATGTGCTTGGTGCTGCAGCTGGTGCACCAGGAGTTGATGCTGCTATCGGTGTGCCAGAGGTTGCAGCTGGTGCTCCAATTGACATTCCTGGTGTTGCTGCTGGTGCTCCTATTGGTGAGCCTTGTCTTGCATCGGGTGCAGCGGAACATGGTGCTTCAGTTGGCGTGCTTTGTTTTCCGGCCGGTGCACTGGTAGGTGGTGCTCCTACTGGCATGCCTGTTGTTGCAGCTGGCGCAGCAGGAGGTGGTGAACCTATTGGCGTACCTGGTCTTGCAGCCGGTGCACCAGGAGGTGGTGCTTCTATTGGCTTGCCAGGTGTTGCATCTGGTGCATCAGGAGCTGGTGCTCTTGTTGTCATGCCTGATGTTTCTGCTGGAGGTGATGCTCCTTTTGTTGTGCCTTTCTTTGCTGCTGGAGGTGGTGCTCCTGTCGCCATGCCTGGAGTTGCAGCTGATGCATCAGTAGGTGGTCCTCTTGATGGCGTTGCTGATGTTTCAGCTTGAGTGCCAGGTGGTGGTGCTTCTATAGGTGTGCCTGGTGCTGCAGCTGCTGCACTGGAAGGAGTTGCTCCAATTGGCATGTCTGGTGTTGCAACTGATGTACTGGGAGGTGGTGCTCCTATTGGCATGCCTGGTGTTCCAGCTGATGTACCAGGAGATGGTTCGCCTATTGCCATGCCTGGTGTTGCAGCTGGTATGCCAGGAGGTGGTGCTCCTATTGCCATGCCTGGTGTTGCAGTTGGTGTGTCAGGAGGTGGTGCTCCTACTGGTGTGCCTGGTGTTGCAGCTGCTGTGCCAGGAGGTGGTGCTCCTATTGGCATGCCCGATGTTGCAGCTGTTGCACCTGGAGATGGCGCTCCTATTGGTGTGCCTTGTGTTGCAGCTGGTGCACTTGGAGTTGGTGCTCCTATTGGAGTGCCTGGTACTGCAGCTGATGCACTGGGAGGTGGTGCACCTATTGGTGCTCCAATTGGTCCACTAGGACGTGGTCCTTCTATTGCCAATGGTGTGCTCGATTGTTGCTGGGAAGTCTGTGTTGCAGGAGCAGGATTTTTCTTAATAACAATTGAAGAAGAGAGTGCTGACATCCCAGGAGGAAAGATTTCAATAGGTGGTTTCTTCCCTGTTTCTGACAAACTCGAAAGTTTCGGCTCAAGAGCAGCCAGAAATGCAGCAGTAGCATCTGTCTTTGCCGTTGGAATGTGATCCACCTCCTTCTGTAACACTTTGTTCCAAGCCTCAACCAGGTTCTTCAATGTTGATCGTCCATGAGCCTGAAACAAATTTTAGACTGGTCAGGAAATGCAAGAAATATGGTTCGGATGAGTAACAAATTGTCGACATGAACCACGTCATACATGTGCATGTAAAACGGCCTCTGCAAGCATCCCAGTATCCTGCCATGCCTTTTCCATATGAGCATTATCTCCCAATAATGCAGCTGCAAACGCTGCTTCCCGTCCCAATCCGAGTGATATCAAGTTAGTTCCTAAACCCTGCAATAACATAGAATATCTTTACCAAACAGTGATCAAATCAAGAACGCCAAGTGCAAAGATGATAATGGTAAACTGAATATTCTCCGTGACAATGATTACTTAAATCAAAAATCAAACAGAAAAATTAGTAAACTCATTCGAACTATTACAGTACTGCTAAAGACCTTTCTCATAAGTGAAAACTAAAACTAGAAAATTGCTTTAAACAAGGATATGGATATAAAATTGTTGCATCGACTCTTCATTTTTCTTAAAGTATCCATGTCTACAACCTGCAGTTGACACATTCAGACATGATTATGGATTATGGTCCTCAAAGGACACTCCAAATACATGAAAAAGACAGAAAAAGTAAACATACCTGTGTTGGACACATACCTATGTCCGACATTCACACCCGATCCTAAATAACATAGGAGATATATATTTGGATAGCAAGAAAGTATTAGAAATATCACCAACTTACACTCAAGCGTGTCAACTCTCCATGATTTGCAAGGCGAAGAGCCAGTCCTCTTAACTCATGCCCCGGTAAAGCTCCTTTCACTGAACCTGCAGTAGCTAACCTTTTAAGAGCTTCACGAGCAATGTCAACCTGGGCAGTAGCATCAGCTGCATCAATAAGGTCCAAAAACTCCTTTGCGAATTTTACTATGCCTTGAACAGCCTCAACCAAATTTTCCTTCTTAGCTGTTAGATTAAGGATATCATTCTTATCAAGCCCTGGCTTATCTTGTCCCATGTCCCTGCTGTTGCTCATTTTAAGAAGACACTGAAGAGCTCGTTTCAAATCATTACTCTTCATGGCTAAATCAAACTCTAACCTGTAAACATAGAATAGCAATGTAATTGAAAAAACATGGATAAGAATGCAATGCAAGAATAATATGTGGTTCTTGGTGAACTCTAATTGGCACAAACATGGATGATGGCTTAATATGTGTATCGAGATTGATTATCTAATCTAAACTCTAACTGGTACAGCCCTTCCACCATCAACTTCCTTCCCTACATTTTTTAGCAAGCAGCGGCATTCCTGCAGGTTAATTTACAGATAGCCACATGAAACGATAGCAAATATGAAAGCAAGAATGCAAAGGCATGTGAGTATGTGAAAGGGAGAGAAAACCTTAACATTGAAAATTACTATGACTGAAATAAAAGCTCATTTCAAATTTGAAATTGAAAAAAAAAAAAAAAAAAAAAAACATAATAACCATAAAAGAAATCAAATACAAAACAGGGAAGGCAAACCTCTTAGATATGCCAGGTAAATGAAGTGCTTCATTCGCATAGCCCATTCCAAGCAAAAATTGTGCTAAATCATCATGATGTTCCCTGGCAAGCCGAATTGCCCTGCAAAGGAAAATAATGAGATTGCACAAAATTGGTCTCATTTGAAATATAAAAGAAAGCTATACCATTTCACTGCACTAACAGCATCTCCATAAGCAGCGAGACACCGACAACGAATTCCTGGATGGCTTAGGGACAAGGCATGCACGGTCATGTACCTATAAAAGTAAAGTAATGAATGCTTTAGCAAGACATTAAATATCTCAGAGTTGCAGGACAAGCTACCTATCAATGAGCCAAAGAACTCCATCTCTCACGCCAACCACAATTACTGGTCCGACTGGTCGCTTTTGCTCAGTTGGAAAACGAGTAACTGCTACTGAGACCCCTCCACCACCAACAGCTATCTCATTAACCTTTCTTTCTTCCATGTCATCCCCACCAACTTTAAATTTCTTTGGCAACGACAGGAAATGTGGCACAGAAGGAGCATGTTGGAAAGAAGCTAGTCGAACCACCTGACAAGCAAAAACATAGATACAAAATAAAGAACCTTAATCAAATTGTAGACATTAAGGCATAGCATACTGAATAATCCACTATCTTGAGACCATAAGAGATAATTAATTACAGCAATAAGAAGTCAACTGAGTGCTAGCTATTAGAGTGTATTTCCTGTAATTTGTTCTTTTGACTAGCTTGGAATATCTTTAGCATGACAGAGCATCGTTGTCAAAGGTGCATGGTGCAGACTACATGCTAGAACCCTTACAACGGCAAAGGGGGAAGGTGCAAAAAGGTGCTTGCCCGAGTGAAGTAAGGTGCTCATTTCTAAGAATAATAATATATTGTATTTAAAATATCTAAAATGCTAAAATCCAAAAGTATATGATTTTTTTAATAAACATTAAATATTGTACAACATTACACAGCTTAATGTTCCAAAGATCAAGAAGTATCACAACTAACATCGTCAAACAAAGTTCCAAGTTTTCTTCACTTCCATTTACAACAAGAAAAAGAACCTAAAGAAACCAAAGGACAAATTAAGTCAAGCATAATTTTCTGCACCTTTTGACTTTAAAACATGTACCCAGGCGCAAAAAGCATGTGCCTAATTAAAGTTGCCTCATCTGAAGGCTTGTTCATGTTGTGCCATAGTGCCTCTGCATGTGCCTTGACAACATTGACAGGGAGTGTGCAAAGCACAACCTACACTAATGACAACCAACAGAAAATTTACAAACAAGTTATATAAGAATTCTGACCTGTAACATAGGTGGTCTCAGTGTTATTTTTTCTTCTTTAGCAGTTTGGGGACCATCTACATTGATTAGAGCCAACTCTCCATGACCAGCAAGTGCTCTTGCCTGTGCCTCTCTTAGCTTCATCTCTTCTTTTCTCTTTCTTGTTTCTATGTCAATGGGTGCAACTCCAGCATCCACAAAAACACATCTGAAAAATGCAGCATATTAGATACGCACTGCAAAACTACTACTCTGCCCGTGTAGCATTCAGGGGGGGGAGAGAGTATTAGGCCTTAGGGCATCAACCAGAAAGAAATGGAGCTTTATGAATAATTTTCAGTGCTTTGACTGACATAAATGCTTGAAATTGGCATCAATTTCATTATATTGCTCAAAGAAGGAAATAAGGGGATAATTATCCAGCAAAGAATGTAAATCTCAACTGAAATAAGTAACTTTCCACAAACTTCCAACTTAATATAAACAAAATTTTTGAAAAAGGAACCATATCTTACTCGATAGTAGTTGGTGTAGCCACAAACAATTGTCTCCGCTGCCAAACTGCTCCAGTGGCATGACTAATTGCAACATCTCCAAGGTATCTATACTGGGGGCGCAATGTAGAGATGACAATATAACGCTGATAAGCAAGAGCACAGTACTCAACGGTTTGGTCCCATGCAGTCCACTCTGGCTGAGGGAGAAAACTACCTACTGGTTGACAAGTTTCCCAACTGTACATTATCACTTCAATAATTATTATGTTAAAGAAAAAGAAATGGCATTCTATCTTTGTCAACTTATGGTAAAACTAAAATATGCATAAAAATGAAGTGGATATTAGGCAACATAAATATCTCAAAGAAATTCCTTCAGGACTAAGGGTAACAGAAAATTTGGAACTAAACATACAATACATATACAAAGGCTGGTTCAGGAGTTCAAGTTAAACAAGACTTCTAGGTAGTCGATTCGGGAGTCTTGTTCAAGTGGTGTTATCCCACATCTATTATGGGTTTTCTAGCATTTTATATTAAAGCTGGGCCCTCCATCCAATACCGATCGATTTTAAGTTGGATGCTTTAACGTGGGATTAGATTCCAAATTATATTATGTTGTTCTTCCTGCCTGACAGCATACGAGGTCAACAACCCTAGGTGAGGTTGTCGACATGTGGGCAATGTTAGCAATTGCGCATGATTAGCCTACATAACCACCCAACAAGGCACTCCACTCTATGAATCGCCATCTCCTCAGATACTCAGGCTCACAGAAGAAAAACCCCACCAAAAACAATATCAGATATGTTGAGGTCCAACTCATGGTCCTCAACAAGTTATAAGTCAAGGGCAATGTTAGCAATTGCACATAATTAGCCTATTCAAGCGCTCAACAAGTTATTTTCAAAGACTCAGTTTAATTCGTTGTTTTGTGAAGTTTGTGAGTATGCTAAATATAGTAGGAACTCTTATCCTTTGAGAAATAACAGAAGTATCATTCCTTTTATTAGTATTCACTTTGATGTTTGGGGACCAACTCGGCATACCTCATTGTCTAGTAATCGATGGTTTGTTATCTTTATTAATTGTTGTACTTGAATATATTTATTGAAGTCGAAAAGTGATGTGTTTGTATACTTTCAATCTTTTCATAAAATGATGTATACTCAATTTGATGCTAAAATACAGTTTTTTTTTTAAATTGATAATGGTACAAAGTACAACTTTGATGACTATTTGGAGTGTTTTGGGATAATTCATTAAACTAGTTGTCCAAGAACTAGTGCTCAAAATGGATTAGGGGAAAGGAAGAACCGGCATTTGCTTGAGGGAGTCAGATCTCTCATCTTCACTATAAATCTGCCGAAACCTTATAAATAGAATGCCTCTAAAGGCCCTTGATTACAAAAGTCCCATTGAAATCTTAAAAGGTAAAAACGAATATATTATTCCAAGAGTGTTTGGATATATTTGTTATGTTCATGATCGGAAAGCTGAAAAGTTAGACCCACGAGCACTTAAATGTGTGTTCATTGAGTATTCTCCAACATAAAAAGGATACAAGTGCTATCGGCCTCCTTCACGACAAGTCTTTGTAAGTATGAATGTCACTTTCAAAGAAACTAAGGCTTACTATGATCTACACAAATCACCTCTTTAGGGGGAGAATGATAGAGAAGAAGTGATACCTAGCTCAGTAACCTTGGAAGAACTTGTCCCAAGAGAAAGAATGGAGTACCAAACTCCAGAAATGGAGATTGATGTTGAGGGGGAGATTGTTGGGTGATTCGATAGACCGGATTTGAAGATGTATTCAAGGAGGCATGGAACAAAAAAGGTCATCATGCAACCTACTATGCGCCAAGAATCTTCTTCTTCTGGTGATTTACCCTCAAATCTCAATAAAAAAAACCCTATATGGGATAAAACAGTCTCCTAGAACATGGTTTGACAGATTCAATAAAGTCATGATCTCTTTTGGCTATCGGCAGAGTGATGCGGACCATACCCTTTCTATAAGACATCATAAAGATAAGATCGTCGTTCTTATTGTTTGTGTTGATGATATATATAGTGGTAACAGGAAATGACGAGGAAAAAATTGTTCAACTGAAGCAACGATTGACTCAAGAATTTGAAATAAAAAATCTAGGGAAATTGCAGTACTCCTTGGTAATTGAAGTTTGCCTGATCAAATAAAGGAATCTTCATCTCCTAAAACAGATACATCTTTGATCTCTTGACAGAAACGGGCATGGTGGGTTGCAAACTTGCAAAGTCACCCATGGAGAGCATCATAAGTTGCAAGTTGGGATCAGAGAAACAGTGGATAGAGGTATCAAAGATTAGTGGCGAATTTGATTTATTTCTCACAAACTAGACCAGACATAGCATATAGCATACTCGATTAGTGTGATGAGTCAATTTATGCATGATACTTGAGAACCTCATATGCAGGCTGTCTTTCACATACTATGCTACTAAAAATCTACTCCAGAAAAGAGACTTTTCTTCTCTAAAAATGGTCACCAGGTGTAAATTGGGCTGGATTTTTAAACAATCAAAGGTCTACAACTGGTTATTGCACACTTGTGGAGGGAAATTTAGTCACTTGGAGAAGTAAAAAGCAAAACGTAGTTGCTCGATCGAGTGTTGAGGCAAAATACAAGGTTATGGCTCAAGGTGTTTGTGAGCTTATTTGGCTACAGAAGGTGTTGGAGGAGTTGAAACTGTCAAGTAAAGGAAAATTACTATTGCACTGTGATAATAAGGCTGCAGTAAGCATAGCTCAAAACTCAGTCCAACATGATCGAACAAAACAAATTGACATAGATCGCCACTTCATCAGAGAAAAATTGAGCTCAATCTCTTAGACTTAGTTCATGTGACATCAGACAAGCAGTTCACTAAAGGATTAAGTAATTGAACCTGATTTGCAAGTTGAGTATATGTAGTATCTATGCACCAGCTTCAAGGGGAGTGTTGACAACTTTAAATACTAGCTGACGACAGCAATATTGATAGCCATGAGATTCTTTCAATCTCTGTAAATTAGAGATTAGATATACTTGATATTAGGGATTGTATATTATTTCTTGCCTTATTTTTTTCTCTTTGTATAAAAACTTATGTAATCATCTTTTTTAGTATGAGTGGAAATTATTCAAATCCCTACAAAATTAGTCTCTCAAATATCTTAATTCAACGCTTTATGCTTGGAACCCAACCAAAAGTTGTACTATTATACCAGACAAAATCATGTTACTGGCATACAGGAATGATAATAACTATTTTCACCTGAAAAACTGAAAGTTTTGAGTCGCTGCATCAGCAGTAGATCTCTGAGAAGAAAACCCATCATCATAAGAACCAAATCCCGACACCGGCATAGACTGAATTGTTGATATAGTTGTTGCAGAACCAAGGGTAGCCCTGCGAGATGTTCGATAGGCAATACCAAATAGTGCCCCTCCATACAGGCCAACGACCTAGTAGAGAAATTTGCAAGTTATGATAGGAGTCTAACCTTGTGCTGTGCAGCAAAACTGGAGTGTTCTGAGAAACACATCCAAATCTAACAATACGAAATCTTTCAGTGCTGTTTAATGCTGGAAGTATAGATTCTTTCAGCAAGTCATTGAAATTTCCAGAAATAGTCGGCAGCAGCAAAGAATCTATCCAGTTATTTTTCACAGATAATAAACACAACTAGCATGATCAGAATTTCTCCCCTAGTTAAAAGAAAAAAAAATGATTTGTTGAAAGAAAACATAATTTGTATAAAAATTTTGTTACATACACATTGGCGCTAAGAATCATCTCTCATATTTGAAGAACCAATGCATCCTGAATGAATCAAATTCTACCGAAATGAAGTAACAGATACATTACGCAAGGAGATTAAAATACCGGTTCATTGCGACTACCTATGGACCTCATTAATATGTTTGATGTTCCATCATCTAGCAAAATGCGGACTTGAACATTAGCAGAAGCAGAATTAGCAGCTGCTGCTGCTGCTGCCTGAGCTGCAGCTGCAGCTGCTTCTTTAGCTTTTCTTGATGAACTTCCTTTGGGAATAATGGGCATTCTAGGAGGTAATGTAGACTCTAATATAGCAAATCTGTCACAACATGTATCCCAAGCCAGAAGCCTTGCACTCCCTGAATCAACAATGGACCAATTGCTAACCTTGTAGATTGAGAAATAAGGAATATCAGGCCACACAATAGCAACATACCTGCACGGAAGTTCTTCACTAAGATGACGTCTCACTATAAACAGTATGATTAAAGGGCTGCATATTCCAGCTGAAATATCTCTCTACACTCATAACATGTGTGTATGCACAAGGCAAAGTAGGATGTATTTATAGTTGACTGGGACAAGGGCATAGTGTTCTATTTTTCTTTTCCAGGCTGGGAGGAGAGAAGAACAGGAAACAATTGTCCAAACTGGAGATGAAATAGCATGTAAACAGACCTCAAAGTTTAAGGCATGTCCGCATCCAAAATCATCTACTACACTTATCGTTGAAACGGGCACTCAGTAAAGAAACAACAAATCAACAATCAAATCGAAACAAAAGTAAAGAGTACTTACTTTCCAGAACTGCTTACTGAAAGAACTGAATATGAATCATGAGGAACAGGTGCATTAATGCGCTTTCTAGTCTGAGTCACATGCAATGGTTCAGGTGGATCTCCCTTTAAATTTCCTGTTTCAGATAAAGAGCTATTATTTCCAAGCGATGGATCCGTTGTGTTGGACAAATGAAAGTTTAATAGCTTCAGCTCCTTGGCAAGAATGCAGACAGCAGAAAGGTTTCGACTTTCGGCTGACATTAGGAGAGGAGTAACAGGAGGAAGAGATCCTGGATCAAATTCACTGACAATAACACCAACATTGGTCCCAGTAGCAACAAGATGAGGTTGTAAAGGATGTGCAACCATGCAATAAACCTGCAGTAGAAACTTATAATAGTCAAAACAGATACCTTTGGAAAGATATTCGGAGGTGAGGAGGAAGAACAAAGGAAAAGAAACATCATACTAAGTGAAAAGAATGACAATCATATAAAGGCCAATTTCATTCAAGGGAAAAGAATAGATATAACATTTAATTTCTTCATAGAGTAAGTAGATGATATGTTAATGCTTCTAGTGCTATAGTTTCTGAATTATCAGAGATAATCACAAGGAATTTTAACACATCTGCACAAGCCTAGTCTAGCTACCGAAGGTTATATCAATGGGGATCCAACACATTCCTCTATACCCTTAATTGGGATCTAGTACAAGCAAATAGAAATTAGTAAATTACCCAAAGCGCTTGACTATTTTTGTTATCTATGTAAATTTCTTTCCTCTATAGCTTATTAGATTACTAATTAGGGCTTCAGTGATATTGACACTCAACATAACATTAAGAACACATAACATTGAACTAAACCTAAAACTTAAGTTTTACGAAAAAAATCCCAACCAATGGAGGTCCTAAGATCACAACTACAAAAATATCTACATACCCTGAGTTTCTTATGCGTTGCAACAAGAAGAGGAGGAATAAGTGAATACAGATCACACAATGGTCTTGTAAGTGCTGAAAAAGTTGGGTGCTCAATAGCCCTGCAAAAAAGTATGATATCCTTGAAATAACTAAACAAATAATACTGCCTTGAATTGTCATTATTTATAGCATTTAGCCCCCACCAGTATACTGTAACAACAAGAGCCGCAGTAGAGTGGAAAAAAAAAAAAGAAGACATGAATCTATTAAGTGGGTACCATTGAGAAAACCAAAAACTTAGTGTACCATATATATGAATCTTTAACACAAGTCAAAATATCAAGGTTCGGAGCTCGAGGATGACGCCAAGATGCCACACTATGACAGGCAAGCTTTGGAACAGGTTTCAGTCGACGTAACTCCTGTAGCAGAGAAGTTAACAGGAATGAGAAGAGAAAACATGGCAACTCTTTACCATGGAGATTTCGGTTAGAGGACTGCTATTCACAACTATTAAAACTTCTCAAGTTACAGTATAAAACCTTAAATTTGTTTGTATCCCATATAGCCAATGTCTTGTCTGCACCGATTGTAATAAGTTGAGGACTGCCTCCAATCACTCTGTTAAGCTCAATAGCAACAACTCCACCGTCGTGTGCCTATTTGATATCATATAGATATGAAAAGTTTCCCATGGAAGGTGCATCCAGAAAAGATGCACACAAAATAGGTACCAAAAGTTTTAAGTGAATACATAAAATATATATAGATTGAAGAATTTTTTTAAGGAAGGAAAAAGTAACCCTATAAGCAACATTTATTATTATAGAGAATTAACATTCCAGCAGTTCACAAGGAGAGAACAGAAACCTATACAATCCAAAAAAAACACCTTATTCTTAATCGGTACGCCTACGCGAGCCTGTACTTGCACGTTAGAGCTAGACAATAAAAGTGCTTCAATCCCTCTCAGGTGAGGCGCAAGCTTGGTTCCATTCATGTTCAGGATTCGTCTATCCTCCCAACAATATCAGTATAAACATAAATTTTTTTAATATGATACAAGAAATTTATTTAATTTCTTTTTTTTTTCATTCTCATTTGATGTACCCTAAAGGATCAAACTCTATTTCCCATTTTTGAGTATTTAACAAAAAAGTTAGGATCATAAGGAAATCAGGCATATCGGCCGATAAAAAGAATTTCATATTTTATATACACATACACACACATACACACATACACACATACACACATACACACATACATACCATACCATACGATACATAATTCTTTTTTTGACAACTTTAATTGAGGTTGGCTCTTAATGTCCATTAGAATGCTATTCCTTTCAGATTTTTTAAATTAATGAATGATTAATTTCTAGTGTTGATTATTAACATTTAAGTAGGTGAGTCAATAATTAAAGATGGAGGCACCTTCATGCTTAGCTTGGCTACAAGATCTCGCACACCATGACCATGGTGTGTTTCGAGTGCATTCCAAATTATAAGTAAACCATCACTACCACCTGAAATAAGAAGTGCCTGCAATTGAAATTTTTTAAAAAAAAAATTACAGGATAAATATATATTGCATGATAATAAAAAAATTATATTCAACCAAACTTCCGATATACAAGATCGAAGGCAAAACAATATATATTTATTGCTTGATAATGGAAAATATTGCATGATAGTGAGAAATCATATTCAACCACACTATAGCTCCAATATCAATGTTACAAGCTAATTTGAAATTATTTAGTAACCAAATTTTAGAGAAGATAGAAAATAGAAAAGAATGTGTTTAATTCATTTTATATGATATGTGTAACTATTATATAATATCTTTAAACATGAAATTACATATTGGCTTGTAACACAATAGAGACTCAATTTATTTAAATATCCTCAAAAAAACTTGAAAGATCTCAAAGCAATAATCTGATACTAATGAGAATAACACCAATGCAAAATTTAAATGTTTCGATACTTCTTTTTAACCTGTGGATAAAAATTAAACCATTGCTAAATGCTATTAAAGCATTTCTTTTACCAATCTTGCCTATTTCTCTTTCTCCATTTCATCCGTTCAAAACATAGTTAATCTCTTTCTCTACCAAGAATTCCATTATTTTCAATGTTTTAGATCCACCACCAAATGAGTCAATCTTCATATTGGCAACCACCCATACTTTGAAAAGCCAAAGATATGAGTGTCAGAAAGTTGATACCGAAAATAAGAACATTTAAGGCACCGAAAGTTGGGTTGAAATCTGGCATGGGATAATTGCAATTTTGGTCCCTAATTGTATAGGGACTTTGCAAGTTGATCCCTGAACCTCAACTATAAATAAGCCTAACCATTTCTCGTTTTCTTCATCCCACATTTTTCATTCTCTACTTAAGGCATTGTTCTCTCTCCTTATTTATAAATTTTCACTTGTATTTTGGAGTGAAATATATTTGGTAGTGCCCGAGGATGTAGGCAAAATTTGCTGAACCTCGTTAAAATTCTGGTGTTCTTTATTGTTTATTTTGCATATTTTGTGAGTGTGATTGTAGTGATTTATTGTGTTCGATAGAGGGATATTCTGGCTAGAAAAGACCTGGTACTTAAGTAATCCTCGTGATCCACCTCTCTTTTCTGGAAATTGAATTTAGTGTGATTTTTCAGTACAATAATTTTACTCTTTTACACGCTTCCGTGCAACAATTGGTATCAGAGCTAGATTCGTACTTGGGGAATACGACCGTTTACGATACTATTTGCGTATACGGTATTATTCATCCACGGCACTATTCACGTGAAGCGATCGCTTCACGTATCGATGGTTGGGATTGAGAAAAAAATGGCGTAAGCATCATCATCAAAGAAAGACTCATCGTGACCAATGCAAAATTTGAAGTAGAGAAATTTGATGGTACCAATAATTTTGGTATGTGGCAATGTGAGATCCTGGATGTCTTATGTCAGCAAGAGTTGGATATAGCCCTTGAAGAAAAACCTGACAAGATGAATGACAAGGAGTGGGCCAAGATCAATAGACAGGCGTATGGTACAATCTGCTCATGTTTGGCCAAAGAGCAGAAGTACTCTGTCATGAGAGAGACATCAGCGAAGAAGTTATGGGATACACTAGAAGAAAAGTTTCTAACGAAAAGTCTTGAAAATAGGCTTTATATGAAAAAGAAACTTTATCGATTACGTATGCACCCGGTATGTCGATGAATGACCATGTGAACTCATTCAATAAAATTTTAGCAGACTTGCTAAATTTGGATGAGAATTTTGAAGATGAAGACAAGGCATTATTGTTGTTGAATTTCCTTCCTGATGAATATGATCATCTTACCACCACATTGCTTCATGGGAAGGACACGATCACATTGATGTAGTCTGTAGTATATTGTATAGATCTGAGACTCGAAAGAAAGATAAAAGAGATCAAAGAGATACAATTGTAGAAGTCTTAACAGTAAGAGGCCGTTCACACAGCAACAAACCTGGTAGAAAGAGTAAGTCTAAAGGGAGACCTGCCAAAGATTAATGTGCTTTTTGTCGTGAGAAAGGGCATTTGAAAAATAATTGTCCTAAGTTACAAAAGGGCAAAGTTATTTCTGATGCATGTGTAGCGGAGCATGATGAAGAGTCAGACTTTAGCTTGGTTGGCATGGCAATGGCATGTCATATGGATGAGTGGATTTTGGATTCGAGATGTACTTACCATATGTGTCCTAATAAGGACTGGTTTTCTAGTCTTAAAGAACTAAAAGGTGGAGTTGTTTTTATGGGCAATGACAGTGCTTGTAAGACAATGGGAGTGGGTACAATCCAATTGAAGAATCATGACGGCTCAATCCAAGTCTTGACAGATGTTCGCTACGTACATAGCTTGAAGAAAAATCTTATCTCATTAGGGGTCCTAAAATCTAAAGGGCTCACAATCACTTTAAGAGATGGATTACTAAAGGTAGTAGTTGGGGTATTGACGGTGATGAAAGGCACAAGAAGGAATAACTTGTACTATTTAAATGGAAGTACAGTTATTGGATCAACATCAACAGTTTCTGCGAAAGATGCAGATTTAGAGGCTACCAGGTTATGGCATATGCGATTGAGACATGCTGGTGAAAAAGCTTTGCAGACTTTGGCGAAGTAAGGCTTGTTGAAAGGTGCAAATTCTTGTAAATTGGAATTCTGTGAACATTATGTTCTGGGCAAGCGGACGAGGGTAAAATTTGGTTCAGCAATTCACAATACGAAAGAAATTCTGGACTACGTTCACAGTGATGTGTGAGGACCTACCAAAGTGGCTTCTTTTGGTGGTATGCACTATTTTGTTACTTTTGTTAATGATTATTCAAGAAAAGTATGGGTGTATCTAATGAAAAGAAAAAGTGAAGTTTTGGATGCATTTCTAAAATGGAAGAAGATGTTGGAGACTCAGACTGGTCGAAAGGTCAAACGACTTCGATCAGACAATGGTACTGAGTACAAAAATGATCCATTTCTACAAGTATGTCAAGATGAGGGCATTGTGCGACACTTCACTGTTCGGGATACACCATAACAGAATGGGGTGGCAGAACGTATGAATCGGGCTATACTGAAGAAAGTTCGATGTATGTTGTCCAATGCTGGATTGGGCAAAGAATTTTGGGTTGAGGCAGTTACATATGCGTGCCATCTAATTAACCGTTTGCCATCAGCTGCAATAAATGGAAAAACTCCAATAGAGATGTGGACTGGTAAATCTACTACTGATTATGATTCTTTACATGTTTTTGGTTCCACTGCATATTATCATGTAAAAGAATCCAAGTTAGACCCAAGAGCAAAGAAAGCATTATTCTTAGGTATAACTGGTGGAGTAAAAGGATACCATCTTTGGTGCCCTGATACAAGGAAAATTGTTTTCAGTAAGAATGTGACTTTTGATGAATCAACCATGTTAAAGTACAAGTATTCAAAAAGGATGACAAAACCAGTAGTTTTTTGCAGCAGGCGGAGCTTGAAAAGGTTAATGATGATCCAGCTAATATTGGAGGGACAAATGATGAAGAAGTTTCGACCCAAGAACTTCTACAGCAACAAGATTCAATTGCATATAGGAGGCCAAGAAGAGAGATTCGTAAGCCTGCTCACTTTGATGATATAGTGGCCTATGCACTTCCAATTGCAGATGATGATGTTCCTTCTACTTACACAAAAGCAACAAGTAACCCTGATGGTGTAAAGTGGAAGCAAGCCATGAATGAAGAAATAATCTCTTCATAAAAATAGGACTTGGGAGTTGGTGACACTCCCAAGGGAAAGAAGGCAATTGGATGCAAATGGGTATATGCAAAGAATGAAGGATTTCCTGGTAAAAATGAAATTCGATACAAGGCTAGATTGGTAACAAAGGGTTATGCTCAGAAAGAAGGAATAGACTACAATGAAGTGTTTTCTCCAGTTGTGAAGCATTCGTCTATTCGGATTTTGCTAGCCTTGGTTGCACAATATGATCTTGAACTAGTTCAACTTGATGTGAAGACCGCGTTTTTACACGGTAATTTGGAAGAGGAAATCTATATGACTCAGCCAGATGGATTCAAGGTTGCTGGTAAAGAAAATTGGGTTTGTAAACTGACAAAGTCGCTTTATGGATTGAAACAATCTCCGAGGTAGTGGTACAAGCGATTTGATCAGTTCATGAAAGGGCAAAGGTACACAAGAAGTAAATTTGATCATTGCGTGTATTTTCAGAAGCTACAAGAAGGAACTTTCATATACTTGCTCTTATATGTTGATGATATGCTGATAGCATCTAAGAGCAAAGTTGAGATTGAGAGATTAAAGACTCAACTCAATCTCGAGTTTGAGATGAAAGATCTAGGTGAAGCTAAGAAGATTCTTGGCATAGAAATATGTAGAGATAGAGCTCATGGCAAAGTTAGCTTGTCTCGGAAGCAGTATTTGAAGAAGGTAGTACAACAGTTTGGCATGAACGAGCAGACAAAACCTGTAAGTACCCCGTTGGCTTCTCATTTCAAGCTTTCTGCACAACTATCTCCTTCAACGAATACGAAACGAGAATACATATTGCAAGTTCCATATTCTAATGTAGTGGGTAGCTTGATGTATGCAATGGTGTGTACAAGACCCGACATTTCATAAGCAGTTAGTATAGTGAGCAGGTATATGCATAATCCTGGAAAAGGACATTGGCAAGCTGTGAAATGGATTCTACGGTATATTCAGAAGACCGTGGATGTTGGATTACTATTCAAGTAGGATAATACACTTGGTAAAGGTGTTATTGGGTACGTTGATTCTGACTATGCCGGTGATTTGGACAAACGAAGATCAACCATCGGTTATGTGTTTACACTTGCTGGAGGACCAATAAGTTGGAAGTCTACACTACGATCTACAATTGCGTTGTCAACCACGGCCGAATACATGGTCATATGAGATCTTTGTAAAGGAAGCTATTTGGTTACAAGGTATGGTTAAAACCTTGGGATTGGTTCAAGAGCATATTAACGTGTATTGTGATAGTTAAAGTGCTATTCATTTAGCAAAGAATCAAGTCTATCATGCACGTACAAAGCATATCGACGTACGATTCCATTTTGTGTGGGAAATTATTGATGAGGGGAAAATTCGTCTTCAGAATATTAAGACTGCATATAATCCCGCAGATATGATGACCAAGGTGGTAACAGCAACCAAGTTCGAACATTGTTTGAATTTGATCAATATCCTGCAAGTTTAACAGTTGAAGGAGGCACTATCAAGTATTGTTGTCAAAGGCAAAAAGAATTGTGTGAAGATAAGATTATCTTAATCAAATCTTCAAGGTGGAGATTATTGGCAACCACCCATACTTTGAAAAACCAAAAATATGAGTGTCAGAAAGTTGATACCGAAAATAAGAACATTTAAGGCACCGAAATTTGGGTTGAAATTTAGCATGGGATAATTGCAATTTTGGTCCCTAATTGTATAGGAACTTTGCAAGTTGATCCCTGAACCTCAACTATAAATAGGCCTAATCATTTCTCATTTTCTTCATTCCACATTTGTCATTCTCTACTTAAGGCATTGTTCTCTCTCCTTATTTGTAAATTTTCACTTGTATTTTGGAGTGAAATATATTTGGTAGTGCTCGAGGACGTAGGCAAAATTTGCTGAACCTCGTTAAAATTCTGGTGTTCTTTATTGTTTATTTTGCATATTTTGTGAGTGTGATTGTAGTGATTTATTGTGCTATTAAATTACGATAGAGGGATATTCTGGCTAGGAAAGACCTGGTACTTAAGTAATCCTCGTGATCCACCTCTCTCTCCTGGGACTTGAACTTAGTGTGATTTTTCAGTATAATAGTTTTACTCTTTTACACGCTTCCGCGCAACACTTCACCTTATATGTCTATCTCTGTCTGCCTCTTTTTCCTCTTCCCATCCATGACAGTCTCTTAGATTATTGCTTACTATTTCCTGACCCAATGAATAGAATTAGCCCCAGAATTACTACTAATTTTCTAAGTTCCAATCGAATACTAGAAATGTAACAACAACTTGTACCTCTTTTGTCTTGATCTTGATCGTGTTGTCAAAAAGCAAATGGACTTCTTCTTCTTTATATGCCTATTAATTATTGTTTTTATATCGTTTGTCTAACCTAAGAATGAAGTATTATTTTATTATTTATCACGTAGGAAATTATTACTATACCTAGTTTTTATTGATATTCTAACCGGATTAGCATTAAGATATTTACCAACAACAGGTTTATTCGATTGATAATGTCATTCAACTTGTTATGAGGTCTTTGTAAGTCTTATTCATAACCTATCAGCCTTGGTAAGGTACTATTTGATAAAAGAGGTAATTCCCAGCAAATATTTCATAACCTGACCAGACTTGAAACAGCCAATCTGACCCAAGTTTTGAGCCTACAACATGCTGATCCGCACCAACGAGTGAAGAAATTGGTTAACATTGAAAGTCAAATTGTTGGATTTTCATTTTTAGTGTTTTTAGAAATGGATGTAGACGTTTAGTTAATGTTATGTTGTAGAAAGAAGTAAATCCTTAGTCTATGCTATACCACCTAATGTAAAGATGTAAGCTTCATTCTTATACCAATTTCATGTCATGTCATGTTACACTGGTATGGCACTCGAATTTATCAAATCCTGGTAAAAACATCACAAATTACATGTATTTTTGTTCATTCATAAGTCAGCATTCTTATTCTTTTCTTTTTTTTTGGCTATCTTGATTTGGTATCAAGGATAATATTTGCAGTAACCTTGTGACCACCTAAGTGTTAACATCATGATAAAGCTATAATTAACTCACACTTATTGTTCATTGTTGGGCAAATTTGTTATTCATTAACAATAAAGATTTCCAAAACAAATAATAGCTGCATTGATTTTGCTCTGAAAACTATGACCTACCTCACCGGAAGAAGTCAGGAATGTCATCATACAAGAAATTGATCCTTTATGCCCCCCCATGCATCTTGCTGCAAGCTGCCAAAATAAACTGAATTTAAAACAAAATAATGATGATGCCATAATAAAACCTACTAGAACTTTAAGCTAAAAAGGGATAAGCAACATATTAGCTAGATATGGCGAAAAATAAAGACCAAACCTTCCATGTCATCATTGAAAGGGTCCTAATAACACCATCAGATCCACCAAAAGCAACAAGAGGACTATCACCCGTAGCTAACCAAGGAAGGAACTCCATACTGTTGTAAAGAAAACCAGAAATCAGTGAATTTGTGTAAATTGTGGTGATAGAAAAACGATGGTAGAAGAAAACTAAAATCACCATAGGGATAGTTGCTAAAATGAAAATAAAGCAGAAAAAGGATTATAGATGCTGCAAAAGCTACTTAAAATGGTTCCATAATCTGAGAAAATAAGGGGCAGTCAGCATAGTCGAAGGCAACAAACACCTTGCAAAACTGCGGAGCACACCAATGAAATCAACATGCTATGCAAGTCGTTTAGCATCCAGATTAAAGCTAATTGATAATAGATGGAAGGCCTAACTTTTAACATAAGACCACAAGAAACCTATTAGTTAACAAATGTGAGATAACTTCACTTAGAACTCCCCTCATGTAAAGTTCACAGGGCTATACATGGACAACCGCAGCAGGGGTTATCAACCTCCTCACGTGGGTTACATAGGAAGAACAACACAACAAAACCTAATTCTCTGACACCATATAAAGCATTCAGCTCAAAATCAATTCGTAATAGGTGGAGAGGCCTAACTTTGATATAAAACCAAAGGAAACCTAATACTTAATAGATAAAGGATAACACCGCCTAATACAGGTCATTCAAGGATATGAATGGATGAAAGCATTCGCGGTTAAAAAGCCAACAGACAACAAGAAATAAGAAATTTCAATTCTAGATTTTGGGCTCAGCAAATGATGTGACATAAATGAAGCTGTGCTTTGCTATTTATCAACACTAATAAATGTATGGAGTACTTCAAATATGACAATGGAACTGCTATTTTCAAACTGAGATAAGTAAAGATAACTCACCATAGAAGCGATTTGTTGTCAAGCTCAAACTTGGGTACATCACGGCCACGCATGGTAACCAGGTCCAAAAAGATGGCTTTGTTTTCACAGCAGACGACGAGATAATGTTGTCCTCTTATTGATGAAGGCCGAAAGGCAGAATCGAAATTATTGGTAGCAGAAGGCGCCTCCGCTGCCGCAGAATGGTTACGCCAATATTGCCAATACCTTACGTCATCATCAAAAAAGCTCACCTGCTTAACACTTTTAACGATTCAACGAAACAAAAAAGGTCGAAACCTCAGATTTCGCTTTCAAATTTTCGATTTAAAGAATGGAAAAAGAAAGGCTAAAAAAAGGCACTACTACTATTAATTACCTCCCTCCACGAATGGCCTCTGCATGTTTCCCTTTGGAAGCTGTTAAGTGAAAATAAAATTTGTCAAATCAAATAAAAAAAAAAGAAGAAAGATTAAACATCAAAAGAGAGATTACGAACCATCGCCCTCAGCAAGCTTCTCCAATTTAGCACCAACAAGACGTCTACGGTCAACACCACCGGCCTTGAGCTCGTAAATAATCTGACGATGCTCCCAGTTCCAAACGGAGACATAATCGGAGGCATCTGCGGTTACTAACCAAGGATGCGTTGGATGCACTGCCATCTTTACAATCTTATCATTGGTCCCTCGAAACGCCCTTAGCCGAAGCATTTCTCTACCGATCCGATCTGCTTATAAAACAGTAAAACAATTGCTCTACTATTTAGTTTCAAATTTCGATCAACAAAATCAGTAATCTTTCAATTGAAATTTCGAGTTCATTCAAAATTCTAGATCCAATCACTCTCAGTTGAGTCCTTTCTATTTCTAGCTTCCTATTTTCCCGCGCCAACTAACGGTTTTTCTCTTCTTTTTTAATTTAAAATTTTTAATTTACGTTTTACCCGGAAAAAAAACATATATTATACACTTACCATGCGGTGTTGGTAGGTGGGTCTCCCTAAAATGGAAATTACTTAGGTTTAGCTTCTTTTAAAATTTATAAAAATTTAAATTTGTAAGAGTAAAATTACATTTTGATCCCCTTAAAAACGATAAATTTTGATTTAATCTTTTATAAATTATAAAGATATAGATATTAAAATAGTGAAAATACATTTTTACTATCATAAAAATATACAATTTAATTTTGACCCCTCTAAAAAAAATTTCTGGCTTCGCCCTTATTAATATATTATTTGGTATCTAAGTCTGACTTTAATATTTAATTTGGTACTTGAATATTTTATTCCAATTTGATATCTTAATTTGGCTTTAATGTTCACTTTGATACTTGAGCTTTTTCAACTTGATACTTAAGTTTTTTTTGTCTCAAGTACCTAGATTTGGGCAATATACCCATATATACAAAAAAAAAAAAATTTACGGAAAATGACCGGTTTTTTTTAAATTTACAGAAAAGGGCCATTTCCCCACAAAACGCGTCCACGTCAGCGCGTTTTGTAGGGATGCAGCAGGAAAGCGCGCCCTGCAACGGAAAAGGGCACGCTTTTGCCCTGCAACGGTCAAAAAAATTTTGACCGTTGGGGGCCAACGGTCAAAAAATAAAACCTATAAATACCCCCCAACCCTTTTATTTTATTCACACATTAGTCCTCTATCATCTTTCTCTCAAATTTCTCTTAAAGTCCTTGAAACTTACTCTCAAATTTCAAAATAGTCCTTTACTATTTACAAAAAAGCCCTTTTTAATTTTTTTAATATTTTTTTTTGATAAATTAGAAAATTTTCGATCGTATTACCAATGGTCGGGAATTAATTAAATGCAGACGATAAGCACATCTCCGTCGATCAAATGCAAATGGTAAGTTTTAATTTTAATTTTTCAATACTATTTAATATTTTTTATGTTTATACAATTTTAATTAATTTTTATTTTATAATTTTTTAAACAGTCTGTACATCGGGTATTGCAATGCTATATTCGCAATATGCATGGTCCCCATCGCCGTTGATCGAGAATTACCTACGGAAGCGGGTTTTTGGCACGTGGCCACGATAGGTCGGGGTTCAAGTTGGAGCCAATCTTGATCGGTCGCGTTGATAGAGAGGTGGAGACCCGAGACGCACACTTTCCATCTTCCATGCGGAGAGTGTACTATCACTCTGGAAGATGTGCGATTTGCAATTGGGATTGCCGGTGGGCGGTCCGTAGGCACCGGTCCGCAACTTCTACCGATTGGATGGTCAGTATGGTACGAGCTTAGCGGGTGCCATTCGAATAATATTCGTGGAGGTCGGATCGAGATGGCTCAGTTACGAGACACATTCCCGAGCTGAATGATGGTTCGACCAAAATAGAAAGAATACGGTATGCTCGGGCATACATTCTTGAGATAATTGGAGGCTATCGATGCTGGACACTGTCTAGAAACCTCATACACTTGAGATGGTCTTTGAAACTTGTTTATTTTAGAGCGTAGGTGGACTGAGTTGAGTGCGCGTGCTATCAAAGTTGTATAGGGAGATATGCGGGCGACGCGACCGAGCAAAGCAAAATCGGAGGTTGCCTATCACTCTGCGATCATGGGCACGGCTTGATTTCTATTTTTACGTCCTCGACTCGACCACTCATATACATTCCCACCGATAACGAGGTAAATTTAATGTTATATTTTACAATTATTACGTAGATTTATAGTATAATTGTATGTTAAAAATTTATTTAATTAGGTGGAACCATTCAAGAGTTATCTTTGAAATACCTACATCGCTTGAAGATATACGGCTTCTATTAGACCAGCGGTCGAGAATCACAAGTAAGTTTCGAATTTCGTATTTATAATTTAGTATTTACGTATTTAGTGTTTAGTATTATGTATATAACTAATATTTTGGTCATGTTAATATAGTTTCAATGGACACCGCATTTGAGGATCCGGCAATTCGCGATTATTCCGAGGAGTTCTTGCAAAATCCAAACATTTGGCACGTGAAGGTCCCATTGATCAACTATGCGACCGTGGAGATGCACCAGTCAGATCGGGTTCTGCGACAATTTAGATTCCAACAACTGATTCTCGTGCCACCTGAGATGTTCGATGATGAGCACAAAATCGACTTACGACAGTTGCACACGGATTGGCCAAGATTTTGGTCAGCATATATCGAGATGTGGGAGAATCGGTATGACTATTTACCTATCCGGGAACCGATCGTTGTTCTTGAGTGTGCGTGCGGGAATACATGCCATGGTTTAGGATCCATGGTAAGCCGTATTTGTTGTCGGAAGAAGAGAGGGGACGTCAATTTCGTGAACAAAGGGAATGACGGGGCCCTTTAAATCCAAGGAGAAGGGGTGATGAGACGGGACCATCAACAGCGCCGACACAGTCATCGGGCCCATCAACAGCGCCCACACAGTCACTGGGCCCATCACTTCAGCCGACGACACCGACATCACAGCCTTTGGCCTTTATGCCAGGTGCGTACCCTAGCCCTTATATGTATCCTAACCCATATATGTTTCCTTTTCCTAGTCCCACCCCAGGTTGGAATGCATGGCCTTGTTCGAGTCCGTTCCCGACTACTCCGACTGGCCAGCCGATCTTGAGGCCGTCATCGCGTGAGGGATCACATGAGGCACCGTCGGGGAGCACTTCTTTTTACCAGTCTCCTTCACCGTACGGGATTCAGACACCTCGCCGTGATTTATGCAAACACCTCCGCAGTCGTTATTTTATCAAGGTGGGTCATCCTCCCAACACCCACAACCAGACCCACTGTCGGAGGAACCAGAATCCCCGCCCGAGGTTCCACCCCCATCGGAAAGCTAGAAGAAGGAGGAATCCATGCGCGTAATCACCACCACCCCGTGTGTGCACCGATTCCGACCAAAGATCAACATTGATTCGGACGGGCTTTTTTATTGTTTAATTGTAATTTTGTTTTAATATATTTAATAAATTAAATAATTTTTTTTTATTTTTGTAATTTAGTTTTAATATATTTAATAAATTAGTAGTTGTTTAATTTTTTTTGTAATTAAATTTTAATATATTTAATAAAATAGAAGTTGTTTATTTTTTATTGTAATTTAATTTTAATATCTTTAATAACATAGAAATTGTTTATTTTTTTATTGTAATTTAATTTTAAAAATAAAAGTCCAATATTTGTAATTTTATTGTAACTTAAAGGTTTTTTTTAATCCAAAGTTCACCGTTTTCATCAACAAATAAATAGAATTTACATAGACACCAAGAGACAAAAAAAGTTAAGAAGACTGTCAACTATTCTGAGATGGACACGAGCGAGATATATGGCTTGAGTTCCTACACCATCCGCACAACCTACGTTGGTTGGACGTTTCTCGGATATCCATATTGTTGCGTATTCTAGTCGAGCAAGGTCGACCTTTTGGTTTGCGCCTCAGTTGTCTATCCGACAACAGCTTATACGGTGCAAGCGATACCGACCGTTGCAGGGCAAAAGCGCGCCCTTGGGGGAGAGCTTTTGCCACATCAAAGAAAGCGCGTCCCACGGTAGCGCTTTGTGCTGATGTGGCAAAAGCGCTCCCCCAAGGGCGCGCTTTCCTGCTGCATTCCCACAAAACGCGCTGACGTGGACACGTTTTGTGGGGAAATGACCCTTTTCCGTAAATTTTTAAAAAACCGGCCCTTTTTTGTAATTTTTTTTTGGTATATATGGGTATTTTGCCCCCTAGATTTGGCTAAATTGTTCAATTTGATACCTGAGTCATTTTTTGTCTCAATTAATTACTTATGCTTTTTTATTAAATAACATATGTCAAAATTTTATTAAATCATGTGATAGCGTTTGGCTTGAGTACTTAATTATAGGTTAAAGCCAAACTCAAATTTCAAATTGTACATTAATTTAATATAAAATGATAAAATTATAAATATTAATTATGTAAGGGTAAAATTCTTTAAAAAAAAAAACATATAAGGGTAAAGCTAAAAAAAATTAGAGATAGAAATTGAATTATAATTTGTCAATTTCAAAGTGCAATTTTTCTTATGTCTATAGTTGACTTCTGAAGAAAATAAATGTGTTTCAACATACTTAAACTCATGTTTTCTCGGTAACAATATTGGTGCCAACCGAACTAAAACTCCATCAACATAATTATTATTTTAATTATTTATTTATAAATTATGTAAAATATTTTTTAATATTCATATTATAGTATAGTTGTTGCGGTTTCTTTCTACCTCCTTCACCTAGGAATGGTTCTTATTTATATGGCATAGTTCCCTTAATGTGACATGATAGGGAGGTAGCTAAGTGCTATGCATATAACTCAGGACGACACATACATATCCTCTTTAGGTTCGACACATATCCTAGATGTGCCATTTTAATAGGATTCGCACCCAAGTGTCATCATACGTGCTCGCGTGCTCCACCTCGCAAGGTCGCAAGGTGTGTTCACATTTTTTCCTCGCAAGGGGCTGACATTTTACCTTACAAGGTTGCAAGGTGTTCCATGTTGTGACACACATTGATGTCCACCTCGCGAGATCGTGAGAGTGCCAGTTAGGGGTCGAATTTCGGGTTGCGAGGTATTCTATAACAATAGAATATTAATTTTCATATGATATATAATTACGTAGAGTTAACTACATCTTATTTCACTAAATTATTGGCAAGTTTATGTTTTGTTTATTTGACTTAAAAATGTTACAAAATGGCCATTAAACTATTTAGAATTTTTCATTTAAGTCACTAAACTATTTGAAACTTTTTATTTAAGTCATCACTAGGTTGTTAAGTTTTTTTTTTTTAAAGTTTAACAAGCGAATTCCAAGCGACAGTTTGACGATCGGTACAGTGGATCAATACCTATCGACGAATAAAAGAACATATCTTAAATCCAAGTTCATCTGACGGTTAGTGTCAGAGATCGAAGAAGAAAATTGTTTGGATTTCGGTTTGTAAATGCGTAACATTTAAAGCTACTTCATAAAAAAACTAAACTGCAGAAGAGAAAGGGGAAAAAAGGCTTTCGATTGGCACTGACAAAGAAGGTCATAAAACGTCGGTTTTAACAACAGAATGACTTAAATGAAAACTTTTGAGTAGTTCAGTGATTATTTTGTATTTTTTTAAAATTAAGTGACCAAAATATAAACTTATTAATAGCTTAATGACCTTGGGTGTAATTTACCCATTTAATAATATATATAATAAAATAAAAAAATAATTATCATTTTGAAAAGAGGTAAATTTGAATTTAGGCTTTCAATATTAAAACTTAAGCTCAACATACGTTTTAAAAGACTAATATTTTTGTCTAAATCTTGTTAAATTTTCAATCAATATTCGAGTTTAGACGAATAATAAAACTCTCGAAGATGATACTTGCAAGTTAGGATTTCGAGGATTATGGATATTTTAGGAAATGTTTTAAAATAAATATTTTAAAGCTGAACAAAGAAAAGAAATCCATTTTCTTACAAGTTTTTTTCCCATTCTTTTTTGTGCGTGCTCTTACAATTATTCAACGTTAATAAATCAGAATTTACAATGAAATGGAATAATACACGTGAAACGACAAAACTACCCAAACAATCAACGAAAACTACGTCTATTGCCCTTAAATACCATTTAAGTTCACCGTCCAAAAGGCCAAAACCCTAAACCCTCTCCGCCAATCTCACTGTTAAACCAAAACCAAACCAGTATTTCCCGTTCAGGTCAAGTGAAAGAAAAGAGAAGAGAAAAATAAAATGGGGATATTTGAGCCGTACAGAGCAATAGGTTACATAACTAGCGGAGTTCCTTTCTCCGTTCAGCGATTGGGCACCGAAACTTTCGTCACGGTTACCGTCGGCAAAGCTTTTCAGATTTACAACGTCAGTGCTAATCTTTCTTCTCTCCCTCTAATTTCTGATGTTGAAATTATTCATCTTCTCACTTTTAGATTCCTTTTGCAGTGCTCAAACCTCAAGTTGATGCTTATTGGTGAGTGTGTGTGTTTGAATTTAGCTTTCGGTTAAAGTTTTTTTCTTGGCCCTAATTCTGTTCGTGTAGGTCCTCAACTACCGAAGAAGATTCGAGCTCTTGCTTCGTACCGTGATTTCACGTTTGCTGCCTATGGGACTGATATTGCCGTATTTAAACGAGCTCACCAGGTTTATCTTTGGTCTTTTATTTATTTCAAGTTTAGTTCTCAAATGGTTAAGCTAATGTGAATGTGTCTATTGGCTTGAGCACCATATCTTATGTAGAACTTTTTTTTTTTTTAATCCTTAAGATTTTGTTCTTTTGGATTTGGTGATAAAATTAATGCATTCGTAGGTAGCAAATTGGAGCAGACACAGTGCTAAAGTCAACTTTTTGCTTTTATTCGGGGACCACATTCTAAGTGTAGATGCTGATGGTAATGTTTTCATATGGTCGTTTAAAGGAATTGAAGACAATCCTGCTCCAATTGAACATATTAAGCTAGATGCCAACTTCACTCCTACTTGTATAATGCATCCAGATACATACTTAAACAAGGTAACTGTCCCTGATTTGTTGCTAATATGGTAATAGATGAATTTATATGTTATGATAAAATGAACGTGTATAACTAAAAAGATTTGAACAGGTTCTTATTGGGAGTCAGGAGGGTTCTTTGCAGCTTTGGAACATTAGCGCAAAGAAAAAACTTTATGAATTCAAGGGATGGAATTCGAGTATCTGCAGTTGTGTTTCATCCCCTGCACTAGATGTTACTGCTGTTGGTTGTGCTGATGGAACAATTCATGTTCATAATATTCGTTATGATAAAGAAGTTGTAACATTTAAACATTCTGCACGAGGCACTGTCACTGCCTTATCTTTCAGCACAGGTATTCCCAATAAGAGCTTTTTGCTTGATCTTGAGCTTGTAGACATATCAGAATTTGCTTAGGCTGCAGTAGGGGTAATTGAGACAAGCCAGCACATGCCAGACTAGATCTTGGCCAAGCTTTATTTTCTTGTTTTTGGCACAAAATATAATCCAGCTACTCAATCTCAAGTCAACTAGACTCGATAACTTTAATACTAAACAGTGGTAGATGTTTAGGATAGGGCTTTTTCCTAGTATTTTCTATTAGAAAAAATATCTGTTTACTCAAGCCACCACCTAGCATGTTTATGCTGATCTGTGTTCTATATTCTGCAGATGGACAGCCCCTTCTAGCATCTGGAGGTTCTTCTGGTGTCATAAGCATATGGAATCTTGAGAAGAAAAGGCTCCAATCAGTCATACGAGAGGCTCATGAGAGTTCAATCATTTCACTTCACTTTTTTGCTAATGAGCCTGTGCTAATGAGCTCATCAGCTGACAACTCAATTAAGGTATGACTGATTTAGTATCAATCTTTTTCCTTCTACCCACCATCTGATGAATTTGATATGTCGAAAGTTTTAAGTGGTTAAAGTAAGGTGGAACACAATCTGGATGCAGCATATGCATTTAGTTGTTTTGTATCATATTTGATGCTTTAGATTGTGGCATGAACTATGTTGTGGTTTTTTAAAATTTGAAACTAATCTATCCTATGCATTTTGCCAAGCTTGATTCTTATCCTTCCTAAACAAGAGGCTGGATTTTTTAGATACATGTAGATTGTTACTACTATGACAAGTTTCCTTTTTACCATCTTTGGCTAGTTGTTGTTTTGATACAGAACTTTGCTAGCAAAAATGGGTTGTATGCATGTTTGCTACATTCCTGATATTCTTTCAGATCAGTGGTAAATTATTGGTCTTTCTTTGCATTATGGTCTATGCCTTGCATGCTCATCTATATTATCAGGAAATGCACTTCGAATTTATCTTCTTCTGCAGATGTGGATCTTTGACACAAGTGATGGAGATCCTCGTCTCCTGCGGTTTCGAAGTGGACACAGTGCTCCTCCACTTTGCATCAGGTAATAGTACTCCATATATTGTATCCGTATGCAACATTCTACATATTCATTTCACCCCTAATATCTTTAACAATTAAAATCGTATTAGAACCGTATTGTGAATATGGTCAATAAAATTCAAGAAGCGTGCTAATCTTCGTCTTGTAGTACTTGGGCATATGAAATTCTGAAAATTTAATATTTGTTATACTGGATTTCTATTGAACCTGTGCTTCAATTTGTTCAAAACTTTCTTTGGGAGATCATTTTGCTCATGAAATACCTAATTCCAATTTTACCCACTTTGGCAGGTTCTATGCCAATGGAAGGCATATCCTGTCTGCTGGCCAAGATCGCGCTTTTCGCCTTTTCTCTGTAATCCAGGTTTGCATCTATAGTCGGAAGAGGGTTTTTTTTTTTTTTTGACATGCATGAAGTTTCTGATTGACCATTGCACAAACTTTTATGCATCCCAATGGCCTTTTTAATAAAAAGGTTTGCATGCAGTTCTTGAGTGTTTTTTGGTGGCAATGATCTATTTAAGTAGATAACACATACCCCTCAATCTGTTCATAATGTACCACGCGTGTTTCAATTCTTCAAATCTTCTTTTGATGGTTGTACAATTACACTACATTTACAGCTAAAATATAGAAGGAAATATTACCATGTTCATGCATTGATAAGTATATGATTTTAGATTTATCATTATCAATGCAATCTGCAGGCTTTTTATTCTATCTCTTATACTGATCATTTATGTTTGAAATTAATTGATCTGCTTTTCCATGAAAGATTTCCTTTCTTAATCTTTGTTTATTTATTGTTTTTGTTCATTTTTTTAAAATTTTATAATGGGAGTTTTTGTTATTGGTACTTGAATTGACAATTATTCTTGTAAGAGGTCAGTATCCATGTATTATTTTGTGTGTAGGATTTAATACTATCCTAGATTCCATATATTTACTTTTGCATGTTGGTTCTTTGATGCAAATCTGAACTTCATTGATTAAATTGTCTGAACTAAATCTGGGTGTGAATATCATATAAACTTTGCTTTTTTGTCTGATTCTAAGACCTGCTAAAATCCTTTATTTATCTAATCTGCAATTTGAAAGGAGCTTTGGTTCTTGGGTAAACTGTACTTATTGTTTGCTCTTATTCTCACCCTCCATCCATGAATTTCTATATTTACATGCTACTTAACAATTAATATAATTTTATAATTTGTTGGTAAAAATTGTCAATTTTGTTATGATCAGGATCAGCAAAGCAGAGAGCTGTCTCAAGGTCACATATCTAAGCGAGCCAAGAAACTAAGAATGAAGGTATGGCTGGGGTGAAATGTTTGTACTTTTCTGGCTATGTCTGCATGTATTAGTCGGCTGTTGTAATTTTTTGAGTGAATTTTTGCGTTCAACTTAGTTTCTTATTTTCAATTTCAGGAGGAGGAACTGAAATTAAAGCCTGTTATCGCATTTGATTGTGGTATGATCTTCTGCCATATGCTCTTTTATCATTCAAACTTAAATGAAAATTTGCAAACCGTCTGATTTTGCATGGTGGTATGTTCTTTTGTTATGTCAAAGTGATCTAAGTTTGGCTCTCTCTTTCAATAAAAAAGCTGAAATCAGGGAACGAGATTGGTGCAATGTGGTTACATGCCATATGGATACTGAACAGGCATATGTGTGGCGACTTCAAAATTTTGTGATTGGTGAGCATATCCTGAGACCATGTCCTGAAAATCCAACTCCTGTGAAGGTTATGCTCTATCAAATTCCTACTATTTAGTATTTAGTTCCACGAGTTTTATGTATTAATATCTCTTTTCCTGCACCAAAATGTAGTGAATACATTCAGTGCTTTTTCTGAATTTGTCTATTTATAGAATATAGCCAAGATGGCTGATGTATTCATCTTCATTTAAAACATTGAGCAGCAAATACTACTGATATTAAACCATTCAAGGATGAGAAACCCTGCTAGAAACTAGTATTTCTTGAACTATACGAATTGTGACTGATGGTTTTTTCTATCTGGTTGCAGGCCTGTGCCATCAGCGCTTGTGGTAATTTTGCAGTTCTAGGGACGGCAGGGGGTTGGATTGAGAGATTCAATCTCCAATCTGGAATAAGTCGAGGTAGTTATGTGGACACGCCAAAAGGAAGTGCTCATGATGGAGAAGTCGTTGGAGTTGCATGTGATTCTACAAATACCTTGATGATAAGTGCAGGGTATCATGGAGACATTAAGGTATATTCTTTCCCTGATGCTTGTTCTATTTTCCTATTCTTAACATGCACTTCTAAGAGTAACATGTGATTATAGCTTTGGATATTCCTCTGTTGGGTGTAGTTGTTTTAAATTGAGCAGCATTTTCTCTCAGTTACATTAAAATAACTAAAAGATGAAGACAGATGGTAATTGCCTTTTTGTGCCATTTGTCCACAAAAGGTTTTTAACTTGTTGAGTGTGCTTTGCTTGGAAATGTGTTAAATATTGCGGTACCCCTTATCAGGTAGGTGTAGTCCTCGAATACATTGGATATTTTGGATTGAATCTGACTTTTGCAAGTCAGTTGAAAGTGGTGGTGGTTGTTGTTGTTTCTTTTTTAATAGCCCAACCATAAAGATTTTGTGAAAAGGAAATTACATACAAGGTGGGGGCATTTATAGCCTTACATAGGTTTTAGATTCTGTTGCGGGAAAAGCATTTTTACCACCTTTTTGTTTTTCTGTAGACAAGAAAGCAATTGTAGAAATTGATCCACCTTGGTTTATGTTTTACTTTGAAATATTTTCCTACTGGTAATGAGAAGAGCTGATGGAAATTTAATTTATAAAACTTACGTTAAGCATGCAGTACAAAGAGAAAATTTTGTTTGAGTTTTTGCCGGGTGTAATTTAATAATTTTGTTTCTTTGTGCAGGTATGGGATTTCAAGGGATGTTACGTAAAATCTAGCTGGGAAGTTGGATGTACTGTGGTTAAGATTGTTTACAATCGGCTCAATGGTGAGTGCTTCTTTTGGTATTTGTTATTTTCAGCCTTTAACCTTTGGTTTTTCTGTGTGTGTGTCGGTCTGTCATTGGGCATGTACTCCTGCATCTCAACTGCTTTTATTTTGACTGTATTTTGCAGGTCTTTTGGCCGCAGTAACAGATGATTTGGTTATACGTTTGTATGATGTTGTGGCATTAAGAATGGTTCGTAAATTTGAAGGCCATGCAGACCGTATTACTGATTTATGTTTCAGTGAGGATGGCAAATGGCTGCTATCATCCAGCATGGATGGGAGTCTGAGAATTTGGGATGTTGTCTTAGCGAGACAAATTGACGCTATACATGTTGATGTATCTATCACAGCATTGTCCTTGTCACCAAATATGGATGTTTTAGCAACTACGCATGTTGATCAGAACGGGGTTTATCTGTGGTAAGTTTCCAGTTTTGTATCACCTTTATCTTTATGGGTCAAAGAAGTTGGCTGTTAGGTTCAATTATGTTATTTACGATCTTATATTCACTCTAAATAGCTGAAAAACTTAAAAAAGAATCTTATTGATATGATGAAATTTCTTCTTGGTAAACAACATGAATGATAATTTTTGAAACTGGAACGTGGCAACAATAAATTTTATATATTTTAGACATTCAGTGTATAATTCTTAGTAATAAAAAAATAAGCGGCTGGAATTGTTAAATCAGGGTTAACCGGTCGATCTTCTCTGGAGCTTCAAATGTGGATTCTTTTGCAAGCGGAAAGGAAGTTGTAAATGTCAGGTTGCCATCCATCTCATCTATGAATGGATCCCAAACTGAGGATTCCGATGAACCTGTTACGGACAACTCAGTTTCAAAAGATACTTCTGTTTCTCCAACCTTCATTAAGCAAATACCGGAACTAGTTACTCTCTCACTATTGCCAAAAAGCCAATGGCAAAGCTTGATCAATTTAGACATTATAAAGGTCTCTCTTTATCTTCTTGCTTTTTTTTTTTTTTTTTTTGAGAGTTAGGTATTGGAAGTAAATATGTTAATTCTGGTTTCTTTTTCGCACTCAGTTTAGGTAGAGGGTTTCTGTGAGGATTGACTCCGGTATTATATTATTTATAATTGCAGGTTCGCAACAAACCAATTGAGCCTCTGAAGAAACCCGAGAAGGCTCCTTTCTTCTTGCCTTCAGTTCCATCTCTTTCTGGAGAAATATTATTTACACCTAGTGAAGCTAATGGTGATGTAAAAGGCAATGACGTGGAAATGAATGATAGGAAACTTGACATGGCACCGTCTCCTTTTTTGCAGCTTCTTCAGTCCTCTGCGGAGATAAAAAACTGTAAGTTCCATCTTGAGGTTTTATCAAATATTCGTCAAAAACGTCTTTGCAGCTAATATTTGTGTGCTTTTAACATGTTGCAGTTTCAGCGTTTACTGATTATATTAAGGGTTTATCTCCTTCGGCTTTGGACATGGAGCTTCGGATGCTTCAGATCATAGACGATGAGAATTTGGAAGATCTTGATGGGAAACCTGAGATGATTTCAATTGAACTGTTATTGGATTATTTTGTTTGTGAGATCTCCTACAAGAACAATTTTGAGTTCATACAAGCTGTTATCAGGTTATTCCTGAAGGTATTGTTTTCTTACCTTATTTGAAGGAATTCTATTTTATATGGTTAGGAATTTTTTGGCCAATAGACACTTTGGGTATGTAGACGTGCCGGTCATGACCCAAACCTGAAAAACCAACCAATTACCTAAACTTGAACTTGACCGAACCCAGTTTGATTATATATAGTAAACAACCTGAACTCACCTGACCTAACTCGAAGATGACCGAAACCAGATATGATCCGAATCCGAAATGATTTGAACATGTAGTAATTCAAAACCTCCAAACCCGAAATGAACCAAGCCCAAAGCAATCCATAAACTGAGAGAGCCAGCATCATAATCTCGAAGTGTTTGACCTAGTTTTCCTTGATTAATATATTTAATGCTATTTTGAGTCACAATTGGTTATGCATCTTCATTAATCTTCTGCCCTGTTTTCTAATGTGGCTTGTCTTGTTTTTCTTTGATGTCCTATCATATTCTTTCAGATCCACGGTGAAACAATACGACGCCATCCGAAGTTACAAGGCAAGGCAAAGAAGCTCCTTGAAATCCAATCTGACGTATGGCAGAAAATCGATACAATGTTTCAACGTACAAGATGCATGGTGACTTTCCTCAGTAATTCACAATTTTGAAGTGCTCATTGGGCAACAGTTTTGTAAGTTGAATCAAATCCAGAGTTCCCTGCGAAACGGGTATGAATTTCAACTCTCTATTCTTGGCTGGAATTGTAGATAAGAAGAGGATTCATGTAATTTTGGTTTTTTATAAACGATTTTCTATTTATAGCAATTTTTTTTGAAAAAAAATGCTACGTGTGGTTCAAGCAACCCGTAAATTATCTCTTATCTAGGGCTATAATCAAGCTGAGTTGATCTCGAATAATAACAAGCTTAAACTCAAGCTCTATTCAAAACTTCTGGCTCATTATTTGGTTCAAACAATGATGCGAGATCGAATCGGCCTAGTTGGATCGGGAATCGATCGATTATTGGTTTGAAGAAATGTAATTGAATTAGTACAGACCGGGTTAAATTTGGTTATTTTTTAAAGATATTTTTTTGAATTTTAAATTTTTTAATTGAACTGGTCGGGGTTGGTTGAACCGGCTTAATCGATGAACTAATGGTTTGACCAGTTTAACTATCAATTCGGTTTTAAAGCATTGGATTCAAGTTCTATTGAGTTTCATTTTCTAAATTCAAGTTTAGTTTGAAATAAAATCGAATTGTTGAATTTCAACAATTTATATTTATGGGGAATCAAATACCAATAACAAAAATGATAAATATATACTAGTGTACATTTTCGGAATGTCCAAATTACAAGCGTTCCATTTCCATAAACAAATAGCAAAAAAGTAGCAATTTTTTCTCTTCCTAGCTATAATCAGAAAAATATCGCTAAAATGGAATTTTGAGCATATAATTATGTATTAAGGGTAGAAAAACAATTTAGTCGTCTAACTTAAAATATATATTTAAAGCTATGAACTACTCGAATCGAGCATTAAAATATTTAAAATCAGCTCGTTCGGTGTGATAAATACTAAAAAAGTATTTAAACTTGTTTCGATTCAAACTTGAGTAGTTCACATGCACTCATTTACACCTCTACGTATATTCCAAATAAAATTCAAGCAATTAGAAATTAGACAATGGTGCTTTAAAGCTATAAACAAAAGTGATATTCAACAAGGCAACTGAGTGTGAGCCTGAGTTGATGAAGTGGATTCAGATTCAAGTGGAGAAGGGAAAGGATCAGGCATAGTATCCAAAGACACAGATGACAGCTTTTCACTATTCTTTTTACGTCGGCTCCGATCAAAAAAGGCCGGTCTGGAGGGCGTTCCGACCATTCCGGGGGTGCAAGTTAACATGGTTACAATCTCGGACATGGGCGGTCTTAGGTTCGGGTGGAGCTGAAGGCAGAAGAAGGCTACGTTTACAACACGAACCACATCTTTCTCCACCAATGATCCTAGTTGTTTCAGTCTTGGATCTACTAGATCAAGCACACGAGATCGCTCATATAACTTCCATGCCTAGCTAATTTAAAAAAATACATGCAGTAATAATCATTAATATTTTGTCAATGATATACATATTGTATACAAATTTAGGATCAAAATGATTTTCTCTACTAATTTTTGAACAATCCAAGGGGACAATGTCTTAAAAACCGAATTGGTGGTCAAACCGATTCGATTATTGATTTTCAATTTAATTAATTTAATCGTTGGTTTAATAATGATTACATAAACAATTAAAATTTTATAAATATTTAAAATATTGAAAAATTTATAAATTGGTTGTTGGCTTTTGGTCTTAATTTTCGAATTTTTATCAGTTCGAACTTTTGAGTAATTGGTTCAAAGATGAATTCAGTCTCTATATTTGGACTAACATATTAGTCAATTTTAAATCCAACAAGTTCGGTCTAGTTCCATTAACACTACAAGAGAGAGGGGTATCAATCCCCAACCTAGCCTCCTTTGCCATGCCTATTAGGAATTGTATAAATCACCTTCATCTCATTTTTATGTTGACGTTCCGTTTTCATGAATTATAATAAATCACATTATAATCATTTCACTCAACTTAATATTCTTCGGGTTTTGTTTACCATTGAGTTTGAAAAGTATTTTTCAACCCAAACTTCGACTTCAAAAAAAAGAAAAAAAAGGGGGGTAAACAAGCTGCTTTTCAAACCAAACCTTGATTTTAAATTAAGATTTTAACCCAAACCAAAAAGTCAAAATTTTTAGCTTTTGGCTTTAAGAAAAGTGCTTTTCAATTAAATTACCTTTTTATCCACTCTTTAAATATTCTAGACTCTAGTTTACAACATCATGTCTAAAATTGTTATTTTATTTATCAGAAGCATTCTTTGACAACAATAGTAAACACTATTAAATTTTTCAAAATCACTTTTTTAAAAACAATTCCACGACACTTTTAGAAAGCACTTTTCAACCTCAATGGTAAACTAGCGCTTCTACTATACTTTTTACTAATGATTTTTTAATTTATTATTATAAAAACATGTATTATGATTTATATATAAATTCATATATCTATTAAATAGATAAAAAACACATAAAAACATTTTAAAAAGTAGGATCGGGTGGAACGGAGTAGGCATTTACTAAAACCGCCTTTTGCTCTATTGACCCCAACTCCCGTTGTTTTAATAAAAAAATACTTCTTATTCGGAGTGGATCGATATAAAATCTATAAAAGTGCTCGAGTTTTACCATGTATCTCGATTTGTCTAACTATGAATTAAAATTAAAAATAAAAAAAAGGGACTTAAAAATTGCTTACATATTCAGGTAGATACTGCATTTCTGAAGGCAGAGTAAGATCAGTATTCTTCCTGCAGCTAACAATTTCAAGCACAAGAACTCCAAAGCTATAAATATCTGCTTTTTCAGACAATTCTCCTCTAATCGCATATTCTGGCGCTGTATAACCTCTTTTAACAAAATCAAAACCAATCATTTCATCATCATCATCATCATACATTAATTCCACTACTACTTATCATTATAGGGGAAGAGAGGGCTTACAAAGTGCCAGCAAATGTGGTGCTAAGATAAGCTTCATCTTCAGGAAAGAACCTAGCCAGTCCAAAATCACCAATTCTTGGATGAAACTTATCATCAAGAAGAATGTTGCTTGCTTTGATATCTCTATGAACAATCCTTAGATGAGAATCCTCGTGTAGATACTGAAGTCCTCGTGCTACACCCAATATTATTTGAAACCGAGTCTCCCAGTTCAAGTACACTTTCTTACCTGCATGTATATATATATATATATATATACAAGTTAATTCCAAGGTTTGGGTTACATATATGTATGTATAGTTCTAGTTCAACAAAATCATGGTGTTTTTTTGTTTAGCAAATCATCAAAAACCTCCTTGCACAAAGAAAAGAAAAACACATTATATAAACCAAGTTCATGCACAAGTTTGAATCCAAATATGTTCATACAATCATCTTTAAGAGGTGGCATTGTAATAAGACGAAATTTGAGCCTGAATATGTGCAACCCCTTCTCTTTATGACTAGAATATAGCATTCTTTGTACCAAAAAAGGACAGATTATTCCTTCATGTAGCTAGCAAGAGTACATATAAAAATTATAGTACGAGTAAAATGCATCATTGACCTAAGATTTTTTTAGTGTAAACTATATTAGTAGTTACCCAATTATGTTTTTTTTTTCTTTTTTAGTCACCCAACTATGAAAAGTTACAAAATGGTCACTCAACTATTCAATTTTCTCTTTTTTTTGTCACCTAGCTATCTTAGATATTTGGATGTTTCTATTTTTACATTAGCCATCTGGAGACCAAAAAAGACAAAATTGAATCGTTGGGTGACCACTTTGTAACTTTTCATAGTTGGTTGACATTTAGTGTAGTTTACCGCTTTTTTATCATTAAAATATCGGGAAAGAAAGAAGGGAGATGACAAAGTTTAAACTCTTGTCACTTAGGAGCTAGACAAAAACTTTGACGACTGTTCCAAACAAGTCTCAGCATATATATATATATATATATATATAATAGTATGTATGATTTTTAGAAGAAGAAATTGGGGTTGGTGAGTTATATATACCATAGATTATGTGGTCCAAGCTACTATTCTTCATAAATTCATATACAAGTAAACGTTGAGACCCATCTGAGCAACATCCTAGAAGGCGAACCAGATTCTTGTGTTGGATGCTTGTGATCAACCTCACTTCTGCCAGAAACTCAGACTCTCCTTGTTGGGATTTATCATGGGACAGCCTTTTCACAGCAACCATTCTTCCATCTTTAAGCTTCCCCTATCAAATATTCAAAGATAAATAGCAAAAAAATCCTCTCTTTTTTTTTGTCAGTTTCAAATGCCCAATGCATCCCAAAAGCAACATATTATATGATTTCTAAAGGTACAAAGGTAACTCCCACAACTAACCATGTTTCTCAAGACTTTGAAACTTCAAAATAAGACATTACTACAAAAAGGGCTCATACCATATCTCTCACTTTATAGAAACATGGAAATAATATATATACACATGTACATGGAAATAATAAGTATCTATATTTTCTTGATTTGATGACGAGTTTTGAATACAACTATTATATAGTTATGCTCAATTATTTCTAATGCATCTATGTTATCTAAATTCAAGGATGTGTGCCGGATACGGTTATATATCCCACACAACTACGCTCAATTTTGTTAAAAGTAATGACATATATTTAGAGGATCATACCTTATATCTGAACTATGTGACAAACACGGATATCAAACATGAATACTTTTGAAAAGAAAATGAAAAGTCCGAATATTTTGAGCTTGCTTACCTTGTAGACAGGCCCAAATCCACCTTTTCCAAGGAGATTATCAGGGTGAAAATTCTTGGTTGCTCTCTTCAATGTCTTGAAGTCAAAATAGAAAATAGTTCGAAGGTCCCCACTAAAGAAATCCGTCGATGCTGCAAGAGACGCATAAAATTAAACTTCACAAGCCAATAATTCCCAACCAAATCATACCTCACTCTTTTATCAGTAAATTCATCAAATACGTTACCTGCATGCCTTTTACTCTCTGATATAAAACTCTTAATCCCTGCTGGTTTCCAAATTTTCCAATAGATTAACACTATAATCAATAATATTATTAACACAACCACCCCTCCAAGGAAAAAAAACAAGGAAGACGTCTTCATCGTAGAACCAAACACTTTTCAAGCTCTGACCATGCCGGAAACAAACAACAATCTAAGTTAACTTCTGCTAAAACCTGTCATTTACGAATCAAAATTCAAAACCAAACAATGTGTCAGTTTCTTTTTCGATGTTGAATTTCCCTATGAAGTTCACAGTACATATGATCTTTACCTGCGTTGCAAATCATTGAACTTGAGAAGACACCATTGTTAAGACTGTCTTTTCATTGGTTTCGACGTGGATTAATGATAAGAGAATAGCAAATGGAGTTGGATTTTTGCCTCGAGTTTGCCATCTTTATTATCGATTTTTTATATTTTCTCGTTAATTTATTGGATAAAAACTTGAAAAAAAATAAGGTGACAGCTAACAGTAAGCAATGCTGCCATTGATTTAAACGATTTCTTTGGAATTTTACGAATATTCTGTGATTTGCAAACTTGTATCTTTTATTTGGTGTCATATATAATAGTATATATATGTACACACACCTAGGAATGAATCAAACAGAGCAAATGCCGGCTTCTTATTTGAAGTTTCAATGCTTACACAGTAACACCTTTTGCTTATTCTTTTCACAGAATTTCTGCTTCTTCGACTAGAATCAAAGATTTTCTCTCCTTACGCTCAATAATAATAAGGGTAATTTCCACCCAAGGTTACTCAAGTATTAATAAATTTACAATTTTGTCATTCAATTTTAAAAAAGTTACAAATTGATCATTGAACTGTTTAAAAATTACAAGTTGATTACTAGGTCATTAACTTGGTAAAAGATGTTAGATGTGACATTAACTCACTATTCATCGTAGAGTAAACCACACTTAAGGTTAATTAATTATTAGTAAGTTTGCACTTTTGTCACTCGATTTAAAAGAAATTATAAGTTAGTCACTGAACTATTTGAAAATTTTAGGATTTCAAGGATCTTCATCAGAGTTGTATCTCAATGAACTCGCTACCATATCCAACCTCCTCCTCCTCTGGCAAAGAAACACACCGAACCAAAGTTTTTTTTCCTCTTCTTTCAACTTTATGATTTATTTTTCTTTGAAATGGCCTAAAACTCAAGTGATTTGAACCCGAAGTTCTAACCAAGAAACTATCGGATCTCCATCCATCATTATCAAATGAATAAACGACTTTGATATGTTCCTTTTCTCAGCGAGGCTTTCTTTTTATCTTTTGTATAGAGCTTTCGTCGCTTAGAACTCTCTGGTTAACTCCTAACCAAACATGGTATGCTTGAGTCTCTCTCTCTATATTATTCTTTTTCTTCTTCCCTTTACCTTTGTAGATCCTATTTGGGATAAATCATCATTGGTATCTTCCATTAATTTGATAAATCTTCATATACCATTTTGTCGTGGCATGTTTAGTTAAGCTTGCATTTGTTACTAATTTGTATGAATGTGATAATCACCCCCTCACATCACACTCACATTGATACCCATCCTATGATTACAATGCTTCACCTTGTCATGGTTGTGGATGCTTTTTAAAACTTTTATTTGATTAAGCATAGTGATAACTCGTGATGGTTGATCTGCTCATGGTCTTTGTTTATAGAGTATGCTTGCATGAATTTTCTTCTTTTTATGCTCACGTTAGGTATCATTGTAGTTTTGATAGCTTTTGGCATCCAAATTAGGTACATTTTTGCTTTCGATGCCTTGTTTTTTTTTTTTAATAACAATTGGTACCTAAAAAAAAAAAAGGTGATTAGAATATGAATCTAGTAAAGGGGAGTACTCGAAATAGAAATTGCATATGATTGTTTTGAATCATTCTTTGCATTCAATTTTAGAATAATGCATTGATCAAAGTTCTTGGTTACACCCAGAGGCGGATTTAGGGGGCTGGCCCTAAAATGTAAAATTTTTATTTAGGCCCTTAAATTTTTTTAAAAAATTTTTAAATTAGTAAAATTAAAAATGTATTTTGGCCCCCCTAAAATTATAAAAATTCGATTTAATCCTTTAAAATTTATAAAGATATAGACTATAAAAAATTAAAATTTCCTTCGGCCCCCTTAAAAATTTGTCCTGGCTTTGCCCCTTGTTACACCGATATCTTTGTTTATGTATCAAATGGTATGCTTCTTTTAGCATGATTATGGATGACAACTTTATACAAATCGGACTAACTTGTATGAACTTTGGAATATTACATCGAATTGGTAGGTATGCTTCTATATTATATCATTTTTTTCTTGAACTTCATTGTTTAATAGTAAGAATGGAAAATCGATTTTTTTTTTTTTTTTACATGTATATCTTAGGCCTCATAGTGTTTTTGCATCAACTTTTATTTCCCCTAAGTTTTTGATTTTCAAACTGGCATAACTTAAAAATCTACAGTAATAATGTCATGTCTCGAAATATATTGAACTTTGTCTCGAGACAAAAGTCTCATTGTCTCAAGACAGGCAACTTTGAAGCAAAATTTCTACAATGTCATGGCAATGTCTCGAGACATGAAGGTTATGGTCTCGAGACATACAAACCTACAATACAATATTTTTAATTAGGTGATATGAGACTCGAAACAAATTTTACATGCAATTAATCTTTATTATTGATCAAATTATGTTCCTAAAAGCATAATAAGGATCTAAAGTCATTCATAGATGTCCAATTTAACCGTATTTGAATTCGTAAATAAATGTTCAGTTTTAAATGTAACACTCGTTGCTTGAGTTTACTCAGGTAAAGGATGTTACAATCATTATATTTTATTTAATAATTTATTAATATATTAATTATGGTTGGTGTTGCCATCACTTTTCATGAATTATTATAATTATGATTTATAAATTTATTTCAACATGATATATTTACTTATTAATATATAAATTATAATAAAAAAATAAAAGTTGTAATAATTTATCATAATTTTATGGAAATTGAGACTAAAAAATATTAAAGGAACTAAACTTGTTAAAAAAACTAAATCTATAACAAAGACAATTGAATAAAATGTATTTCTAAGTAATCTTACAATTCGTCAACCAAATATCTAAATATTACATTCTGGTAAAATGAACCAAACAAAATAATCTCACATCTCACCCGTGATTCTATTATGAAACGTAATCTGAGATTTGACAAACCAAACACCCCTTATAATTTATAAATCGAATCAGATATCAACATCATACGTCATTGTTAACTCTTTCGAAAGCAATTAAATCCTTAATGTGTTTTTTCAATGGACTCGATGAAGTTGAAATAAAGTCACTCACTGTTTAATTGGGGTAGCTTTATTATATGTAAAACCGAGATTCAATTCTTTCTAGTTTTAAGTTAAAATTTATATTTTAAATCATTTCAAGAGACTCCCTTGAAAAACCAAGAGTGCTCTCCAAAGAGTCCTAGAGAGGGTGGTAACTGCCGCAGCTTAGGATGGAGGAGGGTGGTGGCAATGAGAGGGAGAGTAGCGAGGAGATCTCACTGTTAGCAGAAGAGCTCATTCAATTATCCATTAAAAGATCAGTAGTGGTGCCGAATGTCAAGCCGACTCTAATCTGTTCAATATGGACAAGGAAGTCTTTTAACCCGAAGAGCTTGAGGGCACAATTGAGGAGCATATGGAAAACGAAGAAAAAATTCGAAATCCAAACGACGGGGCAGAATCTCTTTTTAATTATATTTGATCTGGAAGAAGACTTGGAGTTGATCATGGAAGGACGACCTTGGCTTTTTCGTAAGTATTTAATTTTGTTTGAACGATTAAGAAACCCAATTGATAGGGATCATATTAAACTCACTTCATCGCCGTTTTGGGTTAAGTTTGGTCCGATTCTACCCGAATTTGATAAGAAGGATCTCATGCATGCTATTGGTAGTACTTTTGGAGGTATTATTAGGTCAGAAATCAATGATGACAATTGCATAATTAAAGTTAATTTAGACGTTCAGAATCCACTTCGGAGAGGTCTATTTGTGTCACCTGATAATAGTGTTAAAGCGTGGATTGCCTTTAAATATGAGAAACTGCCAGTTTTTTACTTTGGGTGTGGAAGAATGGACCATAGTCTTAACGAATGCCTACAGATCAATCCTGAAGAAAAAAACAGAGTCAGAGAAGATCCTCCTTTTTCTATTGCATTAAAAGCAGAATTAAAAGCTATGGGGAAAGAAAGTCTAAAATTTAATGCTTTTTCAAAGAGGATGGGTTTGCAGCATACTTACACAGGTAAATTGAATAAGAAACCTGGAGGGAATAAGGAAACTGAATCTGTTGCTCTTAAAGGAATAATACATACAGGAAGGAAGCTGGTGAATTGGATGGAAGGACTGAGGAGAGATGAAAGTCAAAATTTGCTGGAGATGGGGAAGCTGAGGAGAGATGACGCTGGAATAGAAAGAGATGTAGAAGTCACTAAAAAGTCCAATTGGAAACGGCTTGAGGTAGTGAATCAAGTAGGTCACAGGAAGCACTTAAGTGTGATGGGTAAAAGGAAATTTTCAGCAGAAGAGGATGAAACGAATAGCTCAAGCATGATTAACAGAGGGGTAGCAAAAAGACCAAAAAGTGAAGGTCAGGCTGATAATGGAGGGGAATGTATGGAAATTTCACGAGTTGATGAGGAACAGTCTATTGTTCCAAATATTTTAGGATTGGCGGCTGCCAATGGGCAAGCCGACCGCTCACAATGAAAACCTTTTGTTGGAATGTCCGTGGGTTGGGGAGCTCACGGGCAGTTAGGAGGCTGCATCACCTAATTAAGCAGCAACATCCCCAAATGGTCTTCTTAATGGAGACAAAACTAGACAAAAAGTGCATGGAAAAGGTTAGAAGGAGGTGTGGTTTCGCGAATGGAATTGATATTGAGGCAGAGGGGTCCTGGGGTGGATTATGCTTAGCATGGAAGGGGGACATTGAGATCACGGTAAAGAGTTATTCGAAATGACACATAGATACTATGATAAAGGAAGAGCATGTTTCAGAAGATTGGAGATTCATAGGTTTTTATGGATCACCGTATTTAAAAGACAAAAATGCTGCTTGGGATTTGCTCAGAAGACTAAGTCAGGAGAGTTTCCAACTCTGGCTGGTTGCAGGAGACTTCAATAAAATTCTATTTGGTTCAGAGAAGAAGGGTGGACTACAAAGAAAACAAGGAAGGATGGATGCGTTCAGGGACACTCTAGAGGAATGTCAACTAATGGACATTGGGTACTCAGGAACTTGGTTCACTGGGAAAGAGGGAATCTTCCAGAGACGAATATTCGAGAAAGATTGGATAGAGGAGTCGCCAACGAAAAATGGTTAGATTTATTTCCAATGGGGAATTTACAATATCTTCCATTTTCAATGTCAGATCACTGTCCTCTTCTCATAAGCACATGTCACAAAATCGAATATTTCGGCAATAAAAAAATTCATTTTGAATCCTGGTGGACATTGGAGGAATCCACTGAAAAAGTTATCAAGGAAGCCTGGGAGACCAATTCGGACCCTTTATTGGAGAAAATAGGAAAATTACAGAAGAGACTGATGGAATGGGCACGTTCGAAAAAAGAAAAGGAGGGAGGTCGAAAAAGGGAGTTAACAGAAAAGTTAGAATTCTTGTTAAACGAAGGAAGAGACGATGAGACAATGGAAAAGATAATAGACACCAAAATTCACTTAAACATGGAGATTGATAAAGATGAAATGTATTGGGAGCAAAGAGCGAGAGCAAACTGGTTACGACTGGGAGATAAAAACTCAGCTTTCTTCCACAAATGTACATCAATTCGCAGACGAGTTAATTTGATCTCAAAACTAAAAACAGACGATGGGAAAGAAATTACCAAAGGAGCTGAAATAAATGAAGCAGCAACGGCATTTTTTAAGGAATTATTTACTTCAGCGGGAGTTGCGAATCCAGACAAAGTGTTGGAAGGCATTGAAGTCAGCATTTCTGAGGCGATCAACATAGACTTATTAGCGCCTTTCAGAGAAGAAGAAGTATGGACAACATTGAAAGATATGGGACCCACAAAGGCACCAGGACCAGATGGATTCCCTGCACTGTTTTACCAGAGGTACTGGCATGTAGTAGGCAAGGATGTTACAGATTATTGTTTGGGTATTCTAAACGGAGACAAAGAGATTGCAGAAGCTAATAATACAGATATAGTGCTTATTCCAAAAGTTCAGTACCCTTCATCTCTGGTTAATTTTCGACCCATCAGTTTGTGTTCAGTTATTTATAAAATCATTGCAAAAATAGTGGCAAATAAACTACAAGGGGTAATTGGTAATTGTATTGACCAAGTGCAGAGTGTATTTGTTCCAGGCAGATTGATTTCAGATAATGTACTTCTAGCTTATGAAATTCTGCACACATTCCGGAAAAAATGAACAGGAAGGAAATGGTATATGGCGGTTAAGCTTGATATGAGTAAGGCCTATGATAGGGTGGAGTGGGATTTTGTAAAAGAGGTGATGCTTAAAATGGGATTTGCAAAGAAATGGGTGGACCTTATTATGAAATGCATTACCACAGTTTCTTATGTAGTTATCACTAACGAAGGGAGGGGAGATACTTTCCAACCCACAAGGGGTCTTCGACAAGGTGATCCACTAAGCCCGTTTTTATTCCTAATATGCAGTGAAGGCCTTTCATCTCTACTGAGAACAACAAAAAAGAATGGATTGATAAAAGGAGCAAAAGCGAGTAGAAGGGGACCAGAGATATCTCACTTACTTTTTGCAGATGACTGCATAATGTTTGGTAAAGCAACAGAAAAGGGAGCTAGGATCATGAAGGATATTTTAAAGGAATACGAGAGCTGTTCAGGGAAATGTATTAACTTCAATAAATCTACAATTTTCTACAGCACGAACACAAACAGTGAGAAACGAGAGGAAGTGTCAGCAGTGCTAGGGGTAAGGAGTTCGACGAGCCCGGAAAAATATTTAGGTCTTCCTAATGTGGTAGGTAGACGGAAAAAAGAGGCCTTACAGAGTTTGATTGACAGAATAGAGAATCGGATCGATGGATGGAGTACCAGATTGCTTTCTCAAGGGGGAAAGGAAATTTTCATAAAATCTGTATTGCAGGCAATTCCCACATATGCTATGTCTTGTTTTCTTTTGCCTAAAGCTTTATGCGAGATGATAGAAAGCAAGTTTGCTAAATATTGGTGGCAAAAAGGAGCTGGTAAACGTGGTATACATTGGTGTCAATTGAAGTGTCTATGTCGGCCAAAAGAAGAAGGTGGTTTGGGGTTTAGGAACATGGCTCAATTTAATATTGCTCTTTTGGCAAAACAAGGGTGGAGGCTGCTTAATTATCCGAATTCATTAGTAGCCCAAGTCTTCAAAGCAAAATATTTTCCAACATGTGATTTCTTAAATTCAAATTTGGGGAATTCTTGTTCTTATGTCTGGCGTAGTATATGGGCGACAAAAGCTACTTTGGAGAAAGGATTATTTTGGAGAGTAGGTACGGGCGTGAATATCTCAGTTAAAAATGATGCATGGATCCCAAATTATATTAATGTTAAATTAAGTGATGGTGGTTATAATCTGCATTTTGATAGAGTTTTGGAATTAATCAATAGTCATAATAGAGACTGGGATAGGGATTTGATACTCAATACCTTTCAAACTGAAACAGCTGCTTTGATTCTTCGTATTCCTCTGGCGCTGGAACCACATGAGGATCTTCGAGTATGGGTTGGTGAACAGTCTGGCGAGTTCTCGGTTTGGAGCACTTATAAACTATTACAAAATATTGATCCTACAGCTTACGCTTTACAAAACTTCTATAAGGAATTTTACAAAAAACTATGGCGGATTGATCTACCTTCGAAGATTAAGTTACTAATTTGGAAAATAACCTGGAACTATCTACCTATGCGGGTTAATCAGTCACTTAGGAAAGTAACCAGAAATATGCTATGTCCTAGGTGTGGTGGAAGGGAAGAAACGATGAACCATCTCTTTCGCGAATGTCCTGTGTCACAGTCAGTGTGGAAAGAATTGTCAGATCCAATGTTTACAATGTTCCTAGAAGCAGAATTTACTGAATGGCTTACCAAGGTTCTTGCTCTTATCTCTCCGAAAAAGCCGACCCATCTCTTGTGTGGAACGCATGGCTATCTCGGGGGATAGAAACTCTCGTATTCACAACAAACAAGGTAGATCAAGTCAAGAGATCGCAAACTTTGTTCATAGGTATCTTAAAGAACTTGATGCAGTTAAAATAGAAAAACAGAAACTTGTTCCAATAGAAATGAAATGGAGGCACTCACCTGGCAAAACAGTAAAAATCAATTTCGATGGGGATCGATGAGAGAAGGAGTCAATCGGCATCAGGTGTGGTAGTTAGGGATTGGAATGGTCGAGTTCTTCTTACAAAAACAGGACTTCACAGTGGAGTAGCCTCTCCCTTTGCTGCCGAAGCAATTGCTTGCCGTCAAGCAACCCAAATAGCACTCGAAATAAACAGAGAAGGACATTATTATCGAAATAAACAGTACAGATTCTAACAGATCAATGGTCGGAACTTATATATATGACATTCACAGAATGAAGACGAATTTCAGGAAGATTAGATTCGAGTTTACACCAAGATCAACTAACCACCTTGCTCACATGCTAGCAACAGAAACTCTTAGAAGGAGAGATGAGTTTTACCTGATCGACGATGTACCCAGTTACGCAAAGAACCAGGCGCAAGATGAGAGTGTTAGAGAACCAGACTGAGAAAGAAGCAGAGACGAATATGAGAAAGGGGATTTCAAATTGAAAATCTAACAGATTCATGTGTTTATTACTCCCCTTTGGCAACCGATTCACCATTAATGAAGAAGAAATGATAGATGTGACCTGAAACGACGGATGTGAGAGAAAGCAGAGACGAAATTAAAAAAGGGGTTTTCAAATTGAAAAACAAGCGGACTTCTATGCTCTTTACTCCCCTTGGAAATTGATTCACCATAAATGAGAAGAAAAGTAATGATGTGACCAGAAATGGCAGGTGAGCAGTTGATTTGATTGGGTAGTAGGTTGAGTTTTTTAATTGGTTTTTTTCTAGAGAATTGCGAAACAAGTTTGGTTTTTTTATTTAGGAACTTTAGTGATAGTCTGTTACATTCCGGGACAATGTTTTGGTCTGGGCTCTCTCTTTAGCTTATTTCTTTTTTGTTCTGTAAACCCAATTTTAAAATAAATAAAAAGCCCAATCTGATCTTGAATCAAAAAAAAATATTTTAAATCATTTCAAGTTTAATCCGGAAATGAGATAAACGATCTAAATGCACGGGGTAAACCTATCGCTTGAGTTTAGAGTTTCTCCTCCTCCTTAAGTTTTTGTTTGCGTTTCGACTTTATTTTTTTTTATCAATGTAAAATTTGTCAAACCCCCCACAATATATATATTTAAAGAATCCAAACCCATTTAAATCTGTTTATTATTTTTTAATTTTATAAAAAAATGTGTTTTTATTTTATATTTATTAATTTTATATATTTTTTACTTGTATTAAAATTTTAAACATTAACAACTTAAATATTTTATGAGATTTATATTATATTATTATTTATATCTATATTATTAATAAAGTCCCCAATTGAGTTTGTGTCATGAGTTAACCGGACACCAACTCAATTGGGAAAATTACAAAAATGACATTTTGTATTTAAACTAAGTTATATTATTCGAAAGTAATCCAATTTTTTTAATTTAAAAATAACAATAAAAATATGCATATGGTGAAATTTGAACACATGCCATTTACATTGCAAAATATTTAATTTTACCACTCAACCAAGACATTATTTTAATTTATTTATACATTTTAATTTTATTATGCACATTTTATTACCTCCATCGATTGTATATATTAACAATTGTAATGCATTTAGTATTTTTTTTGGTGAAATAAGCAAAATAAACTGAAACGATTACAATAAAAAAGAACTAGTTCCCCAATGGGGAAACTTCAAAAACTTGAAGACCTTTTCTCCTCTCTTTAACTTGTTTTGCAATTCCATCAGCTTCTCCATTAAGTTCTCTAGGGATATGTCGAATGCCCCAATGTCTTACTCTAGATAATTTTTGGTGAATTCTCCTGATCAGAGTAGAGCCTAACTCATTACGACCCTCATTTTGAATTGCTACGACCACCTCCATCCTGTCAGTTTGAATTATTATGCTGTTGTATTTTCGTTCCAAAAGAAGCGTTACTCCATCTAAGATGCCCCACAATCAGCTTCCATAACAGAGCAAAAGCCCTGATGAGCGTCGAAACCACTAAAAATAATTCTTACAAAATAACTCTAAATAGTAGTAAAGAGTGGTAGTAGGGTCGAGTCCACAGGAATTGGTATTATAATAAACTTTCGTGTTTAACTTGTGACCAGAATTTCTGTTGTATCGATAGTCGTGCCTATAGTTGCCGGGTATTGCCTATCTCATAAAGTTGTCTAAAAGTATTTTCCTAATTCATTCTTTGATGTGTTTTAATTAATTAGTTTTAGTTTAAAAAGAAATCACTCCAATTCTTAGGCTAGATAATAAAAGGATAGTAATTACTAGTACTCTTGGTCCTTGTGGATACGATATTACCGGTCTTACCATAACTATACTATTAAGCGATAGGTGCGCTTGCCTTTATTGTGGTCATAGTTAGTTTTAGACACATCAAGTTTTTGGCGCCGTTGCCAGGGACTAAGATATTAGGAACGCTAAATTTTTATTACTTTAGCCATTTTATTTACTTTTATTTGCAATTTATTTTTTCTATTCACTAATTTTTTTTTTACTTCTGGTAGGAACTTTTAGTTTATGACTAGAAGGAACCCGTCAGGACCATTGCTTTTTGACAGTGAGATTGAAAGTACAGCTCGCAGAAACCGAAGAGAAATAAGGCGAAGTCTACAATACATAGAAGAAGAGCAAGAAGACGAAACTAATACTACAGAAGAGATGGTTGATAATAATCCGCTACCTTTTGTGGTTGCCGCAAACCCGGTGAATCAAAATCCTGCTCCTCGTACTATGTATGATTATGCTAAACCTAATTTAACAGAACCGAATCAAGTATTGTTAGACTCGCTATTGCTTTGCAAATAATTTTGAACTGAAACCTAACACTATACTGAGATGATTCAAAGAATTTGTTCATTTTGATGGTTTGCGGGATGAGAATCCAAACAATCACTTGGCAAATTTTCTCGGAGTTTTGCGATACTTTCAAAATTAATGGCGTTTTCGATGATGCCATTCGCCTTCTGTTGTTTCCTTCTCGTTGAGAAACAAAGCTAAACAATGGTTGAACTTCGTTGCCACGAGGATCAATCACTACATGGGATCAAATGACCAAAAATTTTACTTAAATATTTTTCGCTTCGGCTAAAACGGCTAAGTTGAGGAATGATATCTCTTCTTTTGTGCAGATGGATTTAGAGACACTTTACGATGCATGAGAGAGATACAAAGATTTACTAAGAAGGTGCCCTCACCATGGGTTACCTTTGTGGCTTCAGGTTCAAACCTTTTACAATGGTGTAAACCCCTCAACTAGGTAGTTGATCGATTCAAATTCTTGGTGGAACCCTAAATAACAAGACCCCAAGCGGCTTATGAGTTTATAGAGGAGATGGCACCAATAACTATCGGTAGCAAGTTATGAGGACAAAACCAACAAAAGCCGCTGAGTTTTCAACCTCGACGCAGTGACCATGCTATCAAACCAGTAGAATCAATTAAATAAGAAGATTGATGGTTTGTGTGGTTCTTCGCAGGTACATCCAGCGATGCAGTGCGATACAAATGGAGGAGGGTCGAACAATACTGAATACCTATCCTACAACCCTGGCATAGAAAACGAACAAATAAACTATATGGGTAACAATTGTAGACCTCAAAATAACCCTTATAGTAACACTTACATTCCAGGTTGGAGAAACCATCCAAACTTCTCATGGGGTGGTCAAGGAAATCAGAGACAGCAACCCCCTCCAGGCTTTCAACAGCAACCCTACCCACAAGAGAAGAAGCTGAACCTTGAGGAGATGCTAACAAAATTCATCGCGGTGTCAGAAACCCGTTTCCAAAACACCGAAACAGCACTCAAAAATTAGCAAGCGTCAATTCAAGGGCTCGAAAACCAAATAAGTCAGCTTGCCAAGTTGATCTCAGAACGACCACAAGGTAGCTTGCCAAGCAACACTGAAACTAACCCAAAAGAGCAAATCCACGCCATTACTGCTCACGATAGTGAAGGGTTAGACGAACCAAAACAGAGGCAAGAGAACGTGGTAGATAAAGGTAAGGTTGAGGTAAGCCATGATAAATCGAAATCTATAAGTACAGAATACCAACCTCGTATGCCATATCCCAATGCGACAAAGAAAGACCGCACAGATGAATAATTTGGTAAATTTATTAAACTCTTAAAAAATTACATATTAACTTACCGTTTATTGAAGCTCTTTCGCAGATGCCCAATTCAAAAAAAAAATTAAAAGAGCTCTTATCAAACAAACGAAAGTTAGACGAAGCGTCGCATGTGAAGCTAAATGCAGTGTGCTCAGTAATTCTACAGAATAAACTACCCCGCAAATTAAAAGATCTAGGGAGTTTTACGATTCCTTGCCTAATTGGTGGTTTATCTGTTAGTAATGCTTTAGCAGATTTAGGGGCAATCATAAATGTTATGCCTTATAAAATGTTTAAACAGCTAGGTCTTGGGAAACCCAAACAAACTAGGATGAGCATTCAATTGGCTGATAAAACTATTAGAGTTCCTAGGGGTATAATCGAAGATGTACTAGTAAAAATTGATAAATTCATATTCCCAGTAGACTTTGTTGTCTTAGACATGGATGGGGACAATAATGTTCCTTTAATTTTAGGAAGACCCTTTTTAGCAACTGCTAAAACTAGAATTAATGTTGGTACAGGTGAACTCACACTTCGTGTAGGTGATGAAACGATCACTCTTCAGGCTCTTGACTCGGCTAGGACATCGAGTAATAAAGGTGAGAACATAAATTCTATTAATGACCATTTGGTTCAACCTTCTTTTCAGAAAGCACCACGAAATTACACAACTGAGCCACATCCTAGATCTCGTACCAACAATGAAATAACTCATGAGGAGCGAAGGCTTCAGATCGATGAACTAAATGAGTGGAAGACACATGTTAAGGAGAAACCAAGAACACACGAAGAAAAACAGAGACAACTCCATAACGAACTTAAAGATGAAGCAAACTACTTCAAGGTCGGAGACCAAGTTCTAATGGATAATACAGATCCTCGTGTTGCCACTTCTGAACCTAATGAAATAAATCCTTTCACGGTACTTAATACTTTCCCATACGGTACAGTCGAGATAGCTCATTCTCAATTTGGCACCTTCAAGGTAAATCATACTCGTCTAAAATCGTATTTTAATACAATTGATAGCAAGAATGAGGAGTTTCAACTCCTCAAACCACCATGATTATGCGAATGAAAGGTAAGTCTAGCTTAAGACTTTAAACGAGCGCTTCTCGGGAGGCAACCCGAGTACTAACCCTTTTAAGTTTCATATTTTTTATTTTTAGCACCTAACTAAAAACTAACTAAATTAATAAAGCGTAGGTTTCCCTATCACACGGCCTTGCACACGGGCGTGGCCATGTGGACACCACGAATACGCACATCGACATGGCAAAGACCGTGCGAACCAAGGACGACAATTTTCCCAAAACACGGGCTGCGACAAAATGCCACGGCCGTGGTCGACACTGAGAAAGTAACACGGATGTGCGACATGCCCGTGTCCATAGACCATGGTCGATACTGATCAAACGAACATGGGCGTGGAATCCTCTACACGGCCGTAAGAGAAACGAACGAAGCATCACACGACCGTGCAACTCGACCGTGTGACCTAACACGCCCAAGGCACATGGGCGTGGGCAGCTACCAGATGCCACGATTTCTATTTAAACCCCCTTTTTCTGTTCATTTTTTTCCCCAATTCTTCTTCTACCTAACCCTAGCCACCACACCCCTTTCTTTTCCCATTATCTTTTCCCTTCATTTTCCTTTCTCCATTTCCCTAACTCTTTCTTTACACCACCACCACACCAACCACCATCCTTGCCACCGTACACAAAGATCAAATACTAGAGGCAAGAGCAAAGCCACCATATCCATGTCGAAAAAGCGAAAGGCCCCTAGCACGGTCTCCCCTTGCGTGACCACTCCACATAAGTTCATACCGACCGCTTCATTAATTCGACAAGACAAGGACCTTTGAGTCCATTTATTTTTTCTTTTTCTTTTATTTTCATTTTTAAATTCTTTTCGTTTACCTTTCTTATCTTTAATTTATATTATTATATTTTGATTTCTTTAATTTAGGTTCAAGGGGCTATTATGGAATGACCCCACCACCACCGGAGTATCCACCACCCCTGCCCAACTCTACACCGTTTCTTTTCTTTGACTCCATCCAAAATTCAGGAAGTTTCACTTCTCTCCCTCTCTTATGATTTTCTTACTATGATTGTCATTATCTACCTTTGTACATTGAGGACAATGCACATCTTAAGTGTGGGGAGGTGTCAACAATACTGACTTAAGCCTTGTTCTTAAGTAATTTTCTCATATTACTATTAGAATGAAACTTCTATTAATTTATGATTTTCATTGATATGTTTTGGATTAAGTCATAGGTAATTGTGCATTGATGGTTTAAACTTTAAGATATTAGAGAATCAAGCATGATAAGTCTATTTTCAGAATTAAAATTTTGTTAGGTCGTTTCCCTAAATTTAAATATTACTTTGAAGTTTGAAATTTGCAAGGTTGACATCAAAAACCATAATTTTTGTGAGATTTTGAGCCTTTTAGAGCCTATTCTTTTCTTGCTCACTTTATTAATTGAGTGTGTCAACATTGATTTGTTATTATAGAACTTGCTTCGATTATACATGTCGAGACCACACCTTTGATTTGATATACTGAGATGATAAAGGTACATAGGTTTTAACCCACTTATTCCATTAAAAGCCTACCTTCATAATTAACCCCTAGTGAACCCCTTTGAAGCCTAATCAACAATTTCTTGATATACCACTAATATTAAACCAAAACCCAATTATTTGATTTGTTATCCCCATTTTCTTGACTCCCCCTTTGTCGAGATTTGATTTGATCAGTTGCCTAACTACATTCTTTATTTCAGGGTTAAATTCATTTTATCATATACTTGTTCTTATTCTAATAAAAAAAAGTTGGAAATATATTATTTCTTTTTTAGCTTAAGCAGTTAATTTCACATTTTGAGAAGAAGCTCGTCTTATTATTGATAAGTTTTCAATTATTGTAATTATTCAGTATTAGTTTATTTCTCTAGTTAGGTAAATTGTCAATTCGATCTCGATTTTAACCCTCCTTTTCAGCCTTTATCCACACCTTTAACCCAAGCCTCATTACAACCCTTTAAAAGACCTTTTGATTTGTGTATCATCTCATTTTATAGTGGTGGAGATTTGATTTTCATGCAAGCCTATGGTAATAACTTTTCATGTTTGACTTCTGAGTGCTTAATTTGAACCTTAAACACTTTGAGTGATTTGAGTGAATCTTTAGTGAGGATGTCAATTCTTGTCGGTTTTGGATCAAAGGTAATTATTTAGGTAAGGAGAAACACCTATGTTTTCATGCTATAAAAATCTATGACTTAGATTGTTTGAATCTCTAGGACTCTTCTAGTTAAATTATCAATGTATGAATTATCTGTGAATTATGATGAAACATTATTGATGAGAATTATGAATTAAGGAAGTTAGTTTTAATTGTGAGTTGAGGATTTTGCTTAAGGATAAGCAACGGCTTAAGTGTGGGGATATTTGATAAACCATAATTTATACATATTTTAACCCCATGCTTAGCTTATTTTTTGGATGAGTTTTCATTAGATTTGATGAATTCGATGCTCCCAATCCTTTAATTTCATGTTTTACACCCAGGGGAGCTTAGGGAGTCGAAAAGAACGAGAAACGGGCCAAAAAGGGACAAAATGGGCCTATCTTAGAATTCAACACGGCCTGGGCCATTGGACACGGCCGTGCAGTACGAGCAAGATCAAACAAGGTCTGGAATGTCACACACGGGCAGACCACACAGCCGTGTGTAGTGAGCAGGAGCGAGCACGGCCTAAGGCCATCGAACACGGGCGTGTCCTTGCCGTATCAAAGATTAATTCTACCCGGAAAAAGTTACTTGTGGGCAAAGAAAGACGTTCCAAAGCCTATATAAACACCCTAGGGGGTGACCTAAAAGGGGAAGCAGAATAGAACACAGAAAATACTCTGAGACAGCCGTCGGAAGTAGCTCAGAGGAAGGATCTCCATCATGACTAAAGATCTCACATCTAGTTCCTTAGAAGTTTTTAGGTTTTCTTATGTTTTGTTGTTTTCCTTATTTTGAGATGTTTCCTTTTATCATTATGAACTAAACTCCCTAAATATCTAGGGAGGATGAAACCTAAGATGGATCTTATTACTATTTGATTTATAAGATAAATACTTGTTCTTATTCTTAATTGTGAGTTCTTATTCTTGTTTTGATAATTCAGGTTATTGATTCAAGTCGAATGTGCTTATTCAGTGGAGCAAAAGTCCCTGTTTAAGAGTAGATCAACACAATTAAGCGGAGTTGATTGCAACCCTAGACATAGGGCGACGAAAATCTGCCGGATTAGAGTCAAATCTAATAAGGGAATCCATAGATCGAGTTAATGCGATAATAGGGGTTTAATTAGAAAGAGATTTCAATTAATCAACCTAGAGTCAGTTGTTTTTAGTCTCGAGAGAGATATTAACATAAATCAGGAATTTCTACGGATTAAGTCAAGTGAATAAATCATATGAATCAAAAGTAATAAGTGAAGTCTAGGTGGATTCTTCCTTAGGTATTGCCTATCTCATAAAGTTGTCTAAAAGTATTTTCCTAATTCATTCCTTGTCGTGTTTTAATTAATTAGTTTTAGTTTAAAAAGAAATCACTCCAATTCTTAGGCTAGATAATAAAAGGATAGTAATTACTAGTACTCTTGGTCCTTGTGGATACAATGTTACCGGTCTTACCATAACTATACTATTAAGCGATAGGTGCGCTTGCCTTTATTGTGGTCATAGTTAGTTTTAGACACATCAGTCCAATATCACAATTTCATCATTAATATTTTATATCACATAAATATTTTATAAACAATGTTCAAACCAATTCATGTTACAAATTAAGCATCTCAATAATAATTCATTAACTATGTATAACCTAAATATATTCATCAACCTCGTATATCAAATTTATCAAATAGATAATCATGAACTTTACTTAACATTGCTTAAACTTTAAGCATATTCGAAACACATCACACACATATAGTATGCATATTACTCAAATAATATATCAAACCACAATTTCTAATCATACCAAGCACATCACAGACACACACACATATATATATATATATCATAACCGAAATCACCTAAGCTTAAACATCATTTCTAGCCATTTTCGCATGGCTTTAATATATACATACCCAAAATCAAACATAACACAAACTAGCCTATACATGCCACAGGATTAAGTTCAACTTTATAAAAGTACCGAAACAGTCGATAGTGTGATAGACTTCTCTGACGATCCCCGAGCTCGTAACCAACTTTCAAAATCTATAAAACGGAAAGCAAATACACACAGTAAGCTATCAAAGCTTAGTAAGTCATAAGCAAATAAACATTTAATCATTTACATAATTTAAGCTAGACAAGTAGTAATAAACCATCATAATTTCATATATAATTCAACTTATCAACTTATATATCGAAACTTATTTAACTAGTAATAAGTTTCCTTTGGCCAAATAATCAATTGAACATTAATATGTTTAACCTTTACTTTCTTAAATACAAATATAACCTTAGGCCGAATATACATTCATTGTAACATCCTGAAATCGGGGCTATTTGTGATTGAATTATTTTTCATGTGTTTGAACTTTTGTGTTATTAATTGTGGTGTGGTAAGGCTTAATTATGGACTTTGAGTAGGTTCGGTTTAGTAGAATAAATTTTTGTATGGTTTATTTAATGAAGTGGATTAAGTGAGCTTAGCAGTTAAGTTAATTTAAGTGTTAATTAAAGCACATGAGGAATTAGTGGCAAAGTGGTTATGGTGTTTGAACTTATAGCTTGGGGTTAGAGGTTCGAGTAGCATGTTTAACATTTTGAAGGTTTATTTTTGAATCCTTGCATTGATGGACGGTCAAACTTATTTATGATAGGTTGGACTATTCCTTTTGGTAAGTTGAAAATTTGTTATGGAAAGCTTGAAGATAGGGATAAGAATCTTGAGTTTATGGTATAATGAGGGGACAAAGGCATGGAAGGTGGGGATGTTTTGGAAAGAAATCCTATGCCTTAATGCATGAATGTGGACGGCATGTAAGGCTAGGGGGAGTGGCCGAATTTTGGTAGGTAGCTTGGAGGATGTTGACCAACCTTTTGTTTTGTGCATCATTTTGTGTTTGTTTTTCCTCTCCAAAAGCTCTCATCTTTGGCCGAATGTATAGGGTACTTTTGGTGCAAAAATATTTCTTTTGATGACAACTTCATTTTGTTGGAAACAAAATACCACTTTCTTTCTCTCATTGTCTTTTGAACCAAACTACATTTTTGCATCTTGTGCATTTTCTTTTTTGTAAAGTTTGTGGTGACCGAATATCATTTCTTCCATTTCTCTTTTTCTTCCTTTGATCAATTCTTTTTCATTCTCTTTTCAAATTTTATCAAAACCAAAAACCATTCTTTCTTTCTCTAAACTTTGGCCGAATCTCCTACACCATTATCTTTCATCTACTACTTTTCTTTTCTTCTCAAAACCGAATCCCCTATTTCTCCTTCAATAATTTCTTTTTAGCCAAATATACTCCTTTGGGTGTGCCAAACTCTCTTCTTCCATTTAGAAGTATCTTGGTCGAATATTAAAGGTGGTAAGGATTTATTTTAAGGGATTATTCTTTTGATTATTCAAAAGCCAAGGCTATTATATTAATGGTTGCCGATTGTAGGGAAGTGAAGCGGTTTAAGCGTCTGGTTGCCGTAGTTAGTACTCGAAGGCGATTAGGTGAGGTTTTGGATTCAAATGATAACCCCTCGAGATTATTTTGGTTTGGCCAAATGGCCTTGGTACTAACTTTGGGTAATGGCGAATATAGGGCAAGGGAAACTTGTGTGGCCGATTGTCTCCTTAGGGATTTAAACTATCGTTGGTGACAGTGTGTGTACATACACACTTTATAATTAATTAACGTGCAAAGTATTATGTGTATGCTAATCGGATTTGTGTAGATTTGAGTTTAATACCATAAAGGTATAGCAAGGCTTCAGTAAAGTCCTTGACAATATGATTTGCTATTTGATGCTTTTGGGAAGCATGACATATTTGGTATATGTGACTTATAAATGATTATTGGTAAATCCTATATATGTTGCTAAATGAGTATGTTGGCATGATTTACGTTAACTATCATTGATTGATGTGGGTTTTATGAGTGGAGGGGGCGGTGATATTCGTGTGTCGGCGGACACCGTGTTTTGGTAACACATTGTGACTACGGTCACGGAGGTTTGGCACCTCCAGAGGTTTGGCACCTCATAGCGTCTCGTCCCAGCGTGGCTTAGTACCACCAGTAGGTTGGCCCCACATTTGAGATATGGGATTGACGCCAAAGGATTTGGTATCACACGATGGGTTGGCCCCATCATTTGATTGTGACTTGGGGTCACCAAAGGTTTGGTACCACAATATTGACGGATTTCGTGACTATACGTCACCGGTGGTTTGGCACCACCAGGTGGTTTGGTACCACACGGGGTAGAAAGGCATACGGATGGCTAGGTTGGGTGCATATTAAACTTGTGCATATTAAATTAATTATGATTTGTGTATGATGTTACATTAAACCGGAAAAAGGGTTACACATTGGGTCTTGATGACTCACATTTTTCCTTTAACATTTTCAGTGTGACTCGTAGTTGCGGATAAGGAGCCGGATGAACTCGAGGCGGCCATGAAATGAAAATATGGACTAGGTGGATTTGGAACTATTTTTATCTTAATATGGGTTTGATTTATTTTGTTTAAGATGTAATAAGGCCTCCTAAAATTTGCACTTGGATTATTTTATGTTTTGATAAATTGCTTAACTATTTTATGATATTAAAATGGGTACACATGTTTTTCTCAAATTAATTCGTAAAAATGTTTTATTGTGCCATCGGGTACACTTGAAACTGTAACAACCTAACTTAGTATATTTTAAACGACATTAAGTAATGCTTTCTTCATAACACCTCAACTGTTTTAAATCAAAACAATATCTTTTATCAAAATTTAAAACGACTTAAAAAGGGATTTTCAAAAGTTTTTCCTCCGTAGCATACGAAATTCGGTCGTAATGTTTGGGCCGGGTTTGGGGTGTTACATTCATTCACATCTATATACACATAGTTCACATTAACATTAAGCAATATATCATTAATTCAAACATTCAACTTACCTTATTTTCATAACTTAGTATGTGTACATACCTGAGCTTTTCTAACTCGATGTTATACTCGATCTTAACTTATTATTGCCCGTTGAACCATTCGGAATTAAAAAGGATACCCGGATAGTCGAACATATCGTACAATGCCAGCGTCCCAGACCTGGTCTTACATGTAATCACATATCGATGCCACTGTCCCAGACATGGTCTTACACGAATCAAATATGATGCCAATGTCCCAGACATGGTCTTACACGTAAACACAAATCGATGCCAATGTCCTAGACGTGGTCTTACACGAGAACACATATCGGAATCCTATGTCATGACATATGTATCCTAACTATTCCTAAGGTTCATACGGGACTTCCAAACATCGTAATTCGATCAAATCGATCTCGAAAACATTGCTCCCAAGCATATAGACATTCGGCCATCATTTAAATACATTCATAAAATTCAATTCTGCATATAAATTTCGCATATATTTAAAATTAACGACATTTATTTGCTTATAAACTTACCTCAGATATCGACGGACGAAATAAATGACTATTCGTTTATTTTTATTTTTCCCCGATCCAAACCCGTTTTCTTCGGTTATTGATCTAAACATATTCAAATTAAACTTATTTAAACACCATTTTATTCAATTTAATCTAAAAACACATAAATGGGCAAATTACCATTTTGCCCCCGACATTTTACACTTTTTGCAATTTAGTCCCTATTTCATAAAACACAAAACATGTAAAATTTGCACACATCATGCTTAGGCCGAATGTTATCCATGCTCATACAAGTCCATACATTTTATTTATTTCACATTTTAGTCCCTCAATTTATTATTTTTACAATTTAGCCCTAATTACTCAAAATCATCAAAATTTCCAATACAAAACATATCAATCCAAAACATATCTTTCATAATCTATCATCTAACATCACAAAACTCATGAATTCATCAATGGCTTAACTCAAAATATTCATAAAAATAAAAAATTAAAGCATGGGTTTTGTACATTTCATAGCAACGATCTCAAAAACATAAAAATTATCAAAAACCGAGCTTAAAACATACCTAAATCAAGCTCCCAAGTGTGCCGAATCTTAAAGCCTTCAAATGTTTTCTTTTTCTTTGAGTTTCGGCCAAAATATGATGAACATGCATGTGGTTTTTGTTATATGTTTTATTATATTAACATAATTTACATATTTACTAAATTAACCTTATTAGTTTAATATAAACATTTTATATGTTAAGTACATAACCGTCCATCATTATGTTGCATGGTCAAATTGCAACATAAACACCTCCCATTAAAAGAACAAAGCAATTTAACACTTTGACAAATAGTTAGTAACTTTTACCATTTACGCGATTAAGTCCTTTTATTAAATCGGACACTCAAACGATAAAATTAAATCACGAAATTTTCACAGATATAAATTCACACATAATAAACACAGAAAATAATTTTAAAATATTTTTCAGACTCGGATTTGTGGTCCCGAAATCACTGTTCCGATTAGGGTCAAAACCGAACTGTTACAACCGGCCTAAAACTAAGATGGAATTTAGTGAAGCATGGATTTAGTCATGATTTGTAGGTTTATGAAAGGTGATTTGATGATAATTGAGAAAACTGAGAAAGGAAAGAACTTGAAAGGCAATTAAACGAATTTTGAAAGAACAAAGAAATGGAAATGGAAGCAACAGAATGCTCACGCCCAAACTGGAAGAAAAAGAATAATTTCTCTTAAATTCCAAATGAAAATCAAAGATGTAAAATTAAATGTGTCCTTCCTAAGTTCATTAAAGCCCTACTTATATACATGGTATTTACTAATTTTAGCTTTAACCACTTCAACATAAAATTAAAATTAAATAAAAAATAAAATAAGATTTTTTTCTATTTTTGGCTTTTACAAAGTCAAAAGAATCTGATGAGTCCTTGGCTTTTTTCATGTTTTTTATTCGGCTTCATTTTATTGATTGTGTTTCAATTTGGTCCTTTTTCTGCTCGTTATTTACTCTTAACATCCCAATTGCATCCCTAACAAGATTAAAACAGAAAAACACTAATTCAGCTGGGATCAATTCAAAAATTAACCGAATTAAACACAAAAAGTCATGCAAATTAACATGTTATCAAATCCCCCTACTTAGGTCATGCTTGTCCTCAAGCATATTGTTCTTTCAAACATTAGAAATCATTCTATAATTTATTAAAAATCGAGTCTCTTTTCCGCATCCATAATCAATGCAAACAACATAGGCAAAAATAAATGCTCAGAATATATAGTTTGATCAACAAGTGTCATAAAACTGAAATATGTGAACTAAATCATTTCATTAAATTGAGTTTGAATCCAATAATTTGCAAGGTATTATTAATTAATCACGCATTTAATAAAAAAATTTAGACACGGTCAAACCTTTTTACGCGAACTAGGATGACAACCCAAGCACCCTATCCCGGTTACTCAACTCAAACAGTCTTTTTTTTTAAGGCTCGGTTAGCAGAATATTTGTAAGTTCTCGATTTGTCACTCGAGCCTTTTTACGCGAGATGAAATGACAACCCAAGCACCTCACCCCGATTACTAAATTCGGTCACGTTTTTGAAACTTTCACTCATAACTTGAGCCTTTATTTATTTATTTATTATTCATTTTATTTATTTATTTATGTACAAGCAAATATATATATATATATATTTTTTTTTTCAAACAATCAATTTATATGAAAAATCTAGTTACATATATCAACCTTATAACACAAATGTCGACTAATCTAGATACTTAAACACTTTAATTCAAAAATTACCCAATTGTCTAAATTGACTAAGTAATGAGATTAGAGGCTCAATGTCAAATAAACTATCGCATAAATCTAGCATAAGATTGAACATATGCAAAAGAGAGACATGCAGCAAAAATCATGCATATGTACCATTTTACTTACCAATTCAACCCCCACTTAATCTATGCTTGTCCTCAAGCATGTTTTATATGAAATAAAAGACAATAACCCAAATAACAAGTAAAAATAAAAGTTAAGAATACTCCCCATATGTCTTTTAACGATGTTGTCGGAGTTGGGGGTAACAGCTTTGTAGGATGTCGAGGATTGTGGAGACTTGGGTTTCCATTGCTCCAAGTCGAGCTTCGATCCGGCTTAAACGTGCCTCCACAGATAGAGGTTTCTCCTCTTGTTCCCTAGTAGTGAAGTGTGGACGATGGGGTTTTTATAAAGGTTAGGGTTATTGGTTTTTTTTTTGTAGGTAAATAATTGTCACCATTTAGCACGTTGTGCCCACGCCACCATCATTATCCAACTTTCAGAAAATTCACAACCTCCATTACATTCCTGAAAACATCAAATTAACTGGATTAAATAAAAAAATATTTATTTATTTACAACCTAAATCTTACTTAAACTCAAAATTAAATAAATGAAAATAAATTTGGGTTGCCTCCCAAAAAGCTCTTTTGTTTAACGTCGTTAGCTCAACGACCTGGAAATTTATTTAACCAGCTCTTCGAGGACTAATTCCTCAACCATGTGGACTTGAAAATTTTCGTAGAAAGGCTTTAATCGCTGTCCGTTAACCTTGAAACTTTTTCCGAATTCTTCGCTTTTAACCTCGACTGCACCATGTGGAAATACGTGAGTAATAACAAAAGGCCCTAACCACTTAGTTCGAAGCTTACCTACAAAGATTCTTAGAGTAGGGTCATAAATTAATACTTTCTGCCCTACCACAAATTATTTACGGGTTATCTTTTGGTCATGGTATGCTTTGATCTTATCCTTATAAATTTGGGCACTTTCATACGCTTCTCGTCGAATTTCCTCAAGTTCCTGAATATGTAACTTACGATGCTTACCTACAGCTTCCAACACGATGTTGCATTACTTGACCGCCCAAAATGCTTTATGTTCTAGTTCAACAGGAAGATGACATGGTTTTCCAAAAATTAGTCGATAAGGAGACATACCTATGGGTCCTTTATAAGCTGTACGGTACGCCCACAGTGCATCATTTAGTCGCAAACTCTAATATTTTCTATCTGGCTTAACAGTCTTCTCCAAAATCAACTTGATTTCTCGATTCGACACTTCCACTTGACCGTTTGATTGAGGGTGATAAGCCATAACGACTTGTTGTACTACCCCGTAATTTTTCAAAAGTGTGTCGATTACCTTATTACAAAAATACGTTCTCCGATCGCTGATCAATGCTCGCGGTGTGCCAAACCTGGAAAAAATATAACTCTTTAGAAAATCGACTACCATTTTGGCGTCAACATGACTAGTGGCTTTTGCTTTCACCCACTTTGACACATAGTCAACAGCAAGTAAAATATAAACATTACCATATGATGAGACAAAAGGTCTCATAAAATCAATGCCCTATATATCAAATATTTCACAGACATGTACAAGGGTTAGAGGCATTTAATTTTTTCGGCTCAAGTTTCCTACCCTTTGACACTTTCCGCACTTTTTACAAAACAAATATGCATCTCGAAAAATATGTGACCAATATAGTCCACATTCAAGTACTTTATGCGCAGTTCGTTTAGGGCCAAAATGTCCACCACATGCATAAGAATGACAAAAGGATAGAATCGATTTTACATCAGTTTTTGCAACGTATCGTCGAATTACCTGATCGGAACAGTTTTTCCAATGGTAGGGGTCGTCCCAAACATAGTATCGCGATTTACGTTTGATCTTATCTTTTTCAGGTCGCGATAGGTTAGAATAGACTATACCTGTAGCAAGGTAATTCACCATGTCTGCTTACCAAGGGAAAATTGTCTGAGTAGTAAGCAAACTTTCATCCGAAAAATCGTCTTTAAGTGGTGTGACATCCTTCAACAGAGGTATTCGGCTCAGATGGTCAGCTACCAAATTTTTGCGTCATTTTTTATCCTTCATTTCGATATCGAACTCTTGTAAAAGTAATATCCACCTAATAAGCCTTGGTTTTGCTTTCTTTTTCCCGATCAGATATTTAAGAGATGCATGATCAGAGAAAACAAAAATCTTAGTCTCTAATAAATATGAACAAAATTTTTCCAAAGCAAAGACTATAGCTAGAAACTCTTTTTCAGTAGTCGAGTAATTGCTTTGGGCAGCATCCAAAGTCTTAGACGCATAGGAGATGGCGTGTGGTTCTTTCACGATTCTTTACCCAAGGACTGCCCCTATGCTATGGTCACTTGCGTCGCATATTATTTCGAAAGGATAATTCCAATTTGGTGGTTGAACGATGGGTGTTGAAATGAGCTTATGTTTCAGCATGTCGAATGCATCATTGCATAATTGGTCAAACTCGAACTCATTGTCCTTCTGTAAGAGATTACAAAGTGGTTGCGCAATTTTTGAAAAGACTTTAATGAACCACCTGTAGAAACCTGCATGATCAAGGAAAGAACGAATCTCCCTCACAGTTGTGGGGTATGACAGTGAGTTAATGATTTCAATTTTTGCTTTATCGATAGAAATTCCCTCAGCAGAAATGATATGACCTGGAACTAATCCTGTATCTATAATAAAATGGTATTTCTCATAATTTAGAACAAGATTAAATTCTAAGCATCTTTCCAAAATTTTTGCAAGATTTGACAAACACACCTCAAAAGACTTACCATACACAGTAAAGTCATCCATGAACACCTCAATTATTTTCTCAACGTAGTCAAAAAATATACTTACCATACACCTCTGAAACGTGGCTGGTACGTTGCAAAGTCCTAACGGCATCTGTCTGTAAGTGAAAGTGCCAAATGGACACATAACATCGTCTTCTCTTGATCCTCTGGTGCTACTGGAATCTGGAAAAACCCTGAGTAACCATCAAGACAACAATAATGAGACTTCACAGCTAAACGTTCTAACATCTGGTCAATAAAAGGAAGTGAAAAATGATCTTTCTGAGTTAAGAAATTCAACTTCCTGTAATCGATGCAGACTCTCCACCCGTTGTGAACCCGAGTGGGAACCATCTCACCTACCAAATTCTCAATTATGGTCACGCCGATTTTTTTTAGAACTACATGGACTGGGCTTACCCAGTTACTGTCAGAAATGGGATAGATCATCCCAGCATCAAGTAACTTTTGAACCTCTTTCCTTACCACTTATATCATGGGCGGATTGAGACGCCTTTGAGCCTCTCTTTTAGGAATTGCATTACCTACAACTTGAATTTTGTGCATGCAAGTCGAGTGGCTCAACCCCTTAATATCAGCTATCGTCAATCCAATTACCTCTTTATAGTTTCTAAGAACTCATACCAAGTTTTCTTCTTCTACCTTCGAGAGTTTACTCGAGATTATTACCAGTAAGGTGTTTCTTTTACCAAGAAAGGCTTACTTCAAATGGTCTGGAAGTGGTTTGAGTTCCAACTCTGGAACCTGCAAAACAGATGGTACAAACTTAGTCTGTGAAGGAGATAATTCAAAAAATTTACTTGGATTTTTCCGTAATTGTGGTGCCTCCATATGGGTCACTATTTCACGAACAGACTCTTCAAAGGTTATCCACTCCTCTAGTTCCTCTATGGCATCAAAGTCTATACTTCTGCAAAGAACAGTTCGTAATTTATCCTCGTCATGATATTCTAAATGTAATTCAGTTAAATGATTGATTATATCAATATTAGAAACATTAGAAATCATCCTAAGGCGGTTCATAGCCTCATAGACATTGAATTTCACCACTTCCCTGTAACACCCCTAACCCGTATCCGTCACCGGATTAAGGTTACGAGGCATTACTGTACATATCACAACTCGGCATAGTCAAACATATCATCAATCAACTTTTAGTATACTTGACTAACAAAAGCCTTCCCTACTATTAACTCGTCTAGTATATAAACAAAACCTGTTCATGGCATCAAACATATACTAGTCATTTGTTTAATCAACTTTGCCACCCAATTCACATGCATCGAATTAAACTACAATTCTTTAATAAGCATGACTTTAAACAAACAAACATGTATTACGAGCATGAACTTTCAAATTTACCAAGTTAACAAATAATCCTATATCATTTCTTAATCCAAGTATATAATTTATAACATCAATATATGTGTATATATGGATGGCAACCATTTCAACAATTAACAAGGGATACTATTCATTTGGTCATTTAGGCCACATTAACCAAATATGAACATATTCATAATTACTACCTAAATCCAGATAACAAACACAAAATCTAAACTTACCTATAGGTAGTTACATGGAACCTTGTTCAACCAAATTCGAATAGATCAAATAATTTTATTCAAACAAAGTAAACCTCAATTCATTTGTAATAACATAACCGAACCATAATACCAATTATCTCTCCCATTGCCGAAACATATAAAATGAACTTTTTACACATGCATAATCGTATCCCCAACTAAATATGTCATTTCCAATTATTCAACCTATGATTTCATCTATTAATCGAAAATGAAATTTTCAATATAAATGATCTCCACTTTATTCATGTTTCAATTAATCACTTTAATAGTAAGTCTTCATCAATCCATAATCTAAACATATTCAAATTCACATATATCAACTTCCCAAGAGCAGTAATTATAAATCATAAACGTAGACTTCATGCCAAACCATATATATATATATACTAAACATGAACTCATATCAACACGAAATTCAAAGTTCAAGCAAGACATATACATATTACAAACAAGGTCATTTATGCATTAGCTTATTAGCACTTAAACTAAGCCATTTTCGCATGGCCATTACTTACATCATCAAAATGCTATTAGGTAATAAACTAGCCTATACATGCCTTAAGTTCAAACCCAAACTTTTAAAAGTACCAAAACGAGTTGATAGTGTGGATGGCTTTACTGACGATCCTCTGAGCTCGTAGCTTGATCAAGATCTATAAAACAGAACAACAATCACACAGAGTAAGCTAACTTAGCTTAGTAAGCCTTAAGCAAATATAACCATTTAATCAAACATTTAAACATTTTAAACCAATCTTTTTATAACCTTAATATAAGTTCTTAGCACAATCGGGCCATCATGGCTGAATACCACCATCCTTACAAAGTAATTTAATTATCACTTATCAAATCCATATAATTAGGGATGTTTCCGTATACAACAAATTAAATAAGTACCAAGTACATACTTACATATATAACCGAATATACACATGTAATAATATCCTTTAATCTTCACATGTATACAATTATATCATCTATATAATATCTTTTTTTTCCACATATATAAGGCCAATATACAAAAGCATATTGTTAATTCACTAGTTCAATATATATTATATGTATATTTACCCTTTTGGCCGAAACTACATAACACATCCATGTTCACATCCAAATCAACTTTCAATATAACATACACATCATTTATAAGGCCGAATACCTTTAATAGAATTTTACAAATATGCCTCAATTGTATCACAAACCAAAGAGTATCAATCGTAATGTACTAACTTACCTTATCCCGCACAACCAATAGGCTTTCATGTACTGAACAATTAGCTCATTTATCGTACTCAAAATTTCACAACTATAACGATCCATTAAAACACATACTTATGAATAATCACCGCATAAAGCCCGCTAGGCATAAAGCACGAAAACACACTCACCAAGACTAAGCCTCGCTAGACCCGAGGTCCAGAATTTATTCACCGGCATTTAGCCTCGCTAGGCAATAAGCCCGATACACTTCACCTACTCAAGGCACGCTAGGCTTGAAGCCCGAGTATCAATATAATTAAACCATTTCATACACATTACATGTTACCAATATCACATATATCACACATAATTCATATTACTATCTCATATCAAATTCAAATAAATTTAACTACATTTCATTATTAAAATCACTTATCACATTCGGCTTTGGCCAATTTCACAATTATAAATTCAAAATTCAGCATGTAATTAAGGTTATAACCGATATTAACGATATTAAATTGCTTAAAGACTTACCTCGACTATCGATGGACGACGAAAGACCTATATTCAACTACTTTCGCTTTTCCCGATCCAAGTCCGCTTTCTTTTGTTCTTTATCTAAACATAATCAAATTAAGCTCCTTCAAGCACATTTCATTTCAATTTAATCCAAAAACACCTAAATGGGAAAATTACCATTTTGCCCCTAATATTTCATACTTTTACAATTTAATCCTATTTGCACAAAACACAAAATATGCAAAATCTCACAACAATATAGCTAGGCCAAATCTTCCATATGATCATATAAGTCTCTACATTTCATTTATTTTTCATTTTAACCCTTCAAAAATTTATTTTCTCAATTTAGCCCAAAATACTCAAATTCACCAAAATTTCCAATTTAAAACATGTTAATTCAAATCAAACTTTTAATATTTTCCATCAAACATTACAAAGCATAAACAGCCATCAATGGCCGAATATACAAACATGCTTAAATTCAAAAATTCTAACATGGGTCGACTTGTATTCGAAGCAACGATCTCAAAAACGTAAAAATTAACAAAAACCGAAAACTATACATACCTTATTCAAGCTAATTTGTTGCCAAAAATCAAAGCTTCCCTAATTCTTTTTCTTTACTTAGTTTCGGCTTTCACTTTAGAAGATGAGCATGTCTTTATTTTTTTTTATTTTATAATGTATATTATAATGCCATATTATTAATTTACTAAATTATCCATTACTTAAAATGATTAAAACACTTTAACTAATGGGCATTCATGTCATATGCCGTCCACTACATCTTAAAATGGCTAAATTTCCACTTTAATGCTTCCTTTTAAAAAGACAACATCAATTTGGCCCTTGCACATTAAACAATCAAATTTATAAATTATGCGATTAAGCCCTTTTTTTCTAATTAAGCATGCAAATAATAAAATTTTTTACGAAACTTTCACACATATTAATTCACATATAATAAACACAGAAAATAATATTTAAAATTTTTTCAGACTCAGATTCGTGGTCCTGAAACCACTGCTTCGATTAGGGTCAAATTTGGTATTACACAACTCTCCCCCTTAGGGATTTTTGTCCCCGAAAATCTTACCATTAAACAAAGTTGGATATTGTTGTCTCATTGAATCCTCAGGCTCCCACGTAGCCTCTTCTACTCCATGTTGATTCCATAGTGCTTTTACTAACTGAATTTTCTTGTTTCTCAACTCCTTCACTTCACGAGCTAAAATACGGATCGGTTCCTCCTCGTACGTCATATCAGATCGGATTTCAATCTCAGACGGAGAAATCACATGTGACGAATCTGAACGATATCTACGGAGCATCGAAACATGAAATACGTTGTGTATCTTTTCTAATTTAGAAGGCAACTTTAATCTATAAGCAACAGGCCCGATACGTTCGATGATCTCATACGGTCCGATGAACCTCGGACTTAATTTTCCTTTACGACCAAATCGAAGTACTTTCTTCCACGGTGAAACTTTCAAAAATACCCGGTCTCCGACTTGAAACTCAATGTCTTTACGTTTCATATCCGCATATGACTTTTGGCGATCTGATGCAACTTTCAAACTATCTCGGATTATCGCTACTTTCTGTTCAGTCTCTTTAATCAAATCAACCCCGTGTATCTTGTTTTCACTGAGCTCGGTCCAGTACAATGGTGTGCAACACTTGCGGCCGTACAAAGCTTCGTAAGGTGCCATTTTGATACTAGATTGAAAGCTACTATTGTAAGCAAATTCAATCAAAGGTAAGTATCGTTCCCACGTACCTTCAAACTCGAGGACGCAACATCTCAACATATCCTCAAGTATCTGAATGGTTCGTTCAGACTGACCATCTGTCTGCGGATGAAAAGCTGTGCTAAAGTGTAGTTTGGTACCTAAAGCATCTTGCAATTTCTTCCAAAACCGCGACGTGAATCTCGGGTCTCTATCCGAAACAATGGAAATCGACACACCATGTAATCTCACAATTTGAGATACATATAACTCAGCAAGCTTATCGAGCGAATAGTCCGTACGAACTGGAACAAAGTGAGCTGATTTGGTTAGTCTGTCCACTATAACCCAAATTGCATCTTTCTTGCTCGGTGTCGTAGGCAAACCGGATACAAAATCCATAGCAATTCTATCCCATTTCCATTCAGGTATCATGATCGGCTGAAGTAACCCAAAAGGCACCTGATGTTCGGCTTTTACTTGCTGACAAAATAAGCACTTCGAGACAAATTCAGATATGTCCCGTTTCATACCAGGCCACCAATAGAACTGTTTCAAATCATTATACATTTTTGTGCTACCCGGATGTACAGACAATCGACTATTATGAGCCTCATTCAATATCATCTGAATCAAATCCACATTCCTCGGAACACATATTCAGCCTTTAAAGTTCAAACAGTCATTTTCATCAATTCGAAACTCTGACTCTGCATTACTTTCACACTGAACTCGTCTTGCCATCATATCTTTGTCAACTCTCTGAGCATCACAAATTTGTTGAATATACAACGGTCTTTCTTTCAATTCGGCTATTATCGAACCATCATCAGACATAACCATATGTGCGTTCAACGCACGATGAGCAAATAATGACTTCCGACTTAAGGCGTCCGCAACAACATTGGCTTTCCCCGGATGGTAGTCAATCACTAATTCGTAATCTTTCAACAGCTCTAACCATCTGCGTTGTCTCAAGTTCAAATATTTTTGAGTCATCAGGTACTTTAAACTCTTGTGATCCGAATAAACATGACATTTCTCACCAAATAGATAATGACGCCAAATCTTTAACGCGAGTACAATGGCTGCTAACTCCAAATCATGTGTCGGATAATTTCTTTCATGTGGCTTCAACTGTCTTGAAGCATAGGCTACTACTTTGCCTTCCTGCATTAAAACGCAACCCAAACCATTCAAAGATGCATCACTATAAACAACAAATTCTTTACCCGATTCAGGTTGAACTAACACTGGAGCCTCGGTCAAAAGAGCTTTCAACTGATCGAAACTTTTCTGACATGATTCCGTCCATTTGAACTTGACATCTTTCTGTAATAGCTTTGTCAAAGGTGTGGCTATCATAGAAAAACCTTTCACTAATCGTCTGTAATAACCAGCAAGTCCCAGAAAGCTTCGAATCTCAGAAACATTTCTTGGTGGTTTCCAATCAAGTATAGCCGATATTTTATTCGGATCAACCCAATACCGACAAAAACAACGTGACCTAAAAATCGACCTCATTCACCAAAACTCACACTTACAAAACTTTGCGTATAATCGTTTATCTCGCAAAGTTTGTAGCACTGATCTCGGATGCTCAAAGATGCTCGGTTTCATCTTTGGAGTAGATCAGAATATCATCTATAAACACTACTACAAATCGATCCAAATATCATCTGAAAATCGATTCATCGATCCATAAAAATAGCGAGTGCATTAGTAAGCCCAAAAGGCATAACCAGAAACTCATAATGTCCGTACCTCGTTCGAAAAGCAGTCTTTGGCACATCGGAATCTCTGACTCGCAACTGATAATAGCCCGATCTCAAATCTATCTTTGAAAACACTGAAGCCCCTTTCAATTGATCAAACAAGTCGTCAATCCGTGGCAACGGATATTTATTCTTTATAGTTACCTTGTTGAGCTGTCGGTAATCGATGCACATTCGGATAGTCCCGTCTTTCTTTTTCACAAATAAAACTGGTGCACCCCAAGGAGAGAAACTCGGTCGTGCAAAGCCTCTATCTGTTAACTCTTGCAACTGTGCTTTCAACTCTTTTAATTCTGTAGGTGTCATTCGATACGGAGCTATTGAAATCGGAGTCGTCCCCGGTACTAATTCGATACCAAACTCTATTTCTCGAACAGGTGGTAAACTTTGGTAGTTCTTCAGAAACACATCCGGATACTCGCACACAACCGATACGGATTCAATGCGCTTTTCCACACTTTACTATCCAACACATAAGCCAAGTAAGCTTCACACCCTTTTCTCACATACTTACGAGCTAACATCGAGGATATTACTGCTGGTAACCCATTCAAGTCATGAGATTCAATTCGGATAATTTCACCGTTCTAACATCTCAAATCAATGGTCTTTCTTTTGTAATTAACAACAGTATCGTGCAAAGTTAACCAGTCCATTCCCAAAATTATATCGAACTCGTCGAAAGGCAATAACATTAAATCAGCTGGGAAGCATGAATCCCGAATCATCAACGGCAACTTTTACACACTTTATCAATCGTAACACATCGACCCAAGGGGTTTGATACACGAATCACAAACTCGATGACTCAACAGTGATTCTTCTCGGATATTAAAGTTTCACATACATATGAATGAGTCGAACCGGATCAATCAATGCAATCACGATGAGTATCATAAAGAGTGAAAGTACCGGTGATAACATCCGGGAAGAAGCATCCTCTCGCACGTCATGGCATATGCTCTAGCAGTGCACGAGCCTCGATCGAATCGCAGCGTTGTCTTTGGTTCCTTTCGATTGCCACTTACATTTCCCGAATGCCTAGGTGGTCTGCCTCGCACTGATACATTACTCGATCTTGTATTTTGAGCCGTATTTTGCTCAGCTAGCATCGGGCACTCTCAAATAAAATTATCCGACGATCCACATTTAAAGCAGGACCGATCACGAAATCTATAACTTCCTGAATGCCATTTACCATAATGCTTGCATTCAACCCGATTCTGCTGGACATTACCAACACTGGCCATCGAAGTAGCTCGAGAACCCACAGGTGGTCGATCTCGACTAGATAAGTCTGAAGTAGCTCTATGTCGACCAGATTCATCTTTGAACTTCTTGGATACCGAATGAAATGTCTTACTCAATGATCTTTTACGAATGTCTCTAGCTTCTATTTCAGCCTTTCTTTTCTCTTTCTCAAGCTCTTCGGCTTTGCAAGCTCGTTCGGCAAGTACTACGAACTCTTTGATCTCGAGTATGCCGACTAGCAACTTAATATCTTCATTCAGACCGTCTTCGAACCTTTTACACATAATGGCTTCAGTTGACACACATTCTCGGGCATATCGGCTCAATCTGACAAACTTCTGTTCATACCCAGTCACGGTCATTCGACCCTGTTTCAATTCTAGAAATTCTTTTCGTTTATGATCAATGAATCTCTGACTGATATATTTCTTACGGAACTCGGTCTGGAAGAAATCCCAAGTCACTTTTTCTTTCGAAACCACCGATACTAGTGTATTCCACGGTGATATGCAAAGTGTCCCGTAGTAAGGATATAGCACACTTCAAGCATTAAATGCGGAGTACATGACAAACTCATCGAGCACCGGATAGTATTATCAAGCCACATCTCATTTCGTTCGCGTCGTCATCATCATTAGCTTTAAATTCTTCTACCCCATATTTCCGATTTTATCAATCTGAGGCCCGCTAGATCTCATCGGATCTATCATCTGAGTCTTGAAGGTATCGGAGTTGGATTATTCGGGGTGAAGGTTGTTGTACAGTGGATTAGTTTGAATAAATTGGGTAAACCATTCATTCATCATCCGGTAGAAGGCTTGCTTAGCCTCCCCTCATGGCTACCCGAGATAGGTCGAGAGTCTCACGGTCTTGACCCATGTGCGAGATCGGGCGCTATGCTCTCTACATCATCAGCTACGGCTCTGTCGGGATCCATTTACTATATAAAACACAATTTAAATGTCAGAAGTCACCACACTATCGTATTATAAAATAAAGGCATGTATAGCTAGACTCACACGTGCTACGGTAGTCCTAGAATCGACTAAACCGTAAGCTCTGATACCAATCAAATGTAACACCCCTAACCCGTATCCGTCGCCGAATTAAGGTTACGAGGCATTACTGTACATATCACAACTCGGCATAGTCAAACATATCATCAATCAACTTTTAGTACACTTGACTAACAAAAGCCTTCCCTACTATTAACTCGTCTAGTATATAAATAAAACCTGTTCATGGCATCAAACATATACTAGTCATTTGTTTAATCAACTTTGCCACCCAATTCACATGCATCGAATTAAACTACCATTCTTTAATAAGCATGACTTTAAACAAACAAACATGTATTACGAGCATGAACTTTCAAATTTACCAAGTTAACAAATAATCCTATATCATTTCTTAATCCAAGTATATAATTTATAACATCAATATATGTGTATATATGGATGGCAACCATTTCAACAATTAACAAGGGATACTATTCATTTGGTCATTTAGGCCACATTAACCAAATATGCACATATTCATAGTTACTACCTAAATCCAGATAACAAACACAAAATCTAAACTTACCTATAGGTAGTTACATGGAACCTTGTTCAACCAAATTCGAATAGATCAAATAATTTTATTCAAACAAAGTAAACCTCAATTCATTTGTAATAACATAACCGAACCATAATACCAATTATCTCTCCCATTGCCGAAACATATAAAATGAACTTTTTACACATGCATAATCGTATCCCCAACTAAATATGTCATTTCCAATTATTCAACCTATGATTTCATCTATTAATCGAAAATGAAATTTTCAATATAAATGATCTCCACTTTATTCATGTTTCAATTAATCACTTTAATAGTAAGTCTTCATCAATCCATAATCTAAACATATTCAAATTCACATATATCAACTTCCCAAGAGCAGTAATTATAAATCATAAACGTAGACTTCATGCCAAACCATATATATATACTCATATATATAAGCACTAAACATGAACTCATATCAACACGAAATTCAAAGTTCAAGCAAGACATATACATATTACAAACAAGGTCATTTATGCATTAGCTTATTAGCACTTATACTAAGCCATTTTCGCATGGCCATTACTTACATCATCAAAATGCTATTAGGTAATAAACTAGCCTATACATGACTTAAGTTCAAACCCAAACTTTTAAAAGTACCAAAACGAGTCGATAGTGTGGATGACTTTACTGACGATCCTCTGAGCTCGTAGCTTGATCAAGATCTATAAAACAGAACAACAATCACACAGAGTAAGCTAACTTAGCTTAGTAAGCCTTAAGCAAATATAACCAGTTAATCAAACATTTAAACATTTTAAACCAATCTTTTTATAACCTTAATATAAGTTCTTAGCACAATCGGGCCATCATGGCCGAATACCACCATCCTTACAAAGTAATTTAATTATCACTTATAAAATCCATATAATTAGGGATGTTTCCGTATACAACAAATTAAATAAGTACCAAGTACATACTTACCACATATAACCGAATATACACATGTAATAATATCCTTTAATCTTCACATGTATATAATTATATCATCTATATAATATCTTTTTTTTTCCACATATATAAGGCCGAATATACAAAAGCATATTGTTAATTCACTAGTTCAATATACATTATATGTATATTTACCCTTTTGGCCGAAACTACATAACACATCCATGTTCACATCCAAATCAACTTTCAATATAACATACACATCATTTATAAGGCCGAATACCCTTAATAGAATTTTACAAATATGCCTCAATTGTATCACAAACCAAAGAGTATCAATCGTAATGTACTAACTTACCTTATCCCGCACAACCAATAGGCTTTTATGTACCGAACAATTAGCTCATTTATCGTACTCAAAATTTCACAACTATAACGATCCATTAAAACACATACTTATGAATAATCACCTAGGCATAAAGCCCGCTAGGCATAAAGCCCGAAACACACTCACCAAGCACTAAGCTCCGCTAGACCCGAGGTCCAAATTTATTCACCATTTATTTAGCCTGCTAGGCAATAAGCCCGATACACTTCACCGGCTCAAGGCCTGCTAGGCTTGAAGCCCGAGTATCAATATAATTAAACCATTTCATACACATCACATGTTACCAATATCACATATATCACACATAATTCATATTACTATCTCATATCAAATTCAAATAAATTTAACTACATTTCATTATTAAAATCACTTATCACATTCGGCTTTGGCCAATTTCACAATTATAAATTCAAAATTCAGCATGTAATTAAGGTTATAACCGATATTAACGATATTAAATTGCTTAAAGACTTACCTCGACTATCGATGGACGACGAAGACCGGCTATTCAACTATTTTCGCTTTTTCCCGATCCAAGTCCGTTTTCTTTTGTTCTTTATCTAAACATAATCAAATTAAGCTCCTTCAAGCACATTTCATTTCAATTTAATCCAAAAACACCTAAATGGGAAAATTACCATTTTGCCCCTAATATTTCATACTTTTACAATTTAATCCTATTTGCACAAAACACAAAATATGCAAAATCTCACAACAATATAGCTAGGCCGAATCTTCCATATGATCATATAAGTCTCTACATTTCATTTATTTTTCATTTTAACCCTTCAAAAATTTATTTTCTCAATTTAGCCCAAAATACTCAAATTCACCAAAATTTCCAATTTAAAACATGTTAATTCAAAACATACTTTTAATATTTTTCCATCAAACATTACAAAGCATAAACAACCATCAATGGCCGAATATACAAACATGCTTAAATTCAAAAATTCTAGCATGGGTCGACTTGTATTCGAAGCAACGATCTAAAAAATGTAAAAATTAACAAAAATCGAAAACTATACATACCTTATTCAAGCTAATTTGTTGCCGAAAATCAAAGCTTCCCTAATTCTTTTTCTTTACTTAGTTTCGGCTTTCACTTTAGAAGATGAGCATGTCTTTATTTTTTTATGTTATAATGTATATTATAATGCCATATTATTAATTTACTAAATTATCCATTACTTAAAATGATTAAAACACTTTCACTAATGGGCATTCATGTCATATGCCGTCCAATACATCTTGAAATGGCTAACTTTCCACTTTAATGCTTCCTTTTAAAAAGACAACATCAATTTAGCCCTTGCACATTAAACTATCAAATTTATAAATTACGCGATTAAGCCCTTTTTTCTAATTAAGCATGCAAATAATAAATTTTTTCTACGAAACTTTCACACATATTAATTCACATATAATAAACACAGAAAATAATATTTAAAAATTTTTCAGACTCGGATTCGTGGTCCCGAAACCACCGTTCCGATTAGGGTCAAATTCGGACTGTTACATTCCCCATCGAACTCCATAGTGAGTATCCCACTTCGTACGTCAATTTTCGTTTGTGCGGTACTCAAGAATGGCTTCCTAAGAAGTATGTCAAACGAATTAGCCGAATTATCATCCTCCATGTCGATATTGTAGAAGTCTGCAGGAAATATTAACTCATTTACCTTAATAAGAATGTCCTCCAACACCCCCTTCGAATGCACCACAGATCTATCTGCAAGCTGAATAATTACACATGTTTCCTTCAAAGGACCCGCGTTTAATAGGTTATATATTGACAAAGGCATAACATTAATTGATGCGCCTAAGTCACACATTATTTTTTTAATACCGACACTACCTATTTTACAATATATGAAAAACATACCTTGGTCGTTACTTTTGGGTGGTATTTTCCTTTGCATAATGGCGGAGACATTTTCTCTGACACTTACCTTTTCATTGCCCAGGAGCTTCCTCCTACTCGTGCATAATTTTTTTAAGAATTTTGCGTATCGTGGAATCTACTTAATCACATCGAGAATAGGTATGTTGATTTCTACCTTTTGAAATGTGTCGATGATCTCCTTCTCTTCTCACTCATTCTTGCATTGTACAAGTCTTCCAGGAAATAGATATGGTACTGCAAATGATTTTTGTGGTGCTGACTCTACTAGAGCCTCTATATCAAGTTTCTCCTTATCTCGACTAAAGTCGTGGGCACGACTCGTGCCAGGTAGGGCTCCAAAACCTTTTCACTCCTTAATGTCATAGCACTTGCATTATGTCGAGGGTTTGGCTCAGTTTGGGACGACAGCTTACCTTGGGACTCAAAACGGCTAACCGTGAGCGCGAGCTTACTCACTTGCTTATCCAACTCCTGTAATTGCATGTTAGTTTTTTGTTGAAATTTCTCAGTACTATTGGCTAGCCTTTCCACTATGGCTTTCAAAGATGACTTTGGGGGTAGTAACTGTTGATTCGAAGGCGACCTTTGTTGGTATGGTTGATTGAACCGAGTATTCGACCCATAATTTAGATTTGGGTGATCTTTTCACCCCACATTATACGAGTTCGAGTAGGGGTCATATCGCCTTTAGAGCGATCCTGGAAAGTTCCCGATAACATTTTCTTGTTCTGTCGAATCCTCATGTAAAATTGGGCATGAGTCCGTCAGATGGTCTGGCTTAGCGCAAATTCCGTACAACCGTGATGGGCCCGTTTTATCTGTAAGCAAAGTTTGAACAACGTTAGTTCGCTTATCAATTTTATCTTCTAGAGATAGAGAACTTAACCCATGAACCCCTCTTGTAGGTTCTTTGGCCGGTCGGAATTGTTGAGAATTAGCAGCCATTGTTAAAATCAACTATCATGCTCTCTGAGGAGTCATATTGACTAGTGCCCCTCTACTTGCAGCATCTATCATTTTCATTTCCATCGGGAGCAACCCCTCAAAGAAATACTGCAAGAGTGATTGTTCAGTCAGTCCATGTTGTGGGCAACTTGTACACAACTTTTTGTACCGCTCCCAGTAATTGTAGAGTGATTCAGTGTCCTTTTGACGGATTCCTACGATGTCCCTCCTTAGTTCAGCTACTTAAGCTGCAACGAAGAACCTGTGAAGAAACAAACATGACATGTCAGACCATGTGTTGACAGATCCCGAAGGTAAATAAAATAGCCACTCTCTAGCAGAGTCGGCTAATGAGAAAGGAAAAGCACAAAGTTTGATTTGGTCATCGGTTACTCCCTGAGACTTCATGTTTATGCACACCATATGGAACTTTTTAAGGTGGGTGTGCAGATTTTTGTTCTGTAATCCATGGAAAGTGGGTAGTAAATGAATCAAACCCGACTTTAACTCGAATGGCGTTCCTCCTACCGAATAGGTTATATATAAGGGTTGTTGTTCAGTCGGTGCCGCTGCGAGCTGGCATATAGTTTGTTCGGCCATCTCGTCTGGTTCGTCAAACTAGAAAATTTCCTCGGTGTAATATACGGTTTCGAACCTGGGATTTAGCCGCTTACCGCGTCGAATGGCTTCTTTCCGCTGTTGTCGGGCCAATTTTTCAATTTCTGATTCAAACTCTAGAGTTCCCGGTTATGATCTGGTCATAAGGTAAACAAACAAAAATTAGAAAAAAATATCTCCAATCCCCGGCAACAGCGCCAAAATTTGATGGGCGTCGAAACCACCAAAAATAATTCCTACAAAATAAATCTAAATAGTAGTAAAGAGTGATAGTAATAAACTTTCGTGTTTAACTTGTAACCAGAATTTCTGCTGTGTCAATAGTCGTGGCTATAGTCGTGCCCACGACTCCAAACGAACCTGCTAAAAATAGACAAATAAATCAGGGGAGTTTTGAAATGTTTAGGAACTAAATAATTGAAACAGCATAAATAAATAATTAAATAAATTAGAAATTAAATTGGAAATTAAATTCGGATTTTGTAATCAAAGATAATAAGCCTTAGCCCTAGACTCGGTGGATTCCGAATTTTTGAATCTATCCTTGAAAATTAATTTTCTCCTCCAAACAATAAGCTGGTTATAGCAGTTAAGAATGTCCTAACCACCAATTCTTCCTCTCGTAGCTGGTCCCGGTACGACCTGCAAACCAACCCTTACTAATTATCTAACCGAGATGCACGTGTTCCCGATTTAAGATTTCAGCAGCCTTGCATTCTGAAGAACCCAACTCGAATTAACAGCCTCAACCACGTGGGTCGTTTAAACTCGATCACTTCTTCTTTGATTTGTTCTCGGAGATCCGAATATAGCTTGGCCGACTCGTTTCTCCAACTGTCAGCAAACACGACTCCAACCCAACGTACACTTTTTGACTTGAAATCGAGTTAACTTTAAGGGATGAGTTGTCAATCCCGATACTTAGGAAAAATGTGAATACCGATTGGAAGGATTTTTAGTATGGATACGTATCTCATGGTTCCCGACCGGAAAGAACACCGGCCTAAAGCTAAGATGGAATTTAGTGAAGCATGGATTTAGTCATGCTTTGTAAGTTTATGAAAGGTGATTTGATGATAATTGAAGAAATTGGGAAAGGAAAAGACTTGAAAGGCAATTAAGCGAATTTTGAAAGAACAAAGAAATGGAAATGGAAGCAAAATGCTCACGCCCAAATTGGAAGAAAAAGAATAATTTCCCTTAAATTCCAAATGAAAATCAAACATGTAAAATCAAACATGTCCTTCCTAAGTACATTAAAGCCCTATTTATATACATGGTATTTACAAATTTTGGCTTTAACCACTTCAACATAAAATGAAAATTAAATAAAAAACAATATAAGATTTTTTTTTCTATTTTTGGCTTTTACAAAGTCAAAAGAATCTGATGAGTCCTTAGCTTTTTCCACATTTTTGTTTCGGCCTCATTTTATTAATTGTGTTTCAATTTGGTCCTTTTTCTGCTCGTTTTTTACTCTTAGCGTCCCAATTGCATCCCTGACAAGATTAAAACATAAAAACACTAATTCAGCATGGATCAATTAAAAAATTAACCGAATTAAACACAAAAAGTCATGCAAATTAACATGTTATCAAGCCCAAATACCTATTGTAGCCTAGAATCTATCATCCATTCTAGTCTCGCAAAACACCCCCAGCTACAGCAAAATCGGTTCCCTCATTAACAACACCATCAGATCTTAAGCGAACCCAATTACTGCCCAAGATCGAAGGTGGTGTTGGGATATGCAAGTGCATTTAGTATTGTTAATCTGATGTATTTATGTGTTTAAATTTTGTTTTATTCACAATTTAATCTATTTTTTATTTTAATATCATACATATTTCATCTGTTATTATGATTAATTAGTTTCAAACTATACATTTTATTATTTATTGAGTATTATTTTTAAACACACATCTATGTTCTAAACCCGTTATTTTCACACACATACGTATGTGACAGGATTTCTAGTTATATATAAAGTTATTGATTAAGTTGGAATCGCAGTCTCACCAATATCATTTTCTTTAACAAACAACAAATATTATTACAAAAGTATTCACCTATTTTAATAATTTATATAAAATCTTTAAAATAATCAACTTAAAAATAAAAAATACTAAGATTTGAAATGTAGACCTTGAAGTAGAAAAGTCTTAACCACTACTCCAAGAATAAAATATTATTCTTTTAAGTAAATTACATTAATAATCACTTACTTATAAAAAAATACAAAATAATCACTCAATTATGAACACTTATTCATCCTACCAATATTACATGAACGTAGGTCTGCAAAATCTAATAATTACCTAACTCCCATTTGTACTTCCCTCTTCCCTTTATTTATATCTAATTAAATTCTTAATAATTGAAATTTAATAAACGCAATTAGACTTTTTTTTAGAGGTGTTCATGGGCCGGGTCGGGTTCGGGCCGGGCTCAACTAAAAAATTAGGCCCATTCATCGGGCTCGGGCCGGGCCCAAAAAATAGGCCTAAATTTTTTCCCAAGCCCGACCCGTATAAAAATGCTAAAACCCGGGCCCGGCCCAGCCCGCCCGTATTAAATTTTTATATTATTTTATATAATTTTTAAATATATATAATACATCAAAAATACTAAAAAATCAAAATAAATATTTCCCAATAAATTGAAAATAAATTTTAAAAAATATGTAGACTTAAATAACACTAAGATAGATGTAACTTAACAAGCAAATACCTCTAAAATAATAATAAAATTAACAAATGCCTTTAAAATAATAACAAAATTAACAATAAAATAAGTTTTATACAATATTCAATCAATAACAACAAAATAGTAGCAACATAATAGTAATATGGTAGCAAAATAGGGAGAAAACAATAAAAAAATAACATTCAAAAATAAAAAAAATAGCAGATTTTTTTGTCATTTAGTGAATTCGGGCCTGGCCCGGGCCAAAAATACCTTACCCGAGGCCCGGCCCATTTTTTAAACGGGCCTTATTTTTTGTCCAAGCCCATTTTTCGGGCTTATATTTTTGCCCAAACCCTCCCAAATTTAGGTCGAGCCTTCGGGCCGGGCCGGGCCGCCCGGCCCATGAACACCTCTACGTTTTTTTCTATTGGAAAGGGTTAAATTACTTATTGGGCCTGAATTTTTCTGGGTCAAATTAGGCTCTGAATTAAATAATTATTTTCATATTAGGGTTTGAATTTTTTTCTTCAAATTAGACCTTGAATTTTGCAATTGTATCCATATGAGGTCTAAATCTTTTTTTTGTCCAAGTTAGTCCCTGTTATATATTTAAAAACCCTAAAGTTCAAGTCTCAATGTGAGAATAATTATCATGTTTAGGGATTAACTTGAACAAAAAAAAAAATTTGAGCCTCAATGTGGGAATAGTTATCTAGTTCAGACTTCAATATTGAAATAATTGTCAAGTTTAAATCCCGATGTGAAAATAGTTACCAAATTTAGGTCTTACATAGTGATATTAATGTATTGAAAATAAATGAAATTAAACTTTTTTTTCAAGATAATAAATGAAATTAGACTTAATTAGACAAATTCAGAACATTAGGTAAACTCAAATAATAAATAAATTTATCCCTACAATTGCACTAAATGAATGTTGTAGTATAGGTTTGGTGAATATATAGGATTGGTAAATATAGAGTAAGTTAGGCATTACACGTAGAAAATAATTGTATTATTAAAATACAATATAATACACGAATAAATAAAGAAAAAAATCAACTAAAAAACCGTAATAAAAACACGACTATAGTTTCTCTCAATTACAGCTATTTATTTTGATTGATATAATAATAAATTCAGTCTTCAATGTTTATATATTTTCTGTAAATGTTGTAGACTAAATTTATTAAATCAGATCAATTTGACAAGATGCGTAAACTTTGAATGCTAGATTTGTTATTATGCATATAAAAAATATGTACAATTAACGAAAAACATTAACGTTGTGATTAATTTGCCCTTAATTGTTCAGTTTTGAAATTGATGAAGATTAATTTGCTATGAATTTTTTGACACTGATCAATTTGTTTAATATTAAAACCGAGAAAGATCAAAAAGATCTTTTTACCAACAAAAAAAAAAGATTGCATAACTTTTTTTGTTTGTTTTTATTTAATTTTGACCGTTGAAATTTTGAGCCCATATTTTGTTTTAAGGAGTAAGATAAAAAAAAAATATGGAACGCTCAAACCCCATAGAAATTAGGTTGTATTTTGTCTCCTATACTTAAAAATTGATAAATTAATTCCATTTCATTAGATTGAGTAGTAAATTAGTTATTTTTATTAAAAAATTCATTTATTTTTACAGTTAAAATTTGAATTGGAATAACTAAACAGTTATAAGTGAAATATCACATGTACCTCAGACTGACATATAAAAATTTAACTTTTAATAGTAAAAATAGACGAAATTTTTAATAGAATGATTAATTTACTATTTAAACTAATATATAAAATTTTTTTATTTTCTCAATAAAAAAAATACAACCCGACTCCGTCTCTATGCTACTTTTACTGTTGTTATCCCAAAAATTAAATTAAATTAAAAAGAAAATTAAGAACTCTTAGGAGTCACGAGTTTTTGCCTCCCCTGAAATCATTACCTATTTGCAAACTGCCTTGCACATCTTTTGCTTCTTTTATATATCCATGCTAGAAAACAATAAATATTACACATACATACATACATACATACATACCAAATTTATATTTTAAAAATAATTTAAATAGTTTTATTTTATAAAAAATATTTTTAGTGTTTTTTTAATGGGTAAACTACACTTAATGTTACTAAACTATTAGTCAGTTTACGTTTTGGTCACTAAACTTCAAAAAGTTACAAAATGATCATTGAACTATTTGAAAGTTTTCATTTAAGTCACTGAACTATTTGAAAGTTTTTATTTAAGTCACTAGGCTATTAAGTTTTATTTTTTTAAAAATTCCAATTAGCAATTCTCCAAGTTATAATTCAATAATCAATACGGTGGACTAGTACTTATTGACGAGTATAAGAACATACATTAAATCCAAGTCGATTGGGTGTTGGAGATCCGAGAAAAAAGTTATTTGGATTTTGGGCGCAAATTCTTGACATTTAAAGTTGTTTTATAAAAAAAATAACTGAATTGTAGAAGAGAAGGGGAAAAAGAGTTTTTGGTTGATGCATGTAGTGCAAATAGAAAAGGACATACAATAGCGATTTTGACAACCTAAAGACTTAAATGAAAACTTTCAAATAGTTCATAGAAATTTTGTAAATTTTTGAGATTAAGTGACCAAAACATAAATTTACTAATAGTTTAGTGACCTCAAGTATAATTTGATTTTTTTTAATTGAGTTGATATTTGATCAACTTTTGATACTAACTCAATCTCTTGTATTGTAATATTAACTTAATCCATGGTTTTATGCATTCGTGATAATAATCATTGAAAAAAAAATGCTACAAATAAAATAAAGATTTTCAGAATCGAATTAAGAGTTGAATTGGTCAGATCATTGGTTTTTGGTTCGATTAGTTCGACTAATTTAATCAATTTAATTGAATAAATTATTAAAAATAAAGAAAGCTAATCCGACCACCCAATTCAATTGATTTGCGAGTTAATGGATCCTGTTCTAAAAATATTGATTATTTCTTAAAACTTCACTCTTTAGGTAATTATGATTCTTTTATTTTTTATTTATTTATGATATTTAATATGAAAAAGAAATTGCTTAATATTGATATATACAAATTTTTTTATTAATTTTAAGTAATTTTCGAGTTAATCAATTTAACCCCTTGTTTAAATTATTATATCAGTCAATTTTTTGTCAATATGATCCAATCCGACCCTATTCAATCAGAGAATTAAATCTCGATAAAATCTAAATTCAAATATAAGAATAGACAAAAGAAAAGTACAAATATTAAAATAGACATAATTGCTAAGGACCAAAAATTATATTATTCCATTATTAAAAGAGTCATGGTGCCGACATTTCTGTACAAATGGTGACTATCTACTTGCCAGTTGCCACAAAAAATAGTCATGCTAGCTAATTATTTTTTTTAATTTTTTTTAAAATTTTATAAATGTGTGTGTGTGAGAGAGAGAGGTATTTGAAGGCCAATGGTGTTAGTGCTTGTCGCTTCTGGTATCAGTTTGACAGTGCAAGAGCTGCGGAACACGACGACACGTCTCTCTGTTTCTCTCTCTTTCTTTCAATATTTTGAATTTTGAATATCATATATATATAAGACTGTCACTGTTCGCATCGCCACTTTCAGTTCTAGTTCGCCGCGCAGTACTCATTTTCCATTTGGCTTTCTCTGTGAATCTGCTTAACCTTTGGATTTTGAATTTATAGAGAAAAAAAAGTTAAAAATGTGGAAGCTGAAAATCGCGGAAGGAGGGAATCCATGGCTGAGAACAGTGAACAATCACGTCGGGAGACAGATTTGGGAGTTCGATCCCAACCTTGGATCTCCTGAGGAATTAATGGAGATCGAGAAAGCTCGTCTCAACTTCACCGAGAACAGGTTTCGAAAGAAGCATAGCTCAGATCTACTTATGCGCTTTCAGGTATATCGATATGCATTCTTCATTCTCTGTTTTTTCCCCATTATGCATGTTCTGTTGCTTTCCATGATTTCCATCGTTGTTAATTACAATAAAACAACAATAGCAATGTGTTTGTTTGCATTATTGAAAACTTCCACTGTTTCTCATTTATTGCTCAACTTACTTTTTGCTATATTTGGGTAATAGATGATATTTTGATTAACTGTGTCTCCTTTTTCCTCTAACTTTTTGGTAATAACTTAGTTCATTGGCTTAATCTTGAAAAACTATTACTTTCCGAAACAGTGTTTTTTGTAGTGCTAGGTTCATGTATCCTCAATTGGTTATCAGATAGGTCTGAACTTTGAGTTTAAGATTTGCTGCTATTAGCGTTGAGTATTTCACGCCTCTCGGGCTGGACAGAATTTATAGGAAATGCATAATTACATGGAGTCTACTTCTCCAATTGTTGATGAATTTGTAGTAAGATTATTGTCACCATGTGAAGTTTTTGTTAGGGATGGATGTTTAGTAATTTTTTTTTTAATTTCCTGAGAAGATAAATTTTATTAATCATTTTTACAGTCATTCCCTCTGTTGATATTATATAATGGAAGCTTTTTGTAGCAGTTCTCTTTTATTAATGGTGCAGTTAATACAATTTTAATCCTTAAATATTACCTCTGTCTTTTGCTTTCAGTTTTATGGTAGAACCTTTTCCTAGCTCTCCTGATTCTGTACTGTTATTAGGACTGTTAATATTTCTGCTTGTATTTACAAATTATGCATAATGTTCTTTAGTTATTCATTTCATTATTTGATCTCTTTTCCCCCCATAATTCAGTTTTCCAAGGAGAATCCACTACCAGTGGTTTTACCTCCGGTCAAAGTTGAGGAATCAGAAAATGTTACAGAAGAGATGGTCAACAATACATTACGGAGAGCTATAAGTTTTCATTCATCTGTCCAGGCCCATGATGGGCATTGGCCAGGTGATTATGGAGGTCCAATGTTTCTTATGCCTGGCTTGGTAAGTGCTGATATTTCAATGGAAAATATTCCTGATAATATCAGTTTGACTTACATTGTCTTACATGGTTGTCAAAAGTTTTTGGCTTACTTTACCAACATCTTGTTATTAAAATAGCTATTATGATTTTAAAAGAAACAATTATGTAGTCTTCATGTATATTTTTGTTTTGTTCTTGTGATGCATCAGGTTATTACTCTGTCTATTACTGGGGCACTGAATGCGGTCTTATCAGAAGAGCATAAAAAGGAGATGTCACGTTATCTCTATAATCATCAGGCAATTAAATTATCTTTTATGTTGCTCTTTTGGCATGTTTAATAGCTCCTTAAGTTTTTGGTGAGCGTTTTGCTTCTATTTCATTCTTGCGCTTAGGTTGTAAATTTTTGAACTATGGCTATGCATATGCAATTGCAGAATGAAGACGGCGGGTGGGGCTTACACATTGAGGGCCCAAGTACGATGTTTGGTACTGCATTGAGTTATGTGACTTTAAGATTGCTTGGTGAAGGACCTAATGATGGGAAGGGGGCCATGGAGAGAGGAAGAGATTGGATTTTGAATCATGGTGGTGCTACTGAAATAACATCATGGGGGAAAATGTGGCTTTCAGTTCAGAACCTAGCCCTTTCTATGCTGGTTTCAGCGTTTGATTCAATGTTTTTTCTATTGACATGGGCATCAGTTTGATACTAGTTGCATGCATTGCTTGGTGACAACAGGTGCTTGGAGCCTTTGAATGGTCTGGAAATAATCCTTTGCCCCCTGAGATATGGCTTCTTCCTTATATGCTTCCACTTCATCCAGGTTCTTGTCCCTTCATTTCCATCTTGAAGTTTTTTTGAATTTGTATTCTTACCATATCTCTCTCAAAGAGAATAAATAAGTGTTCTTTTACCTTGATGACAGGAAGGATGTGGTGTCACTGCCGGATGGTCTATTTGCCTATGTCTTATTTATATGGAAAGAGGTTTGTTGGCCCTATCACACCAACAGTTTTGGCTTTGAGGAAGGAGCTTTATACTATTCCATACCATGAGATAGATTGGAATCGAGCACGGAATGCATGTGCAAAGGTTAGTGAAATTGATACTTATATAAATGCACTGCCTCTAACATGTAGATACTTCTATAAATGATCTTAGATAGCCATGCAGTAATTGGAGTGACAACTTGAGCTCTTTTTCTATGTTAAGCTTTCAATCTGGAGCTAATTGGCATAACTAGATGTCCATTACCTACATATAAGGGCGCAACTAATTTTGAACTTAGCTAGCCATTGCTGATGACATCAGTTAACAAGAATCATAGGGATCATAGGTCTTTCTCATTAGTACTCTCAGTAGATTGTTGAACAGTTCACCCTTGATGTTCTTGTTGATTTTGATTTAATATCACGAACCTATTGCTTTCTTTTGCAGGAAGATTTGTACTACCCTCACCCATTGGTGCAGGATATTCTTTGGGCATCCCTTCACAAGATTGTTGAACCTATTCTGATGTGTTGGCCTGGAAAGAAGTTGAGAGAAAAGGCTCTCCAAACTGCAATAGAGCACATACACTATGAAGACGAAAATACTCGTTATATCTGCATTGGGCCTGTAAACAAGGTATACAAAGAAGAACAAACTCATAAATCTGAAAAAAAAAAGTATTAAAAGAGCTATGCACGTCCATTTGGTTCTCCAGTGTGTCTGAGTCTTTCAGAATTCAGGTTACCATGCAGTTTCTATTCATTTTTTAGTTAACTCTTATATTTTGTAATAATGCTTGTGATGTGGTTACTCAACAAAATGCAGCCCATGCAATCATTCTGTAATTTTTATTTGCTTATCTAATTATATATTTTTGCCTTCGGGATATATATTTTGCTGATAATAGGTGTTAAACATGCTTTGCTGTTGGGTGGAAGACCCAAATTCAGAGGCGTTCAAGTTGCATCTTCCAAGACTTTATGATTATCTATGGGTTGCTGAAGATGGCATGAAAATGCAGGTGAGTATACACCTTTTCCTTTATTTAGTTGATAATAGCCTTGGCCATCAGTCGGCAATGAAAATTTACTTACAAGATTAGTGGTATTAAGGTATTTTTAACAGATGAAACAACATTAATGCATAGCTGCTGCTTCCGTTTCATTGGGAAAATATAATTTCTGCTTTATAAATAATGTTTTGTGAATCTATGCACTGTAATTGTCTATGTTTTGGGTTTTACTTTTGTACTGCCTTTGTGCAAGATCTTAATGACCATTTACTGTGGGCATAATGAACTTGTTGCAGGGTTACAATGGAAGTCAACTATGGGACACTGCCTTTGCAGTTCAAGCAATTCTTTCAACCAACCTTACTGAAGAGTACAGTTCAACTTTGAGGAAAGCAAACATGTACTTACGGAACACACAGGTGTTTATGCTTTGGAAATATATTGGAGTTTATTCATTTGGGAGACTGCTTGCTATTGTACATTTTATCTCTTCTTTTCATTGTTTTGCAGGTTCTAGAAGATTGCCCTGGGGATCTTAACTTTTGGTATCGTCACATTTCCAAAGGTGCTTGGCCTTTTTCAACTGCAGATCATGGATGGCCCATTTCGGATTGCACAGCTGAGGGATTAAAAGTAAGTGGTTCTGAATTCAAAGACTTTTCCTTCTTATGTTTTCTTAACATTTTATCCTCCTCCAGGCTGTTCTTTTATTATCAAAAATACCCCCAGAAATCGTTGGAGAACCGTTGGAAGCAAAACGATTATATGATGCTGTAAATGTTATTCTTTCACTTCAGGTAATTCATTTTCTGGTTACAATCTATTTATAGACGAATACATATGCACCACGGTCACTAAGGTGGTGTTTAATAAACCATTAAATGTTTTAACTATATTTTTACTTAATTTTATATGAGATCACCATTGATTATTCATAATCTAGTTTTTGTATCTTTGCAGAATGGAGACGGTGGTTTTGCAACATATGAGCTCACAAGATCATACCCTTGGTTGGAGGTATCCCTTAGCACTATTTATGCCACTATTTTTTAACTATATTTTTACTTCATTTTATATTTTCCATATTATCAGGATATTATAAGCACGAATCAAATACATATACTTTGAATGTTGTATTATTAATTGCAATACCTGCTTTAATGGTAAGCTGTAGAATACATAGTGCAATATTTATTTTTAGCTCACTGTATGATGTTTTGTTTACAGCTGATCAACCCCGCAGAAACATTTGGTGATATTGTTATTGACTATAGGTAAGATTCCAGTACTCAAGTTTAATATTTTCTATATTTTTCTTTTCCTTTTTTTTTTGGGGGGCTTGAAGTATGTTGTTTAATATTGATTATGATGGCTGTTCAGTTATGTGGAATGTACCTCAGCTGCAATTCAAGCTTTGGTATCTTTTAGAAAGTCACACCCTGGGCATCGTCAAGAGGAAATAGACCAATGTATCAAAAAGGCGACTAAATTCATTGAAAATATACAAGCCCCAGATGGTTCATGGTTTGGCCCTAACTTTCTCTGAAATAAATGTTTAGAAGAAGCTTTACAGTGTTTCAACTCCATCTTTATCCCTACCCTAGCTTCGAGCTCAATTCAAGTTATTTATGCTATCCAATTAGGTACGGCTCGTGGGGTGTTTGCTTCACCTATGGTACATGGTTTGGAGTGAAAGGATTGGTGGCTGCCGGAAAGAACTTCAATAACTCGTCTAGTATCCAGAAGGCCTGCAATTTTCTGCTGTCCAAACAGCTCCCCTCAGGTGGCTGGGGAGAAAGTTATCTTTCATGTCAAAACAAGGTTAGGTTTATTAACTTACCATGTGATAGTCCTTAATTTCTACTCAAACATATACGAAACCTCTGCATTTTATAATCTCGGTTCTCATTTAGAGTAAACTTTGTATAATATTTTATTTTTTTATGTCTAGGTTGGGCCCTTATGCTCCTGAGTAGGAGCTTCCTTTAAATACATGGTTCGGATCTAACATCAGATGTCTTTTGCTGTGTATAAGCCATTTATTGTCCTCTAACTAGCTTAATAGCTAACTTATGTTTCTCCAACTCGTTTTTCTTGAAGTACCCGTGTTTGACATATTTTCGGACACAACCATGGGGATACAACCTTCAAGGACCCTCTAAATACTTGGAATATCCAAAACTTGCATCCTAGTCCTATTAATATAGTAGCTAAACACTATTGTCATCATTTCCTTCTAAAATATATTCACACATCCCGAACTCAATTATGTTTCAGTATATTGCTTACAACATATTAAATGCTCCCCTGTACAGGTTTACTCAAATGTTGAGGGCAACAAACCACATATGGTAAACACTGGCTGGGCTATGTTGGCTCTAATTGATGCTGGGCAGGTAAAACAGTCATTTTCTAGTGCAAAATCTTTTAAATTTCGGGACAGGACTATGCCACTATGGTGCCGTCTTCTTGAGTGGCACTTAATGTGGAACCTTGGAACCTTTCCTACGTATTTGTAACAGCAAGTCATGAAAATTTTGAATCATTTTTACTCAGTAATTTATGAGCCTGCATGTATTAGTCCAGAAATGCACGCATCTGTCTATTGATTCCGAAGTTTCAACTTTCAACTTTTCATTATTTCCATTAAAAACTTACTTGAACAGGCTGAGAGAGATACAACACCACTCCACAAAGGAGCTAAATATTTGATAAATTCCCAAATGGAGAACGGTGATTTCCCGCAACAGGTAAACAATTTCACGACAGAACCAGTACCGATAATTTTCATCTTAAACAACACATACGCTTTGATTGAATTCCTATAACTCTTTACTCACAGGAAATTATGGGAGTGTTCAACAGGAATTGTATGATCAGTTACTCCGCGTATCGCAACATTTTCCCTATTTGGGCATTAGGCGAATATCGGACTCGAGTGTTGCAGCAGCGGACAACGTCGTAGAACCATGGTAATAACTATAGTTGTTGCTACTGCTATTATATGTTCACCATTGTTAATCGATGCTGGTGCTTTTTAGTTTATGGTAAAAGTTGCTTTAGCAACAATCCCTTGTGTGGAACACAAAGGACACCAATGGGGTTAGCTAGTTTGGGAGTTCATATTAAAGACATTGCAGTGTTTTCTGTAGCTAAATAATAGATTTTAAATAGAAATAACTTACATTAAGAGGTGAGATCGGTTTGGTCTGTCTTTTTAGATTTTGTGAACAATCCGATTCAATTCGGCTCCTATTTTTTTTATATTAATTTTAGATTTTGAAACTTTAGATTTGTTTTGACAAAATGAATTTTATTTTGTGCTTGTTAGATTTCTAAATTTCTTTAAGTAAATAAAGAATAATAAATATTTTTTATATGATTTTCTAAATATATATATATTCTTATATAAAAATTTTAAATTATTTTTACTATTTTAAATATAAATACCTATTTTTACATCATAAAAAATTAAAATTAATTATAAATAAAATAAAAAATAACATTCAATTCGATTTGAACAATTACAATTTTTTAATCTCGGTTGAAATTAGTTTTCAGTTTTTTTTTTTCTTATTTGGCCTACTTACCATTTGATTTTGTGACAGTAGAGATAGAGAGAAAAAAAAAAACTCAAATTGAATATAAATCAAGTTCATTAACAATGTGTTGCAAATTTAAATACCAAAATCATATAACCCAACAAATGATCATAGGAACCACTAACAATAATAATGAAGTCAATTGTGTGTGGGGCGACTCAAACTACTAACACGAGGCTTATAGAGCCCTTACTTGCAAGTATCACCAATTGAGGTGCCCCTTTGTGAATCATATACGGCTATTTACGGATGTTAGATTCAAAATATTGATATGAGGACAATATATTCGATTATTGAGGGTTCATTAAAAAAAATTAAAATATATATAATTTTTATGAGCGTCGCGTGACCATCCAGTCGCACCACTTTAATTAAAAAGAAAGCCTTGGAAGGCTGCATTAGTGTCAGATGGCAATTGTTTTTCTTTTTCTAAAAGAAAAAATTATTGGAAAAAACTATGAAAAAAAGAGATATAGATGGAATGAAATATTAATGTGAAGGCTACAACTTAGCAACAGGGCGAAGCCAGAAATTTCTTTTAGGGGTTAAAATTAAATTGTAATTTTTACGATGGTAAAAATGTAATTTAATAATTTTAATACCCTATTTCTTTATAATTCTTTAAGGATTAAATCAATTTTTTATCATTTTAGGGGGCCAAAGTGTAATTTTACATTTATTAATTTAAAATTTGAAAATTTTTAAAAAGTTTAAATGAATATTTTTCTATTTTAGGGGGAACCGGAGGCCATGCCAACCCCCTAACTACGCCCCTTCCTAGCAAACGGTGACATTTTAAAAGGATAAGGATGATTTTCTTTTCTCTTTTTTTTTTGGGGGGGGGAGCAATGGTAATAACTATAGTTGTTATTGTTAGTATATGTTAATCATCATTTTTTCTTTTGTGTAAAAATATTTAAATCTAGGTTTTTTTTTTAAATAGATGAATATCTAATCAATAGTTCACAATTCAGGTAAAGCACAAAAGACATCAATGAAAACCTTGCAAAAAACTTTGTAGTTAAGTAATGATTGGAGTTTTTTTTTTAGATTTTTTATACAATACCTAAAATTATCTATAGTCTCTTTTCAATCCTTAAATAGAAGGATAAATGCACTTCAATGTACTCAAACCCACGTCTTTCTATATTAACATCAATGTTGATACCAACCAAGCTTGAATTTATTTTTAGAATTGGGTTACGCCCAACTCGATCTATGGACAAATCTAGATGAAATCAACTAGCAAGAATTGTTTGCTAATGGTGTGTAGGATAATGATTTATTGTATGTGAATTCTAAAGTGACCAAATAAAAAAAGTTGTTAATTCTCTATTTACAATGTATATTTTGTTAATTATTTTACAATGCCCTATTGCCAATATTTTAATTCATATTTGTAAGTGATTATTTTATTTTATAAAAATTGAAAAATTAATACCTCTTTTAAGTTAATTTTATTGGATCATACTATTAAATGTTGTCATTAAATTATAGAATTAAAAATTATTAACTCGGAAATGAAAACTGGCGATGCAAGAAATCTCTCTAGATCATGGCGATGCTGCTTCTCATCCAGAAGTCGATAACGAAAATAGTTCTCAGGCAGTGGTGGATCGTAATACTAAGAAAGTTCGTTTTAAAGAAGGAATAGGCGAGGAAGGTATGGATATGGTGGTTGAAACAGAATCGAGCCCAAAAATTTCCTGGAAAGATAAACTTCTGGGATTCAAATCTGGTTCATCTGATGAGGGTAAAATGGATTTTCTTAGAGGAGAAAGTGTTGAAGATCTTGAATTTCTGGAGGGTGATATCGGCAGATCTATGGTTAATGGTACTCCTACCATCGACTTCTCGGAGAGGATCCAACAAATCTTGTTCAAAGAAATGGAATTAACAGCTTGTTATTAAACCGCTTTCGGAAGAAATATTGGTTATGGGGCTCTCTCTACTAACAGATCAGTAACTTATGGACCCCTTCCAAATTCCATCTCATGGATATTGAGAATGGATATTTCTTGGCCAAGTTCTATTCCATTCAAGATTACACAAAAGTGCTATCTCAGGGACCATGGTTGGTTTATGGTCAGTATCTGACTATTCAATCGTGGACAAAAGAGTTTAGTCTATCTCAACCCTTTCCAAGCAATCGCTCGCTTTGGATAAGATTACCAGGGCTTCCAGGGTACCTGTATAAAAAGAAAATCCTTGAGGAAATCGGAGGACTTATTGGGAAAGTTGTTCGGCTTGATCTTAATACCGACAGTAGAACTCGAGGTCGTTTTGCTAGGATGGCTGTTTACATTAATTTGGATAAGCCTTTAACGGCTCATGTCTTGGTCAATGACATGAAACAAAGGGTGGAGTATGAAGCGCTTCCGGCGATATGCTTCTCTTGTGGGAAATATGGTCACACTAAAGAACTATGCCCTTTACCACGAACGGAGGCTTCACCGAAAAAAGCCCAAACGAATGGCATTTCGACGGAGGTGGTGAAAGAAGGAAATGAGGAGACATACGGGCCTTGGATGGTGGTGGACAGAAAATCAAGGACTTATTTTCGAAAAAATAATCTTTCCAAAAAAGATGTCAATGAAAAAGCTCCTTCGAGTTCTAGATTTCAAGCCTTGTCTCAGCCTGAAAGGAAAGAGGATACTGAAAATGCGCATAATCAAAGGGAAAACAGAAAGATAGCATCTCCTCAGAATTCAAAGAATGGTGGCATTAATGGAGAAGAACAGGAGCATTTATCTCTGGAAACGACTAGGAACTTTAAAGATTTACAGCTGGAAAGGAGCAACAAGGCTCTTAGACCGTCGACCTACCCTATTAATAAAACAATTAATATGGGTGCAGATAAATTAAATAGCATTGATGGGAATGGAACGGTCACCGAAGGTCATGCATTATTGGGTTCTGTGCAAGGAACAGTTGAATGTCAGGCCAATAAGGAGGTGGGCCCAGCTCTTATTAATAAAGTCCTCCCTTCCACCGAAGCAGGGAGCCCAAATAATCTTGAAATAATGGGTCGTTTGCTAATCCTTGCGGACTTAATGGTAGCTTCAGGCGATCCTCTACCCTTCAAGGCTGTAACTGACGCATTCAATGAAGATTCGGTGAAGTCCACTAGTGGGTCGGATTACCGTAGTGCTAATAAAAACTCATTAATCACTGAAACAGGGAGTACACCTTCGCAAATTACTTCTAGCGCTTTTAAAGACAAATTATTTATTGATTATTCTTCAATGCGTAGTAATAATAATGTTCCACAAAGACTAAACACATCATGTCTAAACCCAATGTTTGATGTTCAGGGGACAAATGATGTTGAGGAAGCTACAAAGTCTTTCAATCCCGCTCCAATAGCGGACAATATGGATGTAGCACAGGTGATTGATGTTCCTGGAGGTTCTAATGTTACCAGACATACGGCTGTTTCTTTCAAAGAGAAAGAATCAACTGAAGGTATGATTAAAAATCGTGTTGCTAGAAAATTAGCGGGAGGTAAGGAAGGTGGCTTTCGAGCAACTAAGAAAATTAATAAGATCAATCATGGAAAAGGGGGTAATTTCAAAAATAAAAATGCCTCCAAAATTCCTCTGAGTGATACTATATCTAGGCTTACCAAGTCTATCTCCTCGGCTCAAAAAGTGGATTCTAATACACTTATATTGGACACGGGAAAAAGTGTTTAACTTTTATTTTGCTTTTCTAGCTCCATTATCCTTGAATGATAGGTAGTGTTGGTTTTAATTTTTATTATATTTTATTATGAATTTTAATCTCTCAATCTTTTCCTGGAACTGTCAAGGATGTGCTAGCACTAAATTTCTTCGTGCATTCCGTGAGTATAATCTTGAATATAAACCTGATATTGTATGTCTCTTGGAACCAAGAGTCAGCGGCAATAAAGCTAACACTATTATTGAGAAGTTGGGTTTTGATCGTTCTCACCGCATTGAGTCTGTTGGTTTTTCAGGCGGCATCTGGGTTGGTTGGAAGGATTATATTTCCATCAATATTATACATAATCACCCTCAATTTATGCTCCTTCGTATTCAAGGCGCTAATCCTACTGATGTTTTCTTTGGTTTTGTTGTTTATGGTAGCCCGGATAGAACTAGGAGGAAATCTTTATGGGTAGACTTGATGAATGTCCTGCCTCAGGCCTCCTTGCCATGGATGATTTTGGGAGATTTTAATGCCATTCTATCTCCTCAGGATAAGAAAAGTGATCGATCGATAGGTAAGAGATGTAACTTGTTCGGAAATTTTGTTGATATTTGTAATTTGCAGGATCTTGGATACATAGGTCCCTCTTATACCTGGCAAAGAGGAAACACGTCAGAAAGATTGGATAGAGCTCTGGCCAATGATGCATGGGTATCTGCTTTTTCGCACGCTTTGGCGTACCATTTACCTCGCATTAAGTCAGATCATAGACCCATTTTCCTTATAACCAGGCCTCTTCTCAATGTCCCGAGAAGGAGACCGTTTCGAGTTCTTGCTGGATGGACAAAACATGCAAACGTTAAGGACTTGGTCTCTGACAAATGGAGTTTTTCAGGTAACATGGCTATTTCATTATCTGATTTTACATCTCATGTTAAAGAATGGAACAGGTCCACCTATGGCTTCATAGGAACTCGTAAAAGACAGATGTTGAAATCACTTGGATCTATTCAAAAAGCCATGGAACATTCAGACTCTAGCAGATTAGCTAACTTAGAGATGGAGGTTCGAGATGAGTTGGAAAATGTTTTTAACCATGAAGAGCTCTTATGGGGACGGAAAGCTGGATGTGATTGGCTTTAATTTGGAGACAGAAACACCAAGTATTTTCATAGTCGTACGATGCAAAGAAGGAAATACAATCGCATTTTGGCCTTACGAACCAAGAGTAGGGAGTGGTGTTACGAGCGAGATATTCTTAGAGAGGAAGCCGTCAAGTTTTTTGAAGATTTATATGGTGAAAATCCAAGGCCCACGCTGTAGTTCCTTCGGATATCTTCACCAGTCTTAAGGAATAAGACATTGATTTCCTTAATAAACCGGTGTTGAATGAAGAGATCAAGAAAGCCTTTTTTGATATGGCCCCTCTGAAAGCTCCGGGAAGCGACGAATTTCACGCATTTTTTTTCCAAAGTCAGTGGGACATTGTTGGAGGAGCAGCTTGTGAGTGGGTTCAAGGAATTTTTAATGGCAACAGAATTGAGGAGGAGCTTAATAACACCCTTATTGTCCTTATCCCGAAGAAGAAGAGCCCTAAGACTTTAGTCAATTTTGACCAATCGGTCTACTGCTCTGCTTGCAGCATAAATTGGTGAAGAAGGTTATCGCTAACAGATTGAAAGTAGTGTTTCCAAACTACATATCTCCAGAGCAAGCGAGATTTATTGCAGGGAGGAACATTTCGGACAATATTATTATTGCTCAGGAGGTTATACACTCAATGCATAGTATGAAACGTGGCAAAGAATGGATGGCTATTAAGTTAGACTTAGAAAAAACATATGACAGGGTCAGCTGGAAATTCATTGAAGTGTCCTTGGTCGCTGCTGGGATCCCTGAGAAACTTCGCAAGGTCATTATGGACGCCATCTCCTCTTCCTCTATGCAAATCCTTTGGAATGGAGTCCCATCTAGATCTTTCAAGCTGTCGCCGAGAGGATTCGACAGTACGCCTGCTATCACCTTATCCTGTTCGTCCTTTGTATGGAATGGTTAGGATGTCTTATCAAGTCAGAAATGAAAGCTGGTAAGTGGCAACCTATTAGACTATCTAGATCGGGACCGGCTCTATCTCATCTATTTTTTGCAGATGATCTGGTTATTTTCAGCAAGGCGGATATGGTCAAGCTCTCTTGCTTAAGGAGACCCTAAGACAGTTTTGTGATCTTTCCGGTCACAAAATAAGTGCAAGAAAGAGCAACATATTTTTCTCAAAAGGTGTGGATGTCAGCTTAAGTGATCAGATTAGTCAACTTTTTGGCTATCAGAAGGTGCTTAATCTAGGAAGTTATTTGGGGGTCCCTCTTCTCCATGATCGAATCATTAAAATTACACTAAATTTTGTGGTTGAAAAAGTTAGAAGTAAGCTCCAAAACTGGGATGCTCGGAAGCTCTCCTTTGCTGGGCGCGTTACTCTTGCACAATCAGTTCTCTTGGCCATTCCTAACTACTTCATGCAGTCCTTAGCTATTCCAAAAGGGGTGTGTGAGGAGATAGAAAAGATAGCCGCATGCTTTATTTGGGAGGCTCATCTGAAAACTCAAAGTTAGCTTTGATTGGATGGAAAAATATTTGTCAGCCCAAAACTTGTGGAGGACTTGGTTTTAGGCACCTTCAAGATCAAAATAAGTCTTTCCTTATGAAGATTGGTTTTAATCTGGTTTCTAGAAAGGATGTATTATGGGTCCAAGTTCTTCGATGAAAATATAATTGGAAGACTCAGCTTCCTGAGGCCATACATAAAAATCAATCTTCGCATCTCTGGAAATCTTTATATAAAGTGTGGTCCCTTCTTCGTGAGAACCTCATGTGGTCGATTGGGAACGGCTTTACAATTCGAGGATGGAAAGATAACTGGATACCCGAAGTTGGGCCTCTGGTTTCTTATGTTCCCGCTCATGATCGGCTCAACTTAGATAGCACCTTGAAGGATTGGATTCTGCAGGATGGATCATGGAACTTGGACATGCTTCGTATTTGGTTAAATGAGGACATGTTGAAGCGCATTGTCAGTATTCCTCCACCTCATCCAGATGGTGGCGAAGATAGAATCATATGGGCTCGTTCGAGATCCGATTCTTTTTCTATCCGAAGTGCTTACTGGATGTTAAAGGAGTCCTCGTAGAGACCTAAAGATGATTTTTGGAAGATTATCTGGAAATATCAAGGACCTCAGAAAGTCAGAACTTTTCTTTGGCTTGTGGCGAACCAGAGACTCTTAACTAATTCAGAAAGATTCAGAAGAGGAATTGCACAAAGCAGTGTCTGTCCGCGATGTGGTCATAATCTTGAAGACATCATGCATGTTCTTCGTGATTGTTCGACGTCCAAGGAAGCTTGGAAGCTTGTAGTCCCTTCGGAGAAGCAATCCAGGTTCTTTTCTGATCCGTTAGAAACTTGGTTAAATACTAATCTTTGTTGTCATACTAAATTGCAGGATAAAGGAATTTGGGATTATTGCGTGGAGAATTTGGAAGAACAGGAACCTTTTCATCTTCCAAAACATTGATTGGACGTCACTCCAGCTTATCAAATCTTCAGTCAGTTGGGCACAAAACTTTGAGTCTATCATCAACAAACCCAAGGTTGCCGTAACACATTCTGAGACTCAACAGCATGACTCTGACAATTGGGTGCATCTTTCTACTGATGGAGCAGTGGCTAGAATTTCTGGGGATGCTTCAGCGGGTGGCGTGGTACGTGATCACGATGGTAATTGGGTTTTAGGGTACTCGCATTATTTGGGCATTTGCTCTCCATTGGAAGCAGAACTTTGGGGTATTCTTGATGTAGTGTTTATTCTAAAAAATAATGGCTATAGGAAGATCAATATCCAAACCGATAATCTTGAAGTGGTAAGGATTTTATCCATGGAAGATAGTTTCGACACTAGTAATACGCTAATCAGGAGAATTAAGAGACTCTTGAACGCTGAAGGCCAATGGATCATTAAACATGTTCCTAGGGAGCACAATTTAGTTGCAGATCAAATGGCGAAGATTAGACTTTCATGGCAGACTTCTCTCCGGACCTTCGAAGTACCACCAGATAGTGTGGTAGCGGCTTTTCTTCACGAAAAAGTTTTTAATGTAACTTAGAGCGTTCTTTTAGTAGTTTTGTTTTTTTCACCAAAAAAAAATAAAATTAGTAATGTAACACCCCTAACCCGTATCCGTCGCCGAAACAGGGTTACGAGGCATTATCAAATAGTACATAACACTTACAGATAATTTGAAATCATTATCTTTACACAAATAGTACACTTGAGGTGTACAGTTCTATAATTATGAATAAACACATTTATCAAACATATTCCATGTTTTTATATATCACAATCTCATATTTCCATGTATCAAGTACCACTATTTCCTCGTATTTAAGACAAATATGTGTAACAATTCATAGACACACAATTCACTTACTTTTCCTGCCAATCACAATTTAAATTGACAAATCACTTATTGAGTCCAATTTCAATGTTCATTAAAATCTATCATATAAATTTGGATGTACGTATCCACTAATAGATTCCATGTACCGATATCATCATCTCAAATTTTCACATGCATTTACTTTCCACATTATGAACTCAAATAACATATACAAGATATACCAATGTATTTTAAGTACGTTTTCATAATATTTCATTTCAAATTTCAGATTATTTCATATTAGAACTTTTCTCATTAACTCATTTGGAATACCAATTCATACGGATAATACACTCAAGGGTGTACAAATATATAATCACAAATGAACTCATTCATCAACCAAGTTCTATGTCCATGTCTCATCAACTCGTATTTCCTTATATCACATAATTCCATGTAACACTTACCAAACTTTGTCAGATTAGTGAACGTCTTATAGAATTGGTCTGCTCACACAAGCTGTCGATCATGACGAGCTACACGGTGTTGCTCAGTGCCACATTTCACAACTCAGTATGGTTAATACCATACCTACATTTCACACTTTGCCATGGATCACCCATGGTCTTATCTGTCAATTCATCACTTTTCACTAGAATGCCATAGCCCAGCTATGGTCTTACATCTTAAACACGTATCACACTGATGTCATATCCCAGATATGGTTTTACACGGAAATCACTTGTCACTTGTAGCCGAAGCTACCACTATTCATCGATCGTGGCGGGAGCTACCACTTTTCACTGATCAGGTAGCCGGAGCTACCACTTTTCACTGATCAGGTAGCCGGAGCTACCATTTTTCACTTTCACTTGTCCTTGATCAGATAAGTGTAGCCGAGGCTATCACTTATCACTTTCACTTGTTCTTGATCAGATAAGTGTAGCCGAAGCTATCACTTATCACTTGTTGCCATGGTTCAACCATGGTCTTTTCCGTCAATTCATCTTGTCACTGAACTGAAGTGCTCAATTCGATCATTTATTCAATTTTCATGCTTTTACATTATTCACGATTTTATCATCAATACATATGAAATAACACATCATGAAGTTCATAAAATTAACAAATGATCACTAAAATTTAGCCATATCAACTTGCAAGTTCAATTTTTGTATTATAACGATAATCATAATTTCATAATAAATATTCCAAATAAAACATTATATCATTTCTAATTCAACATTTATCAATAATAATAGGGCATGTGATCAATTTATACACAAGTCGTTCATATATTCTTTTTCCTCCTCCTCCTCTCCATCCACATCCTTAGTATAAACAACACACTTGTAAGTAACATTATCTATAATTTTCACTATTTACTCATGTGAATATTCAAGCTGTCCATCCGTGTCATAGTCACTAAATTATTTTTATCTTGAGCTACAAAACTCCAAATTAAGATCCGTTAATTTTATTTGAAACTAGACTCACATATATTATTACTATAATTTTTCCAGAATTTTTGGTCTAGCCAATTAGTACAGTTTATTAGTTAATTTCTCCCCTGTTACACAGTCCGACGGCTCTGACCTCTCTTCACTAAAAATCAATTATCTCATAATACGATTTTTATATAGTGTTTACGATTATTTCTAATGAAAATAGGCTCACTAAGGAATACAAAAATATAAATTATAACACATAATTATTTTTTTACAATTTTTAGTGAATTTCTAAAGTAAGAACAGGGGATCACGAACTTATTCTAAACCAGTCTTACAAAAATTTAAATATCTTAATTTGTAGACTTCCTTTGATTTCTATGTTTCTTTTATATGAAAATAGACTCAACAAGCTTTAATTCTATATCTCACTCAACTTCTAATTCAATTTATACCATTTTTGGTGATTTTTCAAAGTTAGACAACTGCTGCTGTCCAAAACTGCTTTAGTATAACATGTTGATATCTATTTTGTCTCAAATTTCACATTTCATACAATTCAATCCTTGCTCAATTAACCCCTCAATTGAGCTAATTTTCTCATTTAATACTTTTCTATATCATTTTAAACTACTTCATAACCTTTGAAAAATCAGAATTTTAACACTAGGCCTTAATTTTAACTCCTTCACAATTAGGTCCTAAAATCAATTTCCATCAATTTTACTTGATAAAATCATCATATAACAAAATTAAAGCTTCAATTCAATATTTATTCATCATATTATTCCAGCACTAATCCACATCAACTTTAAAAATTAGCCATAGAATCAAAAACTAATGAATTAATAAGTTGGACCCAATTGTAAAAGTCCAAAAACATAAAAATTTCAAGGAGAAAGCAAGAATTAAACTTACATGAAGCTTGAGTATGAAAACCAGCTTGAAACTCTCTCCCATGGCTGTTTTTCAGCTGAAGAAATGAAGAGAAATGAAAAGAATTCTAGATATTCCAATTTGGTCCCATTTTTATTTAGCTAATTTTGACAATTTTCCAATTTTGCCCTTATTTCACCCATTTCCTGATTTTTTTCTCAGCTATTGCCGCCCAAAATATCTCCTTTGGGCTTATTTTCACTTTAGGTCCTTCCTCATTTGACAATTAAGTTATTTAATCCTTCTAGCAACTTTTACACCCTTTTCAATTTAGTCCTTTTTATTTAATTAATCACCCAAACATCAAAATTTTCTTACGAAATTTTTATACTACCTTATTGACATTCCGTAAATATTCATAAAAATATTTATGACTCGGTTTATAACACCGAGATCTCGATACTTCTTTTTCTCGATTTCTTGACCAAATAAATCTTTATAAAACAAAATTTACTATTTCAAAAATATTTTAAAAACTACATTTGGCTCGTAAATATTAAATAATATAATCTACGAGTTCATTTGTCAGATTTGGTGGTCTCGAACTACTATTTCTGATATCACTGAAATTTCGACTATTACAAGTAACTCGACAATTAATATGAAAAAGAATAGCAAAAATCAACATTCCAACCATTTATGTGAAAAAATAAATAAAAACAATAAATTAAATTCATGTGTTTATCAACCTACGAAATATATTATTTAATGTTTTATGAAAGTTGTTTCACATGTATGTGTATAATATATGAGTCTACCTAACATAAATTTAGAACTATCTTTGGTTTTATTTACATATGTTAAAAGGTTACGCTAAAGTCGATTGAGTTTTAATTCGATTGGTATGGGTATTGTTGTCAATACAGGAGGACATGGTTTTGAGTATGCTGAAGCGTATTATCCTCTTATTTATGGGTTGAGAGGGGTTATGGGTAGTTCTAGGTATTGTGTAAAAAATAGCAGATATGATCAGAATCTATAATGAGATTTTCAAAAAAAAAATTGTACTAAAATATCTCTAGAATCTTGCTATCTTTGGGGTTTAGCCCTCAAATATTGTAAACACCATCTCACTTAGTTATACATGTTTATTTTTAGTTAAAATATGCCCTAACCCCAAGTATTATTCCTACATTTGGAATTTAGTCCCCCTACTTTTATTTCTAATAATTTAATCCTTCAACTTTTTCAGATTTAGGTCAATCACAATATCATTTCTTTGTCACGTGGCTACCAAGTGAAATATTTTTTGTTATTTCAAAATGTCACACCAATAAATTTATAATAAAAGAATTTTAACAGGGTTAACAATTTGACCTAAATTTTTAAATTTTTAAAAGAAGAGGGACTAAATTCTTAAAAATAAAAATAAAAAGATTAAATTCTAAAAAAAGAAACATACAAGTAGTAGGAGAATATTAAGATGAAACGTTCGAAAATGTCCCATATGAAATAATATTCTTGAATTTTCTCCTACTTATTCTAATCGTTGTGCCACGTATTTTTCTAATATTATATTTACAACGAATTTTTTTCCCAATTGCACATTATATATATAATGACAAAATAGTTAATCATTTTCTGTTGTTGAAAATGCACGTTTGAAAATGTCCCATATGCTGTTGTTGAAATTACATTTTACATAGTTTTAAAATCACAATAAAATTATTACAACTTTATCACGTTGTTGTGTCTAAAATAAATTTAATCATGGGTCGGGTCAGGTTTAAAAAGTCTTATTCGAAGCTCGGTCTATTTAGAAAACAAACTTGATTTTTTGTTCAAATCTATTTTTCGAACATATATTTTTGTCAAAACCCTTCTACTTTTCAGACAAGTCTTCAAATCTAGACAGATAATCCGATCCATAATCAGGTCTAGTATATATCATAGTAGTGGCGAATTACTATAATATACATAATGAAAAAAATTTATCTCAAAATTATTGTAATATTATATACAACTAATTTTTTTTTATAGAGTCCAACCACTATTATATCCATAATGACCAAAAAAACAAAATATTGGTAAATCCCCTTTGTTTTGCATTGACTTTTAATATTTACTTTGACTTGAATTTTAAATTTTTAAATTCTTTTAATAATGCGTTGAGTTTCAAAATTCATGTTTATATAACAACAAAGTTAGAACATATCTTAAAAATCTATATTAAAAATAATTTTTTGAGCTTTATTATCATTGGGGTTAGCCTATACCTGATCATGAGTTTGATCATCTGCTTAGGTTTAAAGACCTACTTAAAAAGTGTGATTATTTGGATAGAAATATAAGCTCGAAAAATGGGTTTAGACAAAAATTAATATATGTTTTTTAAACGAATCGGGTCTGGCCCGACTTGAATCTGTCTAATTATTTTCTTTGCCGCCATTTTGGTAATATATTGCTACTATTTTGTTGTTATTATTTGAATATTGTACAACTCTTGTTTTATTATTAATTTTGCTATTATTTTAGAGGCATTTGTTTGCAAGTTGCAACTATTTTAATACTATTTAAGTATAAAGACATGCTTTTAATGTATTTTCAATTTGTTGGGAAACATTTATTTTAATATTTTCAGTGAATTTGATGTATTATATTTTTAAAATTAATATAGAAAAAAATTAATACATGCGGACTAGATCAGGCTCGAGTTTAACATTTTTTATTTGGACCGAGCTTGAACAAAATTTTAGACCTATTTTTTAGATAAAAACTAAAAAACGAACCTATAAAACTTTACATCAACCCGATCCGGCTCATTATCAGGTCTAAATTAACTTTTAAATACGCTAAACACCAAATAATTTTGTTTGGATTCCAGTTGCATATATATGATGAATGGCAATAAATAAATTTGGTTTATTGTCATTCTTATTGCATAATATTATATTTGCAATTGTTGAGATTCTGTATATTTAATGCTGCCAATTTTATTTTTCTTAGATAAAATAGATGGTGTCATTAATTTATAGGAGAGGGGCTTCATAAGAAATTTCTGCACCACTTTTCATGGATTTCCTCATCAATTTATTTTAATTTGTATATTAAAGAAAAGACTTATAATTGTCAATTGAAAATAAGATGTTGTAAAATTGATTCCAACTATACCATTTTGATACAGTTGACAAAAGTTAAGGGCATGAACTTTTAAAAACTTGGGTTCAAATCACATGAAAATAAGATGCTCATTGTTGGAAAATATTGATTTTTGGAAGCTTTGAGGCATATTCTCGATTAGTAAAAGTGGAGATCTAAATCATAAAATTATGGTTCTATATTCCACCTCGTGAAATCTTTACAACGGTATATCATACGCTCAAAATAGTTGAGTAATAAATGAGAAATTGATGCTCAAAAATTAATCTTTTTTCACAAATTAAAATTGAAAGGGATTAAATTACTTCGATTTTTTTAGTATGAAAATAGAAACATCCATAATGACAAAAAATATATATTAAATAAATGTTTTATAGTTGTGAATTGCTATTACATGCATAACGACAAACAAAAAGTTGTTACTAAATCCTCTTTATTTTGCATTCACTTTTAAAATTAATTTTGTTCAAAAAAAAAAAACTTTTAAAATTAATTTTGACTGAAATTTTATTCATTCTTTTAATTGTGGGTTGTTGTCAACACTTTAAATTCATATATATATATAGTTCTAACGACCTTTTTTGGTCATTTCTAATATTTTATTTTAATTATCTATCCGTATTAAATTTGTCGATATAATTATACTTGTCATGTATATAAATTTTCGAACCAATCCAATACATATATGTATTATATCGATTTAAAATACTTTATATATTAATATTTATTGAATAATTAAATTTTTTTATATATTAATATATATGTATGATCAATGCCAGTAAATTTCTTTTTGTTTATTATCATTCTTTGCAATATTATATTTGCAATTATTGAGATCCATGCTGATAATTTTATTTTCTTAAAATAAATGGTAGCAAGGAAATAGATGGCTTCATGTGAAATTTCTACAGCACCTTCCATGAATTTGCTAGTCAATATATTTTTAATTTAATTTGTATAAAAAAAGACTTATAATGGTCAATTTGTATTTCTTAAAATCCAATAATTAGATGCTGAAAACAAAATGTTAATTTGATTAACACTTAAAAATGTAACATTGGTTTAAATAATATGTTTTTATTTGGTCAAGTTATTTTATTCGAGAAAATTTTAAGTGATTACCAATAAATTCTTTATACAATTGGTAAAAGTTAAAAGTTTCGAATTTTGAGAATTTGGATTTCAATTTTACCTTACATAAATCATGTGTAGACATTGTTTTAGATTTATTCGGACTTATATCTTAGTATGTTTGGATTTTTTTACTTATAATTTTTTTATGAACTTTTAAATATACATATTTTTTTCTAATTTTTAATTTTCAAATAATAATATTATTGTTTTCATTTGTCATAATCTTGTAATACAATTGTTAGAGTTGTGTGACCTTGATAAGTGTTAAAAGTAACATGTTTTAGCCTCATTCTTAATGTGTTTTTAGATGATTATTCGATTAAAATGGTGAATTTATGCTTCTAATCTTTTAAATTCATGTTTTTATACTCAAGTGAGCATTTGGGAGCAAAAGGAGCAAAAATCGAAAAATTGGAGCAAGCTGCAGGAGCCACACGAGCTGGACCATTTCGTCGATTTCGCGATTTGCACTCTAAACCTGTGGAAAAACATGATTTTTAGGTTTTTTGAGCATGCTAAGACGTACATATGACAAAAATAAGAAGATAGGAGTGAGCCGTCAGAGAATATTTAAGAAAACAACTCGAAAAACACCATTGAAGCCGATTCTAAAGCATATTTCTGTCAAGAATGAAGATTCCCTTTTGATTTCTTTGGATATTATTATGAGTTTTTTGTTTCTTGTTGTTATACTGTATTTTGGACGTTTTTATTTGCTAGAATGAACTAATTTTCTAAATACATAGGGGAGATGAACCCTGTGATGAATTTCATATTTTTATTTTTATTTTACGCAATAAATACTTAGATCTTGTTCTCAATTATGTGTGCTTAATTCTTGGTTTAATATTTCTAGACTATTGATCCATGTTTGTTGTGCTTAAATCAGAGAAGGAATAGACCTTGTTTAAAAGTAGATCTAGCGTAATTGAGTGGAGTTGCATGCAATCCTAGAAATAGGACGACATAAATCTACTAGATTAGAGTCAAATCTAATAAGAGAATCCATATATCAAGTTAATGCGATAATAGAGTTTTAATTAGAAAGAAATTTCAATTAGTCAATCTAGAGTTAGTTTCTCTTATTCTTAAAGAGATGTATTAGCATAATTAAGGAATTTCTACGTATTAAGATACTAAGTGAAGAAATTGCGTAATTTAAATTGATAATGACAGATGAAATCTAGGTGAATTCTTTCCTGGGTATTGTTTTGCTTCTTGGTTGTTTACTCGATTATTTTCTTGACTTGTTCTGTCGCATTCGTAGTTAATTAATTTAGTTAACTTTAGTTTAATCAATCACTCGTATTTATCGGTTAAATAATAGAAAGGCAGTAATTACTAATACTTTTAGTCCTCGTGGGAACGATATCTTTGCTCACCATAGCTATACTATTAATTCATTAGAATAGGATTTTTCAACCTTTAAATAGATATAGTCGAAAATCCTCTTGTATTATTCGTTTTCAACATTAGTGAGTTTCTCCTCCTCTGCCCGTGATTTTTCTCGAAAAGGTTTTCCATGTAAATCTATGTGTTCTTATTTTTCTTTTCTTATTGCTTTGTAATCATTCTACTGCCATTATCAACATTAATTTTAACAAACTGGTATCAAAGCTTTTCGGGTTGCTTGTCTTGATCACAGTAATTACGGCATTGAAGTATAATATTTTACTGTTGGATCGCAATACCAGATTCTCATTATGGCAGATAAAAATGTAGACAGTTCTTGTACAGATGGATTTGGAGGATGCCCTGCTAGGGTTAGATAAGATGCCTTCGACATTGACGCCTGAAGAGAAGTAGCGTAAGGATTGAAAGGCTCTAATGCAATTACATCTACATCTGTCGAATGAAATTCTTAGGACGTGTTGAAAGAGAAGATTGCCGCTGCATTATGGACGAAGCTAGATCAGCTATGGATGTCGAAAACTCTAACTAGCAAGTTGCATCTGAAGCAGCGTATTTATTCTCATCATTTGGAAGAAGGTATGTCTTTGGTCGAACACTTAACTGTGTTTAAAGAAATCATCTCGGACTTAGAGACCATGAAGGTTCAGTATGATAAAGAAGATTTAGGGTTAATTCTGCTTTGTTCTTTGCCCCTGTCTTATTCAACCTTTAGAGATACTATTTTTTATAGTCGCGAATCTTTCACAGTTGATGAAGTATATGATTCCTTAGCCTCGTATGTCAAGATGAAACATCTTGTGGTTGGATTCGTCTCTTAAGGAAAGGGTCTCATTGTTCGTGAGAGATAAAAACGAAATACTGGTGGTAATCGTGGGAAGACATAAGAACGAAATCCTGACGATAAATCTAAGGGTAGATTGAGATCTTCAAACAGAGGTAAAACTTGTAATTTCTGCAAAAAAAAAAAAGGACACTTTAAGTCTGAGTGCTATAAGTTGCAGAATAAGATCAAAAGGGAGGCTGCAAATCAAAAGGGAAAACAACTAGAACAATTCGGTGAAGTTGATGTAGTAGAAGACTACTGTAACACCCCAAACCCGACCCATAAGTTTCGACCAGATCTGGTATGCTACGGGTTGTACGTTGAAAACTTTTGCTAAGTTGGTTTTAGTAAATCATAAATTATTAGACAAAATTCGAATAAACAAGTGACTTTTGAAAAGAAAACCTTGTATTATTATTATTTTGAATAATAAAACCTTTGACAAAGTTTCATAAGTTGCAAATATTAAAAACTAAGTAGTGAGTATAAACTATGGGGCCTTATTACATAAATGTTTCCAAAATTAAAAACTTAAGGAAAAACCGAAATAATCTATAGGAATAAAAACTTGATGGCCCTCGAGTCCGCTTTTGCTCCCATGTCCACGATCTATCTCTCTCATCATGCAAAGTTAGGGAAAAATAATAGGGTGAGTCACCAAGACTCAATGTGTAAATCCCGAAAACACATCAAAGGCTTGGCCCACAAACACATTATGGCCTTGGCCCGTATACAAGGGTAACTATATATGCATCATGGCCCATCCCGGCCTAGAAATCCATCATCTACACACCAACCCGTACCAACCATCACACCTTGGGGATTTCTACAATCAACCCTCCAACCGTTACACACCATATCGACAAACCGTGTCTTTTGTGTCTTAAAGACCGATCATCTGTGTGACCTATGTGGCAAAGCCACCGATCACCATGCGACCTTAATAATACATCGTAGTATTTCGACAAATTGAGTTGTCATCATAAAGACCGATCACTATGTGACCTATGTGGCAAAGCCACCGATCGCTATGCGACCTTCTTCCCCTTCATCATATCAATCCCATCCCATGCATACATACATGCGAATCAAAACAATATACTACCTAAAAGTTCACGATCTATCACATACATCGATACACATAGAAGTTTCGTGATTACGTGCTGCATCCTTGCCTACCCTTTTTAGTAATCCATTGTCTATACAAACCTTTTTCGACTTTTAGCCCATAACATATATTTAGTACAGATTACTATATGACCTTTTTTCGACTTTTAGCCCATAACATATATTTAGTACAGATTACTAGTGTGTTAGAGGTCTACACACCTGATTACCGTTAGAACGGCACTCTCTATGTCGACACTATCAGAAGTCGATACAACTGCTACTTGCCTAAGGTGTTTTTCAGAAGCCGGTCCACAACCTCGGTGGCCAATCCTGCATCACGACACACACTGCGTTTCTTAAACTTAGGGATTCTCTCCTTTGCCTGATCCATATTTAATTCCCATCACAAGTCCTTGTCAGAACTACTATCACAACATATGATCGTTAATCCACATCATAAAGTTAAGATCTCGCATGCGATGAACGAATCTAGTGAAAATTTAGGGAAAATCACCTTACCTTAAAATCCCGAAATTAGAGACTAGCGATTTTCGGCTTTTAAATCTAGATGATCAGGTTTCCTTCAAATCCCGAAATGCCGCCCAAACGCAAAAGAGAGGAAATATTAGCTTCATTCGGCAGCCTTAACAACCAAGTGGCCATTCGGCCTTATCTCTTAAAAACTGAAAGAGAGATTGAAGAGATAGGAAAATCGGCACTCACCTTAACGCAGAGAATTCGACTACCCCTTAGAGATTCCAGCTTTTTGAGAAGATCAGAAGAGAAGATGATTTGAAGAAATCTATAGAGATTCGGCTTTTAGAAGAAAGAAGAGAAAATAATAATGGAGTTTTTGGCTTTCGGGTTTTTAGAAGAAAGAAGAGAAGAGAATAATGGAGTTTTCGGCTTTTAGAAGAAAGAAGAGAATAATGGAGTTTTCGGCTTTTAGGAGAAAGAAGAGAAGAGAATAATGGGGTTTTCGGCTTTTAGAAGAAAGAAGAGAATAATGGAGTTTTCGGCTTTTAGGAGAAATAAGATAAAGAAAATGTGGAAACCCTAAATGCCAAAAAATAAAGAAGAGAACCTTCCCTATTTATAGAAATTTCGGCACTTACCTATGAAAAACCGAAAGTGCCCTTCCTGATAACTAAAAATTAATCAAATAAAAAGGGAAAATTCGGCACCCCCTTTGCCATAAAGAAACCGATTTCTTCACTTCTCTAGGTGATGGAATTTCGGCCAACTCCTAGCCTTGTAGATAGCTCCTATCTTTTCTCCTTTTTTTTTTCCTTCCATATTATCAACTATATTATCTACATTATCCCATTCACATAAATCCTCCTATTTTTGAGCCTTGTTTCCGTCCACTCTACCTAACCCTAATGCCGAAATTTAGCTAACTTAAATTAAAAGAGTTGGGCTCCATGTAACTTAAATTTGGGCCCCTTACTCCCTTGTGTGGCGTCACCTTCTTGCTCCCTAAGTGGCGCCACTGACCTCTGGGCCACAAGCCCATTTTGATATTTTAAACTCAGATTAACTATGCTCAAATTAACTCATTACACATATTCACCCATTAAATGCATAGGCCCAAAAATTCAGGATGTTACAACTACAGCGATGGTGAACTCCTAGTTTCTTCTGTTGACAACTCTAAAGTAAGCGGTGAGTGGATTCTCGATTCTGACTGCACTTTCCATATGAGTCCCAATCGGGGTTGGTTTATAACATATGAAACAATGTCTGAAAGTGTTGTTTTGATGGGAAATAATGCTTCATGTAGAGTTTCATGTATTGGCATGATAAAAATTAATATGTTCGATGGAGTCGTCAAAATAGTTAGTGACGTACGACATGTACTAGAATTGAAGAGAACTTTGATTTCGTTGAGTACTCTTCATTCAAAATGATACAAGTACACAGCTGAAAGTGAAGTTCTAAAGATTAGCAAGGGTTCAGTCGTTGTGATAAAAGGGTAGAGAAAGACTGCCAAGTTACATGTTTTGCAGGGTTCAACTATTACTGGTGATGCAGCCGTTGCTTCCTCTTCCTTGTTAGATGATGATGTTACTAGACTTTGGTATTTGCGTCTATGGCATAAAAGTGAGAACAACATGGATGAATTAGGCAAAAGAGGACTTCTTGATGGACAAGGCATTAGCAAATTGAAGTTTTGTGAGTACTATGTTTTTGAAAAGCAAAAGAGAATTCGATTCACCAGAGGAATCCATAACACGAAGGGCATACTAGATTATATTGATTCTAATCTTTAGGGACCATCTAGAGTGCCTTCGAGGGGTGGCGCTAATTATATGCTGACATTCATTGACAATTTTTCCAAAAAAGTTTAGGCATTCTTCCTAAAGCAGAAAAGTGATGTGTTGCCCACGTTTAATGATTGGAAGACTATGATCGAGAAGCATACGGGAAACAGATAAATCACCTTCGCACAGATAATGACTTAGAATTCTACTCTGATGAGCTTAATGAATTGTGCAAATAAAAAAGAATCGTGAGACACTTGATAGTTCTCCAGACTCCACAATAAAAACGACGTTTCAGAACGAATGAATAGAAAAATAATAGAAAAGGTTTGATGTATATTGTCAAATGCTTGTTTACCGAAGTTGTTTTAGGCTAAAGTGGCCTGTACTGCATATTTTCTGATTAACTAGTCTCTGTCCATTGCTATTGAGAAAAAGACTCCACAAGAGGCATGGTTTGGTACTCCTACTAATTATTTTGACTTGAAGATTTTTGGGTGTCCTACGTATGCTCATGTTGATAATGGTAAATTAGAACCTAGATATATTAACTGTGTTTTTCTTGGATATAAGGCTGGTGTTAAATGGCATAAGTTATGATGTCTTGAAATTAGGAAAGTTGTGATTAGCAGAGATATTATTTTTGATGAAAATGCTATGCTGCCTCACTTATCTATTAAAGACTCTTCTGATAAAGACCGGTAGAGATCAAACACACATGTGAAACAGATGGAACTTCAGATTGATCCAAGATCTATAACAAAATCTACACATCAGGTTAGTACAGAAACTCATAGTAGAGTTGTTTCTTCACCACAGTTAGCACCACAATATTCTATTGCCAAGAATAGACTTAGAAGAGAAATTAAACCTCAAAAGAGGTTCGCCAAGTCTGATCTAATTGCTTATGCTTTAAATGTGGTTGAAGATATATATGCAAATCAAGAGCTATCTACTTATTCCGAGGCAATTAGCTGTGAAGATTCATGAAAGTGGATGATTGCAATGTAAGAAGAGATGAAATCATTCCATAAGATTTACTTTGACTTTTAAAATTCACTTTGACTTGAATTTAAAATTTTTTAATTCTTTTAATAATGCGTTGAGTTTCAAAATTCATGTTTATATAACAACAAAGTTAGAACATATCTTAAAAATCTATATTAAAATACTTTTTGAGCTTTATTATCATTGGGGTTAGCTTATACCTGATCATGAGTTTGATAGTATGTTTAGGTTTAAAGACCCACTTAAAAAGTGTGAGTATTTGGATAAAAATAAAAATTCAAAAAATGGGTTTGGACAAAAATTAATATATGTTTTTTAAAAGATATAAAAGGTATATCATATATATATAAGTCTACCAACTTTAATAATATTTAAACGATACATCTGTATTGAATTTATCGATATAATTGTATTTGTCATGCATATAAATTTTTGAACTAATTCAATATATATATGTATCATATCGATCTAAAACACTCTATCCATTAACACTTATTGAATGGTTGAAAGTTTTTTTTATATAAAATAAAAAGTTTGAAATTTTAAATTTATTACGTCACTTTTGGCATACACAATCTATATAAATGGAATATGAAATATGACGATTGAATGCATAAAATACAAAAAAAAAATGTAAAACTACTCTAATTTTACACAGATATAACAAAATATGTCTTAAAAATATATGTTAAAATACCTGTTGAATTTTGTTATCATTGGGGTTCGCCTTTAAATATGCTTAACATCAAATAATTGTTCGTTTAATTCAACATTTGGTAAAGAATAAAATTGTTTGGATTTAGAGTCAAGTTATTTTATTCAAAACAAATTTAAATGTCATTTTACGTTGTTGGTAAAAGTTAAATTTCCGAATTTTAAAAATCTGGGTTTCAATATTACTTTGTATAAATCACATGTAGACATTATTTTAGATTTATTCAAACTTAAATCTTGTCACGTTTGGATTTTGTTTAGAATTTTTTGAATTGTTAATATATATTTGATTGTTTTTTTTATTTATAAATCTTTTATAAACTTTTAAATGTAATTTTTTTCTAGCCGATTGAGTCTTAATTCGATAGGTAGGAAGACGTGGGTTTAAATGCGTTGAAGCGTATTATCCTTCTATTTATGAATTTGGGAGGGGCTATGCGTAATTCTAGGCATTGTGTTAAAAAAGAGCAAATATAATCCGAACCTATAATGAAATTTTCAATATATATTTCTAATTTTTAATTTTCAAATAATAATAATATTATTGTTTTCATTTGTCATAAATTTAACATAGTAACAAGATAAAAAAAAAAATTCGAGCATCAAATTTAAAAAATTAATATACAATACATTATTAATTAATAACAAAATAACATATAATCATGGTGTAAAATAAAAAGATATTGAAAGATGCTAATATTAACTTTATTTAAAATGGGTTAAATAGGGGTGTGAAAATTTCGGATAAAACCAATTTTACCGATCGAACCGAATTAATTCGGTTAATTAAATTAATTCAGTTGGGAGTCAGTTAATAATTTTTTGAAAATTCTGTTAACAGTTAATTCGGTTCGAAATCGGTTAATTAACTCAATTAACCAAAAAAGTTTAGTTCGGTTAATTTTTTTTGAAAAAATTTCAATTCGGTTAACGGTTAAGGGTTTAAAAAGGTCAATTAATTCGGTTAATGCTAGTTTGGGTCAGTTAACTGATTCAACATCCTTAGAATTAACTATTAATTATAATTTCTTTTTGTTAATCTTTCGAGTTTTAGATTTTAGATTTTAAATTTTTAAATTTGTTTATGTTTAATAATTATAATTAATATTTTATTTCACATGATGTGAACTCAATTGGAAAGTTGATATATGAACGTTTTAGGCTTTATCCGAGAGATTTGCTCTATATAAAGCACCCGACCATGTCCAACTCCATTGCAACTCGTTGGAGACAACTGATCAGTAGCATACAAGTAAAACACAGAGAAGAAAAGAGTAATGGTCAGCTCCATAGCAACTCGTTGGAGAGAACTCAGTGGGGAGAACGAATGGGAGGGTCTACTACATCCAGTAGACACTGATCTCCGTCAGTATATAATTCACTATGGTCAAAGGACTTCAGCTGCCGGAGACCTCTTCGACCCTAACACTTACGGTCCTAAAACCTCGAAAGAAAAGTTTTTCACCGAGGCTTGTCTCATAAAAGGAAACCCCTACAAGTACGAGGTCACTGACTTCATTTATGCTGGCTCGGACATTGTTAAGTCGGCATGGATCGGATATGTGGCGGTGAGCACCGATGAAGGGAAGCAAGTACTGGGCCGGAGGGATGTTTTGGTTGCTTGGAGAGGGACCGGAACGCTATCGGAATGGGTCGGTGATTTATTGGTTCAGCGAGTATCACCTTCCGACTTGTTCCCGACTGCCGCTGAATACAATGCTTTAGTGCACAGTGGTTTCCACTCGCTTTATATTGGGACGGTACCGGATTCTATTCATAGCAAAACTAGTGCTAGAGAGCAGGTAATTGTCGAAAATATCGATTTTTTTTTTAATATTATTCTAAAATGTTTATTTTATTATTTTGTTTTTTTCAAATTAATGTGTTCAAATCTTATTATAAACAAGATTCTAATTTAATTTTTTAAAGTATCAAATCGAATTACTAACTCGACTAATATAAAATTCTTGATCCATTTCTTGCCCTTTCTGCAGGTCCTAGCTGCTGTAAAGAAACTAGTGAACAAGTACAAACATGAAGAACTAAGCATAACCGTAACAGGCTTTAGCTTAGGCGGAGCACTAGCAACATTGACCGCAATGGACATAGTTGCCAATGAATACAACAAGCCCACCGCAAGCAACGCGCCGTTCATGGTGACCGCCTTCGTGTTCGGTTGTCCCCGTGTCGGAAACGACGGTTTCAAACAATTATTTGATTCGCTCAGGGACAAAAACCTTCGTCTCCTTCGTATGAAAAACAAAACCGACCCCGTTCCAACACTTTTAATCACATTACTGTACTCCGATGTCGGAAACGTGTTGAACGTTAACACCTCCGTGTCAAAGTACTTAGTGAAGAAGGTGGTTTTTGGCAGCACCGGTGATGCTTTCCCTGAAGGAAATGAAGATGAAGTAGGTATCGTTATAAGCTTGGTAAATCAAGGTGATCATGAAGCTCAACAAATGGTTATTATCGGCGGATGGATAACCAATATTGTTAGTTGTCACAATATGGATGTGTATATGCATGGTGTTGCGATCGAAAACATTGCAGAAGATACACCGGCGGGTGAATTGGATTATGATTTACCACTCGTGAATAAACATTTAAATCGCGTGAAGGAAGACTACAAAATTCCAACGGAATGGTGGGTTGGTGAGAATCGGAAGAAAATGGAACAAATGGATAATGGACGATGGAGGGTTGTTTGAGTCTTGATGACAAACATGAAGGCTACTTTGGTTTTTATATATATATATATATATATATATATATATATATATAAATATGATATAAATAAAGGCCCTTAGATATTAGCTAAGGGTTTGTTGTTTGTAAATGAAGCTTATACGCTTCTATGATATAAATAAAGGTCCTTGGATATTACCTACGGGTTTGCAATAATATCACTTCATGTTATTTATGTTATCTATGAATCTGATTTACAAAAAAGTTAATCGAGAAAGATGTTTTGTTTTTGTTATAAGATTGTATATTTTCAAAAGTCAACTATTTATGTTAATGTGACTTTCATTCAGATCATGTAACGTAGACACATTTATTGATTTGAAGTACATCATATAATTTATTTATTTTTCACTGATAACTTGGGTTGGGTACAACTTAGGGTGAGTTTGGATGGGCGATTGAGTGCGGTGCGGTGCGTTTAGCTTACTTTTTGTCTCACGCTACAGTATTGCTACAGTATCTAATCTCACCGCCACCGCTGTTTTTACACTAACCGCAGGTAAATGCACTGCCCATCCAAACCCACCCTTAATAGAATATTGGGATAATATTGTTAGCAGCGATAGCTACTAACTGGGAAATTTTAAAAAAATTAGAGGGATTTAAATTGAATTATAATTGTTTATAAGAGTCGGATGGTAAATGTGTAACACTCCTAACTCGAATCTGTTGCCGGAACAGGATTACGGAGCATTACCGGAGTTTACAAATCAAACAGACAGAAAATACAAACTTTTCACATCATATAACTTTCAGATAAAAAGAACAATAAAAAATCATACATATTGCCCCTTATACGAGCCCTCGAGGCCCAATATTCATGTTAGAAAGAGGTCGGGACCAAACCGGGTACTCAGAGAATTTTTCGCAAAATAATAAAAATTTTACCTTGGTGCAGGCGACACACACCCGTGTAGTCAAGAGACACGCCCGTGTCTCAGGCCGTATAACTCTCTGACTTGGGTCACACGGCCAAGCCACACGCCCTAGGCCGTGTAAAAATTCTTGAGCATTCTGTTTTAATTTTTTTTTAAAGTTGCAGGGGACACACGACCAAGACACACACCCATGTGCTAGGCCGTGTGTCACACACGGCTGAGACACATGCCCGTGTCTCTGCCCGTGTGGACAAAATAGGTCATTTTTCTAGCCATATTTCTCACCCCATTTGTCATCAACCTAACTCAACACTTTTACACATCAACAACCTATATCATAGCATTTAAATCAAGCTAAATCCAAGTTTTATACATATATTATCATCATATATACTCTAGTATTCAAACTTATCAAATTGACCAAATTCACATATATGCATACTTGTACTAAATATTAACATACCTATAATATTATCATCATTCAACTATACCAAACACTCACATCTAACATGATATAGCCTCTTATATGCACATTAAAACATGTTCATCACAAGCCATCCCTATGGCTAGATATAACAAAACATTAATAAACCAACATTGGCCAACTTAGTTTATACATGCCATTATAACCAAAATCAAATCATCCAAATTACCGATAGAACCAATGGATAGTGTGATATAACTCCGATAAGCTTCCAACCCGTTCGAGCTTCCGATAATCTGTAAGGTAAATAAAAACAAATACGTAAGTAATGAATGCTTAGTAAGCTCGTGTAATCTTTAATTATAATAAATCATTTCAAATATAAAATTTATACATATAAAAAATAATCCAATATTGCTACCATAATACTCATGAAGCTATATTCATTAATTCACAAGGTGAATAAATCCACAGTACCACACATATACCCATTATCCCTAGCTTATTAGGATTTTATATAACTTTAACTCTTCCACACTTATTCCATATGCATGACACACAAGTCATATGCATATCATTCAACCATGGTCACAAACTACTGCATTTAACCAAATTTATTTTTTTCGAATTGATCACATGATAAGTCATTTCATAAGAAATTGCATAATTTAAACATTACCATTCTTTCATGAGAACTAGCTTATTTTCACTTAAATACTTACCATTTCAATGCATCAAATAAATAAACATATTATTATTCAGCCAGTATCTTGGCACTTGCCTAAGCATCAAGCAACAACACTGGTTAGCGTACTTGTACATAATACATATAATTTCAACATTGATAAACTTATTTTCTCGATATGTCACACTTGGGTTTATTACTCGTCACAACATACATAATTTCCTTGTATCAACATATCAAAGATGATCACATATTTACATGTCATGATACATATCATTCTCTTGTCGTTTCTTCATAAACATATATCACTCATGTCATTATAACATTATTTCATATACCGTCATTTTCATGAATTTTGTGTATTTTTATTCTGGTAACAATTCATAATCATGAATATAAATAATTGTTAGGCAAGTTTCATATACATGTATTTTCCATGTCATGTTCCAATATATCAAGTAAATGTCATTTCCATGTATTTCAGGTATATACCGGTAATAACCATAAGTCTTTCAATATTAATTTCATATGTCACTTACCAAGTCTTTCCGAATCAGTGAACGGCTTACGAGTATGAGTACATCGTTTTCTTTATGCCATAGTCCAACTATGGTCTTACACATGCATTGCCATGGCCCTGCCATGATCTTACATTTGCAGTGTCATAACCCAGTTATGGTCTTATCATCAGAGTGCCATAGCCCAGCTATGGTCTTACATTTAAATATTTCCATGGTCCAACTATGGTCTTATCCGTCAATTCATCTTGTCACAGAACGATCGTACTTAATCCTGCGTTCCACTTAATTTGAACTTTCAATTCGATTATCATATTATTACAATAATCATAATTCAATAACAAAAATATGAAATAATACATTATATCATTCCTTACTTAACAATTAATCATGAAAACTTAGCCATATGAACTTACTTGAGTTAAATTGTAAAATTTGTAGTAGTTTAGGGATTATTCTGTAATTTTCCCTTTTTCACGTTTGTTTTCGAGCTTTTGATCTATAATGCAAAATTATCCATTCATTAACACATATTTTCATTTCAGTCCTCCTCACAATTTATACCCTTCAAATTTCAAAATTACACAATTACCCTAACTTTTATATTTTTTGCAATTTAGTCCCTCAGCAATTAAACCATCAAATGAGCTATTTTTTTCTCAATTAACATTTTATCTAAATATTCTAATCTTTTCAAAGCCTTTGATAAACATAATTTAACACCAAACCATAAGATTTAATCTTTTTCACAATTTGGTCCTAAAATCAATTTCTATTGAAATTGCTTGATAAAATCATCATATAATAAAATTAAAACTTCAAATCTATGTTAATTCATCATAAATATTCAGCACTCATCCATGGTAACTTTCAAAACTATCCATGAAATCAAAAACTAATGAAATAGATAGTTGGACCTAATTGTAAAAGTCTTAAAAACACAAAAATTTCAAGAAAAGAGTAAGAATTGAACTCACATGTAACAAATAAAAGAAAAACCAAATTTAAAAGCTTTCTCCCATGCCGTTTTCACCAGAATTGAAATGAGAATGTCTAGAAATCTCTTTCAATTTCTATTTATTTGTTTAATTTTTATGTAATTTACAATTTTGCCCTCCATTTGTTTTATTCACTGTTTTTCATTAACATGCCGTCCAGACTATATATAAAAGGCCCAATTGCCCTTTAAGTCCTCCTTTATTTAATTTAAGCTATTTAATAATTACTCCTTTAATTAGCAAGTTTTGCACCTTTTTCAATTTAGTTTTTTTTTTTTACTTAATTAATTATCCAAACGTTAAAATTTCCTAACGAAACTTTAATACTAACTCAATGACACTCCATAAATATTTATAAAAATATTTACAGCTCGATTTATAAAATCGAGGTCTCGATACCTCGATTTCGAAACCAATTAATTTAATAAATATTTCTAAAGCACAAATAACTAATTCATAAGCCTTCCTAAATTCATAATTGACTTATAAACACTAAATAATAATATTTTCGAACTCACTCGTCGGATTTAGTGATCTCGAACCACTGTTTCCGACACCACTGAAAATTGAGCTGTTACAAAATGTTCCTTTCAAATTTCTATTTTAATGAGGGAAGGCTCTTGATCTTACCCTTAAGCTTGCCCTTTACCACAAACGAGAGTAAGAGATAACACAATTTGAACTTGTGTCAAATGGGTGTTTGATAAGAACTTTAATCATTGCTCCGTTCAAGTCAAGACACTTTAAAATTTTGGCCCTAACAACAACACAACTAGTATGACTGGAACCCAGGCCACACCTGGAGCGGTAAATATCGTGACCATCAGACTAACACATGGAGTTCAATATATACAACAATTTGATATATATAAACAAATCATTTCAAATTATGCCAAAAAGAAAAAATAAAGATATCAACAAAAACCATTTCAAATATTTTTAAAAACTTAAATTTTAGTCAAGCCCAACAAACTTGACATTTTCTTAATAGTTCTATTCAAATATAATTTTGCACATATTATTTAATTTCTTGTTGAATTTCAAAATAACTCCAAAGATATACAACAATTTAAAATTTAAGATTGAAACCTCCATTCAACTTCTCTTAAATTTAATTTGAAAGTTTTTCTTATATAAGTTTTCAGAAAAATCCAACAATTGTACATACTTGTATTTAGTTACTAACATCTCTCTGGAATCAAGTCAAAAAAATTTTATGGGGTCCGAGATTAAGTTATATAATTTTATTGGAGTTAAAATGTATAAACATATATATTTATAGTTTTTAAAAGGATTAAATCAAAATTTTATTATTTTTGGAGGGCTAAACTATAACTTTGCCATTTATTTACTTAAACTTTTATAAATTTTCAAAAGCTAAAAGCACAACTTTTCTTTTTAGGGGGAGCCAACACCCTTTCTACTCCCTCCCTTCGTCGATGACACTTTCCTATAAGATAACTCTTTGATAACGATACTCTTTAACAAACCATTCCTTGACGTGCAATGACATGTGATTCTTCAAATTCCTTAAAAAAGGAGTAAGTTAGAGAAGCATACAATTAACTAAAAATTCTAGAGCTAGGAAAGTTGGTGGGTTCTTAAGTTGCTCTAAGATTAGGATGTCTTGGAGGCTCAATATATGAACATTATTGAGGAGTTCACTTCTTAACTTTTTCTCCAAATATAAGTACTTCATCCTTCTAGTTGAACAGAAAGTGCATTTGCATCTGAGCTTACAAGCACTGCTTTGTTCAACGAAGAATATTATATGAGTCAGGGGCGAAGCCAGAACAATTTTTTAGGGGCGGATGAAATTTTAATTTTTTATAGTTTATATCTTTATAATTTATAAAGGATTAAATCGAATTTTTATAATTTTAGGGGGGCAAAGTGCAATTTTACCTTTACTAATTTAAAATTTTTAAAAAAATTTAAGAGCTTAAATAGCAATTTTACATTTTAGGGGGGCCGGGCCCATGCCAGCCCCCCTGGCTTCGCCCCTGACATGAGTGTAACTTTTGTAAAATGTTTGTAACTTTTATCTCTCTCGTTAATCTTTATGTATACCATGTTCACTAATTTTTCTCACTCCCACCACCCACACGTTCATTATCACATTTTTTACAACCGCTCTTTCGTAATCTTCCTTGAAGGGTTATAAATAGGGTTTTGCATGTTTCATTTAAAGCCTTTTAGATTTATTAGTAAACTTAAAAATTTTAATTTTTTTTTATAATCACAATATTCACCGGAATTTTCATAATTCTTGGTCATTCATCGTTTCCATCACAATAACCTATAATCAAACTTGTTTTTTTTTTCAATATCTACTTCGATCTTCCTCTTTGTTATATCTTTTTAACAATCCATTTTACCAATTTATAACATTTCTTGACCTAAGCAAAAAAAAAAAAAAAATTGTCCACGAATGTACTATCTACATTAAATTTAAATCCATCAACTTCACGAGCAATTCATTGCCTCTAGCTACCTTGATAGCTATTTATGTTGCCCCCACTCTTGTTTTTCTTGAACTGTTTGTATATATATGACCCTCAAATATTTTCTAAATACGTTAGAAAATTTTTAAAAAATTGAATAAACTCGTGTTAGACACATACTTATATTTGATTCTGCATTTAAGTTAGAATAATAGACGAAGATAAAAAATGGCAATGAAGACGAGGACTATTCTCTCCTAGTTGGACTTAGATTTGATCATGAGTCAGACCTCAAGTCCTGCCCGAAAAGTGGGAGAATTTGAGTAAAAATATAACCCGAAAAATAAGTTTGGGCAAAAACAGACCCATTTAAAAAACGGATCGAATTTCGGGTAAACTTTTTTTAACCCAATTGATAAATTGTCGAAAAATTCGGTTCAATTTAATTTTAAATTTAATCAAGATTAAATGCATTTAACTGAAAATTTTCAATAACAAAAATGAAATCGAATTCATTGGCAATTGTATTGCAAATTAAATACCAATGATAAGAACCCAAAAATATTTATTTAGTATTTTGAAGGTTAATCAATCCTACGAAATTGACGGATCAAAACTTGTTTAAAGCGATGGTTAAAATTTTTATGTCACTTTTCCTCCTTAATATTATAACAAGGAAAAAAATAATATTTTAAAATATTTTTACATGTATTATTTTCTTTAAATTCAAAATTGTTATTTACTGTTATTAAAAACAATCATTATTATTCACATATGAATTGAATAAATTTGTTGAAAGTTAGAATTTAGTAATACAAATTTATTTTACAGATTTCAAATTAAATTATAAAATTTAATGATAATTATTTGAAAGTTAAAATTCACATCAACATTAAATTTACTATAAATATTGAGTATAATTTTATAGGTTTAATATAACATTTGGTATCTCACTCGTTAGGAGAATTCAACATATTTTATCCCAATAAGAAAGGTGGTTCATACGACACATTTATAATAAGGATAATCAAGCAGCGGACACCCTAGCTAAAATGGCCTTTGCAAACGAGGAAGATCTATACTTATTTGAAGACTCACCGTTGGAGATTTAAGAAACTTTAGAAAAGGACATTGCTAGGGGTTCTTTATTCCCTAGTTCTACTTTGTAATCTCGTGTTTTTCCTTTAGACTATCTTTTCACCAAAAAAAAAAATCATTTGATACTTTAAATTGACATTTTTTTCTTTTTATTTTGTTACTTAATGTGGTGCCTTAATTTGACAAATATGATACATGTTATTCCAATATATTAATGATGTTTATTTTTTAATGTGGTGACAGAAGTAACCGATACACCTTTAGTGTATTGGGGTAATTTGTATCACATTTGTCAAATTGATGTATTCCATTGAAAAAAAAAACTTAGATACTAAATTAGAAAAAAGTGACAAGTTAGAGTACCAAATGTTATATTAACTCAATTCTATATTTAAAATATTATCAAAAGGTTAAAATATGTCATAAGTTTATGTACTCTTCAGGGAAAGGGTTTTTCTCTCTTTTCTCTCTAGGGTTGCCAAGAGTGCTTTGCTAAGAGTCCTAGAGAAAGCAGTTTTTGCTGTGGCTTAGGATGGAGGAAAGTGGTGGTGTCGATCGAGAGAAGAGGGATGAGATCTCCCTCCTAGCAGAAGAACTTATTCAGTTATCAGTTAAAGGCTCGATGGTGGTGCCAAACGCTAAACCAACTCTGATCTGTACTATTTGGACAGAAAAGCTCTACAACCCAGAAAGTTATAGGGCACAGATGAAAAGCATATGGAAGACAAGGAAGAAATTGGAGATTCAGATGGTAGGGCAGAATTTATTTTTGATAGTGTTTGATTTAGAAGAAGATTTAGCGATAATTATGGAGGGGCGGCCTTGGCTCTTTCGCAAAAGCCTTATTCTATTTGACAGGTTAAGTCAATCGATGGAACGCACTCAGATTAGGCTCACGCCTTCACCATTCTGGATTAAGATTGGCTCATGCTGACCAAAATTTGATAAAAAAGATCTTTTGCATGCCATAGGCGTTACGTTTGGAGGGGTACTTAGATCTGAAAGTGATGGGGACTTATGCCGACTTCGGATAAATCTGGATGTGTAGAAACCACTTCGACGAGGTCTTTTTGTTTCAATTAATAATTTTAATAAATCGTGGATTTCTTTTAAATATGAGAAATTACCGATGTTTTGCTTTGGCTGTGGAAGAATGGGGCACGGTCTTAATGATTGTCTCGTGTTAAATCCTGAGGAGAAAAACAAAATCAAAGAAGATCCACCGTACACGCTGGCCTTAAAAGCAGAATCAAATTTAACTGGAAAGGAGAGCATGAAATTCAACGCTATCTTAAAGAAGGTGGGGGCTCAATGTTCTTATACAGGAAGTATAGAATAAGAGTCAAAGAGTATAAATTTACCAGAAGAGGGGGACAACACGTCTTGGAGAACACAAAAGGAAATCCAATTGGTTGGAAAGGAGGATGCGATCAAGGAGAAGGAAGAAGTATCCATAATTAAGAAAGATGATCAGATAAATTACAATAAGAGCGAGCAGGTCAAAAATCACAATTCAAGCAAGAAGTCAAGCTGGAAAAGAATTGTCCCAACAGTCAAGACGGATCAAAGAAATGATGGAAGTAGCATGAGAAAGAGGAAATCCATGGAAGAAGGAATCAGAACTGAATGTATAAGAGTTGAATATGTAGATGAAACAAAAAGATTGAGGAAAAAAGGTAAAGGGGATTGTGATAAAGTTATGCCAGAATTGATGTTTGAAAATATGGAGCAGAATGTTGTTCCATCAATTAATGGATCGGCGGCTGCCAAGAGGCAAGCCGACCGGATGCAATGAAAAACATTAGCTGGAATGTCTGTGGATTGGGGAGTCCACGGGCGGTAAGAAGGCCGCGGTATCTCTTAAAGCAGCATAATCCCCATATGGTCTTCTTAATGGAGACAAAAATTGATAAGAAACACATGGAAAAAGTCAGGCGGAGTTGCGGTTTTTTGAATGGGATCGATGTTGAAGCAGAGGATTCTCGAGGTGGATTATGTTTGGCATGGAAGGGGGATATTACGGTTACTTTGAGGAGCTTTTAAAAAATTCACATTGATGTATTGATCAAAGAGGAGAGTGTCAGAGAGGAATGGCGATTTACGGGGTTTTATGGTTCATCTTATGTGATTAACAAAAATGATTCTTGGAATCTGCTAAGGAAATTGGGGCAAGGTCAGAATTATCCATGGTTAGTAAGCGGCGACTTCAATGAAATCATGTATTCTTTTGAGAAAAGTGGAGGTGTTCCAAGAGAAGAGAGATGAATGGAGGCTTTCCGAGAGACTTTGGAGGAATGTCAATTAGAGGATTTGGGATATTTGGGAGTTTGGTTTACTTGGGAAAGGGGAAATTTTCCAGAAACTAATATCAAGGAAAGACTTGATAGGGGAGTTGCGAATGACAAATGGAGGCATCTTTTTCCATCAGGTACTGTTCAGCATTTAACTCATACAATGTCAGATCATTGCCCACTTCTTCTAAATATTGGTAGCGAAAACAATTATATGGGAAGTCCAAACTTTAAATTTAAGGCGTGGTGGACTATGGAGGAGTCTCTCGAAAGAGAAATTAAGGCAACTTGGGAATTATCCACAGGCACGATAGTTGAGAAACTAGAACGATTACGGTTGAGTTTGAGGAGATGGGCAATAAAGATTAAAAAAGGGCGAGAGGGGCTAAAAATGAAGCTTTTGAATGAACTTGAAGTTTTGTTGGCAACAGAAAGGGATGATAATACGATGGCAAAGATTACTGATACAAGAGTTCATCTTAATATGGAAATTGATAAAGATGAGATGTACTGGGAACAAAGGGCGAGGGCTAACTGACTCCAAGTAGGGGATAAGAACTCAAGTTTTTTTCACAAGTATGCCTCAGCACGTCGACGGCGAAACACAATATCTCGACTGGAATTAGATGGAAGAGTAGAAGTCACTGATACAATGGAGATCAGCGAGGCTGGTTCATTATTTTTTCAAAAGCTGTTTACGGCAAATGGAGTAGGGGATTTATCTCATCTCTTGATTGGCATAGATAGCAAAATTTCGAAATATATCAATACAGTTTTACTATCTACCTATACAGCAGAGGAAGTTCATTCGGCTTTGAAAGGAATAGGGCCTACTAAGGCACCAGGATCGGATGGTTTTCCAGCATTATTTTTTCAGAGATATTGGCAGATAGTAGGCTAAGACGTCACCACTTATTGTTTGGGGGTCTTGAACAACGATCAGAATTTAAACTCTTTTAATCAGATAGATATTGTGTTGATCCCGAAAACCCCAAATCCCACAAATCTGGTCAACTACAGACCTATTAGTTTGTGCATGATTATTTATAAAATTGTGGAAAAAACAATTGCAAATCGACTTCAATAAGTAATTGGGAGTTGTATTGATTTGGCTCAAAGTGCTTTTGTCCCTATGAGATTAATTTCTGATAATGTGCTCGTTGCTTATGAAATCTTGCATACGTTTCGCCAAAAACGAACAGGGAAAAAAGGGGTATATGGCAGTAAAGCTTGACATGAGTAAATCCTACGACAGAGTTGAATGTGGGGTTTTTAAATGAAGTTATGCTACAGATGAGTTTTGCAAAGGAATGGGTGGCACTTATTATGAAATGAATTACCACAGTTTCGTATGCAGTTAATATCAATGGAGGTAGGGAAAGAATTTTTCAGCCATCTAGAAGACTACGACAAGGGGATCCTCTTAGCCCTTTTCTTTTTCTAATATGCAGTGAGGGGCATTCATCATTGATGAGACTAACAATGAAAGAAGGTTTGTTGAAAGGTGTAAAGGCCAGTAGAAGAGGTCCAGAGGTATCACATTTAACTCAATTCTATATTTAAAATATTTTCAAAAGGTTAAAATATGTCATAAGTTTATGTACTCTTCACAAATTTAGAATTTAATCCTCATATTTTTATTTTTAGGAATTTAGTCTTTTTACTTTTCAAATTTTAAAATTTAAGTTCAACTGTTAATATTGTTAAAATTATTTTATTATATTCAAGTTCTTTACACCATTATTGCTTTAGTTATATGGTTACCAAATAAGTTTTTTTTTAATTTCAAAAAGTCACATCAACAAATTTAACAAAAAAAATTATCAGTGTTAAAAACTAGACTGAATTTTAAATTTTGAAAAGTAGAGGGACTAAATTTCTTTTTAATTACATTACTACTAAGTGAATTTTTTTATTTCAAAATATTACACCAAAAGATTTAATAAAAAAAATTTAATAGTGTTAATAATCGGACCTAAATTTTAAAATCTAAAAAGTAAAGAGACTAAATTCTGAAATTGTAAATAGTACATGGACCTATTACACATTTTAACCATTTAAATCGAATCAAAATACGCATGCAATATATCATTATCAATAAAAAATTTGAACGCAGAGGAGAAAAGACGATCGAAGCCGTCAAAAAGGACACGTGGAGGAAATCAAAGGTCACGCACAGTTAAAATGCTCCCCCAAAATTCGAAACACACGGTATAGGCGCGAAAACTGAAGCCAAAGCCAAATGCAAAAAAGGAAAACACAAGGCACGGAAAAATTCATTTGTGATTTGTGCAGAGCAGACAACGGGTAAGCTTTTCTTCAAATTTTATTTTCTTTCTCAGCTCACTCTGAGATTCGTGCCTTTTTCAATTTAAAAAAAATTAATATATATTTTTAAATTTAAAATTTGTCCTTTTTTTTATTTTTTATTTTTTCAGGTTAATCAGCTTTGGAGCTTCGTTCACGGATTTTTTTTTCCTGGTGTTTTGGGAGTAAGTTGCTACACCTTCAATTTTTGTTTTCGTTGCTGTAAAATGATGTTGTTTCTCGTCCTTTTAGTTTTAGTATTCTATACTTTGTTACTAAGTAAGCTTATGGTGGACATTTTATGAAGTTTTTGTTTGTTTAACAAGAAGGTCTAAGGAAAAATGGAGAAAGGAAGTGGAAATTTTGAAATTGGTGATCTTAGAGTTTCAATTTAAGTTGCTGGGGCTTAGAGCTGCTTTTTTTTTTTTTTTTTAGGTTGACATTTTATGAAGTTTCTGTTTGTTTAACAAGAAAATCTATTCTATCAAAAAAAAAAAAATCTAAGCTAAAAAAAGAGAGGAAGGAAATGGAAAGATTGAAATCGATGTCCTGCTGGTTTCAATTTAAGCTGGGGAAGCTGGGGTTTAGAGTTTTTTTTGGTTGACAGTTTATGAAGTTTATGTTTGTTTAACAGGAAAATCTAAGGAAAGAAAAAGAGAAAGGAAATGGAAATCTTGAAATCGGTGCCCTCTTGGTCTCAATTTAAGCCAGGGTTTTGTGTTGTTCTAGGGTTTAGACTTTAGAGTTTTCCTATTTTATTTTATTTTCAAAAAAGGGTTTCGTGTTTTGTCACTTTCAGAATGGTTTTAACTATTGTAATTCTCTTTATAAGATCAGTTATTGTTTCCTTTTCTCCTTTTGTTTTTTCTTCCAACATTTATTATAATGGGAATGGAAAATGGTGTTTACTGTTTCTAGTTTTCCATGTTGTTTTACTCTTTCTTACTATATAAATACTTGAAACTTTTATTGCTATGAAGAATTCTTACATTTTTTTCCTGTTTGCCTTTTCTCTTTGCAAATTCATGTTACAAGCAGTGGTGCATCCTTTAAACTCTTTAACCCTGTGAAAATAGCTTGATAATCGGTAACAAGATGAAGGCACACATGCATAGGAAAGCCAAAGGACCCTCTAAGATCAACTCACAACAGGTAGCTTTTGAGCTAAAGAATAAGGTGAATCTTGCGCTGAACAAGTTAGCTGATAGGGATACATATCAACTAGGAGTTGATGAGCTTGAGAAAACAGCAGAATGTTTAACACCAGATAAGATTTCCCCATTTTTGTCGTGTATATTGGATACTGATTCAGAGCAGAAGAGTGCTGTTAGAAAGGAATCTGTCAGGTTGATGGCTAAATTAGCTAGATTTCATCAGGGCCTTATTCTTCCATACCTAAGTAAGATGGTTGCTAGCATTGTTAAGAGGCTTAAGGACCCAGACTCAGTTGTGAGGGATGCTTGCCATGAAACAATGAGTGTTTTGGCTTCAAAATTGAGTAATCATGAAGATGATAATAATGGAGTTTTTGTTATGTTGGTGAAGCCACTTTTTGAAGCATTAGGTGAACAGAGTAAGCATGTGCAATCGGGTGCAGCATTGTGCTTGGCAAGGGTCATTGACAATACCCATGATCCTCCAGTTTCCATTTTGCAGCGGATGTTGAGTCGGACCATAAAATTGCTCAAGAATCCACACTTAATGGTAAAATCATCTGTAATTGAGTTAAACAGAAGCATTATTCAGGTTAGTTTTAGCTTGGATGTCTAAGAAATGACACAGCAAGTTACATATAAGTTGTTACTGTTTCAATAATGGAGTTGGTTTTATCTGATGCTCCTTCTTTATCATTGTTTTCTGTCTATTGTTTTTAATATACCTGCTTAAATTATGGTAAAACTTGCATTTTAATGTTCATTCCAGGCAGGTGGTGCTACAACACAAAGTCTTCTCGCTGCGGCAATGGCTAGCATTCAAGAAGCCCTCAAAAACAGTGACTGGACAACACGCAAAGCTGCTTCTATAGCATTGGGGGAGATTGCTTCAAGTGGTGCTTCTTTTCTGGGATCTTTCAGGGCTTCTTGCATCCGTTCCCTTGAGTCTTGTCGTTTTGACAAGGTTAGAAATTGTTAAGGACTTTTACTCTAGGGAATTTGCTCATGATTGATTGTACCATATTATTAGGTTCTTGTCTCTTATAGGTCAAACCAGTTAGGGACACAGTACTGCATGCCCTTCAGTACTGGAGAAGCATTCCCGGACCTGGTACTTCTGAACCTTCTGAGGCTGGATCTTATGTAAAAGGTTTAGGAGCTGGTGCCCTTTACTCTTTATTTGTACAGAATCTTACCTTCTGAATTTTTTTCACATATCATATTTAGTTTAGGTGGCATTTGATTATAATAAACTAGTCTCATTAAATAGCTTCTGCAGCTGGATTGGGAAGAAGTCTAAATTTGACTAAATATGATATGGTGATATTTTGTTTACGTTACTAGTCTCTTCCCTCTTCTTAATGCTCCTATTTGCTTGTTTATACTTTCTGCAGAAAACTTCTGTGGAGGTGATTCCAGTGACATAACAAGTAACAATGACTCTTGTTGGAAAGATGTCTCAGGGAAGAAAGTTACTACAAACCCAGCTATAAGAAGGATACCTCTGTCTGTTAGAAAGACATCTCAGAATTATGTCCAAGACCCTCAACATTGCAAAGATGATGATTGGCATATTGAAATTTCTGTTTCAGAGAAACATAATGTTTCTTTACCAGACCTTCAGAATGAAGAATCTGAAGGGAGCACTATCACCAAGACACTGGATAGAATGATGCCGGACACTACAAGTACACAAGATATAGGGTATGAGTTTGTCCCAGTGGATGACAAACAAGAGTGTTCTTCGGTGTCTAACCTTCTTAGTGACAACTTTGGGTCCAAGTTTGTAACTGTTTCTCATGACCATATAGCTGAGGGACATTGGCAGAAGTCTATGGGACGAAACCAGCGGTTTGCAGGTGAAGAAGTTAGTAATGAAGAAGATGGTGTGTGCTCCGGAAAAATTAGGGACCGCAGAAGTCTTGATTCAGCAGTCAATGAATCAAGTCCGGAAACCGTTTCAATGTGTTGTTCACGGATTGAGAATAAAATTGTTGACATTCAGAAACAGCTTTCGGAGATTGACAGCAAGCAGTCCAGCATGATGGATCTTCTCCAGGTAAATCTCAATAGACAATAGGTGCAAAACATTATGCTTTCCAATGTGCAGATTTCATCACCATGAAGGACTGACCTTGGCACATTTTATACTTTTGAGGAATATAAAGTTGAAATCTGGAGCATATGAATCATTATACTCACTGATCTTGTCTCATCCTATTCTGTCCATTAATCCTAGGCTCCAATTCAAACTGAGCACTATTTGTATTGTCTAGAGGTCTTGAGTTTTTTTATTTTCTCTGTCTATGTTTGAAAAAGTATTCTTCCAGTTGTAATTGCTTCACGGCGGATATTAACCTTTTCATTGCAAAGAATTATATTATGAATTTTATTTTTTTTAGGTGTTTTCAACTGGTATAATGGATAGCATGTCCATGCTACAGTCAAAGGTCTTAAGTTTAGAACATGTAGTAGATCGTATGGTGCAAGACCTTATGCAGGGAGGGAAGCATCCTGGTTTGGTGAATTCCAGACTTGAGAAGCAGGGTGAAGGTGCTTCTTCCAGACTGTCTTCGTGCACTCCAAGGGCTTCCGTAGATATTTGTAACAGACAATCTTCTTTGCTGTCAGTGAAGAATTCTGATGTTTGGGAGGAAAAAGCACTTAGTAGAAATAGGTCACCCAATCGTGCAAAGCAGGGCATGGAGATATGGACTAATCATACTGTAAAATTTTGTAGAAATCCAACTGGGAAGGAAGTGCACAAAAGCTCTGGGCATGGAGGACAAGGCATTGGCCAGATCAGAAAAAGTGAAGCTGCCTCTACTTGTTCTTCCATTCCAAATGTGAGTGGCAGACAGAAGTATCCAGACAACAAAGATGGTCTGTGGCAACAAGTGAAAAGTCTTCTATGCCAAGGGGACCTAGACTCTGCGTATGCAAAAGCTCTGTCTTCTGGAGATGAAATTGTCCTCATTGAGCTACTTGATAGAACTGGTCCTGTTCTAGAAAGTCTCTCCCAAAAGAATGTCTACAATATTCTCAGTACTTTGGCATCATACCTCTTGGAACAGAGGTTTATGAACTGTATTATCCCATGGTTGCAGCAGGCAAGTTATAGATCATATTATTCAGACTCCTGATATACATGATTATTTATCACATTCCGGAAGATGATAGGTTTATATCTGTTTCTTTGAGATATATAATAGAACCTAATGATATGGCCTTTAATATTGGTAAAAACATTCATGCATGTTGTCTGGTCAGTATTGTTGTGCACTTGTGCCCTACTTATCTTGCTTTTCCACTTGATTGCCTAAGCATTGTAACTGTGTATGGCCGTCCAAGGGTGAGTACTTGACGAACATGGTTGTTTTCTATTTTCTCTCTAAAGTTCTATCATTTTATTAATTGCCCCTCTAAGTTTTTCCATGTTTTTCCAGTAATGCTATTTGTACACCTTCAAATTTCAAGTTAAGAAAAATTATTCTCTTGGTTTAGTATTAAACATATTACCAGACAAAAAATGTTTCTTGACGTCTTAAACATATTACCTGTAAGAAATACTATCAACCATCAAAGATGGTTTTTCTAATAATCTTGAAAGTTAAAATCATAAAAGCTGTGGTGACGGGTTAATGCTCTTGTTCTGTGTGATGATTTGGCTTGTCACTCAAATTTGATACATGAAATTTCTATGTTTTCAAGCAGTACTTTTAACCCACTATGATCCTTGGTTTTTAGGTGGTTGATTTGAGTGCTATACATGGACCAAATCTCCTTATTCCCTCTGCTAAAGTAAGAAGGGAGATTTTATCTGCAATTCAGGAGGCCATGAACATGGAATTTTCTAACCCTGCCGAAAGAAGATCAGTTACATCACTGGCAATAAGGTTCCACCAAGAATGGGGTAAGTAAATATGCTTGTATTTGATTTCATTTGTCACCCTGGCTAGAGTAGACAGAACAGCTTCCCTGTTTCTGAATTTCCTGAATCTACTCCTCCCATGCAAAATGGGAAAGAGGAAATAGTAAAAAGTAAAAATCGCTGAAAGGATTTGAGAGGACTCGTAGTTCATAATTGTGGTTGATCTTGATTCATGTATCCTCAAATAAGACTTCAAATTTATGTCCTTTAGGTGTCAAAGACATCTCCATTAGTTTGTAGCTTACCATTGTCATTTTCTATTTTATCACAATAGTATTTGCTTTCACTTTTAAGATTTCCCGACTAAATGTCAGTTTCTTGATGTTTACTCAAGGCTATGCCAATATACCATTCCTTTATGTGACAACTTATTAGTGCATACTTGGCATTGTCAATAGGATTATTATCCTATACAATGCCAGTGGAGTAAAAAGCTCCACAAGCGGGTCTGGGTTGATGCCATTTCCTTTTAGGTATAATAAAATAAAATTAAATATTTAAAAAAGACACTTGGCATTTTCTTAGACCTGCTTGTGGAATTTTTTTACTCCACTAGCAGTGGACAGAATAATTATCGTTTGTCAATATAGTTGCTTTCAAGAAAGTAAATTCACTTGTTAGTTCTTGATATATATTTTTTCTTTATTAACAGGGAAATGCTCATAGTCATGAAATCGTTGAACAAAAATTCTGCTCTGGTTCGGTTCATCGGAAGAACAGCACTAAGCGGCATATGCTTTGTCCCTTGTCCCGATTGTTTTTGCTGTATAAAGGTCCATCTTTACGAAGTATTCTATAATTCATCTGTTCAGGTACTCTCTGTCTTTTATTGCAGTATTGCATGTGCATTGTTTAACTTGTTTTGGTTATTAGGTATTAGCTTCTTAAAAATTCTTCACCAAGTTTCCAATCTTCCCAGTATTTGTCTCTTTGCTAGTCTATGCTTATCTGTTTTTCCAGAGAGCTAAAATGTTCGTTTCAAGATACAATTTCTAAACAAGAGTTCGATATAAGATGTGTTAACCAATGTTTTTTGAACTGGACCGAGACTAACCCGTTACTGGTATATCAGTCTAGACATACGGGTTTAACCAGTCTTTGACTGAACCGCTTGAAACCAATGAAAAACAGAAAATTGGAACAGAATCAGCAATTAAATTGGTTGAACTAATTTTATAAATTTTTAATATATTTTCATACTGACAATTGAATTGGAAATTAGTGATCTGACAAGATTGACTATCAGTCCGGTTATTAAATATTGGTGTTAACTATTGGTTTAGAACAAGCTGGAGATGTCAGGATGTATGCCCTGGAAACTGATCACTTAATCAAGTGATACAAAGGTCCGTTTGCCGGTGGCCGATGAACCCCAATTTTCACCCGAAAGGTCTTCACGGCCTCCTAATCACGAATCCGAACTCAGATTTTTCAAGAAAAAAAAGGTTCCCGAATGTCTTAAACCCGAAGCCCAAAGATTGAATCCCAGTCATTGGATTGAGGCCGAACTTGATAATAGGCCACTTTGCTAGTGAAAACATAGGTGAGTAAAGTGGAAAATAGAAGTTCTTTTTTATGGGGGGTGTGGGGATTTGGTTTGCTTAAATTATAAATTTATCATTTAATTCAAGTGAAAGAAATGTTGGATGCAAAACTTACAAAGTGCAGCAGCCATGCCAGCACAAATTGACCTACCATTTGAGACCAATACTTGCTGACCAATCTTCCCCGCCATTTCCAAAATGGTAAGAACTATTGGGTAAAGATCCAGGCACTATTAGAGAACCAGCTCAAATTTATTCCACTGCAAGACTGAACTGCAAGTGGAAATGGCAGCTCTCAGGTAATTCTTTTGCTAGACACTTCAGCTACATTTTCTACCTTATCTTCGGCTTCAGAACTTGATGGCTCGGAAAGATGAACCTTTGTTGGGGGTTCACTTTGGCTTCGCCCTTTTCCAGGTTCGTTTCTTTGTTTGCATCCATCTTTGTAACTTTCACTTCTATTAGGATTTCTCTTTCTCGTAATTGTCCTGGGGGACTTACGGGGAACTTCATTTACGGTTCCAACGCCGTGGCGAGACCCTTTGAGAAGCAATGCCTCTTCTTGGTTAATATCTTTTACCTGAATCGTCTCGAGACATTCGACCACTTGGCTCATTAGAGGTCGTCCTTTTGGGTTTTCACTAAGGCATAGGTAGGCCAAATGGGCTACTTTGAGTGCAGATCTAGGTGAGAATTGTCTTTCCATTTTAGGGTCTAGGATCTTTATAAGCTTCTTTTTATGGTTCAAGAGTGGTCGAGCCCACTCGACTAGGTTACGCTCTGGGCCAAGCTTTCCCTTATCCATCACTCTTCGTCCGATCAGCAATTCTAGTAATACTACTCCGAACCCGTAGACATCGCTCCTTGCTGTTAAATGGCCTGTTCATATCAGTACCGCAACTTGGTTAGCCATTGTCATTGATTAGTATCGACATAACATGACATCATGAGTAAACTAGACCTGTCAATCTTAACCAAAACTTGATAAACTCAAATTTAAATCCAATTTAACTCGACTTAGACCATAAAAATTCGACAACCAACACTTAATAAACCCAAACTTGAAATGATCCAAGTAACTGGAAATGTCTAAAACCTCAACAAATTAGAACATTAAATGATATGAACATGTAAAACTGATCCTCAAAATAGAATGACCCAAACCCAAAATTTAAATAGATTCGATTCGAGATTAAGGAAATCTCAAATTGACCTGCACTTGAAAATGGCCTGAAGTGAAATGTTTCATAAAATTTAAAACCTAATTTGACCTGAAAATTTTAATGTACAATTCAATCCAATTAGCAGTTCTGTATAAAACTATTATCTCACTTTCTTGCTTGTTACTAACCAGTCATAACATATTCAGGAGCAGCATAACCGTGTGTTCCCATCACTCGTGTTGAAACATGGGTTTGGTCTCCCATTGGCCCATCCTTTGCGAGTCCAAAGTCCGACAACTTTGCATTAAAGTCCTACATTTTACATGCATTTTTAGTGACGGAAACTAAAATCCTACGGAAAAGAGAATGCATACTAAATGGATGCTTTGAATTTGATTACTTGTGTCCGACACACATTTAGATTAAGGGTTTTCTAAATTGAACATACTTGTATCTAATACTCACAACACCAAGTCCGAGTGAAACCTAATAACATTGAATAACAAAGGGGAAAGATGAATAACTGCATCCAGCAAGACGTTGGACGACTTGAAGTCTCGGTATATGACAGGTCTTCCGGCACCATGAAGGAAAGCAAGCCCTTTTGCCGCACCTAAAGCAATCCTCATTCTTTTCGACCAAGTCAAACTACAATCGGTTCCTAACAACCAGCAATAAATATGGTAAATAACAAAAGATATGCTCTTTCTTTGACATGCATGCATAGTGAAAATACCTTTTAGCATATATTTTTCTAGTAATTTTTATTATTTGGGCTCGAGTGTGATTGCTGGATATGATTATGTTGATCTTTTTTAATGTATTTGAAAGATCATATCCTTTGTTCATGCTCGAATAAGTTGGATATGGATATCAGAGCAACATATCTACTATTTACCCTAATATTATTAACCAATCATTGAATCAAAGGAATGCCGAAGGAACTATACACACATCATGATCTAAAAAGAAAACAAATAGAAAGTTGAATTGGTTGGATCTCTTGTTTTTGTTTCACTAAGTTGAATTAGATGAATTGGTTCTTTAGTTTCTAGTTTTTATCGGTTTTGGCTAGTTCTCTAATCTTTTGGTTCAAGTTCGCTCAGCCTATATGATCAAATCATCAAACCAATCAATTCCCAATTTAACCTATTGGGTCGGTAGGTTTAGTCCAAATTTTACAACCTTGAGGTGCATTATAAATGAATGTAATCCTAGTAATGCTTGGAGGAGCAAGTGATGGGCACATATCCGCACCCGGCATTTACTCTTAAATCCGAGTAACATTGTATCACTTCAATTTGCTTTACAAATAGGCTAAACTAAAGGAGGTTTTTAAATAAGTTTCATGATGGAATTTATTTCCTGTTTTCCCATTGACTTAAAAATCACTTGTACTATCCTACCACTTACTTCGAAAAAGATGTCTTTCGAGGCTTCCACTTTCCATGTATTCATAGACAAGCAATCGATGATCACCTTCACAACAGTATCCGATGAGCTTCACAAGATTTGGATGGCTGAATTGCCCTAAATAGTTGACTTCAGCCTGCAAAACATAAAACAATTCAAACCTGAACTTGAAAGTCCAATTTGATCGATTCAAACCACCCAAACCCAAAAAAATCTGAACAAATAACTTAAAATGACTCGAACCCAAAATGACATAAACTTACAATAGTACGAATGGTCTAAACATGAAATTACTTGAATTTAAAATGATCTATACTTGAAATGACTCGAAGTCGAAATTGGCCCAAACTTAAAATTGAATTTGAAATTTGAAAACCCAAATTGACCAAATTTAAATTGTTTCAAATCACAACTAACCCGACCCACCCAATTATGGTTGAATCCATAAAGTTGAGAAAAATATCAACTCTAAACAGCTGTTACTCAAATTTGGGTGAGAGTGCTAAAAGCCAGAATATGTATTTGAACAGATTTGTTTAATTTTATCCAAGTTTTTACATATATTTGTCCATAACAAAAATGAGAAGTCGAAATAACATGATCTCTATCTTATAATCAGAATAATAGTACAACAGCATCCGACCATATGTATGAGCATTCTTCTCCAGCTAGATGGAACTTTAACTAAACGTGTCCGACATGTTTTTGGATATAGGTATGAAAAAATGATTCTTCAAATACATGAAAACAAGTTAGAAAAAATGACCTGAGATTCACACTCGAGTCCGAGTAACCTAGGATGAAAAGTTTACCTAGCTATGAAACTTTTTACAAAGCATTCATATATGTAGATATAGAATAAATAAAACAGTAACACCTCAGATTAAAAGAGAATAATACAAGGAGATTGGATTTACCAGCCATTCTCTATCACCTTGGAACCCATCAGGATTCAGCTCCTTAACGGCGACTACAGTAGTTGGGTAACCAGGCTTCACCTTCTCATCTATGACTCCTTTATAAACAACCCCGAATCCTCCTTCGCCGATGATATGGTCCGGCCGGAATTCGTTTGTAGCCAACCTTGTCTCCTCATATGTGAATATGCAAACATTGTCATATCCAGGATTCTGCCGTAGATCTTTGACATCCCTGGCAGGTGTCAAAGGAACGACAGTTTGGGTTTCGGTTTCATTTGATCCCTGCGTTTCTGTTCTTATTTCTGTCAGAAATAAAGTAGTTTTAAGTCCTCAGTTTGAAGTTGTTTATGTTAAAAGAAATATTCTATAAACTTATATGAAAAGATTCAAGCATGAAATTGATACGATTGTCTTCACGAGCACTTAATTATGCCCTCGTGAGTATGATCATATGAGAAATATCAAAATTCATCCTCAGTCTGATAATTCTATACGGATTTTAAAAAAACAATTATAGGTCACACAAGGCAAAATCAGAAATTGCTCTCAGTTCCACTAGTTCTAGGTTGTTCAAACTCTATTCAGTTACTAATAGTCAATGATTCCTCTAGTGTTCTTATACGATCATATTCATGAGCGCTTAATTTAAGCCTTCGTGAGAACATGATCATATCAGAAGTATCAATCATCCTCATTCAATGATTCTATACAGTTTTCAAAAGATTGGTCACACAAGGCAGAATCAGATATCAGTCTCGGGTCATTAGTTCTAGCTTTGTTCAAACTCTATTCAATCAACTAGTTTTTAGGATTCCTCTAGTTTCCTAAGCATGAAACTGATACAATCATATTCACGAGTGCTTAATTAAGCCCTTGCGAACATGGTCGTATCGGAAAATTCATCCTCTGGTCACACATGACACAAGGTAGAATTGGAAATCAGTCTCAGTTCACTGGTTCTAGCTTATTCAAACTTAATTCAATCGACTGATTATTATGATTTCTCTAGTAACCATGAAACTGATACGATCATATTCAAGATCGCTTAAATTAAGCCCCCGTGCATGTGATCATACAGGAAACATCAAAATTGATCCTCATTCAATGATTCTATATGATTTTCAAAAGATTAGTCACACAAGGCCAAATGGGAAATCAGTCTCAGTTCACTAGTTCTAGCTTGTTCAAACTCTATTCACTCAACAATTTGTCATGATTCCTCTAGTTTTCTAAGCATGAAACTGATATGATCATATTCAAGAACGCTTAAATTAAGCCCTCGCGAACCTGCTCATATCGAAAACATTGAAATTCATCCTCAGGTCACATAAGGCATGACTGGAAATCAGTCTCAGTTCACTAGTTCTAGCTTGTTCAAACTCTGTTCATTCAACTAATTGTCATGATTCCTCTGGTTTTCTAAGCATGAAACTGATACGATCATATTCATGAGTGCTTAAATTAAGCCCTTGCGAACATGATCATACCGGAAACATCAAAATTCATCCTCATTACCGGTCACACAAGGCACGACCAGAAGTCAGTATCCTAATCAATCAATTCTCATGATTCCTCTAGTTTTCTTCTGCAATTAATCTCATAATAACATTATACATATAAAAGCTTTCCACACTGCCACTCCCCATTTGAACAAAAAAAAAGAACATTTTCCAAGTCTAGATTTCATCAAACAATATAAACTTAAACAAATGTCACAACAAAAATTTCAAAAAACAACTGAAATAACATAATAAAATTTCACCATGAAAAAACAAACCCAAAGTTCCAAATCAAAAAAAATAAAAATGAGAAAATGGAATTTATGATAAACCTGGACTCTTCTTCCTGCGAGATTGGCCGTGTTTAAGTTGGTTCAGCTTCTGTTTATTACTGCTAATACAAATCCCCATTAATCCAAAAATCCCACACTCAAATCTCAACCTGAATTCGGATTTCACCTCCCCAAACCTTAAACATCGACATATATATTTATATAGATTACATTATATTATATAATATATATATATGTAAAGGGTTTCTTAGTTCAATCTAAATGAAGAAAACTTTTAAGTCGATGTAACGAAAAAGAAGGGGATCTAAAATCCGTTTCTGGGTAAGATCGAAACTCAGGTGGGTCTCCAAAAAATGAAACCGACCCAAAGAGGTAACCAAAAGAACTCATAAAAAAAAAATCAATGATAAACAATATCTTCCAGATAGAATCCACGATTGATTAACTGTTTTTATTTTATTTTATTTTATTTGGTTTTTCAGAGGATAAGCCGCCATTAATGGCGAACAAAGCGGAACCCAATTGTTTTGCTGCCATGGCAAATGCCATTTACTCGTTCCTAACTTATCTATGGAAGCAAGGTTTTGGGTTCAATTTTATCCAATGTTTTCGGGTTTTGGATCCAAAAAAACTTCTTTTTTAGGAAATTTTTATTGATTTTTGTTTCACACTAATTTGATAGTTTCATCAACATGAGCTGTGATGGTTTTTTGATCAAGTAAAGCATGAAATGTGGGGATTAATCGGATATATATTTAGATTTTTTTTTTCCATTTCATTTTCCCACCATGGATCAATCGCCGGTGAAGTTGACGGAGCAGCTATTGTAATTAGTAGTGAATCGAATGGTCTAATTTTGTCTCCGGTCTTTCTACTTTTTGAGCTTTTGAAATTTAGTCCCTTCCTTTATTTGATTTAAGATTAATTGATAACACTAGTATTAACGGATTTTTGATAAATGTGACCTATTCAAAATTTAATGAAAGTCGGGTAAACGTTGAGAGTAAATTTATTATTATACAATTTTAAAATAGTTATATAATTTTTTTGTCGTAAATTTAACATATAAAATTAAATGTTGTTGGAGATTTAACACTTGAATGATTAAAATAAAAGTGTTTTAAAAGTTGGGTGACGAAATTGCAAGTATTTCTTTGGCGGCTAAAATAAAAATAAAAATATTAATTAGATTCAATATCTTATCTTATTGATTATATTTATCAAAAAATAAAAAGGGTCTCAATTATTAACGTGTTTCAATTTCATCACTAACATTTACGATTATTTTCATTTTGGTCACTTTTCATATTAAAAATTAAATATTATTGAGTCTAGTTTTACATAAAAGTAAGGGTGTAAGCAATAGAATTTTAGATAGATCAACAAATACTGACACCGTACCATTTTGTATTTCTATTTTGATGGTTCAACTATATAAACTTTAAATTTAGTAACTAATGTTATCAAAAATGCTGTTTTGAGTCACTATTACGTTAATGGTTGTATGATATTTTTTAAATTGACTTATTAATAAATTCAACTTTTAATGTTTATATAGTTTTTAAAGTTGATTTTTAATTTGATTTAATAATTATTAAAAAATAAAAATAGAAAAAAAAAAAGTGAAACAATTTGTTTACTGAAGCTCTCCACTTTATTGAGAGAGTGGTTCAATTTGGTTTTATGAGCAGTCGTCATTTTTCTCTCTACGGTTGGCTATGGGAGCTCTACGAAACGAAAATGGTACTGTTTTGACCCTTTTGCCTGGTGGATTCTCTCTTTTTAGAATTATATATGGTAACTCTACAAGAACGTCAAATAGTTTTCGTAAGTTCGTGTAGGACTTAGAAATGTTTGTGTATCATGTTTTGAATGTGATTGATACTTATTTACGAGTGTAATTAATAATATGTTGCCAGATCGATTAGTTTCTACGACAAAGGTTATAACATTTTGTAGGTCAGACCCGACGACCGGATCGGGTATGGGATATTACACAAATTCAGTAAAGCGTTTAAACAAATTAATTTATATATTAAACGTAACTATTTACAATCGAGCTATATAACTCTAATTATTCATCTGCTTTCAACACATATCTAAATATAAATATAATTAAAAAGATATTTATATCCAATATTTATAAAATAATTGAAAAGTGAACTCATACCTTAATTAGAAATCATGCCTAACATTAGGAGGGACTAATAGGGATCTCAACCAACCTTTTCACTTTAAACAGGGGTGGAGCCAATCGGAGGGCTAGCAGGGGCCCTGGCTCCATTCTAAAATGAAAATTTTTCTATTTAGACTCTTTATAATTTATAAGATTTTAAATTAGTAATGATAAAATTGTACTTTGCCCCCTGCAAAAATGATAAAAAATCGATTTAATCATTTAAAAATTATAAATATATAGATTATTAAAATGGTGAGATTGCATTTTATCAAACCAATTCTTCCATTAATTCGAACTAATTACAATCAAGTTATGTAGCTCCGATTATTCATGCGTTTCTGTAGCATATCCAAATATAAGTATAATGATACCATCCTCCAATACATAAAAACATTAATTAAAAATACTTATTCAATACTCGTTGTGAAGTAATCAAGAAACAAACTTCATTTAACTTTAATTACCTTGTATAATTCCTCTAATTATAACACCAACTGAAACTTCTTGAACAATAAATCATCCCTGACAACATGAAAAAAAAAAAACAATATAAATGGAAATTCATATTGCAACACATAAAAGAATGCAATTAAATTAATTTCTAGGGTTTAGGATTAGCACGGGCTTCTCTAACATATTCATATATAAATATTCTTCTAAATACATACGAAAAAATATATATTAAAAATACTCATATTAAATGCTCCAGAAACAAATTTAATTAACATTTAATTCTCTCATATCATTTCTCTAATTATAGCACCAAGTGTGAAGTGCCTTGGACAAGAAATCATCTCAAACAACATGGTTGTTTGAATCGAATCAAGATATCGATCCAGGGAGAGACATTAGATCGATTAACCCACAAGCAAATAAAGACCAACTGAGCCCATTTTTTATGAATTTTTTAATTATTTATTTTATCGAATCTGTAACATGACCGATTCAACTAGTAATCCGATTATGAAAACATTGCCTAACAACCTAAAAACCAATAATATATTTGAAAATTTAAATTGCACCATACAAATATAAATGCAAATCCATATGAGCATAAAAAAAAATGCAATTAAATAAAGAAAATTTACCTCTAAGGCATCTCATTGTTGATCATTACAGCATTACCATTAAGAGGGACAAGGCTCTCAACATAAAAATGCACATGAAATGAAGTTGGAATACCTCTAATCTCAACTTTTTCAACCCTTTCGCCCCACAAATCATACCACACAAACTTGTCCCTAAGATTGTACCATTTGTCATAATTTCTGCACTTGTAAGAAATGTTGAATAAAACTTTGTCACCATTTTTTGGAAAAGCCAAAGGTACTACTAGAGATGGAAAACGTGGGATAAAGTGGGGTTCGTTCCATGATATCAATTTAATCCAAGATTCTTTAACCCCATATTCCTCCATTATCCATACATCAACCACGACAGTATCGATTTCCCTATAAGTTGCAGTCAAACAAATGTAATCTCCCATGGCTTTTATGTCATAACAAAAAAGCTTATCTAAACAAAAATCCGGCAATTCAAGGAAATTGAATTCCTCGGTTCCGAGATCGAAACCAACAAGGTTTTGTTTCCCCGATTTGGGAGGTTTAAAAACCATCCAATGTAAAGCGTTGTTAGCCAAAAATCCAAATTCTCGAGCTAATATAAGATAAAAGCAGAAATCCTTAATCCTTCTCCAACAATTTCTCCTCAAGCTGTACACCTTAGCTTCCGAATTAAATTTTCCATTAACTTTTCCAAATAATTGGACCATTCGAACCAATTTGTAGTCATCAGAAATGGGATCGTACCAAAATCCGTAAAAAGTTGAACGGTCAAAGCAAATCGATGGAGATGAAATCTCTATTTCATGGAAGGTAATACCTGGAATTTTCTCGTTGAAGGGTTCCATAGAAATATTCTATCGTTGTCGTCTATTAGAGCCAGCAAACCATTGCAAGAACCCAATATTTTAATGGCTTTTTTTTGTTCACCGAGTGGGTAGTTGAGTCTTTGGATTGTTTCCACTGAGTCGTAGTTGACGGAGAAGAAGTTGTACTCATACTGATGGAGAAGAAGGGAGTGATTGGTTTTGGTTTTGAGGGAATGGGAGAGGTGGAGTTTGATGAGCACCAGTGCTTTGATGTGCACTTGAAGCGTAGAAGATCTTTTACACTTAAAGGACATAGGATTTCGATCATCTCATCCAAGAAGAAGGTAGCCAGTTTTAGGGTTTTTGGATGGCCGCAAAGAAGAAAAGGTTTTTTAAAAACATTGTTTTTAAAGATAGGTTTCTTTTTTATTTTTAAAAAATGTTTTAAAATGATGGGTAAACAATATCCAGAAAAGTTTACGTTTTGGAGTTTTAATTTAAGTCACTAGCTTTGTTGAGTGTTTTACTCTATTTTCCTTAGATGGTAAGATTGTATATTTCTATTATATGATTACTCTTAATTGATGTGATATCCTAGGTAGGTTCCATGCATGCTAACACTTACTCTACTCTAGACTTAACACGTATTTATACGATGGAGTTCGCTTATATAGTGATGTGCGAACCCACATCGCACGGTCCCATGTGTGATCTCACGTGTGATCTCAGAGGAGGGTTTAAGTGCCCCTCCTGTGAACACTTAGTATCATGCAAGCCTGATACACGAGCTCAATGTGCGAGCTCGATATACAAGCTCAATATGCGAACCGTGTAGAATTTGACCCGGACCCATCCGTGTCATATTTCAAGTGAGGTTATTTTTTGCTCGAGCCTATTTTTTTAGCCTCATATTTTTGTTAAAATCCCATGTCTTGTTCCAATGTTAGTACTTAAGCTTTTTTTTTTTTAAAGTAAATGAATTCAATGCCACTAAATTATTAATAAGTTTATGTTTTGATCATTGAATTTTAAAATGATCAGAGAATTATTTGAAAATTTTCATTCAAGTCATTAAGATGTTAAAGTCATTATTGTATAGCCTTCTCTGTTTGCACTACTTGTACCAATCGAAAGCTCTCATTCCCCTTCTCTTCTACAGTTCAGTTTTTCCCATGAAACTTGCTTTGAACATCACAAATCTACACATTAAAATTCAAACAACTTTCTTCTCTAATCTTTGACATTGATCGTTAGGTCGACTTGGATTTAAAGTATATTTTTCTACTCGTCAATGGGTACTAGTCCATTGTACTGATCATCGAATCATCGCTTAAAGATTACTACCCGAACTTTTTTCACTTTAATCATTAACTTTTTTTTACCACGACCAATATATATTAAAAAAATATTTTTTTGGGTAACCAAAATGAAAGTAACTTAGATGTTGGGTGATCAAAATGAAAGTGTACTTGATGTGACATGTACAATTATCCGTCGTTAGAGACTTTAACACTTGGATGACAAAATTGCAAGTATTTCATTTTGGGTGAGTAAAATAAAAATAACATTATTAATTAGATTCAATATCTTATCTTATTGATTATATTTATTATAAAACTAAAAAGGGTCTCAAATATTAGCATGCTTTTGTTTTAGCTATCAAATTATAAAAACTTTCAATTTTATCACAAACATTTTCAGTTAGTTTTGTTTTGGTCACTTTCCATTAAATCGTTAAAATAAGATGATGATGTAGTCTTTTTAATTAGTATAATAACATATTTAGTCCTCAACACTTATACATTTTATCAATTTGGTCCTAGTTCTAAATAATTTAATAAAATTAACCCTTCACATTTACAAATTCTATAAATTTAGTCCACATATACACTTTCAATCACCATCAACATATATATAATATTGCATTCATAGATAGATCAACATATAATGACACCTATACTATTAGTCACAAATTATTAGTGTATTTCTATTTTAGGCATTCAACTATATAAGTTTTAAATTTCGTAACTAACATTACCAAAAAAAAAAGTTATTTTGATTCACTATTACGTTAATGATGTTATTTCGTAACTAATTTTAAATTTTTATACTTTTCATTTATATAATTATGTTTTATTCTCATAATTTGTATGATTAATGAAATCCAAAACCATATTTTCTATATATAAAATAGAAGCAAATTATATTCATCTTCAAAACATGTGTTTAGTTCGATTAGTTCATACAATTATGTTCAAGAGATAGTATTTAATTACTTTGACATTGTAATTTCAACATGGTTGGTTGGATTAGACCGATAAAATGAAGTACCTAAGCTCCGTTTAAAAAAAATAATCCGAATTGGTATTACATTTATGATTACTACCTATATCATAATCATAAATTTTTTTTATTTACAAATTATAAATAGAAATAATAGCGATTTCAAACTATTAATCAATTGAATAAATTTTTTTTATTTACAAATTATAGATATTGATAAGAGTGATTTCAAACTAGTTGAATATTTGGCCAACATGGTATTTGTATTGTTCAATATGAAAGAAAATATATTATATTCAAAATGTTATTTTTTAATTTATTCAAGGGATAAATCCTGAAACTATACATGAACTATGGTAACAATTAGAGTTTAACGTGTATAATTGCACTAAATTAAAGTTAATGTATACAATTGCAAATTAAATCATAGTTTGTATATAATTTTAATAGTTATCCCTTTATTTAATAATGAATATAGAAATGGTAACAAGCTTGTATTTTAATACTATTGAACAAGTGTTCAATTTTTTAATTTTTAATTATAAAATAAAATATTCATATAATGATACCATTCTCCAATTTTAAAATGAAATAATAGCAAGTCCAATTACAAAGAAATCAGACCTAAATTATAAAATCCAAATAATAAAAAATCCAATGGCCCAAAACAACCTTAGCCCACAACAGCTAAACAGAAAATACAAAAAAACCTAGCCTCTGTAGCTTCCTGCTCGACCAACTACCTGCCACCGCCACCGTCACCGCCTGCAAGGAAAAGAAAGAAAAGACAAAAACCAAACACAAGCAGTTGAAACAGTAGAAAAATAGATAAAGAATATATTGTAAATTGGCTATAAAAGGCCATAACAATTCCAATGTACTTTTTTAGGGACGAAAGAAAAAAAAAGAAATACAAAAGAAGCAAATAAAAAAAACATATTACAAATTTTGAAGGTGATTTTTTTATATTTTTTTTTTTGCGAATCTTTTTATATAAAAACATAGAATAAAAAGAAAAAGTGGAAAACATACCTGCGCCGTTCGTTCTTCGCCGTGCGAGGCTGATGCCACTATCTCCGATGAAAGACAGTACCGTCGGAGGAAAGAAACTGAAGGGTCTTTTTAAAATATTTTAGGGTTTCATTGTTTTTTAAAAAAATGAGGGTTAAAAGGAGTTTAAAAGCTTTTAAAAAATAAAAAATATACCTTTTTTCCGGCCATCGGAGGCGACGGTCGCCGTCGCCGATGATCGGTGGCCACGGTGGCTCGCGGCGACCCCATGGTTGGGCGGTGGGATGGCTGCAGAGAAAAAAAAAGGAGAAGGATTTTTTTTTTCTGAAACAGGTTGTAAATGGCATTTTTTTTTAATTTTTTTTTGTTTTTATAGCCCTATGAAATGACGTCGTTTTGGGCTTAACCTTCAGGCGCCAAAACGGCATCGTTTTGGCCTTTGACCCGAAATCCAACCCGATCTGCCTAGAGAATCGTGTTTTTAACTAATGGTCTATTTTCGTGATAGGTCCTTTCGCTTTTTGGAAGACTCACATATCAATTTATTTTCTTTTTAATTTTACCACGAAATTTTAATTTTATTTCATTGTAGTCCTATGAGAAACGATGCGCACAGGGAAGTCGGGATATTCTCCCATTCGGTCCCTGTCTTGTTTTCGCGCACTACAATGTATTCCTTTATTTTTGGTTTATCTCTATTTGTCCCCAAAATTCCGTTTAAACTTCAATTTAGTCATTTTTACATTTATTTTATTATAATTTAAGCCCAAAACTCCCTTTTAATTTCAATTCAATCCTTAGTCTATTTAACTTCGAAATTTCTTATTATTTTAAACTGTTTCATGTATATTTTGTTTGATTTATTTATTTAGTTTCAATTTTTAATAAAATGTTTTATTGATATTCACTTATTTATTTACTTAATATTTCCTTTATTTTATTTTTTTACAATTGCCTTTTTTATATTTTCTTTTATTATGTCTTTTTATTTATTTATTTACTACTTTCAATATATTTTAAAATTTAGATTTTATTATTATTATTATTATTATTATTATTATTATAATTATTTGCTATCATTATTATTGTTGTTGTTATTATCATTTTTTTATTTACGCATATTAGCATCATGATTCATTATTATCATTATATTTTATACTTTATTAAGCATATCATGCCATTGTTACTACTAATTTATGTTGTATTATTATTATTCGCTAAGCATGACTTCTTTTTTTCTTACTTTTAGTTGTTTTTATATCATACCCGAATAAACTAAATATAAACCATTTTAAGTGTGACGTTAATTTTTGCTCAATGCATAAAAAGAAATTTTTAAAAAAATAGGCAATGTTTCGTATTTGGAGATTTGAGAAGTCGTACCCTAACTTACGAGGTTTCGATTTGCTCGTTGAACCTAAATGACCGAATATCCTTTTAAAATTAAAATACATGAGATTTAAATAAAAAAAATAAAAGGCAAGCTCATTCCCAATGATTCGAGGTGTCGTGTCCTAACTTATGGGATATGACATTTTGTTACCTCGAGATGAGAAGGTCTTTAATATACGTTTCGATTTACTCAAGCAATTTTTAAGTAAAAATAGCATTAATACAAAGAGGGATTGTATTTTAAGCTCTTTTCAAGTTTTCAACTTTCAACACTAAGACATTAATTAATCAACTAGGTACCAATTTTGGGCGTTATGAGGGTGCTAACCCTTCCTCATGCGTAACCGACTCTCGAACCTATTTTTTGAATTTTATAGACCGAAAAACATTTTTTTAATAAATCAAACTTCTTATCAAAACGATCAAATGACCCGATCACACCTCTTAAAAGTGATTGGTGGCAACTTCCACTTTCGTTTTTTTAAATAAAAGTCGACTTCAAAAAAATGGTCTAGACACATGCCATAGATGGACTTGTGCAGCTTCAAAGAACCAATTCACAGGTGCCATGAGGACAGAAGCCTTATTACTACAACATAAAGATGCTAGGTTAAATAGCAATGACGGCCTCTGACATCTTATAGAATATACATATACAAACATTTTTATATATATATATATATATATATTAAAATTATTAATTAGATTCAATATCATATTTTATTGATTATATTTATTATAAAAATAAAAGGGTCTCAATTTATTAGTGTGTTTTTGTTTTGATTATCAAATTACAAAAACTTTCAACTTTATCATTAATATTTTCGATTAGTTTTGTTTTGATCACTTTCCGTTAGATTGTTAATAGAAAATGATGATACTGTTTTTATTGGGTATAATAACACATTTAGCCCTTAACACTTACACATTGATATCTTTGTAGCACCCCATACCCGGTCCGGTCATCGGACCCGAGCCACGGGATGTCACTATAATAAACAGAGATCATCACATATAATTCCAACTTTAGATATTCAATTAAACAATAAAAACAATTCATAATCTTCATTTCAATTAAACATGAAACTATTTCATAAACAGACAATTAACATTCAAATAAAACATGAGTCACACAAGGACACAATGATAGTTAGTTCAAGGCATCATCCTCAAATATAGTTTTTCTCGGGCCTTGTACAAACTTATGTATGCCATGATATCAACCTAGAATTTAACTAGGACGAATTTGTAACATTTTCAAAATTACATATCAATTAAATAATAAATAAACCCACCAAATAATCAATCATGTTATAATCATTCAAATATTATGATATACAATTAAATTCGAGTCTTATTCGAACTTAGAAAGCTCTCAATCCGGCTCGGAACCAATTCAGGATCATTTTGAAACTTTTACAAAAAAAAAAAAAGAAGAGAAGAAGATAAAAAGGCAAAATAGGGGTCATATAGCCGTGTGGCCAAGCCGTGAGACAGGTTGAGGCCGTGTGGAGCCGAACCACATAGCCGTGTACTTCAACTGTGTACAAGGCTAATGCCGTGTAATACAGGGTCACACAGTCGTGTCGTCAGACCGTGTAATTAATTGTGGTTGTGCCAAACAACTTGCAATTAGTTCATTCAGAGCACACAACTGTGCCACATGCCCATGTGAAGCACACAGTTGTGTGTCATACTGTGTTCACTTATGTGTACCCTACAAGGCAAGTTGTAAACCACAAACTTTCATATACCACATATGCATTTAATATAATTCCTTAAATCACATTAAAATGTACAAATAACATACCAAAATATCAATTAAAATATCATTTCTAAGTGTCTAACCAATGTGATATTTGGTACCATCACAACCAATTCAAAAATACAACCTAACCATTTATACAAGCATATATGAACACCAATGTGCATTTTACCATAATACTTTCCAACCTTACCTTTCTAACAACCTAAATTATGCCTTAACTTTTACCAAAGTAAATCATACACAAATCCTAACCATACCATTACTTTGGTAAATATACACAACTTACCAAATCCATGTAACAACTTGGTACCATAATTGCATATACTACAAATATCAACTAACACATGCCAAGCATTTAATCCAAGTTTAACCATCCTATGTACATGCCAAAAAAAACCAAACTCGAAACATCAAAAGTCTACCAAATTCGAAAGACAAAAAATGTGTGATCCTCGTTGATCCGATCGACACGTTCTGGATATCCAAAATCTACAGGAAAGTAGTAACATGAGTAAGTATTTAAAATACTTAATAAGCTCATACAATATAAAATATTACTTAACTCAATTACTTATCACACTTTCAATTCATTATGCAAAATAAGTATCTCTATCAAGATACAATGCAACAATATAAGATACATAAGGCTTTGAGTTCAAACCATACATATAACCTCAAATTTTCATATTTCTATATAGTCCAACTTGAATCAAATATACAAATACTGAACTATCATCTTGCCAACATCAAATTCATACCATCACATTTCCATTTTATAATTCTACCCAATGAAACATCGTAAAAGAACTCAATATACAGGTGAAAGTATAGTGTCTAGTGTTGGAACGCCGGCACCCCCATGGTGCAGCAAAATAAAATTAATCCCGGCGATCCAAACCATGAATCCATGTGTGAGGAACGAATCGGGGTGAAATAAAGGTTTCGAAGTTACCGAAACTTCAATCTGAGTAGACAGCGACGCCTCGGCAACAAGATTTCTGATCTACTGTCGAACTAAGCCGCAACCTTTACGATGTCGGCCTCTACGTAATCCACCCGGTTTGACTATGAACGGCAGAACTCTCTAAAACTATTTTTTGAGATATCACTTTGCTTGACGGCTGCTAGACCTTTTTAAGCAAATTCTTAGGGTTTTTCTTAATAAGTTTTGTTTCACTTATTACCTTTTATAATCGGTATATCTTTAATGAATTATAAAATTAAATAAATATAATAATGTTTTAACCGAAAATTATAATTACATTAATTATAACATGGATTTCGGTAAACTATATTTATTTAAATTTATATACGAACCAAATTCATATATTAATTCTCATTATGTGTACAACATCCTTGTACATATAATATATTCAATATTTGATTGCCCAATTAAATTAATTCTTTAATTAATTTAATTCATGTGACAATCAAACACAATACCAACTATGTTTTATTCCGTTCATTTCAACCATAGGGTGTGACCCTGTAGGTTCTTGTAACGTTAGCAGTAATACTAGAACGATTCTAATGTCACAAACAATGAGTGGCATCTAGCAATGCATCATTGCTACCTAAGTTACAAGAAGTCATGATTCGACATAACTTTTTGTGATTAACCTTTCATGTATTAATCCTTAAGTCCTTTATCTTTGGAATGGACACAAGTCATGGAATAGTCACACTTGTATAGTCCATCCCATGTTTCTTGATATCTTGATTAGACTATGATATACAAAATAGTATGACATCTCATGTCAACTTATTTGAGCATGGCCATGCATTTCTAGTCTCACTCAATCAAGTGGCCTAAGATATTACTCCCATTATGTGGGAGGGACTTATCCTATATTGATCAACAATATCCCTCTACATAGATTGTGGTATATCCAACATCAGCCTTTATAGAACAACCAGTTACGGTGTACGTTTGACTGTATCAAAATATACGACTCACGATGTTGGGATAATGATTATCTCAAGTCTGAGAATCATATACATATTAATCACTATGAGTAATGTTGTGACAATTACATAATAATCCAAGAAACATACTCATAGCGGGTCAGTCCAATATGTTGTTCTCTAACACACATACTCATGCATTGATTTTGAAACTCCATATCAATGACAACTCTTTATCATCAATCAACTACATGTTAGTCTTAATGCATTATTGTTGTCCTAGTCAACAATAATACTTGACTAAGGATCTTTTAAGAATAATCATATTATTCTCGTGACATTATTATAAAACAGTTTTATTTGTACACACGTAAGAAAAATCAAAATAATAATGACAACGCTTTATATTAATAAACATGGTAAATCAAGTATGTTATTACAACCATCTCATGATTGATCTTTGGGCATACTCTTACATCTAGTTACCTGTTTGAGATAAACCTACACGAGAAATATAGTGTTTGGTTACCCTTTTGGGTTAAACCTACATGAATTAGATAATAGTGCCTGGTCACCCGTTAGGGTTGAACTTACACAACATATAGCCTGACCAGGGCTTAATATACCTGTATTCTTGAGTCCGCAACACATGTTGGAGATCGGGGTGTACGGGAAATAACCTATAACCTCGTATACGAGACTGTTACTAATTTCGTCCAGGTTTAACCTCACATTATACCATTTCACAACAATCCTTTTCAATCTGATTCAATTCTCAATTTAGGTACTAATTCATAGGCAATTTAGGATATCAATAAAACATTAATGAACATACAGATGAAACTCAAAAACAATTTAAACATATTTATATTATATAAACTTACCAGGGGCAAATAGCATAAGCAGAGGGTTTAGAGATTAGTTTGTACATTTCCTTTTTCCTCAATTATCAATCGTCTTGTTCAAATCTTGAACTATAATATAAATTTATTTCAATTTAATCTCTCAAATATCATATAACAACTTGTTACAAATATATGTAAGCTCAATTTTATCTTTTGGTTATTTCTTCAAGTTTTACATTTTATTCAATTTAATCTCTAAAATTAAACTTATCATAACTTTCAAATTTAGACTCCAAATTTTAAACCAACTCAAATACATCCAATTACAGCCTCCTATTATAAAAATTACAGAAATTACATGCCAAATTTAAGATATTAACAATTTAATCCTTATGTTCAAAACTAACAATTCTCATTTCACAAACTAGTCCTTTTTCATTTCTAAGATCTATATCCAACAACTTAACATTAAAAGCTTCAAATATTGACAATGATAACTTTTTGAAACCATAATAGTTTTAAAAATGAACATGTTGAAACCATTTTTAAGTTTGATTTTAAAAACTGGGGATCGACTTTTAAAAAACGAAAATGAGAGTCGCCACCAATCTCTTTTTACTTAGGTGTGATTGGATCACCTTGAAAATCGTTTTATTTCAAAATACTGATTTTGGTCTACGAAAAATAAGAAAAATGGGTTCGGGAGTCGGTTACGTATGAGGAAGGGTTAGCACCCTCATAACGCCCAAAAATTGGTACCTAATCGATAAAATCATGTCATAATATTGCAAATTTGAAAATTTTAAAAATAAGATCCTTTCATTAGAAGAAAAACCAAGACTTGCCTATCTCAAAGAGATAAAATACTACATCCAGTAAGTTAGGATACATCATCTCATGATTTCGAAAATAGGCGCGTCTTTATTTTAGAAAATTCTTACCTCAAGACACAAAACATCATATCCAGTAAGTTAGGACACAACGTTTTGAATTCCCAAGAATAAGTTTTTTTGATTTGAAGTTTGTAAGTTTCAGTTTTTAAAAGAGAAGGGATATCTAATACCTTAAGTTCTACGAGAAAAATCGAAACCCAGTAAGTTAGGGCACAATTCTTCTCGAAGTCCCTAAATATCACATATCACAGTTTTTTAACTTTAAATAAATACGACAATTTTACAAAAATATTTTATAAAAAAATGATATGAATTTGATTTTGCATTAATATTACAAAATATAAATATCCAAATAGCAACTTACTATAAATATGAATCGTGTTAACTAATAATTTAGACAGTTAGCAAAAGAATAATATGACATATTGAATAATACATATAATAAATAAATTATGCTAAAACAATATTAAATAAAAAGACATAAATAAATAATCATAAGTTATAGAACATGCAATAATAATTTAAAATCTATAGGAAGCTTAAAAAAGGGGAATGCATATTAAGTCATACAAATAAGATCAAATATGAAAAATAAATAAATTAACAGTATATTTAAACACTAAATAAATATTGTAACAAAATAAAAATAAAAAGAGTAATAAAGAAAAAATAATTTTGTAAAACAATTAATATGTATAACAATATATAAAAAGAAACTAAAATATATTATAATAAATATAATTTAATAATTTATACATATAAATGATTATATATAATAAATACAATTAATAAATAGTCTATAATAATTTTATATGAAAAATATATATACTAATCATAACATTACATATGTAAATAAAATAAGTTATATAATCTAGATAGATTTTATACAAAAATAAAATTTTAAAATAATATATGATATAATATAATACTATATCATATAGAAAAAGTGTATAATATAATAAATAAATTATAAAGACATATAATGAAAAATAATAATATTAAACAGAATAATAAAAATATATATACATAAATAAATTAATATATAGATAATAAGGAAAATAATATAGACTATTTAATATAATAAAATAATTTAATACAATGTAAGATAATAAAATAAAATAAAAGGATAGAAATAAAATAAAACAAAGAAAATAGGGGTTAAACAACAATTAAAACGGATTAAAGGGATTAAATCAAAACGCGCCTTAAACCACAGGGATTCATTGGGCAATTATGCCTTTTTCAAAACGGCGTCGTAATGAATTTAGCCCTTAATGCAGCCCGAGGGACTAAATTAGAATGTAAATAAACTTTTAGGGCCAAATTAAAAATAAAAAATTAAATTAAACGGAATTAAAATTATTAAAAATGTGGAGGACTAAAATGGCAATTAGTCCATTAAACAAAAACACGCGAATCCTCCCCGAGTTTTCGGGTCAACGCGCGGGTCGTCTTTTGAAACGATGTCGTTTTAGGCTTATTAAATTAAACCAAAACGGCGTCGCTTCCAGTTAACTATATAAGCCAATTTCGGCCTAAAAAATTTCATTTTAACGCAAAATTTTAAAAAAACAAACAGAGGTCTTAAGCAATCGCTCTGCCCTCACCGGTCATCGACCTCCGGTCATCACCGCGCACGCGCCTCACGCGCCGTCTCCTACGTCGGCATACAGGTAAAAAATTCCATCTTTCTTTTTTAAAAACTGTTTTATATACGAAACATGCATGAATTTTTAATAAAAACAAAATAAAAAAATGAATAATCGAGACTAGAGATCACCTTTGCAAACAGATTTTGTGTTTTTATTTCTTTGTATATTTTTGAATATTTTGTCTCTCTGTTCTCTCTGTCTTTTTTCGTGTCCCACTTTACAGATTTGTTTGGGGTTTTTATAACCCCAAAATAAAAAAGGAAAAGCATAGCTTCTGTTTTATTTCCTTGTTTGCTGCTGGGTTTTTTTCTTTTTGTGCAGGTGGACGAAGATCTCGCGACGGAGATGAAGCGCGCTAACTGCGACGCGAATTGGTGGCGCGACGATTGGGGTGCTGCGGCGCGACGATCGGGTTCCTGTTGGGGCGCTTGCGGCGCAATGGAAACCTAGGGTTTCCTGCGTCCGCAAGCTTTTGGGCTACTTGGGCCATGCGTGGGTTTGGGTAGTGTGGGTTGCTGAGTATTGAGTTGGGTTATGGTCTGTTGGGCTAATCGGGTAATGAGTCTATTTGGGGTATTGGGACTGGGTCTGTTTGGAGTAGGCAGCTTAGGTGTTAGGCTTAATTTTTTTAATATTTGGGCCATTAATTTGGGCTCTATAAAAGGACACTGGACATTATGTTTATTTTTTTGTTTTGATTTTATTTTGGTTTATTTCATCCTGGGCAAATTGGGCCTATAACAGAACATACATATCAACTAAGACGAGTTACAATGATACTGAAAATATAAGATTTAAAAAAAAAAAAAAAAGAGTGAAGATGGCCTATCATGCATAAAGCTAAAGTTGGCCAAATGTTGAAGCCTAATCAATGGCTTCTCAAAGTTTCATTCTCTCCACGGTGAAGAAGAAAAATAAAAACAATGGATGATGACTTTTAAATTTTAACTTAGTTAATTAATTAATTAATTAATCATAATTTATTAACATTGACGTTCATCAACCATTTTGGTGGATGATAGTTGTCTATCACCACCGTCCACTATATTTAAAAGAGTCAAATTGCTCAATTGGTCCTTCAATTAATTAAAATTTCATAACAATTAAATTTTACCACTTTTACAGTTTAATCTTTGTACCTTAATTAACCATCCACTCACTAATTAACAATGTTGTTTGGTGTTTATATTTTTGAAATTTAATGTGGATTGGGCAGTCGACATTGCCTTCAGTAAGGTTGGCTATGACGGATTTTTACGAAAGAAAATAACACTGTTTTGATTTTTCTTATTTTCACCTATATTCCTTTATCTTCATAATTGAGTTGGTGACTCAATTAAGAATAACATCAATTTAGTAAAGTGCTTAAAATAAATTAATTTTATATTAATTGTAACTAATTACAATTGTAACTAATTACAATTAAGTTATATAGCTCCAACTATTCATGTGCTTTCGACACATATCTAGGGGCGAAGTCAGAGAGCTGGCAGGGACCTACCCTCCACTAAGAAAATGCAAAATTTTCCATTTAGGCCTGTTTATAATTTATAAAATTTTAAATTAGTAGCAGTAAAATTACACTTTAACCCCTAAAAAATATAAAATTTTGATACAATACTTTAAAATTATAAAGATATAAGCTATTAAAATGATGAAATTGTATTTTTACTATTGTAAAAATATATAACTTAAATTCGACCCCCTAACACTGACTTCACCCCTACACATATCTAAACATAAAAATAATTAAAAAAATTATTCATATCTACTACTCATAAAGTAATTCAAAAGCAAAAATCATAGCTTAACAAGAAAAATCATAGCCAAACATTAAGAGGGACCAACAGGGGTCTCAACCAACCTTTCTACTTTAAAGCACCATAGAAAACCTCCAATCCATAACATATCCAACCCTTTTGCTTATCAGATATCATACCACACATTTCAAGTGAAAACAAATTACAAATTATTCAATTTCCAAACAAGAAATTATGTCAAACAACATAGTTATTTGAACCCAACGGAATAGCATGACCAATTCAACCACCAATCCAGTTCGGTAAACATTACCTAAAAGCATAAAAACCAATAATATATTTGAAAATCCAAATTGCACCATACAAATCCATATAAGCATAAGAAAAATGCAATTAAATAAAAACAATTTACCTTTGGGGGGCATCTCATTACAGCATTACCATTAAGGGGACAAGGCTCTCAACATACAAGTCCACATCAAATGAGCTTGGAAGGCCTCTAATCCCAACATTCTCAACCCTCTTGCTTCCCAAATCATACCACACAAACTTGTGTAGAGCAATGCTGAACAAAACTTTGTCACCACTTTTTGAAAAAGCCAAAGGTATTACAATTGGGAAACCTAAAATAGACTCGGATTTCTTCCATGATATCAATTTAATCCAAGATTCCTTCATTATCCATATATCAACCACATCATCATTGAATTCCGTATAAGATGTAATCAAACAAAGGTAACCTCCCATGGCTTTCATGTTCATACAGAAACGTTTATTTAAACAAGAATCCGGCAATTCAACGAAACGGAATTCCTCGGTTCCCAGATCAAAGCCAACAAGGCTTTTATTACCCGATTGGGGAGTTTTTAAAACCATCCAATATAAAGCGTTGTCAGCCAAAAATCCAAATTCTCGATGGAAACTAAGATAAAAGCAGAAATCCTTAATCCTTCTCCAACTATTGCTCCTCAAGCTGTAAACCTTAGCTTCCGAATGAAGGTAGCTATTATTTTTTCCATGTACTTGGACCATTCGAACCAATTTGTAGTCATCAGAAATGGGATCGTACCCAAATCCACAATAAGTTGAACGGGGAAAGAAAATCGATGGAGATGAAAACTCTATTTCAGTGGAAGGTAATACCTGGGATTTTCTCGTTGAAGGATTCCATAGAAATATTCTACCGTTGTCGTCTATTAGAGCCAGCAAACCATTGCAAGAACCCAATATTTTAATGGGTGTTTTTTGTTCACCCAGTGGGTGGTTGAGTCTTTGAGTTGTTTTGAGTGAGTCGTAATTGACGGAGAAGAAGTGGTACTCACAGTGACGGAGAATAAGGGAGTGATTGGTGTTGGTTTTGACCGAATGGGAGAGGTGGAGTTTGATGAAATCTGGATCGTCGATCGAAGAGCACCATGGTTTTGAAACACACTTGAAGCGTAGAAGATCTTTTACGCTCAATCGAAGTAGTATTTCAATGGTCATTTCATGCGGGAGTGTTGCCATTGTCGGTGTTTTTGGATTGCTAAGAGTGAGCAAAGTAGAAAGCTTTTTTTAAAGTATAATTGTAAGCATGGCGTGAAAAACAATGTTTTTAAAGGTAACTTACTTTTTTGCTTTTTTATTTTATTTTAAAAATGTTTTCACAAAATAATGGGTAAATTGTAATTAAATTATTAGAAATTTTACATTTTGATAATTAATTTTAAAAAATTATAAAATAGTCATTAAATTATTAAATGACTTTTATTTAAATCATTAGATTATTCTTTTTTTTTTTCTTAAATTATTAAAAGATAATTCAATATATATTAGATTTTATCATACTCATGATATGGGTGAAATAAAATATTTTTTAATTTATTTAATAATGAATATAGAAGTGATAACAAACTTATATTATAATACTATTGAACACGTGTTCAATTTTTGGATTTTTAATTACAGCATCAAATATAAATATAATGATATACACTTTATCAATTTGATCTTAACTCTAAATAATTTAATAAAATTAATCCTCCACATTTACAAATTCTATAAATTTGGTCCACATACACATTCAACTCACCATCAACATATATATGATATTACATTCATAGATAAATGAACAAATATTGACACCTTTATTAGTAATCACCAATTATTAGTGCATTTCTATTTTGGTCATTCAACTATATAAACTTTAAATTCCGCAACTAATATTATCAAAAATATTATTTTATATTTGAAAATTTGAAATTTTTTGTGAATACTTGTGTTTGGAATTTATAATTTTATTTATATAATTATTTTATTCTCATAATTTGTATAATTAATGAAATCCAAAATCATATTTTCTATACATAAAATTGATTTAAAGTTAGAACCAAATTATATTGAACTTGTTTAGTCGGATTAGTTCAAACAATTATGTTCATGAGATGGTAATTAATTAATTTGACATTGTAATTTCAGCATGGTTGGACCAATAAAATGAAGTATCTAATCTCCGCTTAGAAAAAACCCCGAATTGGTATTAAGCTACCTATATTATAATCATAAATCTTTTTTATTTATAAATTATGAATAGAAATAAGAACAATTTCAAACTATTAATAAATATAATGATATTATCCTCCAATACATAAAGACATAAATTGAAAACGCTTGTATCTAATAATCATATAAAGTGATTGAGAAACAAACTTTATTTAACATTTAATTACCTTATATCCTTTCTCTTATTATAAGATCAAGTGAAGCTTCTTGGACGAATATGCTTTTTGATGTAGAAGTACGTTATGATTGGTTTTTTGATGTCATTATTTATCTATTCATATAGATTTTTTAAATTGTAATTATATATATATATATATATATACTACGATATAAATTGCATAAAAATTAAATAGAGATGGGAAAATCGCTTAAAATACTTCTATTCTAGAGGAAATCATCCATAACAACATAGAAAAATCCAATATAAATGAAAATTCATATGGTAACATACAAAGAGAAATGCACATAAAAGAATGCAATTAAATTAATTTCTAGAGTTTAGGATTAGCATGTGCTTCTCTAGCATATCCAAATATAAAAATTACAGTAAATACATACAAAAATATACTCATATCAAATGCTCCAAAAACAAACCTCGATATTACCTCGTATCATTTCTCAAATTATAGCATCAGGTGAAGCGCCTTGGACAAGAAACCATATCTAACAATATGATCTGAACCGAAACGGACCAAGGTATTGACTCACAAACAAATATAGACCAATTAAATCGAAAAACCAATTGAACCAAATTTTTATAATTTTTTCAATTATTTATTTTGGTTCGACTACTAATCTGACTCTAAAAACATTGCCTAATAACTTAAAAACGAAAATTAAAATTGCACCATACAAAATCCATATGAGCATAAAAAGAATGCAATTAAATAAAGAAAAATTACCTCTCATTGTTGAGCATTACTATTAAGGGGGACAAGGCTCTCAACATACAAGTGCACATCAAATTTGCTTGGAAGGCCTCTAATCTCAACATTCTCAACCCTTTCGCTTCCCACATCATACCACACAAACTTGTCCCTTTCGCCGAAACTAAACCACCTGTATCCAATGTTGAATAAAACTTTCTTACCATTTTTTGAAAATGCCAAAGGTACTACTACAGATGGAATATAGTGGGCTTGTTTCCATGATATCATTTTAATCCAAGATTCTTTAACCCCATATTCCTTCATTATCCATACATCAGCCACAATATCACCTAATTCACTATGAACTGCACTCAAACAAAGGTAACCTCCCATGGCTTCTACGCCAAACCAGAATGGCTCATCTAAACAAAAATCCGGCAATTCAACGGAACGGAATTCCTCGCTCGCAAGATCGAAACCAGCAAGGTTTTCCTTACTCGATCGGGGAGTTTTAAAACCCTTCCAATGTATTGCGTTGTTAGCCAAAAATCCAAATCTTGTATTCAACTGAAGATAAAAGCAGGCATCCTTAATCCTTCTCCAACAATTACTCCTCAAGCTGTAAACCTCAGCTCCATAACGACAATGGCCAGAATAGTGATCATTACCTGATTGGACCATTCGAACAAACTTGTAGTCATCAGAAATGGGATCATACCCAAATCCGTAACAAGTGAAACCGGAACGCCCTATTTCAGTGGAAGGTAATACCTGGGATTTTCTCGTTGATGGGTTCCACAGAAATATTCTCTGGTTGTCGTTTTGTAGAGCCAATAAACCATTACAAGAACCCAATATTCTAAGGGTTTTTTTTGGTTCACCGAGTGGGTACTTGAGTGTTTGGGTTGTTTTGAGTGAGTCGTAGTTGACGGAGAAGAAGTGGTACCCATAGTGACGGAGAAGAAGGGAGTGATTGGTATTGGTTTTGAGGGAATGGGAGAGGTGGTGTTTGATGAAATCTGGGTTGTCGATAGAAGAGCACCAGGGCTTTGAAACGCACTTAAAGCGCAGAAGATCTTTGACACTTAAATGATATAGTATATTAATGGTCTGTTCATGCGGTAATGCTGCCATTGTTAGGGTTTTTAGATGGCTAAGAGTAGGTTAAGGGTTTTTATAGTATAAGAGAAAAGCATGGTGTGAAATTAAAGTTTTTAAAGATAAGTTTTTTTTTTTTTTTGATAATAAGATAAGTTTCTTTTTTATTTTAAAAAAATATGTTTTAAATTTATGGTTAAACTATTTTCAATGTCACTAAACTATTAGAAATTTTATGTTTTTGGTAAATCAATTTTAAAAAGTTATAAAATGATCATTAAATTATTAGAAAGTTTTTATTTAAGTTATGAGACTATTCTTTTATTCTTAAGTCTTGCTAGCGAGTTCCAAATGACAATTAAATGGTCACTCTCGATGATTAGAATATCATATTTTAGATCCAATTCAATTTGACAATCAGTGTCGAAGACCGAAGAAGAAGGTTTTTTGTATTTTAGTTCACAAAATTGTGTCATGAAAGAAAATGAACTGTATAAAAGACAGGGATGGAGAGCTTTTAATTGGTGTAAGCTATGTGAATAGAGGTCATACAACAATGATTTTAACATCCTAGGGACTTAAATGAAAACTTTTAAATAGTTCAACGACCATTTTTGTAACTTTTTGAAGTTAGGCGACTAAAATGTAAACTTACCTATAGTTTAATGACCTCGAGCATAGTATACCCTATTTTTGTAAAAAAAAATTCATATTATAAAAGTATAAAACGAGTTCTTGAATGTTAAAGTTTAAGTTAGACCCATAATTCAAGCGAGATTATTTTTTACTCAAGCCTATTTTTTAGGCCTCATACTTCTATTTAAATCCTCTTATATATCGAATAAGGGCATTTGCAACCTGTTTAACTAAAAAAACTCAAATTTAATTTAATAATTATCAAGTCAAGCTTGAGTAGTTTCGTTCAAGTCGAATTCAAACATCCTAATAAATTCAAACACTCACAAGCCTAATCAAACTAATTTAATCTTACTCCTAAATTACTAGGGTTTTTTTATTGCATCTAGGACGACTTAGTTACATCAAACCCCTAAGGTTTTATTTATAGGAGTGTTGGCAGCCCAAATTAGGTTTTCGGCACGTCCTAGGTCGACGAAAATAACCTCGAAATACTTGGACAACAAGTTGACCTATGTCACACCATAGCCCTTGCATGGCGCGACACGACAGGTGTTTTGTGCCTTGTATCGTCCGTTTCATGCTTTGACGTCTTGGGAAGCTTGTGCATCACTCGTCCCTTACTTCCACGTCAATTGGGTCTATAAATCTTCATCCTACACACTCAATTAAACATATTAGAACTATTTAAGGCCTGTGTCGGCCTAATAGGTCACAACACTCATAAAATATGTTAAAGAAATACTTATTTTACTAATATTTAATCCTAATTACTAAATACCAGAAATATAATATAAAATCTTAAATTGGCTAGAAAATAATTTTTTTAAGTGCAAAAATAGACCGAATTAACTAATACATTTGACGGCGAGTCAGGTACTCATAATTAATTGAAAAGCAAACTTATAGCTTAACAAGAAATCATGCCTAACATTAAGAAGGACCAATAGGGGTCTCAACCAATCTTTTCACTTTAAAACAACATAAAAAAACCTCCAATCATAACATATTCAACCCCACACACAAATTATCCAAATTCCAGACAAATTCAATTATCAATGAATTAATTATATTTATTGAATTTGAAATATATATGTATAGTTCCTGCATATATCCACTTAGACAAAACTAGAGGAAACTATAAATTTAAACAAAATAATTATAAATGAACATAAATGCTGTTAAAAAAAATGTCATGTTTATTTAATTATCAAATCATATCCGTTAGAGTTGTGTGACCCGAATCCTATCATTTATTAAAGAAATAAAATATAGTGGCAAAATAAGGGGAACATGCCGCACAAGTAGAATCTGTATGGAACTACACTTCTTCTATTAGAATAGGTTTTTCAGCCTTTAAATAGATGTAGTCAAAACTCCTCTTGTATCAATCTTAATGAATTTTCTTCTCATTTACCCGTGGTTTTTTTCGAAAGGATTTTCCATGTAAAATCAGCGTGTTCTTAATTTTCTTTTATTATTGTTTTGCAATCGTTCTACTGCCATTATCGACTTTTATTATAACAAAATCAATTCTTCTAAATATAAATATAATGATATCAGCCTCCAATACATTAAAACATAAAATAGAAAATACTTATATCTGTTACTCGTAAAGTAACCGAGAAACAAACTTCGTTTAACATTTAATTACTTCATATCTTTTTCTCTAATTATAACATCAGGTAAAGCTGGAATTCATCCCTACCAACATAACAGAACCTAATATAAATGGAAATTCATATTGCAACATACAAACAAAAATGCAACACATATTTGCATAAATGAATGCTATTAAATTAATTTCTAGGGTATCGATTCAATAAGAGACGTTAGATCGATTGACTCACAAACAAATAAAAATTAATTGAATTGAGAAACTAGTTAAACCGTTTTTTTATAATTTTTTAACTATTTATTTTATTGAATCCGTTGGTATGACCAGTTCGACTACTAGCCCACTTCTAAAAACATTGCCTAATAACATAAAAAATATATATCTGAAAATTCAAATTGAACCGTATAAATATAAAGGTAAGTTTCTTTTTTATTTTAAAAATGTGTTTTAAAATTATGAGTAAATTACATCTAATGTCACTAAACTATTAGAAAGTTTATGTTTTGGTAACTCAAATTTTTTATGGATAGGATAAAAGCAGAAATCCTTAATCCTTCTCCAACAATTGCGCCTCAAGCTGTAAACCTTAGCTTCAGAATGAAAATAGTCATCATTGTCTCCAAGCAATTGGACCATTCGAACCAATTTGTAGTCATCAGAAATGGGGTCGTACCTAAATCCATAAAATGTTAAACGATCAAAGCAAATCGATGGACATGAAAAGTCTATTTCAGTGGAAGGTAATACCTGGGATTTTCTCGTTGATGGGTTCCACAGAAATATTCTCTGGTTGTCGTTTTGTAGAGCCAATAAACCATTACAAGAACCCAATATTCTAAGGGTTTTTTTTGGTTCACCGAGTGGGTACTTGAGTGTTTGGGTTGTTTTGAGTGAGTCGTAGTTGACGGAGAAGAAGTGGTACCCACAGGGACGGAGAAGAAGGGAGTGATTGGTATTGGTTTTGAGGGAATGGGAGAGATGGAGTTTGATGGAATCTGGGTCCTCGATTGAAGAGCACTAGGACTTTGAAACGCACTTAAAGCATAGAATATCTTACACTTAAATGACATAGTATATCAATGGTCAGTTCATGCGGGATTTTCGCCATTGTTAGGGCTTTTAGATAGGTAAAAGTAGGCAAAGGAAGAAAAGATTTTTTAAAGTAGGTTAAATTACACCAATAATCATAAAATTTCGAGGTAGGTGACAAAATAATTATCTTGATTTCATTTTAATTACTCAACTTTAGAAAAATGACAAAATAATTACTAACAACGCTGATGTGTCAAGTTAACTAGCTAATGTGACCAGTTAACTTGCCACATTGGATAAGTAGTCAAAAGGGTAAAAAAATTGGATAAGGGTAGAGGTGTTCATGGGTCGGGCCGGGCCGGGCCGGGCTCAACTAAAAATTTAGGCCCATTCATCAGGCTCGGGCCGGGCCGGGTCCAAAAAATGGGCCTAAATTTTTTCCCAAGCCCGACCCATATAAAAATGCTAAAACCCGGCCCGTATTAAATTTTTATATTATTTTATATAATTTTAAAATATATATAATACATCAAAAATACTAAAAAAATCAAAATAAATATTTCCCAACAAATTGAAAATAAATTTTAAAAAAATATGTAGACTTAAATAACACTAAGATAGATGTAACTTAACAAGCAAATACCTCTAAAATAATAATAAAATTAACAAATGCCTTTAAAATAATCACAAAATTAACAATAAAATAAGTTTTATATAATATTCAATCAATAACAACAAAATAGTAGCAACATAATAGTAATATGGTAGCAAAATAGGGAGAAAACAACAAGAAAATAACATTCAAAAATAAAAAAAATAGCAAATTTTTTTGTCATTTAGTGAATTCGGGCCGGGCCGAGCCCAAGCCAAAAATACCTTAACCGAGGCCCGGCCCATTTTTTAAATGGGCCTTATTTTTTGTCCAAGCCCATTTTTTGGGCTTATATTTTTGCCCAAACCCTCCAAAATTTCGGTTGGGCCTTCGGGCCGGGCCGGGCCGCCCGACCCATGAACACCTCTAGATAAGGGTAAAAAGAAGAATAAAAGAAATGGAAAAAAAAAAGAAAAAGAATAAAAAAAAAGGGAAAATAGGAGCTGCTCAATCTCTTGCTAAATCTTTGAAAGCCAAAGGGAGTGCGAGAGTAGTGGAAACAAAAAGGGGAAAAAAACCCTATCTTTCCCATTTTGCAAATCAATGGCAAAAAACCCTAAAATTAACCCCCATCAAGCTATCACCTCCAAAAAGAAAAAGGTTCCAACATTAAAAAAAAAAAAAAACACAGAACTAGTTCTTGCAAACAAGAAAGGAAAAAGGGGAGCACACATATTACAACCAAAAACCCAGGCCAAACAAAAGCACAGAAATCCAAACTCTTAACCGTGCATAAACACAAAAACCCGTCACATTCAAAATTAAAATAAAGCTTTTTTTTGGTGTTCTACTTTTTCGTATTTTAATTCTGTCGAAATCATTTTTATTTTAAAGTTTGAAAAAATGGGGAATCGACTTTTTGAAAAAATAGGGAGTCGCCACCGATCCTTTTTGTCTAGGTGTGATCGGATCACCTATAAAATGTTTTGGTCTGCGAAATTTGAGAAAACAGGTTCGGAAGTCGGTTACGTGCAAGGAAGGGTTAGCACCCTTGGAACGCCCAAAGTTGGCACCAAATTGATTAACTTTGTCCTAATGTCGAAAACTTGGAATTATTTAGGGTAAAAATAAAAAAAATTCGTTAAATTGGAATTGAATCTCAAGATTAACTCGTTTCAAAGGAATAAAAATGCCATACCCAGCGCGTTAGGATATAACACGTTTATACTTTGACACCGGGATTATCTTTAATCTTCAAAACATATAAAAAGGGTATTCGGTTATTTAGTTGAACCAAAAATCGGCACCCAGCACGTTAGGATGTAATTTTCCGTACTTCTAAACACACAAATATTGCCCTATTTTCCATTAAATCGGAATTGAATCTCGAGATTAACCCGTTTCAAAGGAATAAAAGTATCATACCCAGCACGTTAGGATATAACACAATTTATACCCTGACACCGAGATCATCTTTGATCTTCAAATCATATGAAAAGGGTATTTGGTTATTTAGTTGAAAGAAAAAAAATCGACACCCAGCACGTTAGGATGTAATTTTCGCACTTCTAAACACACAAATTTTGCCTTGTTTTTTCATTTTTTTTAAAAAATTTTTTTACGTACGTGAATTTTTATAAGGGACTTAATATATACAAAATATTTGATAATGGCATACACATATTGGAATTTGAAACATTAAAAATTTAATTTCCAAAACGATTTCATAAAAAAACTTTAGTAATAGCTAAAATTAATACTATAAAAGGGTTATATAAAAAAAAACAAAGATTCAAGCTTAATTGAAATAAACATGTAATTAGAGGGCTAATTTATAAATAAGCAAAATATCTACACAGAATCAAGGATCTGATTAAACTTCGCAAAAATAACAGGGGACCAAATTAGCAAATATCATAATATCGAAACGCAGCACGTTAACAGGATTTAATTAAAATAACGCATAAATTATTGAGGTCGTTTAAACAATAAGAACCATGCAAAAAACATATTTAATTAAAAATTGTAACATCCTGAATAGGGCCTATGCATTTTCAGTTTAATTGTACGAAATGTCAAGTCTCAAGTACTATGAAGAAATTTTTGAATATTTTGGAAACCTAGAAATGCATGGAAATGGAAATGAACATTTTGGAAACTTGAACATTTTGGAAACTGAACATTTTGGAAACTCGAACATTTCGAAACACGGAAATGTAAGAAAATGGTCAACAAACAGAGCCGATCGAAAATTTTAGGAAACTTAGAAATGATGCCGAAATGTCAAATTTTAAAGTTCAAAATAGGAAATAAGGGCTAGAGGGCCTTAAAAGGAAAAGTTGGAGAAGTTTGACACACAAACAGGCTTGGAAAAGTGGCACGAAGATGCCACTTAGGGCCTAAGGAAGTGGCGTCACATGCGAGGAAATAGGCCGAGTTCGAGTCACTTGAGAAGCAAATAAAAAGTTTTATTTTTGCTTCCGTAAGGCTGAGGTGGACGGCATGGGTTTCTAGAAAAGGAAGAGTTTTATTTGCATAAATATGTGAATAATAAGTGATAAATAAAGGATTTTCTTTTAAGAAAATTGAGGAGATAATTTGGATTAAAGGCTTTTATCTTTTAAATAAAAGAGATAATATTATCAAAAGAGGAGTGGTGGCCAAGTAAGGGACTCCTAGGCTGATAATTTCGGCTATAAAAGGAGGGCGGGAGGGCTACTCATCAACGTTGCTTTCTCTTCCTCTGTGCAAATTTTCCTAAGCTCTCTCCCCTCTCTGCCGAATTTTCTTTAAGCAAAATCCATCTCCTCTTCTTCTATTTTCTTCTCTGCTTCTCTCACAAAGCCGAATCTTTGTTGATTCTAAGTAAAGGAGCAATCAACTACGACATCTAAAGGGGTCTACAATCATCGAATATAAGGATCAAGGATCTAAGGTAAGATAAATTTATTTGATTAAAGGTTATGATGTATATGTTAGATTAAATCTAACATGAAGATTTCGACAGACATATAGGGCAAGGAATCCTTTTCAGATTTGGAAAGCGTAAGGTAGGTACATAGATCTAATCGGCCAAGGCTTATTTTCGGTATTTAGAATTATTTTTCATTGATCCAAAAGTCAGAAACTGACAAAATTACATGATTTAGTGTTAGCCGATTTCAAGGAAAAGGGATACTAGTAATTTTTGGGAACTTGATCAATCCAATCGGCAAACAAGGTAAGTATTAGTAATACCATTCCTATTGGGATTTGGTTTTAAAATCGAAAAGGTTATTAATGTGTTTTTGTATGATGGGCCTAATATAGGAATTAACAGATCTAAACTTTAGATCGGTAGATCGTTCTTCGGGATTTCAAGGAATCTATTAAGCCAATCAGGTGTGTACTCACACTAACTTTCAATATATCATATGTCAATTATTTTAATATATGAATATGCATAAGAATGTGAATGTGGCTAAGTACCACAAATGTGGTAAAGAATACCCATGTACGTTTCCTATTTTTGATAGGATTACGAATGTGATATATTTTGAACATGTGAATAGTAACATGAATGAGAAAATAAGTATGTTGTGCATGATAAAATATATGGGGCATTTCGGGCTATATGTGAAAGGGAAGAAGGTGTTGACTTGGTCTCACTAAAAATATGGTGACTACGGTCACATTATTTGAATATGGTAACTTCGTTACATTATCTCGAATTTGGTAACTTCGTTACATTATTTGAATATGGTGTCTAATGACACAAATTATATGGGCGATGAGCACGTCCGATCGCAAATGATCGCTTTCGATGGTGTGTAGCGGATGGAGGGTTGACTTAGTAGTCCCCACGGTGTGATTGGCGAATGCACGGGTGGTGTGTAGCGGATGGACAAATAGGCTTGGGTTTGGGTTGCATCATTTTTTTTTTTTGAATATGTCTTTGATATGAACATGTATGCCTGAATTGTTGAATGTTAGTTTGTGTACACATTGAGTCTGTTGACTCACCCCGTTGGGGAATATTTTCAGGTGATGAACAAAGTGATTTTGACCGACGGTAGACCTTGAGGTGGCCATGCATCAATTGAGGAATTGACGAAATTTTCCTGAAAATATACAAATTTTCTCTAAGAAACAAAGAATTTTGAAACCGGTTTACTCAAGGAACAAACCAGATCCGCTTCAGGCTCGTGGGCCGGTTTGGGGTGTCTCGGTTTGGTATCAGAGCCCAGTTTTAAACTCTCGGCCTGTCGGCTAAGGCCCAAAACGTTTTTAATTCGAGCCCAAATGATTTTCTTTAAAATAAAGCGGTGTTTCGGCATGGCACCTAAGTCTCCGACCATGATCCACGGTAAGTACCCTAAATTTATGTGTGATTCTGTGATTTATGTAGAAAAGGCATGGAACGTAGAATAGAATGATAGGAACTTGAACCCTAGGACTAGTTTACTCAAACACAAACACATAAGACTTAATTCCATTAAACAAACCTATGACTAATACGCCGAGTTAGGGTGTGGTAACCATTGTGCGCATGTCTAGGATTGGATCCTAAGAGCACAGGTACTTAAGCGATCCCTAGTGACTCACCTCCTCTTCACTGAATCCCGCCTCGTGCGTAGCTTCTGCTCACCCTAACCAAGAGGACTCCAGTCATAGGCTAAACACAATGACTAAAACCCGAAAGGAACTAGCCGTGTTTTTATAAACCCTAGTTTTAAAACTCTTAAAATTACATTTTTAATTTGTGAGAACTATTTTTACAAAATTCTTTCGAAAAAATTTTGATTTATAAAATTACAAAAATACCCATAGTGGTAAATTACAAAAATACCTTTGGTTTATGAAATTCCCAAAATACCCATAGTTCTTATCAAAATTTTCATTACTTTATAAAATGTTCAAAAACCCTAATTTTCAAATTATCAAAAATACCTTGATTTGGAGAAAAATTATGAAATTGCCCTTAACTCACAAAATTACCAAAATGACCCTGATTTTCAAAATTTTTGCAACATCACCGTTTTGGAAAGTAAAATTCTAAAAAAGAACCCTCAAAGTTTTGCAAATTTTGAAATATCCCTGATTTATTAGATTTTACAAATTTACCCCAGTTTGTGAAAAATTACCGAAATACCCCCGAGGTTTAAATTGCCGAAATACCCCCGGATTTCAAATTTTTTCCAAAATACCCCGAGAATTTAAAAATACCAAAATACTTTGTGACAAAATCACCAAGGAACTCTTTCTTTTGGAAAAATTTACGAAAATACCCCGGTAGGACAAACTTACGAAAATACCCCTGGGTAGTGGAAAAACAATAACAATGAAAAATACAACCTTTCTCTGAATGAACGAAAGTTCATAATTGTTGATGGATGTATGTATGAATGAGAAGACTGTGTGCATGTATGAATACGAAAGAACCACTCCTAAGATTCTTTTCATAAAACTTCTTCATGGGTAATCAAGTGAAACAAGGACTAATTCATAAAACTTTTAATCAGTTAAATCGCGACGTTAGAAATGAGTTCTAGGGGCGTGAACTTAGAGATTGTGCCTAGGAAGTATGATGGTTCTATTAAGATCGAGTGCGCAGCATAAGCGTAGTGCGATGAGTTAAGATGCACGATTATTCGTTAATAAGTAATTTCGAGGACGAAATTATTTTTAAGGAGGGTAGAACTGTAACATCCTCGAATAGGGCCTATGCATTTTCGGTTTTAATTGTACGAAATGTCAAGTCTCAAGTACTATGAAGAAATTTTTGAATATTTTGGAAACCTAGAAATGCATGGAAATGGAAATGAACATTTTGGAAACTTGAACATTTTGGAAACTCGAACATTTTGGAAACTCCGAACATTTCTGAAACTGAAATGTAAGAAAATGGTCAACAAACAGAGCCGATCGAAAATTTTAGGAAACTTAGAAATGATGCCGAAATGTCAAATTTTAAAGTTCAAAATAGGAAATAAGGGCTAGAGGGCCTTAAAAGGAAAAGTTGGAGAAGTTTGACACACAAACAGGCTTGGAAAAGTGGCCTGAAGATGCCACTTAGGGCCTAAGGAAGTGGCGTCACATGCAGGGAAATAGGCCTGAGTTCGAGTCACTTGAGAAGCAAATAAAAAGTTTTATTTTTGCTTCCAGCAAGGCTGAGGTGGACGGCATGGGTTTCTAGAAAAGGAAGAGTTTTATTTGCATAAATATGTGAATAATAAGTGATAAATAAAGGATTTTCTTTTAAGAAAATTGAGGAGATAATTGATGGATTAAAGGCTTTTATCTTTTAAATAAAAGAGATAATATTATCAAAAAGAGGAGTGGTGGCCAAGTAAGGGACTCCTAGGCTGATAATTTCGGCTATAAAAGGAGGCGGGAGGGCTACTCATCAACGTTTGCTTTCTCTTCCTCTCAGGCCAAATTTTCCTAAGCTCTCTCCCCCTCTCTGCGAATTTTTCTTTAAGCAAAATCCATCTCCTCTTATTCTATTTTCTTCTCTGTTTCTCTTCACAAAGCCGAATCTTTGTTGATTCTAAGTAAAGGAGCAATCAACTACGACATCTAAAGGGGTCTACAATCATCGAATATAAGGATCAAGGATCTAAGGTAAGATAAATTTATTTGATTAAAGGTTATGATGTATATGTTAGATTAAATCTAACATGAAGATTTCGACAGACATATAGGGCAAGGAATCCTTTTCAGATTTGGAAAGCGTAAGGTAGGTACATAGATCTAATCGGCCAAGGCTTATTTTCGGTATTTAGAATTATTTTTCATTGATCCAAAAGTCGAAACCGACAAAATTACATGATTTAGTGTTAGCGATTTCAAGGAAAAGGGATACTAGTAATTTTTGGGAACTTGATCAATCCAATCGGCAAACAAGGTAAGTATTAGTAATACCATTCCTATTGGGATTTGGTTTTAAAATCGAAAAGGTTATTAATGTGTTTTTGTATGATGGGCCTAATATAGGAATTAATGATCTAAACTTTAGATCGGTAGATCGTTCTTCTGGATTTCAAGGAATCTATTAAGCCAATCGTGTGTGTACTCACACTAACTTTCAATATATCATATGTCAATTATTTTAATATATGAATATGCATAAGAATGTGAATGTGGCTAAGTACCACAAATGTGGTAAAGAATACCCATGTACGTTTCCTATTTTTGATAGGATTACGAATGTGATATATTTTGAACATGTGAATAGTAACATGAATGAGAAAATAAGTATGTTGTGCATGATAAAATATGTGGGGCATTTCGGCTATATGTGAAAGGGGAAGAAGGTGTTGACTTCGGTCTCACTTAACTAATATGGTGACTACGGTCACATTATTTGAATATGGTAACCGGTTACATTATCCGAATTTGGTAACTTCGGTTACATTATTTGAATATGGTGTCTAATGACACAAATTATATGGGCGATGAGCACGTCGATCGCAAATGATCGCCTTCGATGGTGTGTGTAGCGGATGGAGGGTTGACTTAGTAGTCCCCACGTGATTGGCGAGTGCACGGGTGGTGTGTAGCGGATGGACAAATAGGCTTGGGTTTGGGTTGCATCATTTTTTTTTTGAATATGTCTTTGATATGAACATGTATGCCCGAATTGTTGAATGTTAGTTTGTGTACACATTGAGTCTGTTGACTCACCCCGTTGGGGAATATTTTCAGGTGATGAACAGTGACGGACCGGGACGGTAGACCTTGAGGTGGCCATGCATCAATTGAGGAATTGACGAAATTTTCCTGAAAATACACAAATTTTCTCTAAGAAACAAAGAATTTTGAAACCGGTTTACTCAAGGAACAAACCAGATCCGCTTCAGGCTCGTGGGCCGGGTTTGGGGTGTTTCAAAAATAGTACAGAAATATAAGGACCAAATGCGCAATTTCCTTCAACACATAAACGCGCGGACCCTAAAGAGTTTCAGATCGGGTCGCTGGGTATAGGCCAATACGGCGCCGTTTTGGTGTCAATGAATCGGACTCCAAACGGTACCGTTTCAGGCCATTTACAAAACAAAAAAAAAAACCTAAACTATCAATGCTCAGCCATTTTTTAAAAGAAAAGGGAAATGAAAACCCTAGCCCCTCTATTTCTTGCTCTCAGCCGCTACAAGGAATCCCCAGATTTATCACTAAAGCGTCATTGAAATCAACGAATAGTGACGCATCAGTTTGCCTTGCTATGTGTTGATTCACCCTTTGTTCTTCGATCAAGACCCTTGTCCAGCCCCGATGGTGACAGAGTAAACGAGGATCTAACCCTCACTGAGATCTGTATCTAGACTCCGATCGTGACGGAGAAGACGCAGATCGAAATGCAGTTCATGAGAAGAACTTTCTTCTTTTTTAAATAAACATAGAAATCGATTCAAAAGAAAAAAAAACGAAAGAACAAAGATTTACTAGGTATGAAAATCACCTTTCTTTTCTGATTTTTGTATTTCTTCTATTCGTATGCATGCGTATAATACAGTGGTTTTGGTTCGGGCCTTTTTATAGCCGATCTAAAAATCCAAAAAAATACAAGTTTTTTGTTATTTTATTCTATTTCTATTCTGTATTTGCTCGCGTGTCAGGCTCGCTCAGTTGCAGTCAGAGGCGACGTGTTATTCGGCGCGAGGTGTACTGGATGTACGGAGGTGCGTGGTGAGGAGCGTGAAGGCCCGCGTGGTCGCACGCGTGGGTAGCTGAAACGACGCAATGTGCGTGCGAGGGAACTGTTGCGGCGTTTGGAACCCTCTGAAAGGTTTCTAGGGTTTTCTGAAACCCTGAAAAGTTTGGGCCATTCGGGTATTGGGCTTTTTAGGTAGTCTGGGCTTATTTAATTAGGGCCCTGGTATTTGTAAAAATGAATTTGGACATTGGGTTGTTATTGGATTTTTATTGGACATGGACTTTAATAATAATAAAAAAATTTGGTTTTGTTTTGGTTAATGGGCCCGGGCAAATTTTGGGCCCTACAGCTGCCCCTCTTCGCTCATTGTCGTGTAACAGGAATGAAGCAAAGACTTTAAAAAGGGTCAAATTTGCCTGATCTTGTAAGATCTTGACTTATTGGCCTTTCTTTTCTTTAAGTAGCTTCATTCAATCCCATTGCATCTTCAAGGGCATGAAAACTAGCGCTTCGATCCAATTCGATGTAATTTCCTGGAGAAGAGATTTGTAGCTTCAATCTGCTCTGTCGGAACTTCATGGTGATAAGAATTCAGAGAGAAGAGATTTGTAACTTCGATCTTCCTACTGAGACTTCTTAAAAATAAAGGTTGATCCTCAATAACCTCAAGGAGAAGGGATTCGTAGCTTCAACCCACTCCACTGGGACTTCGAGGTGATAGGAATTCAGAGAGAAGAGATTTGTAACTTTGATCTTCCCTGAAAACTTCTTGAAAATATAGGTTGATCCTCAATACACTCGGGGAGGAGGGATTTGTAACTTCGACTGCTCCTTCGGGACTTCGAGGTGATAGGAATTCGAGAGAGAAGAGATTTGTAACTTCGATCTTCCTGCTGAAACTTCTCGGAAATATAGGTTGATCCTCAATACACTCAGGGAGGAGGGATTTGTAACTTCGACCTGCTCCACTGAGACTTCGAGGTGATAAGAATTCAGAGAGAAGAGATTTGTAACTTCGATCTTCCTGCTGAAACTTCTCGGAAATATAGGTTGATCCTCAATACACTCAGGGAGGAGGGATTTGTAACTTCGACCTGCTCCACTGGGACTTCGAGGTGAAAAGACTTGTATGGCTTTGATATGCTCCCGCAACTTCAGGATTGCCAGATTTGTTATCTTCAATCTGCTCCTGCAACTTCAGGATTGCCAAATCTGCTATCTTCGATCCGCTTCGCTCAAGAAGGCCGGATCTTCGAGTTTACTGAAGCTGCGACAACATCCTCTAGGGGACCTGTGCTGTAAAATCAGTTTCTTGTTTATGCTTATGCAAAATGGCTAGAATGCAATGATCAGAATGAATCTAATGCTCCTAACTAAATGTAGTACGGACGACATATAAATGAATGCAGAATGTCATGAAGATGATCTTTTTGGGATGTTTTAAGGGCACTATTGCTCGCATCATGTTGTCCTTGTTCAGCCGGTAATTTGACCCCGAAACTCAAAGGAATCACTACTATGCTCCACTGATTTGCCCATGTTGTAGCTTCAATGTCTATTACTTCATATCCCGAAGGTACGAGGTTTGTATTTTTTGCATGGTCCCCTGCCATGTCTTCAGCATATAGGATCCAAAATAATTTGTTACATATTCTCACAGCATTTCGTCTTTGAGAATAGTCTCTTTCTTATTGTTTGTTAAAGCCTCACCTCTGCCATGGTACTTTAAAAACGGAGAAATCATCATTTATATAGATACCCTCTTTTCTGATATTATCAACCCCTTAAACCTGGTGAGTTTTACACAACAGTTCTGTTTTTGGGTTCTTGTTTTATTTAGAAACCTCTAGAGTAATGTGCAGAACTTCTTCTATAAAAGCATTATTAGTTCATCCATCATTATTTCAATGCAACACACTTGCATGGGGGTAATATCAATAGCTGAGAATAAAATTGGTGTGAAGTAAAGCTTATGATTAATAAGAGAAACTAATCAAAAGGTACATCTTGAAAAGAACAAAATATTCAAAGATAGCACATTTAATGTGAATAAAAATGACTACTATGCGACCTCTAGATATCGCCGCCTGAGCTTCTCTGCCCCAGTGTCTGGAAGGCTATCTTGAGTGTGACATGTGTTTAGAATATCTTGAGTATTTTGTCGAAGCACCAAGACGCCACATACCATTTCCTTGTTAATTCAAGTATGGCAGGATCACCGCATACCCCATTATGATCTGATCACAATTTGAGCCGCCTTTTTCCGGTTTTCGACTCAAAACCCCTTTGGTCTCAAGGTGCCCTTTGCGGGTTTTCACCCTGGCCTCTCCCCTTTTTTTTTTTTTTTTGGAAAATCTCAAAGCGCCCTTTGCGGGTTTTCACTTTGGCTTCTTTTCTTTTTCAAGTATAGTATTTCTTAACAGAATCCGAATTTACAGGATTGGGTAAGTTTTTCCCATCCATCTCGGCCAGAATCAATGCTCCTCCGGAGAAAGCCTTTTTCACCACATAAGGTCCTTCCCAATTTGGCATCCATTTCCCTCTGAAATCTTTTTGCATGGGGAGGATCTTTTTCAAGACCAAGTCTCCCTCGTAAAATTTTCTTGGGCGAACCTTCTTGTCATAAGCCCGCATCATCCTCTTTTGGTATATCTGACCATGACGGATGGCCTTTAGCCTTTTTTCCTCAATTAAGTTTAGTTGATCATATCGAGACTGGATCCATTCGGCTTTATCTAACTTTAGCTCTGATAAGACTTGAAGGGAAGGAATTTCAACCTCGATTGGTAGCACTGCTTCCATTCTATAGACTAGTGAGAAAGGGGTTGCCCCGGTAGAGGTCCTGACTGATGTTCGATAAGCATAGAGGGCGAATGGTAACTTTTCGTGCCAATCTTTATAGGTTTCAACCATTTTCCCCACAATCTTCTTAATGTTCTTGTTGGCTGCTTCTACTGCACCATTCATTTTTGGACGATATGGTGACGAATTGTGGTGTCTAATCTTAAATTGACTGCAGACCTCTGAGATCGTGCTGTTGTTCAGGTTTAACGCATTGTCTGATATGATTTTTTCTGGCATTCAATATCGACATATGATTTCCTTTTTAAGGAACCTGCTGACTGTCGACTTGGTAACGCTGGCGTATGAAGCAACCTCTACCCATTTGGTGAAGTAGTCGATAACCACAAAGATGAACCGATGCCCGTTTGAAGCTTTCAGAGAGATCGGCCCGATGACGTCCATGCCCCACATGGAGAAAGGCCATGGGGAAGTCATAACATACAAAGGTGAAGGAGGCACATGAATTTTGTCTCCGTATATCTGGCATTTGTGACATGTTTTAGCATACTTGATGCAGTCTCCTTCCATGGTAGACCAATAGTATCCGAATATCATGATTTGCCTAGCCATTGTAAAACCGTTAGCATGCGTTCGGCAAACCCCCTCGTGGACTTCCTCCAAAATCTTCTTAGCTTCAGCAGCGTCGACACATCTCAACAGTACCTGATCTTTTCATCTTTTGTACAGGACTTCCCCATCTAAAACATAATCACAAGCTATCCTTCTCAATGTCCTCTTTTCGTTGACGGTCGCTTGTTCAGGATATTCGCGATTCCTTACATATCGCAATATATCTTGGTACCAGGGGTGATCATCCCTTTCTTTTTCTTCCATATTGCAACAATAAGCTGGGGTTTCGTAAATACTCATCCGGATGGGCTTCATATTTTCCTGGTTATTTATTCTGATCATGGAAGCTAATGTGGCTAATGTGTCAGCCATTTGGTTTTCATCGCGCGGGAGGTAGAAGAATGCGATATCATCAAACTTCTCAATTAGCTCCAAAATTAATTTTCGGTAACTGATCAATTTGGGATCCCTTGTTTCCCATTCTCCTTTGAGCTGATAAATTACCAATGCAGAATCTCCATATACTTCTAGCACCTTAACTTTGCGGTCTATGGCTGCTTTAATTCCCATGATACAAGCTTCGTATTCTGCCATATTATTTGTGCAATCGAAATCCAACTTGCAAGTGAATGGGTAGTGATATCCATTTGGGGATATCAGGACTGCCCCGATTCCATTACCAACGGCATTTGACGCTCCGTCGAAGTTCAACTTCCAAGGACAAACTTCTAGGGTATCTTCCTCAATAGCTGCTACAAACATCAGATCCTCATTGGGAAAATTGAAGTTCAAGGGTTCGTAATCGACTAGTGCTCTGCTGGCTAGAAAGTCTGCTATTGCACTTCCCTTCACAGCCTTCTGGCTCACATAGACTACGTCGAACTCAGAGAGCAGAATTTGCCACCGAGCCATTCTCCCATTCAAAGTGGTTGACTCCATCATATATTTAAGAGGATCTAGTTTTGAGATCAACCAGGTCGTATGGTACAACATGTACTGCCTCAACCTTCGAGTTGTCCAGATCAAGGCACAACACAATTTTTTAATCGGCGAATATCTCATCTTGCATTCAGTAAATTTCTTACTGATGTAATATATCGCCTTTTCTTTTCTCCCTGATTCATCATGCTGACCCAATACACACCCCATAGAGTGATCAAACAGCGTCAAGTACAGGATTAGTAGCCTATCTGGACAAGGGGGTGACAAAACTGGAGGATTCGACAAGTACTGTTTGACTCTATCGAAAGCTTTCTGGCATTGATCCTCCCACACACCTGGATTATGTTTTTTCAGAAGACAAAATATAGGGTCACATTTTTCAGTTAACTGTGAAATAAACCGAGCAATGTAATTTAACCTTCTAAGGAAGCCTCGAACTTCTTTTTGAGTGCGCGGCAGAGGCAATTCTTGTATAGCCCTGACCTTATCTGATTCGATCTCAATTCCCTTTTCACTGACTATGAAGCCCAGTAATTTACCCGATCTAGCCTCAAAAGTGCATTTTACGGGATTGAACTTTAACTGGAATTTCCCCAGTCTCAAGAACAATTTTCTCAAAACTTGGATATGTTCTTCTTCTGTTCTAGACTTGGCAATCATGTCATCCACATAAACCTCAATTTCTTTATGCATCATATCATGGAATAAAGTCACCATAGCTCTTTGGTATGTGGCTCCCGTATTTTTTAACCCAAATGACATCACTTTGTAATGTAACGCACTACCCACAATGTTATAAAAGTAGTTTTTCCCATATCTTCGTGGATGCATTTTTATCTGATTGTACCACAGAAAGCCGTCCATAAATGAAAACAACGAGTAGCCTGCTGTGTTATCCACCAGAGTATCAATATGAGGTAAAGGAAAATTATCCTTTGGGCTAGCCTTATTTAGGTCTCTATAATCCACACACATTCGTACCTTCCCATCTTTTTTAGGGACAGGCACAATGTTGGCTACCCATTCCGAATATTTGGTCTCTTACAAGAATCCGGCATCAAACTACTTTTTAACCTCCTCCTTTATTTTTAACACAATATCTGGTCTCATCCTTCGGAGCTTCTGCTGAACTGGTTTGCAATCTCCTTTTATGGGCAGGTGGTGTACTACAATGTCGGTGTTTAAACCGGGCATATCCTTGTATGACCATGCGAAGATATCTTTTAATTCTTGTAGCAGTTCGACAAGATCTCGTCTTGTTTCTCTAGTTATGCGCGTTCCGATTTTTACTACCTTCCCTTCCTCCAATGTCACAGTCTCTACTGTTTTCTCATGAGGTAGAATTTGTTTCTCCCCCTGTTCTACCATTCTTAACAAGGCAGGGGATAAATTATTGTCTATATCATCTTCAAAATCCTGTGATCCTTTTAAACACATGTCCTTCTCAAAAGGATATTCTGAGTTCGTGGCAACGTCGCTCACGTCATTGATATCTGAAGACCTATTATAGTTCAAGAATATAGAAAGAATGAATAAATTTATAGATGGTTATTTTAATGTATAATGGTTATGAAAGAATGATTTGAAGGAATCATAAAATAAAGAAAGGAATCAAAGAATGTTTGCTTCAAATGATAGCAAAATGTACTTCATTAATATAATAATGTTTGAATATGAGCCTATTTTCACAAAAGAAATCTTATCACTTCTAGGCTTAAAGTAATAAGTGCGTTCTGAACATTACTCTGAATAAGTTTTAAATACTACAGGAATCTCCTCTGCAGTCCAGTTTTCCAAAACGCTTCCCAATTCGTAGGGTCGAATATCCGATAGGGTCCCTTCTTCGACTGTCTCCTCTGATACGGCATTGATGCAGACATTTCCAAACATTACTACGATGTTTTTTCCTTTTGGTGCGCTGGGCTCAGCATGGATTACTCCTCCTGACACAAAGGTTTTGGATATATGTGGAATTATCATAGGTTCCCACTTAGCTTCTTCACCATTCAGACGGGCACGTCTTCTTTCTTGTCTCCTTTCCAGCTCTTTCCTTTTTTGTTTGGCATCTGGCCTGAATCCTAAGCCAAAGCGATCTTGTTTTTCTCTCAGTGTCGGGGCCACAACTCTCCCTTGGAGATACTTTCCAAGTCCTCTTCCCGGTAAAGCTCCCTTCCCCACGGTCATTCTCAGTCCTATTCTGGTGGTCTTGGAGATTCTTGGTATCAGGATCCTGTTTCCTTCTGTGACAAAAGTTGCATTCATGAACTCGAGAGACCGAAAATAACATTCGGTTGTTTCGTCGTTTTTCTCTATGTACGACATCTCATTAGTCACCGCTGCAATAATGTCCTCCTCAGCCTTTATCGTTATTAGCCGACCATCCGCTATCAACTTCACTTTTTGATGTAATGATGAGCGCACTGCCCCTGACGAATATATCCACGGTCTCCCTAATAAGCAGTTATAGGAAGGCTTAATGTCCATTACCAGAAAATCCACCTCGTAAGTAATCGGGCCAATCAATAAAGGTATATCGATCCTTCCCAACACTTTTCTTTGTGTGCCATCAAATGCCTTCACTATGCTCTGGCACTCTTTCATGTACGAACTATCTATCGGCAATCTGTTTAGGGTGGACAAGGGCAATACATTCAATGCCAACCCATTGTCTATTAGGACCCCTAGTAGCGTGTACCCTTTGCATCTAGTGATGATATACAAGGCCTTGGTGGATCCCCTACCACCTGGTGGTATCTCGTCGTCACTAAAATGGATGAAGTTGTCTGTACTTATGTTACCCACCAACCGGTCCAATTTATCAACCGAAATATCATTGGCGACATAAGTCTCATTTAAGACTTTCATTAATGCGTTCCTGTGTACCTTCGAATTCTGAAGTAAAGCCAATACAGATATGCGCGCTGGTTGCTTATGCAGCTGCTCTACCACGCAATATTCATCGTGTTTCAGAACTTTAGGAACTCCTTAGCTTCTTCCTCTCATTTGGTTCCTTGATGGGTGATTCGGACTCGACCGATTTTTCTCTTCTGGCTCTTCCATCGGGGCTTTCCTTTTACCAAATCATAGCGTCTCCATTGTGAGTATGAAAGCTTGCATCCAACTCCTCTTTTGAGAGGCACTAGCCAATTTCTCCTTCCCCGGGATTGTCACACTACATTCATAGTTCCAGGAACCTCCCGCTATCCTCATAAGCAAATGTCATGGGTCTTTGTATTATCATTTTTGGTGCCGCTTTGCCTTTCAACTCCGCTTACTCTTGGGTATCGCGGTCTCAGATTATTACTTTTGATGTTGCTGTATTCCAATTTCTCCATCGTTCTTGGTGCGAAATAACAATCAAATGGAATTTGACTTTTGAGCTTCTCGTTGTCGATTCTGAGGTGCATATGCTTTTCTCTTCTGTGCCCTCTTCACAAAACTCCATTTCTTTATTGTTCATCAAATTTTGTACCATAGTCTTAAACTCCTCACAGTTCTGAATCTCGTGCCGTAATTCTTGATGGTACTCACAATAATTTGTCAACCTTCCCTGACTCTCTTTTGTAACGATTAGCCCCTGTTTGACCATTTCTTTCCAGACCAATCTTAAGGGAGTCTTAACCTCCGCAACGCTTGTTTTGACCCTTTTTTCTGAACTTTCGCTGACTGCATTGACCCTATTATGATCGGGTAATGGATTTTCTGCTTTTGGCAAGTCTGCCAACTCTATAACCCCCATATTGACAAGCTTTTCTACCAATTTCTTGAAGGCTAAGCAATTCTCTATTGAATGCCCCGTGATTCCCGCATGATATTCGCATTCCGTATTCGGGTCGTACCACTTGGGGTATGGGGGCTGCATCGGTGTTAGGTAGCGAGGAGACACGATGTGCGCGTCAAATAAGTTTTTATACATTGCCTTGTATGTTATCAGGATCGGTGTAAATTGAAGCTTCTCATTGTTCTGTCTTGCGGTGCCAGATTCTTTTCTGGACGAACCCTGATGCCCAGTAGCCACTGCCATAGGCTGGTTAACAGTGACTAACTTTGAATACCCCATGCTCGCGTTATTCACCTCGCTTTCTTTCCTTATCGTAGTCGTTCTTTTGTTATTTTCCCCCACCTCAATCTTTCCACTTTTTATAGCATTCTCTATCATCTCTCCGGTCATTACAATGTCCGAGAAACTCTTGGTTGCACTCCCTAGCATGTGAGTAAGGAACGGGGCCTTCAACGTATTTATAAAGAGCATTGTGGTCTCTTTTTCTAAAAGTGGCGGCTGGACCTGAACGGCAACCTCCCTCCACCACTGTGCGTACTGTCGGAAACTCTCATTTGATTTTTTTTCATGTTTTGCAGAACAATTCTGTCAGGGGTTATATCATCTACATGATCAGATTGTCTCATAAATGCCTATGCCGATCTCTCCAAGAACCGATTTCAAGACGGCTCACCGATTGTACCATCCGGTCATTGCTCCACCAGGCTATCCTGAAGCAATGTATCAACAACTGGTCATTGTTAATATACCCGTCATTTTTCTAAAACATGGTTATATGAGCTTTAGGGCAAGTGATTCCCTTGTACTTTTCAAACTCGGCATCTTGAATTTGTGGGGAGTATTAGATTTGGTACTGTGCTTAGATCTTTAGCGTCAACCCCGCGTTGCCTATCAGCGTCCTCCATAGCTCGAAATTTGTCTTCTAACCATTTACAACGTTCTTCTAGTTGTTTTGGCAATTCATACTTTACTTTTTCCTCATCCGCTGCCTCATCAAGGTCGGGAATAGCAGCATTGATTGGATGGTCAACCAAATTGGAACCTGATCTTGCTTGAAAATTTGGCGGTACCGAGACACCCTCTTGAAATTGTTGAGGTTTAATTACAATTGATGTCCTTCGGGGATGCTCTTTAGGAGGTGTCGGGGTAAAACCCGAGGGATATGGTCGTTCCTCACTATCCTCTACAGTGTTAACCATGGGGGCTTTCCCTTTGTCTGCCAATAACTGAGTCAATTGGGACATCATGGTTCTTTGTGATTCCATCATCTGTTCCATCATATCACGCTGGATCTTGGCAAGCTGCTCTTGCATTTGAAGTTGCAGTTTTTCTTGCATCTCCTTTTGGAGTTGCTCGAGTTTCTCTATCCCCTGATCCATGTTTTTTGTTTTCTTTCTCGTGCCGTAGGGATGCGTCTCTGGCAAATTTTTGTTGGTTTCCAGGTTGCTGAAATAATTTTTACTATAATTAGGACCTTTTAATGATTTTTAATGCATGTTAATGGAATGAATGACAAATGCGAATGCCTGAAATGTGAAAGAAGTTGATTCTGATTCAATTCCATTTAGGAAACTTTATTTGAAAACAAAGCTCTTTACATAAAGTGGATTACAAATACGGTCTCGCTCTAACACTTAAGGTTTGAATTTTTGTAAGCAGAGAGGCTAATTCTTGTCCTCGATCTGACCGAGTCTCAAACCGCATACTCAAAATATCGCCTTATGCGGCTAAAGTCCAGTAAATATTCTGGCTATCTCTCGCATCTCAAGTTATAGCTTCCCCCATGAGGTAATCTCTATCTCTGACTTGATTCTGGGAACGGTGAAGCTCCTCTTCTCTTTGTTCTTCATTTGCCTCTAGATACTGGATATGGTTTTGGCAATTTAGCAAGGCCATTTCTAATTCTTCGATCTTATTCTTCATTTCCTCTATTTAGCTAAAGCTTGCTCTTAATTCTTTCATCGAGTTACGATTTTGTTGATACTGGAGGGATCTCTCAAGTTCCGCGACTCTAGCCTTTAACTTGTTTTGTTCGCCTTGGCTTTCTGAAAGATTCTTTTCCGTAAATTCGTTTCGTGCTTGAGCCTCTCTGAACTTTTCCTCCCACTGATTAGCTTTAACCCTTTCGCCTTGAATCTCCTGACGCCATTGATCTGGAGTTTTTCCTAACCCGGCGGTCCTCATTGATAGCCGCATCTTCTTATAATCAGTCTTCAAGCTGTTGAGATCCTCTTCAACTCGTTCTTTTCCTTTTCTGAATTTTTTGCCTCTGCTTTTTGAACGTCGGCGTCCAACCCTAAATGCATCTTCTCCTCCTCTAGTTGCTTTATTCTCTTTTCCAGCTCTCGATTCCTTTTTTCAAAATCTTGTTTTATTATCTCCAATTCGGATGGCACTACTTGTAAATATTCCCCCATCGGTCGAGCTCCTTCCAGGCTTGGCCCCGGGATGTTGTCGTTGATCCTTCTACTGAACCATCCGCTATACTCAGGGGTAGTCATTGACCCTACCATCAACTTTTTCATACGACGAGTTTGCTTCCAAGCATCAGCAATCTCCCGAATCATTTTCTTGTAATTTTCTCATCCAGTAGGAAAATCGCTTTGGACTAACCCGTGTGTTGCTTGAGTGCTGAAGTTTGGACTTGTCTTGTCTTGCTACAAGTAAAGGAGCATATCCAACAGCTCCTCAAATTCCCTAAAGGGACTCAATCGAAACTCCCACATCTATAGAGTATCTCATCGGGCACCATCCACGTAGCTTTCCACTCAATATCCTCCTCTTGGAGATTCTGCAAGATCATCATCCATCTTTCTTCGGATATATCTTCGCGTCCTTCCTTAGCTACTTCTTCTTGTAAAGGAGAATAATTCTCACAGAAAGGTCGGTAAGAGACTTTACTTACCTTCCAAAAGTGACCGTGAAACCAAACCAGTAACAGCTGGGCACACCCTATGAACCTGCCCTCTCCGGATCTTCTACATATGTTCAATGACCTAAAAGTCTCGGCCAAGATCGCAGGAACTGGCGTGACCCCTCTACTAAGTCGGTCAAAGAGATCTGTGACTGTTTCATCTACGTACCATAGAGCCCTAGAGAATAGCATTAATCTGTAGATGCTTAATGCAAAAACATTGATTTTCTTCTTCGCGTCAGGATGAGCTACAATCAAATCCCTCAAGTTCCTCCATGGGATGCATTTGCACTCGCCCTTTTGCTTAATCCGAGCCGTTATCCACTGCTCGCTCATACCCGTGATGCTCATTAACTTTTTCCAAAAGGCTGGGACATAAGCAGCTCTCACATAGACTTTGTCATTCTGAACCCTCGGGCAATGCAATAGAGCGGTGTATTCTTCCACGGTGGGTACCAAATCCACTCTCCCAAGGGTAAAACAACTATAAGCGGGATTCCAGTATTGAGCAAGGGCTCGGAATAACTGCTCATCCACCTTGACGTCCAGTAAATACGACAAATCCCTATAATCCTGGTAAAACAACCTCTGGGTCTCCTCATTCCACTGATCCCATATCATTTTCAGCTCTTGGAGATTATTCTGCGTAACGCTAATGCGAGTGTAGTCCCATGACTCCGACACATGCCCCGCGGCTAAGCTATCCCCCTTTTCTAATTGTACCGTTTCTGACCAAACTCGGACAGCCGCATAATCCTCCACTTTATCAAGAAAGTTATTTTCCATGTCAAGCTCCCTAATTTAGCAACCAAACCCGAATCGACACCTTTCTCTAATATGAAAATGCGTGCACACAAAAAAAAATATAGATGGTCAGTACAATAGAATCAAAATTCAAAGCATGTAAAACATTCAAGCGCTTATCCGGATGTCCACTAAGGCTAGTCGCAGCTCTGCCTAGGGTAGGCTCCTAGGTCTTTCTATATGTGGTTTAGTTCTAAAGTTGAGGGTACCTGAACCAGCAGATTCCTCGATCCTCACCCATTATAGGCTCATACGGACCGAGTTCGGTTCAGGGGGATACATTTCCCTATGGCTGCACGGAGATGAAAATCTCACGAAGACATAGGTACGGATGTATCCCGGAAGCGATTCACTATCCTGCACGGAGGTGAAAACCTCACGAAGGATATTTTCTCACTCCCACTTAAGGGTGTGACCCAACGATCATGCAATATGATGCCAAAGTATTCTATAAGACTCGAACCACAATAATAAGATGACGCAAGCGAATGCAATAAAAAAGGATCGTAATTTTTCAAATCAAATTTTCAATTTTCGACAAAAGGACAGAAAATAATCAATTTTATGGCTTGACTCTCTTATTTGTCCCCAGTGGAGTCGCCAAGCTGTCGAAACCACTTTTATTTTAAAGTTTGAAAAAATGGGGAATCGACTTTTTGAAAAAATGGGGAGTCGCCACCGATCCTTTTTGTCTAGGTGCGATCGAATCACCTATAAAATGTTTTGGTCTGCGAAATTTGAGAAAACAGGTTCGGAAGTCGGTTACGTGCAAGGAAGGGTTAGCACCCTTGCAACGCCCAAAGTTGGTACCAAATTGATTAACTTTGTCCTAATGTCGAAAACCTGGAATTATTTAGGGTAAAAATAAAAAAAAATTCGTTAAATTGAAATTGAATCTCAAGATTAACTTGTTTCAAAGGAATAAAAATGTCATACCCAGCGCGTTAGGATATAACACGTTTATACTTTGACACCGGGATTATCTTTAATCTTCAAAACATATAAAAAGGGTATTCGGTTATTTAGTTGAACCAAAAATCGACACCCAGCACGTTAGGATGTAATTTTCCGTACTTCTAAACACACAAATATTGCCCTATTTTCCATTAAATCGGAATTGAATCACGAGATTAACCCGTTTCAAAGGAATAAAAGTATCATACCCAGCACGTTAGGATATAACACAATTTATACCCTGACACCGAGATCATCTTTGATCTTCAAATCATATGAAAAGGGTATTTGGTTATTTAGTTGAACGAAAAAAAATCGACACCCAGCACGTTAGGATGTAATTTTCGCACTTCTAAACACACAAATATTGCCTTGTTTTTTTGTTTTTTTTAAAAAAAAAAATTTACGTACGTGAATTTTTATAAGGGACTTAATATATACAAAATATTTGATAATGGCATACACATATTGGAATTTGAAACATTAAAAATTTAATTTCCAAAACGATCTCATAAAAAAACTTTAGTAATAGCTAAAATTAATACTATAAAAGGGTTATATAAAAAAAACAAAGATTCAAGCTTAATTGAAATAAACATGTAATTAGAGGGCTAATTTTAAAATAAGCAAAATATCTACACAGAATCAAGGATCTGATTGAACTACGCAAAAATAAAAGGGGACCGAATTAGCAAATATCATAATATCGAAACGTAGCATGTTAACAGGATTTAATTAAAATAACGCATAAATTATTGAGGTCGTTTAAACAATAAGAACCATGCATAAACAGATTTAATTAAAAACAGTACAGAAATATAATGACCAAATGCGCAATTTCCTTCAACACATAAACGCGCGGACCCTAAAGAGTTTCGGATCGGGTCGCTGGGTATAGGCCAATACGGCGCCGTTTTGGTGTCAATGAATCGGACTCCAAACGGTATCGTTTCAGGCCATTTACAAAACCAAAAAAAAAAAACCTAAACTATCAATGCTCAGCCATTTTTTAAAAGAAAAGGGAAATGAAAACCCTAGCCCTCTATTTCTTGCTTTCACCGCTTACAAGGAATCCCAGTTTATCACTAAAGCGTCATTGAAATCAACGAATAGTGACGCATCGGTTGCCTTGCTATGTGTTGATTCACCCTTTGTTCTCCTGGCAAGACCCTTGTCCAAATTTCTCGATGGCGACGGAGTAAAACGAGGATCTAACCCTCACCGAGATCTCAGATCTAGACTCCGATCGTGACGGAGAAGACGCAGAATCGAATGCATTCATGTAAGCACTTTCTTCTTTTTAAATAAACATAGAAATCGATTCAAAATAAAAAAAAAACGAAAGAACAAAGATTTACTAGGTATGAAAATCACCTTTCTTTTCTGATTTTTGTATTTCTTCTATTCGTATGCATGTGTAAAATACAGTGGTTTTGGTTCGGGCCTTTTTATAGCCGATCTAAAAATCCAAAAAAATACAAGTTTTTTGTTATTTTATTCTATTTCTATTCTGTATTTGCTGCTGTCCTGCTCTGGTTTGCAGGTACAGAGGCGACGTGTTATTCGGCGCGAGGTGTACTAGATGTACGGAGGCGCGTGGTGAGGAGCGTGAAGGCCCACGTGGTCGTGCGCGTGGGTAGCTGAAACGACGCAAGGTGCGTGCGAGGGAACTGTTGCGGCGCTTGGAACCCTCTGGAAGGTTTCTAGGGTTTTCTGAAACCCTGAAAAGTTTGGGCCATTCGGGTATTGGGCTTTTTAGGTAGTCTGGGCTTATTTAATTAGGGCCCTGGTATTTGTAAAAATGAATTTGGACATTGGGTTGTTATTGGATTTTTATTGGACATGGACTTTAATAATAATAAAAAAATTTGGTTTTGTTTTGGTTAATGGGCCCGGGCAATTTTTGGGCCCTACAAATTCGAAACCCAAAACAAAGAGAAAAAGTTATCTTTCTTTTATCGCAATTTTTACAAAAATAGGGGAGGAGAAGAGACTTCCATGACTTTAACGTTTCATTAGGTTTTAAATCCCTCACATGGAGAAGACTATGACTTCTCCAAACGATTAAAACCTTTATGAACATTTTTTGGGATTTTTTCCCCACAAAGGGAAAGGGAGAGTTTTGCTTAGTTTGAATTTGCTCTGAATGAAAGTTTTAGTTATGGTGTGAGAAGACATGGGAGAGATATGGGAAAGTAAATGGATCTGGAAAAAAAATTATGAAGATAAGCAAATGAGAGAGGCAAAAGAGGAGGTGGAGAGTGTTTACAAAATTTTAAGGTTAGAAATGAATTGAAAGAGATTGAGAGAAAGAATAAAAGGTTTACATTGGTGCTGATAAGACTGCATAAACCCTAAATTGCTGTTGATAGGGTTATTTAAATTGGACTAACCGGCCAGCTAGACGGTTAATGACACCAAGCAAGTCGTCATTTTCCATGTCACTTTGTTGTTACGTCTGTAACGGAAAACGGCAAAAAGGATTGTTTTGTCATTTTTATAAAGTTGAGTGATTGAAATGAAACCAAGGTGATTGTTTTGTCAGCTACCCCAAAGTTAAGTGACTGTTGGTGTGGCTTAGGACTATTGGAAAGAGATTCTTTTATTAGTACCATCTATGCAAATAGAGAAGGCCATACAATATTTTTAAATCAAATTTGATTTAATAATTATCAAGTCGAGCTTAAATTAAGTAGTTCCATTCAAATCAATTCCAAAGTTGGCAAGCCATCAAACTTTTTATTTAAATATATTTTTATATCATAAAATTATATTTTCACTTAAGTAGTTACCAATTACTACTGCATTTCTATTTTTGTCATTCAATTATATAAATTTTAAATTCCGTAACTAACATTACCAAAAATGTTGTTTTGAGTCACTATTACGTTAATAATGTTGTTTCGTAACCAACTTAAATTTTTATACTTTACATTTATATATTTATGTTTTTTCTACTAATTTGTATGATTAATGAAAACAAAAATCGTATTTTCTATATATAAAATTGATTTAAAGTTAGAAGCAAATTATATCGATCGCGTGTTTAGTCCAGTTAATTCATACAATTATGTTCAAGAGATCGATATAATCTGTTTCTAACTTTAAATCATAACAAGAAGACATGGTATTTGTGTTGTTTAATATATACTAGATTTTATGGCACGCATGATATGGACAAAAGAAAATATTTTTTGTTCAATATTGATTTATTTAATAACGAATATAGAAGTGATAACATGCTTGTATTTTAATACTATTGAACACGTGTTCAAATTTTGAATTTTTAATTATAACATCAAATATAAATATAATATGATATTATCCTACAATACATAAACCACGTAGTATTTCAATATATAATGATAACAAACTTATATTTTAATACTATTGAACACGTATTCAATAGAAGATCTTTTACACTTAAACTACGTAGTATTTCAATGGTCATATCATGCGAGAGGTTTGCCATTGTTAGGGTTTTTGGATGGTTAAGTTAAGCAAAGAACAAAATGTTTTTTAAAGTAAAAAAAGCAAAAACAATGTTTTTAAAAGAAAGTTTATTTTTGTTAAAAAATCGTTTTAAAGTTATAGGTAAACTACATTCATTGTCAAATTTAATTTGGTAATTATCAAATTAAGCTTGAATAGTTCCGTTCAAGTTGAACACGAGTTCGATTTTTGGATTTTTAATTAAAGATTATGTAAAAACATGAAAAGTGCTATTATAATAATATTAATTATAAGTTCAAAGAAAACATATTTTTTAATTTCATAACTGAATTAGTGACTCGATTGAGAGTGGCACTAACCTAATAAAATGTTTAAATAAATCAATTTATGTATTAATTATAAATAATTACACAGCTCATAACATATTCAACCCTTTTGCTTATTAGATATCATACCACACAACTCAAATGATAGCAATATACAAATTATCCAAATTCCAAACAATTTCAATTAGGGATAAATATCAAAATTATATACATAAATTTTGATTCAAATCAAACCAAACCAATTCTTCCATTAATTGAAATTGATGACATGACTGGTTCAACTATTAATCCGGTTCTGAAGACATTACCTAATAACATAAAAAGCAATAAAATATTATCAAATCAAACCAAACCAATTCTTCCATTAATTGAAATTGATGACATGACTAGTTCGACTATTGATCTGGTTCTAAAAACATTACCTAATAACATAAAAACCAATAATATATTATCAAATCAAACCAAACCAATTCTTCCATTAATTGGAATTCATTACAACCATATCCAAATATAAATATAATGATACGAGTCTCAAATACATAAAAATATAAATTGAAAATACATTGTATTTAAAGTAATCAAGAAATAAACTTCGTTTAACATTTAATTATCTCATATCCTTTCTCTAATTATAGCACCAAGTGAAGCTTCTTGGACAAAAAATCATCCCTGACAACATAGAAAAACCCAATATCAATGGAAATTCATATCGCAACATACAAAGAGAAATGCATCGCATATTTGCATAAATGAAAGAAATTAAATTAAATTAAATTTCAAGGTATCGATTTTTTGATGTTATTACTTATCTATTCCTATAAATTTTCTAAATTATAATTATATATATATATATATATGCTACGATACAAATTGCATAAAAAATAATAGAAATGAGAAAATCATATAAAAATGCTTCTATTTTAGAAGAAATCATCCCTAACAACATAGAAAAACCCAATATAAGTGGGAATTCATATTGCAACATATAAAGAGAAATGCACATAAAAGAATGCAATTAAATTAATTTCTAGGGTTTAGGATTAGCACGGGCTTCTCTAGCATATCCAAATATAAATATAGTGACGTGGTCCTCTAAATACATACAAAAAACATAAATTGAAAATACTCATATCAGTATAATCACGTGAAAATACTCCTATGATTTTTTTTAACAATATGTTTGTTTGAACCGAACCAAACCAAGATATCTATTCAAGGAGAGACACTAGATCGATTGACTCACAAACAAATACAGACCAATTGAATTGGAAAACTAATTAAATTGATTTTTATGATTTCTTTTAATTACTTATTTTATCGAATCGATGGCATGACCAGTTTAACTATTAATTCGATTCTGAGAATATTGCTAATAAAAATTGCACTACAGAAATATAATGCAAATCCATATGAGCAACAAAAAAAATGCAATTAAATATAATTAAGAATATATATCCATATATGATACTCACAAAATAATTGAAAAACGAACTTATAACTTAACAAGAAATGATGCCTAAGATTAAGAGGGACCAATAGGGGGCTCAACCAACCTTTCCACTTCAAAACACCATAGAAAACTTCCGATTATAACATATTCAACCCTTTTGCTTATTAGATATCATACCACACAACTCAAATGAAAACAATATACAAATTATCCAAATTCCAAACAATTTCAATTAGGAATAAACATTAAAATAATACATAAACTTTGATTCAAATCAAACCAAATCAATTCTTCCATTAATTGGAATTGATAACATGACTGGTTCGACTATTAATCCGATTCTAAAGACATTACCTAATAACATAAAAACCAATAATATATTATCAAATCAAACAAAATCAATTCTTCCATTAATTGGAATTAGTTACAACTATATTCAAATATAAATATAATGATACGAGTCTCCGATACATAAAAATATAAATTGAAAATACTTGTATTTAAAGTAATCGAGAAACAAACTTTGTTTAACATTTAATTATCTCATATCCTTTCACTAATTATAACACCAGTGGAGCTGCTTGGACCAATAATCATCCCTAACAACATAGAAAAACCCAATATTAATGGAAATTCATATCGCAACATATAAAGTGAAATGCAACACATATTTGCATAAAAGAAAGAAATTAAATTAATGTTTAGGGTATCGATTCAAGGAGAGACACTAGACCAATTAACTCACAAACAAATTGAATCGAGAAACTAATTAAACATTGCCTAATAACATAAAAACCAATAATATATTTGGAAATTCAAATTGCAGCATACAAATATAAGTGCAAATCCATGAGCATAAAAAAATGCAGTTAAATAAAGAAAATTTACCTCTGGGGGCATCTCACTATTGAGAGGAACAAGGCTGTCAACATACAAGTTCACATCAAATGAAGTTGGAATACCTCTAATCACAACATCCTCAACCACTTGGCTTCCCAAATCATACCACACAAAACTGTCGATCCATCTGCCCCAATTAAACCACTTGTATCCAATGAAGAATAAAACTTCGTCACCATCTTTTGAAAAAGCCAAAGGTATTGCAATTATAGAACATGGCATAAAGTAGGGTTCCTTCCATGATATCAATTTAAACCAAGATTGTTTAACCCCATATTCCTTCATTATCCATACATCAACCACAAGATTATTGTTTTCCCTATAAGTTGAAGTCAAACAAATGTCCCCCGCCATGGCTTTTATGTGAAACCTTAAAACCTTATCTAAACAACCATCCGGTAATTCAAGGAAACCGAATTCCTCGCTCCCCAGATCAAAACCAACAAGCTCTTTATTACGCGATTGGGGAGTTTTAAAAACCATCCAATGTAAAGCGTTGTTAGCCAAAAACCCAAATTCTCGACTGAATTTATGATAAAAGCAGACATCCTTAATCCTTCTCCAACAATTGCTCCTCAAGCTGTAAACCTTAGCTTCCGAATGAAAATATTCATCATTGTTTCCATGTGATTGGACCATTCGAACCAATTTGTAGTCATCAGAAATGGGATCGTACCCAAATCCATAATAAGTTGAAGATGGAGATGAGAACCCTATTTCATTGAAAGGTAATACCTGGGATTTTCTCGTTGAAGGGTTCCATAGAAATATTCTATCCTTGTCGTCTACTAGAGCCAGCAAACCATTGCAAGAACCCAATATTTGAAGGGTTTTTCTTTGTTCACCGAATGGGTGGTTGAGTCTTTGGGTAGTTTCGAATAGGTCGTAGTCGACGGAGAAGAAGTAGTCCTCCCAGTGACTGAGAATAAGAGAGTGATTGGTATTGGTTTTGAGCGAATGGGAGAGGTGGTGTTTGATGAAATATGGGCTGTCGATGGAAGAGCACCATGGCTTTGAAACGCTCCTGAAGCGTAGAAGATCTTTTACACTTAACCGAGATAGTATATCACTGATCATTTCATGTGGGAGTCTGGCCATTGTTAGGGTTTTCAGATGGGTAAGAGTAAGCAAAGAAGAAAATGTTTTTTAAAGTATGAGAGAAAAGGAGAAACAATGTTTTTAAAGCTAAAGCATGGCGTGAAAAACAATGTTTTTAAAGGTAAGATTCTTTCTAATTTAATTATTACATTTTTATTTTTATTTTTAAATTGTTTTAAAATTATGGTTAAATTACATTTAATGTCACTAAATTATTGAAAATTTTATGCTTTGGTAACTCAATTTTAAAAAGTTACTAAATGATCATTTAGTTATTAGAAAGATTTTATTTAAGTCACAAAACCGTTCCTTTTTTCTTAAGTCTAGCTAGCAAGCTTCAAGCCAATTCAATGGTAGATACGGTGGATTAGTACCCCTCGATGATTAGAATAACATGTTTTAGATCCAAATCAATCTGACAATCAATGTCAAAAGCCGAAGAAAGTATTTTTGGATTTTATTTCACAAATTTGTGACATTCAAAATTGTGTCATGAAATAAAATGAATTGTAGAAGAGACATGGAAAAAGAGCTTTTGATTGGTGTAAGTTATGCGAACAGAGGTCATACAACATGTAACATCCTCAAAACCCCTATGGTAGAAAAATAATATGAGATAGATTCTCAGTGAAATAAGATATAAAGAAAGTAAATGGTAAGGGATGTTTGAGAAAAATGAAATAAAAAATTCAATTAAGTAAATTATAATTTGAAATCATATTATTAGAAATAATGAAATTTATAATTACTCAAATTAAGAAAATTTCGAGCACGGAATTTCATTTAGGGAGGGAGAAATGTAATGCCCCTAAAATCATCATTCTAAATTTTGTAAAGTGTTACATTCAGAAAGTGCATAGTTGAATTATTGAGTAATGGAATAAAGTACATCAATGTTAGTAGAGGAAGGTATTGGATAATGGAGAATGTCCAAAAATAAATAAATAAATTATAAAATAATATAAAATATATAATATTATATTGTGAGATAAATTTGAGGTATTGACTAAATTGTGAAAAATAAAAACTGATGGGGGTCAAAGTGTGAATATTCAAAAGTTGAGAGGTTAAAGTATAAATTCAAAAAGTTGAAGGATTGAAAGTGAAAATAATCAAAAATGAAAAGGACAAATGAATATATGAAATTTGACCAGGGGTAAAATGGTTATTTAGAAAATAATAAATAAATAAATAATTTTGAGGAAAATTACCAAAATACCATTGGATGGATGAATGATGGCCATTTGATTTATTTAGCCTTGATGTATAAAATATGGGCCATTGGATTGTAATCATGATGTTGGTGATATTTTAAATAATATATTAATAATAAATAAATTAGATATTTTAATAATATTTTAATGAAAAAATGGTATTATAAAAGGGAGGAAGGATGAAGAATTTTCTTCATCCTTGTCTCCCCAAAATGAATGACATATGGAGGGAAAAAACATTTTCTTCATTTACAATTTGGTCCTTGATTATTCAATTTCACTATTTCACCCCAAAATCATGAGAATTTCTATGAGCATCAAAAAGGAAAATAAAAGTAAAGATCTTAGAGAGTATGTTCATCAATTTAGAAGCAAGAAACCAGTAGATGGGAGTGAAGAAAAATAGATGGAAAGAGAAGCAAAAGAGAAGAATTTCTTGTCAAAAGAGGTAATTTTTCAAATTAACCTTACTTGTATTTCAATTCGTTGAGTTAAATATATTGTGAGTGGAAAGTATAATACGTGTATTTTAATTTATACATTAGAGATAGAAAGTATTGATGAAGTATGACATGAAGAGGCGCCAAATTTTCAAGCGAGTGAGTGAATATGATTTATAATTATGACAAGTATTAAGGTAAAGAAATTAATATGTTATCAACGTATAAATATAAGTGATTAATTTCGACATTAACTAAAAGCATGGTGTGATTAGATGAAAGTTAGTGCAAAAGAACCACAAGAAAGAAAATGTTTCTATTGAAACAGTTTTTGGACAGAACAAGTAACTACGATACAAATTGCATAAAAAATGAGAAAATCATATAAAATGCATCTATTTTAGAAGAAATCATCCCTAACAACGTAGAAAAACCCGATATAAATGGAAATTCATACTATAACATACAAAGAGAAGTGGAACACATATTTGCATAAATGAACGTAATTAAATTAATTTCTAGGATTTAGGATTAGCATGTCCTTCTCTAGTATATCCATATATAAATATTCTTTTAAATACATACGAAAAACATAAATTGAAAATACCATAAACAAATTTCGTTCAACATTTAATTACTTTATATCATTTCTCTAACTATAGTATCAGGTGAAGCGTCTTCGACAAAAAATTATCTCTAACGACAAACCCATTAACCCACGAACAAATAGAGACCCATTGAATCGAAAAACCAATTGAAGCACAGTAGAAATATAAATGAAAATCCATATGAGCATAAAAAATGCAATTAAATATTCCTCTAAATACATACAAAAAAAAAACATAAATTGAAAATACTCATATCAAATTGTCAAGAAACAAGTTTCATTCAACATTTAATTAACACATATCATTTCTCTAATTATAGCACAAAGTGAAATCATCTTTAACAACATGATTATTTGAACTGAACTGTATCAATGTATCAATTCAAGTACAGACCAATTGAATTGATTTTTTATGATTTTTTTAAGTATTTATTTTATCGAACCAGTGATATGATCGATTTAACTACTAATCCGATTCTAAAAGCATTGCTTCACAACATAAAAACCAATAATATATTTGAAAATTCAAATTCCACAGTAAAAATATAAATGCAAATCCATATGAGCATAAAAGAAATGCAAAGAAAATTTACCTCTCGGGGCATCTCATTGTTGATCATTACTATTAAGAGGGAAAAGGCTCTCAACATGCAAGTCCATATCAAATCATGAAAAATAATACTATTGAACACAAGTTCGATTTTTGGATTTTCAATTAAAGATGATATAAAAACATGAAACGTGTTATTATAATAATATTAATTATAAGTTAAAAGAAGAGATATTTCTTTAATTTCATAATTGAGTTAGTGACTCAATTAAGAGTGACACCAATTCAATAAAATGTTTAAATAAATCAATTTATGTATTAATTATAAATAATTACACTAGAATTATATAACTTTAATTATTCATGTGCTTTCAATACACATCTAAACAATAGGATTAAGAGGGACCAATAGGGGTCTCAACCAATCTTTCCACTTTAAAACACCATAGAAATCCTCCAATCATAATATATTCAACCCTTTTGCTTATTAGATATTATATCACACAACTCAAGTGAAAACAATATACAAATTATCCAAATTCCAAATAACTTCAATTAGGGATAAATATCAAAATTATACATGAATTTTGATTCAATATGCAATTTGATATATGAACTTTAATTTGGTGCATTTATACGCATGAAACTTTGATTATAGTTCAAATATATAAATGAAACTTCAATTTTGATTCAGTCAAGCACAATTAAAGAAAGAAAGACATCAATTTATTTTTATATGGGATCAATATAAATATTTTTGTGTGCAATATATAAACATAAAATGATTCAATATCAACAATTGCGTTAATAATTTGTAAGAATTGGATCAAATAAAAAATTACACAAAATCAAAATTTATGTATATAATTTCACATTGAACCAAAATTCATATATAATTTTGATATTTATTCCTTTCAATTATCAATGAACTAATTATATTCATTGAATTCAATATATATATATATATATATATCTACTTAGATAAAACCAGAGGATGCTGTTAGAAGAATGTCATGTTTATTTAATTATCAAATCAAACCAATTTTGGAATTATTTACAATTATATCCAAATATAAATATAATGATACCATCCTCCAATACATAAAAATATAAATCGAAAATATTTATATCCGATACTCGTAAAGTAATTAAGTAAAGTTCCTCGGACAAAAAATCATCCCTAATAACATAAAAGAACCCAATATAAATTGAAATTCGTATTGCAACATACAAAAAGAAATACAACACATATTTGCATAAATGAATGCAATTAAATTAATTTCTAGTGTATTGATTCGAAGAGAAACACTAAACCGATTGGCTCACAAATAAATTAAGATCAATTGATTAAAAAAAACCAATTAAATTAATTTTTTATTTTATTAAATTGATGGTCTGACTAGTTCGATTATTAACCCGGGTCTAAAAACATTACCTAATAACGCAAAAACCAATAATATATTATCAAATCAAACCAAACCAATTCTTCCACTAATAGGAATTAATTACAATCATATCCAAATATAAATATAATGATACCAATCTCTAATACATAAAAATATAAATTGAAAATGCTTGTATCTGATACTGGTAAAGTAATTGAGAAACAAACTTTGTTTAACATTTAATTACCTCATATCCTTTCTCTAATTATAGCGCCAAGTGAAGTATCTTGGACAAAAAATCATCCCTAACAACATAGAAAAACCCAATATAAATTAAAATTCATATTGCAGCATACAAAGAGAAATGCGACACATATTTGCATAAATGAAAGCAATTAAATTAATTTAAGGGTATTGATTCAAGGAGAGACACTAGATCGATTGACTCACAAACACATACAGATGAATTGAATCGAGAAACCAGCTAAATCGATTTTTTATGATTTTTTTAACTACTTGTTTTATTGAATCGATAGTACGACCGATTTAACTGATAACTCATTCCGAAAACATTGCCTAATAAAGTAAAAACCGATAATATATTTGAAAATTCAAATTTCTCCTTACGAATATAAATGCAAATCCAGTTAAATAAAGAAATTTTACCTCTGGGGGCATCTCATTGTTGATCATTAGAGCATTACTATTAAGAGGGACAAGGCTATCAACATACAAGTCCACATCAAATGATGCTGGAAGGCCTCTAATCTCAACTTTCTCAACCCTTTGGCTTCCCAGATCATACCACACAAAATTGTCGCTCCTGCTGCCCCAATTACACCACTTGTATGCAATGAAGAGTAAAACTTTGTCACCATTTTTTGAAAAAGCCAAAGGTACTGCAAATGGAGAATCTGGAATAAATTCGGGTTCGTAGCATGATATCAATTTAATCCAAGATTCTTTAACCCCATATTCCTTCATTATCCATACATCAACATTACTGAAATCCCTAAAAGTTGCAGTCAAACAAATGTCACCCCCCATGGCTTTTATGTCAATAAAAAAAGCCTCATCTAAACAACAATCCGGCAATTCAAGGAAACGGAATTCCTCGCTCCCCAGATCAAAACCAACAAGCTCTTTATTACGCGATTCAGGAGTTCTAAAAACCATCCAATGTAAAGCGTTGTTAGCCAAAAACCCAAATTCTCGACTGAACTTAAGATAAAAGCAGACATCCTTAATCCTTCTCCAACAATTGCTCCTCAAGCTGTAAACCTTAGCTTCAGAATGAAAATATTCATCATCGAGCCCACATGATTGGACCATTCGAACCAATTTGTAGTCATCAGAAATGGGATCGTACCCAAATCCATAGTAAGTTGAACGGGCTATGTAAATCGATGGAGATGAACACTGTGAAACGTAAAACCAAATCCCTGGACTTGGAGATGCGAACTCTATTTCATTGGAAGTTAATACCTGGGATTCTCTCGTTGAAGGGTTCCATAGAAATATGCTATCGTTGTGGTTTACTAGAGCCAGTAAACCATTGCAAGAACCCAATATTTGAATGGTTTTTTTTGGTTCACCGAATGGGTGGTTGAGGATATGGGTTGTTTCAAGTGAGTCGCAGTTGACGGAGAAGAAGTGGTACTCCCGGTGACGGAGGATAAGAGAGTGATTGGTATTGGTTTTGAGGGAATGGGAGAGGTGGAGCTTGATGAAATATGGGTCCTCGATCGAAGAGCACCATGGCTTTGAAACGCATTTGAAGCGTAGAAGATCCTTTACACTTAATCGACCTAGTATATCAATGGTTATTTCATGTGGGATTGTCACCATTGTTAGGGTTTTTGGATGAGTAAGTGTAAGCAAAGAGAAAAGGTTTTTTTGAACTATAAAAGCAAGGCGTGAAAAACAATGTTTTAAAAAACTGTGTTTTAGAATTATGGTTAAATTACATTTAATGTCACTAAATTATTGATATATTTATGCTTTGGTAACTCAATTTTACAAAGTTACTAAATGATCATTTAATTATTAGAAAGTTTTTATGTAAGTCACAAGACTATTCTTTGTTTCTTAAGTCTAGCTAGTAAGCTCCAAGCGACAATTTAATAATCGATACAATAGATTAGTACACCCTCTATGATTAGAATAACATATTTTAAATCCAAGGTAATCTGACAATCAATGTCAAAGGCCGAATAAGAAAGCTTTTTGGATTTTATTTCACAATTTTGTGACATTCAAAATTGTGTTATGAAAGAAAATGAATTGTAGAAGAGACAAGGAAAAAGATCTTTTGATTGGTGTAAGTTATGCAAATAGAGAAGGTCATACAACAATGATTTTATCATCCTAGGGATTTAAATGAAAATTTTTGAATAATTTAATGACCATTTTTTTAACTTCTTCAAGTTTGGTGACTAAAACGCAAACTTACCTTTAGTTTAGTGACCTCGAGTGTAGTTTAGCCTTTTTTTTTTATAAAAAAAATCATATTATAAAAGTATAAAACGGGTTTTACCAAAAGCCTTAAATATTAAAGTCTAACTTCGACCTATATTTCAAGAGAGGTTATTTTTTTGCTCAAGCTATCTTTTGGACCTCATACTTTTGTTTAAATCCTCTTATATATCGAAGAAAGACATTCACAACTTGTTTGACTAAAAAAACTAATATTTAATTTGCATGTCTATTGGTTACCAATATAACTGATATCTCAGTAAAAAAAAAAAAACATGTTCTAGATCTTTTGCATAAGATCAAATTGAATGATGCCACAGTGTTACCAACTCCGGTGGTTACTACACCGCTTTTAACGAGTTTTTATGGAGATTCGTTTCTTGACATCACTCTTTATCGACAAACACTGGGTACTTTCCAACACATTTGCTTAACACGCCCTGATATTGCCTATAGTGTTAATAAGGTCAGTCACTACATGCAATGTCCACTTGACAAGCATTGGAAGGCCGTAAAACAGATTGTTCGTTATCTCAAAGATACCCTACATCAAGGGCTTGTCTTTCGATCTTGTCCTTCCTTACACATCACAGTTTACTCTGACTCAGATTGGGGAAGCAACACTGATGATCGTCGTTCAACAGTTGGGTATTTTGTGTTTCTTTCAGCAATATGGGTTGGATTATGAAGAAAAGTTTAGCCCGGTGGCAAAAATCACAATTGTTCGAGTCTTACTAGCATTGGCCAGTGGAAAGTCTTGGAAGTTGTGGCAGATGGATATCAAGAATGCTTTCTTACACGGAGAACTTGACAAGGACATCTACATAGAGCAACCAAGAGGTTTCGATAACAAGATCCATCTCAAGTATGTGTACAAATTGAAGAAGGCGCTCTATGGCTTGAAGCAGGATCCAAGAGCACGATACGAGAAGATCGGCGAGTTCTTAATACAAAGTGGTTTTTGCAGTTGCTCATTTAGATTCTAGTTTATTTTTGAAAGCAAATCAAGGAAAACTAGTCATAGTGTTAGTATATGTGGATGACTTAATCGTCACGGGAGATTATTGCGAGGAAATCCAACGAACAAAGGAAAATTCTTTTTAACACCCAAGCCTAATCCAATTCGCCAGATTCGGATCTTGAGTGTTACTACACGAATACAGATATAACTTAAACTAATTGTTACAATTTGCGAATAAATACATTTACAAGATCTATTAAAATACATACACATAAAGAAAAAATATACACAAGAACAATAGATAAAGAAAGTTAATTACAAAAGATTTTCAAAATGAATCCTAGCTTATTACAATTATCATCAGTCAAGACTTCTAGGAAATACTACTGACTTAACACCATCACACTTGTTATGTATGCTTAATTGTTCGATATGTCATTTTACTGGCGCAGTCCTGACATGGTCCCTCCTGGCAAAATCTCTCAGTCTTTTTCCTGAAACGTAAACACACATAGATAAGCTCATAAGAACTTAGTGAGAAAACATCATTGACCTTAATGATACTTATATAATGTAATTGATGCTTCATGATGACGATCTTGTTATTCTTAGACATATACTTCGCTTTTTGGTGAATACTTCCTAAAATTATGTTCCTTTCATACACCCTGGTTACCATACTTTATCCTGAGTTCAATTATAATTTCTCTCTATGACTTCGATTCTTCATTCATGTCCGTCAGTCTTAACATTCATATAATCATACCAGTTTCCATTTTGTAAACCAATGCAACCAGAATATTATTTCACACTCAAACTTATCCCAGAACCATTGTACAATCACCATCCATAAACAAGCACATGCACAACTGGCGAATACCTACTTCAAACGTTTAAAACAACTTTCAATGCCAATTCATTTCTTTTCTGTATTCCTTCATTTTACCATCTTCAGTCTACACTTAACCATACAAAGTTCTTACCTTGTAACTGATAAAACACTTTATGCCTTACTGAATTTTATAATCACACTTAATAGTCATATTGCTTCATACATAATTTGCCACACGGGAAGTCCTTTAGAATACACCATAGATGACATTTTCATGATATGCCACACAGACAGTACATTCATAATACGCCCCATAGGTAATTCATTCAAGGATCCAGAGTATGCCATAGAAACACGCCAGTCAGAGTTCGCCACAAAGGTTGTTTTCTCAGAGTTTGCCACAAAGACAGTCCTTTAGAAGTTTGTCATAAAGGTAGTTCTTTGCTGTCGTGTTTGCGCTATGGATTTGCCTAAACTCACTTACGTGAGGTTTGCCCATCGTCACTTGGGACACATAGAAAACCCCATTAGGTAATAATCATCCTTTTTCCTTTTTAGAGGGTGTCATGGCCATGGACTTTCTTTTTAGAGTTCGTGTTTATTGTCCCGATGGACCCATCATTTCTCACTGTGGTGACCAGACACAGACTCACTTTACATACTTTTCATGTATTGACACAATCCAAGCTCAACACTTTAATTCACTAGCATAAACCCAAGTGAAAACTCATCTCATCACATACACTCCAGACATTCATATACAACTATATTTCAACATCAAAATATTCATACATTATTCTTCACATACTTGAAATTATCAGATTTCATACTAATTATACATACTATCCTCAACCAACATTCATACAATCGCATATTCATCATACTATACTTTTTCGGTTTCTATTTCATAGTTCGATCAATTTCTACAGACACATCTCGATATGAACAGTATACATGCAAGAGTCAGTGAAGAACTCACCTGATATTCACATCAGCAGCTTTGCTCCAGATCCAACATCTGGCCTGCAATCAGCAACAATCACTGCTTAAAAAGCATAGAAACACTATTACAGACCCAATCACATGCATTCTACCATCATCATAAGCACTAACAAACCCCATGCAAAGCATTTTCCTTTAATCTTACTATTCAACCATAGTTAACAGACTTACTCTTTCAGAATACCACATGCATAATTGTAATACTTAACCAGGATATGAAATAATCTTCTGCTTAAGATATGATCCTTAGTTCCAGCTTGATGATAGATATCTATAATTAATCTTCCAAAGAAAACCAACAACAATGTTTTAATGTAAGAAAAAAGAACTCGTTTTTTCTCAAGCCCATATAAAATATATATAAGACCCATGTCCTCAAAGTGGAACTTGACATGTGTCACATACCTTCAGAATTGTCTTAAATAAAGTTCTACAGTTTCTAAGAAAAAAATAAATGAAAATCCAATATGATCAATATTTGGTTCCTTTAACCAATTGGTCCTTAACTACAATACATACATTGCAACTAGCACAGTAACTTCGACAGCATGGTGCACTACACCTCTGGCTTGAACAGTGGCATATCTAGGGGATTGGCAGGGTCCGACCCCCATAAAATAGAAAATTGTTCATTTAGGCTCTTTAAAAATTTTAAAATTTTAAATTAAAAAGGGTAAAAATACACTTTAGCCCCCCTAAAAAATGATAAAATTCAATTTAATCCTTTAAAAATTACAAAAATATAAATTATTAAAAATCAAAATTTAATTTCGAGCCACCTAAAAAATTTCTAACTTCGCCCCTGGGCGTGAACTCGTTTCATAAATAGCTTTTCACTTTACTAACATCCTATTCCAACTAACATATAAATCTGACATTGAACCACCAATAACTTACACATATAATGGAATACGCCCATCCTGTACACATAAAGAAATACTCAGGCGGATACTACCTCACCAAACAAATTGTTTTAAGGCTTTGCGCCATAACCTTGCAACCGCAAAAACTGAGGTGTTACAATCTTTTTGTCAGATTTCATATGAAAGAACTAGAAGAACTCAAACACTTTCTTGGACTTGAAGTAGAATGCACAAAGGAAGGATTATTTTTGAGCCAACAGAAATATGCAAAGGATCTTCTACAGAGGTATGGGATGCTTGGCTACAAGCCTATCTCCACTCCCATGGATCCCAACATAAAATTACGAGCAGATGAAGGAAAACATTTAAAAGATGTAACCATGTATCGACAATTGATCAAAAGTTTTACCTCTCTCACTCTAAATTGACTAGACATAACTTATACAGTTGGAGTGGCTAGTCGGTGCATAAGCAATCCTAAGAAGCTTCATCTCGATGCAGTACGGCATATCCTGAGGTAAGTTAAAACCACAATTAATTTTGGAATTTTATACAAGGAATATTCTAAAAAATATCCTGAGGAATATTCCCTCGGTTAAGCATTTTATACAATTAATTAAAAATATTTTATACAAGGAATTTTATACAAGCTTCATCTCGATGCAGTACGGCATATCCTGAGGGGGAATTTTGTAATTGTTCTCGGTTAAGCATTAGATTTTTAAGCACTTAGTGCACTTGGGTAAGCTTTTATGTATTGTCGACTCTACCGCCTAAATGATATATAGTTGGCTCTGCCGCTTGAGTATTATAATGCACTAAGAAGTTAGAAAATAAAAGGTTAATCAACTTTAGAGAGTTGGTTTAACATTAGATATAAGTCATAGGTCCTTTGTAGTAGGGGGCTTACCGAGTTCTCAACAACGAAGTTTGATGAAATATGGATCAGCGATTAAAGAGCACTAAAGCATTTAAATGCACTTAAAGCGTAGAAGATCTTTTATACTTAAACCATATATAATATCAATGGTCAGTTCATGCGAGACGGTCATCACTGTTAGGGTTTTTGGATGGCCGCAAAGAAGAAAAGGTTTTTTAAAGTATAAGAGTTAGGGCTTAGGAGTAGAGAAAAGCATGGCGCAAAAAACAATATTTTTAAAGGTAAGTTTCTTTTTTTTTTATTTATTTAATTATTACATTTTTTAAAATTCTAAAATTATGGGTAAACTATATTCAATGCCACTAAACTATTGGAAAGATTATGTTTTGGCAACTCAACTTCAAAAAGTTACAAAATGATTATTGAATTATTATTATAAAGTTTTTATTTAAGTCATTAGATTGTTCTTTTTTTCTTAACCATGGTTAGCGAGCTCCAAATGACAATTTAATGGTCGATATAGTGGATTAGTACCCCTCGATGATTAGAAGAACATACTTTAGATCCAAATCAAATTGACGGTCAGTGTCGAAGATCAAAGAAGAAATCGGTTTGGCTGTTGGATCGCAAATATGTGTCATGAAATAAAATGAACTGGAGAAGAGACAGAGCATGAGAGCTTTTGATTGGTGCAAGTTAAGCGAATAGAGAAGGTCATACAATAATGATTTTAACATTAAGTGATAACAAACTTATATTCTAATACTATTGAACACGTGTTCAATTTTTAGATTTTTAATTATAACACCAAATATAAATATAATGATACCATCCTCCAATACATAAAAATAATGATCCATACTTGTAAAGTAATCGAGAAACAAACTTCGTTTGACATTTAATTACCTCATATCATTTCTCTAATTATAACATCAAGTGAAGCTTCTTTGACGAATACACTTTTTTTTTTTTTATGTAAAAGTATGTTTTTTGGGAACTGCCATTCAAAAAGAATTTTATTCAATACTATAGTTTGATGTCAGGCATCTATTTTTAAAACAAAATGATCGGTCTTTTGATGTCATTATTTATCTATTCTTATAAATTTTTTAAATTATAATTATATATATACCATGATATAAATTGTATAAAAAAAAATAGATATGGGAAAATCATATAGAATACTTTTATTCTAGAAGAAATCATCCCCAACAACATAGAAAAGGCCAATATAAATGGAAATTCATATTGCAACATACAAAGAGAAATGCAATACATATTTGCATAAATGAGTGCAATTAAATTATCCAAATATAAATACAGTGATGCGGTCCTCTAAATCATACAAAAAACATAAATTGAAAATGCCCATTTCAGATGTTCCTGAAACAAATACGTTACTTCATATCATTTCTCACAATCAACGTACCGATATTCAAGGAGAAACATTAGACTGATTGACTCACAAACAAATTAAGACTAATTGAATCGAAAAATCAATTAAATCAATTTTTTATAATTTTTTTAATCATTTATTTTATTGAATCGTAACCGTTTCGACTACTAACCCGATTATGAAAATATTGCCTAATAACGTAAAAACCAATAACAGATTTCAAAATTCAAATATAAATGCAAATCCATATGAGCATAAAAAAATGCAATTAAATAAAGTAAATTGACCTATGGGGGCATCTCATTGTTGAGCATTACTATTAAGAGGGACAAGGCTGTCAACATACAATTCCACGTCAAATGAAGTTGGAAGATATCTAATCCCAACATTCTCAACCCTTTGGCTTCCCAAATCATACCACACAAACTTACCGTCCCTTTTGAGCAAATTACACCACTTGTATGCAATGTGGAATAAAACTTTGTTGCCATTTTTTGAAAAAGCCACAGGAACTGCAACTGGAGAACCTGAAATATTGTGGGGTTCGTTCCCTGATATCGATTTAATCCAAGATTGTTTAACCCCATATTCCTTCATTACCCATACATCAACCACAACATTATTGATTTCCTCATAAGTTGCAGTCAAACAAAGGTCACCCCCCATGGCTTTTATGCCAAACCAAAAAAGCTTATCTAAACAAAAATCCGGCAATTCAACGAAACGGAATTCCTCGCTCCCGAGATCGAAACCAACAAGGTTTCTATTATCCGACTGGGGAGTTTTAAAAACCATCCAATGTAAAGCGTTGTTAGCCAAAAACCCAAATTCTCGATTGAACTTAAGATAAAAGCAGACATCCTTGATCCTTCTCCAACAATTGCTCCTCAAGCTGTAAACCTTAGCTTCAGAATGAAAATATTCATCATTGTTTCCATGTGATTGGACCATTGATCGAACCAATTTGTAGTCATCAGAAATAGGTTCGTACCCAAATCCATAATAAGTTGAAGGGGCAGAGCTAATCGATGTAGATGAAAAGTCTATTTCAGTGGAAGGTAATACCTGGGATTTTCTTGTTGAAGGGTTCCATAGAACTATTCTATCCTTGTCGTCTATTAGAGCCAGTAAACCATTGCAAGAACCCAATATTTTAATGGGACTATTGGTGAGTGGGGGGCTGATTACTTTAGTTGTTTTGAGTGAGTCGTAGTTGACGTAGAGGAAGTCGTACTCCCAGCGACAGAGAAGAAGGGAGTGATTGGTATTGGTTTTGAGGGAATGGGAGAGGTGGAGTTTGATGAAATATGGATCATCAATCGAAAAGCACCAGAGCTTTGAAACACACTTGAAGCGTAGAAGGTCTTTTACACTTAAACCACTTAGTATTTCAATGGTCAAATCATGCGAGAGGGTCGCCATTGTTAGGGTTTTTGGATGGGTTAGTGTAAGCAAAGAAGAAAAGCTTTTTTAAAAGTATAGGAGTTGGGATTTAGGAGTAGAGAAAAACATGGGGCGAAAAACAATGTTTTTAAAGGTTAGTTTCATTTTTATTTAAAAAATGTGTTTTAAAGTTATGGGTAAATTGCATACAATGTCATTAAGTTATTGGAACGTTCACGTTTTGGTAAGTTAACTTCCAATAATGATCATTGAAGTATTACAAAGTTTTTATTTAAATCATTAGGCTGTTCTTTTTTCTTAAGTCTAGCTAATAAGCTTCAAGCGACAATTCAATGATAGATACGGTGGATTAGTACCCCTTGATGATTAAATGAATGTACTTTAGATCCAAGTCAATCTAACGTCAGTGTCGAAGATCAAAGAAGAACACTATTTTGATTTTAATTCATAAATTTGTAACATTCACAATTGTGTCATGAAATAAAAGGAATTGTAAAAGAGACAAAGAATGATAGCTTTTGATTTGTGTAAGTTATGCGAACAAAGAAGACTATACAATAATAATTTTATCATCTTAGAGACTTAAATGAAAACTTTCGATTAGTTCAATGGCCATTTTGTAATTTTTTTGAAGTTAAGTGACTAAACGTAAAATTACCTATAATTTAGTGACCTCAAATGTAATTTACCCTATTTTTTTAAAAAAAATCGAATTGTAAACAGGTTCAACCAAACTCGAGCCTTGAATGTTAAAGTTTAAATTTGACCCATATTTCAAGTGAAGTTATTTTTTGATAGAGCCAATTTTCTAGCCTCATACTTTTATCTGAATCCTCTTATATAACCTGTTTGACTAAAAAAACTCAAATTTAATTTGATAATTATCAAGTCAATCTTGAACTTCAGCAATTCTGTTTAAGTCAAATTCAATGATCATCTTAATCAATTCAAATGCTCACGAGCCTAACCGAACTTTTCATTTCAATATATTTTTATGTCATGAAAAAAAAAACATGTATTTTAATATTATTGAACACGTGTTTGATTTTTTGAGTTTTTAATTAAATGTAAACACATGAAACGTGCTATTATTATAATATTAATTATAAGTTAAAAGAAGAGATATTTCTTTAACTTCATAATTAGTGATTCGATTAAGAGTTACATCAACTCAGTAAAATGCTTAAACAAATCAATTTATATATTTATCGTAAATAAACAAATCAATTTGTTATAAAAATAAAAATGATGATTTAACCTTGTTTTTAATTGGTACAATAATAAATTTAGTCATCGACACTTACACACTTTATCAATTTGGTCCTAGCTCTAAATAATTTAATAAAATTAGCTCTCCATATTTACAAATTCTATAAATTTGATCCACATACAAATTCAACTCACCATTAACATATATATAATATTGCATTCATAGATAGATCAACAAATATTGACACCTTTACTATTAATCACCAATTATTAGTGCATTTCTATTTTGGTCATTCAACTATATAAACTTTAAATTCCGCAACTAACATTATCAAAAATGTTTTTTTATATTTGAAAATTTTTGTGAAAACTTGTGTTTGGAATTTATAATTTTATTTATATAATTATTTTATTCTCATAATTTGTATGATTAATGAAATCCAAAATCATATTTTCTATATATAAAATTGATTTAAAGTTTGAACCAAATTATATTCAACTTGTTTAGTCCGACTGGTTCATACAATTATGTTCATGAGATGGTAATTAATTAATTTCAGCACAGTTGGACCAATAAAATGAAGCATCTAATCTCCGCTTAGAAAAAATCTCAAATTGGTATTACATTTAAGATTGCCACCTATATCATAATCATAAATCTTTTTTTATTTATAAATTATAAATAGAAATAAGAACAATTACAAACTAATAATAAATATAATGATATCATCCTTCAATACATAAAAACATAAATTGAATTGGTGTTGATAGGACTGCATAAACCCTAAATTGCTACTGACAGGGTTGTTTAAATTGGTGCTAACCGGCCAGTTGGACAGTTAATGACACCAAGCAAGTCAACATTTGCCATGTCACTTTGCCATTACGTTTGTAACGAAAAACGGCAAAAATGATTGTTTTGTCATTTTTTTAAAGTTGAGTGACTGAAATGAAACCAATGTGATTGTTTTGTCAACTACCCCAAAGTTGAGTGACTGTTGGTGTAATTTACCCATTAAAGTATAAGAGTTAAGGCTTAGGACTATTAGAAAGAGAGTTTTGTATTAGTACCAGCTATGCGAATAGAGAAGGCCATACAATAATTTTAAATCAAATTTGATTTAATAATTATCAAGTCGAGTTTAAATTAAGTAGTTCCATTCCAATCAAATTCAAACATTCTAATCAATTCCAAAGTTGGCAAGCCATCAAACTATTTATTTAAATATATTTTTATATCATAAAATTATATTTTCACTTAAGTAGCTACCAATTATATAAACTTTAAATTCCATAATTAATATTATCAAAAATGTTGTTTTGAGTCACTATTACGTTAATAATGTTGTTTCATAACCAACTTAATTAATTTTTATACTTTTCATTTATATATTTATGTTTTATTCTACTAATTTGTATGATTAATGAAATAAAAAATCGTATTTTCTATATATAAAACTAATTTAAAGTTAGAAGCAAATTATATCGATCTCATGTTTAGTTCAATTAATTCATACAATTATGTTCAAGAGATAGATATAATTTGTTTCTAACTTTAAATCATAACAAGAAGACATAGTATTTGTGTTGTTTAATATATACTAGATTTTATGGCACGCATGATATGGGCAAAAGAAAATATTTTCTGTTCAATATTAATTTATTTAATAATGAATATAGAAGTGATAACAAACTTGTATTTTAATACTATTGAACACGTGTTTAATTTTTGGATTTTTAATTATAACATCAAATATAAATATAATGATATCATCCTACAATACATAAACCACGCAGTATTTCAATATATAATGATAACAAACTTGTATTTTAATACTATTGAATACGTGTTCAATAAAAGATCTTTTACTCTTAAAGTACGTAGTATTTCAATGATCATATCATGAGAGGGGTTGCCATTGTTAGGGTTTTTTTGATGGTTAAGATTAGAAGAAAAGGTTTTTTTTTTTAAAGTAAAAAAGCAAAAACAATGTTTTTAAAGGAAAGTTTATTTTCTATTTTTTTTTTAAATGTGTTTTAAAGTTATGGGTAAACATTCATTGTCAAATTTAATTTGGTAGTTATCAAATTAAGCTTGAGCTTGAGTAATTCCGTTCAAGTTGAACACAAGTTCGGTTTTTGGATTTTTAATTAAAGATGATGTAAAAACATGAAAAGTGTTATTATAATAATATTAATTATAAGTTTAAAGAAGAGATATTTCTTAAATTACATAACTGAATTAGAGACTCGATTAAGAGTGACACCAACTCAATAAAATGTTTAAATAAATCAATTTATGTATTAATTATAAATAATTACAATAGAGTTATATAACTTCAATTATTTATGTGCTTTCGACACATATCCAGACATAAATATAATTAAAAATATATATTCATATATGATATTCAGAATATAATTGAAAAACAAGAAATGATGCCTAAGATTAATAGGGACGAATGAAAGCAATATACAAATTATCCAAATTCCAAACAATTTCAATTAGGGATAAATATTAACATCATACACAAACTTTAATTGAAATCAAACCAAACCAATTCTTCCATTAATTACAACCATATCCAAATATAAATATAATGATACTAGTCTCCAATACATAAAAATATAAATTGAAAATAATTGTATCTGATACTCGTAAATTAATCGAGAAATAAGCTTCGTTTAACATTTAATTTATCTCATATCCTTTCTCAGTGAATCTTCTTGGACGAATATACTTTTTTGATGTAGAAGTAGGTTTTTCTAAAACTGCCATTCAAAAAAAAAAAAAATCAGTGCTATAGTTGGATGTTAAAGACATCTAATTTCAAAACAAAATTATTGATTTTTTTTATGTCATTACTTATCTATTCCTATAAATTTTCTAAATTATAATTATATATATACTATGATACAAATTGCATAAAAAATAATAGAAATGAGAAAATCATATAAAAATGTTTCTATTTTAGAAGAAATCATTCCTAACAACATAGAAAAACCCAATATAAATGGAAATTCATATTGCAACATATAAAGAGAAATGCACATAAAAGAATGCAATTAAATTAATTTCTAGGGTTTAGGATTAGCACCGGCTTCTCTAGCACATCCAAATATCAATATAGTGATGTGGTCCTCTAAATACATGCAAAAAACATAAATTGAAAATACTCTTATCAGTTAATCACGTGAAAATACTCGTATAATTTCTTTAACAATATGTTTGTTTGAACCGAACCAAACCAAGATATCTATTCAAGGAGAGACATTAGATCGATTGACTCACAAAAAAATACAAACCAATTAAATCCAAAAACTAATTTAACCGATTTTTATGATCTCTTTTAATTATTTATTTTATCGAATCGATGGTATGACCAGTTAGACTACTAACTCGATTCTGAGAACATTGCCAATAAAAATTGCACCATAGAAATATAATGCAAATCAATATGAGCAACAACAAAAATGCAATTAAATATAATTAAAAATATATAGACATATATGATACTCACAAAATAATTGAAAACCTTTCCACTTCAAAACACCATAGAAAACCTCCGATCATAACATATTCAACCCTTTTGCTTATTAGATATCATACCACACAACTCAAATGAAAACAATTATACAAATTATCCGAATTCCAAACAATTTCAATTAGGAATAAACATCAAAATAATACATAAACTTTGATTCAAATCAAACCAAATCAATTCTTCCATTAATTGGAATTGATGACACGACTGGTTCGACTATTAATCCGGTTCTAAAGACATTATCTAATAACATAAAAACCAATAATATATTATCAAATCAAACTAAACCAATTCTTCCATTAACTGGAATTAATTACAACTACATCCAAATATAAATATAAATATAATGATACGAGTCTCCAATATATAAAAATATAAATTGAAAATACTTGTATTTAAAGTAATCTAGAAACAAACTTTGTTTAGCATTTAATTAACTCATATACTTTCTCTAATTATAACACCAAGCGAAACTTCTTGGACAAAAAATCATCCCTAACAACATAGAAAAACCCAATATCAATGGAAATTCATATAGCAACATACAAAGAGAAATGCAACACATATTTGCATAAATGAAAGAAATTAAATTAATTTTTAAGATATCGATTCAAGAAGAGACACTAAACCAATTGACTCACAAATAAATACAGACCAATTGAATCGAAAAAGCAGTTAAGCATTATCTAATAACATAAAAACCAATAATATATTTAGAAATTCAAATTGCAGCATACAAATATAAGTGCAAATCCATGAGCATAAAAAAAATGCAGTTAAATAAACAAAATTTACCTCTGGGGGCATCTCACTGTTGAGCATTACTATTAAGAGGGACAAGGCTGTCAACATACCAGTTCACTTCAAATGAAGTTGGAATACCTCTAATCACAACATTCTTAACCTCTTGGCTTCTCAAATCATACCACACAAAACTGTCGAGCTTTCTGCCCCCATTGAACCACTTGTATCCAATGTAGAATAAAACTTCGTCACCATCTTTTGAAAAAGCCAAAGGTAATGCAACTGTAGAAGTACATGGCGTAAAGTGGGGTTCCTTCCATGATATCAATTTAAACCAAGATTGTTTAACCCCATATTCCTTCATTACCCATACATCAACCACAACATTATTGGTTTCCCTATAAGCTGAAGTCAAACAAATGTCACCCCCAATGGCTTTTATGTGAAACCATAAAACCTTATCTAAACAACAATCCGGCAATTCAAGGAAACGGAATTCCTCGCTCCCCAGATCAAAACCAACAAGCTCTTTATTACGCGATTGGAGAGTTTTAAAAACCATCCAATGTAAAGCGTTGTTAGCCAAAAACCCAAATTCTCGACTGAACTTATGATAAAAGCAGACATCCTTAATCCTTCTCCAACAGTTGCTCCTCAAGCTGTAAACCTTAGCTTCCGAATGAAAACATTCGTCATTGTTTCCATGTGATTGGACCATTCGAACCAATTTGTAGTCATCAGAAATGGGATCGTACCCAAATCCATAATAAGTTGAAGATGGAGATGAGAACCCTATTTCATTGAAAGGTAATACCTGGGATTTTCTCGTTGAAGGGTTCCATAGAAATATTCTATCCTTGTCGTCTACTAGAGCCAGCAAACCATTGCAAGAACCCAATATTTGAAGGGTTTTTCTTTTTTCACCGAATGGGTGGTTGAGTCTTTGGGTAGTTTCGAATAGGTCGTAGTCGACGGAGAAGAAGTAGTCCTCCCAGTGACTGAGAATAAGAGAGTGATTGGTATTGGTTTTGAGCGAATGGGAGAGGTGGTGTTTGATGAAATACGGGCTGTCGATGGAAGAGCACCATGGCTTTGAAACGCTCCTGAAGCTTAGAAGATCTTTTACACTTAATTCGACATAGTATATCACTGGTCATTTCATGTGGGAGTCTGGCCATTGTTAGGGTTTTCAGATGGCTAAGAGTAAGCAAAGAAGAAAATGTTTTTTTAAAATATAAGAGAAAAGCAGGGCGTGAAAAATAATGTTTTTAAAGTTAAGTTTCTTTTTTATTTAATTATTACATTTTCATTTTTTTTAAATTGTTTTAAAATTATGGTTAAATTACATTTAATGTCACTAAACTATTGGAAATTTTATACTTTGGTAACTCAATTTTAAAAAGTTACTAAATGACCTCAAGTGTAATTTAGCCTATTTTTTTAAAAAAAATCATATTATAAAATTAGAAAACTGATTTTGCCAACAGCTTTGAATATTAAAGTCTAAGTTTGACCCATATTTCAAGAGAGGTTATCTTTTTTGCTGAAGCCTATCTTTTAGACCTCATACTTTTGTTTAAATCCTCTACATTCGCAACCTGTTTCACTAAAAAAGCTAATATTTAATTTGCATGTATGCTGGTGTTGTGCATGGTGGTAGGTGCACCCCTGGCTCAAGGGGCCAAAACCTGTGCACTCATCTTCAATGGAACTTGGAGTTTGGTTTCTCTTCCGAATAATAGAACCAATGTTGGTTGCAAATGGATTTTTATGACAAAGAAAAATGCAAATGGGTCAGTAGCCCGTCGCAAAGTTCGGTTGGTGGCGAAAGGGTTTTCTCAAGTTGTTGGTTTTGATTATAAAGAAACATTTAGTCCGGTCATCAAGCAACCTACAATGTGTGTCTTGTTGTCTTTGGCATTGACCAACAATTGGCAACTCAGACAAATTGATATTAATAATGCCTTCTTGAACGGAGATCTTACTGAAGAAGTATATATGGATCAACCTCCGGGTTTTGAGCAATGTGATGAGCGTGGTGTTCCACTGGTCTGTCGACTACACAAGTAAATCTATGGGCTCAAGCCAGCTCCACGAGCTTAGTTTGAGAAGCTGACTTCGTTTCTTGTTGGGTATCTCAGGTTTCGAGCTTCCAAGGCTGATTCCTCAATATTCATTAACGATTTGGAGTAGGCTGGTCAACTTTATTTAGCAGTTTATGTTGACAATATCATTGTAACAGGTGGCAGCTTGCATGATGTTGATTCCATCATCTCAGCTCTACATGAGCGATTCTCGCTGAAGGATTTGGGTAAACTCAATTATTTTTTAGGCATGGAGGTTCATCGCACATCTGATAGTCTAGTTCTCAGTAAATATATATATATATATGTTCTAGATTTTTTGCATAAACTCAAATTGAATGATGCCACACTGTTACCAACTTCGATGGTTACTACATCGCTTTTAATGGCTTATGATGGAGATCCGTTTCTTGACATCACTCTTTATCGACAAACAGCAGGTACTCTCCAACACATTTGCTTAACACGCCCTGATATTACCTATAGTGTTAATAAGGTTAGTCACTACATGCAATGTCAGTTGACAAGCATTGGAAGGCGGTAAAATGGATTGTTCGTTATCTCAAAGGTACCCTACAACATGGGCTTGTCATTTGACCTTGTCCCTCCTTACACATTACAGCTTACTCTGACCCAGATTGGGGAAGCAACATTGCTGATCGTCGTTCTACAGCTGGGTATTCTATGTTTCTTGGTAACAACATAGTTGCATGGAGTTCCAAGAAACAAAGTGTTGTGTCACGATCATCTACAGAAGCTGAATTACGAAGTGTTGCCAATACTATGTGTGAAATAGCTTGGCTGAAATCACTGTTGACAGATATGGGAATTCAACTTGTTGCTTAACCTCCGATCATTTGGTGTGATAACACTAGTGCCGTTGCAGACTCTAGCAATCCAGTGCAACATGCTCAGATGAAGCATGTGGAGTTAAACTTTTGGTTTGTCCGCGAAAAGGTGGCTGCTGGTGAAGTTGATGTTCATTATGATCCGGCTACACATCAGATTTCAGATATTCTGTCTAAGCCACTGTCAGCTGGTTTTTTTACTCACTTGCAGCATCAGCTTTGTGTTGCTTCTACTGATGAAATCTCTTCATGTCTATCTATTTTAGTAGAAGGAGAGAACAATGATGATAATAGGATTATAAGTCATGATCAGGTGGTTAGTAAAACTAATTCACTCGTTGCTGCTTCAGTTATTCATCTTCGTTCCCTATAAATAGTGAAGTCTTCTATGTAAAAGGCAGGTTTTTAGTTTTATGAAATAAAGATTAAAATCCTTCTCTCTTCTTCTATTTTTCATCTTTTTCTATTATCTTTTGTTTCTGTCTATTCATAGTCATTGAAGGTACTGCTCAAAGCTTCCATCATTAGGGAAAAAGAAAATGACCCAAAGTTGATCGCTTATGGGTATCGATGATGAATGTTTTGTTTTGGTGTGGCTGCGTTAAGTGAAGTGTGGCCATGGAAGTTGGGATCAGCTAATGGAAGGGAAATAGTGTTGTCTACATAATAAAAACGAATGTTAAAAATCCATAGCCATAACAAAACAGAGACAGTACAATTTAATCTATTGCATGATAATACCACCCTCTCTATCCTCCTCTCTTGCAAAATTTGCAATCCCATGTCCTGCTCCAATCTTAGTACTTAATCTTGTTTTTTTGGGTAAACCACATTTAAGGTCACTAAATTATTAACAAGTTTACGTTTTGATCACTGAATTATAAAATGATCATAGAATTATTTAAAAGTTTTCATTCGAGTCACTAACTTGTTAAAATCATTAATTGTATATGGCCTTCTCTGTTTGCATTGTTTGCACCAATCGAAAGCTTTCATTCCCTTTTTCTTCTACTGTTCAATTTTTTTTCATGAAACTGCTTTAAGCATCACGAATCTATAAATTAAAATTCAAATACCTTTCTTCTCTGATCTTCGACATTGATCGTCCGACTAACTTGGATTTAAGGTATATTCTTCTACTCGTCGATGGGTACTAATCCACTATACCGATCATCGAATTGTCGCTTAGAGATTACTATTCGAACTTTTTTCACTTTAATCTTTTTTTTGCCTCGATCAATATTTTAAAAAATAATATTTTTTTGAGTGACCAAAATGAAATTGTGTTAACTTGATGTGGCGTGTACAATTAATCATCGTTAGAGATTTAACGTTTGGGTGACTAAAATAAAAATGTTTTAAAAGTTGGGTGACAAAATAGCAAGTATTTCATTTTGAGTGACCAAAATAAAAATAAAATTATTAATTAGATTTAATATCGTATCTTATTGATTATATTTATTGTATAAACAAAAAGGGTCTCAATTATTAGCGTGTTTTTATTTTAGCTATCAAATTACAAAAACTTTCAATTTCATCACTAACATTTTCGGTTAGTTCTGTTTTGATCACTTTCGATTAAAGAAGGATGACGATATAGCTTTTTTTTTTAAATTGATATTTAAATTGATATATTAACACATTTAGTCATCGACACTTGCACATTTTATCATTTTGGCCCTATTTCTTAACAATTTAATTAAATTAACCCTCCACATTTACAAATTATATAAATTTGGTCCACATACACATTTAGTCATCGATCAACAGTTACACATTTTATCATTTTGGTCCTAGTTCTTAACAATTTAATAAAATTAACCCTCCTCATTTACAAATTATATAAATTTGGTCCACATACACATTCAACTCACCATTAATATATATATATATATATATCATTGCATCCATAGATAGATCAACAAATAATGAAACCTATACTATCAGTCACCAATTATTAATGTATATCAGTATGGTATTATGTCATAATCATAAATATTTTTTATTTACAAACTTTAATAGAAATAACAGTAAATTCAAATTATTAATCAATTAGATAAAAAAATTTCTTTACAAAAATAGAAATAAGAGTGATTTCAAACTCTTAGGCTCTGTTTGTTTCACTGAAAATGACTTCCAGAAAATAATTTCTGGAAAATGATTTATTTTTCTGAAAAAGCTAATATTTTCTGGTGTTTGAATGAATCAATTAGTAATATGAGAAATACATATACATAAAAGAAAAAGGAATTAAATTAAAATAAATAAATAAATAAATAAAATGAAATCCATGGTATTTACGTTGTTTAATATATACTAGATTTTATCGCATACAGTAGTTGGATGAAAGAAAACATTTTCTGTTCAATGTTAATTTATTTAATAATGAATATAGAAATGATAACAAACTTGTATTTTAATATTATTGAACACATGTTCAATTTTTAGATTTTTAATTATAACAATAACTATAAATATAATAATACCATCCTCCAATACATAAAAATAATGATAATATACTCGTAAAGTAATCGAGAAACAAATTTCGTTTAACATTTACCTCTTTCTGGACGAAACTACTTTTTTGATGTAGAAGTACGTTTTCTTCGAACTGTCATTAAAAAAAAAGTTATTCAGTGCTATAGTTGGATGTTTAAGACATCTATTTTAATTTCTAGAAAGAGAAACATAAATGGAATTTCATATTGCGACATAGAAATAAAAATACAACACATATTTCCATAAAAGAATGCAATTAAATAAAGAAAAATTACCTCTGGGAGGCTTCTGATTAAGAGGGACAAGGCTCTCAACATACAGGTCCACATCATAGACAATTGGAACACCTCTAATCCCAACCTTCTCAATCCTTTTGCTTCCCAAATCATACCACACAAGACTGTCCCTTCTGTCCCGACTGAATTTAAGGTGGAATAATACTTTGTCACCATTCTTTGAAAAAGCCAAAGGTACTTCAGATGGAGAACCTAGAATAAGGTCAGGATAGGTAGACGACATCAATTTAACCCAAGATTCTTTAACCCCATATTCCTTCATTATCCATATATCAGCCACAATATCACCTAATTCCAAATAAGTTGCAGTCAAACAAAGGTAACCTCCCATGGCTTTTACGTCGAAATAGATATTCTCATCTAAACAAAAATCCGGCAATTCAACTAAACTGAATTCCTCGCTCCCAAGATCAAAACCAACAAGGCTTCTATTACTCGATTCGGGAGTTTTATAAGCCAACAAATGTAAAACATTGTTAGCCAAAAACCCTAATTGTCTATAGGAAATAAAATAAAAGCAGAAATCTTTAATCCTTCTCCAAAAATTGCTCCTCAAGCTGTAAACCTTAGCTTCAGAATGAAAATATTCATCCTTTGCTCCAAGTAATTGGACAATTCGAACCAATTTGTAGTCATCAGAAACGGGATCGTACCCAAATCCGTAATAAGTTGAACGGGAATAGCGTATCGGTGGAGATGAAAACTCCATTTCAGTCGAAGGTAATACCTGGTATTTTCTCGTTGAAGGGTTCCATAGTAATATTCTACCGCTGTCGTCTTCTACAGCCAGCAAACCATTGCAAGAACCCAATATTTGAATGGATTTTTTTTGTTCACCGAGTGGCTGCTTGAGTCTTCGAGTTATTTTGGGTGAGTCGTAGTTGACGGACAAGAACTGGTACTTACAGTGACGGACAATAAGGGAGCGATTGGTATTGGTTTTGAGGGAATAGGAGAGGTGAAGTTTGATGAAATATGGATCCTGAATCCAAGAACACCAGAACTTTGAAACGCATTTAAAGCGTAAAAGATCTTTTACACTTAAACAGCGTAAGATGTCAAGAGTCATATCATGGGAGAGGGTCGCCATTTTCAAAGAGATTTTGGATGTGTAGGTTAATCAAAGAAGAAAAGTTTTTTAAGGGTTTAGCAGTAGAGAAAAGAATAGCATGAAAATCAATGATTTTAAAGGTAATTTTCTTTTTTATTTAATTATTGTATTTCTGTTCAAGTAGAATTCAAGTATCCTAATCAAATATTCAATCTAATCAAACTTTTTATTTTAATATATTTTTATATTATGAAAAAACTGAACACACATTCGATATTTGAATTTTTAATTAAAGATGTTGTAAACACATGATTATAATAATATTAATTATAGCTCCATCACGACAAAGCTTCTTCTCAGCCAATTCATCGAAACTCGTTCTTCTCTGGCCTTCTCCGCCTATGCCCACTCCGTTTTCGCTGTTCATTCCCAAAGCCACCCTCACATTTATGTTTTCAACACCATGATCAAGGCGATGACACTCTGCAACTCCGCCTTAATCTATTGCATGACTATACCACCCTTTCTATATATCCTCCTCTCTTGCAAAATTTGCAGTCCCATGTCCTGCTCCAATCTTGGTACTTAACATTGTTTTTTTAGGGTAAATCACGTTGGATAAATTACTAATCATAAAATTATAAAATGATTATAAAATTATTTAAAAATTTTCATTCAAGTCACTAATCTGTTAAAATTATTATTGTATATGGTCTTCTCTATTTGCATTGTTTACACTAATCGAAAGCTTTCATTCCTTTTCTCTTCTACTCTTCATTTTTTTTTCCATGAAACCGCTTTAAGCATCGCGAATCTATAAATTAAAATTCAAACAGCTTTCTTTTTTGATCTTCGACATTAATCGTCAGATCGACTTAGATTTAAGGTATATTCTTCTTTTCATCATTGGATATCAATCCATTGTATGATCATCGAATCGTCGCTTAAATATTACTATTCGAATTTTTTTTCACTTTAATCTTTTTTTTTTTTTGCCTTGACCAATATTTAGAAAAGTTATATTTTTTGGATAACCAAAATGAAAGTGTTAACTTAATGTGGCGTGTACAATTAACCGTCGTTAGAGATTTAATGTTTAATTGGCTGACAAAATTACAAGTATTTCATTTTCAGTGACCAAAATAAAAATAAAATTATTAATTAGATTCAATATCTTATCTTATTGATTATACTTATTGTAAAAACAAAAAGGGTCTCAATAATTAGCGTGTTTTCATTTTAGCTATCAAATTACAAAAATTTTCAATTTCATCACTAACATTTTTAGTTAGTTCTATTTTGGTCACTTTCCATTAAAAAAGGATGATGATGTAGCCTTTTTTTTAATTGATATATTAACACATTTAGTCATCGACACTTGCACATTTTATCATTTTGGCCCTATTTCTTAACAATTTAATAAAATTAACCCTCCACATTTACAAATTATATAAATTTGGTCCACATACACATTAAACTCACCATTAACATATATATTTATATATATATTATTGCATCCATAGATAGATCAACAAATAATGACACCTATACTATTAATCACCAATTATTAATGTATTTCAACATGGTATTATGTCATAATCATAAATATTTTTTATTTACAAATTATAATACACTTAATCAATTGAGTAATATAAGAAATATGTACTCATGAAAGAAAATATTTTCTATTCAATGTTAATTTATTTAATAATAAATATAAAAGTGATACCAAATATAAATATACTGATATATCATCCTCCAATACATAAAAATAATAATACCATACTCATAAAGTAATTGAGAAACCCTCATATTTTTTCTCTAATTATAACATAAGTCAAGTTTTTTAGACGAATCTACTTTTTTGATGTAGAAGTACATTTTTCTCGAACTGTCATTCAAAAAAAAAGTTTATTAGTATTATAGTTAGATGTTAAAGACATTTATTTTAATTTCTACAAAGAGAAACATAGTTGGAAAATCATAACATAACAAAGAGAAATGCAATTAAATAAAGAAAAATTACCTCTGGGGCGGCTCTCAACATACAAGTACACATCATAGACAACTGGAGCACCTTTAATCCTAACCTTCTCAAACCTTTTGCTTCCCAAATCATACCACACAAGACTGTCCCTGTAGCCCCGACTGTATTTATTGTGGAATAATACTTTGTTACCATTCTTTGAAAATGCCAAAGGTACTTCAAATGGAGAACCTGGAAGAAGGTCAGGTTGGGTAGACGACATCAATTTAACCCAAGATTCTTTAACCCCATATTCCTTCATTATCCATACATTAGCCACAATATCACCTAATTCCAAATAAGTTGCAGTCAAACAAAGGTAGCCTCCCATGGCTTTTACGTCGAAATAGATATTCTCATCTAAACAAAAATCCGGCAATTCAACTAAACGGAATTCCTCGCTCCGAAGATCAAAACCAACAAGGTTTCTATTGCTCGATTCGCGAGTTTTAAAAACCATCCAATGTAAAACATTGTTAGCCAAAAACCCTAATTCTCGATAGAAAGTAAGATAAAAGCAGAAATCCTTAATCCTTCTCCAACAGTTGCTCCTCAAGCTGTAAACCTTAGCTTCAGAATGAAAATATTCATCATTTTCTCCAAGTAATTGGACCATTCGAACCAATTTGTAGTCATCAGAAACGCGATCGTACCCGAATCCGTAATAAATTGAAGGGCCATAGCAAATCGATGGAGATGAAACGTCTATTTTAGTGGAAGGTAATACCTGGTATTTTCTCGTTGAAAGGTTCCATACAAATATTCTATTGTAGTAATATTCTACAGCCAGCAAACCATTGCAAGAACCCAATATTTGAATGGGTTTTTTTTGTTCACCGAATGGCTGCTTGAGTCTTCGAGTTGTTTTGGGTGAGTCGTAGTTGACGGACAAGAACTGGAACTTCCTGTGACGGAGGATAAGGGAGTGATTGGTATTGGTTTTGAGGGAATACGAGAGATGGAGTTTGACTTTTTATTTAAATATATTTTTATATGATGAAAATATTTTCACTTATTATTAAGCTACCAATGTTTGAGTTTAAGTTAAATCTTTGAAGTATAAACTCCCATCTCAAATTTGAAATCGAGCCTACACTCAATTGCGCCGTTAAGCCAAAGCTTGCACAAATAATCTGGCTCAGGTCCGCCATTGCAGCATGAATAAGAAAGAACAGTGGCGCGCTTTTTAGCTTAGTGGCATTAGCGAATGAGAGAGAGATTGGGTTACTTACTAAAGCATTGCTCTAACCTTAAACATGTTGAGACGGCTCATGGATTCATGGTTCGAACAGCCCTCCATCACGACAAGCTTCTTCTCAGCCAATTCATCGAAACATGTTCTTCTCTGGGCTTCTCTGCCTATGCCCACTCCGTATTCTCTGTTAATTCCCAAAGCCACCCTCACATTTATGTTTTCAACACCATGATCAAGGGGATGACACTCTGCAACTCCGCCTTTGAGGCTCTCCTTGTTTATAAAAGCATTGGGCGGGTCGGGTTGCGACCCGACTGTTACTCTTTCCCGTTCGCGTTGAAGGCGGTTGTTGATCTTCGGGCAATGAGTTTGGGTACCCAGATTCACTCACAAGCCATATGTGCGGGGCTCGAATCCAATGTTCACGTGGTTTCGGCTCTCATTCAAATGTATTCCTCGTGCGCGCGCATTTCGGATGCTCGCAAGGTGTTTGATGAAATGCCTCTCGCCACTGTCTGTTCAGATGATGTTGTGGTTTGGATGGCAATGATTGCTGGGTATGTGAAGGTTGGGGATCCAGACACTGCCATGGATTTGTTGAGCCGTATGCCTCGAACTCAAACCGATGGTGCGGTACTTATTACTTGGACATCAGTGATTGCAGGGTATGCTCAAATGGATCGTCCCGACAAAGCCATCGCTGTGTTTCCCAAAATGCAGTTGGAGAATGTAGTGCCTGATGAAATAGCAATGTTGGCTGTGCTTTCCGCTTGTGCGCAGTTGGGTGCTTTTCATATTCGATTGGGAGAATGCATTCATGGCTACGTTAAAAAACGTGGGTTTGATCAAATGGTTACCCTTAAAAATGCACTAATTGAAATGTATTCGAATTCAGGCAATATAAGCAATGCTTTGCATGTGTTCGAGAATATGACCCGTAGAACTGTTATATCTTGGACTACCATCATATCAGCACTTGCATTCCATGGACTTGGCACACAAGCTCTCGACATGTTCTCTCGGATGGAAATGGCTCAAGTTAAACCGAATGATATCACTTTCATCGCAGTCCTCTCTGCTTGTGCTCATGTAGGATTGGTGGACTTGGGTCGATATTATTTCCATGCTATGAAATACAGGTACGGGATTCAACACGAGATTCAGCACTATGGTTGTATGATCGATTTACTTGGTCGAGCCGGTTATCTAGCAGAAGCACTCAAACTAGTTAGTGAGATGCCGTTTCAGCCAAATGCAGCTATATGGGGGTCTCTTCTTGCTGCCTCTAATATTCATGGTGATGCTGAGCTGGGAGAGTTAGCTTTGCTCCATTTGGTACAATTGGAGCCTTGGAATAGTGGGAACTATGCACTTTTATCCAATATATATGCTTCAGCTGGAAGGTGGGATAAATCTGTAATGGCAAGGAAGATGATGAGAGACAAAGGTGTTCGAAAGATGCCGGGTTGGAGTTTCATTCAGGTGAGTACTAGAACTCATGAATTCATTGCAGGGGATACATCACACCCTCAGTTCGATAGAATACATGGAACCCTATTCACCATGAACAAGCAGATGAAAACTGCTCATTATGATCCGATAAACGAATTCGATAATCATGATTCTGATATCGGACCAGCATCGACAAGTTATTGCAGTTCATTTTGATGTCATCCTTGTTCTCAATTCAGAACAGTGAGCAGGTCCACTAAAGGAGTGTGCATCTAAAGCAATGTAGTCAGTACCGTATCAGTTGATGTATCGTTTTTGTTCCGATACTGATACGTAACAGTTAGAAAAGAAACAACCCTTGTAAACTTTTGATTACCTCAACACATCAAATAATTCCGAGACCATGATATTTTAAGACGAATATAAGAGACAATTGTTGCCAGAAAAGACTGAACATCATATTATTATTACTTCCTAGGACTACAAGATAATTCACATAAACCAACAAATAAAATTGGAATGGAATCCTTAACATAGATGAATAAACAAACATATGAAACAGAGTTCTTAATCATATTGCAGAGGAAAACTACTTAGCTCTAGATGCCAAGCTTGTTGTGCTTGTTTCAGGCCATAGATGGAGTCGTGCAGTTTCAAAGAACCAATTCGCAGGTGCCATAAGGACAGAAGCCTTATTACAACATAAAGATGCTAGATTGCACCAACAGACTATCAATTTTCTTGGGGTGCCTCGTTATAAATTTAGCATTTGATGTTTATATATTTTATATAATTGTTAATAAAATGTGTAAATGTTGCGGATTAAATTTGTTATTATATCAATAAAAATATGTACAATATTAGGGTAAAAGTATTGTGGAAGCCCCATGTACTAGGAGTTAGATTGAATTTTTCCATTTTTACTAAAAAAAATGGGCAAATTAGTCCTTGTACATTAGATCAAAGAGCAAATCGGTGCTTTTGTTAAAAATCCCATCCACTTCTACCGTTAAAATCAGTCCATGTATGTCAGAATGAGATACACGTGGCACATCATGTGTAACTGCTTGATTATTCTATTAGCCATGCTGGTTTTTAACTGTAGAAATGGATAAAATTTTTAACAGGAAATATCAAATTGCTTTTTTATCTAACGTACAGGGACTAATTTGTCCATTTTTGAGTAAAAATGGCAAAATGTAATATGACTCTTGGTACACGGGCTTCCAGTTCCACGGTAATTTTATCGATTAATTGTACTTTCAAAATATACAAAGCACTTACATCCTTTTTTATTTTGTAAATATACAGAAGAATTCTTGAATTCTTGGAAACCTGGTAATAGCTGACTTGTCTATAGATGTCATATTTCACTTAGAAGCTTGTAGTGAGTTTCTTGTACGGGGTGAAATCAGAAAATTTGTTTAGAGTGTCGATTAAATTATAATTTTTAATAGATTATATCCTAAAATCTTTTAAAGGATTAAATCAAACTTTTATCATTTTTAAGAAGGCTAAAGTGTAATTTTACTTTTACTAATTTAAATTTTTAAAATTTCTAAAGGACCTAAATGGATAATTTTCCATTTTAGGGGTGTTGTTTTCAATTTTACATTTTTCATGTCCTTTGTGATAGGTGAATATTGATTAGGAATCAATCTTACTTGAAGTCAGGTTTAGATGGAATTTCGATTTTGTGTGTGCTTTCTTTCAATTGAATAATAATGATCCCTCCCACAAATATATATAAATAGTTAACCTAAAAATTTGCGTAGTAAGTAAACACTATAATTTCTTACTTATAAAAAGAAAACTTTTTTTCATATTAATCATATTACCTATAACTGCAAAGCATTCATCATCAATACCCATAAATGCTTACATATAAAAAGAAAACATTTTGTTTCATACACCAAATGTTGGTTTGTTCACTCACTAGTAGGGAACGTGAGTTGGGTTTAGACCGTTGTGAAACAGGTTAATTTTACCATATTGATGGTTGCGTCGCAATAGTAATTCAACCTAGTATGAGAGGAACCATTGATTCGCACAATTGGTCATCACGCTTGGTTGAAAAGCCAATGGCGCGAAGCTATCGTGCACTGAATTATGACTGAACGCCTCTAAGTTAAAATTCGGATTAGAAACGGCGCACGTGTCCGTTGCCCGATTGCCGACCCCAATGACACATGTTGTAGGTTTAGCCATCTTTATGAAAGAAAAGGTTTTCTTTTTTATAAGTAAGCAATTATAGGGTTTACTTACATACGCAAATTTTTAGGTTAACTATTTTGGGAGGAGGCATTATGATTCAATTGAAAGAAAGCTGGCACACACAAAATAAGGTTTTTATGGCCCGTTTAGAAAATGGATCGGGCCTCGAGTAAGGATTTTTTGGTCCAAGCCCAATCTGAATTTGCAAAAAAAAAAAACTACTGTTGCTATTTTTTTATTGTTTTATTGTCATTTCATTATTATATTGCTATTATTTTATTATTATTGTCACATGGCCGTGTGTCACACATGGGCGTGTGCCCTGAGCCAGTTGAAAAATAGTATAGGTGTAGTTTTCATACGGGCTGACACACGGTCGTGTATCTCAAGTCAATGAGTTACACAGATAGAGATACGGGTTGGGATACGGCCGTGTGTCCCAACTTCAAAAGTCACATGGTCTGGGGCATTCCACATGACCGTGTGTCCCCTGTTTCTAAGCATTTTGAGTTTTCATCCTAAACTTCTAGAATTGTTTCAAATTAGCCCTTATTTGTTCTTAAATCATTTTAGGGTCCTATAAACTCGTATTTAGGACTGAATGGGTAATTTTTACTGTGATTTGAATGAATTAGCTTGCATTTTAATTATGATTGATTTGATAGTAATGCCCATAACCCTAATCTATTGGCGGAGAGGGGTTAGGGGTTTTATTGTTATTTTTTAGATATTGTATAACTCTTGTTTTATTGTTAATTTTGTTACTATTTTAAAGGCATTTGTTTGTTTAGTTACACCTATCTTAAAGTTATTTCGGGTAGTTTTTATAGGTGAACAACCCTTGACTACCAAATCAATCACAAGGGTATTTATTTTAAAATGTATTGAAAATTGTTAATCTATATATTCGCCCATTATTGGATTAAATATTCACAAGGGTTTAGACCGTCATGAGACAGGTTAGTTTTATCTTACTTATGGTATCGCACTTAGTTGAAAAGCTAGTGGCGCGAAGCTATCGTGTGGTGGATTATGATTGAAAGCCTCTAAATCAGAATCCGAATTAGAAACAACCCACGCGTCCGTTGCCCGATTGCCGACCCCAATGACACGTGTTGTAGGTTTAACCTTCTTTATGAAACATAAGGTTTTCTTTTTTATAAGTAAGAAAGTATAGGGGTTTACTTCCGTACGCAAATTTTTAGGTTTACTATTTTGGGAGGGGGCATTATGATTCAATTGAAAGAAAGTTCGCACACACAAAATCAGTACATCTGTTTTGACAGAGACACAGCCTAAAAACAGCAGCAAACAAGCCTAAAGGAATCACCCAAAAACAACAACCAAAAGTACAGAGGAAAACAAAAGAATCCCTGTTACCACCAAGCTGAAAAAAAAGAAAAATAAAAACTCAACTTTTGGCTATAAAAACCCTCCTACCCTCAACCCCTAACCACGCAACAATCAGCAATACTCCAAGAAAACAATTTTCCTTACAAGTTTGTTTTTCTTGTGATTAATCCATATGGCTATCTCAATGTCCCTTAAGCTTGCATGTCTGCTGGTGTTGTGGATGGTGGTGGGTGCACCCCTGGCTCAAGGGGCCATAACCTCTGCTGAAGTCGCAAGCCTCATCCCACCCTGCCTTCCTCTTTCGGAAGGGAATGATAGTACTGTTCTTCTTCCCCAACTTTTCTGCGAAAGCATCAAACGTCTCAACTGGATCTGTGGTAGTGGTGCTGTTCCAGCATCTTGCTGCAACGGCTTCGAAGCTCTCCGGTCGAGCTGTGGTGATTAGGAACCGATCTAGCTCGAAATCGGGTTCGGATTTGGGTGGAAGTTCAAATTGGTGTGTTATGGAATCCCAACTTAATCGTGTTTAGGGGTGGGATCCAATTGTGTGATACATTACAGAGGATGGTTGTGGATTGTTTTCTCATATGTTTTGATTGACTTGCTTGCTACATTGGATGATTTGATAAGGTGACCGGTTTACCTGGGTATCCAACCATCATCCGATTTATTTGTTTCTTGTTTATGTTGCCTGTGTTTTTGTTTCTTGATCTATAACATTATATTTGGCCAAATTTCGCATTTTCCATATATATATATATATATATATAAAAGTATATTGATTTAGAAGATGATTTGTGTATATATTTAAATCAAATCAAACGTCATTGATCATTCAAGGGGACAGCATAAGTCAATTAAAACCGAGTTAATTAACTTAACCGATCAATTAGGTTTAGTCAATGTTGACAGTTAATTTGGTCGTAGGGTCGATTTATCTAGTTATATCAGTCGATTATCAGCTATTGAATTTCATAATATTTTTTTTTAAAATTAGTTTAAACATCTTTATATTTTTATAATATATAAGTCAATTTAATATGTTATAATATATTTATTTTAAATCGACTTAACCAACCAATGTTAAATCGATTCAGTTAAATTGGGTTACATTATATAAATCGATCAATTCGATTATTGTATACCAATCAAATTGATTGGATTAATTATTTGCATACCACTACCTAACTTTATTCGTATGCTTTTTACTTTTAAAATACCTAATATCAAACCTCTTAGATAAGGCATCCTTAAAATCTTTTGTAACATTCATTGGTTTGTACTTTAAAACAACAGTTAAATCGAACTTATTATTGTATCGGAATGAGTGCCTAACCTTTTTAGTTTATATCAACACTATTTAAAACAATATAAATTTTGATGATTGAGTCTTAACTCGATTGGTATGAGTATTGTTGTCAATGTAGGAGGGTGTGAGTTCGAGTATGCTGAAGCACATTATCCTTCTATCTATGGGTTGGAGAGAGGTAATGAGATTTGATACACTGGTAGCTAGGGGTGAGTATTCGATCGAGTCGAGTCAAAAAATTTCGAGTTAGGCGAGTTGACGAATCCTATTTTAGCAACCGAACTTAATTTGAATATTTTTCGAATATCAAATCGAATCGAGTCAAAAAATTTCAAATCTAGTTAACAAATCCTATTATTTATACTCAATGTTGCATTTACATGGACGATTATTTAATTAGTAGACAAAATACAAGATTATTTAACAACATAAACAATATGATGGTTTTACTTTTAACTTAATGAGTAAACATTTATCAAAACGACGTAGTTTTGCTTTTTCTTATTCGGATTTTCGGATAACTTGAATTGTATAATTCATATCCAAGTTAAACTGAAAATTTTGATTTTTTATTCGAGTTGATCCGAATAACTCAATTAACTTGAACTATTTAATTCAAATTTTAAATTTTTTATTGAGTTTTTTGAATCGAATCGGATTTTGCTCACCTCTACTGATAACATGTTTTTTTTATTCCGCGAAGGGTACCAAATATTTTCCCTCAAATTTTTTATGTTATACATTTTGTTTGTTTAATGATTTAATTTGTAATTTTTAAAAAAATAGTAAGTAGTGAGGTGGTAATTTTACATCAGAAAAGGAGTTACCCCAAATTTCACCATTTTTCAACAAGTAAAAATGTTCCCAAAAATACACTCTAAATGATTTAATTTGATTGACTTGCTTGCTACATTGCATGATCTGATAAGCTGACCGGTTTACCTTTGATATTTGTTTGCCTGTTGTTTATGTTGTCTTTTGACTGGCTTCTAGTGTGTGTTGTTTTTTTCTTGACCTATAATGTTAGATTTGGTCAAATTTCTCATTTTTCTAGGTTTAGCTTATATATTTATTCTCAATAAAATATATTTATTTTGTAAATTAATATTTGTAGATGATTTAAAGTCATTAAACATTAATGATCACTCATTGGTGTCTTAGGGTGGGTTTAGATGGGCGGTGCGTTTATCTACGGTTAGTGTAAAAACAGCGGTGGCAGTGAGATTAGATACTGTAGCGATACTATAGCGTGAGACAAAAAGTAAGCTAAACGCACCGCACCGCGCCGCACTCAATCGCCCATCCAAACCCACCCTTAATCTTGAAAAACTCATCAACGGTTATCCTTTGTAGCATATATAAAGAAATGCCAACCCTATGCTTTACACTTAATTCTAGGGGAGAGCATAACTCGATTAAAACCGAATTAATTAACTTAACCGATCAATCAGGTTTAGTCGATTTTGACAATTAAAGTAATTGTAGGGTCGATTTATTTAGTTATGTCAGTTGATTATCAGCTATTCAATTTCATAACCGAACTTAATAATATTTTTAAAATTATTTTAGACATGTTTATATTTTTTACATTATAATATATTTATTTTAAACCGACTTAACCAACTAATGGTAGATCGATTTAGCTAAATTAGGTTACATTATATAAGTCAATCAATTCGATTATTGTATATCGATCAAATTGATTAAATTAACTGTTTATACACCGCTACCTTTTATTATTAAGATATTTACCAAAGGCATCCTCCTACATTGACAACAATGCTCATGCCAATCGAGTTAAGATTCAATCGATTAGTAGTGTACTTTTTTTATTCCACAATGAGTCCTAAAAAATTGATATATGTCTTCTTTTTTTTAAATATTAATTTTTTTTAATATTTTACTATATCCTTATAGGATACTTGTCAATCTCTTGACCCTACTTGTAGAGTCTAGCAACTACATTGGAAGTATACCTAATGTTTGCCCTTAAATTTTTTATATTATATATTTTATTTAAAAGATTTTAATGAAATAATTGAAATGGAAAAAAAATTTATATATGATTTTGTAATGTTATTTAAATATATTAATTTAGATATATTTAAAAAAATTAAACAAAAAAATTAGATTATAATAATTAAAGAGTTTTAGTGATAATAGTTTTTTTTTCCATAATAAAGTATTAAATGAGTATATTTAAGAACGTCGGGGTAAATAAATGAGTTTGAAAACAATTAGGCCATTTGTTTAATGATTTAATTTGTAATTTAAAAAAAAAATAGTAAGTAGTGAGGTCGTAATTTTGCATCAGAAAAGGAGTTACCCCAAATTTTACCATTTTTCAACAGTAAAAATGTTCCCAAAAATACTCTCAATCCGCATGAAAAACTCTCTAAATCCCAACCTCTAAAATTACACTACGTTTGGTTTGCTGTAATGGAATAGAGCTGTAATTGAATAGAGGTATAATAGAATAGAGCTGTAATGGAATAGAGCTGTAATAAGTAATTCAACTGTTTGGTTGAATGGAATGGAATAGAGCTGTAATAGAATTCTTGTGTTTGGTTGAATGGAATGATGTTGCAATAGCATAAGGAAAAGAACTAAAATGACCAGAATACCCTTAGCAGAATTTTTTTTAGGTAGATGATTATTGTTATTGTTATTAAATTTTAATAAGGTTATTATTGAAAATAATTTAATAAAAATAATAAATAATTTAATCATATTTTAACATAATTATTATTAAATATAATTTAATAACATGCTTAATATAATTATTATTTTATGAATTAAAAAATCTTAATATATAATACTATAAAAATATATAATTTATTTTATTATTTTTAAATCGCAATACATATATGTGCTAAAATATCATTATCAAAACAAATAATTTAATTACTCTACAAAAAAAAAATATTAGAAGTAATTAATTAACTTGAGAATTATATTTCACATCCAAGCATAATATTCATATATTAACAAAAGGTTACATGATTTCATTAGTTTATATGTCATAATCCATATGTTACAACATCAAAAAGTTACAACATTTTAATGACATATATCATGTCATTATACCGTCCCAAATATTACAAACACAAAAAGTTACCAAAATATCATCAATACAACTATGATTTTTAATGGTCGCAAAGAAATCTTCTCGACCCATTCCAATCGTCTGTGAGAAAGGTAAACTAAAGAAAATGAGCATTTGCGTTGGATGATCTGGAATTTTACTCAATGCTCGAAAACGCTCATCCACAGTTAAACCTTCTATTTCACATAATGTTGGATATAAATTTGTAGCTTTTTCTTGGATGATCTGAAATTCTTCTGACTTTTGTTGAATTACCGCATCGAATGCAATACTTCTACTGATTTGTTCGTCAACGGCCCGCATGTTTTCCGCCAATAAAGTGGCAGCATCATGAAATGAAGAAGACATATGATCACTTGCATCAGAATTCTTTTTTTTCTTCTTTGAAGATGTGGAACCCCCTTGGTTTCGAGCTGGTTGCGATTCTGTAGCTGAAGCATCCATGTCATCCAAAGAGATATCAGCTTCACATCCATAGAAATCGTTTCTTTCTTCATGAATATTCATAGTAGCTACATCCTCAACATTTATTTCTTCAATGATATCAGCGGCTGTTTGAGCATCTTTTCCAGTGGCTCGATCTTTTGCGTAAATGGCAGTAAGTTGGTCGTAATAAGGGAAACTACGATGTTTGAACTGACCTGCTTCTTTATGACTCTATAAAAATGAGGAATTTATATTAGTTATAATTTTGGTGAAAATAAAATAATAAAGACTTGAAATAATTCTTACATTTATATATGAGTTCCACACCGCATCTTCAGCAATAACGAGTTGCCTATGCTCATCCCAACTAAAACCGCTATTATTTTTTCCATTAAGCATGTCATAAACGATTGACCAATCTCTTTTCAGTAGTCTAATCCTCGATTCAATATTAGGTTTAGCCTTCAACATTGCATTGGGTAAAACTTTTTCTAACATTCTTTCCAACTCATTTAAATAACCGGCTTTGAATCCCGTATCAGCATTAAAGGTTCCAACATTGTGCAAGTCGATCATACAAGAAACCAACGCAGCATCTTCTTCTGGAACTCATTTCCTTTTGGTTCCTCGAGAACTTTGGGAAGAAACATTTGATTCTGAAAAACCTGACATAATTATCTTAAGAAAAAAAATAAATTAAGACATAAGAGGTAGCTAGATTCTATAATAATGGTAAGCTTGAAATTTTAACAATTGCAAAGGAAAAAAACATAACTGTATATTGCAAATTATGTATCTTAACTACAACCACACCTTTAAATCTAGAGCTGTTTATTCGAATACCCAAAAGAAAATAGGAAAACAAGTTCATAAACAAACAAACCACAATGTTGGAAAAAAAAAAAGAACTCAAAATACAAACTGTAACTTAAATGTTAAATTTAATTCAATAAAATCAGCTATTGGCTTAGCAAATAATAATGTCTTGAACATTAAAAAAAAAATTAATAATGAACATCTAATATTGAAATACATCCACATCCACATCCAATTTATACAATTGTAGCGAACCAAACGTGCTGATATTGAATGTTTGATGCCATTGCTGATAGCAAAGGTCAGAAATGAAAATTAGAAATAACCAATGTGATGTATTTATACACAACTAGATCAGCTAGATATGTAAACTGTTTAACAGAAATAGTTATAACAAACTAACAATTTACATCTTCTAATAACTGCTTTACAACTTCTAATAAATATAATTTTAATTTTAATTTTAAATACAATTCAAAAACCATACATTCATTTCTAAGCATTACACTTCCAAATTTCTCTACCATCACATGAACTCACAAAAACCAACCATCTACAACAAAAATCAGCTCAATAGAAACCGATCACGGAACAACTGAAATTTTCTAATCATCAATGAATCACTGTTAATCTTCTTTTGTCAACCTAAAATAAGGTTACCCAGTTTGTTTTAAATGTTGTTTTAATTATTAAATATCGAAATAAGGTTACACTCATTTCAATTAAAGATGATTATGGGTTGGGTCGTAACAAAATTTTAGGCCCGTTTGATAGGCCTGACGTGAAAAATAGATTTAAAATTTTGTCCAAGCCCAGGTCGGGTAAAAAAGTTAAAACTCAAGTCCAACCCGGTCTGCCCATATTAATTTTTTATATTAATTTTATATATATAAATAAATTTAAAAATATAATACGTACATTAAATACACTAAGAATATTAAAATAAATGTTTCCCAACAAATTAAAAATAATATTTATACTTAAATAACAGTAAGATAGATGTAATTTAACAAGCAAATGCATTTAAAATAGTAGCAAAATTATCAATAAAACAAGAGTTATACAATATCCAAACAATAACAACATAATAGTAACAATATAATAGTCAAACCCGCATATATTTGCAAAAGACTAACCCAAGCTCATTTTAATATTTAATAATTTTATTCATTTTTTATGTAATCATCTTAACATTATTTTAATGTTTACTGTACAACCCCAATTTTGCCCGGGCTTACAAGCCCATTTTGCCCAGCCCAATTACAAACCCGAATGACCCAATTTACAAACAGGCCCAAAAACATTTAGACTTTTCAAAAATTTAGGGTTTCTGAAACCCTAAATTAGCTTAGCTGCCGCCCCACTTGCCCTACCTTCTGACATCCACGTGCTCTGCCTCTGACCCTCACCACCTGCTCCACCGCCCATCAGCCACCGCCCTAGCACCTGCAAAACAAGACAGAAGCAACACAACACGCAAGCAAAAGTAGTAGAAATACTATTATATTGTAACATTTCGGAGGGATAAAAGGGGGTTCGAAATCGATTGTAAGGGGGATTTTCGGATTCAAAAAAGAAAGAAACGAATTTCAGCAAATCAAGAACAAAATAGAGCTTTGAAGGTTGATTTTGGTCCCTTCGTTTTTATTCTTTGTTATTCAATACTGTAGTTTTTATTTATTTTTATTTTTTTAAAAAAAAAAGAGAAGAATCTTCACGAACGAAAAACAACAAGAAAAAGGAAAAAGAAACATACCCGAGCCCCATAGGGGCGGCGTCGAGGGCCTTTCTCGTTGTGCCCTCCGGTGTCAAAAGGGAACTGAGTTCCTCTCTCTCGTTTCTGACGGGGTGTCGAAGGCTTGGCCTTTAAAGAGGTCCCGAAAGAAAGTTAAAAGCCTGGCCTCGAGCATCGCCGGTCACCGATATGGTGGTGGCACGGTGGTGCGACGAATCGACCGGAGAGAAAAGCTCAATCGTCGGGTGAAAAGGGAGAGGAAGAGAGATGAGAAGAAGAAAAGATGGGGTTCTCTGCTTTTTTTTTTTTAAAAAGGGAAATTATAAGCTTTTAAGGAATAATAAATGTTTTATTAATTTTTAAAGTGGTGCAATTAAAGGGGTTAAAAGCTGCGCATTGACCCGATTTGCAAGTGGATATGCGCATTTCCAACTTAAAAGGGAAATTTATGCGGCCAGTCCCTCCCATTTGCGCCACCTTTAATTTAATCCTATACTATTTCTTTCATTTTTGCCCAAAGTTTGTGTGCCCTTTCAATTTAGTCCTACTTGTACGTTACGTTTTGGGCTTTGGAAATATTTGTGTTTCAGCCCTTGATCATTTGTGCGCATTTTAAATTGGTCCTCGCCCTTTCTTTTTATTTCAAATTTGCCTGGATATATTGTTTTTAATTCAATTTAGTCTTCTTTTGTTATTTTCACTATTTTATTATTAATTTAACTAATTTCCTTATTATTATTATTATTATATTATTATTATTATTATTATTATTAGTGTTATTATTAATCTTATAATTATTACTACTATTATATTTGTTATTATTATTTTATTATTATTACCATTGTTATTTCATTTTTATTACTAATACCATATTATTATTATTATTATTATTTTATTATTATTACTAAACTACTATCATTATTAAGTATTCCTATTATTATTTTCTATTATTACCATTGTCATTTTTTTATACATATATTATTAATCATCTTAACCTTATTATTACATTTAAATTATATTATGTTGTATTATTTTTATCTTATTATTATTACTACTATGTATTATTATTACTATTATTATTACTATTATTTGATATTATTCTTGTGATTATTATTATTGTTATTATTAGTATCTTTATTATTACTATATTTATATCTATATTTATTTTCTTAGTTAAATACTATTATTATTTATTTAATTTTCATTTATCTATTTATATTTATACTATTTCACATACATACTTCTATTTTCACTTATATTATTATCATATTTTATATATATTTCTACTCATATTTCTATATCAATATTATTTTCATTATCACCGTTATTATCATTATTATTATTTCTTTTCTTTTCTTTCCTTCTTGTAAAACTTTCATCTTGCCGTTTATCCTTTTGTTTTCTATTTATTATCATTTAACTTATTGGTTTTATTTTATTTTTGTTTTATTATTGTCATTTGTATTTAATGCGTTTATTCTACATGCTTTGCTAATACCGTAATTCATTTCTTACATTTTGCTACGTTGATATTGCAATTTGTTTTACATTCCATTATAAACTTGCATTACATCAATTTTCATTGACACAAAATGGATTCTTTTACAAAGGTAATATTCCGTATTTAGAAATTCGAGAGGTCGTGCCCTAAAGTATTGGGTTTCGATCCTTCTTGTTTGATCTAAATAACCGAATATCCTTTTAAAACAAATACATTTTTAAATCAAAAGCGTATTCTCGAGAACTCGAGATGTCGTGTCCTAATGCATTGGATGTGATGTTTTGTTATTCCGAGATAATATTTTCTAAAACCAAGGCAATGTTCTGTATTTAGAAACTCGAGAAATCGTGCCCTAAAGTATTGGGTTTCCTTTTCTCGTCCATTCTAAATAACAAAATATCCTTTCAATTAAATCCATAAGTTTTGAATAAAAGGCAAGTTCAACTTTAAAGGTCGAGATGTGGTGTCCTAAAGTATTGGATGTAACACTTCACCTTAAAACGAGACGGCCCTTGGCATACACTTCCAATTTACCCAAATTTATTCTTCAACAACAAGAGGGATCGTATTTTGAATTCTTAAGTTTTCAACTTTCGACATTAAGACATTAGATAATCAATTAGGTACCAATTTTGGGCGTATCGAGGGTGCTAACCCTTCCTCGTACGTAACCGACTCCCGAATCCATTTTCTGATTTTCGTAGACCAAAATTGTGTTTTTGATAAGTTAATCTGATTATTAAAAACAAACACTTTTTAAGGTGACCCGATCACACCTCATCAAAAAAGATTGGTGGCGACTCCCGTTTTTTTACATTCGTTTTCAAAACCCACGTCGACCCCGTTTTTTTCCAAAATCAAAAATGGTTACGACAGCTTGGCGACTCCACTGGGGACCCCAAAAAGAGAGTCAGGCCGTAAATTGATTATTTTTTGTCCTTTGTCGAAAGTTTGGAAATTTGATTTAAATTTTTTTTTACTATCCTTGTGTTGCATTCATTTGTGTCATTGCATATGATTTCTATTTTCTTGTGCACAGTGCATTGCATGACCGTTGTGGTCGCACCTTTAAGTGGGAGTGAGAAACTATTCCTTCGTGAGGTTTTCACCTCCGTGCAGGATAGTGGATCGCCTCGGGATACATCCGTACCTATGTCTTCGTGAGATTTTCATCTCCGTGCACCCATAGGGAAATGTATCCCTCGAACCGAACTCGGGTCTATATGAGCCTATAATGAGTGAGGATCGAGGAATCTCTTGGTTCAGTACCTCAAACTCTAGAACTAAAACCACATATAGTGAACCCTAGGAGCCCACCTTAGATAGAACTACATCAAACCTTAGTGGTCACCCAGGTAGATGTTTGTTCATTTTCACTTGTTTTACTTTGCGATACTGACTCGTTGCATTTTATTTTCGTGCATTCATCTCATTTTCTAAAGAGGTATCGATTCACGGTCAGTTTCTGAATTAGAAAGCTGGTTATGGAAAACGGATTCCTTGATAAAATGGAAGACAATGCAGTCGTTCGTATAGTTAGAACCTAGGCAGTTAGAAGGGTATGGATCCATTTGAGCAAAAGGAAATGTGGCCGTGCTAAAATCTGGTGGTCATCCTTTAGACGACAAGGGGGTTGGAAGGAAAGTGATTGGCAGAGGGCAAGAGACCTGTGACATTGAATTGGCTGAAAAGGACTTTGCTTACGACAAGGAGAAAAGTTTATTTACTATTGGTACTCCTCCAAATAACAAGCATGAATTTATAGTTGTATTTGAGGATGTTACATCTAACAGAAACAACGGTAATGCAAGACCTGATGTCCATGATAACTCAAATGGGCAAAACAGAAAGAGAGCTAAATGGCCTTATCGGTCAAATCAACTTTGTTGCATAGACACCCATGCGAGCAACTCAAAATGCTTGGCGCGGACAGGAATCGAAAACTCTCAAGAAGCATTGAGGTGATAGATGTCGTTTTAAGATAGCATGTTTGCGAAACAGGATGCCTACTGGTTTGCCAATCTTTCAAGATAATCGAACCACTTCACCAGATATTGGAAGAGGTGCCCTTGGCAATAGGGGCATCCATTCAAATTTCATGGCCACTCAAAGAGGCCTTTCCCTGAATATTGATATTCGCCCTAGCCCTGTTATGGATCCTTCGCCAATCGAATGCTATGGATCCCGGATCGACCATAGCTAAGCAAAGCTTTAAGAACACGAGGACAAAAGTCACCCATCCAATCACGAGTACAAGATCACCGGATTGAGCGACCAGTTGCGCAAAAGATCCGTTGTTTTCATTGAAGGAGAAAAGTGAAAAAAAGTTAATGGTGAAGCTGAGAATCTAGCGATTACGTCTATAATCATTTTGTCGACCATCACAACATACAATCGCGCTTCTCTGCAAGACTTGCCATGCTTTAATGTCAGAGAGCCGAAACAACCTACATATATTCTTTTGGAGCTCCATTCCTTGATGTATTTGCAATTGACAAAGCGCTAACTAGAGAGCTTCTTTGGTTAAGACAGTCTCTCGTGAAAAGAATGAAAGCTTTATTCTATGCTTCACAGGGAGCAACCATAGTGCCGAGCCAATGCTTCGTGTTCTTATGGTGTTTCTTTCAAAGACTAATTTCACCCAAGTTGGAGGTCGTGCTCTCATGTCAGGGCAATGATGGAAATTTCTTTCCAAAGAATGGGCGTTGAAATTGGTAACCATCTAGGATTGAAGGATAGGTCATTAGGCTCATCGTTATGATCCAAACAACATTGCAAGGGATTTGATTCGTGTGAAGAAATGAAAGGAATTTGTATCGACCGATTAGATAGATCCAAAAGAGACAAACCGAATAGACGACTTTCACCGTGGTTAGAATTGGAAAAGCTATCGAACGGATACGATCTAAAATGTCCGAGCTCCGCAGCTTTCTTCTTTGTCTAGAAAAACTCTAATCTTTATGAGCCTTGGAAGCGGAAGAATCCCTCGGGGTATGGCGCTAGCTAGAGTGAATGATCAATACTTTTCTCAAGAATTGATGCTAAGCTTAGACACTCTCTTCACTACCATCGAAGCTATAACTCTACAATCGAGTTGAAGTTAAGCTGAACAAGATTAAGGAAATGAAAGGTGGGATCGAAAAGTTAGAACCAAAGATTACACAATTGTGAATCATGGATCGGGCTTCTCGAAACAAGAGAGGAGTAGAAGACCTTCATCATTCTTATGATCAACAATTTAAAGAGTCGAGATTACCTCGTGAGGAAGCAATAGTGCGATTCAAAAGGTACTGGGTCATCTATAGATTTTGGCATTACAGGTGAATATGTTAAGCATAAAATACGGCCATGACTTTAACCATAGTCAAGAGCTAGATCCACCGCTTGCTTGGAAACCAAAACCTTTAGGACTTAGGACGAAAGCATATAGTAGTCCGTTTTATGTAAAGGAACTTGTTTTCTAATAAAGTTTCCTAAAATGAAGTTGATCAGAATCGATACCTCTTTGCATTCATGCATTCGTACTACATTGCATTCGCATTACATTGCATTCATTTGTATTAGACCTTTACAAAAGGACCCTAATTAGGTAAAATGTTTCATTAACTGAAAAACATGGAACAAAGGTTGGTGAGGATTGAGCAAATGCAAATACAGATGCAAGAGCAATTGACCCAAATTCAACAAGAAATGCGAGCAAATGCTAGACTTCCAAAAGAACATGATGGGCCAACTAACTCGATTACTAGCCTGAGGACTTGAAAAAGAAGTGACCTAGCGATCGACAATGTGGATAATGATGAAGACATCGTTTATTCCCCAATGAATTTCCCAACTCAACCAGACGCGCGCACTCTCGCGTGGTACCCGTCATTATTGGATCTCAATATAGGACCGATACTTGGTCTTCTTTGGACTCTCCGATGGGCCCCGTAATGAGCAAGTCAATCGTGTTGTTTTTGGTCTACCAGAGGCGGAAAAAAAAGGAGAAGGGGCTTCAAAAGCCCCGAAGAGGAAGGACAAGGATGTGGCTAGCACGAGTGGGTATACTAAGGGTTATTCGAAGCCGTTTACAGCAGACCAGCCAAAGAAGGTAGTTACCAGTCACCTGGTCCCCCCAAAGCAAAAACCCAATCCAAAGAGCGTATTCGGAAAAACCTCAGTTCACCCCTATTCCCATGACGTATATGGAGTTATACCAGAACTTATTTGATATGCATGTTGTAGCTCCTTTTTATATAAAACCACTGCAACCTCCGTACCCAAAATGGTATAACCTAAATGTCCGATGTGAGTATCATGCGGGGATTACAGGACACTCAATAGAAAATTGCACAGCTTTTAAGAAGTTGGTGGAAAAATTCATCAAAATAGGTGTTGTGGAGATAGGCGACGCACCGAAAGCGTAAGCATAAACACAGGGGCATTTTGAGCAATGAGATCATGGAAGAAATTCTGTAGTACTTAGAAGCTTACCCGGAGTAATGTACGAAATATACTGGTTGCTTTAAGCCTAGAAGCAATGAGAACTCTTTTGTGAAATAGGCTCGTGTTAAAAATTACTATTTCAAGAAAATGCATCTTTTGAACCAATATTTTTGTTGTTGTTCTTTTTCATGCTTTGAATGTTCTTTTATTCTTCATTCATAAATAACCATTCTTGGAATCATTTATTCTCCGAAATTACTTTCATAATCGACAATGGGTCCCGGATATCAATGACATGAGCGACGCTGTTACTTTGGACTCCTTTCTAGTGAGATATGTGTCCGTAAGAATCTAAAGACTTAGAAGATGATAGAGATTGCAACTTATTAAAAATGGCGAGATCCTACCTTGCGAAATGTCACCGACACTCGCAAGCCAACGAGGAGATGAAGATGGAAACTTAGCCCACCGCAAGAATAAGGCAAGACATTATCGCATGATCACAAAATTGACATGTTGGGGCCATCAAACGTGGATTCCTATATGTGAGGCATGGACGCTATCAAGCTAGTCTCCTCATAATCTTTGAACCAACATCGATCCATATTCATAGCCTTTGATTACTTTACCTAGAGGGTAAAGGTCGCTTCACATGTCAAAATTACAAAGTCAAGCAGATACAACTTCAAATTTCAATTTCAAAAAAAAAAAAAAAAAAAAAAAAAAAAAAAAAGAAAAGAAAAAGAGAGTGGTGATAAAGGATACCGAAAAGGAACATGTTTAACGTGATAACACGAATTTATAGTCTGCTCAAAGGTCGACGCCACATCAATCAAAAAGAAGAGAGCCAAAACCATCCAAATTCTTTACGAGGACAACTGATATTTGTAAAAGTTGGCATCGAGAAGTTACCATTTACTTTCTATGTTGGCCAAGATCCTCACCGGGGTAACGCTTTTCTCATTGGTTCATCAAAATAAGAGCAATTATCGGAAGTTAAGATTCCTTTTTGGATAAAGTTTGACATCTACGATAAGTCTAATTGAAGCATTCATACAGGCTTACGACAAAAAAAAAGGGGGTCCGTTCAAAAGACCTGCATTAAGAAGGATTCTTCATATCCAAATGGACTCCAGAGGAAGAGTGAGTGCCCTATGCAGCAAAGAAGGCCTGGGCTTGGAAAACATAGGCACTAATCAAGAGGGATGATAAGGACTCGCCCAATCCTATGAGTTCAGATTTGCAAAAAAAAAAAAAAAAAAAAAAAAAAAAAGAAAACACGCAAAAAGGAAAGAAAAAAAAGGAGAGGCCAAGATGAAAACCCGCAAAGGGCGCCTTGAGACCAAAGGGGATTTGGGTTGAAAACCCGAGAAGGGCGGCTCAAATTTTGACCGAAAGTAAGGCATACGGTAGTCTTGCCACGCTTGGGTTAACAATGAAGAAGTATGTTGCGTCTCGAAGCATCGACAAAGTACTCCGGATCCCCTAAACACATATTGAGCCTAAAATGGTCCTCAAGAAGTTTGAACAGAGAAGCTCAGACTGCGATATCTGGGGCACCTAGCTTCTATTTTACCCATTTTTTGTTATTTATTTCCCTTGCAAAATACTGCCAATAAATTTCCTTCCTAATTACATTTGCTATTTTTGCTTTATCTATTTGTTTCCAGCTATGCTCCTAACTAGCTTCTCTCTTATCCGTAGTTATGGTCTCTTTCAGGCATTTTGCATTGAAATAATGATTAAATAACGACACTTTCACAAAAAAGAGTTCCGCATATTACTCTATGAAACTTTTGAGTAGTACCGGAACCTGAAACAGGACCATTGCTTAAAACTCCTCGAGTTTAAAGGATCAGGAATAGTGATGGAGGAAAATTCTGACCTGAGGCTATCTCTTTGAATTTGGTTGGAAACAGTGTTTGAACAAAATGACGAGGTATTACGTAAGTAGTATCATCTCGATGAAAAAAGGGCGATGTATGAATGGGCAATCATTCGCGCGAAGAATGATTTTGTATCCATCATGCGTACACACGATCACGATCCCGTGAATGGAAAGGTGCAACAGACCAAATCGTTTACTTAATTCTATGCCCCTCGATCGCAGAGGGATGGATTGAAAATGACACAAATTCTATACCCTTGAGTCGCAATGGGATAGACTGAAGATGACGCAGACCCTATACCCCCATGAATTGCAGAGAGGGTTTGAAGATGGTATAAGCCTTAAAGTCCTATAGGTACCATGGAATGGACCTTGAAGTTACATTGGGGCAAGTCATTTGAGCAAAATATGATGGTTTCTTTGATTTTTTTGAAAAAGGTACCAAAGAGAGCGAGATAGTAGCGTAATACGTCAGCAATAAAACTCTGATGGACAACGAGCAGTGACAACCCTAAGCATTAAAAAGGGGATCATTTCATACATCATCATTCAAAGCACGTTTAGTTAGAAGCATTCGATTTATTACGATCATTGCATCTTAATCATTGAAAAAAATCATCATTCTCATGACATTCTGCATTCACGTAAATGTCATCCATAGCACATGTAGTTAGGAGCATTAGATTCATTCTGATCACAGCATCCTAATCATTTGACATAAACACAAGCATATAAAATCGAGTCTATAGGATATGTCCCCAGAGGACGGTGTAGAAACATTGGTGAAGCCACCATCCTATTGCTACTGTCCAGTAGTGGAATAGGAAGAACATCCTATTGCCATCGACCAGCGGTGGAATAGGTTGAAGATTGTCCTATTGCCACTAACCAAAAGAGTGGAATAGGTTGAAGATTGTCCTATTGCCACTAACCAAAGAGTGGAATAGGTTGAAGATTGTTCTATTGCCACTAACCAAAGAGTGGGATAGGTTGAAGATTGTTCTATTGCCACTAACCAAAGAGTGGGATAGGTTGAAGATTGTCCTATTGCCACTAACCAAAGAGTGGAATAGGTTGAAGATTGTTCTATTGCCACTAACCAAAGAGGAATAGGTTGAAGATTGTTCTATTGCCACTAACCAAAGTGGGATAGGTTGAAGATTGTTCTATTGCCACTAACCAAAGAGTGGGATAGGTTGAAGATTGTCCTATTACCACTAACCAGTAGTGGAATAGGTTGAAGATTGTTCTATTACCACTGACCAGTAGTGGAATAGGTTGAAGATTATCCTATTGCCATCGACCAGCAGTGGAATAGGTTGAAGATTATCCTATTGCCACTAACCAGTAGTGGAATAGGTTGAAGATTGTCCTATTGCCACTGACCAGCGGTGGAATAGGTTGAAGATTGTTCTATTGCCACTAACCAGTAGTGGAATAGGTTGAAGATTGTTCTATTACCACTAACCAAAGAGTGGGATAGATTGAAGATTGTCCTATTACCACCGACCAAAGAGTGGAATAGGTTGAAGATTATCCTATTGCCATCGACCAAATGGTGGAATGGGTTGAAGATTATTCTATTGCCACTAACCAAAGAGTGGGATAGGTTGAAGATTGTTCTATTGCCACTAACCAAAGAGTGGGATAGGTTGAAGATTGTTCTATTGCCACTAACCAGTAGTGGGATAGGTTGAAGATTGTCCTATTACCACTAACCAGTAGTGGAATAGGTTGAAGATTGTTCTATTACCCTTGACCAGTAGTGGAATAGGTTGAAGATTATCCTATTGCCATCGACCAGCGGTGGAATGGGTTGAAGATTATCCTATTGCCACTGACCAGCAGCGGAATAGGTAAAAGATTTCCTATTGCCACTGACCAGCAGTGAAATAGGTCAAATTTGTAGATCTTGTCGCCCTAACCAGTAGTGGGGCAAGATCGAAGGCAAATCTCGTCTCCCTAAACAGTAGGGAACATGAATTAAGCCATCATCCTATTGTCTTGGCCAGCAGTGGAATAAGCTGAAGATTACAAACCTTACCCCTTTGAAGTTGCAGTGGAGCGATTTAAAATAAACAAGTCTCATCCCCTCGAAGTCGCAGCAGGAGCAAATTGAAGCTATAGAAGTAGCGGTGGAATGGATCGAAGCGACAAGATGCGGTGAACAGGAATGAAGCTATCTGTGGAAGAGCACCCAAGAAGTCAAGACTCAGCGATACCGGGCAAAATTGGTCTTTCTTGAAAATCTTTGCTCCATTCCTCACATACGACAATAAGCAAAGAGGGGCAAACTGTGTACAACCCCAATTTTGCCCGGGCCAAGCCCATTTTGCCCAAATTTCAATTACAAACCCGAATGACCCAATTTACAAACAGCCCAAAAACATTTAGACTTTTCAAAAATTTAGGGTTTCTGAAACCCTAAATTAGCTTAGCTGCCGCCCCACTTGCCCTACCTTCTGACATCCACGTGCTCTGCCTCTGACCCTCACCACCTGCTCCACCGCCCATCAGCCACCGCCCTAGCACCTGCAAAACAAGACAGAAGCAACACAACACGCAAGCAAAAGTAGTAGAAATACTATTATATTGTAACATTTCAGAGGGATAAAAGGGGGTTCGAAATCGATTGTAAGGGGGGGGATTTTCGGATTCAAAAAAGAAAGAAACGAATTTCAGCAAATCAAGAACAAAATAGAGCTTTGAAGGTTGATTTTGGTCCCTTCGTTTTTATTCTTTGTTATTCAATACTGTAGTTTTTATTTATTTTTATTTTTTTTAAAAAAAAAGAGAAGAATCTTCACGAACGAAAACAACAAGAAAAAGGAAAAAGAAACATACCTGAGCCCCATAGGGGCGGCGTCGGAGGGCCTTTCTCGTTGTGCCCTCCGGTGTCAAAGGGGAACCGAGTTCCTCTCTCGTTTGCGACGGGTGTCGAAGGCTTGGCCTTTAAAGAGGTCCCGAAAGAAAGTTAAAAGCCTGGCCTCGAGCATCGCCGGTCACCGATATGGTGGTGGCACGGTGGTGCGACGAATCGACCGGAGAGAAAGCTCAATCGTCGGGTGAAAAGGGAGAGGGAAGAGATGAGAAGAAGAAAAGATGGGGGTTCTCTGTTTTTTTTTTAAAAAGGGAAATTATAAGCTTTTAAGGAATAATAAATGTTTTATTAATTTTTAAAGTGGTGCAATTAAAGGGGGTTAAAAGCTGCGCATTGACCCGATTTGCAAGCTGGATATGCGCATTTCCAACTTAAAAGGGAAATTTATGCGGCCAGTCCCTCCCATTTGCGCCACCTTTAATTTAATCCTATACTATTTCTTTCATTTTTGCCCTGAAGTTTGTGTGCCCTTTCAATTTAGTCCTACTTGTACGTTACGTTTTGGGCTTTGGAAATATTTGTCTTTTTTTCACCCCTTGATCATTTGTGCGCATTTTAAATTGGTCCTCGCCCTTTCTTTTTATTTCAAATTTGCCTGGATATATTGTTTTTAATTCAATTTAGTCTTCTTTTGTTATTTTCACTATTTTATTATTAATTTAACTAATTTCCTTATTATTATTATTATTATATTATTATTATTATTATTATTATTATTAGTGTTATTATTAATCTTATAATTATTACTACTATTATATTTGTTATTATTATTTTATTATTATTACCATTGTTATTTCATTTTTATTACTAATACCATATTATTATTATTATTATTATTTTATTATTATTACTAAACTACTATCATTATTAAGTATTCCTATTATTATTTTCTATTATTACCATTGTCATTTTTTTATACATATATTATTAATCATCTTAACCTTATTATTACATTTAAATTATATTATGTTGTATTATTTTTATCTTATTATTATTACTACTATGTATTATTATTACTATTATTATTACTATTATTTGATATTATTCTTGTGATTATTATTATTGTTATTATTAGTATCTTTATTATTACTATATTTATATCTATATTTATTTTCTTAGTTAAATACTATTATTATTTATTTAATTTTCATTTATCTATTTATATTTATACTATTTCACATACATACTTCTATTTTCACTTATATTATTATCATATTTTATATATATTTCTACTCATATTTCTATATCAATATTATTTTCATTATCACCGTTATTATCATTATTATTATTTCTTTTCTTTTCTTTCCTTCTTGTAAAACTTTCATCTTGCCGTTTATCCTTTTGTTTTCTATTTATTATCATTTAACTTATTGGTTTTATTTTATTTTTGTTTTATTATTGTCATTTGTATTTAATGCGTTTATTCTACATGCTTTGCTAATACCGTAATTCATTTCTTACATTTTGCTACGTTGATATTGCAATTTGTTTTACATTCCATTATAAACTTGCATTACATCAATTTTCGCCCGACACAAAATGGATTCTTTTACAAAGGTAATATTCCGTATTTAGAAATTCGAGAGGTCGTGCCCTAAAGTATTGGGTTTCGATCCTTCTTGTTTGATCTAAATAACCGAATATCCTTTTAAAACAAATACATTTTTAAATCAAAAGCGTATTCTCGAGAACTCGAGATGTCGTGTCCTAATGCATTGGATGTGATGTTTTGTTATTCCGAGATAATATTTTCTAAAACCAAGGCAATGTTCTCTATTTAGAAACTCGAGAAATCGTGCCCTAAAGTATTGGGTTTCCTTTTTCTCGTCCATTCTAAATAACAAAATATCCTTTCAATTAAATCCATAAGTTTTGAATAAAAGGCAAGTTCAACTTTAAAGGTCGAGATGTGGTGTCCTAAAGTATTGGATGTAACACTTCACCTTAAAACGAGACGGCCCTTGGCATACACTTCCAATTTACCCAAATTTATTCTTCAACAACAAGAGGATCGTATTTTGAATTCTTAAGTTTTCAACTTTCGACATTAAGACATTAGATAATCAATTAGGTACCAATTTTGGGCGTATCGAGGTGCTAACCCTTCCTCGTGCGTAATCCGACTCCGAATCCATTTTCGATTTTCGAGACCAAAATTGTGTTTTTGATAAGTTAATCTGATTATTAAAAACAAACACTTTTTAAGGTGACCCGATCACACCTCATCAAAAAAGATTGGTGGCGACTCCCGTTTTTTTACATTCGTTTTCAAAACCCACGTCGACCCCGTTTTTTTCCAAAATCAAAAATGGTTACGACATTTACATTAGAGTAATATTATATATTTAGTATAGTTTTATTTTTTTATGTGTTCTAAATTATATAATATAAAGTATTATAAACCTAAAATGGGTCGGGCCTTGAATGTCCAAGCCCGAGCCCGACCCATATTTTAAAAACATGCCTAATTTTTTTGTCAAAGCTCATTTTTTGGGCCTAATATTTTTACCCAAATCATTCCAAATTTTGAACAGACCTTTTGGCCTGAACGAGTAGCCCAATTCATGAACAGGTCTAGGCCACACACTTGATGCTTTCTCAATATAATATCATTTATCTAATTCTAAACAAGAGTAATAAATATAATTTTTTATAATAAACAAACACATAAAATATATTGATTCATAAACATTACAAGCACAAAAATTCGAAAATAAAAACTAAAAAAAAAGAGCAAAGAAGATTGCTTCATTTGCATTGGTACATTGATAATTATGAAAGTTGAAAAATAATTTAAGATTTGTACGGATAAAGGAGAACTGGAAGACCCTTTGCTGGCATAGGCATGGGATCAACAATGATCTTCTCATCAGCCACTAATTTCTTCCACTTAAACCTTTTCACAATATTATGCATGAAAACAAGTATTTCCAATCGAGCATATTCTTTGCCCGGGCACATTCGAGGACCGCCGCCGAACGGAACGAACGTGTAGGGCGCTGGCCCTTTTCCTTCAAACCTTGTCGGATCGAATTTCAACGGGTCTGGAAAGCATTCAGGGTTTCTATGGGTTGAGTTTGCACTCCAATATAACTGCACAATTAACCATGAAAAGTTAAAAAGGCAAATATATTTTATGTTTTGGGTAAATTACACCTAGAGTTATTAAATTATTAGTAAGTTTACGTTTTGGTCACTTATCTTCAAAAAATTACAAAGTGATCACTGAACTATTTGAAGTTGAGTGACTAAAACGTAAATTTATTAATAATTTAGTGAGTGTTTTTAAAATTGGCCCAATGAATGAACTAAGTGACTTACTTTCCAACCCTTTGGAATAGAGAAACCATTGAAAATGAAGTCACTGATGGCTTCCCTAAAAGCACCTTGTAGTGGTGGGGCAAGTCTTAGCACTTCACAAGCAACATTCCATGAATATTTCATCTTTTGAACGTCATCCCAGCTCAATGATTCACCTGGGGCTTTTGATTTTGCTATTTCCATTTGTTCTGTAAATCAACAAAAAAAAATAGAAAAAAAAAATCAATGAGATTATAGATGTTGGAATCTGAAAATTATCTCTTAAATATGATTGCATAAATTAATCGGGTTCAAATCATTACCTATCAATTAGGTAGATATGGTTGATTTCAGGTCGGATTAATCTTGGTCGGGTCAGTTTAGGTTTCAAACTTTTTAGGGCATTTTGGGCTCAAATTCTTTAAAATTTTCAAGATCATCCGGAGGTTCAATCATTTTAGATTTAGATTAAAGACTAGTTTAGCCATACTTCTTAGAGACAAAAAGCATTTTTGATAAAAGCTCATATTTTCTGCTTCTGTATTTGACCAATTTTTGGTGTTTGAAAAGTACTTTTTTCTCTCAAAAACATTTTTTTTGTCTCAAAAGTGTTTCTTAAAAGCATTGCTAAACTAGCCCTAAATGTATTTGAATTAACCTTTTATGAAAATCTAAAGTTTTCATAACGGGACCGATGGTCGAACCAGTCCAACCACTAATTCAACCGATCCGAATAATTATTAAATAAAGTATCCAGATTCAACTAATGTTTTAACCCTGTTCAATCGGTCCATACCGATTCGCTACTCAACCAATCTAAAACCATTTTTTTGACCGATACTCTAACCAATTATTGATCCGATCCGATACGAAAAGAAATCCGGTTGTTGACAGTTCTATTTCTAACTATATAAACTGTTCTTGCCGGCTCAATGAATATACCACACATGCATACACAAATAAATGTGTAAAACAATCACCGGCAGCTAAAAAAGAAGGGTATAACATGCGAAGGAATCATTATATTATATTATAATATTGAAAATGACATTTATAATTTACTTGGAAATTATAAATAAAAAGTTGTCCTAAATTTGGACTTAATCAACACTTATATTTAGATTTATGATATAAGTGAAAATAATTATAAAAAAAAATTAATATAAAAATAAATGAGGTTTTTATTGAAATGAAAAAGTTAAATTTTTGAAGATTTTTCATATTCGAGTTTCATCGTACGTTTGTAATATTTTAGATTTATTATAAGTTTAAATTATTTTTTTATAAAAATATAAAAGGTAAAATATTCTCATAATTTTATTTATTATTTTATAAAAAAAATGTTTTTAATTATTTTTCTACTGAATTAATATTCGATTGATTTATGATTGGGGCTGAACAAGAATATTTGAAAATTCGAAAACCAACTAAAATCGAGGTGTTTGGACGGTTTATGATATGCAAGTTTCAAAACTGAACCAAAATCTTTTTTTTTTAATATATAATTAATTTTAATTTTTTATGATATAAAAATAATTTAAAAGTTCTTGAAATTCCTTTTTTTTTTTAAGAAATATTTATGATTTTTATTTTGAAATGTTATCAAATAATGTTTAAAAAGCTATAAAACAAAGCTCAATTTGTTAAAATAAATCTAAAAATCTAAATCAAAAAAATTAATATGAAGCTAACTGAGTCTAACTCGATTGGCATCGACATTGTTGTCAGTACAGGAGGACATAGGTTCGAGTGTGCTAAAACGCATTATCCTCCTATTTAAGGGTTAGGGAAGGGCTATGGGTAATTCTAAATATTGTATAAAAAAAACAGATATAATCAGAATCTTGTTCAAAACTGTATATCAACTCGATTATAAATATTATATATATAGTTGAGTAAGTGTGTGGGTATTATTCAATTCAAAGGGGTTGGTGAAATGATGAGTTAAGTTCTTGAAATAAAACATTTCGTGATAATTAAGTAATAATAAAAAAATTATTCACTTTAATAAAAAAAAAAAAACCAAAAAAGTATCTCTTGAAAAAAGATTGATGGGTTTACGTAAAAATAATTAAAAAATCTAATTTATTTTCAAAACTTGCATGGTTTTTATTTATTTTTTTATTTCACTCTAATTTCTTCACGTTACCAACCAATTAGGCACCTTGACTTATATATAGACTCTTTTTCTATATTATTTATATTAAAAAATCAATGTAAATTTCAATTATTTTTATTTTTATAATTGTTGATACACGGTACGAGCAGGGGCGAAGCCAGAGGGGGGCTGGCATGGGCCCCGGCCCCCCTAAAATGTAGAATTATTATTTAAGCCCTTAAAATTTTTTAAAAATTTTAAATTAGTAAAGGTAAAATTGTACCTTGGCCCCCCTAAAATTATAAAAATTTGATTTAATCCTTTACAAATTATAAAGATATAAATTATAAAAAATTAAAATTTCATCCGATCCCCCCTAAAAAATTGTTCTGGCTTCACCCCTGGGTACGAGCGAAAGTGGAGGAGGGGAATGATGAAAAAATAGAGAAAAAGAAGATAATCTAGTGGCGTGTCTAGAGTTTTCTCTCCTACTTAAAAGTCTTTAGAAATATATATATATAAGAGGCGTTTCGAATCGGACTTCGAGTCGGATTATAATATATTTTATTATAATTGTATAATAATAAAATAAATATATTTTGTTTTTGAGATACTTGATTAAATTTTAAGACTTTTAAGACAAACTTTTTTTTATTATTTTTAATTTTATTAATGATAAATATTTAAAAGTGGCTTATTTCCTTTATTATTATTGTATTTTCTATTTTTGTCTAATCAAATCGATGAGTTGAATTAGAAATAGGCCTAAGCATGATGTTGATATCTTTATGCTTGTTCAAACCCAACCCGACCCAAAATATGACTTACAGTTTTACTCAAACTCATTCATATTTGCAAAAGATTAACCCAAGTTCATTTTAACTCCGTTCATATTTTTTTAAAATATATTTATTTTATTTTATTTTTATATTTAATAATTTTTTATTTATGAAACTTTTTTATATAGTCATCTTAAAATTATTTTAATATTTACATTAGAGTAGTATTATATATTTAATATAGGTTTATTTTTTTAATGTATTCTAAATTACATAATATATAAAAATAACGTAATATAAAATATTATAAACTTAAAACGAGTCGGACTTGGGCCTTGAATGTTCAAGTCCGAGCCCAACCCATTTTTTAAATAGACCCAATTTTTTTTATCTAAACTTATTTTTCAGAGTTAATATTTTTACCTAAACTCTCCCAAATTTCGGACGAACTTTCAGATTAAACGAGTAGCTTGACCCGTGAACTATTATAGATTAAATCGAAAATTGATATTTTAGTTTGGACTAAATAAATAGAGTTTTTAGCAAATATAATAAATTATTAATTAAAACTGTACTCACCAATGAAGGAATTGGTGGAGCATGCATCACGTTTTAAAGGAAAAAAGATAATACCTTTGTAAACGAGCTCGTAGATGTGAGGAAGCTCAGCAAGATATTTGACGATGAAAGTACAGGCGGCACTGGCAGTATCATGGCCACCGATCAACAACCCAAGAATCTTATCGGCGATATCCACTTCCGTCATGAACTGTCCATTTTCATCACTCGTCAACAACATATGCGACAATATATCTTGAGTCGGCGACGCTTTCCCTTCCGATAAATCAACTTTTCGTTGCTTGATAATCTTTAAAAGCTCTTTCCGAATGAAATTCGAAGCTTTAATGGCTCGATTAAATGGCGTTCCGGGAAGATCAATGGGGAGTGAAATAATACCCGAAGCCAATAAATGAAACGGTTCTTCAAACTTTGAAACATGGTGAGGATCTTCAATACTTAAAAACAACCGACAAGCTAACCAGAAAGTATATCTTTTAGCCAATGGAAAAACAAGGACTTGTTCTTTATTTTCCCATTGAGAAGCAAAGTGTTCATTGGCAATGGCGTCCATTATTCCGATATACCTTTGTAAAGCCTCTGGTTTTAAGAATTGAGGCAATAGCTTCCTCATTTTCTTTGATTCTTCTTTTGACGATGTTTGTAATGAAGAAGGGAAGATTTTGTCGACGGAACTCGGCCACCATGCGGTAACAAGCTTGTTCTCGTTCGAAAACAAGAACTTGTTGCAGGCGACACCGCAGAAGACGGCTGCTGGTTCACCGAGGATGTTGGTTTTGAAGACTTGGGAAGAGTATTTGGCCATGCGATCGAATATGAACTTTTCCGGGTGGCCTTTCCATCCAGTGGAGAGAAACTCGAGGGTCTCGCCGACGAAGGGTAAACCTGGCCGGCCGGGAGGGAGGTTATCGGCGGAGTAATTGGAGCGGTGTTTATAAAAAAGGACGAAGAGGGAGAGAGTTACGAAGGAGACAAAGAGTAACAAAAGGGTGATATAGAAATGCTCCATAGTTTTTGCCTTTGGAATCTTTGGAGTTTATGTTTGTGAGTTTATTTGCATACATTAAGGGGTTTTTATAATGCCTATACCCTTCACAACTTTTCTACATTCAGTCCTTAAACTTAACAATTTTTTAATTTAATCCCAAAACTTTTTTTTTAAGTTTATATTAATCTTTGAACTTGTCAATTTTTTCAATTTTGATCCCTATAATGATGTAATACTCTAAGATTATGCCACATCATCACCTAAATTATTTTAGTAGATAACATGACACAAGTGCCACTTGATTATACATATCAAAACTGCGAAAAGTTGCAAAGTTCAAAAATCGACGTGGGGGATTAAAGTGAAAAAATTACTAAGTTCAAAAACTTTTTTAAATAATTTTATTACACTCAAATAAACTTATTCCATAGTTTTGCCATGGGTTTTTATAATGCTTAGCCTTCACCACTTTTCTATTTTCTAATTTTATCCCTAAACTTTTAACTTATTCATATTAGTCACTGGACTTGACAATATATTTTAATTTTGACATCTACAACGATGTGGCACTCTAAGATTATAATTTTGTAGATAATGATGTGGTACAACCTCAGAGTGACATGCCATCACACGAATTAAAAATGAAAAAATTGTCAAGTTCTAAGACTAACCTATGCGGGATAAAAATTAGGAACTAAATTAAAATTTTTCATCAATTTTAAAGATTAAATTTTATTTTTTTATTTTTTTAAATCTAGTTTCACCTAAAAAGTAAAATATTTAAAATTTCATTAATTATTCCATTTTTTTATAAATAAAATTATTTATTATACTCAATCTTATCTAAATAAAAAAGCAAATAAAGTATTGAGTGTGTTGACCAAACAAATGGAAAATTAGCTTCTATAGTCCACGCTAAACACGCCAATGCTTTCCTTCTTGGACCCGGTTCACTTTCCACTAAACCTGTTCATATCCCAATAATCTGTCCGGCTCGGTTAGCTCGATTTTATCTCGGATTAACTCAATCCAATTATCTCGGTTTTAATATTCCTGATTCCATTTCTACTAAACTCGTTCATATGTCAAATGGTTCATCCAATTAACTCGATTAACTAACCTGATCCAATCAGTCCGCTCACTTCGAGTCATGCTTAGAAAAGTATTTTCTGACCTCAATTTAATTCTTTTCGACTCGAATTTTAATTAAATAATCTTAAAATATATTTATTATTTAAACGAATCAAATTTAGTTAAGCTTAAATTCGAACTTGAAATTTTTAAAAAATACGTATATCAAATTATAACTCTAACCCGACCCAGTTCATTAACACTTATTTTAAATAAAATGTTAGTAAAAAAGAGAACATTTTGTATTGCACACTCACGGGATGGATAAATAATTTATATATTTATATATATAATAATTCCAAATTAAACCTAAATTTTATTAAAAAAATATTTTTAGGACCATCTCAAGTCAGTTATTTGTGCATTTCAACCTATTTTTTTTTTTAATATTAAGAAAAAAAGTCTTTCAGTGAGATAGCATTACGGAAAGGTAATATTGATTTTATAGTCAAAATATTGGTAGCTTATCATTTTTATTTTTTTTCAACTTTAGTTTGTGAGGTGTGCACTTTATTAAGGAAATAGGTTAAATTTTGTTCAAACTCCCTGTAGTTTTTGTATATTTGAAATTTAGTCCCCTTACTTTTATCTTTTAACTTTTTGGATTTAAAAATCAATTGTAAAATTCAGATTTAGGGATGTGCAAAATTCGGGTAAAATCGAAAAAATTCGGTTAACCGACCGAGTTCGGTTAATCGGTCGGTTAACCGAATTTTTTCGGTCGGGGGTCGGTTAATTATTTTGTGATTTTTCGGTTAACGGTTAATTCGGTTCGAAACCGGTTGGTTAACTGAATTTTTTCGGTTTAACCAAAAAAATTAATAAATAAAATTATAATATATAAATAGCTCTACTATTCACCTAAACCCAATCCCTAAACCCAATCCAAACCCAAATATCTAACCCAACCCAATTACCCAATCCAACCCAATCATAAAAATTACAAATAATTTAATAAATAAAAATAAAATTCTAAAACTAAAACTAAAATTATATAATCTTTTTAATTATGTAGTGATTAATTTCGGGTAATTCGGTTAATTCGGTTAATTTTTAACCAAAAATAAAAAAACATATAATTTTCGGTTAATTCGGTTAACCGACCGAATTAACCGAAAAAATTTCGGTTCGGTTAAATTTTTTGAAAAAAATTCGGTTCGGTTAACGGTTAACGGTTAAAAATTTTGAAAGGTCGGTTAATTCGGTTAATGTTATTTCGGGTCGGTTAACCGAATGAACACCCCTATTCAGATTCATTATTATTTTACATGGCTACCAAATGTTTTTTTTTTTTTTTTTGAGTTGATATCATCCATCAATCGGGTTTTGACTCAGTTGTGAAATTACCAAAAAAACTCATTATTTTTACAAAGAAACAAATATCATTTTAAGAGTTTTTTTTTATATTTTTATATGGAATATTTAGAAAATTACATACACATATTTGAACCTAAAATATCATAATTTTTACTATTTTAATTTTACCAATTAAATTAAAATCGATTTTATTTTTATTTTTTTATAATTTTTTACTATTTATTCTCAGTCAGTTTTTAATAGTGACAAAATACTTATAGGATCCATTTGGCATTGTTTTTTCCAGTTTCCTTTGTTAGTTTTTTGTCATTATACATAAAAAGAAGATACTTAGCATATAATATATATATATATATATATACTTTATGGTATTGAACTGGCACTTGGCCTATTAATTAACTCTAGACTCTAACATATTTAATATGTAAATATATTCCATGTTGGAAAAATTTACAACTAAGATGACTAAAAAAAAAAAAAAAAAAACGATCATGCAATATTAAAAGAATAGTTTAATATTCAGGTCGATGTGAGAAAATATTTTTAGGGGTCGAAATTAAATTATAATTTTTACAATAATAAAAATATAATTTCACTGTTTTAATAGCCTATATATTTATAATTTTTAAAAGACTAAATTAAAATTTTATCATTTTTAGGGGGTCATAGTGTAATTTTACTTTTATTAATTTAAAATTTTAAAAATTTTAAAAGGCCTAAATGAAAATTATTCCATTTTAGGGGGTGAGACCCCTGCCAGGCCCCTTAGCTACACACCTCTTAATATTAATGTTGTAAAAATTGAATCAATTAAATTACTAGTTTTTTGGTTTAATCATTATAATTTTTTTAGAAAATTCTAAAAATAAATAAATAATAATAATGTAAACATTTGTTGTATAAATTATAATAAAAAATCAAATAAATATATATAAATTACCTTAAATCTGGTTCAAACGATTTTTTAACTAATTTTTATCGGTCCAATTGATTTTACATTAGTTCAATCCTCCTTTAATTTTAGAGTACTATTTGAATCGGTTAGATCATTAATTTTCCGTTCAGCCCTTGGTCCATAATGATCTGACATCTATGTTTAATATAATATATATGGTTAAAATATTTTGTTAGTCTATGTACTTGTATAGAAATTGGGATTTGGTCCTTATATTTTAAAAGTTAAAAATTCAATCCTTTTAACTTTTTTAATTTAAAAATTGTAATCCAATCATTATCATCGTTTGGTAGTTTTTAATTTAATATAATATATATGGTTAATACAGGCGGGCCGAGTCGGGCTCGGATTTTAATATTTTTATTCAGGCTGGGCTTGGGTAAAAGAACAAGCCTAAAATTCTAGTGCAACCTGACCTATGATCACCTCTAATTGATACAATGCTTAAAATTACTCATAACACATCCCAACCTTTAAATAGGAGGATAAATGCACTTCAACACACTCAAACTCATGTCCTTCTGCACTGACAACAATGTCGATACCAATACCAACCGAACTAAGACTCAATCGACTTTCAATATATATTTTTTAAAAACTCATTATATATACACTTATAAATACAGATTTAACTAATAATATTTTTTTTGGAAAATTAAAGTGGAGTAATATGTGCAAATACAATCTTTACTAATAAAAAGACAACACAAAAATGTTTCACTGCTACTAATGGTTTCATGTTTAACGTTTTAAGGATGGAACCCACTAAGAAATTGTACCTTATTAATGCCATCAAAACGATTGGCTAAGCCCAAGTCAAACAAAGCATAGTAATTAGGCTTTTGGTTCAATGGGGAAATTATTTTATTTTTTTGTTGGGGGGTGGGGGGCATAATGGTATAATGGAAAAGTTTATGATTTATAAATTTTGAAATTTTAAAATCGAGTCTCATATTATATAAATGTATTGTTTTTTTCTCGGGATTTATTTTTATTAATTAGTTAGTCAATTAGAGTTTTGTTAATTATTCTATTCAATACTTGTAACGAGATTTAGGTAATTAGAGTTGAATCACGTTGAGTTAGTTATTCAATTCAATATTTGTAATGAGATTTAGGTAACTAGAGTTAAGTAGATTTGTCTATGTGGCCCGGCCTGAAGGCTCGTCTAAAAAGTGGGAGGGTTTGGATAAAAATATAAACTCGAAAAATAGACTTGAACAAAGAATAAGACCCGGTTTTGAATGGGCCGGACCTGGGGTAAGCTTTTTTGCCCTACTTGACCCGAAATTGCAAAAAGAAACTATTGCTTCTTTTTCATTGTTTTGCTATATTTCGCTATTATATTGCTATTATTTTAGATGTATTTGTTTGCTAAGTTGCATTTATCTTAGTGTTATTTAAGTATTTTTTTTATTTTTCCATTTGTTGGGAAACATTTATTTTAATGTTGTTAGTGTATTTGATGTTTTATATTTTTAAAATTTATTTTTATGTAAAAATAATACAAAAAATTTAATACGGATGGGTCGGGCTGGGTCAGGCTCAAGCTTTAACATTTTTATCTAGGTCGAGCTTCGGTAAAATTTTAAACCCATTTTTCAAGCTCGGGCCTAAAAACGTGTCTAAATTTTTTACTTGACCCAGCCCGACCCATAACCAACTCTAGAGTTAAGTGATCAATTCAGTACTTGTAATGAGATTTTGCCAGTTAGAGTTAAAATTAGTTATTCAATTTGGTACTGGTAATGAGATTTAGTTAATTAGAACTAAGTTAACTGATGAGTTAGTAGTGAGATTTATTCTGGTTAGTTAGTCTATTAGAGTTAAATTAGTTATTCAATTCTTAGCTTCTAATTAGATTTATTCTAGTTAGTTAGTTAGTTAATTAAAGTTAAAGTCAATTGTTGAATTAGTCATTCAGTTTGTAATGATCGATTATATTTGAACCGTTAATTAAACTTTTTTTTTAATAGTGAACTAGTTACAATCTCGTTCTTGCACCGGTGGAATATAAAAAAAAAAAAATTAAAATTTTAAAAAGTGCATTTATTGGAAGTAACTTATTTAAGGTGCCTTTGGATGGGCAGTAACTGTGATGCGGTGCAATCTTTTACTTCATAGCGACAGTAATTAATCTCACCGTCATCGTTATTTTTAACTTTATCGGAGGTAAACAAACCGCTCATCCAAAGGCACCCTTAGTCGCGAATAATGATATTAAAATTTGAGAGGCTAATAAAACTTTTCAAAAATTTTGAAAGGTTTAATTAAAATTTTCAAAAGGTTTAATGAATTAAAAAAAAGATATAATTAAAAATTTTACAGATGTTAAGAGGCTTAATAAGATTTTAAAAAAACCGAAGGAGCTAACGAAAATTTGCAAAAAAAAAAAAAAAGAAGTCAATTTTCAAAAGAAAAAAAGAAACATTTTCGATATATTATATATATATATATATATACATATTCCTTTTTTAAGTCTTTGGTCATTTTGTTTATATCTTCATTTTAATAAAAAGTGATGATCCAAAAGCACCCACCCATCCTCATTCTTCCAAGTGCTTTCTACGAAATTCACTTTGTTATTTCTTTGATAGTTAATTTGGAAAGAAAAAAAAAATTGTTCTTGTTTCAATAAAAAAAATTGATAATATTTTAGGTATAATAATAAATTTAGTCCTCAACATTTACATTTTTTTATCAATTTGACTTTTATATTTTTAGATAAATTTGGATACTGACCTTTTAAAAAGTAATCAAATCGTTTTTTTTAACGGAAAATGCTTGTTAAAATATTAATTTTTAATGGTGTTTGTGTGGCAACCTACGTGGCTGTCGACAGATGCTTCATGCTGACATGGCACTATTTGTCTTGGATAGTCATACGAGCTATCATGTTTCAAATTTAACATTTTAGTCAATATTTTCATAATAAAATAGCAATTCGACTCTTTTTAAAAGGTTGAGGGTCAAGTTCAACGAAAAAAAGAATAAGGGTCAATTTGACAAAAGATGTAAACATTAAGAGCCAAATTTATCATTATGCCTATAATTTATGGACATAAAATTTGCCTATAATTTACATAAAAAAAAAAACTTAATAGTAGTAATAATTAGACTTGAATTTTTTAATTTGAAAATTAGAGGCATTAAATTTTTTAATATAAATGTAAGGGACTAAATTTCGAACATACAAAATGTATACGAACCTAGAACATATTTTAACCTTCAAATTTTTACTTTATAATTTAACACAAACAAATAATCAACCTAATGTGAAGCATGTACCAATTAGTGTGATCCATGGGTCGGGTCAGGTAAGGTCCTAACAAAATTCTAGACCCGATTGATAAGCCCAAGCTCAACCCGGATGAAAATACTAAAACCCAAGCTCGGTCTGCCCGTAATAAAATTTTTATTTTATTTTTTATATTCTTGGAATCGAATCCTTAGGGATCGAAAGAATAGAACGATAGTTCTATCTCAAGCTTCATACATCGATAAGGTATTGGGACGTTTTGCAATTACCTATGTGAAGCCAAACGTTCAGTCGACTGCATCAGGTTTTCATCTTTCTTTAGATGACTATCCTAAGACAGCGGAAGAAAGAGAGCATATGAGTAAGGTTTCATATGCTTCGACAGTCGGAAGCCTTATGTATGCAATGCTTTGCACACGTCCATATATCTGTTTTGCAGTAGGAATGGTTAGTCAATATCAAGTGAATCCAGGTATCAGACATTGGCAAGCTGTAAAGCATATATTAAGGTATCTTAAAAGAACCAGGGATTATATGTTTGTGTATTCTAGGGAGAACCTTACTCCTATTGGATACACAGACTCAGACTTCTAAGCCTGTAAAGATTTGAGGAAATCGACGTCGGGAAAAGTATTCGTTCTAGGCCGTGGAGCCATAGTATGGAGTAGTATAAAACAAACTTGCACTGCTAACTCTACTATGGAGGCCGAGTATGTGGCTGCTTCTGAGGCAGTGAAAGAAGCAATATGGCTTCGAAAGTTCTTAACCAATCTTAAAGTCATTCCTGGTATGGAAAAAGCTATAACACTATATTGTGATAACAATGCTGCAATAGCTAATACCAAGAAAATAAGAAGTCACAAGAGGACGAAACACATTGATTGGAAACATCACTTGATATGAGAGGTAGTAGCCAAAGGAATTGTAGATGTGGTGAAAGTAGCTTCTGAAGATAACCTTGCGGATCCGTTTACTAAGACTCTTATACTAAGAGTTTTAACAAACACGTCCAGGATATGGGAATGCGAAACATGACACATTTACTTCACTAGGGCAAGTGAGAGATTGTTGGAAAATGTGCCCATATTGTAGTAAACATATAACCGTTTTCTATTTATTTGAATGATGAATAAATAAATGAAGTTAATTTCACATTTCACATTTCACTATATAAAGAGAACATTGAGTTATTATTTTACAAGCACTTGAATTCAAGAGAAAGTTGTAAAGAGAAAATTCTCTGAAGAGACTATTTCAGAAAATTTATAGAGATATTTTTCTGATTTACAACTTGACCCAAAAGTTTAGAGAAATTGCAAAATTACCCCACTGGTAATTTTTGTAAAAAAATTCTGATTCGAAGCGAGCCCACACTTGGCAGACGTAAGCTTGAGGATAGCAGAGAATGCTACTCGGTCGAAGCGCTCATCCTAGACTAAACGTAAAGGTACAATTTTGATTAAGTGTTTATTACTTTATATATCACAACCAAGATCTTGTTTTGGAAAAAAAAATTAAAACTCTAATTTCTCCCTAAATTTATTTTCCGTTGCGTTTTCCTAACCCATTTTTTCCAACACCATCCCCTTTGACCGAATGTATAATGCATGGGCATGCATTTCTATTAATGACGCCAGAATGAGCTTGTTGGTTCATGAATTTGATGCATAGATCTTTGATGTTCATTCCCCATTTTGATGCATGTATATTCTCATTCAATAGTCGAATTTATAAGGCACATTGCCCTTGATGTATGAAGACATGTACTTTAGCAACATTTGAATGGTCACAATGCATCTTCATTGAAGGTTGGTTCTAAATGCTTCCATGGTGCACAAATTCAGCTAGATGAAGAGTCCTTCATTGGTCCACACAAATAGTCACCTGCATCATATAAATATGCATCAAAACCTTGCACAAATCATTCCACAATTCAGCTAAGACAAACACATCCTAGACTCTAGACTCATACGCATAAATAAATAGATTTAACACACCATGACCACACTCATACGCATATAAACAAATGACACCCTCATGTATCAAATTAACACACACATAAAATATGAACACAAACTCAAGCTTAACACAACTAACATATGAAACACCTAAGCCAATTTCGACATCGTTGAACTACATCGTAACATGATGTGACTATGCTCACATCACAAACTCATTTCTCGAACTTATATTTTTATCCAAACTCTCTCAATTTTTAGACTAATCTCGACCCCGCCATACCATACTAGTAATTATAATAATAAAGATTCACCAAGCTGGCCTGTCTTGTCGTCTACTATGAAGTATGAAAGCAAGGAATTTAACTAAAACAAGCAAGAAACTATTTTCTATTAAAAAATGATTTTGGGTTGATGATAATAAAAGAAAGAGGGGAATGATTAATTTAATTTAAATGTATTGATTATATTGAATCAAATAATTTACATTAAAATATATATTTTTGAGTTAATTTTCTAAAACAAAAATTGTTTGAGTTAATTTTCAAAGTGAATAGTTGATTCAGTCTTAACTCAATTGGGATCGATATTGTTGTCAATGTAGGAGGACTTGGGTTCAAGTGCGCTGAATTGCATTGTCCTTCTATTTAAGGATTGGGGAGAGGCTATGAATAGTTTTAGGCATAGTATTAAAAAGAGCAAATATGATAAGAACCTATAATAATATTAATGTTCAAAAAAATTCAAAGTGAGCAACTAATGATAATTAATAAAAATATTAAATTTTTTTACATATTTTTATTGGTATAATAACAAATTTGGCCCTTAATTTTACATCTTTTGTCAATTTGGTTCTTATTCTTTTTTGGAGCTAAATTTGGCCTAAACCTTTTAAAAAAGACAATTTGATCATCAACATTTCAAAAAAAGTTGAATTGCTATGTTATTAATGAAATATTGAGTAAAATGTTAATTTTTTAAACGACGACCCACATGACAATTTATGTGTACTTCATGCTACTTTTATGATTTTTTTTATTTTGAGTTATTTTCTTATATATTTTTTAATATTTTTATAATTATTAAATTATTTGTTGACATGGCATACAAGACAAGTGCTATGTCAGCATGAAACACATGTGGATTGCCATATACATAAATTAATATTTTAATCAGTATTTCTGTTAAAAAAATAATAAAAAACTAATTTGACAAAAGACGTAAACGTTGACAGCTAAATTTATCGTTATGTCATTTATGCCTTGACTTGAATGAAGTATTGATTAAAACTCTTGTCAGTGGCGAATCCAGTGGGTGGCAGGGGCCCCGACCCCCTTAAAATTTTAAATTTGTAATGGTAAAATTACACTTTGGCCCCTCCAAAAACGATAAAATTTTGATTTAATCTTTTAAAAATTATAAAGATATAGGCTATTAAAATGGTAAAATTACATTTTTACTATCGTAAAAATATATAATTTAATTTCGATCCCCCCTCAAAAATTTTTTGGCTTCGCACCTGACTCTTGTCAAACACCTATTTGACATGAGTTCAAACCGTATTACCCCATCTCCTACCTCTAATATTACATAAAAAAAAAACATTATCTCATTTATTTAATTTTTTTTTTTTTTTAATCAGAATGGTTTTGAATCTGAAAAACCTAACCTAATTTCTTATTATTATATTTTTGGGTGCAATTAGGATATAAAAATCTTTTGAAGTCAATTGAGTTAGGTGAGATGTGATTATTTTTTTAATTAAAGGTATAATATGGAAGACCTTATTGTATCTTCCCCTTTGCTCGACTTAATTTAGTGATATATGAAGAATGGCAAAAAAAGATTAAAAAGTGAAACTTTTGACCTAAAAAGTTTGTCTCATATTTTCTCAGCTATTTCGGTATCAAAACAATGAATTGTAGAATATTTCAATTAAACCCTTTCATAGTCTAAAGTGATAATTAGGTGACTTTCAACAGTAATTGCAAAAAAGGTATAATTATTAATCTAGTACTTGTATTATTAGTATTTCAAAAGTAATTGGAAAATTTGCATTTTGCCCATTTGGAAGTTAAAATTTCAGTTGTTTTAAATACTAAATTTTAAATTTTATCCCGACGCCGACTTAAGTAAAAAAACTAACCAAATCGAACTCACTTTGATTTGATTGGTTTTTTTTTATTAACCAACCTTGGGTTATTGGATTAGGTTTATTCGAGTATTTATCTATTATCTATTTTAAAATATGCTAATAATTTATTGGTCCAATAACAAAACTTAATGCAGGTAAGGGCCCTTCCCCTCTTCCTCCTAGAGGCAGCCAAAAGAGGCCTTGGCCTCTCTTGGCTCAATAGAAAAATTACTTTATAGCCTTTCTTCAAATTTAAAATATTCAATTTAGTCATTTTGAAAATTTAGGGTGAGTTTGGATGGGCGATTGAGTGCGGCGCGGTGCGTTTAGCTTACTTTTTGTCTCACGCTACAGTATCACTACCGTATCTAATCTCACCGCCACCGCTGTTTTTACACTAACCGCAGGTAAACTCACCGCCCATCCAAACCCACCCTTAATAATTTAATTCAAGTATTTTTAATACAAAATTTTTAACTTTAATCTCTAAATTTTATAATCATATCTCGACTCCCCTAAACAAAATTTCTAATAGCGGTAGAATTGTAATGTTTGCTTCGATAAAATATTTAATTTATAATATAATATAAACTATATAATATGTATATAAAATATAAACAGCATAGCAAAAGTTTGAAAATGGTCTAATTAGGAGAAAGTCAAGTTTAGAATATTGGAGCTTGAGTTGTTTTACCTAGAGGTGTACATGAGTCGGGTCCAACCAAAATTTTAGGCCCGATTATTGGGCCTGACCCAACTTGAAAAATAGACCTAAAATTTTACCCAAGCCCGATCCGGATAAAAAATGCTAAAACCCTGGCCTGACCTGCCCATATTAATTTGTTTATATTTATATTTTTATATGATACCAGATTGTCCCGAGGACCTGAGGATGGAGTTTGAATTGAAACGTTTGAAATGTGATAATTGTATTTGTTTGAAATTAAAATTTGATTAAATCTTAAATTTTAAAAATTTGGAGAAACTTTGGAGAAACGAGTTTTGATTTCTGAAATGGGTATTTCAAGTCGTGCCTTTCATTCTAAATCTGATAGCCTTTTATAGAGGGCTATTATCTCTTTACATCATTTGAACCGGGAAATTCAATCCCTTTCATCATTACATAATTGAAACTTTGATTACATAATTAAAACTTTTCAGAGAATATATTCTCTGGTTACAAAAATACAAACTACAGAGAATATTTACTATTCATGCGTCGGAGAATCTTCTTCGTTCTTGCCAGGAATATTTATCTTTTATTTTTGCAGAGAATATTTCCTGTTCACTCGTCTTTTCTTGCAGGGAATATTTACTGTTTACGCCAGAGAATATTTCCTGTTCACTCGTCTTTTCTTGCAGGGAATATTTACTATTTACTTCAGAGAATATTTCTTGTTCACTTGTCTTTTCTTGCATCATTTTTTCTTGGTCCTGGTGATGGTTACTATAGTGGTATCGTCTCCAAGATCCACCGTTTTGATTGAAGACGCTGAAGATTTCTCATTTTCGGATTCGGAATCCATTGAGCTGAGCATTTAAGCCATGAGTTTTTTGTATTCCTTCTTGGCCTTGGCTTGAGCTAACATCGCACTAGCTGTCGATTTTGCTTGAAGGAATTTTGTTTGGTCCGATCCGATCCGGGTCATGGACTTACATAATCTCGGATTCTTGTTGAAAAAATTATCCAAATATTTTGAATCATATTTTTCATCATTAAACTTGTCCCACCATTTAGTTCTGTAGTTTCGAACTAGTAACGGAATTCCAATACATTGATCTTGTTCATAGGAATAATTCCAAGAAACAATCCAAGAAATGCACAATTTTGAGAAAAAATGGATTGTTCTCAGAAATGTGTTTTTGTCCAGTTCAGCTGAAATTTGTCAAAGAATTTGGGCCATAAATTTTGAATTTTTTCTGGTAGGATCTCAAAGGATGATGGTCCATACCAATTCCACCATTCCTGGAACCAGTTTGGGAATTTGAATTGGGTACCGTATTTGAAATATATGAGCCAAGAATGTCTCATGTGTTGGTTGTTCATTAAGAAGGCATTGTACCATGCCATTTGGTAATCCCAATATGTAAAATATGGGTGGTGGTCAATTTTGGTGGTAAATTTGGTTGGAAATCTCTTTGGAAAATTTGGGTTTTCACTCCAATCCCTTGGTCGAAGAATTTTTAATATTTGGGCTGGTGAATGGGTAATAAAATTTGGATCTTTTGGGTCTATGTAGTGTTTGAACAGTACTGATCCAGTTTGAACCAGTATGTTTTCATAATACTGTTGGGGTTTTTGAGAATCCAATGGTTTGAAATGTCATCCATTGAAAAGTTCTTTTGCAAGTATATGTGGAGGTTTTTCTGAAAATTCTTCCTTCATAACAAGAATTTTTTCAAAACATTTGTTTGGAAAATATTGTGAGGATTTTTGTGTAGCAGTCTGTGAAGACACTACTATTTCTTTTGGAAAAACATCTTGGAGAGATGTCTCTTTTAAAACATTTTTGAGAGATTTTAGTTTGTGTAAAACAATCTCTTTATTTTTTGAAATCTTTGCTGCTTCACCAGCAATTTGTTTGAGAGGAGTTTCCTCTTTCATTTGAGAAAAGGCCAATGCCACTTCTAGGGATTGAGAAAGGGACTCAATCCATTTTTTGATTTGAGAACCAATTTCATTTGGATCTTGTACATCTTGAACGATTTTATTTTTGGAGGATTTTGATGATGATGATGATCTCTCATTTTCTTTTTCATGGCAAATTTCATACCATGACTTAATTGGTTTTGAGGAAATTTGGGTTTTGGATGACTCTCTTGTTTTTCCTTTTCCTTTGTCTCGGAGTTTGGGTGGCATTTTTGAAGAAACTCTCTGGTGAGAAAATCAGGCAAAGAATTAGTTTCTCCTTTGATGTATTTAATATCAAAATCAAATATGCTCAAAATTGCCTGCCATCTTGCAAAAATCTGTTTTGAGGCAATATTTTGAACATCTTTTTGTAAAACTTCTTTTGCTGATTTGCAATCGATTTGTAAAAGAAATTTTTGATTTAATAAATCATTTTGGAATTTTGTAATGCATAAAACAATTGATAAAATTTCTTTTTAAATAGTACTATAATTTTGCTGAGTTGGATTCCAGTGTCTGGAAGTAAACTGGACTATTTGCTCTTTTCCTCCTTTAACTTGTTTTAGGATCCCACCGTATCCTATTTCAGAAGCATCTGTTTCTACAATCTTGGGGGCATTTGGATCGGCTAAATGTAAACAAGGAAGCTTAGTGATTTGTTTTTTTGATTTGGGTGATAATATTGGTGTGGTCATTTGTCCAAGGTTGTGGATTCTTTTTGAGCCTATCATATAACGATTTACATAATTTGCTAAGACCTGGATAAAAGTCTATGACATAATTGAGGCTTCCCAAGAATCTTTGTAATTGGACTTTATTAAGGATTTGGTCTGGGAATTTGCTAGCAAACTCTATGGACCTTTCTATTGGGGTAATGGTTCCTTGGGTAATGTAATGACCTAAAAACCTTACTTTGGTTTGGAACAAACTTATCTTGGATTTAGAAACTACTAAACCATTATTTTTTATGACTTTTATAAAGATGGATAAATGTTTAAAGTGTTTTTCTAAATTTTCTAAAAACACTAATACATCATCGATGCATACTATTGTGAATTGAGAATATTGGTAAAAAATATCATTCATTATTCTTTGAAATTCAGATGGAGCATTTTTTAATCCAAAAGGCATTAAATTCCATTCATATTGTCCAAATGGTACAGTAAATGCCGTTTTATATCTTTCTTCTTCTTTTATTTGGATTTGTCAAAATCCAGATTTCATGTCAAATTTTGAGAAAATATTTGCATTACAAAGTTTCTATAGCAAATCTTTCTTATTTGGTATGGGTATCTAATCCATTTTAAGGCTTAATTGAGAGGTTTGTAATTAATTACTAATCTTGGCGTTCCTCTTTCGAGTTCTGCATTTTTTATTACATAAAATGCTGAACAACTCCAAGGAGAACAGTTTTTCCTAATTAAATTTTTATTAAAAAGGTCTTGTATTTCTTTTTTACAAAATTCTTCCATTTCTTTGTTCATTTGTATGGGTCTTGCTTTTGTGGGTATTTGTCTTTCATCAAAATTGTTTTCATATGGTAATGTTACTTCGTGTTTTTTCCTATTCCAAAAAGCATTAGGAATGTCAGAACAAATTGTTGATTCTATTTCTTCTTTGATTTGATTTATCCTTTTTTGTATTTCTCTTTTTTTCTAATTGTTCAGTCAATTTTTTAAAACATATTTCTTCTTTTAGATAAGAGATTTGTTTCTGTTTATGATTAATTAAATTATTGATTTGCCCATTATGGATGGATAAAGATTTTAATAAGTTGAGATTTCTTATTTTTGGTTTTTCTACCAAAGGAAATTCTACTTTAGTGTTTAAAACTTTGGTGGAGATAGAATTATTTGTTACTTTATAAGGTTTGAGTAGAGATATGAATGGGGTTCCTAATATGACATCTTGGGTAATATCTTTTACCATTAAAAAACATGTTTGATATTTTATACATTTGTTGAATATTTCTGCATTGGGAAATTTGTAAGTAATTTTTAGCTTTTTACCATTTGCAGCTTTAAGAGATTCTGATGTTTTATCATAATATTTTGTTGGAATTATCCCTTCTCTAATGCAGTTTTGGTCTGCTCCTATATTAAAAAGGGCTATTGTTTCTAATTGAAATTCATTATTTATGACAATATTTATTTTTATTAAATATCTTTGAATAGATACTTCAGTTAGAACCATCATATATTCCTGTGTATTTTCTTCAGGTTCGGGTTCAGTTTTTGACGAACTTTTTTTTGGGATTTCATGTTTTAAGGTTTGCATTTGTTTTTTCATTTCTTGTTGTTCCATTTTAAGCTGAGAAAGTTCTAATTTAATTTGTTTTATTTCTAACTGTAATTCAGAATTTGTAATTTGTCTTGGTTTTATTTTTTCATATTTATTAAATATTATATCTTGTATATTATACATTTGTGATTGGCTAGGAATAATTTCTTTTTCTTTTTATGGTTTATCTTTTAATGAGGATTTTAATTTCAAAAGGTGTTCTCTTTTAAGTTCTGGGTCTTGAATTTTATCAATAACTTCAATCATAAATTCTTCTTGGTCTTTGGTTAACATATTAATTGAGGGTTCATTTTTATCATCAGAAGATTGGGATGTTGTATGTAATTCGTCTATTTGTAATTCATCTGTTTCGGTAGATATATCATTTTCAGAAGAAGTTGTTTCTAAGAGAATCTCATTTAATTTTTGTTCTATTTCTTCATTTAGATTTAAATTATTAATTTTTCTTTTAATTTTACAATATTTTGAGATGTGTCCTGGTTTTCCACATCTATAACATTTTATTGTCTTATCAATTTTATTTTCTGTTTTTTGTTGTTTCTTTTCTTTTCTGTATTTTCTATATTTGGGTTTTTTTATAATATTCTGAAATATTCTTTTTCCTATTTTTTGGTTTTACAGGGCAGTATGTTTTTGAAGAAGAAGGTTCATTCCTAATGTCAAATTGGTGGCAGAATGATCCTAATTCTTTTCTACATTGATATATTTCTTTCTTAAGTTGTTTTTTTAATTTTAAATCTTTGCAAATTTTTAATCCTTCTTTTTGGGTGAAACTAATTAGTTCACCATATGTAAGCTTTTCATATGGAATAATACCTCTATAATTTTCTCTTATTTGATTTTTAACTTTTTCTCCTAACAAAGTAGGAAGTCCTGCTAGAAACTTTTCTTTCCAAAACGGTTGTTGGTTATCAGATCTTTGCATAACACTAGTCATAAAGACATCTTTATACCATTTAAAATCGGTTAATTTTTTGCATTTTAAATTTGATAATAATTCTGAATTTCTATCTTTAAGATGAAAAGGATCTCCTATAAAGTGTTTAGAGATTGAGAAAATTAAAGTTGCTACTGCATCTTGGATTTCTCTTCCTTGTTCATCTAAAATAATTCTTCCTTGATCATCCTTTTTTATTGCTTTTAAAATTTCTTCCTGTTGGGTTTTAGTGAGTGCATGATCCCACCATCCTTTTAATTGACCAGTAAATCTAGCAACTAAAAGATTGGCTATAGCATGATCACTGATTAATCCATTTTAGTTTTGGGTTTTATAAACATTTGAAACCATCGTCATTTGTTGTAATAAACTAATAATATTGTATTCAGACATTCCATCTATATTCCATTCATAAATTGTATTAGCATTGTATTTATTCTGGAAAACAAGTTTTTCTTCTATATTAAGATCAAAAAGCAAATGATTTTTGGATAATATAATCTTTTTGGTTCTTTCCAAGCCATCTTGTTAATTTGTTGTTCATCTGACTAGTCAGAGTCAGATTGGGAGGATTGGTGTAATGTATTTACTGAATGTTGGGCTTGCATTGGGGAATCAGGTGCAATTAATTCAGACTTGTAACTTTCCAAAGCATCAAGTCTATTTTGGATTTCCGTTAAGAAATCATTTTGGGATTTTTGGAAAGGTTTTGGAATTTCATAATGTGTGAATATTGGTTCTTCAGAACTTTTTTCTGTTACTTCTTTTACTGGTTCTTTCTTAATCGATTGACTTTCCACCAAATTCTCAATATAATCTAATTGTTTTCCTATTGTATGAAGACTGATATTTGTATAGTTGTTTTGTTCTACTATCATTTTAATATTTTTTGATGAGATTTGTTCTCCTGCATCAGGAGCTCTCATTCTTAAAGGATTTGCTTTTATTCCAGTATTTTTGTGGAGATATTGAACCTCCATTAAAGGGGGATGTCGAGATTCAACTTCTCCTTTATTAGTAGAAAAACAAAAAATAAGAAAATTTATAAAAATATAAATGTAATAATAATAAATTACTAAAAACATTAAAATAAATATTTTCCAACAAATTGAAAATAAATTAAAAAATATGTATACTTAAATAACACTAAGATAGGTGTAATTTAACAAGCAAATGCCTCTAAAATAGTAACAAAATTAACAATAAAACAATAGTTATACAATATCCAAACAAAAACAACATAATAGTGAAATGGTAGCAAAATAGTGAAAAAAAGAAAAGAAAATAGCAACAAAACAGTAAAAAAATCCAGCAATTTTTTTCGCATATTCGGGCTGGGTCAAGCCGAACTTGGGTCCAAAAAGGCCTTACCCGAGGCTCGACCTATTTTCCAAACGGGCCTTATTTTTTGCCCTAAGCCCATTTTTTGGACCTATATTTTATCCAAACCCTCCCACCTTTCAAGCGGGCCTTCGGATCGGGTGGCCCATCCCATAGACAGATTTAGTTTTACCTAAACCCAATTCTCAAGCCTAGTTTTTATACAAATCTTTTAAAATATCATGTTAACCTTTGGGCTTAGGTAAATATCCTAGCCCTTGAGGCCTTAGCTTTGTCCAAAATGGTAAAATTGTTACATGATCCTCTAAAAACTATAAAATTATAAGTTAATTCAATGATTGAATTATATTTTGACCCAAAATTTTATAATTTAACTCCTGACTCATTAATAAAAGTTTCTAACTTTGTCCCGTTTAGAATTTACCACGACTCGATTCTAAAAAATTTTAATACTCAAAACTCGAATCGATTATAGGTCCAATTTTTTGGACAAGATTTCTTGGTTTGAGCCTCACTCGGCGTGGCCTGGTTAGGAAAATGGTCGAAAAGGCCTAACATAGCTCTCAAGCTATAAGAAGCATATATTTTGTATAAATTTTTAAAGGTTGAATAAATATAGTCCTTTTATATTTTTATATTTTTAAGAATTTAGTCCTTTTATTTGTCAAATTTTAAATTTCAGGTCAAATTGTTAACACTGTTTTTTTTTTGTTAAATTTGTTGGTATGACATTTTGAGAAAAAAATACTCACTTGGTAGCAATGAACTTGAATTTAACAATATAGCGTTAACAATTGTACTTGAATTTTGAAATTTGAAAAGTAGAGAGACTAAATTCTTAAAAATAAAAATATAAGGACTGGGGAGGGTTATGGGTAATTCTAGACTTTGTATAAAAAAGTACAAGGACTAAATTTTAAATTTTTGAATAGTATACAAACTTATGGCATATTTTAACCCAACAATTAAACTATAGTCAACCCTCTCTATAACAGTCAGCCGCTATAACAATATTTCACTACAATAACCAAGTTTATAGTAAAATCATTTTTTTATGTTTTATTTTAATGCTATATAACACTTTTTTACTTATGACAACAACATCTATAGCTACGAAATACATTTTTTTTTCATTAAATTAGTTTTCTATAACAGCATATTGTCTAAAATTTTAAATAAAATTATAACTATTTCATATAAGAAAGCATATTAATTATATTTTTTAAATAAAAACAATTTTAGTTATGATATTATTTCAACAAAATATTTAAATTTCTAATTAAATATTCTATTATGAATTAGGAACATCATAAACTTACGAACTTTATAATTAATCGTGTGGAATAATGCAAAATAAAAGATTGCATAAAAGCAACAATTCATGCACTTCTTATACGATTTTTAACCGCTTTATAATTAATCGCGTGGAAGAATGTAAAATAAAAATTTGCATAAAAACAATAATTCATGCACCTCTTATATGTTTTTTAACCACTTTTCTACAATAAATAAAATCTTGACAGATAAATGGAGCTGTTATAGAGAGATTAAAAATATGACATATTATTTAAAGTTTTATTTGTATATTCACAGATAAAATGTAAATATAAATGTAAGTAATTACAACGTATTATCAAATTAGTATAAAGTACAATGCACGAAGAATATGAAAGAGTCGGACAAAATTCATCATCACACGGGTTGCAATTGTAAATGGTGAGACTCGAACACGAATGATTAAATTGAATTTTTTTAAGTGTAGGGATTAAATTTAAAACTTCATTCAAATTCAGGGACTGATGGGAAATTTGACCAAGAAGAAAAATGGAAAAAGTTTGAAGATGGAATAGCAGATAAAATGAGGAAGAAGAGTGGTAGTAGTGGTAAACTGGTAATAACAGCAAAAAGCTTAAAGCAATTTGAAGATGGAGGGCTTGAAGGTATGGAGGTTATCTTCATCCATTGCAAGGCCTTCGAATTTGAGGCAACTATTTGGATTAGGTACTTCCTCTGGCCTAGTCCGCTGCTTAGACAATGGCGCCGCCGCAGCCAACGCCACCAACACAAGGCTGCCCTCTGGAAACCGCCGCGCTTCCACCTCCACATCCACTTCCACTAACACTTCGGACCGTGAATCCGTCCGTGCGATCCGCCTGAAAAAAGTAGAGCAATTGCGGAGCAAAGGGACGGAGCCGTACGATTATAAGTGGGATAGGAGTCACAGAGCTAAGGAGCTTCAAGAAGTATACAAGGATCTAAACAATGGCGAAGAGTTGGATAGTGAGAGCCACCATGTTTCTATTGCAGGCCGAATTGTGGCTCGTAGAGCCTTTGGGAAACTTGCTTTTCTCACTTTAAGAGATGATTCCGGCACTATTCAGGTTTTTTTTTTCTCTTTTTTTTTTCCCGTTTTTCAGTTATAATCTGTAGCGTTTCTGCTATAATTCATTAACATTGTTAGATTATTTTATTTCTATCAAATGATTGTAGCTATACTGTGAGAAAGAAAGGCTTTTGAATGATCAATTTGAGCAGTTAAAGACACTTGTTGATATTGGTGATATATTGGGTGCTTCTGGCTCTATCAAGCGGACTGAGAAAGGTGAGCTTACTTCATTTACAGTGAATTTACTCTCATTGTTGCTTCTATTTTAATCTCTATCAGTGTATATTGTCAAAGCCAAAGCAGCTTCCCTCTGTTTTATTGTATAGTTTTTTCTGCTTCACTGTTCAGGGGAGCTTTCTGTTAAGGTGGATTCTTTTTCAATCCTTACTAAATCACTACTTCCACTGCCGGACAAGTTTCATGGTTTAACCGACATTGATAAGCGATACCGTCAAAGGTGACTTGTTGTTAACTTCATCTCCTATTTTATGTTTATTGATATTCATGTTGAATCATCTTATAACGCACTCAGTCAAACACATATTTCCTATCTATCTCGTCCTTTATGTTTATTGATATTCATGTTGAATCATCTTATAACGCATTCAGTCAAACACATATTTCCTATCTATCTCGTCCTACTGAGATCCTCAATTTATTTTGCTGGATATTTGCCCCCCCCCCCCCTTTCACTTGTCTTTATTAAGCATAATTATCAGTAGTTTTTTTATACCATTGCGTTACTAATATCCTTAATTTAGCCATTAGTAATTGCATCAAGGAGGCTTTTTTAAATCATAACTCTTACTCAAGTGAATATAACCCATTGGGATTTGTTTGTTCTTTATATGTTTTATTCTTGGTGTTTGTTTTGATATTGATGGAATGTTTCACCCCTTTGACCATCATTTCCTCCTCCTCCCATGTTTAGGTATGTTGACATGATTGCAAATCCTGAAGTAGCTGACATATTCCGGAAACGAGCAAAGGTGATGTATTTCCACATTCGGAACGAAATTGAAATTACCTTTTGTTTTTCTTGCTATCAGGTTGTTTTTGTGACATTTTAATCATTTGGTTATTGTGTCTCTACTGTATAGAGTCACTTTTACACTCTAATCACCACTCTAATCACCATCTGGTTGCTCATTGAACCAAGGAAGAATTGCTTGTTCTTTTAGGGTATAGTGTATTTCATCTTCAATAAAACTACATATAAGTTGGTTTACATGGTTGGTCTCTCTCATTATATCAGTTTATATTCTTATGTAGAAGGAATTATTATGCTGCACATTTTTCATTTTTCCTTCAAATATTCTACCTTTCTTGCTTTAGGTAAACCATGCAGAATTTTGTCTTAGTCATGGTGAAAATCATATAGTCATTTGTTTTAGCAGAAATTCGTCAAAAAATTTAGTAGGTGGTAATATTTTGTTAATAGCCTGATTTGTTGAGCAATAAATGGTGGACCAGGTATTTATACTGAGACCCTTGCTTTTTGAATGTGCACTAACATTTCTCGAATTTTTGTAACAAATGAATAGTAAGTGTCCTAGATGGATGTTGATCCAAACCTAAACCTTTTCTCCAATTTTCTACTGTAGCCTAGCTTTCTGATTTTACCACTTGTATAATTATTGTTTTTGTCTGATTTTTTCTATTCTTGAGCAAGCTTGTTTCTTTGGTAAAATACTAATTCTTGTTTGGAGGAAAGCATTTACTTCCTGACTTTTTTTGTGACGATTCTTTTTCCTCATTAATAATGGTTATTGACTTGAAAAATATTTGAACCATCTGGTTGTCTATTTAGAGCTGTATGAACTTGATTAAATGGCCTTAAGTTATGGATTGCTTGACATGTATGTATGTTCATGTGTGTGTAGGTCTTGTTTTTCTGGTGCCTATGTGATTTGAGCTTTGACACTTTGAAATTGTATTCTTAACAACCTTTCTTATAGTAGATCATGAGGGAGATACGAAAGACAGTAGAAACTCGAGGTTTTGTTGAAGTTGAAACTCCAGTTCTGCAGGTTTGTGAATAAATTCGTAGTTTTCCTGGGTGTTGCCTTTCTTTGTTGTGGTACGTATTTTGCTGATTCTTGACTGAATCACCTTTCATCTGACTTCTTGAAGCTTTTCTTGTTGAACACTACTAGGCAAAAGAAATGTGAGTTCTTCTAGGTGGAGATGTGAATTCACATAGCTCTTTATCTTTTAAAATTTCTATCTTTAATGTCAAAAGCCTACTTAGGAAAAGGCTAAATTCTTCTCTGTTCTTTAGAGCAATATGTAAAACTAATTTGCAGATGTCTCCAAAGGAAAAAATTGACTGGTTTGTTTGGTTTTGAAAAACGAAATAATTTACGTCTTCGTTTTCATAAAAATAGAATTGGCAGTCTAAATTTGTGCGGTTGTTAACATATAAAATGTTTTGCTGGAATAAATTTGTATTTACTGCTTTGAGGAATGCATAGAGAAAACAACAAAAACAGTAAATTTTCTATGTGATTAATTTTCATGGAATCATTTTGCTTCATTTTCATATAGGGAACATCTCAGAAGACACTTAAAAAAGTTGTCACTTAAGTTTTTGCATTTGTCTGAAAATTATATATTATTAATTTTTTTCGATACATAAAATCTATGATTATAGTACTTAATGAGTTATATATTTACTTCTACTTTGTTTAGTGGTGCCAAAGCAATACTGTTTTCAGGGAATTTAACTAATTAATTTGATCAACTAGGGAGCAGCTGGTGGGGCTGAAGCAAGACCATTTGTTACATACCATAACTCCCTTGGAAGGGATCTTTATCTTAGAATTGCAACTGAACTTCACTTGAAGAGAATGCTGGTGAGATCCTAAACATTTTAGTTACCATTTTCCATGCAAAATTTGGTGAATTCCCCGCAGGCCTGATTCCTCAATAATAATAAAAAGGCTTTGCAGCTTCAGATATTTAAACCTTAGGATGAGACTGAGGAGTTTGTGCTAATTATTAGGAAAGGGAATAACTTCAAACTCTCTACTTTGCAATACTTGATTGTTCAACACTAAGCATAGGATCATACAGAAGTGGAAAAAAATGTAAATTTTGCATCTTTTTGTGGAATAAACCAGAACACTCTTTCAAGTTAAAACATTAACTTATAATAGATACACAAACAGACGTAGAAAAACGAACATGTATACATATTGTGCCTTCACTGAGTTAACTAATTTTTTTTGGCCTTGTGCCTTGGGGAATACAAGGGTTCTAATGCCTAGAGAATGGCTTGCACCCTTGACGATACTGATTTATTCTTTTGTTTTTCCCCCTTTCTTTTATCTTTCATCTTTAACGTCTGATTCTGATATTTGTTTGGCTTTTAAGTTTATACTGCCAACAATATTTTATCTTCTAATAACAGGTTGGGGGATTTGAAAAAGTATATGAGATTGGTCGGATATTCAGAAACGAAGGCATTTCTACTCGTCATAATCCTGAATTTACTACCATTGAGGTATTTATAAAAATATCAAACGCTGATGTGTGCTTGGTAGTGCAAATTTGCTTCATATGATTTTAAGCATTAAAATTTGTATTTTTGAACTCTGATAATCATCATCCTTTTAATTGGTTTTAGATGTATGAAGCATATTCAGACTATCAGAGTATGATGGACATGGCCGAGGAAATTGTGACCCAATGTGCTCTTGAAGTTAATGGAAAGCTCACCATTGATTACCAGGTAGTGCATCTCATGGCTAATAAAAATAGTTAATTTCATTTCTGGAAGTTCTAAATATCTTTTTTTTTTCAAAAAAAAATTATCTGTCTGGAACAGATTGAAACTACTAATGTATGCCTTCTATACAGGGGACTGAGATACAGTTGCAGCGGCCATGGCGGAGGGAAACCATGCACAATCTTGTTAAAGAAGTCACTGGGGTTGATTTCACTGAATTGGAAGATGATCTTAAAGTTGCTAAAGATGTTGTTCTGAAGGCAGTTGGGCTTGGTCTCGATAGTAAGGACAAGTCTTCCATTGAAGCTTGCCCTTCACTTGGCCACCTCCTTAATGAGGTCAGTCTTCACTAATGTTTCATGAATGTTAGTTCCTTATAGAGTTAATTGCAAAATGCTGCAACAGAAAATTATTTGCACATTAGGAATGAGAGTATTCTTAGCGATTGAAGAACTGTATAAATTTCACACAAGGAAATGCAATTCCTGTTTCACCCTAAGCTTGAAAAATAGAATAAAGTAATGCCCAAAGTTTCTTCAGCTTGCAACCTAAGTTTCACTGCTAGTTTCAACTTGTAATAAGCCTTTGGTTTATTTATTCACCTTCAGGTTTTTGAAATTTTTGTTGAACCGAAGCTCCTGCAACCTACATTTGTTTTGGACTATCCCATTGAAATATCACCTCTTGCCAAACCTCACCGGAGGTATGGAAGTTTTACAAGGAACTGGTGCAATTTTATGTAGGGATTTGTGCATATTGTTGTCTTCACTTTCAGAATTACTTACTCTTAAGTTCTCTGGAAAATAGGCATGCAGGTTTGACTGAGAGATTTGAACTCTTCATATGTGGTCGTGAACTGGCCAATGCATTCTCGGAGTTGACTGATCCTTTGGACCAGGTATGAATGACATTTTTTTTAATATGCTAGAGATGCTTATTCTTTGTATTCGGATATTTAAACTATCAACAGAAGTCATGGTAGTGGTTTTTAGTTGGTCTGGGGCAAGTAGTAATGATTTATTCTTTTCTACTTATAGTATAAATTATGCAAGTGTGTCGATAACTTGACATCAAATCTATAAAGATGGCCCCTTAAAATCGATGCAACTTTAAAATACTTTTACTGATGATAGAAAAGTCTTTTTGCGCTTATGAATCTTATTTACTAGATTGTTATTTCTATGTGAATAGCTTCCAACAAGTAACATAAATAGGCAATGAATGGATTGGAACAGGTGATGCGATTGGTGCATCGGGTTCATATATAGCACAGCCTGTACACTTCCCTTTCTTGAGACGCTTATTCGTTTAGTGGCTTTGAAGATAAAAAGCATGGTTGAAGAGTCTTACGAAGTCTCTTTTAGCATAATTTACGAGATATCATTGCTAATGTTCTTGTGAACAGTGACTTTCAATTTGATTTTAACTTGAAATCTAAAATATCGTCATTTGTTTCCCACTGTGGCAGAGAGCTCGCCTGGAAGAGCAAGTAAGACAACATAACAAGAAGAGAGCAGAAGCTGTTTCAGTCACGGATGGCACAGGAGAGCAAAAGAATATAGATGAGGACTCCATTTATGAAGTGACTCTTGATGATGATTTTCTTACTGCTTTGGAATATGGAATGCCTCCGGCTTCAGGAATGGTACACTCGTCTTCTTGTTTGCAGATATTAGCATTTATATTTCGTTGTTGAGTTTGTCGAAAATAATCAGTTCCACCTATTCAATTCACATGCTGGGTTATGAGTTATGACCTCTACTTTTGGATTGGATTCATTTGTTGCACATGCTCTTAAGTTTTCCATGTTGCTGGCATGCATTTATATATATTACACAAGATGGTTGCACAGTGGTCCATCCGGTTGGTCAGGGTTCCCTCTGTAAATGGAGGGAAGGCTACGGAAATTAAGATTTTCCGCGGACCTTGCTTACAGGGGGAGTCTTATGCCTGGGTAGGGGTGAGCGAAAATCTGTTCAAACCGACTTAACCGCTGGCTTTTGCTTGAGTCGGTTATGATGGTTAAAGTGGTCTTGTAGTACATAGTTATCGGTTATGAATTTTTTTTAACCAAACCAACTTACATTGCCGGCTTCTAATATTAAAAATATGTATATATAATTTTTTTTATCCAAAACCCAAAGCCAGCCCAATTTGGTTTAACCTTTTTAACTGATCGGTGTTAAAGTTAGTTTGGTTAGGTCAGTTAAGACCTAAGTTGATCGATTAAGTCGGTTTTTGTATCTTTTTTAACCGAACCAAATGGACTGCTCCTCCCTATGCAGGCTGCACGAGCATTTTGGTTGCAATGTGGTCCATCCATGTGTATTATTTATATGCTATTGGACTGTTGTTCTGAGTTTCAGAAGTGGGGGAATTCATATATAATTATCATGTGTTGCTGACAAAACCTAACTTCGAAAATGGTTGTTTGTAGGGACTTGGAATCGACAGGTTGGTGATGCTCTTGACGGATTCTGCCAGCATCCGAGACGTCATTGCTTTTCCCGTTTTAAAGATTTCACAGTAACCGGTAGGACGCCGCTACTTGAACTTTAACTAGAGTAATACCATCCCTTTTCTTATATTATTTTTATTTATAGCCCCTTATTTGAGTATTCAATGTAGTGTTTATGGACTGATAATTTGATTTTGATTCGATTATACATAGGAAAACTAAAAGCTAAAGACCATAAATATTTAAAATGAAAATCTTAATTAAGAACAACAAAAGGTGTTATTATGCAATTTTTAGCCTATAAAAGTATCAACACATTAAAGAAATAACTCTTGAAATTTAAATATAATTGTTTATGTATATAATAAGTAGGTGTCCGTATTGTGTTAATGATACATGAAAGTAAATTAAAATAAAAGTTTTATATGAATGATAGGTTTAATATATCATTTGGTACCCAAGTTTGATGCTTTTTTCTGATGTGTTAATCGGGTTTTTTGTTTTTTTTTTTTTTTCTAATTTGGTACATGTATTTGACAATAGTTACATATTTTGGTACCTAAATGTAACAGTGTTAACTTTTTTTATTGTTTAATTTAGGTTTTAGGATTGATTTGATAAAAAGTTAATTGCTAACATTATTGAGTTTGAATTTTTCATGATTTTGTTAATAAAATAAATTTAGTATAAATTGTGAATTTTTTTAATTTTGCATTTAAATTGCTAATATTATTAGCTAATTATGAATTTTCATCAAACTAACTCTAAAATTCGAATTGAACGCTAAAAGGTTAACACTTTACCTACCAAAATATATAATTTTTGTCAAATATAGATATTATATTGCACTAAAAAATAAAATAGGTACCATATTGATAAAAAGTATCGAGTTTAGGTACCAAATTATGTATTAAACCTATTATATATTAAATTAAAATATATATGTAATTTTAGTATTTTTTTCTTTGCCATTGTGCCTACCTCATGTGTACTTGGAATTTGGCCCGTATTAGTATTAAACGGCAGGAAATCATAATTTTCACAATTTAAGACCATTTATTGTATTGTCGGTTTAATTTTAATTTTTGGTCCTATGGAAAACATTAATTTAATGATGAAAAAAAACATATTTTTTTGGGGGGTTGATTTTTTAGCTTTTTAACACGTGACGTTATTAAATTCTTAGGACTGGATTTTTTTTGTCATTATGTTATAACTGAAATATTAAAAATATGTAAAAGAAAAATTCTGTACTTAATTGAATAATCATATAAATAAAATTTCTTTTAAATAAATAGGTAATGGCAAGAAATTTTGTAAATGGAAAAAATAATGTTCAAAGAGCTTGTCTTTCGAAGTAAGTTATGACTCGGCTTGATTTCGATTTTAGTTTGGATATCGAGAGTTACAGATTAAAAGAACGGGTTAAAATATGTTATAAGTTTTTGTATTATTTGTAAATTTAGAATTTAGTTTATTTATATTTTTTGTTAAGAATTTAGTTTCATTTTTCGGATTTTTTAATTTAGGTTTAGCTATTATACTCGGGTTTATTACAATACCATTTTTTATTTTAACAATATTAGTAACTGTTTATTAAAATGACTATTAAGTAAGTAATTTTTTTCCTCTCAAAATATACAGATTTAACATAAAAAAAATTAATAGTATTAACAAGTGGATTTGGATTTTAAAATTTAAAAAATAGAGGATTAATTTTTAAAAATAAAAGCACAGTGATTAACGTAAAAAATATAATCAATATATATAATCAGTTTTTAATATAATAATTAATTAAATAACTGAGAAAATATGTTAAGTTTTTTTAAAATATTATTTGGGGTGTAACCAAATAAAAAACTAGTAACATATAAGCCTAACTTGTTCAAAATTTTCATGATTTATAATTGAAAAACATTGAACTCATAATTGTATAACAATAGAAGAATTATTATTTAGATAAATTTATCTTATGAAATACTTTTGATGATATTAAAGTTCATTTCAAATAATAATAAAAAAACTGAAATAAGTATTTTTTTTAATTTAAAATGATAAAAATTTAATTAATTAAAATAATGGAGGTGAAATTAATTTGGTTATCAAAATAAATCAAATTGAGATTGAGGATCAAGAAAATAGATGGGAATTAATTAATTAAAAAAATAAAAAAAATATGATTTTCAATTTATGTAAAAGGATATAAATGTATTAATTTATAATAAAAGTAATTGATTCTTTGTATACTTTTTAGCTTTTTGGATAAGATTTTCTTTCCAATTAGGATTTTCAATGTAATCACTAATTTAGGGTTGCACAAGGATTTTGTCCCCCAATGACACACGGTTTGCTTAACAAAAAAATCGTCCCCGACTGTCACCGTAACTATATCACCAACCAATAGAATACGAAACGATGATGCGAATAAACGAATAATATAGCGCCACGTGGAATAACAGTGAACTGAAAGGGGTTTGATTGGGTGAGAAGAAGCGAAAATCGAGAAAGCCCTCGTGGTGCTATTTGAATCACTGGATTTGGATTTTCAAAAACTCTCTCCTCTTTTGCTCTCTTTTCCCTAATTCCCCAAATCTCTGTTTTCTCTCTCTCTTGGCGGCTGACGCGGCGGCGGCTGTGGCTGAGGTTTGAGGCTGAGAGTGTACTGTTGTTGTTCCCTTTTGTTCTCTCTTTTATCCCTCTCTCTATCTCTATTTTGTCTTCTAAAACCCCCATACATCTGAGATTTTGGGATTTATTAGGGTTTAGAGATTTTTAAGTGTTGTTAATGGCGCCTACAGTTGCTCCTCCTGCAGATCGTATCCTTAATTATTCGTTTTTGTTCCTTTTTGCGGCTATGATTTTTTTTTTGTTTCGGTTTCTTTTAGATCTGTACTTTGTTTGCCCTTTTCGATTTGAATTTGTTGCTTTCACGATTCATATTCTTTTGAATTTATGAGATAGATGCTTTTTTGCTTCATTTATATGGTTCTTGATCTTCTTTTGCTTGGTTGTTTCTGGTAATTTATCTTTTATGTTGTTATTCGATTTGATTTGATTGAATTTGTTGTTTAACTTGTTCTTTGTTGCTCTTTCCAATCTTTAAGAATATTTGTGGCGATTTCTGAGTTGTGAACGTTATAGATTCGGAATTTTTTTCTAAGTTGCCAAGGTTTGTATTCTTTTACTCCTTTTAGAAACAGCAGAGCTGTTGCAGAAATTGACTATAGATTCACAGGCAAAGCCCTTCGATATTCCTGAGCCTACCAAGAAGGTAATCTCCTTTTCTACTTCTATTTTAATTATGTATAAAACTATTGTATTTGATGTGGACGATTCAATCATGGAAGAAAGTATGCCGATCTATGTTCGGTCTGTTGCAAGAATTTCAATGGATATCTAAATGCCTGATTTATTTTTCTGTGCAGCCTTCTGTTTATCAGTATGGTTCTGTTGATTCAGGCAACACTGGGAATACCCAAATTCCGACGTTTGACAGATCCGCAACACCTTTGCTACAGGATTTTATGGATCCGACTATGTGCTATATTCCTAGTGGTTATCCATCTGCATATTACTATGGAGGTAGTAAACGATCTGTTCCTTTGTTTCTGCATCTTTTATGCTGAATTAATCAGGGCTAGAATTAGATTCATATATGTATAATCTATATTGCAGGCTTTGATGGCACCGGTAATGAGTGGGATGAATATTCACAATATTTAAATCCAGATGGAGTTGACATGACTTCGGTAAGTCCTTTTCATGTTCTCCTTGTACTCAAAGTTACTATTAACTTGCTAAATCTTTCATAAATTTTATTGAATCTCCATGTACTACGTTTTCAGGGGGTTTACGGGGACAATGGATCTCTTATGTATCATCATGGTTACAGCTATGCACCATATGGACCGTATTCACCTGCAGCTTCCCCAGTTCCGGCTCTGGGGAATGATGGTCAATTGTATGGTCCACAACACTACCAGTATCCTCCCTTCTTCCAGCCGGTGACTCTAACCACTGGTCCGTTCACGCCGAACCCTGCTGCTCCATCCCATGGTGAGCTTCTGACCTCTGCTGCTGCTGATCAGAAGCCCTTACCTGTTGAAACACCGAACTCAAATCCCAATGGAGTTGCCAATGGTGGCAGTGTGAAGGGGAATAATGGTCCAGGCGCAATAAAACCATCATACCCCAGCTCATTTAATACCTATAATTCTTATGGAAGGGGACCTACACCAGGAAGTGTCCCAACCTCCGGATATCAGGATCCAAGATACGGTTTTGATGGGTTTCGATCTCCTATCCCATGGCTTGATGGCTCTATTTTTCCAGATGGGCAGCACAGGCCCGTCTCAAGCCCTGCAATGAACTCTTCGGTTTCGAAAGCAAATGGTTTTCGATCTTCAAGGAATCAAAACTTCAGATCGAATTCTAATTACATGGTATGCATGATTTCGCTTTTCTAATAATTTCCTCTGTATTTTTATGTTATGCGATCTTTTTGGTTCTCTTGGTGTTATTCTCTTGAATTTTTGCTTCTAATCATCATACTTTTGAATTTAAAGGGACTGCACCACCCTGGGCCAATGTCCGGCATGGGCACAACTCATGGTTATGTCAATAGAATGTACCCAAACAAACCATATGGCCAGTATGGGACCACATTCAGATCTGGAATGGGCTTTGGATCTAATGGTTATGATTTGCGAACAAATGAAAGGGGTTGGTTGGCAGACAACAAGTATAGACCAAGGGGACGGGGCAATGGTTATTTTGGTTCAGGCAATGATATCATGGACGGTTTTAATGAATTGAACAGGGGACCTAGGGCTAAGGGGCCTAAGAACCAAAAGGGTGCAACACCTATCACAGCATCTACTAGGGGGCAAAATATTCCCTCAGATGGAACCAAGGATGAGGAAAAGGCGTATGTTGTTCCAGACTGTGAACAGTATAACCTAGAAGAATTCCCTGTGGATTATGACGATGCCAAGTTCTTTGTTATTAAATCATACAGCGAGGATGATGTTCATAAAAGCATCAAGTACAATGTTTGGGCGAGCACACCAAATGGTAACAAAAAGCTTGATGCAGCTTACCAGGAAGCTCAGCAGAAATCTGGTCACTGCCCTATATTTCTTTTCTTCTCGGTTGGTCTCTTATTGCATCTTGTCTATTGGGTAAATTTATTCTTAGTTTTTGCTCTGCTTAATTCCTTTGAACTTCTTATAGGTCAATACAAGTGGGCAATTTGTCGGCATTGCCGAGATGGTAGGGGCGGTTGATTTTCAAAAGAATGTGGAGTTCTGGCAACAAGACAAATGGACTGGCTGTTTCCCAGTAAGATGGCACATTATTAAGGATGTACCTAATAATTCCTTGAAGCACATTACCCTAGAGAACAATGAGAATAAGCCCGTCACAAATAGCAGGGATACGCAAGAGGTATTCTTCGTTTCTTAAGTAGTTTTCCCCTCTTTGTACTTACTGCGTATACCGAGGGTAATCTCTGTTTGGTTTGTGCAGATCAAGCTTGATCAAGGGCTTAAGTTGCTCAAAATCTTCAAGGAGCATTCCAGCAAAACTTGCATTTTAGACGATTTTGAATTCTACGAGATTCGCCAGAAAGCAATTCAAGAGAAAAAGGCTAAACATCAGCTGCAAAAGCAGGCAAGATATTAATCTTATTACAAATTACAACTGATAAATTCATGTTTGTTCATCCATAAAACTGATCCGTTTTGCACGCATCGATTCTCAACATTGCAGGTATGGGAAGAAAAGCCTGGAGATGAAAAGAAAGATATAGCAACAACAAATGGTGATTTGATCAAAGAAGCCAATCCAGTTCCTCACTCGAACGGCCTTCTTTCAGAAGATGGTTCAGGATACCCAAAACAGTGAAGAACTTTTTATCAAACGGTTACTAACATTTTCTATGAATCCCCTTGGGGATGTGTTTGTGGTATTGTAAAATATAATGAATGCTTGGTGGTTTTTTACTGGCTTTAGAATTTTATTATAGATTTTACAGTACCATGGGACCATCTTCAAGGGGATATAAAGTGAATAATCCAAGGCGGGGTTGGGTTTGTTTGGGGGGGGGGGGGTGCAGGCAAGCGGTGTAGCGTTTTCTAAGAATCCATAAGTCATTTAATGATGGATATGTTTTTCTTTTTACCGTTTTTCTTCTTAGGGAGGATGGGTTTTAGGTTTTTTATTTATTTATTTCAAGTGGTGGTTTCTTTATTATTATTATTATTATTATTATTATTATATGCATGTTGATTTCTCAAAATAGAAAAATAAAAAAAAATTGGATTACAGGCTTGGTGCAAATACAGATCTTCTTTCTACGTTACTAGCTTTTCAGATAGTATTTTTTTTTTGACGTAATTTTCAATAAGACATTTCTAGCTTCATACGTGGAATGTGCCAAATTAATGACTTAAAAAACTAAGGGAATATAAGTTTACACAAGGCATTTGAAAATTATAATAAATTTATTTTTTTCAAAAAGTGACTTAAAAAACTAATGTATTAATTTTGTGTTAAAAAATTAAACTTACTATCAACAATTCAAAAACCCACCAGCCAAATAATCAGATCTTTAGATCAAAAAAGAACAAAAGAAATTGGCAAATTAACATACGAAATAAAAAACCATTAAACGAAAGCTTAATGAATGATCTTTCACAGAAGAAACGGCAACGTTTTGACTGCAGTTTAATGTCACCGCCAAAACTCTCTTCTCATTGAAACCTGATGCACTTCAAAAGAGAGATTCCTTCTACGTAACTCAATGGATCTTCTATTCTAGCCAGGCGGAGCCAAAATCCCTCTAATATAGAATGGACCATTGTTCTCTTGGAATTTATAAAATTTTAAATTAATAATAATTTGATTCGTAATATAATAAAATTTTAATTTATTCTTTAAAAATTTAAAAAAAAAATAATAGGAAGACACTTTGAAGAAATCAATTAATTTCAACACAAAAAATAAGCTTAAATTTTTATTAAAAAATTAGTAAACCAACGAATTCATTAAAAACCCAAGTACTTAATTTTAAAAATCTAGAAAACGATCATAAACAATACAGATTTGATAAAATTAATTTAAAAAAAAAAAAAAAAACCTCTGAAATCTTGGTGGAAATAATCAGATAGTGGTTTAAACTTTAAACCACCATCAAGAGTAGCAAATATTTTTTTCTCAATAAAAGATATAAAAATAAAATAAAACGAGGAAAAAAAAAATCTAAGAGTCAGAAGTAGCTGGTAATGTTCTCATAGAAAAAAAAATCAATGGGAATCCGTCTGATTGTTTTCATCATCCTCTTTTCTTTTTCCTCCATTTTTTAAAATAAAAAATTAAAAAAAATGCATCTACCTTGTCACCGATAAACCCTAAGAGGAAAACTGCGATCAATCTCCAGAAATTTGTTTTTCTTTTCTTTAATTGAGTTTAAATAAAAAAATTATCAAGAACAAAAAAATAAAAATAAAAATGGAGTAACCTGTTCTAGCCACCGAGCCAGCCACAAGAAGAGATATAAACCTTAGAAACAAGCACTAATTTATAGAAGAAAAAGAAAACCCTAATATTCATCTTTTTATTTGGGCTTGGATAACTGCTCAAAATTTTATTTAAGTCCTCAACGATGGATTTCTAAAATATTTATTTAGATTTATTTAAGAGACTTTAAATTCATTTAAATTATAATAGCTTTAAAAAATATAATTAATTATTGAAAATTCATTTAATTTTCTTTAGATTTATTTTTTAAAAATAAAATTGTTTAAAAATATTTACTTAGATTTATTTGAGAAACTTTAAATTCATTTAATTTAAAAAAAATTATTTTAAAAAAATTCTTTCATAATTTTTCTATTTTAATTTTTTTATCAACTTATATAACTATTTATGTTATAAAAAACTTATATAATTGTTTTATTTTTAAATTAGGTATTAAAAAGGTTAATCATGTAAAAATTGGTATAAAACATTTACTTTATGTTGGTTTTATATATATATATATATATATTAAATGAGGTAACACAATTTGAATTAGAGGTGCTTATGGATTGAGCTGGATTCAGGTCGGATCTAAGTATGATATTAACATACTTTATACTTGCTCAAATCCGGCTCAGTCAGAAATATAGATCTAAAATTTTGCTTAAGCTCACCCTTAGTTACAAAAGACTAACTTAAGCCCAATTTAGGCCCACTCACATTATTTTTAAAAAAAATTGTTTTAATAGATTTTTTAATGTGTTATAAATTATATAATATAAAGTATTATAAACTTAAAAACGGATCAAGTAAGGCCGAGCTCGGGCCTTGAATATTCAAGCCCGACCCATATTTTAAACAAGCCTAATTTTTTTTGCCCAATCCCTCCCAAATTTCGGTGGGCTTCAAGCCTAGGCAGGTGTATGATAAGAATTTTAACCAACGCACCATACTAATAAAATAATTTAATACAATTTCTATATATAATTAGATTAGGAAAATTATTTTAAAAAAAAAACAATAAACAAACTTAATACAACCTCCACCAACACAATAAAAGCTTCAGTCTCACCAACAATTGAACATTATAGCACGTTGACGATTGACTCTGTCACAACTCAAGCACTATATATCTAGAGTGATTGCAAGAACTTAACGCCAATAAGAAAATCAATCCCAAATGGTCCAAAATGACGAGCAAAAATCGACAAAAGAACCAAGCATTCACCAAATTGGAGATGGTGGTGACAAAAACTCTCTAAAATCACTTGCAAAAATAATACTAAAAAAAGTGCTATGAGAACAGATAAAGTTTTTTAAAAGTGAAGACTTATTAAATAATAAAAAACAAATAAAAACATATAAAGCCAACACGGGTCCAAACTGACTCATGAGATCATTATTATTCTAAAATAATCTCAAAACAAAAACAAATAAAAAAGTTGACGAAGAGTCACCCACTTTCCAAAATAAACTTTTAGTGGCTAGTGGAGTTTCAACAACAATAGGCATCATCCTCTATCTATCATAAGATTGTTGGAAAATGTGTCCATAGTATAGTAAACATGTAATTGTTTTCTATTAATTTGTATGATAAATAAATAAATAAATAAAGTTAATTTCACATTTCACTATTATGTTTTTTATATTTTTTGTTTTTATATTTCGCATGCATAGTGAAATTGTGAGAAACAAATATTAGCTCATTGATTGTCTAAGTTCAAACTGAAGATAAGTGGCATTGTAAGAAAGTTTACATTGCGAGAAATACAACTTACTTCAGTAGATAATCTAAAGGACCGTAATACTGTAAAAGAATCAAAGTGAGCATTTGATTTAAATACTGAGAAGGATTATTATGTCGTCTATAATTCCAATTGGGAAAATGACTAGTCTTGGCTATCGGAGCAGTTGACTCCATGGGTAGATACATAGATATATTCATTGGTAGAATGATATATTGAACTGGACCCAAGATGAATTAATTCTAAATCCATTTGTGAATTAATTTACTTAAGACGTTCATGGTGTGATTTACCTAAATCCTGAGTTAGTTACTGACAATGCGTATACAACTCATATCATTTGATATAAGTGGAGGCTTATGCTCTAAAGATGATCGAGCCTATAGCCAGTTTTGAAAAAAATTTAGATATCACAATTAGGTTTAAAACTATGTTTTCTCTAAATTTATTTTACGCTGCGTTTTACTAATCCGATTTCTCCAACACAAGCAGCACATACCAATGCCAGCTGAAGATGGAGACGGAGGAGAACCAGAACCCTTTTCAACTTGAAGTGGGAATTCTCCTCGCTTTTAACCTTTTTCACAACATTCCTTCCCTCCCCACTTCCAAGTTTGCCCTTTTTTGTAGTAGTTTGATTTTTGAGATGTTTTGTTATATGGGTATTTTTCGTCTTTCTCTTTGGGGTATTTTTTTTATTAGAATGATAAGAAATTTCTTGGGGGCACAGGTGATTTAGAGCTCTAAAATAAATTGAATAGCTATGCACTATGATACTTATTTCCTTCAAACTTGGTTAAGCATGAACAACAGATTTTTATTTTGCTTATTTGATCTGTAAAAGATGTGGAATTTTGATTGTCGCTCTATATGTTTAGGTATGAACTAGTTAAGGAATGGTTACAAGAGGGTACCAAGTTAGTTCAAGTTGTTGCTGATAGTCTCTTTAATTTACCTTCAACCCAAGATGTAGATGGGCCCCTTGTTAAGCTGCCTCCTCCAACTACAAAGCTTCCCGATAGTCACGGGTATCAGAAAGTGTATTTTTAGGTCATTGTTTTTGTAAAATAGATTCGTAAATATTTATTAGAAATATTTACGAAGCTATTTGTGAGGTTAATTAGGTTTTATTTAGGTGAATTAGCTTGAATTAAGGGTAATTAGGAATAAGGACTAAATTGAATATAGTGTAAAAGTTTAATTGTAGACTAGAGAAAATTGAAGGGACTGATTTAGAATTAAGCCATGAGTGACAAGTGTGTGGTAATAGTGAAATACATGTGGTAAAATAAAATACATATATTTAAATAAGAATAATCTATTTACTTATTATTTAAGTAAATGTTATATTATATTATTATATTATATTATATTAATTTATTATATTGTAATACAAGAAAAAAACAAATAAATGAAACAAAAGAAAAAGAAAGAAACAAGAACAGAATAGAAAACGAAACAGGGGAGAGAAAGAAAAAGGAGAAAAGCTTAGGGTTTTAGGGTTCAAATTCAAATTGAAATTGGTAAGTCAATTTAATCCAATTTCTTGTAATTTTTGAGTTTTTAGAATCCTAGAATAAAATACTAATTGAATTATGTTGAAATTTTAGAAGTTAGTGAATTTTTAGATGTTGTTCAAGTTGAACAAAATTGAAGAATTAGGGATTAAATTGATAGAATTTCAAATTAGAAGTGAAAAAGGGATTGTATTGTAAACAAAATTATAAGTTTTGAAGAAATAGGGACTAAATTGAAAGAATTTTGAAATTAGGGTTTTATGGTGAAATTAGAGAGTTGAAATTAGTTTAAAGTGGAAATTGAATGAAAATATAGAATAAATTGTAAAGGAAATTAAGTTAGTTTTGGTTAGGGACTAAGTTTGAAACTTAGGTAAAAGTTGAATATAAATTGAAATATTCAATGTGAAATTGTGTGTATTGATGATATTAAATTGTTTTACTTTCCGTAGCTAACGTGGTGCTGGAGACCTCAGATCGGGATTTACAGTTTGTATTTCTATAATCCGAAGCTAATTATTAAATGTTGTATTTATTATTTAACATTTGGTAAGTGGAATTGAGGTGAGTATTGCTATTGAATTGAATTGAATTGAATTATGAGTATATGTGGTTATTGGAAATGTGTATTGATTGGAAATTCAAAAATGATTGAAACCCTATTAACAGTGTCGGGCTAAGTCGGATATAGTTGGCATGCCATAGGATTGGAAGAGTTAAGGGATTCTTCGACTTCGAGTCGATGAGACACTGTGTGTCGTATTAATACTTCGGATAAATCTGATAAGGTACTGAGTACCGTATTACATTACTTCGGCATGGCCGATGAGGCACTGAGTGCCGTACTGGTGTGTTCTGGTTGGATCCGTGTATCCGTCCGAGTCCGAGTCGTGTTAATAGGGGTAAATAATGAATTTGGCAAATTGATTGATATTGAATAATATTGTCTGTGAATTGGAATTGAATAGTGAATTGATTTGTGCAAATGAAATACATGAACCATGAGTTCATGAATGAAAACTGTTATAGTTAAATGGTGTGTGACCAAAATAAGAAAAGCCATTTGAGATAGATATTGATAAGAAATAAGTTAATGTTTGAATTGATTTAATGTATGACTAAGCATGTTATATTATGATATTTTTCTCTAAAGTATTCGGATTATAGAAATACCACTGAGTTCATACCCAGCGTACGGTTTGTTTCCGTGTGCAAGTTAGGTTAAAGTAAGATCGTTGAATCAGCATCCAAAGCTGACCCCGGACTTAAATACGTGGTGAAGTATATTTACTTTTTGGAAATGGCATGTGCCTAGGTTGTCTTTTGATGTCATTTTGGGATATGAATGTTAATGGTGTATAAGATGATAATGGTTGGTTTATATATATAAACATATGTCTTATAAAATGGCAATTTACATGATATGTTTTGGATTGATTTGGATATTGTGATTGAAATATTTATGAAAGTAAATTGGTTAGGTCAACAGATTGGTTGTTTTAATATGTTTTGGATGTATTTGAATGTGTTTTAAATTGGTTGAACAATTGGATTATGAGTTGCTTGTTGATCAAGACTTGCAGGGTTGGTAAACTTAATGAAAAAGGCTCATAAAGAGTCCATATGGCTTACACATGGGCGTGTGGTTAGGCCGTGTGTCCCCTGCAACTTAGAAATTTTGAAACAGAATGCTCAAGTATTACCACACGGGCAGAGACACGGGCGTGTGTCTCAACCGTGTGAGGTGCACGGCCTAGCACACGAGTAAGTGCCCTGGCCGTGTGAAAACTGCACCTAATTTTTCGAAAAATAAACTGACCACACGGCTTAGCACACGGGCGTGTGGCTTGGCCGTATGAGGTAAGTCAAAGAGTTACACGGGGTAGGACACAGCCTGAAGCACGGGCATGTGAAAGGGTCACACGGGCGTGTCCCTTGGCCACACGGGCGTGTGAGCCTCAAACCTAGGAAAAATTTTAAAATATCACGAAAAATTCTCTGAATTTCTGATTAAGTCCCGACTTAATTCTAATGCTTATTGTGGGCCTCGAGGGCTCATAGAAGGGATGATATAATTAAGTTATGACGTGTATGTTAGATGTATGTTTAATATACGTAATTGATTTGAAATGTCCGGTAATGCTCCGTAATCCTATTCCGGCGACGGATAAGGGTTAGGGGGTATTAATTACAATGTAAGCCTGGCCTTTTACTTAATTCTCTTGAAAATTGAATTTTATATTAGTGTATATAAGCAATGTTTTATTTGGTTGATAAGCTGCCATGAGAACTGAAATGCTTTATTTGCTTGTGTTTTCAGCTTCCAAAGCCTAAACCTCCTACAAAATGGGAGGAGTTTGCTAAAAAGAAAGGTGATTCGTTTCACCTATCCTACTTACATGGTTCTTTTAGAGTGCAAACTCATTTTCCATTGTTTTGGAATATCTTGTAGGTATAAAGAAACGTAAAAAGGACAACGTTGCATGGGATGAACAGACTGGTACATGGAAACGTCGCTTTGGTTATGATAGTGTCAATGATGATAAAGGCATACCCATCATTGAGGCCAAGATGACTGATGGTGAGTATCGAATGGACTTTTTAATTACTACAAACACAACATATCATGTAATAGATAGACCTTTACTTCATAAGTTTACAAGCATCTAATACAACATATTGGACATGTTTGATTGTGTTGACCATGATTGTTGTTTTTTCTAGAGCCAGGAGAGGATCCTTTTGCTAAAAGACAAGATGATAAAAAGAAACGGGTTGAGAAGCAAGAGAAGAATCGCCTCCAGAACTTGAAACAAGCTGCAAAACTTGGTGCTTTGCAGAACTATTCCTACCTGCAATTCCCATTCTTTGATGGCATTCCCTTGTACCCTAATATTTATGTCATTTTAGCAGTTTAAAGGTTAGCCTATATATGATTTTACAGATCATGCTTATGGGTGTCCATTGTTGCTGGATCTCTTTTCTATAAGCATCATTTTCGTCCAAACTTCCTAGTTCTTCGTGCGGATGTTTGGACACTTTAATAAGCTTGCATTTAATAAAATAGATCTTTGGTTGAGTCTTCCGATTGTTGCCAGACTCCTTGCTATCATTTTATATCAGTTTAAGAATTTGGCTATGCGTTATGTTTTTGTTGATTTTACTTTAAATAGTTTGCTGCAGCCATGTTCAGCTTGCTGCTACGGCTCTGTCCATAACAGGAACCTAGGCTCCACCTAAGAAAGTAACTAAAGATGAATTGGGGAATGTAGCTGGGATGGCTAGCTGCTACATCTACAGCCAGTGGTGGGAAATTCGATATATAGGAAATTGCCAGGAGAAAAGCCTGCTAAAAAGCAAGGAAAGCATCGCAAGGTTTGAACTCTTGGGCCTCTTGACCTGTGTTTCAATGTAAATATTTCTCATTAACTACATTATCATGCTCTCTTCTTTTGTTCAGTTCTTACCAGTTGTTGAAGGGTCAGGGATAGGCTCGAGGGAGAAGGAGCAAACTGAGAATGACAAGCTAACCTCTAAGCATTCGCATGAGATACTCAACCTTGACAAGGTAGGTTTGAGCCATGTATTTTGGTCGATTTAGTTGTAACTTGTAAATTCAATTTGTTGATAATCTGAGTCTTATTCTCATGATTACAATGTATAATCTGAAAAAACATAAAGAAAGCTAGAAATAGAAAGAATCAAGAAGGGAAATCATCATCAACCTCAAACAAGTTGAAACCCAAAAAGCAACTTCATAAGAAAGGGTGCAAAGAAAGGACTCGGATCTTCCAAGAAAGGCAAGGCCGGAAAATGATTGTATGTAACAGTGACGCCACGTCATCTGTATCCCTTTTCCAATAGTTTTATGCCACGTCGGCATTTTCATCATGAATTTCAGTATTTTCATACTGAAAAAAATAAAATCCAAATTAAAATCCTAAAATTGAAGATAATAATACTGATGTGGTATAAAATTATTGAAAATAGATAATATCACTGTTTTATACAATCCTTTCCCAAACTATGAATAGTATAAATCATGATATACAAACCACTGACTAATTATATTATACCAACTATATATAAATTGAAAACATGTTAAAAATCATTTATAAAAATAAAATTATTTTATTAATAAAAAACTTTAAATTTTAGATTTTCAATATTATTCTTAATATATATAATATATATTTATAAAATTTTAAAATATATATTAAGTTTATTTGGAAAACTTTTATATTAGTTTATTTTATTTATACTAGCTTAAAAATTAAATTATTTTATAATTTTTATTTTATTTTTATTTTAAATTAATAGTATGATTAAAATATCAATTTATATATTATTTATTAAGAGATTGATATAAGACATTTAGATATATTTTATTTATTATTTTAAATTTTAGAAAATATATTATATTAATTATATTTTATTTTATTTTTAAGTAATATATTTAACCACTTAAATAATATTAAGCACTAATATATATAAATGAAAAAGAACACTTAATTTTAAATAAGAAACCCAAACTACGAAACAGACCTCAGATATTTCTTCCCCGCCAGCCATGGATAATATATAACATAACATGTTTCAGCAGTTAAGCCTTCCGGTCAGAGACCCCATGAAACTACTTTGAAATCCTTAGCCTTCTTCAAAATTTTAATCCAAATACCCTTTGTTAAATTACCCAATCCTTTGTTTTTTGTTTTTTTTCCTTTTGTTTCTTCATCTAATCAATGACTCTATTTCATCCAACAACAACAACGAAAACAACCTTCTTGGATTCATTTCAAACCTCTCTCTCCAGGTTCCATGGCCTCCCTCTCCCTTTTTTCAGGTACAGTTCTTTTCATTTCCCTCTCAAAACCCTAAATTTTTGTGCTAATAACCATACCATAACTTCAAACTCACAAATTCACCCAAACCCAGAAAGCAAAACCAAAGCTTTTCCCACCTTTTCAAGTAATTGGTTAGATAATTGGAACAAAACCCACAAAAGAAATGGGCCTAAACCGCCGAAAACAGTGTTCAATTATAGGAAAGATGGAAATTTATGGAGCTTGTCTTATTCAAAGAGTGATAACAATGGGAGCGGCAGCAGCAATACAATGGAGAAAATAGTGGAGAAATTGAAGAAATTTGGGTACATTGGAGAGGAAAATGAGCAGAAAGAAGAACGACCAAGGAAAGTGATTGAAAGAGGGTCTATAGAGGATATATTTTATGTGGAAGAAGGAATGTTACCAAATACTAGAGGTGGGTTTTCAAAGGAGTCACCTTTGGGGATGGAAACTGAATTTGGAAGTGATGGGGAAATAATGTTTCCATGGGAAAAGAGGAAGGAAGAACAGGAAGAAGGGAAGTGGACAGCAAGAGGAGATAACAAGGCTTCATTGGCTGATTTAACTCTGCCTGAGTCTGAACTTAGGAGGTTAAGGAACTTGACATTTCGGACAAAGAGTAAAATGAGAATTAAGGGTGCTGGTGTTACTCAAGAAGTGGTAGATACAATTCATGAGAAGTGGAAGACTATGGAGATTGTGAGGTTAAAGGTTGAGGGGGCACCTGCTCTTAATATGAAAAGGATGCATGAAATATTGGAGGTTTGCTTCTAATCCACTTTCATTATTTCTGTTGTACTTTTTTTTTTCTTTTTTGTAAAAGTTGTAGGAAATATGAGATTAAGTATATATTTTGAGTCCTCACCAACAATTGAATCTTAATGGACCTCTTTGAGAATATGTATGTACATCTTTGAATGCTATGTTTACTCCATGCTTATTCTGGTTGGGGAATTATATGATCTCATGTTGATTGTTGTGCAAAAATAAAGTATAAATAATAGTGTAATTTTAGGTGACAATAGCATGTAAGAATGTTATCATTCATCTTTCTGAACCAAAGTTAGTTTTCTATTGTTTTCTAATTTGGCTTTTTTGTCTTCTCATTTGTACAGAGAAAAACTGGAGGATTGGTAATTTGGAGGTCCGGGACGTCCATTTCTTTATATAGAGGTGTGAGTTATGAGATTCCTTCAGTGCACCTGAACAAACAAATATATAAGAGAAATGAGATGTCTACATATTCATCACCCCTGGTGTCTGATAAAACTGAGGATCCATCCGACTTGGTGCCTCATAAAGATGTGGCTCCACCTCAAACTAACTCCGAAACTGCTACTGAGGAGCATAAAAATACAGAGCCATTGCCAGAAATAAAGTATGAGGATGAAATAGACAAGCTGTTAGAGGGCCTAGGTCCCAGGTATGCAGATTGGCCAGGATGTGACCCGTTACCAGTTGATGCTGATTTGCTTCCTGGAATAGTTCCTGGATATCAGCCTCCATTTAGAGTACTTCCTTATGGAGTAAGATCTTCTCTTGGGGTAAAGGAAGCAACGTCTTTGAGGAGACTTGCCAGAGTTCTTCCTCCACATTTTGCTCTAGGTATGCTACATTTATTGGGTCACCGCGTGTGATCTAAATATAGGTCTTTTGAATGTCTAATGAAGTATACATCTCACAGGTAGAAGTAGGCAACTCCAAGGTCTGGCGGTGGCCATGACTAAATTGTGGGAAAAAAGTTCTATTGCAAAGATTGCACTTAAACGAGGAGTACAACTGACTACTAGTGAGAGAATGGCTGAAGATCTCAAGGTAATTAAACTACATTTGCTCAAGCATTTCCCTATCCTATTTCTTCGTGGTTTGTCTATGTCCCCTGAGCTTTGAACTTTTTAGGGAAAGAATCTTTGCTTTTTGTATATTTATTGGATTATGTGCTTAATCATGCCCAAAATAATGATACATGAGTTTTTTTGTTTTCTTTTCAAGCACGCAGCATGTGTTGAAGCCATTCTGCCTAATGGGAATATGTTAGTGGACCTTGTCTAGCTATCCTGTGAACTTGCCTTCTGTTGTTAGGAGTCTGGTTTTTGAAGTCCTTCCATTGGAGCCATGAGGAATAAAATCAGTTTTAAATTTGAAATAAGCATGACAATTCAATTTGTACTTTACAACTTTATCGAACTTCCTAATTTCTTCTGTTTTGGCTATCATTATTTGATATAAGAATATATAAGTGATACACTTGCCTGAGGCTGAATAAGTAATACAGTATTTGTTTAAATATTTTGAGAAGAAAACAAATCCTGGTATTAATCCATGGTGATATGGACATTTACTGGCATTTATATCAGTTTTCATAAGTATGTTTTGTTCAACTATTTGGATTCTGATAATACCAGATTGAACAGTTGATAATGCACTTCTTTTGATTGGCTTCAGAAATTGACAGGGGGCATTCTTCTCTCTAGAAACAAAGACTTCTTGGTCTTCTACAGGGGAAAGAACTTTTTGTCTGCAGATGTTGCTGAAGCATTATTGGAAAGGGAAAGACTGGCCAAGTCCCTGCAAGATGTGGAGGAGCAGGCACGGTTAAGAGCGTCAGCTTTGTTTGCACAAAGCACTGAAGTAGCTGAGCAATCAGGAGCTGCAGGTACCCTCGGAGAAACTTTGGATGCAGATGCTAGATGGGGAAAGAGGTTGGATGATCATCATAAGGAAAAAGTGTTGAAGGAAGCAGAAATCTTGAGGCATGCGAACCTAGTCAGGAAACTTGAAAACAACCTGGCTTTTGTGAGTTCCTTGAATCTTCAGTCACTATGTTTTGGTGCATTTTTTCTTAGATTTATACTCTTGAGTACTACCATTACTTGTAATTTGTATATTTAAATGGTAAATAGGTTTGAATGAAGAATATTTGCCTTTCAGGCTGAGCGAAAGCTATTGAAAGCTGAACGAGCTTTATCTAAGGTTGAGGATTATTTAAAACCAGCTGACCGGCAGGCAGATCCAGAAAGTATAACTGATGAGGAAAGGTTTATGTTTCGCAAGCTCGGGTTAAGGATGAAAGCTTTCTTACTTCTTGGTATCTCTCATTCAGCTACATTTATCACTGATTCATAGTCTTCCTGTTTAGAGTTTAAGATTCTTATGGGAATTGAATTTCTTGCTTCAGGTAGACGTGGAGTTTTTGATGGTACTATAGAAAACATGCACTTGCACTGGAAATACAGGGAATTGGTAAAGATCATCATGAAGGCTAAAAATTTTGATCAGGTAAAAAAGGTTGCAATAGCACTCGAAGCTGAAAGTGGTGGAGTTTTGGTTTCAGTTGATAAAATCTCCAAAGGATATGCCATAATTGTTTACCGAGGAAAGGATTATGAGCGACCTTCTACAATAAGGCCAAAGAATCTTTTAACGAAGAGGAGGGCTTTGGCACGTTCAATTGAGCTTCAAAGACGCGAGGTAGCATGTTCCTTACGCTTTTGATATTCCACCTTTAATCTTAAACTCCTTAGTTTACCTTCTAAATTTGCAGACACCTCTAAAAGGACTCATTCTGTTAACAGGCTCTTGTAAAGCATATTTCAGCTCTGCAGGCTAAAGTGGAGAAAATAAGATCTGAAATAGTATGTTTTCTTATGTAGCATATTAGCTTTTTCTCTTCTTTGGTTCAGTAGTGTGACCATGAATACATATGCATTAACCTTGCATGCGCTTTGATAGGATCAAATGCACAGTATGGATGCCCGAGGAGACGAGGAATTCTACGACAGATTAGATTCTTCATATCCTAGTGATGATGATGATGACACCGAGGTCTTTAATTTTTTTTTTTTTCTCTCTCTCTCTGCCTTGTTCTGCTGCTGTATATTGATGTAAGATAGTCGATCTAATGCTTTGTTTCTGCGGTCTACAGGAGGAAGGAGATGAGGCATATCTTGGGACATATGACGGTGAAAATGATGATCTTCATTTAGAAACAAATTTCCCTTTCCATAACCAACACCAGGAGTGATGAATGGAGTCCGCTGTTCCCAAAGAGACAAACCGGTGAAGCAGTGAAAACAGGTGTCAAAGAGCAACAATCAAGAATGTAATATGGTTAAAAATGAAGTAAGTTTTGGGGTTATATTTTTATGTAATCTATTGAAGGGTGAAGTTCTCGTGGTTGTTATTACTATTTTTTTGAAATAAATAATTGCTGATGATAATTATTAAAGAAAAGAGAGCCATTACACCTACCCACCAAAGCAACCGATTGGTCAAGCATATCGGTGTCATAATTGCAGCTATAGGAAACAAAACAAGAAAAGCAAGAAAAACCACACTAACCAGATTGAAAAACAGAAACAAAAAAACCTAACATAAATTAGACGAAACGGCTCCCCACAAAATCTACAGACAATCACCACCAGTTTGAAAAAACGAGTAGCTTCTCTCCCCATCCTCACCGACGATGGCATCTCAACGATTGTCATGCTCTTGCTAATCTAGCCGCCTCAGAGTCCCAAAGATGAACCATTTCTCTAGCGTCAAAAAACCCACCTCAGTCCCGAACTTGCATGGCCCTCTGATCCACTCAGAGCTTCCTCTACCCAAACACGAGGCTCGTCGAACCGCCTTCCCTCCTTTGCTAGTGTGTGCGCCATATGATTCCCTTGGTGAGGTACAAACCTAAACTCTATTGACTGAAAATTATTTGCCCTTATCCTAACTTCCTTTATCAAGACGCTAATGATCGACTTATCTTTCTTAGGGTACGTTTGGTTCACTGTAATGAAATAGGATTGTAATTGAATATAGCTGTAATGGAATAGAGTTGTAATCAATAATTCAATTGTTTAGTTGAATGGAATAGAATAGAACTGTAATAGAATTCTTGTGTTTAGTTGAATGAAATAGATGTTGTAATAGTATTAGAAAAAATGCTTAAATGACCAAAGTACCCTTAACAGAATTTAATTATATTTTAATATAATTATTGTTATTATTATTAGATTTTAATAGGATTATTATTAAATTGTATAATAAATAATAAATAATTTAATTATATTTTAATATAATTATTATTAAAATATGAATTAATAATAATATATAGTATATAGTATTAGAAAAATAATATACAACTCACTTTATTATTTTTAAGCTGCAATGCATATCTAACATGCTAGAATATTATTAGCGAAACAAATAATTTAATTATCCTCTAAACTAAAAAGTAAAAGATTAGAAGTAATAAATAACTTGAGAATTATATTTTATATCCAAACATAATTTCATACATTAATAAAAAATTACTTGATGTCATTAACTTATACGTCATAATCTATATGTTAAATTTTACAGCATCAAAAAGTTACATAGAATGCCGGCTAGTGAAGATAAGTGATACTTCAAAAGCTAGATTGCCTCCCTTATGCCATGATCGTGCAACTCGAGCAACATTTCTTCTTCTATCTCGGTGTTCCTGAAAAATACATCGAGAAAACGATAATAGAGAGTGAGATCGAATGAAAGAACCAACAAGTTTCTTCTGCAAACATGGTCGAAGAACAAGAAGCTAACCGAGTTTCAAAACTCTTTTAATTGGATTCTTCATCTGCTTGGTGAGCCTTTTCTTGAAAAAATTGTCCATGCCACACCAAAATCCTTCATTAGGGTCATTTAACTTGTATATTAACACCCAGTTACCTAACTCCGAATGCCTATCGAAACTCGTATTTTTAAGTTTAAATTAAAAAACAAAGCTCCTACAGCCATATACGCATTACTAACAAAGTTGAACACCTGACACCAAAGCTTAGCATTGGAAAAACTTCCTTTCACTCGGTTTACTACTCTTTATCTACTTTGTCCGTAAGTTCCCAGGAAAAAACAGGTTAATTTAACTTGTATCTTGATCCTTTTGGAAGCAAAGAGTATCTACGAAACACGCATATATGTTACCTGTTCGAGAATTTTGTTTTCTTGATCTTGATCCCCTTTAACAAAAGCATCAACAACCTGACAAAGAATATATAGAAGTTAAGAATATAAAAGGGATTGATATCGTATAAACAACATCGGACATTTGAGAAAAGTGGCATTGTGCAAATACAAAGGACTGACATTTTGAAAACTCAAGACTTATAGCTTTATAATATTCCTTCATTGTAGCCCTATATTCCTTCACGGCTCTTCAAAGAAACTGGAAACTATCTTATTCTTCTTCTTCTTCTTCATATGCAAGTGAATATTGAAACAAGGTAAACTAAAATTCACATATAAAGTAAACATCGACCGGTCAAGAAGCTTATCCATGCTCTTATAAGTCAAGAGAGAGGAAAGGAATATCCATCAGTTCTAACAAGTTCAAACATACCATAGCAAATAGAGAAATGTCATTCACAACCGTTAAGAAAACCTTCAGGATTATCATATTTCGCAATGTAAACCACCATTAAAAGGCTAATGAACAATAATAAAATAACAATAGAAAATTTTCCCAAATAATGCACGATAAATTGCATTGACAAAGCTTAGTAATTGCATATCTGTTTAATACGAACTTAAGATCCTCTAAAACGAGGACATTGTTCATAGTTCCATACCTTTTGCATGTTGTATCCACATCTATCTGCATATTAAAAAATAAAACTTGATTAACAGTTAAACAAATGTAATACTGACTCAAAATTCAATTAACAATGATATATGATTTCGTATGAAGGTTTACTGAGAACTTCTTGAATTGCATCCATTTCCAATCGAAATTCCTCTCCTAGCATCTTGAAAAGAAAATCTTCCATATCCTTGTACATACGGTCCTCGTTCCGACTACTGGATTCGAATTCTTCACCCCAAAACAAAGACATTAGCATCTCCTTTGAGTCCACTTTCATAGGTTTGGTTCTCGAATACGAACCATTAGCCAAATGACAGATTTCATAAGCCCCTTTCCTAGCATGCTCGAAATAGTGCTTCCTGAAACTGGTCTCGCCTTTTGCTTCGGAGATCTTAAATCCCCATTTGCTTGACAAGAACTCTGAAAACTATTACAACAAGATGACTCCATAGGTTCATACTTTTTCCCATTGCCACTACACTCATCAGTAGTGGCTGAAACTGGTTAATCCACTGTAAAAACATCACATGCTTGTGAATACTTTTTTGAACTTTTAACATAACTTGATCCCGAAGTTTCATTGTTTTTCACCTTGTTGTTAGATTGATCAGTGGAAACTAAAGGAGGGATCCCCTGCATTTCACATAGAACTAAACCAGCCAAATATGGATTTTGGTCAACCTCACAGTAAGCATAAGCGATGTCATTAAGAGAAAAAAATGGATTCGAAAGCATCAAGCAAATTTTTTAATGCCTTCTCCTCATTATTTTGCAATCCATTCAAGTTAGAAACCTCCATTTACTGGAAATAAGAAAGGATTCAATGACAAGATTTATATATTTAAACAAAGAATTTGTCCTCCATGATCAGCATTAGAACATTATTGAAAAGAACATGGATTTGCAACATACATGAATTACCGAAATCACCAGAAAAGTAAAATCAAAACATAGAAAATAAATAAATAAAAAAGAAACAAATTACCCTTTTGTTTAAGTTAATAGTAAAAGAAAGTTAAAATTTCAATTGAGAAAGAAATTTTAGAAATCCAAATCAAACCCATTGAATTTTTTTCTTCAAAAATCCAAATCAAACCCAAGCACCAAAGACTCATATTTTTCAATTTTCAAGTTCTTGAATTTTACATATGGAAATTGATGTTTACCTGGAGACGAATTCAACGTTTTGAGTTTTCCTTTCCCTCAATTTGATAGAAAGATGAAAAGTGAAAGTTTGGAAGGAAATGGTGAAAGAAAGTTGTCCCAGGTTTTTGCCAAATAACCATTACAATGGTTTACTATGAATGGCTATTTAGCGTTTTCAACGAATAGTGAGAGAATGAAGATTAGGTATTCGGTGGGATGAATTGAACCAAACAATGGAATGGTGATCCCTCAGAATTTAGACGTAACTACATAGCAATTCTCTTGAACCAAACATACTGTTAATTTCTTAATAACAGTCAATGCATCCCCCTCAACAATTACTTCCCGAAAACCTAACTTCTCTGCCAAAACTAGAGGTGTGCATGGGCCGGGCCGGGCCGGGTTCGGGTCAGGCCCAACTAAAAATTTAGGCCCGTTCATTGGGCTCGAGCCGGGCCTAAAATTTTGCCCAAACCCGGCCCATATAAAAATGCTAAAATTTGGGCTCGGCCCGGCCGTATTAAAATTTTATATTATTTTATATAATTTTTAAATATATATAATACATCAAAATATTAAAAAAATCAAAATAAATATTTTTCAACAAATTGAAAATAAATTTTAAAAAATATGTAGACTTAAATAACACTAAAATAGATGCAACTTAACAAGCAAATGCCTCTAAAATAATAACAAAATTAACAAATATCTTTAAAATAATAACAAAATTAACAATAAAATAAGTTTTATATAATATCTAAACAATAACAAAAAAATAATAGAAACATAATAGTAAAATGGTAACAAAATAAGGAGAAAATAATAATAAAATAATATTAAAAAAACAATTTTTTTCTTTTAATGAATTCGGGCCGGGTCATGCCGGGCCCGGGCCAAAAATGCCTTACCCGAGCCCGGCCCATTTTTTAAACGGGCTTTATTTTTTGTCCAAGCCCATTTTTCGGGCCTATATTTTTGTCCAAACTCTCTCACATTTCGGGCGGGCCTTCAGGCCGGGCCGAGCCGCCCGGCCCATGCACATCTCTAGCCAAAACTACGGCACTAAGACACGCCCTTGCCTCTTCCGCCGTTGAATTTGCCACATTTTCATACGGGTGAGTCCCCGCTGCCATCAATAACGACTCCTTATTCCTGACTGCTATACCAGCTATTGTCTTCTTTGTTATCTGGTTATAAGCAGCATCGAAATTTACTTTCATTAAATCCCCTGTTGGCGGTTCCCAAATGATGTTATATGTCTATTGCAATTGTGGCAACACATGTTCCAAACTATTTACCTCTTGCATGTAAGATTTTACAAACGTAACTAGCCCATTCACACCTTAATTAATTCCTTCATGACAGGCTCATTTTCGATTAAACCATCAAGCCCAAAACGTGACAACACACCAATCTAGCACATCAGTGTATCATCGAAACATAACCGAAGTAATATACGCATCAACGCTATCATATTATACTGGCACTTAGTGCATCATTGGAACATAATCGAAGTATGAACTCGTACCCAATCTAACCCTATATTATGCCAACTATATCCGACTCTTTCCGAACAATTAGGGTAACCAATGTTCCATTTATACATCATCTACATGTTCACATCTCAAAGTTTCATACCATTTTCATATCACATTTCATACATAAAAATTCATATCATACTCATTTATACCATACTCAAAACAATTAAATTATCAACATTCATTACCATCAAATATAATTCAATTCATAATACTTTCTCACTTATATAATATTAAAGTGTATCCCTACTAGAGGTGATCATGGGTTGGGCTACTCGGTCCGGCCCGACGGTCCGTCCAAAAAATGAGAGGGTTCGGGTAAAAATATAGGCCCGAAATATGGGTTTGGGCAAAAAACGAGGCCCGTTTAGAAAACGGGCCGAGCCTCGGGTACAAATTTTTTGGCCCGGGCCCAGCCCGGCCCGAATTATATATTAAATATATATTTTATTTTTAATCAAATATACTTTTTAAATTTACATATTTTTTATTTGTTTTTTTTTGTTTTAATATTTGTTTTGAAATTTTTTATTTAATAAAAAAAGCTAAAAAATAATAATATGGGCCGAGCCGGATTTGAATAAATTTTTAAGCCCATATTTCGGGCCGGACCGAGCTCGGGCCTAGAAAATGAGCTTAAAATTTTGTCCGAACTCGGCCCGGCCTATGATCACCTCTAATCCCTACTCCTTTTCATGCACTAAAGAAAATTGGTTTATAACTAACAAATATTTAATCAGCTCCTTTATAAATTGTGACTTGCATTAATTATAATTTCTCTTTCACAGCAGCTTCACTTCACCAAACTTTTGTTGTCCCTAAATCATTATCTTTCACAAAAGGGTAGTGCTCAACCAACAATAGTTAATTAAACATTATTTTCTTTGATTTGATATTTTTAATATTTTAAGTTTCATGTTCGGAGTTCAAGAAAAAACAAGAAAATAATATTAAAATAGTAGTAAAAAAAATATTTTTTTTTATTTTTTAATATTATTTTCTCTCTATTTTACTATCATTTTACTATTATATTATTACTATCTTGTTATTATTGTTTAAATATTACATAAAACTTATTTTGTTATTAATTTTGTTATTATTTTAATGACATTTGTTAAGTTACATCTATTTTAATATTATTTAAATATACATATTTTTTAAAATTTATTTTGATATATTATATATATTTTTTAAAATTATATAAAAATTAATATGAACGAACCAGGTTAAACTCGGGTTTTAATATTTTCATCTGGGTTGATCTTTGACAAAATTTTAAGATTTATTTTTCGGACTAAACCCAACCCAAACCTAACAAACGGGCCCCAGGTACCATACACCTCAACCCATACACCTCTAGTCGCAAAACAAGTATAACAAAGAATCTCCACCGAAGATTAGGTGGCCCCAGGTACCAACGTAAGTGGTGAAACAAGTACGGTTTTATTTTTGCAAGGCGTGAGGCAAAAATGGTTTTAGGTTTTGTATCCACAACGAATCATAGGACAAAATGGGGATAAAAATTCTGGTCAAAGATGGATGCAGAGGAAGCACCCCACACCCACCCGCCTAATAGACATCCCTAATCAAAATATGATTATTGGGAATGGAATTTGTAGCATCAACCAAGTTCATAATTTTTCTAATTTCCTCTCTAGCAATGTTAGAAATTACATTTTGATTTACCAAAAGCGAAGGAAAAAACTAGTAACAATTACCAAACCGAATATTTAGGTATCAAATTTGATTTATTTTACATTACTTCACATCTACTACTTTCTTCATTATTGAAAAAATAATTATAAACCTTAAAATATAGGTTATTTTACTCAAAAACGCTCATTTCTAACAGTATTTACGAAAATAAGCTAACTTTTTAATTATTTACCGAAAATAGCTGAATTTCCCAAAAACGCATCCACGTCAGCGCGATCTCAGATACTGTGTCAGCAAAACGCGTCCTTGGGGAAACGTTTTGTCTACATTAACACAAAACGCTTCCTTGAAAGAGCACTTTGCTGATGTTACAAAAACACACGTTTTAGCTCGTGTTTTTTCCCCAAAAAAACCTATTCTCAAATTAAATTTTTAAAAAAATCATTTTTTAAATATTATAAAAATAGACCAATTTTTTTAAAAATTTACGAAAATAAACATTTATAATGGCTTAAAGTGATAACAACATTTTTTTTAAAGTATCACCAATTAATATAAAAATAAAACTTACAAAGCAAATTTTTATATAGACCCTAAATCTCATTTCTCTTATTTTCTTAAACAATATAAGATATGATATATGTTTATATATAGACTCATAAATAGGTTTGTAGCTTGTTCCTAAATAACGAGTGATTCATTTCTCTTTTAACTAACAACATGAATTAAATACTACATTAAAATAAATAAATAGTGAATATTTGGTATTCAAATGTTAACATTTTAAAAAAATTATTTATAATGTAACCAATGTTAACTTTTTGTAAAAAAAATTAAACTCTAAATAAAAAATATCAAATATAGTGTAGTCTTTAATTTTATATTTTTAAAAAAAATCCCACATTATTTAAGAACAAGCTACAAATTTATTTACGAGTCTATATATACATATATCTTATATCTCACATTGCTTAAAAAAATAAGAAAAATAAAACTTTAAGTCTATATAAAAATTTACTTTGTAAATTTTATTTCTATATTAATTAGTAACTCCTTAAAAAAATATTATTTTTATTTTAAGCCTTTATAAAAATTTATTATTATAAATTTTTAAAAAAATTAATCTATTTTTATAATATTCAAAGACGCATTTTGTTGACACAGCACCTGAAATCGCGTTAACATGAACGCATTTTCAAAAAATTTAACCCTTTTCGATAAATAATCAAAAAATTTACCCATTTCCATAAATACTATTAAAAATAAACGTTTTTGAGTAAAATGGCCTAAAATATATAATAAAAAATCTAATATAATTTTCAAGGATTAAAGATACCATTGAACCCTATTTAATTATTTAGGGTTTATGGAACCTGTTATAATGAGGAACATTAACTCAATGCCATCTCCAATCAACAATTTAATACATCTATAAATTCTTTAATAAATAATTCAATTTATCTCAATTTCATCATTATATTTTCATTATCAAATCATCTAATAAAAATTAATTTCACACGACAAAAACAACATTAAAAATTAAAAAATAAAATTATTTCAACTATAATAAACAAAATTAATTGAAAAAAAGGCCTCAGAGATCTTGGTGGAAATAATCATCAGATAATGGTTTAAACCACTATCAAGAGTAGCAAATATTTTCTTACATCACAGGCCATACTTTATTTTTTTTTTATTTAATAAAACCATATTTTTCACCAAAAAATAAAATAAAATTTGAGGAAAAATTCAAAGAGTCAGAAGTAGCTGGTTATGTTCTCATAGAAAAAATCAATGGGAATCCGTCTGATTGTTTTCATCATCCTCCTTTTCTTTTTCCTACATTTTTTTAAAAACAAAAAAAATAAAAAAAAATGTATCTACCTTGTCACCGATAAACCCCAAAGGAAGAAGAATAATCGGAGCTAAAGGGAGAGTATACACAGAGGAAAGCTGCGTACACTAAACGCCATCGCTTTGGCCTAACGATAGATCCTTTGATCCATTCCCATTTACAAAGTTCAAAGGATTGCAATTATTAGGCCTTCCATCACAAATCTATTCCAGAAATTTGTTTATTCTTTTTGTATAATTCTTCGGCTGAAATAAAGAAAAAAAAAACGAAAATGAAGAGAGAAGCTGTTCAAGGCACTGAACCCTCAAAGAATTGTTGAGGTATGACCAGAGTATAAGCGTTATATAGGGAGAAGGAAAACCCTAATTTCAAATCAGAGAACCCTAATTCTTATCTTTTGATTGGGCTTTTTGCTTGGGCTTGGATGACGGCGCATAGTTTTATCTTGATTTTTAAAATATGTATTTATATTTTTTTTGAGAAACTATAATATTCCTTTATTTAATTCAAAATAGCTTAAAGATAAAATTATTTTTAAAAGTTTTTCTCTTTTTTTTTTATAGTTTATTTAATTTAGGTTAAATTTTATTATTAATTCCTATACTTTATAAAAATTGTAGATTTAATAATTGTATTTTCATTTGATTAATTTTAGTTTTTATATTTTTAAATTTTAAATTTTTAATCTTGACTCAAACAATAGTTGTTATATTTGTTCAGTTAAATCCAATTGATGATCTTGTACTATGTGTACAATTGTAGTTTTAGTTTATATTCTCCAATTGAATCATTCTAAGTCTGTATACTCTTCGAAATTTGAATTTTCAGTCGACACAAATGATAGTAGTGACTCCATTAACTGAATTTTTCGCATTAAATTTTGAAAATAATAGAATTTTAACTGAATGAATTTAATAGTTATTATTTGATGGGTTGAAAATATCAAATAAAAGCATTTTCTCAAATTACAAGGACACTGGGTTAAAATAAATTTTAAAATATTTTCTTTTGATTTAAGTTTTAAATTAATTTATAATATATATAAGCATGAGTTTAGAGAAATTTTTGAACTAGCAAAATAACTTCATAATTATCTTTGCAATTAAGTCCATCAACCACGATGCTCCCGACTTTGTGAACCAGACTTATTTGGCAGCCGCTCACGACATGTTGTAACTCAAACATTTTATTTGATAAAATATATGTAATTCATACTCGTTACGACACACGGATTAATATTTCAAAATATATTATCTTTTCATATAATAGAGTAAAATTTTGAATTCGAATGAGATTATAATTTATATAATTTTTGAATCAGAACCCTAAATTAACATAAACCTAAACTGATTCGAACTCGAACTTAAAATAACTTAAACAAATAACTTGAAATTATTTGAACCTGTGGTAACTAAAATCCAAAATGATTTGAACTTGTAATGACTTGATCCAAAAAGTCAAACCTCAAACTTGAATGACCCGAACAAAAATTGTCTTGAACCTGAAACGTTTTCAAAAAGTCTTGCAACTTATATATATATATATACACATTTATTCATTTTAATATCAATTCAAAAGTTAGATCACATTGTCTAATTTTATAACAGAAGATTTCAATTTTGTAAATTATGGTTGTGTCCAACCATAACTACTCAATACTGAGTTAAAAGGACTAAAAAAATAAATAATAAATAATTATGAGTAACATTTTTAAGAATGATATTTCATAACATTTTATGTTTTACATATAAAGATTCTAACTACAGCATAATCATATACAAAATTCTTCAGCTGTCAAATATTTTGATCATTGCCACAATTTATCTGTTTTTTTTAATTCTCTGCATCTTTCTATGCTATAACTCAAGTCACTTTAGAAGCACTCAAATGAGCTGAAGATTACACTACTCAGAGACTAAACCATAGTGATGTGGCAACCCAGAGATCAATAAAAAGCAAGAAATAGCCTTAAATGAACTAACTTTCATACTTGAAGTGGCACTTCCAGTTTTGAGTTTGAGGTCTGAGCCGTGCTGGTCCCGGCAAGATCCTTCACAAAGGTCCGTAGGCACCCATTGATTATTCGTGGAGCTGCCCCATCACAGAATCGTTTCGCAAGATCAACAGCCTTTGAAGAACATGCAGTGGATGTTTTTAAGCATGAAATCTAATGCCTAAGTAGTAATCAGGAAATGGGGGAATGAAAAAGAGAGATACCTCGTTAATGACGATTGGGTGCCGGGTTCCGAGAACGGTTATCTCTGACATTGCTAAGTGAAGAATACTAAGCTCCAAAATCCTACCAGCTGGCTCATTCTGTAAGGAATGAATATGTACGGATTTAAGATCGATGGATATTTAAAGGGCGAGGGGAGTTACAGACATTTTAAAACATTGAATTTACATGCCAAGAGCCTACAGAATATACACAAATATCAACAATTGAAGCAGCATCTGCGTAAGCATACCTTCCAATTTGATGGCACAACTTTATCAATAGCAAGAACATGATTGTCCCATTTGTCCACAGCTGCAACCAAAAGCTTCCTTGTGAAACTACACCAAAGGAACAAGAGGTTAACTAGAAAGCACAGTCTCTCTTGATCTTGTGCAACCATGAGCAGGCACACAGACACAAATAACCGGCACCAATACTTTATTATTTTGTCGAGTATAGTTTTCGAAGAACTGGGATCCTAACTCGATTTTTTTTTATCAGAGGAATACATGATAATGCATTGGATAATTAGAGGTCTATGGTTTACCTCAAAAGAAGCTTGCTATACACCAACTTTGGAGGAGCTGAAAGAACTTCTGCCTCTGCAATACAATTGCAAAATTGTCAGTTAAGCCAGGTGGTTAGCCATATCAACACTATCCATTGAAATTCAGCTTAAGGGAATCAAAATAATAGCTAGAGTGATTAACCGGTTGCAACCAAAAGAGTACAGACTTAAGTGAGAGGGAGGGCTTATTTTGCCATTTCGCATAAAGAAAAAGCATAAGGACCCATAAAAACATAGATATAACACATTTGGTGGTTAATTACCAATGGCGGAATCCTGCTCATCGCTGCGTAAAAGCTCATCTGCTTCTTCAACAGAATGTGTAGTGACCGGAGGCCCTCCGAAGCTCATGTGGTTGTATTGCAATAACGAAGCCTTGTCAAATTCATAGCCAGGTTCTTTGAATACAAACAAAGACAAAAAGTGTTAAATATGCTAAAGCGAGGTTATGCTAAGTTCCAAATGATGAACTTGTAAGAGTGACAATGAACTACACATTCCATGCATAAATTAGTTAACATATACAAGTCCATGTCCGAGCAACTACAAAGCAGAATCAAATCATTACAACGCACAGACGGACAAAGAACCAAAAACAATAAGGACTGAAACCCACACATGCACAAATGCGCACGGTGAGACTTGAACTTGGGTACTTAAATAGAATTTTAAATTAAATTCAAGTGGATCCTTGAAACACTACTAATTTCAGCTAGAGATAAGATGCCATAATTTCTCAATTCACAAAAATCTATGTATTTCAAATTCATCCCTAAATAAGCATCCAATATAACAAATTCATAAATTTAAATTCATAATACTTGTATTTCCATGTATTTGATCACACAATTTACACTAACTTTGAAATCCAAACTACCAAAGGAAACCTTTAAGAACTGGCGGTATCCTATATAATACATACCTCTGGCTGCATTAATTCGCTTCTCAAACAGCCTAATAGGGTCCGACCCTTGCAAACACGAGGCATAAACTATTAATCTGCTCAAACAAACACCATATCTCAATTTCAATGAATTTTGAAAAAATAATATAAAGAAGCTAGAACAAAATAAAGAGAAGGAAAGCGTACAAAGCAAGCTCCCGGGCGGCTCTGGGACTGCAAAAGCGGCCACTTTTGTCTATTTTTGGCAGCATTTCTTTGGATTTATGAAAAGATTGTTGGTCTTGGACCTGAAGGGCCATGGAAGGGAGTGAAATTCGAACTTTGGGGCGGCTTGCAGGGTGCCGAGGCGGCGGCGGCGGTGGCGGCAAGCTCAAAAAGCAATGTTCCAACGGTTGACGGCGTAACTTGAAATGGGTTTTAGAAGAGTAGTAACAGCTTAAAACGCTGCTAGACCGTATTCCCTCCATGTTTCTCTTTTGCTTGCTGCTCTCACTCTTCTATCTTCAACTTCGAAGGTTTGGTTTACGCTTTTAGATTTTTTTTTTTTTTCTCTTTGTATTTATTTATGGGTTAATTGCATCGTACGTGGTCAAATTATGATTCAATATTTAAATTTGGTCCAAAACTTTAAAAAATTCAAATTAAATCCTTAAAATATCATTAGACTATCGATTAGCTCCGGCATTAATTGCTAGCTACAATCTGAAGTTGAGAATGATTTGTAACACGTGGATCAAATTATAAATATTTCTGGGAAACATGGATATAATATGTCAGAAAATGAAATAGTCCTTCTAAAATTTATTTTTAACGCGTGAGATTTAAGTTGTTGATACATTGAATGCATATTTATAATTTGATTGTTGTGGTTTTTATTTTGGTAAGGTAAAACAGACAAAACACTTTAACTACATAATAATTCTATGAGTTGAGTTATTACTTGCTTGAGTCATAAGAGAAACTACAAGCACCTCCCTCGGAATACCCTCAAAAATCTTCAGTCCTTGTTTTGAATCAAAAGCAGTCTTGGCCAAGCAATCAGCAATTGTATTGCGGTCTCTAAAAAAATGTTGAATATCCTACAAACCTACATTCAATAGCAAGTGATGAATACGTCTAATAAGGGTAGAGTTCGAACTCGACGAAGACGAATCTTGAATGGCCTTAATCATCTCCAAGTTATTTGTTTGTATCAACACACCATCATAGTGCCTGTTTTGAATGAGAGCTAATCCGTCAATAATACCCCACAATTCAGCATTAAAGATTAAGCATATTCCCAAATATCTATTATATTTCCTTATTAAAAATATACTATAAGTGACATAGAATGTTTAAATTAAAAATTAAAATATGAGAAATAATTTGAATAATATTAGGTTGTGCTTTTTTTTCACTAAATAACTTTTGAAGAAATTAATTTTAAAAAATAAATTGATTTTTGGAGAAAAAAATGTATTTTAGATTATTATGAGTAAAATATTTTATGTTGTTTGATACATTATTTTGAAGTCATGTTCTCATTAAAACAAACACAACATAAATTGTATTTTGTTACAAAATATCATCAAAGCATTGTTCTAAAACCCTAAACCCTAAATATGATATCAACATACTTTATATTTGCTTAAGCATGATCTGACCCGACCGAAATATGAGCTTAAAATTTTGTCTAAATTATTTTATATTTGTAAATGGCTAAATTAAATCTTATCGAGTCTACCTATATTATTTTTAAATATATATATTAAACAATATCATTATATGTTCTAATCATATCTGCTATTTTTGATACAATGTTTAAAACTACTTATAGCCCCTCCTAATATTCAAATAGGAGGATAATGTACTTCAATACACTCAAATTCACGTCCTTCTGTATTAGTAACAATATCCATACCAATCGAGTTAAGACTCCATCAACAAAAAATATTATTTTTATTAAATTTTTAAACATAAACAACTAACATATTTTTTAATGTTTACAGTATAGCTTTCTATATTATATATAATTTTATGGGTATATATTACATACTATGTAAAATAAATTAAACAATATATTGTGAAAATACAAAATAGGACAGCTTGAGCTGACCTCGGATTTTGAATTGTGAAACTCAATCTTACCCTATATTTTAAATAAGCTTAAATTTTTACTCAAACCTATTTTCTATCCTCGTATTTTTATCTAAACTTTTTTTATATTTTAAGCAATCTTTCAAGTTTAGGGTTAGTCGAGCCATTGAATAAGTCAAATTGTCATTTGATAGCTAAAATTTATCTTATATAAACTTAATTATAAATAGTGTCTAATTAAAACTTAAATTTAAGTACGAGAGTGGATGAATTACATTGAAATTAAAATGAAGTTAAACAATATTATACCGATATTTATATTAATATTACTAAAATATTCACATATTAGATTATAAAATATTAATTACTTAATATTTATAAGTTATAAATTTATTATTAAAAATATTAGTATAAGCCATTTTTTAATAAAATGTTAGAAATATTAATTAAAAATTAAAATTATTATTAATGTTAAAATTTATTATTACAGCAAAATTGTAATATTAAATAAATTTATCAAAATAATGAATTATATTAAGCATATTAATAAATTATTATATATCATCAAATAAAAATATGTATGCTTTGTCATTTTACACATATCAGCTTTCAGCTATCAATTAAGTTTTACCAAACACTTTTAAATAAAGGGTAAACTATAAAAAAAAGTTATTTTTGTTTGTCTCAGATTACATTTTAGTCATTTATGTTTGAAATGTTACGTTTTAGTCACATATATTATCGTTTTGTTACAAAGTGGTCACTCTACCGTTAAAGTCTATTACTTCCTTAACCACAGTCTTACGTGTCAGTTCAAATGGGTTTAAGTGACTATTTTTATAAATTACCATTAAATAAACAACTAAAAGAATCAATTAGTCAAATCAATTAATAGGGTAGTCAACTATCAACTATCAGCTATCAGTAGAGGTGATCATGGGCCGAGTCGGGCTCAGACAAAATTTTAGGCCCGTTTTCTAGGCCCGGGCCCGACCCGGCCCGAAATATGGGCCTAAAAATTTTTCCAAGCCCGGCTCGAAAGAAAATTGATAAACCCGAGCCCGGCCCATATTAATTTTTTTTAGCTTTTTTCATTAAATAAAACATTTTAAAACAAATAAAAAATATATAAATTTAAAAAGTATATTTGATTAAAAATAATATATATATTTAATATATAATTCAGGCCGGGCCGGGCCAAAAAAGTTTTACCCGAGGCCCAGCTCATTTTCTAAACGGGCCTCATTTTTTGCCCAAATCCATATTTCGGGTCTATATTTTTACCCGAACCCTCCCATTTTTCAGGCAGGCCTAGTAGCCCAACCCATGATCAACTCTAGCTATCAGTCAATTGCCAAACAGGTACAGAATATATTGACTTGTACCAAAATTATACTTAATTTAACATAATTAAATTATGGGATTAATTTCAAATTGGAAACATTTTTTTAATCAAGAATTTGGAATTGTTTTAGATTTTAAATCATTTCCAAGGTAGATAACATCTGATTTAATGGACTAAACGACGCCGTTTTGAAGTTGGAAATCCCCCTTAAATTTTAAGCCCTTGGCAAAATCCCAATGCAGCAGACCCAGTAGGAACTTGTAAACGACGACCAGTGGCGCTTCCCTGACTGGTTTTGTGATAGATTTGAGAACATTTTTGCATTGGATCACTAAAAAAGATGAGATCATATTCCATTTTCATTCTCCTTTTGTTTTGCATAGCTTCATTTATTAGATCATTATCTTCTTCAGCTCCCAAACACCTTTTTCTTGGAATTTCTCCTCAAGGTCTTTAACAATCTTTCTTTAATGATATTTTCAATGAATTTCCAGTACTAATTGTCATTTTCTTTTACTTATTTATACTAACAATTGCTGTTATGAACGATACCCAGATGAGGATTACTACAAATCATCATCAGATAGCATTAAATGCAAAGACGGATCCAAGAAATTCACCAAATCTCAGCTCAATGATGATTTCTGCGATTGTCCTGATGGCACCGATGAACCTGGTTTTTTTTTTTTTTTTTGTTCCTTCCCCTTTGGGTTCACCTCTGTTTTAATGGGTTTAATGTTATGTGGGCTATCTTCTTCTTATTAACCTTTATTTGCTTTTTCATAGGTACATCCGCTTGCCCTACTGCAAAATTCTACTGCAGAAATGCTGGACATGTTTCACTGTTCTTGTTTTCTTCCAGAGTCAATGATGGGATCTGCGGTAAGTTAACTGCATTAGTGGAAATGGGTGATGTTTTTCTATATGCCTCAATTTGAGTTACTTTTCATTGGTTGTATATATCTTCCAGATTGTTGTGATGGGACTGATGAGTATGATGGTAGAGTGAAGTGTCCCAATACATGTTGGGAGGCTGGTAAAGTGGCTAGAGATAGGCTGGTGAAAAAAATCAATACTTATAAGGATGGGGTTACATTGAGAATTAAGGAAATTGAACAGGCTAAGATAGCAATAGCTAAAGATGAAGCAGAACTAACAAAGCTTCAAAACGAGGAGAAATTGCTGAAGGGCATTGTTGAAGAGCTTAAAGGTAACACTTACTTCTGAAGATTCCTTCATACTCGTTGTGTTATCATTGTGGATGTGATGTGACAATATTATACTTAGTCTGATTTGGGTTGCATTTGTTTGTTGAAGTGTTGTGTTTATTTTTCTCTTGAGGTTGTCTATGATGTGAGTATGGTCATGACCAGTGACGGTAAAATGTTATATGAAGAAGGTAAGTAGTTTCACATGTGGCATGACATGTGCTTACCCGAAACAAGATTTTGTTCCCAAAACTCATTGGCTGTTTCATTGTATTTCTCATCTATCCGTTAAGCAAAAGATATCAAGGATGTGTCTATAGCAAATGTTATGACAATACTAAATCTTGAATATTATGTGTCCTTGATACAAGCGGATATAGTTTTATAATGTGCATTTATAAATTGCTCCAAATCCTAATCAACTCAAAATATTCAACCCTTACTCTTAATATGTATAATGCATTAAAATGAAATTTCGAGGGTACTGAATAATTGAATAATTTAAGTTAAAAGGTATTGAAAATGTGAAGTAGTTAGAAGCTGTCAAATTTTTCTATAGTCTGACAACATGATAGTTTTGAACTAATAAAAATATCTTCAATTCTTTCTTTTTCAAACCATTGTAATGACAATCTATATAGAAACTCTGTATCACTTTTTTCATGAAACCAATTTAATATTTGTACAGAACTTAATTGTATATCAAACATTATTCCAATATATTTTTTGGTTTTTAAATAGCACTTAAATTGTATGTCTGTTGAGGGTTCAAATTATCAAATTTTCATCCATGTGCTGCTCAAAATTCACCTAAGTGTCCACAAACTGTGCCTATGTTTTTCCTGATCTTATACCTATTAATATTTGAGCTTATTGCAACATAATTTATTTGTTTACCTTGTATAGAACGTAAAGAACAGATAGAGAAGGCAGAGGAGAAAGAAAGGTTGCAAAAAGAGAAGGAAGAAAATGAGAAACAAAAAGCAGAGGAAGCTTTAAGAGAAAATGGGAAAGCTGAGGAGGAAGGGAAGGTGGAAAATGAAAAAGTTGAGCAAGAAGCGAACAGTGAAGACAAACCCAAAGAAAGTACTGATGATGATGATAAAATTGGTAACATAGAGGATTCTTTTGTAAATGAGGTTGGATTGGTTGTTTTTTAATTTTCTCTTGAAGTGTATTTACATGAGTGCACATCTTATTTCTTCTGTTTGTTTTTTCATTGCCTTTGTCATTATCAACCTTTGACAGGACCCCAAAGTAGATGAGAATGAAGGCGAACCAACAAGCAAAGTTGAAACAAGTGATTCTTCCAAAACTGAAGCAGTTCCTCTTAATAAGGAAGAGGAGGTATGCTAAAACAGTATAATGGTGCATTTCTTTCACATGGTTCTACTTCCACAATGACATAATCTTATGTTGTTTTGTAGCATGCGGTGAAAAATAAGCACGAGTCTGCTTCACCCAGACACAATGATGATTCCACTGTTTCAACTGAAATTGATCAAGATGCTGGTATCAAAGTATCACCTGATGAAGACAAGAAAGCAGTAATTTACTCTACTCCCTAGGTTTTCTTGTTCGTCAAAAGCTTATATGATATTAGGCTATAGTTCAATAAAACGATGGGTATGAGATTGGGTTTGGAGGATAAACCCTCTTAAGTTGCTTTTTGAAAATAAGAAATCGAAGCTTGTTGTTGGAAAAATTGATTGAATGGCTGGTCTATCTTACCAAGGATCATGGTTGCACTATAGAATAAATTTAACAATAATTATATTACAAGAGATTAAAGGTCTCAGAAATGGCTCACAAAGTAAAAAGGAAGATAAAATTGTTAAATTAGATTACAAAAGATGGTGTACTGAAACAGGTTAAGCTGGCGTTTCAGTTTTAATTATTAAGATGTTATCCTGCATTGTAATTTGTTTCTTTTAATTGTCTCTATGGTAGAGTTGAAGTAGAGGGCTAGAGGCAGGTTAATTTCTGATCCATTGTATCAGCTAATATGTTTGGTTATTTTATAGATTCTTTATTCCTTCATATCAAGTAGCGGCTTTTTTAATTTTCTGTTCTAGGGTATAAAAGAAAGGGCCTGAGAGTGAAAGGATGAAAAAAACCGTTGGTAGTATTCTACTTTTGGTTTTCAATGTACATGAATTGTGAACTATAGGTTTCTCTTAAGGCCTTTACTTGAGTACATTTATTAAAACAGGGTGTATTTTTTAGAATAAGAAGCAGCACAAGAAATTTCGTATAAGTTTGGGCATGCATGAACTTGACAAGTTTCTGAGGTACTTTTTTGTTTGTCTACATAATTCCCCTCTGGTGTCTGCAGGAGAGTGACACATCTGAAACTACAGGAGGACTGTCGAGGGAAGAGTTAGGTCGCCTTGTTGCTTCCCGTTGGACTGGAGAAGGTACTGAGAATCAAGGGGGAACAAAAGCTGATACTGATGACATCCATGACGAAACGCCCAAGGATGAACATGATGAAGAAGAATACGACAACTATGCTTCTGATAGTGATGAGGACACTGCAAAATATGAAGATGATATAGATGATGATGTAGAAGATGAACCAGACGAGAGTTACGAAGTGGAGAATCATGATGATACAACTTCGTACAAAGATGACTTAGATGATGAACCTTACTTGCCAGGTTTGCAATTCTTTTCTGGTCAATATTTCATTTAAGGTGGCTACTGCGATCACTGAGCTTACTGTTAAATATGTTGTTAGAAACAAGTCCCTCAAGTGATCCATCTTGGTTTGAGAAGATACAAAAGACAGTTAAGAACGTTCTAGATGCTGTTAATATATTCAAAACTCCAGTAAATATATCAGGTACATGCTGAACTCCCACTGTTTACCACTTAAAATTTAAGTGAGCATATGGAAATGGGCAACCTTTTATGTTTGACTTGTCAGATGCGGCTCATGTACGTAAGGAATATGATGAATCCAGTGCCAAGTTATCTAAAATACAATCAAGGATATCAAGTTTGACACAAAAGCTAAAACATGATTTTGGTATGTAGTGAACTGTTTCAGTGTCTAAGCGGTGAAAATGAATCATATTGCTTTCGCTTCTATAAACTGAATTTGTGTTTAATATTACAGGACCGGAGAAGGAGTTCTATGCATTCTATGATCGTTGTTTTGAGATCAAGCAGAACAAGTTACGAACTCCTTGTTGTAGTACTTTGTTCAGTTATCATATACTCAATTATATAGATTGTCAAACAAAATTATTGCTGTAACAGTTTCCAATTTATTTTCACCTTTTTTGACCGGGACTTTTGGCTTCAGGTATGTTTACAAAGTCTGCCCATACAAACAAGCTTCTCAGGAGGAGGGCCACATGACAACCCGTTTAGGGTAGGTTTATTGCATTTATTTTGTTCTGTAATTGATATAAGGAAAATTCTTACATTTTGAACTCCATAAACAGGTTTAAAAGGTGGCAAGTGTTCTAATAGATATATTTATGAATATTAAAAAAATAATTAATTCATAAATAAACACCTGCCGTTATCTTCTTAAACTTGTTTATGGAGTATAACATTTTCCCCACTAGTGTATGGAGAATGAATTCTTGTTTGTTTAGTTATCCTATTGGTAGATGTTTATTGCATTTGCCTTGCAGTTCCCTTGGCCTACTAATATATGAAAACATGATTATTGAGCTCCAACTCTCCAAATATATGAAAAAACTCAGAAAATTAAATGAAACCACCTAAGTCAAACATATACTTGTTTGTAACACTCACCCCAAGAAGTAATATAGGTTTTATAAGCTATCATGTATTTGTGCTTGTCCCTGTGTGCATGGATGACGGCGCGTAGGATTTTTTTTCCCTTTATAGTTTCTTTCAACAGAATTTTAAAAGTTTCATGTCACTTAATTTACTCTTTTTTTCCGTTCTTTTTTTTTTTTTGGGGATGATTCTAGGCGTTGGGACAAATTTGAGGACGCATACAAGATGATGGTATTTTCAAATGGAGATAAGTGCTGGAATGGTCCAGATCGAAGTATGAAGGTACTGTTACATTACATGGTTTTTCATGTTCTGATTTGTTGTTACTTGATGAACTCATGTCCACATATATTTCTTTCAAATGAATGGACTGCTTAATTAAATGGTTCTATTTTTCCAATTTTATTATGGACTATTACACAAGTAGTTGTACGTAAAAGTAGAACAAGAGTGAATTGTGAAGTTGATTATCTAATTTATGTAGTTGTTCTAGAATTCTTTACACGTGTTCTTCCTTTTAGGTGAAATTAAGATGCGGTTTGAAAAATGAGCTCACCGATGTTGATGAACCAAGCCGTTGCGAGTAAGTCTCTCCCCTTTTATGTGTGTGTTGTGCATCCATGCATGTATGCACATGTCCTCCTAACAATTAGTTTGTTATGGCAGATACGTTGCTTTATTGGCCACTCCAGCTGTCTGCCTGGAAGATAAGCTGAAGGTAATACATATATTCGGTAATGGATTCAGTGATGTAATACTCTACCATAATCTAAACAGTTTGATTAATCTTAACTTTGATAGGAGCTGCAACATAAACTAGATTTGTTGAACAAAGAACAACCTCAGGAACATGATGAACTTTGAGGAACCCGGATAGAAGATTCAGACACGGTTAGAGGCTGTTGACTCCATAACAAATCTATCATTAGAACACGTATCAATTTGATCCTAGTTATGAAGCGATGTTGAATGTGGCCTTTTCGAGCTAGTAGAGAAGATTTTCAAGCGATATCTGAAATCTGAGGTAGCCTCCTGAAAATTTTTTTCATAGGGAAGTATGCTTCACATTACAATCACATAGATGAAGTGAGGTACGATTATATTTGTTAGGTTGAGCTGAACTGACTATGGTGAAAATTAACTGGTCCTCAATACTTATTTGAATTTCTGCATAAAAGAATATGAATGGTAAGAGATGGCATTAATTTCAATGACCTATGGTTTCTCTTTGATCATTTGCTGTCTAAATGATCTCATTGCCATATTATTGATTTTATTTTTTAGCAATACGAGGTTCAAAGTCACCTTGAACAATAGAATATTGTATTTGTAGGGTTAGGGTTCTTGAGTAGAGTGAAAAAGGGTGAAGGGTAGCAACTAGCAAGCAGGCAGTAACTGCAAAACAAGTAATAGCATGGGGTTAAATAGGACATGGGGCTATGTTTTCTCGGTGTTCAGATACGGATATGTTCAATCTGTTCCAAGTATTTGTATATGTTTAGACGGTCTTTGGATTATTATGTCCCTTTATCCGTGTTGGGATATGGATGCCAAATATGGATACTTAAAAAGAAAAATAAAGAGTTGGAAGGAACATAGGATTGGAGCATTTCTATGGTATATTCAGCCAAAAATCAGTAGTTACTCAACCATTAGCTAGTAATAACTAGAACAAGTAGCAGTCAAGTCGAGTCAAGTAAAATGCGTTAGGCTCAGTAGCTATTCGAGCCAGACATTTTTTTGTTCAATCGAACTCGAATAGTTTTGGAACACAAGTGTTGGCATAAAAAGTTTGGTACTAAATGAATAATGCATCTGGCCAAAAAATGCATAATGCAAGTGAAAATTTGAAAGGATTTTCGTGATAATACATCATAATATATATATATATATATATATAAAGATGACATGACACACTCGGTGTGTCAAATGTTAACCGAAAATGAAAATATATACACACACTGTAGAGCATTGTAATTGAATAGTTGTTAAGTTTATATCCAATTATATTGAGTCCATTAAGCTTAAGGCCCAAATTAAACAGCCCATTTTAAGTTCAATTTTACTTTTTTGTATTTTTTTCTCCCTTAAATTTTAACTTATATTCTAATAACTTAAGCTCAAATAGCCCCTTAATTTATGTACAAAGCAAATGATAAATATTTGTTTGTATGTCATATATATAAACCTTATTAAAAGAACTCCATAAATTTGGAGACTTTTTCTTTTAGTATTTTCTCACTAAAAAAATCCAAATATATTTTTCTTTTCTTTTTTTAAAATAAATATAAAAAAATAAAACGATGTAACATTAAATTTTGGCCACATATCATATTTTGCATATTGTTTTTGCAATGGGTTTTTAGTTTGTAAAGAATATGAACCAACTATTATAAAATACCCAAAATCTGGGCTCTTCAAGAATGTTTAACAAAATTTGCCTAAAGGAGCAGCAGAGCAGGCAACAAAAGCCAAATATGCAACAACAAAAAAAAAAAAAAAAAAAAAAAAAAAAAGAAGAAGAAGAGAGAGAGAGAGAAAAAAAGAAAGAAGAAGAAGAAGCAAGTTCAAAAGACATCACAATCCTACAAACAACTCTATACCTTTTTGTGCTAAGAAACCAACCTATCTATAACATGACAAATTCACTACATTTCTAAAATTAAAGAAAAAAAAAAACCCTTTTTTTAACTCTATTTCTTACAGGATTTAAACACACCATTCGCCTTTTTTTCTAACTCGAAAGACCTTCAGCTATATCCTGCAAAAAGAATGACAAAGTAGGAATCTGTACAAATCCCATTCCCGCCCTGCCGGAAAAATTTAAGATGCCTCTAAACAACTTGTTCATGTGAGTGATTGTGATAAGCTCAGTTTTTTGCAGATATAATGCCCGGATTCAAACAGTTTGAGGCAACTTTGTACCATTCTCCTCCTGCAATGGTTGAGTTTGGCAGGTAAAGGTACATGATTTAACAGAATAGTAATTAGGAAACCAACAATGGGCATACAAAACCCACATGAAGTATGCTATTCAAAGATGAAGCATGCTATTGATCCATAATTAACAGCTTTCATATTCAAGTTGATGATGAAAAAGCTTTAAGGACCACCATAGAAAACAAATTAAAAAGATCATGGGACAGGGCACCGCAAACAGCCAAATCCATGAAAAACAGACAAGAAAAGCAGCAACAGCAGTGCAAAATCCAAGCATGTAACTCACTACATTCCAAACTTAACAGATCATTACTCATGTAACAGTTAGAGCTGCATAATTTAACTAGAGAGTGTGTGTGTATCAGTCCTGAATGGAATTGAGAAATATTAGTGATAGGTTCCAAGCAGTGGATTTTTATTTATTTACGTTTTGGTTTCTCTTGATGCATAATAGAAATAAACTAAAGGGATTAAACAAGCCACTAAGTCAACCGAGTCATTGCTGTAGTGGCAAAGGTCTTGCGTTGGTTCCAAGTCCCGGTTGACATCAGGTGTAGGGTTCAAATCTCGAACAACCCCTTCCCCTTCCCATCCTTACAAATGCCCTGCCCTCCCCCCAAAAAAAAAAAAAAAAAAGCCACTAAAAGTTCTTAACAAAGGTCATCATACAAGGGGGATAAAAGAAACTGTGTGCTTAGAGGAATTGTGATTGGTAAGGCAAACTCACCAGCATCACCAGACTAATACTATTATACTAACACTCTAAACATTCCTCGGGTATGGAATAGATGGCAAAAATCAATGAAATCCTATCAGATATATGACAGAATCTGTAAAATTTCTTTTACATTGTTGTGGTAGACAAAATCTAGTTCCTTTTTCAAGCTGACAATCAAGAGAGGTAACATCAATAACTTTCACCAATCACACCCAAATAAGTAGAAAACTTCTCTATATAAGGATTCACCAAATAGAAAGTCAATCTTCAACTTTAAGTCCCTTGGATGACAAGAAAGGACGTAAAAACTAAATAGTCCTCACAGAAAAAGGACTCATAATAACAATCAAATGTACTGGACCTATAGCTAGAAAAAAGAGTATAGTATAGTTCTAATGCGTGACAATGTCATAGAAATATCCGAGGAAACGAACAGAAAGATGCTTACATCAATTCCCAGATGAGTCCTAACAGGTGATGGCTTTAGCAGAGAAGTTTCGGCACCTGAAGCAGATCCACTTCCACCACTACCATTATTATGACCCTGCCAAAGAAGAGAAAGTGAAAACTTAAAACTGATAGACAAAATCAACGAATAAACAAAGAAAGGGTTACATTAATAATATACCGTAAAAGAATTTCGATTACATTGCTGACGATCTTCAAAGAGAGAATAGTAATAAGCAGGATCATAGATGGCACCTCCTAAAGCATCATCAGATTCATTATGAGAGCACTGTCTAATTAAGGGATTGGAAGGGGTTGAAGGGCTTAGAAAACCATTCCTCAAATCAAAATCAGGGTCCCTTAGATCAGAAGGATTGCCTACATTTGAAACCCCAAGTCTATATATTTGAATCCATAAAAGAGACGACCATAATCTCACGAAAAACCCCACCATCTCCATTGCAAGTGTTAACCTGACCGAGAAAATAAACAACATTCCACGGCTCTCCCCTTCTTCGCCGCCGTCGGTCTCTTTCGACATGTTCCAAATATCATGGGAAAAGAGGATAAACCATGAAATGTCAAGCAAAATGGCGCAAAAGAGTAAAACGGCATAAGCTCGGCCCAAGCTTTGACTACCACTCTCGATGGCAACCAAAGCAAACAAGGCGATGCCCAAATTGGCCAATAACACACCGTTGTACAATGCGCCGAGGGATCCGGTTAAGGCACACCCAATCTGATCAATAGAAAAAAAAATCAACCAATATTTATTAAAAAAAAAAAACCCATCGAAGATTATAAAAAGATAAATAAAAGAAACCCATCAAAGATTATAAAAAAGAAAAAGAAAAAGAAAAAAGAAACCCTAAAAATGCTAATTAGGGTTAGTAAATTACTTGGATGTAAATGAGGATGACGGCAACATAAAGAAGCTTATCATAATCACGAAGACAAGCTTGAAACGCATCTCTCAGATTCTGAGAGCAACAACAAATCATCATCTGCAGCAATTCATCCAATTTGATTGCCTCCAAAAACAACAAATTCTAAATGAAAAATATATGAAAACTGATTGTATCTTTTGCGTTTTCCTTTCCCCTTTTATTTTTTTTTGTTTTGGGTTTTTGCGGGACTACATCGAAACCAAATAAATAATTTATCTTTTTTCTTGGATCAAATACACTCAATGATTCAACTCGTTTCTTCCTTTCTTTTTCTTTTTCTTTTTTTATTAAGGAATTAATTTTGTTTATGGTTTTTTTTTTTTCTGATTTTTGGTTGACGAATGATACAATGAACAGTCTTTATTTAATTATTTAATATTTTCTTTACTCTTTTATCTGCCATCTAAATAGAAAGTAATAAAAGCTGGTGTGTATGCAATTTGTAATATTTTTATTGGATATTAATACTTTTAAATTTTATATTAAATATGATTTATATTTAAGTTACGCTTTTCCGTATTTAAATTTAGTTTCAATATTTATTTTATTATCTGAATTTTTTTTTTCAATTTAATATTTGAGGATTTTAGGTCTCAATTTGGTGCCCGAGTTCAGAGAAAATATTTTATGGACCCTTACACTATATCATCCATGGTCCCTTTCCAATTATTTAATGATATTTCAACAATTTTTTCATGTAATTGACACTTAATTTTGATAATTTTTTATTTAGAACCCTAATCCCCGAACATAGAACCCCATACCCAAAACTTTGAACACTAAATCTTGAACCTTAAACCCTAAACCTTAAATATCGAACCCGAAGTTCAGGGTTTATGATTCAAGATTTGAATTTGAGATTCGAGGTTCAAGATTTTGTGTTTAGAGTTTGATATTTAGGGTTCCAAGTTCGAGGTTTGGGATTCAAGGTTCAGAGTTCGGAGTTCGAGATTCAGGATAAAAAATTATCAAATTTATGTATCAATGACACTGAATAAAATTGTTAAAATGTCATTGAAAACTTAGAAAGGGACAATGAATGATGTGATGGGAAGGATCTATAAAATAATTTCTCCTAACTTTGGCTTTGACATTCAATTTGATCCTGAGCTTTTTTTTTTTATAATAACACAAATGTTAAACATTCATTGGGCCACACGATGTTGTTTGATTTGGTACTAAATTTAACTTTAAAGCTAAATTCAAGTACCAAAATAGTACATTAACTATGGACCTAAATATGTAATGGTTATGCTTGTATAAGATTCTTTTTGAACCATTGTATAGTATTTTTAATATTTACTTTTTAAAAATATTAATTTATTTCAAATATAAATATTCCATAGGTTTTTGCATTATTCACAAATTTAGAATTTAGTATTTTTATTTTTCTTTTCAATAATTTAGTCCCTCTACTTTCAAAATTTTAAAATTCAAATTCAAATATTAATATTATTAAAACATTTTTTTAAATTTGTTAACGTGACATTTTGAATAAAAAAATAACATTACGATGAATGAAGAGTACGGAAACTTATAACATATTTTAAATTTTATATTAATTACTTAAAATTTTTAATTTTAATGTTGAAATCCAATTTGGGATAAAATCAAACTATTTGAGCTCATTAAATTAGGCTCAGCCATGCTTGTTTACTTGTGAAAAACAAACTCAAGTACATATACTCGAGTTTGAATTGATTTTTTTCGATCCTAATAAAATTATATTAGAAAAAGAAAAACTCAATCAAGAGTCACTCGAATCAAGTATTAAAATACTCGAACTCAACTTGCTCGATAACTTGAGCAAATCAAGCTCAACTTGCCAATGACCAAGTTGAATTCAATTTTTTTCCCTTTCTGAACTAAATCAAAATAATTTATGATTACAAATATCTCATTTTGCAATATATATATATATATATATATATCTGAAAGGATAATGGGATTAGTAAAACATTAATCCAAATTATTATCTCAAAAAAATTGATAATACAACTGAAAATCAGTACTGTATTACATGGCTACAATGAAAACTAAACTCATGCATGCACTCTATCATCACAATAAGCTATGACTTGCAACTCAAGCAATAGTTTACTTGGTTAATATCTCTTTGTGAGCTTTAAATGAGAGAATCACATTCCAAACCAAAGCGATAAAATTTGCAGCAAGGACCTGAAAAATTCCGAACCACCGACAATGCAGTTAGAACATGTAAAAGAAATTGACTGGCCGGAAAAGAGATGTTTAAACTGAATCTAGAAAATAGGGTTTAAAGTAATGAATCAAGGAAAAACTAAAACCTAAACCAAGAGAACAAACAAGCATTTGTCAATCCAATGTATTCAGCTTCATGGGACATCAAGATCGAAATGAGTACAATTGTTTTAGGACAATATGAATACTACCTATGTTACTTGGACACGGGTTTGAGTATCAGACATTTGTATGGTTAGACTTTTTTTCATATATTTGGAGGATCCTTGAAGGTCAGATCTCCATATCCATGTGTCTCGCACGAGGGTAGGACATGGGTATTTCAAAGAAAATGAAGAGTCCGAGCAACATGGAATACTAACATGACAGCTAAACATCAAACCAAAAAGAATTGAGCACATCAAGTAATACTTTTCGAAGTTTATGTACTGAGAACCACTAACACGAGTCACATTCAAAATGCTTAGATATAATCAACCTCTCAACACATTAACCCTAATTGACAACCACAATTATATTGCCTAAACTTGTTTATCGTGATTCATACCTCATCGATACCAGTTTAACACAACTAAAATCTACGAATTGTTCGAAAATAACAAACTGCTTAAAAGGCTCTCTTCTTAAGTATAACTAAATGCTACCACCAATTAAAACAACATGAAGCTATTTAGTAGGTTGATGTTATGTTATAAACAGTTCATACACAAATCATGTTAATTTTTTGAGTTATGTAACGAAGTATGCACGTTAAGTTGCGAGTTTAATAACCCTATTGAATTTGTATTAGACAGTTGTGATAAAATAGCACAGCAACAGCTTTTCTTCCAATGATAATAGTAATAGATTCTGATCAATTTAAAAAAGATCACCTGGAACTGTTGCGGGACGAACCGAAAGTTGAGAAATTGGAAAGGTATCCATAGCTGCCAATTTGCAATAACAGCAGAAAACCACTCCTACAGGGTGAAGTTTAAATATGTGTGAGAGAGAGAATGCAAACCCGGGAAAGTAAACGAAAATGTCAAAAACCAACTTCAAAGAATGTATAAATATTTTAAGGTTAGAGATGTGCCGATGTATTAAGACCACCTGTTGAAGTTTGGGTATAACTTGCGACGGCTTTCCTTCTAGTGTCACCAACGTGGATAAGAAAACTCCGATAAAGATAGGAGAAAACATAAACTGCAATATGTTGCATAAGAATTAGTAGAAACGCTTAAACCAAAGGAACTAATAGAAACATTTGGCAGATTTACTACGAAAGATAGCTTACCTGATCCAGTAAAAGCCGCAAGATAGCACCTGATGCTCCAGGCAATTTTACCAAGTTACTTAGACATAAATACCTGCAAAATTACCGAGTAATATATGAAAAACGGAAAAATAATCTCACATGCAAAACGAATCGTTTTAAATTAAAACAAGCATGGTTCCATCATGAACTGTCTAAGAAACATAATCAATACGAGAGAACTTTGCATATGATGCCCCAAAATGCGTTATCCCAAAAGTACAAGTCATTCACTTATTAAAATTCTTCCACAATAACTTCGATAAAAACGGGGATGATTTATTAAGACATCCAATTTTGATACGTAAGCAAACAATATAAGTAAAAAACCAAAAGCCACATTAACAAAACAATAAAGCACTAGAGATTCATTTTAAACAAACAAAGAATAGATCATGAAAATTACCAGAAGTGCAATGTAGGACCAACTAACACCAAACCCAATAGTGTAAACAGAAATGTCCTTTTCACGTCTAGGGATGGCGCATGATCAATTGCAAGCTGAAACCAAAATTTTCAATGTCAAGTCATGCCTAATATTGCATTAAAAAGATACAATAATCTATATGATTTAACTGAGAGATTTATATCTCAAACATAGCAAACTACAATTGCCTTAATAATAAAGGATACAATAAAACAAGGAAAACCCAAAATTTTGCTATTTTGCTCTTGACAGAAAACATTCTCATGCTATTTATATCCTCCACTTTCGGATTAATTTTCAGCTTTAATTCTTATCAAATGGTTAAAACTATTATTTCATTACATCGTAACCAAAAGCACATGAACACAACCATCGTATTCCTTAGGGAAGACACATTAAAGTACTGTTTCCATTGCTTTCAACCAGCAAGATGATAGCACAAGTTCCTTTTTACTAATCACCAATTTTGCCTATTTTATTCAACAACGGCTACTCTTAACACTGCTTGTCAATAATACACTTTTTTAACAAAAAACGGCACTTTAAATTGAAAAAAAGAAGAAGAAGGAAAAGTAATTGTTTTGTTGTGTTTACTCAACAAAGAAAATAAAATCAAGTGAAACTAGAAAACCAGATGGAAAACCAGGAAAAAGGAGGAAATTACTCATAGTGCATTGTCATTCTAAATGGAACTTAGAAACTTACTTGGCAAATCAAATCTCCAACACAAGTCAAAAGTGCAGATGTCACTGCTTTTGTCAACACGGGATGTTTTGCTAGAAGAGCCAAATACCTGTTAAATAAGCAACATAAATACTTTGGAACCAAGCCAGAGTAGTAGTTTAGAGTACTAGTCCTGTGAAAGTTCCATAACACCATAACAAACACTCCTCAACCAGCATTCACAAGAAGAAGTAAATTTTCTAAGAAACCATTACAAATGCTTCATAAATGACAAAGTATTATACCTTTAAGCAATCAGCATAATCTTGTCAAGGAAAATACAAAGTTTAAAAGTTTCTTATGCTCATGTTATTCAATTTTAAGCAACACCTTTAAGAACAATTCAATTTTAAGCAACACCTTTAAGAACAAAAATCGGATAGAATGTAAAATCTACATGCCAAGTGTCCTACATCATATACATAGGTAACTAGAGTCTTGTTTATGTATGTGTATGTGTATATATAGGCAAACTCAATGATGGCTTTAAACACTGATGATTGGCAGTCAATAATGTAAATTACTAATTTAACAGATTTTGTAACTTTTTATCTAAAATCTTCCAATTATCGACCTCCATAACATCCCATTGTAGAACTATTCTCAATTCAACAAATAAACAAGTATGTTTATCAAACTAACTTTACGCAGCCTATCAATAGCATAGGTAGATACTATCTTCTTAGGGAACCGAAGCTAGAACAAGCTACTGAACAATTGAAACATGAAGTACCACCAATTTTGTTCACAGACATGGTACAACTATTTCTTACTGATAAAGGATCTAAATGACTAGAGTTTTACTAAATTCTTTTACCCTATTATCGAACATTCCCTCTCATTGTTCTTCTTCTTCTTCTTCTCTTCTAAAACATTACCGAGTACTTTCATCGCATTGAAACAGCAGTAATAACCTACTTCATTCTAGTTCTACAGCTGAGCTTTGCTTACATTCGTCACTAAACCAAGCTATCCGACATGTAGTACATTGTGAGTTTAAGCCAGATAAAACATGTATATCGAGCAACCTAATAACGAAACCTTTAATGACAAGCATTTTAGATAATTGTATTCAAAACATCCATCAATTTACAGCAGAGAAAATTCGAAAAATAGCAAAATGATATTACAAATTTAAAAAAGCAAGGCAAGGCTTTTAGTTCATTACCATGAAAGCAAGGACCAAGCACTTTCGCCTCCATTGTTACCAGTCCCATCACCTTTGCCACCAGAATTCCCATCACCGGAACCTCCAAACCCATCGTTTCCACCGGACCCACCGTCCGAAACTGCTGACACACGTGAATAATCCAAACCCAACTGCCCAGCTCCCGTTTTGCGAGCACCCCAGTCCTTAAAAACAGCTCGATGGTTCGAACTCGAAAGACATGGATAGGAACCATCTTTGGACTCTCTAATGGGGAACCTAGTACCACCTGCAGGAAGGCACGTGTTTTGGGAAGAAAAACCCGTAAAACGGCACAAGTGAGGGAATTTACGGGTAAGTATAGCGGAATTTAGAGCCATTTTTTTGTCACTGCAATTCACAGACCACTTTGGTTCTATGGGATTATGTTTTATGGCTATGCCTCTGTTATGAGTGGAAGGATAGGCGGGCAAAACTGGAGTGAAGTGGAGTGCCCTCAGTAGTCCATTTTAAGCTGAAGCAGAATGGTTAAATCCTATGAAAGGTCCCTGTACTATTCAATTTTGACTGATTCAGTTCATTTTATTATAATTTGATTTTTCTCGAAACGTATATTTTCAGAGTAATTTTTTCAATTAATTTCATCAACAAATTTGAAGCCATGTTTTGATAAGGTAAATGCTAGAATTCTTCATGGGTTCGGTTAGGTTGGAGTTCAATTTTTTAAAATAATTGTATCCGCTCGATTTTCTATTCAATTGATTTAATCGGACGGTCCAATTTTAAAAACGGTAACGAAGCTTCATACATTTAATTTAATATAATATAAATATTTTAAAAATTTTATATCATAATTATTTAATTTTATAATATTAGAAATTACCGTAACCACAATATAAGTAATGAAAATAAATATTTAATATATATAAAGAAAAATTATATCAAACAAATTAGTTAAAAATAAAATATATTTAACACAATTATAAATATTAAAAATATATAATTTCATTACATAATTACATAATTATTAATTTATATATAAAAATAAATAAGTTATTAATTAAAATTATTTTTAAATATATATAAAATATTTTTTATTATAAAATTACGTATTTATTATTTTATTTGTATAAATAAAAGAGTTACTAATTAAAAAGATGAATTAAAAAACTTGAAAATAATATATTTATTAATTATTAATTAAATTTTTAAAAGAAAGTTTAAAACAATATTTAATCATCTTATCGAAGGAGCTGATGTGTCAAGTTATTAAAGAAAGCACATTTTGTAAATAGCGTGTTCAGACACATAAAAAAAAACGCTTTCTGTTTCTCTCTCTAAAATCAGTCTATGTTCGATCTATTTCCCTCATTATCTTCCAAGATCGACATATATTGCTAATTTACCCTCTTTTGCCTACTTGCATATACAATTAATTATATAATTAAATCAAAACAAAATTATATATATAATTACATAAATTTAAATCCACACACCATATTGTATATTAAATTAAAATTTATGGGCAATTTTAAAGGTTTATCACATTTTTAATTTCATGATTTATATTTCTCATTTATAATTTATGTCTAATAATGAATTTTATCCAATTTGTAAAAGCTAAGAAATTAGAATCTTTATTTTACTTTGTCAGAATTTAGTCGCCGTATTTTCTTAAATTTGTAATGTTAGTCTAATTATTGGTAAACACGCTATATTGAATTGCTAATCTCAAGGACAATGACTCAATAGTAGGGTTTAACACGGTTACTCAATCGATCTAATTTTCTAATTTTTATAAGGGTTAATATATCATTTGGTACCAGAGTTTAACACCGATGTTCAACTTGGTACATGAGTTTAGCTTCAATTTTCAAATTGATACACAAAGCGAATGACACCATTTAGTCCAATAAATGTTTGAAAAGTCTGCCATAGTTTTAAAAAAAAAAATAGCCACATAGGTACATAGTTGGAAAAAAAAAACTCAGATACCTAATTGAATATTGAACTAAACTCAGGTACTTAAATGAGAGAAAAAATTTAGGTGCTAAATTGAACATTTAAGTCAAACTCATGCATCAAACATTAAAGTGAAACTTAATTACCAAATACTATATTAACATTTTTCCAAAAGTAGGAGGACCAAATTTTGGTAAATTAAGGGATGAAATTCGTAATTAGGCCTAAACTTTATCTTTTATATATATTGGGTCAAACTAAACCGAACAAATGGACGGCCCAAACCCAAATCCCAATGACCCAAAGTCTAAACTCTGAACTAAACCGAACCAAGCCCATCTGAACCGTTAAACTGCAGCTTCCTTTTTTTGTTGTTTTTAGTGCTAAAGAAAATCCGGTTCACCATCTTCACATATATGAATTGATCAGATCAAATTATTCAGATTATAAAGGAAAAAGAAAAAAAAAATTAGTGAATTTTGAGTGGATTGTTCTTGGATCCAATTTTTTGGATATTACAGAGAAAAAAAAGATTGATTTGAAAATACACAATACGAATAATCGCGATGGGTTTCAAGATATTTGTGGTGGCGATGATGGTGGGTTTCATCGCAGCGGCTCAGATTTCATTAGCATCCACCGTGCCCGCTTTTCTATGGGCTCCTGGGTAAGTTCTTTTTTTTTTTCTTCGTAGTTTTGATTTCATTGAATCAATTTGTAAAAGAATTGAAAATTTCTAGTTTAGGGTTCTTGTAAATTGGGATCTCATTTATTTCGAATATCTTTGATTTGTGATTTGCAGTTTCTCTAGCGTTGAATCAAAGGAATCTGTAAATTATCAGATCATGTCTCCAAAGGATCTAGCTAACTCTGTTCTCTCTCAAGGGGGATGGTCTGACTTACTGGTAATTTGAGCTTTATTCCCCTTCAGTATTATAGCCATGGTTTTTGAAATTTGTTGATTTCGTTGATTAATTGCGATTATCCGTTTTGATTTTAGTGCTCCGAGAGGAAAAATGAGCGCCCTGTTGATCTCGCCGTTGTTTTTGTTGGTAGAGAGGTAATGTTGGAATTTTGTATATTATTTTATAAGCTTCACAATTAAGCATCCTTTTTTCAAACCTCTGCCCAAACATGGAAAGTTAAAATAATAGTAGTTGTATTTAGCTGCTTCTTTTTCCCTTTTCAGTTGTATTTTGCAGAGTGAATTTGTTTACTTCTTTTGGTACTGCAGTGGCATAGATTCGCTATGTTATTTTATTGAAATCTAAAATCTAATTCAATGAGTTGGAACTATTTAGCATATGAATACAACAATTCTTGTTGATGTTCATGTTATGATGTTGATAAATATTTATTCATTTCTTGAAGTTCACTGTTGCATTGTGGTAAGCTGCAATTGGTGCTAACTTTCATGTTCACGTGACTTATGATATTTGCTTTTACTCTTTGTAGTTGCACTCTTCAGATGTTGCAGGGAACAAACATGCAGATCCGGCTCTTTTGAACTTGCTTAAGGTGACTAGATTTCACCGAGTTGGGGTATTAATTACTTTGGATCCCAGTTCCCTGTTTCTTCGTCACTGATTCATATTGTTGAACAGGACTCTTTTACCAAGTCCAACTTCTCAATGGCGTTTCCATATGTAGCTACTTCTGAGGAGGAAACAATGGAGAATTTGTTGGTTTCAAGTTTTAAGGAAGCCTGTGGGGACGGTTTGGGAGTTGCTAATGTTGCATTTTCGGAATCGTGCTCTATAGAGGGTGGAGATTTCCAGAAACTTGCAAACTTGCATTCGGTCCATGTAAATCAACTTCAAAAATTTTATTTTAAATGCATCAATACAAAATGTGGTATTATGGAAATGATCAGTATCTTGTCTTCTCCATCTTATTAATTCCTTTACAATTTTCTGATAAACAATAAACAGGATCATCTAGTTTCGAGGATGGAAAAGAGAACAAAGGGGGAGACTGATCTGGTTGTCCTATGCCATGGAGGCTTTCAGTCTCTGAAAGAGCTTGACCAACCATTCCCAGAGAGTATGCTATATTAGCAAATGTCTTATTTTAGTGAAGACTGATTACTCTAAAATGTATTCACGTGTTGTTTTATTTAAATATGCAGGTGAGATTTTGACTGAAGTCATGAGTTCTGTGGAGCAATCTGGGGCAAAATATGCTGCCCTTTATGTTTCCGATCCTTTTAAGTCCATCCACTATCCCGGTTATAGAGAGCTCGAAAGGTTTCTTGCTGATGATACTGCAAAGAATGGTTCAGCCAGTCCCAAAGTCTGCGATGAGGTTTGCCAGCTAAAATCATCACTCCTTGAGGGAGTTTTAGTTGTAAGTCTTTGTCTTTGCCCTCCACGTTTCTGTTACCTCTAATCTAACGACAATGCTTTTCCATTATGAGTGTTCTGATATGGTTATATGGATTTGGAAATGCATTCTTGTTGTTTCAGTGTTTACTAATCCTTTCTTGGATTCAGAATGCTTTTGTAGTCACGAGTGTTGTGATGTGGTCATATGGATTTCAATATGCGTTTTTTCTTTTAATGTTGGTCTTTTCAGTCCATATCTTATTGCTTATATTATGCCTAGAGGGATCCTTATGTGGCCGCACTGCATGATTTTCAGGGAATTGTGTTGCTTTTAATCTTAGTATCAGGCCTTTGCTGCATGATGGGCATTGATACTCCAACAAGATTCGAGGCACCCCAAGAAAATTGATCTGTCTGTTTGGTACAACCTAGCATCTTTATGTTGTAATAAGGCTTCTGTCCTTATGGTATCTACGAATTGGTTCTTTGAAACTGCACAAGATCATCTATGACCTGAAACAAGCACCACAAGCTTGGCATCTAGAGCTAAGTAGTTTCCTTCTGCAATATGATTAAGAACTCAGTTCATATGTTTGTTTATTCATCTATGTTAAGGATTCCATCCAAATTTTATTTCTTGGTTTATGTGAATTATCTTGTAGTCCTAGGAAGTAATAATAATAATATGATGTTCAGTCTTTTCTGGCAACAATTGTCTCTTATATTAGTCTTAAAATATCATGGTCTTTGAATTATTTGATGTGTTGAGGTAATCTAAAGTTTATAAGGGTTGTTTCTTTTCTAAGTGTTACATATCAGTATCGAAACAAAAATGATACATCAGCTCATACGGTACTAACTACATTGCTTTAGATGCACACTCCTTTAGTCGACCTGCTCACTATTCTGAACTGAGAACACGGACGTCATCAAAATGAAGCGCGGTCACTTACCGATGGTGGTCCGATATCAGAATTGCTATGTTGAGCAGTTTTCATCTGCTCATTCATGGTGAATAGGGTTCCATGTATTCTACCAAAATGAGGGTGTGATGTATCTCCTGCAATGAATTCATGAGTTCTATTACTCACCTGAATGGAACTCCGACCTGGCACCTTTCGAACACCTGTCTTTCATCATCTTCCTTGCCGTTACAGACTTATCCATTCTCCCAGCTGAAGCATATATATTGGATAAAATTGCATAGTTCCCACTATTCCAAGGCTCCAACTGTACCAAATGGAGCAAAGCTAACTCTCCCAGCTCAGCGTCACCATGAGTATTAGATGCAGCAAGAAGAGAACCCCCACATAGCTACATTCGGCTGAAATGGCATCCAACTAACTAGTTTGAGCGCTTCTGCTAGGTAACGGGCTCGACCAAGTAAATCGATCATACAACTTGCAATGCATTTCAGTGCTGATATGACGGCAGTCCAAGTTATAACAGTTCTATGGGTCATATTCTCAAACACTTGCAATGCATTCCTTATGAATTCGAATACATTTCAATTAGTGCATTTTTAAGGGTAACCATTTAATCGAACCCACGTTCGTTTTCGAATGTAGCCATGAATGCATTCTCCCAATCGAAACAATAAATTAATTTACATATTATTTATTTTATAAATTAATAATTGATCAAACGAAAAATCAATCAACATTGTTAATGACAAATCTTATAATTTAGCAATTAAAACGATATTTTTTTATTCTATAATAAATAAATTTATTATTTAAAAAAACTTCAATTTTAATAATATAAACTGCTCATATTTATTTGGTTTTTTATTAAAAAACGAACATACCAAATGGACATCCTTAAAGAAAGGACCTACTTATACAATATTTTTTAAATAAAAAATTATTTTAATTATTTGTTTTTATGTAAAATACTTCCAACCCTTAAATATATATTAATATAAACGATATTTTAAATCGATATGATCGAGATATTGAGCTAACTTAAATTTTTACATACATAATAAATATAATTATATTAATAAATTAAAAATTAATTATAAAAAATAAAAAAATATAAAATCATATTAATTTTGCACCTAGGTGCCTTGATATATATGGATCCCATATTGGGAAATGCCAGTTTACAATAATAAAGTGTCGGCATATACATAGCTAAATCAATACATTGTTGAAAACAAATAGAAGCTACAAGTCTACAACAACAAGACAACAAATTGGTCATACACAACATATGGATCAAAAAGAATTAAATAAAAAAGCAATTTTCGATTATAATTGACACAATTAACTTAATCGATTTAATCGATTTTGGTTTGGAAAATTATTTTAATTAATTAATGGCTTTTAAAATTTCAAATTAACCCGGAAAAGAATGATTTAATTTAATTTTTTAATTTTTTAAAATATATAAAATATATATTATTCAAGTCTAATAATCAAATTTAATAATTAAAGTTGGTTAACCGACCAAACTAATGTCGGTTCTTTAGCTTTTAAATTGATTGAGTGAATTTTTTTAAATTATGGTCGATTAAATTTAATAAAAAGATCGATTAAACCAAACTGGATAAAATCAAATACTCCCCTAACTAAAATCGGACTCGTAGACTCGAGAATTAAATTGAATATTAAAATCAGAGGCTAAATTAAACATTTAAAATAAATACTCTTTATTGGGCATAAAAAATTAGTCTCATGAGTTTATAATATATATATATATATTTATTCAACAGTGGTTTCCCATAGAAAGAGAAAAATGAATATATAAAAGAAACAGAATACTCAAAAGGAAAAAGGAAAACCCATAAATAAGAAAGAAAATCCGAAAATTTGAAAAAGAAAAAGAAAAATGAAGAAATCAGGAGCAGCAGAGAAGAGGAAAGCTCGAAGATCTTCGGCGTCCGTACAAAATGTTGGCAGAGATTCCAGCTCCGACACTCCTACTAGGGTTCGTCATTTTCTTTTTCTCATTTATTTTCTCCGATCTAGGGTTTTTGTTTTGAATTGTTAATTGACGTTTTGCTTTTTTAGATTTAAAAAAAAACTTCGTTTGGTTTTGATCTGAAATTTTTGTTATGAATTTAGTGTAGATATTACAATCGTTTTTTTTAACGAAGACAAAAAATCTAATTTTATTTGCATTGCTAAGAAAACATAAGATGTTGGTTTGTATTAATTGGTGGGACTAGTTTAATTATTGCATGTGAGGGAATTGAGGCAAGAAATTCTATGATCTTTTTTTTTTTTTTAAATCTAGTTTATTTCTTTTGAAATGTTCTTTTTTATTATATTAAGCATTAAAAGGGGGGAAATGAGGAAGGGAAATTATGATCACGTTTGATGCTTTTTCCGGAAAGGCTCGGTGTAGAGGATATGGTAAAATTGTGGAAATTATGATGGCTTAGTTTCGATAAGTTCGCCAGACAAATTCGGAAAAAGTTGTTTCCATGGTGGAAAAATGATTGCATTTTAACTTACTAATGGTTAAAAAATCTGTGATGATATATTTTGCTTGATTGTCTAGGATGCTTTTGTGATTTGTACTTGTTTGCCCGACCAACTGGACTTATGTTACTTGAATGCGAGGGTTTGATACTATTATGCTCAATTTTTTTCCCAAGTTTTCCATGTATTGGAGGGTCATATCCCCATACATTTGGTTTTTAGGCTTGATTTTGATCTTTGTGTCATGAATTTGAGGGTTACTTGTTTTCCAATGTGTTTGTCCTGGCCAATTTTTATAAGTGATAATAATTCGTGAATTTTATAATGTTATTGTTATTTAATTTCTGTGGCATTTCCTTTCTACCCAGAAACAAGCTGCCAAGCAGGATGTATATCAATTGTTTGCTGAGAAAGTTAGAGACCATAAAGATTTGGAGTCTAGATGGGCTGTCTTGCAAGAAACTCGTGTCGAATATTTTAGGGGGAAGGATTTTGTAAGCTTTATGAAAAATCATCCTGAGCTTAAAGAAATACTGGAATCAGATAGAGATCTTGAAACTGAAGATATTGCCAATAATTTGTTACAAAAAAATCTTTTGGTGCGGTGTGACCGTGTGGTGAAAACTGTTCGTCCGGGGAAGAAAAAGTTGTCTACCTGGCCTGCACATTTAGAAATCTTTCCTGTAAGTATTTTATTTGTGTAACATTAAAATATTTGATAAATCATTTACTTATTTCACTATTAGGTAGTATGGCTGCTTGAGATTCTTATACAAAAATTTCTATATGTCTATATGTAATGTGTATTCTTGTTTACTTTGTTAATATATTCAAAGAGTTATCTTAAAATGCAGACTAGATCTGTCCAAACTTTTTCAGGATAAGCCTGAAGATTTCATGCTTACAATTTGTAAATACTTTAGGCCTAGACTTATATACATTGATCTACTATGTTCTCTCAACCTAAGTCTCAGGGGCTTGTTCCATCTTATTGAGTTATCCTCTAACCTGAAGTCTTCTATGTATCAAGGATTGGAATCTTTTTTGGTCTGATTAAGATGATAACTTCTGTTTCATGTGGTCTTGGATGCTTTTCTGTGACAAAAGGTGTTATATGTTATAAACATTCACTGTCATTTGCTTCTGTACAAAGTTTATTTTATGGTCCCTGCCCCACCTCCTGCCCCCTAATTTCCGTGCCTTCAATGCTCTGGTGCTGTTTTCATATTTTCTCTTGAAGTAATATGCATTTATTGTTCGGTTAAACTTGCATTATTCATTTTATTCGTCATTAAACCATTTAATTATTACAAAATTACACTATTAACTAAAGCAGACACATTGTCATTATTTGGGAAGACAATATAAAGTCTGCTTTCACATGAAACTAAGCTTCTAAATTATTGCATTTCGGAATGCTGACATTGGCATTTCAAACAGCCTCCATTTGCTCTTGCAATTGGCTATGGCTATTTGCCTTATGCTCTCTCTGTTTTCTTATCCATATTGTTGTTATTTTGCAGAATCACCTGTCTTCCTCAAACTAATGCTTTTATCTGGTTCTGACCCTTTTTGCAGGAGCGAGTGTTCTCTGAAAATGATGCCTTTTTTGCATGGACGTTTGTGAAACGAAGGCCATTATGGCAGACACTTCTCTCATTTTTCTGGCCCATATTGACTCTTGCAATCTGCTTGTTTCCTGTATATCCACATCGATGCAAATTACTAATACTCTACTCATGCGCGGGACTTCTTCTACTTATTCTCTCCTTGCTTTTATGTAAGTTTTTCTGTATTAGTTTCTTTTTCTGGATGTTATTTGATATTAATATTCATTGTATCCTTTTCTATGTAATTTGGTTAATTCTTTTCCAATATTAGGAACATTTTAATGCTATTAAAAACTAAATTTTCTTTGTTTACTATGTTAAAGTAGAAACATCGTTTGTAAATGCTGGCTGAAGAAAGCAGTTGCTAGTTTGATTTTGGGGTTGGTGACCAGCATTTGAAATGATGTTGGTACAATTCCTTGCCTATCAAGCAAGGTTTTTCTGCCCATTTGGGTTTTATTTGCTAAGTAAATATTACATTACTTTTAAACCCTGTTTTTTAGGCACTGAACCCTGTTGTCATGTGTGCTATTCTAAGATTGTAATTCTATATCATTACAGTTTTATCTAATGTTAGTGTAATTCTTTGCTCAGGTTTAAATTTCGGTTAATGCAACTAAACTTTTGGCCTAATTATGCCACTTGATGTAAGCAGTTACATTAATTCTCTCTTACTTGGGTTACTGCACATACAATACAGATGTGCATGTAGGTTGCGCCCTTTCTATCTAGATGGTGCATTTGTTATTTCCGTCTTGCCAATAAGATAGATACATACAAGACAGATGTGCATGTAGGTTGTGTCCTTTTTATTCGTCTTGTCAGTAAGCATCTGTCTTAGTCACTGATAATATAAAACTTATGAATTGGTAGCGATTGTATATTCTCCAATCTCTCTTTCTCTCTTGTGTGTGTATACTACTGAAATAACAATAGCATATGACATGGGAACTGAACTGAGATATGGTCTTTGGGAACACAAAAATATAGTAAAACTCATATTGGCTATAACTGACTTTATACTGGAAGAGGAAACGTTGTATGTTAATTTCCTTTCCACTAATATTCCCCATAAACTAAATTACCAACAGCGTAATATATCACCAAAAATTCCTTTAGGAAGTAAAATAGTGAGCCAGAGATACATGTTGGACCTTGAACCAACATTCCGGTCAAATTTAGGGACAAGTGGAACTACCTTGCTAAACCCCTTATGTTTGCACTTACTGCTGTTGAGTTAAAACAGATTAGTGTCTTGAACTGCCTGGCTGTGATCCTGGTTTGTAAAAGGTTATTTGCATGATCAATTTTAGTTGTTCAAATCGCCGGTTCTTTCTGTTTTTCTGTACCTTTTTTCTATTGCATGTTTGCTTTTCTTTTCTCTATTTTCATTCGAACTTTAAACTTTGTAGTGAGAGCTGCAATATTTGGTGCTGCATGGATCGTCCTGGGAAAGCGTATTTGGTTCTTCCCTAACATCCTTGCTGAGGAAGCAACGCTGCGAGAATTGTTCCGGTTTTTGCCCAAAAAAGATGAAGAAGAACGTCCAAAATGGACAGCAAGACTGTTTTATGCAATTGTGGCTGTCTTGGTTATATTGCTGCTGAGGCATCATGCTCCTGATGAGGCTGCTAGAGCAAGGTCAGTTCCAAATCTGCTCTTGGTCATAAGATTTTTTTTTTATTAATCCAGAGAGCAGTGTGATCATATTATTGCGGTAAAAGTACCGTGGAGGCCCTTGTACTAGGAGTTGGATTACATTTTGCCCTGTCTACTCAAAAAATGAGCAAATCAGTCCATATACGTTAGTTCAAAGAGCATATTGGTGCTTTCTATTAAAAATTTCATCTATTTGTACTATTAAAAACTGGCGTAGCTAACGGGATAACCAGACAATGATATGTGGCATGTCACATGTACATCATGCTGACGTAGAGGGATCTGTTTTTAACAACAGAAATGGTGAAATTTTTAATTGAAGGACTAGTTTGCTTTTTGATTTAACGTATAGGGACTAATTTATGCCCCATATTTTTTAGTAGACGGGGCAAAATGCAATCCTACTCTTAGTACAAAGGCCACCATGGTACTTTTATCTATTAGTGCTTTAAAAGGCCTATACAGTGCTTCATGATTTCCATCATTAAAGGCATCTTCACTCTCGATCTAGAATTTATGAGGACAATTGTAGTCTTCAAGCACTTACATATGTGTGCATACATCATGTGTTTCGTAAACAGTTTCAATCATTCTGGACTGGTGTTCTTGGAATCATTCGTCATCATACATCTAAACCCCTTTTATACTACTCTTGCAGGTATCAAAAACGGATGTCGAACATAATCGACGACGTCCTCGAATGGTCTCCGAGCCTAGCTCTCTCCGGGATGATGGAGAAACAACCAGTAGTTAATGCCACAGAAGATAACAACAAATTTTCAAATGAAAGCAAGGTAAACTCTGAAACTGTAACCCCCCCGGGTGAAACTGAAAATCCCGACGAAACCGATCAACATCAGACCAATAATACCATATGATAACGATGATCATGTTGGTAGATGGATTATAGTTCCTAAATGAGTGTAATATCAACTGAAGAAAAAATAAAGGGCAGTTGGTTATTAAATTTGTGTTTTTTTGAAATATAGGTTAAAAGAACTAACTCTAGGGCACAGTTTAAGTCATGTGAGAGGTTTATAACTATACATTAAAATATTTGATGTTGCTTTTTTATGTTTTTGGTAACCTTTGGTTAAAACTGATTCCATATTTTCATTTATATATGCATTATGCCTATAAATTATTTTTTTGGCCTAAGCCATATAATCTGAATTGAATTATCTTAGATTAATTTATGACAAATAGCTATCTATATTTATATCTATTATATTAAAGTTCAATGGCTGAGTTGGTGTTACGAGTCAATTAGATATCAATTCAGTTGTTAAAAGATTAAAAACTCGATTCTTTTTATAAAGTACCAATTATTATTATAAGAGTGTTTTTTGTTTTGGTTAAAATGTGATGTTAGCCTATAGACTTGTAAAGAATATGAGGTTTGTTCTCTTTACTTTTAAAGTTCAAAATGTAATCCATTTACTTTCTCAAATTGAAAATCCCAATCATTATGGTGTTTATTTGTCAAAATTTGTCAATTTAATATGTTTATTTTTTACCTATTAATGAGGAATTTTTTTATTATTGAAAATCGTAACTATTTTTTATTAAAATTTATCATTTAAAATCCAACTTGACTATGTCAAAAAAAAAATTCCAAATTAAAATTTTGATAAATTTTAATCATATGAGGATTTAAATTTAAAATTTGACATGGTACAATGGCATATTCTGACTTTTTTTCTTTTTTGTACTTTTTATATAAAATTTATAAAGATGATTTTAAATCCATGTATGACGAAACTTGAATTTAAGATAACACAATAATAAATTAGAAGTTCTTCTTTTTGTTCAACACAATAATAAATTAGATGAGATATATAAAAAAATGCAATTTTTTTTTTTAAAAAAAGGACTAGTTTAAAATAGACATAAAGGTTTGTGGGTTTAAAGTAGGGGTGTTCAGTCGGGTAACCGACCCGAAATACCATTAATCGAATTAATCGACCCTTCAAAAATTTTAACCGTTAACCGAACTGAAATTTTTTAAAAAAAATTAACCGAACTGAAATTTTTTCGGTTAATTCGGTCGGTTAACCGAATTAACCGAAAATTATATGTATTTTTTAATTTTTGATTAAAATAAGTATAAAATTAACCGAATTACCCGAATTAACCGAGTTACCCGATTTACCCGAATTAACCGAATTATTTTTATTTTTATTTGTAATTTTTATGATTGGGTTGGGTAATTGGGTTGGGTAATTAGTTTTAGTTTGATTGGGTTTATGTTGGATTGGGTTTGAGTGAATAGTGTGCTATTTATATATAATAATTTTATTTATTAATTTTTTCAGTTAAACCGAAAAATTCGGTTAACCGAACGGTTTCAAACCGAATTAATTGTTAACCGAAAACTCAAAAAATTATTAACCGACCCCGACCGAAAAAATTCGATTAACCGACTGATTAACCGAATTTTTTTAATTTTACCCGAATTTTACACACCCCTAGTTTAAAGATAAAGCTAAACATTTTTATTTTAAAATAAAATAAATCACTTCCCATTTTATTTTTCAAACTTTTGGCGCATTTTAAAAGGTTATAATTATGGTTTATTTAGTCATATTTTTAATTATTTTTTTAATATAAGAGAAAGAAGTATCGAATTTAGCGTCAATTTTTTTTATTTAATAGATATAATTTGATATTTTAAACTCAATTTAAAATAATTTAATTTTTTTTAAATTCAAATTAATATTATTGTTTTTTTATAAAGAGTTATTTTCAGTATTAATTTGTTATATAAATTTATTATTGTCCAATGTATTTGATTAAATTTTCACCTGAGTTTGATGGTATGGTGAAATGCAAATTTATCATGGATCAAATATGATTGATTAGCTTTTATTTAGCTCGGTTGATATGGGTATTGTTGTCAATGCAGGAGGATGTAGATTCGAGTACGTAGAAACATATTCTCCTCCTATATATGGGTTGGGAAGGGCCTATGGATAGTTCTAGGCATTATGTTAAAAATAACAGATATAATCAGAACCTGTAATAATATTATTTAAACAAAAAAAATTTAACTTTATGATTTCCCCCTGTTTGCGTGATCAAATGCAAAATTATTATTAGTTAAACAATACGTATAAATCAAATAAAGTTTTGGTTTAAATCTTATCGTACGTGAGTTTTTATTAAATATATACAAAAAGAAAAAAAAATTCTTATAATAATATAACTTATTCAGTAAAAGACATGTTTTTTTTAGCTATTTCTCAATTCATTATCAACAACATTCTAAAAATAAAGGATTAAATTATATCAAATTATAGAGATTAAATATTAAACCTCTAATTTTAGTATAAAAGAGAGACTAAAATTAAATTTTGACTCAAATTATCGGCGATATCTCAATAAACTCATTTCGTTATTAAAATAATTAACTTAATTGTTAAATAAAACGTCAAATATCATGTGACATAATTTAAAATGAAAAAAATTAAAGAAAAATGAATATTTTGAATATGAATGTTGTAAAATTATTGATTTAAAGGTTTTCGGAGCTTTTAAAAAAGTTATCGTTTATTATCTATTTTTTTTCCGATTTTACTTTATTTTTTAGTTTTTAATTTTAAAAGTTATGCATAAATATTTTACTTTTCTTTGAAAAATTCATTTTAGTCACGTACGATTTTATGTGTCATTTAATAGTTAAATTAATAATTTTAATAATGGAAGGACCTGATTGATATAATATTGATAGTTTAGGATTTAATTAGAATGTTTTGAAATTTAGGGACCAATTTAAAATGAAGTTCATAGTTTAGGATGTCTGGTACAATTAAGCCGGGAGAAAGGATAAACCTCTGTAAAGTCTCAACCGCCAAAGCCAAACCTCCCTCCATTGAAGTTTCAGTTTTTTTTTTTTTTTTTTGAACACTCAAAATACTGAAAGTCTGAAACAGCTCGAAAGAAGAAAAATGGCATGTTTTTGTAGTATCCAATTCCTCCCTTTCGCTAAATCACTCACTCTCCTTTCTCCCATTTCCACACTTTCCTCTCTTCCTCTTCGCCCTATTCGTTCTAATTTCTCTCCTCCGCCGGTTTCCTCCCTCCCTTCTCCGTTTCTCTGCCGCTGCACCTCTGCCACTTCTCCGCCTCCTCACTCCGACGGATTCATAGGTTTTCTAGACGACGAAGAAGAAGAAGCTGCGGCGGCGGGGGAGGAGGAGGAGGAGGAGGAAGACGAAGAAGAATTTTATGAGGACGATGATTTGGACTTGGAAGCACTTGAATCCGAAGCCAAAGATGCCGTTCGTAGCTATTCGACTTCCTTATCTCGCCAATTAACCATTGGTAATTTACCTCTCGTTACTCCTTTTTTTCCCTTTCTCATTAGCCTTTTTTGTATTGTGCCTAACCTTTAATCAAAATTGAGATTCAGTCCCTGAATTAAAGAAATAAATATTCTCTCTCTCTCTCTCTCTCTCTCTCTCTCTCTCGCTCTCTCTCTCTCTTTTCGATTTAAGAATCCTAGTGCAATAGTATTTATTTTCTGTCAAAATTTTGACGATCTAAATATCAATATATTTATCTAATCATATAGTAATTTCAGAAGCAAATTATTATGAACTAATGAGCAGAGTAAGTAAATTATTACGAAATCAGTAAGCAAATTATTAGCAACTCAGTGAGCATATATAGGAGTAAGTAAAATTTGACTATTATTGGATTAGAAGTTTTAAATAAAAAAAGTACGAGCCCTGACAACATATATCTTGACTTTTATTTAATTATTTATTTTCGAAAAGTTGCTAAATAAGGTGTTTTATTTGGTTAAATATTAAGTCAGTAGTTAAATTATAACAACTGTTCTCACGTAATTGTGTTTGACTGCTTGTTATTTTTAATTCTTCCCAAAATTATATTATTGTTATATACATTTTTCTCAGAGGACGAGACAGATGATCTTAAGGGGTTTAAAGGAAAGCAGAAGAGGCGTAAAGGTGCAACCAAAACTGTAAGTAAAGCGTACTATCTTTAGTTATTGTTGTCTCCTGATTATGATGATTACCGTGCTAATTAGTTTCTGAAGGGGTGACTTGAAACCATATGATTGTAACTTGCAAGAGAGAACTGATTATCTTTGCTTCATTTTTCTTTTTCTTTCTATTTTGTCACAGTGGGTTTCTTCTTCTTTACTTGTTAGTGAATTGTTTTAAAGCTCTTTGGAAATTCAGTGCTTAGAAAAAACATTTGCAGCATGGCAAAATTTGTGTTCTAGGTTGGAATTCCATTTTATGATGATGTACATACTGTCAATGCATTAATACTGGTGCAAGGGTTTTATTGGTTTGTTTCTGTTTTAACATTACTTGAAAGAATATTGTTGTACCAGTCTGTTGCTTTTAACTGTTTTTGCAACGTGAGATATTTCATGGCTGTTTTTAGCTGCTCTGTGTTATCTATGTGCCTTATACCAGTTTCAAATTTTTGAGAGCTATGTGATGCTGTAGCTTAAAATTTTGAAAGATTGGAAATATGTATGGCGGAAACATATTGAAAAGCTGAGAGCGTAGGCATATGAACTTATGTTTCATTTTTGAAGTGTCTGTTAAATACTTAAATTTACAAATAGCTTTTTGAACCAATGATTATTGTGATGTAGTTCAATAAATATTTTTTAGGATGTAAATAGGGACTCTCCTTACTAAGATATACTAGAAATTTTGTTACTACTTACCGAAAATTTTAAATCCTTTTGCAGATTCCTGACCATCTTCTTCCAAAAGTCACAATAGTTGGAAGGCCAAATGTTGGGAAATCAGCATTATTTAATCGCCTTGTGGGGGTATAGTCCACAAATATTTCTTTAATTCTTATGAGTGACCAAATGATCGGCAATGTGTAACTAAGTGTATGCTTTTAGATTGTCAAAAATGTCACTCTTTCATGAATTTTGTTTACAGGGAAACAGGGCGATTGTGGTGGATGAACCTGGGGTTACCCGGGATCGGTTGTATGGTAGATCTTTCTGGGGAGATCATGAATTTGTGGTGGTTGATACTGGAGGAGTTCTAAATGTGTCAAAGTCACAGGCTAATGTAATGGAAGACTTGGCTATTTCAACAACTATTGGCATGGATGGGATTTCATTACTGTCTAGAGAGGCAGCTGTTGCAAGGATGCCTTCTATGATTGAACGGCAAGCTACTGCAGCTGTTGAAGAAGCATCTGTCATTATATTCCTTGTAGATGGGCAGGTATACTTCCTGTTTCTTACGTTAGCCATCATTGTTTTCTTTTGGAACTTTGACCTAATAATACAAAAGGTCGAGAAAGTTTATCTAGCACATTTGAATCACGTTACTCGTGATGTTTGATTGAGTTTTGGATTTATCAAAAAAGAAAGAAAAAAAGAGATTTAGGATCTCTTTTAAGCTGAATAGAAAAAGGAATGATAGTATTTTATTCTTAAATTTACTTAAAATTGCAATCTAATGAAATAAAATCACTGACCATTGAAAACGTTCCAAGTTGTTGGAGTAACTGAGAGGCTAAATTATTATTTAGAAAATGTTTTGAAAATAAACAAGACAGTGAATAAACATTTAAGTTGAATCATGTGTTGCCTTGAGTGCTTGCTGGCATCAAGGAACTTAACTAGACACTAAAGCTGACTAGGAAACAACTCTGCCTTGGAGAACTGAAGTTTGTTATGTAGCGTTTTTACGTATAAGGTTATAGTTTCTCATAGACTTATACTGAAGTTGGGCTTTCCAACTGCCAATTTGTTTGAATTGGCACATAAAAAAGGCACTATGGCTTTGTTTTCCTAGCTAAAGAATTGTAAACTTTTACATGTTTGCTCCATCTCTTCTGGCATAGGCAAGGAAGGTCCTAAGCATTGACCTGAGTGCAAGTAGCTATACTGTTTTTCTTTTATGTTATATATATGTGCAAAATAAAAGAAAATTTCAAAATTTGAAGAAGCTATGAAGAAATAGTCTTGAGAGCTGGCTGCCTGTATGTCAAGATTAGATGCTTTTAGAAGGGAAAAACTTGGGAATCAAAATCTAAGAAAATTATGCATCAGTATGGTGGATAACTTAAAGGATACTTTATCTACCTTGATAATTGTTTATCTTGGTGGCAAACTGTTTCAGTTATATGAAATGAAACCAACTATAAATTCTTCTATATCTTTTGAAGAGTTCAACTTGCCAAGTTCTTGTTTGTATGATACTGAACAGGCTGGTCTAACGGCAGCTGATGTGGAGATTGCAGACTGGCTTCGAAAGAGCTACTCAAGTAAATATATTGTCCTTGCAGTGAATAAGTGTGAATCTCCACGGAAAGGAGTCATGCAAGCGTCAGAATTTTGGTCATTGGGGTAATTCTTAAGTTCTGTTTTGCTGAGATTTTTTTGGTTTTCAATACTCAATGCTTATTGGCTATGCGTTGAGTGTAGCTTACAGTTTGCATGGCATTAAAACTTAGCTCTGATGTTACTGGAGTAGCTCTGTCTCTGCCTTTCTCTTTCTCTCCCTCAACCTCATGCCACTTCCAATTTTCCTCTTTTTTTCTACTTTTACCACTGAGAAAAAAGATTCGGCTGGTGACTATTGCTTTTTATTTGGAGATGTTTGTTATCTCAAGTTATCTCTTTTTATTTTTGGTAGACCTAGGAAAGCTGTTATTTTATTTCCCTTCTGCTTAACTTTTGATGAATTCGTTCAACCATAAAACCAGGTTTTCTCCGATTCCTATTTCTGCTTTATCTGGGACTGGAACTGGGGAGCTTCTTGATCTTGTTTGTTCAGGGATTAAAAAGACTGAGGTAATTTGGCTTTATGATTTGTCTTCGTTAACAGTTTCGTTTAATTTCTTGTGCTCAACTTTTCCATTTCCTTCGTGGAACTGTTCTTAATTTTTATATTTCTTAATGATAATCTCAATTGCTTTCTCTGCTAAGCACGTGGCTTCTTGATTGTATTGTAGGATGTAGAAAATATGGACGAGGAAGAGAATTATGTCCCCTCGATTGCAATTGTTGGTCGACCAAATGTTGGTAAAAGCAGCATTCTAAATTCTTTGCTTGGGGAGGATAGAACAATTGTGAGCCCCATCAGTGGTACCACTCGTGATGCAATTGATACAGAATTTGTTGGACCTGATGGCCAGGTTTCTTTAGTTCAGAAATACCTTTATTACAGCTGATAGCCTGCATGTCTTGGTTCCGCTTCTATGAGTGGGAGATCAAATTTTTTACGCTTGAAGGGACCGGTGATAAAGAATGAGTAGAAAAGAAAAAATAATGTCCCGAGCTCTGTTTGCTTTTGAATTCCAGTTTCTTTCTGAAACTTAATACCCGGGTCTCATTTTGCAGAAGTTCCGGCTTATCGATACTGCCGGGATCAGAAGAAGGGCATCTGTAGCTTCATCGGGTAGTACCACTGAGGCTTTATCAGTGAACAGAGCATTCCGTGCCATCCGTCGGTCTGATGTCGTTGCTCTAGTCATTGAGGCCATGGCTTGCATAACTGAACAGGTACTCTATCGGTGATTTCTAGACAAGCCATGTTACTAATATTATGGATTCAAGATGCTTGGTCTGTCCTCCTTTATCAGCATGTAGTGTTAGCCATATTGCAGTGTTAAGCAGTGCTTGAACATATAGAATGGAAATATGATGACAGATTTTTGTATTTGGTAAATCAAGTTATACCAAGTTAATTTAGATGTAACAATTTAGAGATCTTATGAAAATTAATGTCATCCATTTAATGGTAATGACTGGCAAATCAATGCAACAATTGAACACATGAGCTTTGATTTCCTCAATAAACAATTCAAGCGTAAGCAAGATCCAATTAGTCCTATAATCATTGACTTCTCCTTGGAAGAAAGTGGAAATTAACAAATCAGTGATATATGTACTGGAAAAGAATATTGTTGTGGCTGCTGCTGCTGCCTTACTTTGATTCTTGAAATTGAAAGTTCTTGGTAAAGGTCTAGTGATTTATAATGCCACCAATCCTTGGTGCCAATTGGAAGTTTTGAATTTTCAGCAAAAAGTCCAAGGAAGATCATGGAATATACTCTGTTTTTGTATTTGAGTCAATCTTTGTGCATCATCTCATTTTTGGTACAACCCCTGGTATATTCACTAATATAATCCTAGCTAGCCTTTCCTAATTCAAAGATTAAGGTTGATGGATTCTTACTGAAGGTTTACAAAAGGGGAAAAATGCAAAAATGAAAAAAAGAAATACAATATATGGGCTTGGATTTGAAATTCTTGCTCCTTTTTGGATGCTTTTTCCATTTCTTTTATCTTCAAATCTTTCTATAAATAATTGAATTGTTCGCCTATTAGTTGATTGAAGATAATATTAATTTAGGAAGTTCAGTACTAAGTAAATTTAGTGGTAACCAAACTTTGAGATATTTTTCATATTAACTTATTGATATTTCTATAATAAAACAAGGTATGTGTCTTGACCTGTTAATCTGATGAATTTTTGCCCCTTAATTGTCCTTTTGATTATTTTGTTAACGGTTGTGTTATTTTGTCTTGTTGTCCTAGGATACTAGAATTGCTGAGAGAATAGAGAAAGAAGGAAAGGGTTGTCTGATTGTTGTAAACAAATGGGATACAATACCAAATAAAAACCAGAAAACTGCAACATACTACGAGCAAGATGTTAGAGAGAAGATGCGCATGCTTGATTGGGCTCCCATTGTTTATTCTACTGCAATCACCGGTCAGAGTGTTGAAAAGTATGTGTTTGACCTGCTGTATCTTATCATTTTATTGTTACAACTGAGTTTATGAGCATCATGATCCTTAACTTGTTAAGATGCTGTAAGACCATATTATTAACCATTATCTCGTATCTTTTTTGCACTAATTGTATTTTTGGATTCAGGGTAATTGTTGCAGCTAGCACAGTTGAAAAGGAGAGAGCAAGAAGACTTAGCACGGCAATATTGAATCAAGTGCTTCGGGAAGCAATAGCATTCAAACCCCCTCCTAGGACACGAGGTGGCAAGAGAGGACGTGTTTATTATTGCACACAGGTATTTTTGTTACTTAGCAAAATAATCAATTATATCATGGTGCTATTTATCGGAATTGTTCTGTTGTTATCTGTATATGTTTATAAAGGCCGATTCACCTTCTTCAAATTTGAGCTGTTTTGCAGTTCATTCTTTCCTAAAGCTAGCTGCTTCATTTACAAACCTATTCTTTTCCTGAATCTTCTCTTCGTCTGCCACCATTTCCTTATCAGAAACTTCCACTTTCTCAGCTTTTCTTCTTGGTGCCAACATTTGAAACTATTTCATTTCAGTCTTACATCAGATTGAACCATCCATTAACCATAATGCCATGGGATTTTTTGTTGTTAAGTTGTTTGAAACTGATTTCTAGCTGCTATTAGATATGAATATTTTGCCGCCCATTTCTATGCTAGGGAGCTGCCAACATGAGATAGCCTATTATTTGTTTGTGCAAATGAACCTTTCAACGTTTCAAGAGACTGAAATCTTCATTCTTTAAACTGAGCTTAGTCTGTATAATTTCCATATGTTTTGGCTGTTATCAGTTGTTTGCAAGGACTGCACCTGTTTGTGAATCACAATAAGCAGCTTTGTGTGCAAGTGCTATCTTCGTTTATACATTACTAGTGGGGAATTGGTCTTTTAGAAATGTTGTTCTTCCTTTCCAAATTCTAGTTCTTATTTATTTAATATTAGATATAATATAAAGTCTAAACCACTTGTAGTATCTATAATTAAATATGGGAAAAGCACATAGATGAAGATGCACTTGTCGGATTCCTCTTTCCGTTTGGTTCATAACAATTAATCACCTATAGCACATCATAGGGACACTTTTTGTGCCCTGGACTTCGGTTTAGCATACTTGCCCTTTCTTGGTGGAGCAATTCTTTTCTTCTGCAGTTCTAAATCTTTAACTCGAGTAATGTAGTTTATGTGACACTTTGTATCCACTAACCTCTCCTTTTGCAGGCAGCTATTAGGCCACCTACATTTGTTTTCTTCGTTAATGATGCAAAACTATTCCCGGAGACCTACCGACGTTATATGGAGAAGCAACTTCGCTCAGATGCTGGGTTCGCTGGTACTCCTATCCGACTTCTTTGGCGAAGTAGAAGAAAAGTGGAAAAAGACGAAGGTCAGTTCTCTTATCATTAACGGTGATGATGTGTTTGGTTATGTGTGACTAAATGATTTATCAACATAGCTTGCTAAATTACCTTCTTGCATGATTGTGTTTTCTCACAATGGCCGTTTCTACGCTGTGCACTTTTGACCATGGGCTGGTGGCACAATGGTAGCTGCTGGTATAATATTTCATGCATTTGCTCATATCTTTGACCGATTTTGTCACCTGAATTCCTTCGTAGACTTCACTTGCTTTTATTACGAGTCTTATATTTGGTGAGCCTAGAAAGCCTTGCCCAGAGAACTCACTTATAGCTGAAAAGCTGATTTTAAGAAGGGCTCCAACTCTTTGAGCATTCTTTTTCCCATCCCGGACCAGGCCCTTAGTGATTGGTGGAGTCCATAAAGGAACCTGTATATGTTAAAAACCTAATCCGGTCATAGGCACTCTTAAAACCAGGTTGTAGGTCTGACTAATCTCCGTTCAAGAAGCCAGTATTGACATCTAGCCAGTAACGAGGTCATTATTTTACAGCGGCAACTGGCAACAAGTCTGATTATTTTCGTTTCTGCTACATGATCAACAGTTTCTTGATAACCAAATTCTTTAACTATTTAATAATTGTTCCATATTTTAGCTGGATTATGCTGTTTTTTGTGGATTTTATCATCTTGTGTTGTAAGCTAGGTATATTTACGCCGATGTGTTTCTTTCAAAGCCTAAATTCTTTGATCTGGTTTCACCGAGAAGATTTTTATTAATCGATATTTGGTTGATCCTGCTCTTGGTTCATATAACAGAGTTGAAATACTGTATCTTTCTTATCAAGTTCATCATGTAACTAACAGATTCAACCCACTTTCCTCAAATTGTTTTCAGGTAAGGCCGCAACAAGAACAAGATCGAATCTCTCTCCACGTGAAGGAAACATAGCATTAACAACATGAACCGGTGTATTATATTCTTCCTCTCAAACATAAACAGGGTTTTCCTTCAATCTATTCGAGAGCTTTGTTCGAAGAAGTTATCGGAGGGCATCTAAATCCGTTTGCCTCTATGGCAGCAATAAGAGATACTCTCAACTCCCCCATGAGTCTCCAAACTTGAATGCAGAGCTGAATACCCGCAGGTATTCACATCCAGATTTTGTTGTAAATCTTATATAAACAATATTTTAAAAGCTAAGTGATTATGAGATTGTGGCGGTTAATTGTTATTGTTTTCATGAGTTAGCTTTGTTGCTATACATTATTCACTATTTTGCATATATTTCATTACGAAAGAATGCGACAGTACGATACGTAGTTAACAAGCAGCTCAATCTTTTTTAGGTAAAGTCTTAAGTTCGAGTTTTATGGATGAAAAAATAACAATCGGGATAATTTGGAGCCTTATAGTGTTTGATTTCAGATTTGGTCAAGGCTTTGTGGTTACCAAGCAACAGGAGTTCTTTTGTTTGTTTTTCCTTTCCTTTTTCTTTTTTTGTTATGTCAATTATTGTTAAAATAAGATCTATTAGTGACTGTTTTGGTTATGGTCTGAAATTTTTATTTTTTTTTATATTTGTTTGTGAATATTGTGAAATACAAAAATTGATTAAATAATATAAATCTTGTGATTTTTTACAAAAAAAAAAAAAAGCGTATAGAACTAAACTAATGTTCAATCAATATAATTAAATCCATCATTTATAAATAATTTATTATGAATTTTTTTAAAAGATAATATCGGTTGGATTTATTAGTAGACTTTTTTCCCTGAAAAGCAATAAAGAACATACACCAGTGCAAGAAAATTTTTAACTTATTTTAAGTGCTTATCCACATATGAAAAAGCAGACATTTTTAGCTTTTTCAGCCCAGAAGTGCTTTTGGGGTTGGTATTTTACTGTTAACTTTACTTTCTTCTTCCACAAATAGACGTTAGGAAGACTTTTTTTTTCCCTTTTTCTCTTTTGTCTGAACTTTACTTTTTCCTCTGGTTCTTTGTTCCTCTACTCCACAGGTGAGTTTATCTTTTTCTTCTCTTCTTCTCTTCTTTAATTGTTCACTGATCTTTCTTATACAATTTCTTCTACAATTCCGCCGGTGAGTTTTTTAAACTTCATTTTCTATTTGCATGTTCACCGGTAAGAAATTGATGGTTTTGAACTCCCCACGTAAAAAACACACTGGCTATTACAACTATTAAAATTTATCTAAAAGAACAAAAAAATATAAGTGAAATAAATATGATTGTCTGAAATAATTAGTAGGGTTTTGGAAGAAAAATTTAAAATCAACTCGATGATTTATAAAATGTAAGTTTAAAAATTGAGGTTATTAAAATTGAATTGAATTTTATATTCTAGCTGATATATAATTAATTCTAAGTTTTTATATTAATTTTAATTTTTATTATATGGACATAAATGTTTTATATTAAAATACTAAAATTCTTGTTTTCTTTTAAAATATTTATGAAAAAAAATTGAAATTTTATAAAATAATATTAAAAAGCTATAAAAGATGGTTAAAAAATTCGAAAAACCCGGTCGAATTTGACAGCTATCGTCCTAGTAATTAAAACTTATCCATATGGGTTATCTATTAAGTATAGATAATGATTTTTTGACCCTGAATTGACCCAATTTGACCCAATTTTAACTTGAGAAGTTTTTTGAAATATTTTTATCTAAACTAATGGGCTACCTCTAAAAACAACGTGAAAGGACTGTATGAAACAGTGACGCCACGTCATCTGTATCCCTTTCTAATAGTTTTATGTCACATCGGTATTCTTATCCTGAATTTCAGGATTTTTATTTTGAAAAAAATCAAATCCAAATTAAAATCCTAAAATTCAGGATAAGAATACTGATGTAGCATAAGACTATTGGAAATGGATACAAATGACGTGACGTCACTGTTTCATACAATCCTTTCTCAAAAACAACACAATACACACAAAAGAAAGTTTTAAAAAATTACTAGCCAAAAGAAAGAAAAAACTCAGCTAGTTAAGTATTAATTTATTACCATATATTTATCGATACACTTAACAAGTCAAAATACAACAAAACTAATTAAAATTTAAAATTTATTGAGAGTATAGATAAATAGATGTTAATAATAATAATAATAATAATAATAATAATAATAAATTTTAATAGTAATAATAATAATAATACAACTCAAAACGGAATCTCCAAAGCAAAGCCGACAAGGCAAAACGCACCGTTTCAACAACAAAAAAGGGAATACAAAAATGGGAGGGAAAGACAACGTTTCCCGCCAATTCACTTGCCCTCTAAAAACCACCCATCGTCCTCTCCCCATCTGCAAAACCCTGAAAAAAAATCGAAAATCGCCACCAAATTTGTCACCTTCACTAAACAACAATACACAAAAATGGCAACCGAAACTCCTAGAAAGCAATTTCAATCCCCCAAAAAACCCAAGCAATCCCCTAATAATGTGAAATCACAACCATCCACTCCTTCGATTCATCTATCCCCTCAAACCCCACAACTTCCCCTTCGTAGATCTTCACGTCGATCTCTTCAACCTTTCACTTCAAAAACAGTAGATGAAATGCTAGATCTAAGCACGCCTCGAAAAGCTTTGGAAGCTTTGGATGGAATTGGGAAGTGTTCTGGGAATAATCGAAATGGATCGAGTGTAAGGACGCCAAGAACCCCGAAATGTAAGTTCAATGAGGAGGATAGGGAAATCCCAGAAATGGGTAAAGTGGGTGAAGGGAATGGTGAGGTTGAGGATGCGTTTTGCCCGGTGTCACCTGAGGCTTTGAAGAGTAATAAGAGGAAAAAGGGATTGAGTGAGGAGGGGAGTGTAAAGATGGGGAAAAGCCCTAAATGTAAGCTCAACGAAGATCTGGGTAAATTGGGTGAGGGGAATGGTGACGTTGTGTCACCGGAGAAGAGGAAAAAGGGATTGAGAAACGAGGAGAGTGTAAAGACGCGGAAAAGCTTGAGATGTAAGCTCAGTGAGGAGGAAAGGGAAATCCCAGATTTGGGTAAATTGGGTGAGGCTACGTTTTTTCCGGTGTCACCTCAGGCGTTGGAGAGTAAGAAGAGGAAGAAGGGGGAAGAGAAAAGAGCGGTAACTAGAGCTATGGCGACGAGGAGTTTGAAGAAGGTAAATAAGGGGGAGAAGAAGGGGAGGAAGCGGGTTTATTATAAGAAAGTGGTGTATGATGGGGGTGAGTTTGAGGTGGGAGATGATGTGTACGTGAAGAGAAGGGAGGACGCGAGCTCAGATGATGAGGTTCCTGAAATGGAGGAGTGTGGAGTTTGCTTCAAGGTAGGGAGGGGTGTGATGATCGAGTGTGATGATTGTCTAGGTGGATTTCACTTGAAGTGCTTGACGCCACCATTGAAAGAGGTTCCTGATGGTGATTGGGTTTGTGGGTTTTGCCAGGCTCGGAAATTAGGCAAAGATGTCGAGTTTCCAAAGCCTCCGGAGGGGAAGAAGCGGGTTAGGACTTTAAGGGAAAAGCTGCTTGCCAGTGATTTATGGGCTGCCCGTATTGAGAGGTTTGTTTACAAACATATTGCATTTTATCTTTATGGTTATTCATGTCTATCATAAAAACAGGTTGATTTTTTTTTTGTTGGAGTTTGCAGTTTGTGGAAAGAAGTAGATGGTAGCTATTGGTTCCGTGGACGTTGGTATATTATACCAGAAGAGACTGCAAGTGGGAGACAACCTCATAATTTGAAAAGGGAGCTTTATCGGACAAATGATTTTGCTGACATAGAGGTTATGGATAACATCTGTTTGAATTGTTAATGTTAATTTATTATTAGAGTAGAAATGTTCATCTATGATTGTATATGTGGGAAGGTGTGGATGGTTTGATGTCTTTTGGGAATTTCCTTTTACTGGTTGATTATATGATAGGAAAAATGATCACTACCTTTTTCTTTTGTTCTTGATGAAATTTCTTACTTGAGTATGACTTTAGAGTTGCAGTCGTGTTTCAATCAATATACATGCTTCTTATAATCTTATTTTGGTTACCAATAATGTTTAGATGTTGTTGCTTCAAAGCAGATGAGAAGCATATGTGTTAATATCCACAATAAAAAGGTCATCCTCTACTATGTATGGCAATGTTGTACATTCTTAGCCGCCTTTATAGTAAAACTAGAATTTGACAAACCCAAGGAATCAAACTTCCAAAATCAAGTATGAAATTCTCTCCTTATATATGATAGGACCAGTCCAATTTCCAGTTTAGTCAAGTTGACACAAGGGCTTAGTTGAGTTAGGTCTATGACTTCTGCTAAAGACTTATTATTCAACCCAGCTCCTAGATTTCCTCGTACTAAATTGCCTCAACAGATAAGATAGCAGCCATACCAATTAGCTTTGGTCATTCATCAAGTAAATAGCCTACGGTTTAGGATTTGAACAGTTCGTTAAATAAGATAGAGCCTGCAGTTAAATTTAGGGAAACATAAAATGAAAGCATTGAAGAGATTTCTCATTGCAGGGTTCTACATCTTAATTAATTCAATGGGATCATCGTCTTCTTAGGCTTCTCTCTAGGATTTTTATTTCCAGCTAACTGAAAACTGAATGATTCTTAAAACCTTGCTAAGGAGTTTGTTAAATTAAAGTTTCTAACATTTGGCACTACAGATGGAATCCATCATTAGGCATTGTAATGTCATGAGCCCCAAAGAATACGCCAAGGCCAATGATCAAGGGGATGATGTTTTCCTATGTGAATATGAATATGATATTCAATGGCACAGTTTCAAGCGTCTAGCTGAGATTGATAATGATGAAGTAAGCAGTCAAAAATCTGAATTTTCATTAAATTGGCTTTTTCTTTACTAAAATGGACTCAATATTCTGTTGAAATTAATTCGTATCTTTTCTGTTTGTAGGATGGTGACTGTGCTAATGGTGATGAAGACTGGAATTCTTGCAAGGAAGATGACTCCGATACAGATGAAGATATGGAATATGAAGAGGAAAATGAAAGGAATGCACATGCTAGACCATCCACAACTCATCAATTGGCTGCAGTAGGGATATTTTCTAGTTATTTCATTTTCTTAACTTTGTGTTTGGCAGCTGCCAAGATTCTTAGACAACTATTTGATTGATACAGAACTCTCGGAAGGGCCGTTTCTTTGGTATTCAAAAAGTAGGGACAAAAATGATCCCAGAGCATGTGAGGTGCCACAAGCAGACTGAGCTGGAAAAGGCAAAAGCAACACTTTTGTTGGCAACATTACCAAAGTCTTTACCTTGTAGGAATAAGTATGTGAAACTTGTTAGCTATCTTGTTCTATTTTTACTTTTCTTATGATACATTGAATAGAAAATATGTTATGGTGCAGAGAAATGGAGGAGATAACAACTTTTGTAAAAGGAGCCATATGTGATGATCAGTGCCTTGGGCGTTGCCTTTATATTCATGGTGTTCCTGGAACAGGCAAAGTATAGCTCATTGCCTTTGTGCATAGAGAATTTTCCCTCTTTTCATTCCAAATTTGCTGATAGGATCTGCTGTTGAAGCTTATTTAAATAGGAGACTTATTTGGTCTTTTCTTCTTTTTTCCCCCACATGAATTTGCAGACAATGAGTGTATTGGCAGTAATGAGGAACATAAAGTCAGAAGTTGATGCAGGAAGCATAAGACCTTACTGTTTTGTGGAGGTTAATGGTCTAAAGTTGGCTGCACCAGAGAATATTTACACAGTAATATAAAATATACTAACTGTGAAGTTATATGGTTTCACCTTAATACAAATGTTTTGATGGTTGCCTTTTTTATATTTAAATGCTATATTCTTATAGGTCATATATGAAGCCTTAACTGGACATAGGGTTAGTTGGAAAAAGGCTCTGCAATTACTGAATGAACGGTTTTCAGATGGAAAGAAAATTGCTAAGGGGGATGACCGACCTTGTATTCTACTTATTGATGAACTCGATCTTCTTGTAACCAGAAACCAATCGGTAATTTGTGCAGCTTATGATACAAGCTAACAGTTCCTTTTCTGTTTATATTCATTTTAATCGAAAAAGGTTGCAGCTCCATAACCATGCATTTCTCTCAATTACAGGTACTATACAACATTCTTGACTGGCCTACTAAGCCTCATTCCAAGTTGATTGTGATAGGTACAGTTTTTCCTATTTCAGCATTTGAAACTATGACCTATACCAATTACAGTGGTGATGACAAGAATAAAAATTCAATACGAATTGTCGATCTCTGAATTCAGGAATAGCAAATACAATGGATCTTCCAGAGAAGTTACTTCCTCGCATTTCAAGCCGAATGGGTATTCAAAGACTCTGTTTTGGTCCCTACAATTATCAGCAGCTACAGGAAATTATATCAAGTCGTTTGAAAGGAATTGATGCGTTTGAAAAGCAAGCAGTAGAATTTGCTTCAAGAAAGGTTAGTCCCCATATGTTTTCCCATGAAAGTTGGATTTCATTCTTTATTTTCATCTACTAAAATTGATGCCAAAAATATTATTGCCGTTAATCATATTGTACTTGTGTAAGTTTGATGTTAAAGTTTACATGTATATTTCAGGTAGCAGCCGTTTCAGGGGATGCACGCCGTGCCCTAGAGATATGCAGGCGTGCAGCAGAAATTGCAGATTATAATATGAAGAATCAAATTTCAAGTGCGAATTCTTCTACAGGTAATAAGCTTTCTAGAAAGATTAGAACTGTAATGTAAAGCCATTGCTGTGGTGTTGGATACTTATTACACATGCATACAAACATGATTATTTTACAGTTAATCAAATGAAGAGTCATATAATGGCATATGAAAATAATATTTAATGGTCAAGTACCACCTTTATCTACAACTATAGGTAAATTCACAGCCTTTGAGGCATCACCTATGATTTTGCTTTGTAATGGTTTGAAGATAGATTGTGGACATAGTTATTTTGATAGCACCAGAAAATTTTGTCACTGGGTTATAGAAATGAGCATAATCCCATAGAACTGTGGTGGTAGTGAGAATTGAAACCTTCAGATTTATCTTGGCATGTAAAAATTTATTAGCAAATTTCATTATACTGTTTTCAGATTCTAATATTTATGAAAAGATGATAGTTTATCTTTCTAGACTTACAGAACCATACGTGAACGTTTTACGCAAAATCTATTAGCCTTTAAGCATCATGATGTTTTTACTGCTCGATATTTACATGAATTCTTCTGCCTTATTGGTAGCATACTCTGCTACTCTTGCAGCTGCACAACTTTTGTTCTAGATGAATGACTAAATTTACCCTTAGCTTACATGTCAGTTCATAAGTAGCATTATCACAGCTGTGGATCTGATTAATAAATAAATATATGTTTTACTATTCTCCAGTGAAAGACGTTGTTACTATGGCTGATGTTGATGCGGCCATTCAGGAAATGTTCCAGGCACCTCATGTCCAAGTAAGTTGGAGTTACTTGTACATCTGCAAATTACAATTTTAGTTATCTTTTTGTTTCTCGTCCAAAAAATATTTAAAATAGCAAAATCAATAATATAACAACAGAGTATGTTGGCCTGTTCAAAAAAATTTCCAAACTCGTCGTGGATTTATATATGTTATAGATAGTATTTAGAGATTATAAGTTCTATTCATGGATACCATCACTGTTTTTATATCATTATGAAATAACTTAAAATCATATTTCTTTGCAGGTAATGAAAAGCTGTTCTAAACTGAGTAAAATCTTCTTAACTGCAATGGTTTATGAGCTCTACAAAACAGGGATGGGGGAAACCACATTTGAAAAGGTCCATGCCTAAAGCTTATTTATCCTGTGATGTTTTTATGTGCTGGTATATTGTAGTTCTATATCTTTACACCTTACTTTGATACTAGAAGCTTCCATTCCTCAAGTACAGCAAGTATCATTAATTTCAACCCTCCAGCATATCTAACTGTTTGTATATATAGCTAGCTGGTTTAGCATCAATTCTGTTGATCCACTGTCACTGTTCTTAGTTGATCAATGGTTAAGTTCTATTTTTGCAAATTTTCTAAAAGAATTTTCTCCATATTGCAGTTGGCAATGACATTTTCATGTCTCTGCACAAGCAATGGAGAAGCATTTCCTGGTTGGGACACACTTCTGAAAGTTGGGTAAGCATATTCTATTGACTTGTTTAGGCACATAGAGAGATATGTTTTGCAATATTGTATGTTCCTTAAATAACTAAGATAAAGAATGGCTTAATCTGTGCGCTGAAGTCTTACACACACATGCACATATATATATGTATATACACATATATGTATATTTAATCCCTTTTTCTTTATGGCAGCTGCAAGCTCGGAGAATGCAGAATTATTCTGTGTGAAGCCGGTGATAGGCACAGGGTGCAGAAGTTGCAGCTCAATTTTCCCAGGTTAGTTCTCTAGCAAACTTTCCTGAAAAGCAATTAGACCATGTTCCTGATATCAAATATCATTGAAAATTTTCCAAATTATATATTTCCTACATTTTGAACCTGCAACTCAACATTATTTGATGGTGGGGTTATTATTTACTTGAGCGTTAAGCCACAGGCGCCACGGGAAGACTGTTAAAACAAATCACTAGTATTTTCTTTTAGATAGTTAGACATGATTGTACTTACAATAGTAAGGATATCTTTCCCACAACCAAATTCATTGGCCATTTTAATGCTCGACTTCGTAGTTCTATAATACAGCAGTGCTTACCTTTAGCCGAAATATCCTGGACGAAGTATTTAAACTGAATATGCATACTGTCATTCTAGCAAGTGGCTTATGGCTTACTAATTTGCATCTCTTGTTATTCCTCATAATCTGATGCAATTTCATCCTGTTTTGACAACCGGTTAGCGTATCATCAGTTAGTTTTCGACAATGTTTACTGACATTGCCTGACCAAATAACGGCCTGTCATCTAAGCCCAATTTCGTTTTGTTATGTGGCAGTGATGATGTTGCTTTTGCACTGAAAGATAGCAAGGATCTGCCATGGTTAGCCAAGTACTTATGATTCTACAAGCCTGCAATTATATTTCAATTCTTAAACATATAGCTACAGGTTTTGACCCAATTTTCATAATAAGATCCTCCTTATATTTAAATCACAGTCCTTGCAATGTTTTAGCTTATGATCTTTGGAATAAGAGGAGATTGTTCCAATTTGAGGCATTGTTACTTTTCATTATGAAAAATGCTGATATGAACTGAAACATTTTTCTAATTTTTATTTATATATACATTCTGAAAATAGTTTGGACAATTCTGAGGTTCAAATTTTGGTTTGAATTTGTTTCTTTTAAAAGCTTGATTTAGATAAACTGAAATTTGTTTGAATTGCTTATTTATTTGGTAAAAACTTGGTTTCATTCTTTATTTTGAGTTGAATTTGGATATTTAAAGTTGATTTGTCGTGTAAAAATTATGTGGATTAGTTAACTAGTTGAACTGATTTAGCTTAAACTAAATTATTCTTTGTAATGATTTTGATTAAAAATTAATTGATATACTTTAGTTGTAATTGATAATAGGATATTTTAATTGCATTTTGAGCTGAACAAAGGAAACGATATTTTGAGGCGGAATCAGTTTTTCTTAAAAGAAGATGACATTTTAATAAATTTTAATAAATTTTCAGGGTTTTTTTTTTCCTTTTTATTATTGTCAAAATCGAGTTAGACCAATCAAATTAAACCAATTTAACCAAAAAAAGATTGAATTGACATAAAACTAATCCAACCAATAAAAAATCCATTGACTCGAGTAAAAAAAAAAAAAACTGTTTGAATCATTTAAATTAATTTAGATATTTATTTTTATTTTTATATTTCTATTTCTATTATCATTTGTTTATAACTTTTTACCCTTTTTATGATTCTTCTTAAACCGAAAATGGATGGTTCAACCATTACAACATTAAAACGTTTTCTATAAGAAAAAAACTTAAATCTACCAACTTCAATCAACAATAACTTATATGCAACCATGCAAAGATTAGCTTATATCTACCAACACTGCAATAATGCTGAACAAAATATAAAATAAAGCTACAATCAAAATTATGTATCAATAATATTCATTCCTAAGGGCACACTACAATTGTATCATATATGTAAGAAGAAAAACATCAAGCTTTTAAAATCTGTCATTTCCTCTTTTTACCTCTTGTGGGAAGTGACCAACTAAACCCAAGAACGACAACGGCGGGAAAGTTGATGGTTAAGCTCGTGGCGTGATAGAGGAAGTTCTCTGCCATAAGGGCCTGCCTAATATGGCACTTCCATGAACAGAGAGGTAGGTAGCATTTAACCTATAGCAATGAAAATCATGGACTTGAAATTAATTATCCAGGAAACAATTTTCAACCCACAATTTATTACAGAACTAGGGGTGAGAAACCTTACTTATCAACATCGGGTGTTGCCAACGGATCATATGGTTCCTCCCTTTGTTCTACAGCAACAGCCATAGCTGCCATTTCTTGAGAACCTCCAACCTGTAAAATTCATTGTAAGGAGACTAAGGTTTCGTTCAAACTATAGTAACATCTATAAGTTCGGAATTAGAAAAGTAGATAGCTGAAGAGAGTTCCTAATTCGGATTCAGTATTGGCAAGTCATGTTATATGCTTACAAAGCTTCTCGGTAATGTAAATGGAAAAAGTCTCTTGATTCTCAAAGAAAAAGAAAAAATTTTGAACGATGTCATATCGTAAATAAAGCAGTGCTCATTCCTAATGTAATTACCGACATGGACAAACTTGGAAAATAATGATTGAAAGTGTAGTAACCTACAATGCAAAATTGTTTCTAAAGATCTAAAGAAATATCACATTTTATGTGACAAACAATATATTTTAGATGCAATGCTAATGCTGATAGGCCTAGATCACTTGCCTGTTGAGGATATTGTGCATATCCGGCATATGCACCATACGCATACAGAGAGGGATCCTGGGTAGCCCCATAAGAGTAAGCATCATAGCCTTGTCCATAACCGTAATAAGCATTCCACTGATTAGGATCTATTTGTGCGCCCCAGCTACCAGGTAGGTCCTAAAATAAGTAATGCCAAATATTGTCAAGCAAAGTAGGTTAACTACCTATAAGAAGATACAGCACATACATACGTAATACATACATGCATGCATGCATGACAACAATTGAGCTTTTACTACATGAATTTATCCACTGTCCATTTCATCCTATTTTTAACAAAAAAAATAACAGCATTTCTTCCATTTTCATTTCAAACCAAAATTTATGCTTTGGGACATGAAAATTTTAAAACCAGTTAGCCATATAACTTGATCGCAGTGTGAATTTGATATATGAGAAACACCACCTGATTTGCTGTTGGGATCCTACCCCAAGTAATTTGGACAACTTGTTGACCAATCATTTGCCCCTGCATCCTCCGTATGGCTTCTTCAGCAGAATTCCTGCAGACAGAAAAAAATAAAATGTTAAAAACATTAGGAATTAGATTGGATAAAGGGAAGAGGTGATAAGAGGAAAAGAAGGCAGTCGAACATGACTATTTCTACTGCTAAATCATTTATATTTGTCCGCCAAATCTTGTCAAAGGAGAAATAGAACATTGACAGGTCAGCTATATAATAAGCAGAGACCCACCCTTTGAAAACTACCAACTACCAAGTGGAGAACACTTCAAGAAGTCACTAGCGTAATCATGTTTTTCACTTGTTCTTTACCTGTTCGCAAACTGTACATAACCGCATCCTTTGGTGGCAGGAATCTTGACACACACAATTTCCCCTAATGGCAAGAAAAATTGCTTCAATACCTCTTCGGTGACATTTAGATCCAAGTTGCCAACAAAAATCTGCAAAGGAAGGATGGTTAGTCAATAAGAAAGAAATAATCTGAAACAACTTCTGTATGCCTCACTTACAGTGGTATTTGTTTGGTCATTATCTGGTGGAAGCACCGGCATGGCTGTTGCTGTGTATGCGAGAGCTGGATATACAGCTGCTGAAAAACCGTGGATAAATTCATTTTAGAATTTTTCACCTTTTTGCATGCTTGTAAGTCTAAATACATACATGTATGATGTATCTAATATCTAAAGCAGATACAGTACCAAAGAGCAATGTACTTGCAGATATAGGCACGGAAATTCAAGCTCCAGCATAAATAAGTACCGTGTTGATATTACATCATGCTCACATCTCGTCTAAACTAACAAACAAGGAGAATAGGAATAAAATCTTAAATCGCCATGGAACTGGCAAGAAAGCTGCAAGGAGACTCAATTGTAAACAGGTATGATATCAGGGGTGTGATCTACAAGGTGTATGAAATAATATTACTTCCTTTCTTTACTGCTTCATCAAGCCCACCTTAGAAGAAAAGGAACCAAATACCAATTCTAAAAGTCGATAAATTTATCTAGTTCTGTCTCTTTTTTGTTATGCACCTTTGTATTCAAAATGGCAACAAAGGATAGGACATTCAAGCAGAGGGCAGCCACATGAAAGCAATGGATAAAAAATAAGCACATAATTTTGGAGGATGGGAAATACATAAATTAATCTGGCTGGGGATTTCTTTAGGTCAAAGTTAATGAAAGGAATAAGACCTTTCGCCACGGCATATTGCTGCTGAAAACCAGTGGTCTTCTTTGGTGTTGCTGCACTAATGCGCATAGCTCTAGTTGAGCAATAGACACCATTCATCTCGGTCATAGCACGGTTTCTCTCAGTCTCATCTGAAAATTTAACAAATCCATATCCCTTTGAGCGTCCGGTATTTGGATCAGTCACAACCTTGGCACCTCTAACAGATGGATAATGAGCTCGAAAGGTCTCTTGCAATAGATAATCTGTAACATCAGGCGCCAAATCCCCTACAAAAATAGAATGATCGGGGCCAGGATCATTATGTCTTTCTCCTGCACCAAATGAAGCCCAATTTAACCTGAACATTTGTTCAGTGCCAGGCATTGGTGTCCCATTGTAAGTCTGCAATATCCTTTCCGCTGCTGCATGAGAAACAAACTCCACAAATCCATAACCCTCAGGCAGTCCAGTGATCTTGTTGCGTATAATTTTTATCGAGACTAGCTGCAGAGATTAGGAAACAATGGCTCATTTCAAATGTAACATCAAATAAAACTCTACAACATTTTAGTTAAACAAAAAAAGAGTACATTGTCAAGCTTTAGCATATGATAAAATTGAATACTACCTGACCTTTAAATTTACCAAAATATGGTGAATGTTCGCAACCAATGCTTGAAAAATCACCAGAGCTTTCACAAGTTCGATCATTTGCTTGAATCAACAATTGGAATGCACACAAGGGAGGTCTAAACAACTTAATATATATATATACACACACGTACAAAATTGCTTTTATACACCATAATCCCTACTCATTTGATAGTAATTTGACAGAATTCGATATAGAACTCGAGTTCTTATAGGATATACTTTCAAGTAATAATTTTTCTATTAAAACTATGTGAAAAAGGATAATTTCAAATAACATGGTAAAATTAATACTTCACCAACATCAACATCCTTGTTTATATATATCGTATAGATTTTTTTTTAAAAAAAAAACATAAAAGCTTTGTTACCAGAAATTGCCATCTCCCTTGCCATTTTCAAATTGTTACACATGTTCCGAAACAGGGAACACTAGCACTCCGTTTCAGTAAAACTATTATTCCCATTAGCCTATAGTTTACCATAAAATCATTAAAACAAATAATTCACAAACTTCAGAAATTATATATTTGAAATTATGTATTTATATAAACACAAAAACTATACATATAAATTCAATAAAACGTTTTATGTTCAAGTGAGAAGACTATCCCTAGCGAATTAGGATTTCAAATCAAATTAAGCAACGATGAACACCCAAAATTAAGCAACGAAGTACATTACATAAAAGTTCCCACAACGATGTATAGTATTCAAATCAAATTAAGCAACGATGAACACCCAAATCTATTCCAATCCCCGAAAGACATAAAACCATAAACATTATGGATAGCATACATAAATTTTGTGTATTATATATAAAGTAAGAGTGAGAGAGAAAAGTATGGGAACCTCGCCGGTATGAGCAAAGCAAGAGTTGAGGTAAGACTCGTCGACCCAAAACTGGAGGTCTCCTATCCAAAGCGTACGGACTTCCTCTAGCGACGCCGGATGGTGGTGGTGATGGTGGTGCTGTGGCGCTGCTACGGTTGCCATTCTTTGAAGAAACTCTTCGCTCTTTTACGAATTTTCCACAAATCTCCCCCCAATTCGAATACAAAAATAAATAAATAAAAGCTTTGCGTTTGGACTTGGAACAGAGGTTTTGAAGGGCCAATTCGGGCCCGTCCAATTAAACTTGAATAGTTTATTTTAGGGTAAACTACAGTCAAGGTCACTAAACTATTAATAAATTACATTTTGGTCACTCAATTCCAAAAAGTTACAGAATAGTTACTGAATTATTCGAAAGTTTTCATTTAAGTTATTGGGTTGTTAAAACCATTGTTGTATGGCTTTCTCTATTTGCACCGTCTCCATAATCAAAAGTTCTCATTCGCCTTCTTTTTTGCGTTTCAATCTTTTTCATGAAATAGCTTTGAACATCACAAATTTATGAATCAAAATCCAAACAGCTTTCTTCTCCGATCACCGACACTAACTGTTAGATTGACTTGGATCTAAGATATGTTCTTCAACTTGTCGATGGGTACTAATCCACCTTACCAATCGTCAAATCGTCGTTTCCAAATCGCTGGTCGGACTTAAAAAAAAAAAAACTTAACAATCCAATGAATTAAATAAAAAAATTTGAATAATTTAGCGACTTAAATAGAAACTTTCGAATAGTTCAATAACCATTTTGTAACTTTCTAAAGTTGAGTAACCAAAATGTAAACTTAGTAATAGTTTAGAGACCTTGGGTATAGTTTACCCTTTAGTTTATCGGTTCGGCTCAATTTTAAAAAACAAAATATAATTATTGTGTAATATTTTGGTTTTATTCAAATTAATCTAAAATGAAATCAATTCGAATTTTCTCGGTTCAGATCCATTTGGGATTTTTTTTAATATTTCGAACTGATTAAATTGTGAATTGATCGGTACACCGGTCTAGAGTAAGGGAAAGAATCGATTAACCCGCTAATCAGTACCAATTGGTTGAACCAAGATAAAAAAAATGGTTGAGTCGTTGGTTAAACTAGGTTTTTATTTTTTTATATTTTTAATTTTTATGAAAAATTTTAATAATTTATTTAATTGAAATCGAACTGACGGTCACACCAAGAACTGGTGGCCTAACTAGTTTAACCACCGATCCGATTCAAAAGGTATGGTTAAGGTATGATGACATGGCACCCTGAACTTGTGCCAAATCATCACTTGGAAATCTTTTTAAAAATTTAGGTGATGAGGTGGTATAATCTCATTGTGTCACGTTATCAATCATGGACTTAATTCAAGTCCAAGGATCAAATTGAGAAAAGTTGACAAGTTTTGAGACTAATGTGAATAAAAATAGTTTAGGGACCAAATTGAAAAAAAATGATCAATTTCAAGAACTAAATGTTGCTTTATCCCTTTATTTAATAAGAATTTGTTTTTACCAATGAGACATTGGCAATGTTAATAAAGATCAAGGTTCAAAGACATTTAGTACTCAAGTTTGAGTCCCACCATGTGCATATGTCATGTATGAATTATCCTCCAGATATATTTTAATTTTGTCTTTTTTTGGTACATTATAAACACATGAAAATGTTTTTATAAAAAAATTTAAAAAAAATATTTACGATAATCATGTCTATGAAATTTTATTTTTAATTATACATATTTAGTGATAAAAAAAGGACATGCAAGTATTATGGGGCTGTTACCCTTTTCCCAAAAGAAATGTCTAATAAGATATGCAACACAAATTTGTTTTTCGATGTTGGATTAATATACCCAAATGTAAGGATGGCAATGGAGCGAGTTAAAGGTGGATGTTGTTAAACTCACCAACGCTCCACATTTGACATGTTCTATTCCACCACCCGTCTCGCTCCATTATGGATGTATACTTTTGAAATCCACTATCACCTCCATGGATGTAGGATGCATCCATCCCAATCTCATCACCTTGCTCTACTTCGATTTAATTTTTGCTATGTATCTTTAATATTTTTAATATTTTTAAAGTTAAGTAAATATTTAAAAATAATTCTTCAAAAAATATGCAAGCATAAAATATATGGATTTTTTTCTATAATACATTATTACATTTTTGCCATTCTAATAGTTATATATAGACAATGATAAATTTGTAATTTTATATAGTAAAGCGGGGCGGGATCGAGCAAGCAATTACCATAACCGCTCCATACTCACTATGTAAAAGAAAAAAATCCATCTCATCTAGCCCCGCTCCGCATCCACTTTTTTTTTAAAAAAAGAATCCACTCAATTTGGAGTGGTTTGATTTAGAATCAAGCAGACGGTTCAAGTTTTGTCATTACTACTCAAATGACATGAAATTGTATGACCAATGGTTGCTCTGATACCACTTGTCAATGAACCATTGTCCTCTTCTCAAAAGACATTTCTAATAGATAGTTCAGTGTAACACCCCAAACCCGGCCCAATTGCTACGACCGGATCTGGTATGTCACTAAGAAAAATTCTATCAAATCATGTCGTATTTTTCAGAAAAGCCCAAATATATTTCATATAGAATATTCCTTTGTAAAATAAAACCAAACTTAATTACATGCCTTAGTTTAATTAAGATAAAAAAATTAAATAACTAAAAGTAATTAAAGCCCAAAATAAAACAAAATATAAACTAGTGGCCCATGGCCTTATTACAACGAAATTTTAAAATCCACCAATTAAAAATATAAAATAATAACTTGAGTCTTTTGCTAAATCCACATATTCTTCTCGCATGGCCACCTCATGCGTTCCTCTCCACCGGTCCAAGCACTAGGTATCACCTGAAATGTTAATTAAAAGGGTGAGTCGCGAGACTCGGTGTGCAACCCTCATGCACCACTAGATTTTGGGCCTTAAGCCCGTTAAACAAAGTAAACAGTGTAATAATCATAATAAAAATTAATAGAAAATAATATGCAAGGCCCAACCCGTTTGCCTAGGTTTCCATCCGCTACACACCCCGTACCAACCGCTCACACCATTGGGGATTTCTACAATCGACCCACACCGCTACACACCATGATGGCGGTCTTTGCTGCGCATCCACATATGATGGCCGGCCCTTATAACATTTAATGGCCAAGCCCGTATAACGATTCACGGCATTAGTCACTACACACATATAACGTATAACTTCCTCCTTTCAACAACCCAACCCATGCAATCACATACAAGCATTTTACTTATAACATTTAAACAGATTATTTACTAACCTGGGGATCCGCTTTTACCCTCATTGGGCTTTCATCAATAAACCGAGATTTCGGCATTTATCATAACATATAAAACATATGAACATACAATAATAGGCAGATCTAGATGGTGGGGAGGTATTACACACCTGATTAATGTAGATACCCTTGCTAAACCGATCTACGCTTTGCTTCAAAAAGCCGGAAAGATGTGAAAATAGGCCTCTCCTATATTCGGCCATAGTTAGTATTCTACCCGATTTTATATATATGAATAAACAAATCTTCTTACCTTGAAATCCCGAATGTAACACGATTCTATAACTTAGAGATCTATGAGTTTCGGTTTCTAGGAAAAATCTCGGAAAGATGACCTATCGCGCTTTCGGCTTTTGAAAGAACTAAAAATTGAAAAGATGGCTAAGGGAGATTCGGCCAATGAATATTAAGGAGAAGAATAGGTGTAGTTTTGGCTTTTGAATCAAAGTGAAGATGAGGGAATAGGCTTAGAGATTTCGGCTTTTGCAGAGAATGAAGAAGAATGTGGAACTTTAGGAGTTTTCGGCTTTTACTCAGAGAAGAAGAGAAAAGAATGAGAGAAAAACCCCAAATGCCAAAATTGAAGAGATATTCCCCTATTTATAGAAATTTCTGCACTTACCTAACCTTGCGAGATAAATCCTATCTTTTCTCCTTTATCTTAATCTACTAGCTCATCTAAAAGAGACTTAATTATCTCTAACTCCTCCCTCCTTTATCAGCATATTATCCATATATTTTAAACATTAAAATCCCTAAATTTTAGCCTTTATCTGATTATTATCCACATAAAATAAATTCCTAAATAATAGCCTTTATCTGCTTATTATCCACATATTTTAAACATTAAAACCCCTAAATTTTAGCCTTGTTGCCATCCATTCCACCTAATCTTAATGCCCAAAATTTAGCTAACTTAAACTAAAAAAATTGGGCTCCATGAAACTTAAATTTGGGCCCCTTACTCCCTTGTGTGGCGTCACCTCCTAAGATTGGGCCACAAGCCCACTTTGGTATTTTAAACATAATTACCACTCTTTTAACTCTATAATGCCCAATCTAATAATTTAACTAAGGCCTTTGCCTAATTCTGAGCCCAATTTGGACCCCTATTACTTAAATTAACATATTAAACATATTCACCCATTAAACGCATAGGCCCAAAAATTCAGGATGTTACATTCAGTACACCCACTTATACACTTAATGACCTTTCTTTTCCTTTCAAATGTAGGATTAATGCACTCTACCTATTTCTTTAGAGCACTTAGCGTGACACAAGTGCCTTGGCCACTAAAAATTGATAAAATTGTAGATAAGTCCTTTTAGAAATAACATAATTACAAGCTAATTAATAGTTAAAATTACATTTTAACCCCTAAAACATTGTTAAATTTCAGTTGATTTTTTTTTAATTTATAAATTTTTAAGTTACAATGATAAATTTTAATTTTTAGTCTTCTAAAAATTTATTATTCAAATTTACTCCCTATTTTTTTCTAGGTTTGCCTTGCATCTAAGGAATATATTCAAATATCTATCTATCAATTTATACTATACTTGTTCAAAGTCGAGCTACCCGCCCAAGCCCGAATGTCTGCCCAAATTTTAGGAAGGTTTAGACAAAAAAATTAGGCCTATTCAAAATATAAACTAAGCTCGGGTTTAAACATTTAAGGCCTAAACCCAACTCAAATTCTAAGTTTATAATATATTATATTATGTTTGTCGAAACCATTTTTTCGGTGAAAAATGGGGGTCGACTTTAAAACAAAAATGGAGTCGCCACCAATCCTTTTTAATGAGGTGTGATCGGATCACCTCGTAATTTGATCATATTTGATTTATTAAAACGATGATTTTGGCCTATAAAATTCGAGAAAACGGGTTCGGGAGTCGGTTACGCACGAGGAAGGATTAGCACCCTCGTAACGCCCAAAATTGGTACCGAATTGATTGATTAACGTCTTAATGTCGAAAATTTGAAAAGATTTTAAAATACGATCCTCTTTGTTTAAAAACTTGAATAAATTAAATCGGATGCTAAGACCAGCTTATTTCGAAGAAGTAAAATATCATGCCCAGTGAGTTAGGATATGACATTTCGAATCCTCGAAACTAAGCTTGCCTTTTGACTTTTAAAACTCATGCACTTAAATATAAAAAGGATATTCAATTGTTTGGGTCAAATGAAAAATCAGAACCCAGTAAGTTAGGGCACAATTTTTCAAAATTCCAAACATAGAATATTGTCTTTATTTTTAGAAATCCTTACTTCGAGATAACAAAATGTCATATCCAGTGAGTTAGGACACAACACCTCGAATTGCCGAGAATAAGTTTTTATTTGAAATTTATACGTTTTGATTTAAAAAGGGTACTCAGTTACTTAGATTCAACAAGGAAAATTGAAACCCAGTAAGTTAGGGCACAATCTTCTCGAAATTTCCAAATACAAGTATTGCCTTATTTTGAAAAACTTTTGAATGAAATGTAGTAATTAAACGAAGTGCATTTTTTTATTTAAGACGATGATTTGTTAATAAAACCATTACATCAATAAAATACAGAATACAAATACTACATGACAATTCACTGGAATTACACAACATGCTAACTTTCAATAGTAATATAAACAATTAAAAGAAAATGTAATAACAACATAACTAATATCTCAAATAGTACAAAGACAATGCCAAAGCTAACATAAAAAATAATAATAAAAGTGATAAATATCGAAATTACAATCTAAAAAAAAAAACATAAAGTAAATAACGGTTCAAAAATATATACATAAAATAAAAACTAAGAAATAAAATGAGGCTTTATATAAAAGGAATTGAATATATAAAATACAATAAAGTATGTAAAATGAATGATATATAAAAATAGATAGTTAACGAAACAATTAAAAAATATGATGAAGTTTACAATGGATAATATATATGCATAATAGAATAAAATGAATAATATATATTTTAAGTAAATAATATGATAAAATATTTAAATAAATAATAAAACAATTTAAAAAAGTAAAAGATACATCAAAATTTTAAATTAGATTAAAAATAATTAAGATTAATGATGTGTAAAGAAGATAATATATAATAAATAAAATAATATATATAATAAAATAATCTTATGTAAATGAAAACTAATTTAAAATAAACAGTAATGTAACATATTAAAATAAATAAATAAATAATAAATTAAGGAAAAGGTTAAAACCCAATAGTTAAGGATCAAATCGGAACAAAAAATAAAGTCAGAGGTAAAAAAAATGTATAAGGATCAAAATAAAACGCGCGCCACATTATAGGGACCAAATGGGCGATTATGCCTTATCACCAAAACGGTGCCGTTCCAAAATCCTCATTTAAAAAAAAAAAAGACAAGGACAAGATCGAAATCAAAATTAAAATGTCAGGGTCAAATTAAAAATAAAAATAACTTAATTGTGAAACTACAAAAAAGCGGAAGGACCAAACTGGTAATTATACAAGTTTCAAAAAACACGCAGATCCTCCCCGGGTCAGGTCAACACGCGGATTTTGGCCATGAAACGATGCCGTTTTAGGTCTTAATGATCCACTCCAAAACGACGTCGTGTGAATCGGCTATATATATGAAAAAAAAAATTAGAATTGAAATCATTTTTTTAAACCATTTAAAAAAAATCAAAAAACTCTCTGAAGCTCTCAGAGTTCTGGCCTGAAATCGGCCTGACTCTGTCATCGAGCCACCGTACTCCGCCACCGTCCGCCGTCGTGCGCGGTGGTCGGAGACCCCAAAAGACGGTTGTTTCAATCCTTTAAGGCGCCCTAAACACAGATCTAGACGTCGAATGACCAAAACTCGCCCCAAAATCCAAAGAAAATCAAGCGACTCTTCAGATTCCGTTTCTCAATCGCCAGAAAAGAAGGTAAAAAGACCTCTTCTAACTGTGTTTATGCTATGCTTTTATATTTAATACTCGAATAAACATTCCAAATCTAGTGTATACATATTCTTTCATTTTTTCTGATTTCTATTCGTAAAAAACCAGTCCAGCACAGATGATTTTTGGCCTCTTTTTATAGCCGTTTTTTGTTGAAAAATAAATAATAATAATAATAATAAAGAAAATATAAAACGCCTTAGATTTTTGCTATCTTTGCTGGTTTTGTGCTGCTGTTTGTTTCCTTGTTTGCAGGTCAAACCACCGTACAGAGGAGGTGCCGCTGACGTGGCGACGCGCGTGTGGTGCTCGATGGCATGCGGCGAGCGTGTGGGGGACGTGGTAGCCCGAACGTTTGGTTGGCATGGGGGTTGCGGCGCTAGGAGATTCTAGAAACCCCTAGGGTTTCTGAAAATGTAAAAAAATTTGGGCCATTTGGGCCTTATAATTTTGGGTTTAGTTGTTTGTAAGTTTGGGCTTGGGTTAGATGTAATTTGGGCCATCAAGCCCTGATATTTGTAAAAGATGGACTGTAAATTTTGGACTTTGTTAATGTTTTTTTATTTGATTTTAATTTTTTTGGGTTAATCGGGCCCTGGGCGAAATAGGCCCATTACAATGTTATTTATATATATTTTTTAAAAATTATAACACATAAAAATTAGATTTATCGTAATATATAATACTATAATGTTAAAACATTAAAAAATAAATATTGAGATGTCTAAATAAAAATTTTAATAAATGAAAATTGTATAAATTATTAAATATTAAATTAAAAATAATATAAGTTGTAGGCCCATATGTTGGGACCAGTTTAAGCTTAGGCAATTATAAAATATGTTAGTATCATGCTTAATCTCGACCCAATTCTAGCCCACAAATACATCTAATCTATACTATTTACTATTATTAAGAGTTTGACTAAAACGATGATACTCGTCAGCAATGTCCCAACTCAGTTATGAAATTACTAAAAAGCTCATTCATTTTACAAAGAAACAAATATTATTTTGATAGTAATTATGTCCTTTTTTTTATTTTGATAAATGTAGAAAAATATATACATATTATGAGAATCATGAGATATGAACCCAAATCATCATACTTTTTTAGGTTAAACATGTCATAAGTCCATGTACTTCTCAAAAATTTTGAAATTTAGTTCATCTACTTTTCAAATTTCAAAATTTAGGTCTATCTATTAACATTGTTAAATTCAGGTTCATTACAACGCTATTTTTTTAATTACCTGGCTATCGAGGTGAGTTTTTTTCTTTTTAAATTTTAAAATGCCACACTAACAAACTTAACAAAAAATAATAATAATGTTAACAATTGGACCTAAATTTTGAGATCTGAAAAGTAAAAATACTAGATTCTTGAAAATAAAAGCATCGAAACTAAATTCCAAAATTTTGAAAAGTACATGAACTTATGGCATATTTTAACCTAATTTTTCTCATCTCGACTTTATCATTTTAATTAAAATCACATTTTATTTTAATTTTAGTTTCATATATAAATTTAAAAGATATATTATATAATTTTTTACTCCCAATTTATAAGTGTGTCATAATATAATATTCGTAAAAATCGAATCAAGATCGAAGTAAAATATTAGGGTTTTTTTTCCCTTTTTCCAACACATGCAAATAATTTTGCAATTTCATTTAAAGAAAATATATTTTTTTATTTCTCAAGATATCTACTGGAGTGAGTCCAATAACTAATCTTCTACATTCTGTAGGCTCATTAAAGGGGTAAATATTGACCACTAAATTTAAAGTTACTTTATATCCACTGATTAAGATACGAAAAACCCTTATCATTTTTCCTAACTTCCGTGATTCAAGAAAAATGTTGTCATATCATTAAAGTTACAACTCAAAGTATACCTTCACATTCAATTTGTGGACAACTTTTATGATTCATGGACCCAACCTCTAATAAGCTATTGTTTCAATTAATATTAATATTTGGTCAACCTTATTTTTCTAATCCCATAAATAGAATTTAAAATTTATTATGTGTAACATATAATTTTTTAATTTTTTTATTAGGATAATTATTTAATTCACAGAAGTTTTCTAACTCAACATTATGGTTGAGAGACAAACAAATATCAATACTTACAAAATAAAATAAATAAATAGAAATGAGGGATGTGACAGTTTATCAATTTCGTTTTTGTATCAAATAATTATTCTTTTTACTGTATGAATCTGTGAATCAGTTTCATTTTCTAAAAAACCCCTCGTTTAACATCAGGCATTAAAGAAAGAAATGATGGAAATGATGGGGAAGCCAGACGATGCGACTGCTGATTGGGCATTAAGTCGGTTGTATTAATTGCTTGCAGCCTTTCTCGGTTTTATTTATTTAAAAGAAGTTTTTATTAGAGAGAGCCTTTGGTTATAATCAGATACGTTTTTTGTATGGGCCAGACTATAAAACTATTGTTGGTATTGTTTTTTTCATTTATTAATATAAGCCCAATCTGTTTTAGATAAAAAAAAAAATATCACCTAAAATTTTAATTTTCTTTTACCGTGTATTAAATAGTTTTTCCTTAAATTTATCAAATATTAAAAAAATAAAGAAAATAAAAATAAAAAGTAATTTTGAAAAATAAACCCTTACATCCCATAAATAATGTATTGTTTTTATTTGAGATAATGCCCCCTACGCAAGGGAATTAATAATTTTCCAATAATTTGTTTTATTAAATAATAAAATTTAATATAAAATTTATTTAAATTATGTATATTAAATTATTTTATGAGTCAAGTTAAAATAATCATTTTAAATACAAATGTAAAATAAAAATATTTTTTCGAACATATTGATTCAATGATATTTTGAATGAATATTGAAAACTAACTATTGAATATATTATTTTAGAAATAATAAATTTTTTTTTTCAAGCAAATCATGTGTGATACCTTACATCTGATTCAGTTGTCGGGTCCGAATGTGTGACATCGCATTACGTTGCCGGAATAACTCAAACTAGCTCAATATCGTATTGTTAAATGACATGTAATTAAATAAATAAAATCACATAAAATCTCAATCAAAGCATATGAATATAATCAATGGATGTTAATGGAATAGGTTTAAAGTTTTTAGATGTTGTACAGCGTTAAAAACGGAGTTAGGATTCGAATCCGAACTCATTTGTCCAAATTCTACCGGTGGTCTCGAGATATGGTCATCATGTCTCAAGACATAATTTTTTTTTTATTTAATGTTGAAGTGTATCGAGATTAAAGCCTCCTTGTCTCGAGATTGATCTCGAAACATTCTTCCCATATTTTCCTAATTTAATGTTGATGTTTGGCTATCTCGAGACAGCCTGAAACATGACAAATCTAATTTAGCTTCAATGTGCCCCTGTCTCGATACTTGCTTGATAAGTCTCGAGACCATACTCAATAAATTACACGAAATGATAAATTTTGTTCTTAAGGTCTCAAGACATATTCTTACTGTCTCGAGATTAAACTATACAATGGTAAAAAATGCACATTTCAATACTTCCAAACTTATACAAAACACACTTAAACTTATCTAAACTTACATCAAACTTAAACCCATATATATAATACAAGGACCTCACATTATCATTATTCACTAATAAACCTTACAGTTTTTTATCTCTCACAATTAGGTCCCTTTAACACATGATTAACTAAATCACTCAACACAATTTCAAGATTAAATCAATACTTCTTATAAAACAACACGTATTTAAGTCATGTGTTAAGAAAAACCCTAAAAATTGTTTTTTTTTTCTCCAAGCTGTTTGCTTCTTATATTTTGTTTTGCTTAGCGGCGATGCCAACCTCCTGGCTGGTTATCGCCCACCTTTTTCCTCCTGTCAACACTTTCTTTCTTTCTTCTTCTCATTCACTACACACGTCTTCTCTCTTTTCAGTTTGCATATCTATTTTGTAGGTATCTTTGTTGTCTTCACAAGTTGTGATGGAGAGATGACGATGCCCGTCGTTTGCTAAAACTCTACCGACCACCGGTAGTTTATTTGGAAAGTGGATGGCTCTTCGTCAACTTCTTAATTTGTTTCTCTTTTGTGAGTATTTTAAAATAATAAATTATTTCACGTGTCGATTTGGACCCGTATTGTCTTAAGTTTTATATGTTTTTTTGTTTGTTTTTCCATTGTTTAATAAGTCTTCAGTTTTAAACGGTTTTATCTGCTCTTGTAGCATGTTTTTTAGTTTTTCTTATGCATGTAATATTAGTTTTACAAGTGATTTTAGGGATGAATTTGTTGTCGTCCTCTCTAGTTTGGTGAATACTCGATTGTTTTGTCGATTTTTGCTCGCCGCTTTGGACCATTCGAGGCTGATTTCCTTATTGTATTAAGTGCTTGCAATCACTTCAGATATGCCGTACTTAAGTTGTGACAAAACCAATTGTCAACATGTCATAATATTTTATTGATGTTGAGGCTAAAACTTTTGCTGTGTTGGTGGAGCTTATCCTTTACCATCTACAACGAGTGTTTACTATTTTTTCTCTGAATTATATGATTCCATTCATTGAATGAATTAATGAATTTACTTTAAAAAAATACTTCTTATTTGCCATAATTTTATCTAATATCAAACATGGATAGATTTAAACTCTAAACATCCTAAAATCCCTAAAACTTCCTACAGATAGAGATGGAATTAAAACTCCATTAATCAATAATCCTAATACATGGGTCTTAGAAGAGAATATGTTTCTTTCTCTCTGTAACACCCCTATACCCGGTCCAATCGTACGGACTCGGTATAAGACTCTTACATTTGGTGCCAAAATGGTTATGGCTAGATACTGTTTAATTTAAACATTTATACATAGTATTGTAACTTACCAACCACATTTGCAATTATATTTATAATTTCACTAATTCATTTCATATACTTACCAAAATACTTCAAGTAACCCAAAATAGATAGAATTTCAAGAGTTTACATTTTAGTCCCTAACACACAAAAAAACACATTTGGACTACCTATGTACATGCCAAATATGGTACCTACTCTTGAAGCTCTTGAGGATGTGATGAGATGAGAGATCTTCTAGCCCGACTCTATCTCTTCTAGTCTAATTGTACCTACGCGTTAAAAATAAACGCGTTAAGCTGGTGAAGGCTTAATAAGCACTACAAGAATAAATAGGTAAATAATCATAACAAAATATTTTAAACTTATTCAATTATTACATATTTACTCACATATAAGTTTCTTCAACTATGCCTTACTTTAATAAAATTTAACTTTTTTTTCTTTTCTTATGTAAGATATCAAACTTACCTTAACACATCGATGATTCACTTTTGTTCACAACTCATATTCTTAGCCCAAAGTAGACTTTATAGAACACACCGGATATACGAAACAAATACAGAGGTGCATTATTATGCACTAATAAACAGAGAGCACTAATGTGGTAATAGTCAGAGAGCACTAACGTGCTAATTATCAGAGAGCGCGCTAAAGTTCCTTAATGGCATGCCACTAATATCCTAGTAGTTCTAAATTCCGTCTACTTGGACATTAAAGTTGAATTTCATACATTTAAATATTTTACATAAATATTTCGAAAAAGATTTCTCATTTCTCCATCATTACGATTTAGTCCCCATTTCACAATTCACAAATGTCTCACTTTTTTTCATATATATACTTTTATCACAACATTATTACTTAATGTTCAAACAATATACCATCTCATATTCTCCATCTATAATTTTCTTTACAAATTTCATAATTCCATAATCTAATTATTTTTTTTATTTACAAATTTAATTATATATTTTACGTACATTTCTATTCTAAGTAATTTCATACTACAATATAAGCATTTAAATAAAGATAATTTAAAAATCTTGTGGTACTTACAACAAAAGGTTGAGATGATGTATGTTCTTCTTCCTTCACTCCTTAGCCTTCTCTTTTCCTTTTTCTTCAATTAGGTCCTCTCCTTTCTTTTCTTTCTCTTCAATTTCATATAAAACATATAACATTTTATATGTTAGAGAAAAAAAAAAACAATCAAATGACTTTCCTATACTATTTAATAAAAATAAACATGTATGATATAATAAATTCATCATTTCTTACCTTAGCTCACATTTCAATTTAATCCATAACTGAAATTATTTCTATTTCTATCACAATCTATACCTTATTTTTACTTATTTTACTTATAACTTAACTTAACTCTAAAATTTTCACTAATAAACCCTAATTTCAAATTTCTTACAATTTAGTCCTTATTGCATTAAACTTATAACTTATTTTACAATTTAATTTTTTTTTCCAATTCTAATTTGAATTTCCATCAATTCAATCTCTAATTCATATATTTTAAATTAAAAATATCTTAGATTTTTCAATGTTAAACCGCCTCAATTTATAATAATGGCATATTTGCCTATTTAGTCCTTTTTACTTTCTTTAATCTATAATTAAACTTTTACACTTATTTCAATCTAATCCTTTTTCCTAATTACTTCTAATTAAGTTAAATTCACCTAATCAAAACCTAATTAGACACACAACTAACTTCGTAAATATTTTTATTAAATATTTACGATTCAGTTTTATAAAAATAAAAATCCGAAAATACATTTTTCAATTACCCGACTATCGGGTCACTACACTCTCTCCTATTTACCTTTATTTTAATTAAAGTAATTAATACAAATCAATCATCCTTATCATCCCAACTAAAGTTTAATGGCAATTAATGGTTTAAATCATATCAACCCACGAAGTCATGTAAAACAATGGTTTAATTGCTAGCATAACCCTAGACTAATTTCCACTTTAGGCCTTCCTAATTTCTAAATTGATTTCCACTCATTTTGGTCACTTTACAAATTAGTATTTGTACTATTATTAACAATCTATCTAATTTAATTCCAATTTATTATTTGACCCTACAATTCCACACTTGACACATAATTATTCAATTCTAATATCTGATTAACTCGATTTAAGAAATTCAGTCTCAAACCGAATTTTTCCGACACTAATAAAAACCGAGTCGTTACATCATATATCAATCTTAAATTAATTTGCAAATGAACATGTTGTTCAAACGTGTCTAAAATTAAATTACAAATATTACTATTAATAATATCATATTTTGTTAATTGTTAAAATAATGTTTATGATAATTTAAGAAAATCAATTATTTAAAAATATATACATATATTAAATCAACTTCCAAGGGCGAAGCCAGGAAATTTGTTCAGAGGGGCGAAATTAAATTGTAATTTTTATGATAGTAAAAATTTAATTTTTAAAGGATTAAATCAAAATTTTATCATTTTTAGAGGGTCGGGGCCCCTACCAGCCCCCTAAATTCGCCCCTGTCAACTTCTAAGTAAACATTTGAACTCTAGTATTTGGTCTATTGATCATAAATGTTCACCCCATAGCCCACGTTGTGGGTTTGAATAATTGGGAATGTCTGCTTGCGATGTGCTTATGACAGTGATTTACTTTTATAAATGTTGTATGAGTTGTAAAAAAAAATTAAACATTTAAAAAATGTGTAATTTTTTTCAATCAATTCACCAGCCTACAAATTAATCCCTTTAAATATATTATTTTAAAAAAATAAAAACAAAAAAAAAAGTACTTTTCCTTTACATATAAATATATAATACATTTTTCAATTAAAATAAATATATAATATTTTAAATATATAAAAACAAAAAATATCAGTTCTATCACAATTAGACCTGTTCATGAGCCGAGTTACCCGTCCAAGTCTCCGCCCGAAATTTGGGAGAGTTTAGGTAAAAATATTTGGCCTGGAATTGAGATTGGACAAAAAAATTAGGCATGTTTAAAATATGGGCAGACCTGATTCGTTTTTAAGTTTGTAATATTTTATATTATGTTAGTTTTATATATTACGTAGTTTATAACACATTAAAAAAAAAACTTATACTAAATATATAATACTACTCTAATATAAATATTAAAATAATGTTAGGATTACTATATAAATAAGTGTTCACGGGTTGAGTAATTTGTTTTGTGTCGAGTTTTATTGTTTAAAAATAATATTTATATCTTTTAAAATCAAATAAAAATATTATTTTTATCAATAAAATAAACCATTTCAATAGAGCAAACATAATCACGGATAAAAAAAAAAAGGCACATGGTAAATTTTGAATTCTATTTGTGAAGTTATAAAAATGCATCATCAATGTATCAAATATCAACTCGTATTATATATATATATATATATATATATCAATAGCGTTCATTCGAACCAATTAATAGAAGGATTGAATTGAATAACTTTAACTAATTAATTAATAAAACTCAAACTAACTAATCATATAAATTTCATAATATAAAACTCGAAGTTAAACACTTCATCATATTAAATTATTGGATTTAATATTTATTAGTAATAAAAACGAATCATTATAATTTAAATAAATAATTATAAAACATGATCTGACTGATAAATTAAAATATATTTGAATCTAAATTAAAATATAAATTTGGACAACATCCATACATGGTGAGCATGCATAAAGTCAAAAAAAAAAAATTTTGAGGTTTGATAAAATTATATAAAAAAAAAAAAGAGTGAAAGTTAGAAACTTGTTAATGGGGATTAAACTATAAATTACTAATTTTTTTTGGAGAGGCAAAAAAATAATTTTTTTTCCATTAATCAAAGGGTTAGAGGCTAGGGGGCTATGGTCTCCCCAAGGTCTAAATTTTTTTGTAATTTAGTCCTTTATAGATATAGGGTGGGTTTGGATGGACAGTGCGTTTACCTGCGGTTAGTGTAAAAACAGCGGTGGTGGTGAGATTAGATACTGTAGCGATATTGTAGCGTGAGACAAAAAGTAAGCTAAACGCATCGCACCGCACTCAATCGCCCATCCAAACCCACCCATACTATGGTCGTCCCAAAAATATAAGTAGGCCCCTTAAGGTTTAAGATTTTTGTAATTTCCTAAAAGTATTACTTCTTTTGGATCGATTGTTTTTATTTTTAAATCGATTGCCATGTTGGAATACATTGTTTATATATTTAAATTGATTGTCATGTTTCAATACTTCTTTTGAATTGACTGTTATGGTGGGATACTGCTTCTTCTTCTTTTGATCGATTGTTTATATATTTAAGTCGATTGTTACGTAGTATGTCTAATTTTAGCTTACCCCCAAGATTAACATCCTAGCTCCGCCACTGCTTAAATTAAATAACTAATTATTACTAAGGGTTAAAATAACAAATTTCTCATTTAATCAAGGGAGTCAAAGTCCTATCCTTGTGCTATTGGCTTCATAATGGAAGGTGGATTTTATACTAAAATAAATTTGAAGATAATTCAAACATGATTTACGCGGACGAAACTCTGAAAATCTCAAAATTTCGAGGGTCTCAATCTTATCTAAATCACGACCTCATTTGTATTTTTTTTTTTCTAAAAAAAGGATAAATATACATTTTAGCCAAATGAATTTGACTTTAATGTTCAGATTGATACTTCTGAACTTGACTTCTGTCGCACATTTCAATCCATTTTTATAGCTTCATTAAAATTGAATGATATAGACCAATCAAGTTTAGACACGCAGCAATGACGACACACATGCCGTGTCATCAATTGATGTGCCTGTCATGTACAACAACTGAATTGATCAACATCATCCCATTTTAACAAAATTTAAAAAAATAAACTAAAATATATAACGAAATTCAAATTAAAATATTAACCTAAATAAAAAATATATAAATATAAATTTAACCTTTAAAATAAAACTCAAATATTATTAAATAAAAAGTGCACTTAGCCACCCTTAAAGAGATTACACATTAACTTGTAGGGCCTTAAATTCCTTTACTCTATGCACCGAAATAAATAAATAAATAAATAAAAAGAGAAGCCAAACCCTAAACCCTAAGTAGAATGCTGCTAATTAAATATGGTGACGACCCCTTAGTTACGTTACCTCATAGGAAGGAGAGGGAGGGTTAATTAATTAATTTTTTTCGAAAAATTTTCAATATTCGATAATTTCGACTAAATTTATAATCGAGCCGGATTTAATGCCTAAATAGGGACAAAGCTTGTAAGATTCAAATCTAAAACTTTATTTAAGAGATATTGAAAATTCAATCGATAAGCGTAAGTATTAATTCACACTGTAATTCTTTTATGAGATTTTTCGATATCCAATTTTCACATTAGATTCTATTAAATCTAAAATTAAGCTGAATCAAATTACTAAACGAGAGTAAAAATCTTCTGGCAGTATTTTTTTTTTTTTAATTTACAAGACTTAAATCGAAAACATTATTTAAGAAGAGACGTTGAACTCTTTATCACTCAATCTAATAATGCGTTAATATCATTTTTTTCATATGAAATTTTTTCATATTCAGTAATCAAATTGGGTTCAACTAAATCCGTAGTTGAGAAGAATCTAACTCCTAAATAGGGATAAAACTCTTCCACAATACTTAAAATTAAGAACCTTGCTTAATAAATGTTGAGATCTTTACAACTCAACCCGAGTATTAATTAATATTATTTTTATGAGATTTTTCGATATTCAATATTCACATTGGATCCAATTAAAAATGAAACTGAATCGAACTAAACCCTTAAACGAGAGCAAAGCTCTTCTAATAATGTTGTTTTTAATCCACAATACACAAATCGGAAACCATAAAAGGTTGTATCAATTAATAATTGTTAAAACATGTTATAAGTTTTTGTACTTCTCTCAAATTTAGAATTTAGTCTCTATACTTTAATTTTTAGGGATTCAGTCCTTCTACTTTTCAGATTTTAAAATTCAAGTCCAATTGTTAACACTGTTAAAATTATTTTGTTAAATTCGAGTTCATTACAACGTTACTTTTTAGTTACATGACTACTAAATGAGTATTTTTTTTTTGTCTATTTCAAAATATCACACCAACAAATTTAATGAAAATTTTTTAACGGTGTTAACAATTGGACTTAAATTTTGAAATCTAAAAAGTAGAACTAAATTCCTGAAAATAAAAATATAAAGACTAAACTTCGAATTTTAAAAGAGTACGAAAATTGATGATATATTTTAACCATTAATAATTCCTTCGAGATTCTTTTATATTCGTTAATCACATTAAATTCGATTAAATCTAGAGGGCAAAACTATTCTAGCATCCTACTCCATACCAATTCACAATTAATATAACTTCTCCTTTTAAAAAATTATACTAGTAGTCACGTAATTATTAGCAAATTTCTTTTTTAGTTATCAAATTATGAAAAGTTACAAAATAGTCATTCATTTATTCAATTTTGTCCTTTTTAGTCACCCAACTATCTTGAATTTTTTGTTGTTTTCATTTTTACATTAGTTAGTTGGTGACAAGAAAAGAAAAAAAAATTGAATAGTTGAGTGACCATTTTGTAACTTTTCATAGTTGGATGACCAAAAAAGAAATTTACTAATAGTTGGGTAACTACTAGTGTAGTTTACCCAAAAAAAAACGACCAAAATCATTTCAACAATCTTTATATATACAGATGCTTACCTTCTCGTTTACTTCCCATAACACCAATTAATCGCTCACAGAGAGGCAATGGAATTTTCCGGCATCGTCGGCGGTATTCCGTTCATTTCGTTATTCATCTTCACCGGAATCCTCGTCAACCTCATCCAAGTAATTATTCAAATTCCCTTGTCTCGTTCACGTAATCAGTGTAATTATCGAGTAATTTTCATGATTCATAGTTGCCGGTTCTTATATATACACATTTTCAGGTGAGTTGTTATCTAACAATCTGGCCGGTGTCGAAAAGTACATTCCGGCGAATTAACGGAGCAATAACGGAGTTGTTATGGTTAGAGGTTGTTTGGTTGATGGAATGGTGGTCTGGCTTTGAGGTTCTCTTTTCTTTCTTTTGCATTATTTTTCCTTAAAATTACTTAAAAGGTTCTTATACTATATATATTTTTAATTTAGTCCTTTTACTATGATTTAATTATTTTGAATCTTCAATTTTTTTTTCGAAATGTGTATTTCATTTACCAGATCAACTTTTTTTTTTCAAATTAGTCAAATAATTTGACTTGATTTATTTTTTTAAAAAAAAACATGATGATGTGAAATAAAATTATACAAATTTTTAGGGGAAAGTTAAAATTTTCATTTTACAATAACTTAAATTAAATTATTTTTAGTTGAAAGGGATCAAAGTTGTTATTATTCCATTTAGCTAAAAAGGTAAGCCCCTGCCTGCTCCCACCTTAGCTCTTGTCATATCATCACATGTCTTCGTGATTGAAAATATACATTTCGAAAAGTATAGGGACCATAAATAATTAATTTATAATAAAAGCACTAAATTTACTAAAAACACATAGTAGAAGGCCTTTCCGTAAAATTTAACCCCTTTTTTTGTTATATATTGTTCCCACTTTATTTATTTTTGTAGTCATAATTTATTTGGTTTCTTGTTACAGGTTAAAGTGCATACAGATGCCAAAACTTGTCAGTTGATGGGTAATAATAATAATAATAATAATAATAATAATAATAATTTTTTAATAGTAATTAAATGAATAAATTTTAAGTACGAATGCAAATATGTAATGTAAAAAATTAAAATATAATTTTCAAGAAATTAAAAAAAAACATATATAATTGACATTTTTTAAATCAAATATTAACATATAAATTTTCAAATATTTTAAAATTGAAAAAAAAAAAATAGCGCAATTATCTTGACCATGTTATATTTTGTATTATTTTTATATTTATGATAAGGGCAAGCATTCAATTTTTTCGATTAATTTGAACGATCTTTAAATTTAACTGATTTAACTAAACAAGCTTAACATCAATCGATTTAGTCAATTAAGTAAGTTAATTAACTAAATTTTTATATATTATAAAATTATATTTAAATTATATGTTTATTATATACACAAAAATCAATACATATTAAATTAATTAAGTCGATCAATTCGATTATAAATTTTAACAATTGATAACCAACTAATTTAATTAAACTTAACTGAATTAAAACTAATAAAACCGACTTAATCGATTATAACCAATTTCTACTGATTCCTGCAGGGAAGGAACACGCAATTATTATGCCTAATCATGTTTCAGATTCCGATACGCTACTTACATGGATTTTAGCACAGGTAGTTTTTTAATTTTATATATATATATATATATTAATTATAAGAGGAGGGCAAAACCCTAACAACGCGACTAGCGCAACTTGAACCCAGACCACACCTAGAACGTTGAATACCTTGATCATCAGGTCAAGAAACATAGAGTTGTATATATTATACATTATACACATATCATTTCACTTTTATAATTATATATAAAAATATAAATATGAAGAATAAGGTTTAAATATGAAAATCGAATTGTTAATATTATTTTTTTATTAAATTAATGTTTATTATAACGTTTTTCTTATATGATTATCAAGTTTGATATTTTTTAAAGGATAAATTACATTAGTAGTTATTCAACTATTAGTAATTTTATTTTTTGGTAACTCAATTATTCAATTTTGTATTTTTTTGGTCACCAACTGACTAACATAAAAATGGAAACATCCAAAAAATCCAAGACAATTTAGTGACTAAAAAGAACAAAACAAATAGTTGAATGATATTTTATAATTTTTCATAGCTGGGTGACCAAAAAGGAAAAATACTGATAATTTGGTGACAATTTTGTAACTTTTCATAGTTAGGTGTCCCAAAAAGGAAAAAAAACATAGTTGGGTGACTAACAATATAGTTTACCATTTTCAAAATTTCAAAATGTCGCGTCAATGAATTTTACACAAAAAATTTAATGGTATTAACATTTGGACATAAATTTTAAAATCTGAAAAATAGAGTGATTGCCAATAAGGCTTTCGTACAGTTGGTAAAGGTTCAAGACCATGCGCAATTGCCATGTGTGGGGCCTTAATCTAGATTATTTCGATTCTTAATCCATTTGTGTTGATATTAGATTGATTTTAATTTGGAGTTACTTAGTCATGTATTTGTAATTATATTGTAATTGTAAACTCTAAACAAAAGTAAGGGACTACATTTCAAATATAAAAAGAGTACAAGGGCTTGGAGTATATTTTAACCAAAATTTGAATTACTTAATTTATTTTTATCGGTAAACAAATTGATTTATTTATTACATATTTTTTTAAGGTTAAAACATGTCATAAGTCACTATATTCTTCGTAAATTTAAAATCTAGTCCCTTTTATTTTTCTACTTTCAAAATTTAGATCCAACTCTTATCACAATTAAAATTATGTTATTAAATTCAGGTTTACTACAATGTTATTTTTTAATTACATTGTTACCAGGTGAGTATTTTTTTTATTTTAAAATGTCACACAAATAACAAAATAAATTTAACAGTTTAACAATTATACCTGAATTTTAAAAATTGAAAAGTATATGAACTTTATTCCTAGAAATAGAAATATAAGGACTAAGTTTAGAATTTTTGAAGAGTACAAGGACATATGGTATATTTTAACCTTTTATTAATTATAATTTTAATATAATATATTTTTATGGCAGCGCGTGGGTTGTCTTCGTAGTGCACTAACAATCGTAAAGAAAACAACACGATACCTTCCGGTGAGTTTTTTCAACCTTGGCTTAATTATTGTTTAAATTAGGTATAATAACAAATTTAGCCCTTAACGTTTACATTTTTATCAATTTGACTCTTTTTTAGCTGAATTTGGCTCTCAATCTTTTAAAAATAATCAAATTTGATCATCAACCTTTCAAATAGAGTTAGTTTATTGTTTTTATAATGGACATACAGAGGAAAACGTGTACGTTATGCTAAATTTTTGAATTTTTATCTATTTTTGACAAAAATTTTGAATTTTTATTTTTTGAATATTTTTAAAATTTTAAATTATTTGTTGATTTGACATATAAGACAATATTTTTAAAAATTTTATTGCTAGTGTGATTATTGTGAATCTTATATTTGAAAAAAACGATATTTAATTTTGTAGAAAATTATACTTTGACCCCTTGAAAATGATAAAATTTTGATTTAATCCTTTAAATTTTACATTTTTACTATCGTAAAAATTACAATTTAATTTCAACCCCCCTAAAAAAATTTTATGGCTTCGCCCCGATATTAATATCGAGATTTGGCATCTTTTCCTAATTTGGTCCTTCAACTTAGATTTCGATAAGGTAGAATGACATGACACTATGATTTTATGTCACATCATCACTTAATTTTTTTGAAAAAAATTATAAAGTTGTTAATTTTTAGATATTATGTAGACAAAATTAATAACTTCCAAGTGATGACTTGATGTAATTTCAGAGTGCCATGTCATCACACTTGATCAGAATCGAAGTTCAGAGACTAAATTGAGAAAAATTGCCTAGTTTCGAGATTAATGCAAACAAAAAAAGGGACCAAATTAAAAAAAATGCTAAGTTCATATACTAAATATTGATTTATCCATAAAATAAATATTGGCAGGTGTTTGGATGGACAAATTGGTTTTCTGAATCTATTTTCCTGGATAGAAATTGGGCAAAGGATGAAAGCAAATTGAAGGTAATTAACATGTTCTTTTTCCTCATCACATTATATAATATAATGTGGGTTAATTTTACTAAACATCCTCAAACTATCAAAATATTTTAATTAAGTCCTCGATGTATTAGTATTGTATTAATTAGATCCTTACATAAGTTTAGTCGTCATTAATTTAGACGTTAAATGTCAGTTTGAATACGACATGGAGCTTTTTAAAAACACATTAATTAAATTGCAAACACGTGTACCTACTGTATGTGCAGCTTAAATCTGATGTGTTAAAAGAACATACAACGCCATTAAAATTTAGTATGATTGTTTTTTTTTTTTTTAAAACGCGTCAAATAGAAGACATTCATGTAGTAAGCATGCACGTCTTTTAAATGCGTTACATGCCATATTTGAGCTGCTATTTAACATACAAGTTGATGGAAGGATCTAATTGATACGAATAATTATACTTTGAGGTTTCAAGTATAATGTTTTGATGTTTTAGGACCAATTTAAAAATTGTAACATAGTTTGAGGAAGCTATGTAGAATTAACCCCATAAATATATATTTATGAAATATAATCTACTTGATGTGATTGGCAGTCAAGTTTTGAAGCGTTAAGTGATTATCCGACGCCGTTTTGGATGACAATATTTGTGGAGGGAACACGTTTAACGGCTGATAAACTCCTTGAAGCTCAATCATTTGCTTCTTCTAAAGGCTACCCCATCCCTAAGAATGTCCTCGTCCCCAAGACCAAGGTTTTTTTTTTTTTTTTTTAAATAAAAATATTATTATTATTTTATCCCTGAACTAGGTAATAAATTTCATTTTGGTACCTATAATTTTCGGTTCGTTTTTGTACTTGAGCTTTGCAGTTATGTTCATTTTAGTTCCTGAACTTAAAAAATGTAAAAAAATTGATGATATAGTACAATCGTACAGTGTCACGTCATCAAATATTGAAGAAATCTAAGCTTAGAGACCAAAACGGACTTAGTTGTCAAGTTTAGGTATCAAAGTTATTGAGGGGAGGTCGAACTAGCTTTGGGAGTGGTTTTTAAAGTGTTGTCTGTCGAGAGTCAATGGACCCCTAAATGGTGAATATATTGTGCCCGAGGTGTCTGTGCTTGGTTTTATCCCCAAATTTTGTCTCCTAACTTTGTTGAGATTCATAGAGTGGGAGCACCTCGCTCACCAAGGAAATGTGAGCATTTAGTCTTGATGGGGTTTGAACCCATGCCCATTTATGGCATTAGTAAGTAAGAATACTACCACTGTGCTTACATTTCCTTGGCGGGCGAGGCGATCCCACCCTGTGAACCTGTTAAGGGCTTTATGCGGAGTCATGAGACAAAATTCGAGAATAAATCGAGCACAATACCTCCATCGCTGAGGGGTTGGTTGACTCCCGACGGACGGCACTTAGAAAGTTTCTCCTAGAATGAGTCCGACCTCCTCTCAACAAAAATGAATAAAAAACAGTACAAGTATCAAAGTGAACTGAATTGTCAAATTTAGAGGTTAAAATTATATTAACCCTTTATTAATTGTTGGGCTAATTTTCTCTGTATATAAATATTCAGGGGATAGTAACAGCAGTACAAAGCTTGAGATCCTTTGTTCCAGCAATTTATGATGTTACAATTGCTATTCCCAAACACCAACCTTTCTTCCCCACTTTACTCACTTTTCTGAAGATGCAACCTTGCAAGGTAACCTCTATTGTTTTTACATACACACATACACTATATATAGTAAAAAAAAAAAAAAAAAAATTAAGGAATTAAAGTGTAATTTTATTATATTAAATTATAATTTCATACAATTTGAAGCGACTAAATGATAAATTTATCAATTTTGGGGTCAAGGTAGAGGTGTTCATGGGCCGGGTGGCCCGGCCCGGTCTAAAGGCCCGACTGAAATTTGGGAGGGTTTGGGCAAAAATATAAGCCCGAAAAATGGGCTTGGACAAAAAATAAGGCCCATTTAAAAAATAGGCCAGGCCTCGGGTAAGGTATTTTTGGCCCGGGCCCGGCCCGAATTCACTAAATGACAAAAAAAATCTGCTATTTTTTTTTTAATGTTATTTTCTTGTTGTTTTCTCCCTATTTTGCTACCATATTACTATTATGTTGCTACTATTTTGTTGTTATTGATTGAATATTATATAAAACTTATTTTATTGTTAATTTTGTTATTATTTTAAAGGCATTTGTTAATTTTATTATTATTTTAGAGTTATTTGCTTGTTAAGTTACATCTATCTTAGTGTTATTTAAGTCTACATTTTTTTAAAAATTTATTTTCAATTTGTTGGGAAATATTTATTTTGATTTTTTTAGTTTTTTTGATGTATTATTTATATTTAAAAATTATATAAAATAATATAAAAATTTAATACGGGCGGACTGGGCCGAGCCTGGGTTTTAGCATTTTTATATGGGTTGGGCTTGAGAAAAAAATTAGGACCATTTTTTGGGCCCGGCCCGTAAACAACTATAGGTCAAGGTCACTACCTTCCCCTATTTATGCCCGGGATTGAATTGTCGAGATTCAAAAATTTGAATCTAATGTCAATCGAAATTTCAAATTAAAGAATTTTTGGCGTAGTTGACATTGCACGAATTTGTGTATATATCCGAAAAATTCATTTGTTTACTGACGTTTGTTGGGTCGATTAATAAGACGTTGATGCCTTAAGATCATAGTTTTGAGCCTGGCGGATGTAGGGGGACAGGGTTGAGAGATCTAATCCTCGTTTAAGAGCTTGATCCGACTCAACTTTAAATCTAATCGGAACTCTATATCATTGTAGAACATCGAATAATATAAAAAATATTATATTTTTATACTTTTTTAAATAATATAATAATATAACACAGGTGGCAGTGCATATAAAGAGATATTCAACCAAGGATCTGCCTGAATCAGATCAAGGCATTGCTCAATGGTGTAGGAATAGGTTCATTGCCAAGGTATAGATGCAATTTTCTTTTTCAATTTCCAATTTTCAATCTATTATTTATTTATTTATTTATTTTAGGTCTAGTTATGGGTTTAGTCTATTATAAAAAAGAAATTTGGATTTGGTCTCCATATTTTAATTTAACACAATTTAATCCTTCTACTTTTATAATGATATTAGTAGGTCCATATCGATAACACAGCAATTGCGATTAAAGTGATGATGTATTAAAAAAAAGAAAGAGGGAAGAGAGAATGCAAGCATTCAATTAACATTATTACTTTAACGACAATAATTAGTGGTATTATCATTTTGGTCATGCTAATTACAACTTAAGAACAGAGAAGTCAAATAATGTCAAATTAAAACCGAGAGATTAAATCTCAAATTTCAGCATAGTGGGCAAGGGTGTAGCTAGAGGGGATAGGTAGTGACATTTGTCCCTAGAGGCGTTCATGAGTCAGATCGGGCCAAAGTATGATATTAACACACTTTTTACTTGCTCAAGCCTCACCCAATCCGGAATAGGAGCCTGAAATTTTGTGCAAACTCACTCATATTTGTAAATGGCTAACCCAAGCTCATTTTAGTCCATCCATATTTTTTATTCATTAAAATTTTATACATGCAATTTAACATTTTTTAATGTTTATAGTATAATATTATATATTATTATTGATTTTATTTTTGTAAGTTATAAATTACATAATATATAAAAATAACATAATGTAATATATCATAAACTTAGAAAATGGACTAGGTAGGGCCGAGATCGGGTATTGAATGTTTGAGCTTGAGCCCGATCCATGTTTTAAACAAGCCTAATTTTTGTTTAGACTCATTTTTTGTGTCTAACATTTTTGTCCAAACCTTCCCAAATTTTGGGTAGATTAGCCTAACTTTTGAACAGGTTTACCCCTTATCTAAGTGGTATAATATTAACTTTAGTCCCTTTCAATTATAAAGTATACAAATTAAGCCCTCTCTAAACAATTGTTTTTAACTTTGAACCTTGAACCCCCGAGTTTTTAAAATTTTATTTTAACCCTTCCAATATCGAATTCCTGACTTCTAGATGAACAAAAACAACAATTAAACTTTTGTTTTGTTTATATTTTGATTAATCAACTAAACAATCACAACAATTATTAATATTAATATTAATATAAATGCTCATTGTTTATTTATTTTTGTGATGCTAAAATACCAGGATGAACTACTGGAAAATTTTGCAGCAAGGGGCACATTTGATGAAGAAGAAATCACAGAATTTCGTCGTTCAACAAAGTCATTGATAGTAAGATTATCAACTTATCATACAAAATTAGTACATTATAATTTTATTTATCTGAAAGATTTTTTTTTCTAAATATGTCCTCATTAAATTTTGGGGTTCGATTAAAATTTTCGACAATTTAAAAAGATTTAATGAAAATTTTTAAAAGTTTTGAAAAGCCTAATTAAAAATTTTAAAACTTTTCAGAAATCTAACGAGAGATTTCAAAAAAATTTAAGGGAGGGAAGGAGAGCCAGGAACGCTCCCCCATATGTCATCAATCTCTGTACTCTTCAGAATTTTAAAATTTAGTTCTTTATCGTTTCTAATTTAAAATTTTAAAGTTTAATTGATAACACATATTTAAATTCAAAGGAACTGTGTTAATAGTGTCATCAAATAGATTTTATTTTTTAAAATTAAACACGTAAATGAGCGAAATCTCTAAAATTAAAAGTAAATAAATTAAATTTTAAAAATTCAAATATATATATATATATATATATATATGTGGTGATTGTTTTTTTTTTTTTTTTGTAGGTTACTCTAGTATTCGCCAGTATATTTTTAGTTGGAGGATGGATATTTTTGAAAAGGCTCTCAAGTGGATGGCAATATCCCACTTTAGCCACCATTATTGGAAGTGTTGCCATAGTTGTTCACATTTTCATTGAATTCACCAAAATGCCTCCACCAAAGATCAAAGCTACTCAAATTTGTACACAATAATATCTACATTAAACCCTAAGTAATAATAATAATAATAATAATAATAATAATAATAATAATAATGTTCCCGAGTCGGTTATCGAAGTAACTAGAGTTGTTGGATTTTATGGGAATTTAGAATAGGATTTCTAAGCTGTCTCTTGCAAAATTATATTTCTCGTCAATAATTACTTTTTTTTTTTTAATTATATGATGAAGATGATAATGAATGAGACTAAACATTTTATTACTGCTTAAAAGAGTTATTCAAGTTCAACTCGAAAAAAATTCAAACTCGATTTGGTAATTATCGAGCCAAGTTTGACCTCTAGCAGCTCGAGCAATGAGTCAAGCTAAATTTGAGTTCAGTAATACTTGACTCGAAAGGCTCAAACTCAATTATATCTTGAGTCGAGTTCAAGCTTAAAAATAAATGTTCAATTAAGTTCGAGTCGAACTTAAACTCAAGCTTGGCAGTATTCAAGCTCGGTTCGACTCGATTACACCCCTACTCTCTAACTCTTGACTTGCTTCTTATGCATCCTATTTCAACTTCGTTTCAAATTCGATTTTATTTAAAAATTTACTATTGAAACCCAGGTTAAAATTATTCATAAAAATTATAAAATCCAGTTCAATTGAACTTTTAACTGAATTTCATTGATTTATATTGATTCGCAAGTCAATTGATTTTTTATCTTATTTTGGATTCAATGTCAATCGATTCTCAATTCAACTAACTAAACTGATGATTCTAGGAACCTTAGTTGAAAGTCAAGGTGATAAAAAAAATATTAAATACTCAAATTAGAGGGTTGCTCCCATAATGACAACTATTCAAAGTATCATACTTAAGGGTTAATCTTATAATGACAAAAAACCTTTTAAAATGGTGATATATAACATCTAACCTTTACAAAAGTGATCCAATGAAAGCTCACACCAAACCTGATAAGGTGATCAATTAAATACCAAACCTTTTCCAAAATGCTTACATAAGAGCTTTCCAAATGCAAATGCAGTATATCAAATTTCAAAGTGTGCTTTCATTTTCCTGTTCTTTTTAAGCAATATTTAATTCAGTTGTCATGTATTTTATTCTAAATACATCAACATTCATTTAATTTTTACTAAAAATTAGAATGAAACGTATGAAAAACTATTATCTGAGCATTTTTCTAAAATTTATATCCTTATATAAATATTTTAAAAAAATTAAACCTTATGTGAACAATTCCTAAAAAGTTGGATCCTAATTTGAATTTAACCTAATAAAAAGATAATTAAAGCCAAAATGACAAAATATAAACGCTACCGATTAAGGGCTAATTTGGCAATACTTTTAAAAAGTACTTTTGAAAAGTGTTGTGAAAAAGTATTTTTGAAAAATTTAGTTTAAAATTTGAGTGTTTAGCATTGCTGTCAAAAAGTACTTTTGAGAAATAAAATGTCCATTTTAGACATGTTATTATCAAGTAACAAATATACATTTAAATAAAATTTAAATTAGTTAATATTATTATATTTTAGTAAGAATATAAAAAAATTACTATAACTTATTAATATTTTAATATATGAAATATAAATTTTAAATATTTTTAAGTAATTAATATTAATTACTTATAAAATTTAATTAGAATATATAAACTACATTTTAAATATTTAAATATAACCATTAAATATTTGTAATTAGCATTTTAAAAAATATTTTTTTATTTTTAATTAATGATTTTAACACATTTGTAATTAAGCACCAAGAAAAAAAAAAGAGAAAGTACTATGTTATTGGAGGGGTGAAAAAGTAATTAAGCACTAAAAGTGCTTTTGGGAGAAGAAAAGCTAAAAATTTTAGCTTCTCATTTTCAGAAGTGCTTTTCAAAAGCACTTCTGAAAAGCCAAAAATTCCAACCAAAATCAGCTTGTTCTGCACAATTTTTCTTCCAAAAGTGCTTTTGGAGCCAGAAGTGCTTTTTTTAAGCACAGAAGAACAGGCCCTAAATATATTACTATGCCAAAATTTTAATTGAAAAACCATCTCACCCTGAACTCAATTTTCAAAATGTTAAAAATCCACCCCTATAAAGTCCGATCATGCCAAAATCTGATGAGCTCAGATTATTGTATTATCATATATATATATATATAAATAAGGAAAAGATAATAAAAATTGGAATAATAAGACTAAAAACATCAAAAGAAAAACTCTAATTCTCTATACAATCTCCACATATTCTAGTTAAAACATCCCATATTTTTTTCTACAGTGTTCATACCTTTCATTTATTGCAAAACCTAATTCAACTCTTACTTCTGTTCCAAGAAAGTAATAAAAAAAAAAAAAACGAAATAAAGCATATTCATATTAGAGGAAAAATACCCAAACCGAAGCGAAAATTTAATGAAGAAACCGTGATTAGTTCGTCATCAATGTTTTGATGCATCGCCGAACACCTCGGTGTAACATATGGGGCAAGCCTAGAGAAATGGAACAGCAGTTAGCAAAAAGCTTTTAAAATGGCTACCTAAAGGAAATAAAGATAAAATGTTTTTTAAGGCTTCTCTCTTTTTCTTTTATCCTTTTCGGGCATTATGTTCAATCGGGAAAAAAATGCTTACCTTGTTGATACTAAGCCATCGGTTGCCACATCCGGCATGGTAGACGTGTTTGCAAGGCAGGGTAATCTGTCTCTCACCTCGTTTATATTCCATTTGGCAAATCACGCATCTAGTCCAAAATAATTAAAAGCAATGATAATAAGATTCACCAACACAATGCCTTGGGCTAGAGAGAAAGAAGGCGAGGAAATTCGAAAATGAAACAAATTGCGGAACTCAAGTATTTGAAGGATGTGCCAATACCCGCGTGCAAATTATTCACACGAATAAAATGAAAGGCATTTTCCACAAATCCTGACAAGGATTTTGGAGATTTTAGAATGAATTATGGACACAACTGATAGTCCTACCACTATAAGTGATCTGCCGATCAAAAGCAAAGGTGCAAATTGATATTTCTGATGCAAACGTGTCCATGGTGGAAGGACTGAACAAAGAGAACAGTCAAGTGTCCTAGAACCATTTACAAGCCAATCCTAAGAGGGTTTTAATAAAATAATATAATTATTGAGGCGAGTTTTCTGTTTGACCACCATTAGCTACATATATACATCTATGTTACCACCATTAATTTCAATATTGTTAAGACATTTCAGATTTATTAGACAACAACATTTAAGTACAAGCATTGTTTCATTAAGAATATGAAACTAGAAAGATTTGACTCGAGACCTAAAATACACTCATAGACACTCTGAAAGCATCATCTTGATTAAATGAATCACTTATCATGATTATGAACCATTTTCGGGCTTCTGATTGCTCTCTATTTAAGAATAACTGATAATAGATCAACAGCTTCAATTTAAGACCCTTTTACGAGACCTGACACAATTACACAACAAGGCAGAATGAGTTGGTTCATGGAAAGAGGAAACAAATGAAAAATCTTAAATCTCAATAGATTTATAGTAAAATGTAAACAAGGAGCTTAAAGCCAGCCAGCAAAGTTATACATCAAAAACACTTAAAAAAAAGAACTAGGGTTATTTATTGCAATTTAAAAATCTGTTGAAGAACATAACCGGCAGTGGGTAAAAAAGGGAATAAAATTTTAACAGACATAGTGGAGAAAGCAGATGATGTACCTCTCATTCCTTGATTTCTTCCTTGAGAATAAGCTGCACTTGTATTTTGAAACCGGAAGCAAAGAAATAAGTTCTTGGGAGAGGCCTCGACTTTGAGTTCCAACAGTCTCCCCTAATTCAAGTAATTCCTGAAGTGAAACATAATCAGAAATGATTAATCAAAATTAAAGAAAAGGGGAAAAAGAATCACAGATACACAACCCAAATTTTGTAAGAAATGTATTTATTTCTTGTGTTCATTAAAACCAGGGGGAACATCCTTACAAAGGATGTTTGCTGCTGCATTACTGAAAAAGACACAAGGAGTCAACTACAATGTTTTAATCTATTAATATTAACAATTTCAGTTAGAACACCAGGCTATAACTTGGTTCTCTCATCCTGACAGCTTCTATATCCATCTCTAAGCGAGCACATACAAAGGGCCTTAAAAAAGCAGTATGAAAACCCACATAATTGTCTAGACAACTAATGCAGTAATTCTAGCTGGTCTTTGGAACAATGCCAGAAATTTTGAATTCTAGGGATCAAAATTACCCTTTAAAGGGAAGAAAATTCTTTGCTCAGAAAAACAGCCAGTCACAGATAACTACAAAGAAAAGGCGACCGTTCACTTAAAAGTTACATGAGCAGACAGTGTTCCAACTTTCAGCAGAATTGATTGAACTTGAAGGATGCTAATAGATTCCAAAACATTTTAAGGGGAAAAAAAAGGAGTTTGGAATTCTTTATCTAACCTCATAAGTCATGTTGTCAGGATCCACACCATCTTGCCAAATGACCTGCATAATTTAACAAATTTGCAACATTTAATTTTTTGAACCATAGAACTGAAATATAATTAGATGTAAGGCTCTCTAAGTATTTATTCTTTGAAAAACATTTACAGTCATGCTGACTGCATAAGAACTAAGAAGATTCAGTAATAATTAGGTGCAGATGCAAATGACCTACTAAGATAAGTGAGCATGAAAATCCACGGTGTATGAAGAGAGAGTTATGCACATTTATTGAACAAAAAGAATAGAGAGAGAGACCTGATAATCTTGAGCATTCTGCAGCCTCCGTGGACCTATAAATTTGGGGGGGGGGGAGCATTGGAGTGAGAACTTTTCAAAAAAAATAGAGAAAATTTGTGATTAATTACATAATTAGAGAAATTTGACACTAATTAAAGCCCCACAACACCAACTTCTGTTTTAATAGATTTTTTCAACTAATTCAGGTAAGCCACATAACTTCATCCTGGTCAATCAATTGGAACAACTATGCACCACATAGTAAAAGACATGCACTGGAGAGCATACTCATAAGTAGCTGTTGTTTCTACTGATGCACCAACATAGCTAGGCAGGCAACAAAAGCTAAAAGTTCAAGACTTAAGCTTCAGTTAACAAGCAAAAATTTCAACTGAATGAAGCTTGATAACTTCAGGCTAGTTGATCTCAATTTTCTACAGCAGATCCAAGTCAAGATCAGTGCTGTTATATGTGGCAAGTAGTTTTCTCTGAAGGGAATGAGGCAAGGAATATGCTTTTGAATACAGGAAGCCTTGACCACTTAAGCGGCACAGGACCAGGTCATAATGGTTGATACAACACGTGGAGGTCAGGATCATGACACTGTTATATTGCAAAATTCTAATATGGCTAAATTAAAAATACTAGCTAAGATGTTGTTTAGCTGAACCCACCAACTCCACCTACGAAAACTACATATCAAGATAATATTGTTAGATGGTGTTAGTACTGGAAATATATATATTAAAGAAGGATCCTTTAGAACTAATCCTATTGCAATTGAGACATCTCAATTATTGTTTACCAGGTTTGATGATCACTTTAAGACCAGACTGGTGATAAAGAGGACTGCATTTTACTTCATGATCTAAAGGAGGAAATGTAACCTCAAAAGTAAAAGACAGCCAACTCTATGCAGTCCATCTTGGAGAAAAGCCAGAACCTATCAGCAAGGAAAAACAGACTCTTTGGACAGAGTCAAAAATTTTGCAGCTGCTAGATAGGGCCTTTATAAGGAAATATAAAACACAAATCAATCATGAATGCATTGAATCCTTAATTTTGACAGTTAAACCATTGTTGAAACATGTCATTGACATAATATTTGGCTTGAACTGTAACTTTCAAAATGTTACATTATAGACATCATCAAAGGCAGAACTGATAACTTACAATCTACTGGGTTTTCACGAGAGGTTGAATTTGCATTTCCTTCCCATTCCACATTCATTGCTACAGTCTCTTCATTGCTCATTGATGGGGAATTCACTGATGCCCTTCTATATTCTTCAGCGCATGGTTCATGGTTACTCCCATCATAACTAGGACTATGATCATAATATGAAATATTATTGCCAAAATCAGATAATCCAAACTTGTAGAAGCTTGTAGTCATCGATGGGTACGCACTCTCCTGCAGATGGAAAATCCATTTTTGGATGTGACCAATTGCAGCAATTCATTTACAATAAAACATCTAAATATAGTACAAAGGATATGATTCAAATCCTTCAAACACACCCAGAGATATTCTTGCAAGCTAAGAGGCAAATACTGCAACGAACCAATGGATCATTACGACAAAACTATCCAGAAAATAGGCATATTTTTCATCTGATTATTTGCAAAAGGAAAACCATAGATTCTAAAGGAAGTCGTTTCAGGAAATCAAAAGGAATTTTTTTTCATAATAATTGGTACCTGAAGATGGGAAGCACCGTCAAAAATGAAATTGACATGTTGATATGTAAGACCTTCAAAATATTCCATAAAGCTGCCAGCACTGTTATAAGGGTAGCTACTGTTGATGTACTGAACTTCCATGTTCGGATTCCAACTCATTTTTCAAAACCCAACTAATCTAGCTAAAAACAGAAAGAAAAACAACAAAAGCCGTAAAATTTACATTTTAAATTGGCAATGAGTAATAGAAACAATCGATTAAAGCAATTTTTAAAAAAATGCAAACCTGATCTCAAAATTTCCACAAACTAATAGCGAATTTCAGTATCGTAGCATTCAAGAAAGATACCTACACAAGTGTAATAAAGAAAGAAAAAAAAATCAAAATCTATGCAAAATTTAATAGTCTCTAAAAGAACAAGTTATGCAAAAACGGCGAGATTCGGTTACTAAAACAAAAAACGTACAACGTGTTAGCAAATTTTCAAGCAAATGGCAACGTGTAAAACAAACTGATCGATATTTTACATTTGGCCACCGAGAAAACGCAGGAAAATGAGGAAGAAAAAGAGAAGAAAAACATTACTGTTTTAAACTTTGTCTAAGCCGATCAACGAGTAATCTACAGAGGATAACCTTACTTTCCAGTTGCTTTTCACTCCGGAAAACTTAAAAAAACCACCTCATTATACGATTTTCCGGCTCTTTCTCTCGGGTGAGAAAATGCGAGATTTTCTCGGGAAAATTGAAAGATAGAGAGAGAGAGAGAAATGGATTGAAGGGATCAATAGTGAGAGAGAGATAAAGAAGCGACTGGAATATATAATCCAATAAAACATTTATTAGAAAAATAAATACCACGGGTTAATTTTACCATACATCCCCAAAATATGGTTTAGATTTTAAATTAATCCATAAATTTAAAAAAATTATAATTGAACCCTCAAAATTCAATGTTAGCTCAAATCGGACATAGAGTACAATTAAAAACGTTTGGATCAAATTTTAAACATGTTTGTATCTATTTCGATAGCTTGGACACGTCAAATCTAAATTGTTCATGCAGTAAGTAGATAAGTACTTAAAAGTCGTTCCGTATGTTTTTTCGGGTAAACCACACCCAATGTCACTAAACACTTAGTAAGTTTACATTTTGGTCACTCAACTTCAAAAGGTTATAAAATGATCACCGAAAGTTTTCGTTTAAGTTATTTTGTATGGCATTCTATGTTCACACTGTTTGCAAGTTTTCCTTCCCCTTCTCTTTTTCAATTTAGTTTATTTTTTCACAAAACAGCTTTAAATGTCACGAATCTATAAATCAAAATACAAACAACTTTCTTCTTCAATCTCTGGCATTGATCGTTAGATCGACTTGGATGATCCACCATACCTATCGTCTAATTGTCACTTGGAACTCGCTAGCCAGACATTAAAAAAAACTTAACAACCCAGTGAGTTAAACAAAAAACTTTTGAATAGTTCAATGACCATTTTGTAACTTTTTAAAGTTAAATGACCAAAATTTAAATTTACTAATAGTTTGATGACATTGATTGTAGTTTACCTTTCTTTGCCTTAGATCTGCATGTTTTTAATATGTTCCATATGATGTTAGGCTCGTAAAAGGACCTGATTAATACGATACTAGAATGTTGAGGACTTGGTTATTTCAAAGTTTAGGGACTAATTTAAAATCAAGGTCATAATTCGGGAATGTTTGGAGAAATTAAACCAAAGAAAAAAGAAAAGCAAAATAAAGATGAGATTAAAGAGCCGACATTCATCACTTTTTTAATTTAAAACAAAACAACTCTTTCACTCTGCTACTATTTTTATCAATTAATTAACTTTAATTAATTATTTATTTATTTTTTATAGTAAATTATTATTTTTAATTACTTGTCTTTTTCTAATGATTTATGAAGTAGTAGTTTGAAGAACACGCGGAGTCCGTTAGAATTAGATGGGAGAAAGGGAAATGATAGCGTGTTTCGCGGTATAGGATAAGGTAATTTAATGCCCTATTGCTTTCCCTTTGATTTTCTCACTCTTTTTTCTTTAATGTACACCCCCCAAGAATTCTACACTATATATTATAGATGGTAATTTAAAAAAAAAAAAAAATCATATAATATTTGATAAATAATTTTCTTCTGTTTTATTTTATTTTTTATTTAAAGATTTTATAATTTTGACAATGCTAGAATTATCCATAAATAAGAGAATAATATGTTTTAGTGCACTCGAATCACTCGAACCCACGTCCTTCTACATTCAGGGGCGTATCTAGGGGGCTAACAGTGGCCCCGACCTCCTAAAATGATAAAATTAGTAAATGTAAAATTATACATTAGCCCTCTAAAAATAATAAAAATTTAATTTAATCATTTAAAAATTATAAAAATATAGACTATTCAAATGATGAATTTGTATTTTTACTATCGTAAAAATTACAATTTAATTTTAGCCCCCTACAAAAAATTTCTAGTTTCATCCTACCTGCATTGACAACAATGCCCATGCCAATCGAGTTAAGACTCAATTGACAAAAAATTTATTAAATTGAATAAACTTTATTTATAATGATTGAATTTTTTTATGAATTGTAAATATGCAATACAACAAGACGATATTTCATCACTCGAGATATATATAAAATAATGAATGACTTATAAATAGATACTAATAATTCTATAATAAAAACAATAAAATAAAATAAAATATTCTATGTTTACTTTTATTTCAACAAATATAATAGATTTATTGTTTAAAAAACAATTTTGTGTTTGTAGGAGTTTTAAATGAGGTTAATTCATTTAAAAATGAAATTTTTATTTTCTAACTTTTTCAATTTTATAAAACATTTTTAGTGAAAATAAATTTTAAATTTTTTTAAAATTTTCACACATTTCCATTCTAATTTAACAAAAAAATCATTTTTAAAAATTTTAATCAAATAATTTTTTTCAATGTTTTTCTTATTTCAAAAAATATATTAATATTTCATATTCCAACTATTTTTTTTTAATCACATGTTGAAACCACAAAATGTGGCATAACTTTGAAGCAATTCCCAAAATTAAATGTAGTAGACAACACATTATTCAAACCTTTTTCCTTGAGATGATATTTATATATATTAAAATCCTTTCGTATTTTTTTGTATAATTAATATTTTAATAATTAATCGTTGAATTTTATATTTCATTCATATAGATTATGTATATCAAATTTGACTAATTGATTCGTGTAAAAGTAACGTATAAAGTATTTTAAATCAGTTCGAAATTTTACATGCATGACAAGTATAATTATATCAATAAATTTAACAGATGAATCTTTAAAAGTTTAATTGTATAAAAATATACAAAATGGTGTAAAACTACTTTAATTTTACGTCAGTGTAAGTGAATTTCTCCCGTATATGATGGTTTTTTTAACAATCTTATTATAAGTTTTGATCATATCTATTCTTTATGACATAATGCTTAGAACTACCCATAGTCCCTTCCAACCCATGAATAGGATGATAATGCATTTTCGTGTACTCAAACCCACGTTCTCCTACACTAGCAACAATATCAATGTCAATCGGGTTAAGACTCAATCGACCATGTATATAAATATTAAAATTTATTTTGTTGTTATTAAAAGAAATCCAATTAGGTGAAAAACAGATGATAATTTGTCTAACAAACAATTTTTTATGAAGTCCCTTTGCTTTTGAATAATTTACCAATTATTTAAAAAATAATAATAATAAGAGACATTGAAAATTGAAGATTTGGGTAAACCAAAATTGAACCCAAATTAACAAATAAAGGGACCCCATTATTTAGAGAAAGAAGATACTCAAAAAAGACTGTAGGTTTTGTCAGGCAGACATATGAAAACATGTGATTTGGTTGGAAAAACAAACATATGAAACTGGTGCCAGTTGGGGTTAGTTAAGAACCAATAACCAAATGTTAAGAAAATAATTGGAATTTAAGGCCGAGTCTTGTTTCGATTGACATTATTATTATTGTAATTCATGATGTTTAAATTGGATTAGATCAGTTAGTTAGATTGTTTGGATCGAGAATCGATAAGGATATCAGTTTGAATATTATTTTAAACTAGTTAGGTTGAGAATCAGTATAGACCAATTGAACTGTGTTTTTTTAATGATTTTTAATCGAATCGACAAACCGATGAGCTGATTGATTCGATCAACGATCCAATTCTAAAAGCATTTATTGTAATATTATGGAAAATGTGATTTCATCGTGTTTGATTGTGTGATGTTTTCATAAGTAAACTACATTAGTAGTCGCCCAAGTGATAGTAAATTTCATTTTTGGTCACCTAACTATGAAAGGTTAGAAAATGGTCACTTAACTATTCAAATTTATCTTTTTTTGGTCACCGATTGGCTAACAAGGGCATCTTTTAAAATTGGCATCGTAACAACTTTAACCCTCAAACATTTATACATTGTGTCAATTTAGTCTTGATTCTAAAAAAATTAACTCTCAACATTTACACATTATGTAATTTGGACTTTTTGTGATTTTGCCTTTTTTTTATGATCCTTTCACCTAAAAAAAAAACAACAACAACAACAAACATGTCAGCTAATTTTGATTGAAAAAAAAATGGAAGCACTTAAAAATCAAAGATAATAATTTTCATATTTTTTTCATTATTTTAAAATTAACCCTCAATGTCATAAAAGAAATTAAAATTACAAAAAATAGAAGGGCTAAATTACATAATGTGTAAATGTTAAGAGTTGATTTTTTTAGAATCAATACTAAATTGACATAACATATAAATGTTGAGGGTTAAAGTTACTATTATGCCAATTTTAAAAGTTGTCACTATTAGCCAGGTAGTGACCAAAAACGACAAAGTTGAATAGTTGGATGATCATTTTGTAACATTTTATAGTTGGAAAAAAACATTAATAGTCTTGATTCTAAAATAAGGAAGTGTTAATTGCATCAAGGTTTTTTTTTTTTCTTTCAAATTATAGATAATAAGGTGTTAGTAGATATTGTAACGATCAGAAATAGTAGTCAAATTAGTTAGATTATCAATTTTTTAATTTAACTCGTTTAATCAACTGGATCATTGGTTCAACCATTAGAATATAGAAAATTTCAAAAAATTTACATACGAGTAAACAATACCGGAAACATAAGCATACATTTATAATTTAAAACAATAAAATTACATATTTACTCGAATTTAAATGTTTTTTAATAAAAAATTTACTCGACTCTAGTTTTTTTATTAGTTCAAGTCGTTGGTACTAGTTGAACCGATTAGATCCCGATTTCCTAATTCAATCGGCTGGTTAGATCAAGTTCTAACAACCTTGATTAGCAATATTGACAAGGGATGAGGTTAGGGTAGAGCCAATTTTGGTTTAAAAAAAAAAAAACCAGTTTAGTCGATTTTTGTTTGGGTAGGTTTGGTGGTTTTTTGGTTATGGATTCGGTTTTATTAGTTATTTCAGTTGGTTCTTGATTTTTGAAGTTTCAAATCAACCTGATTGAAAAAAACCAACTTAATTTAATATTTTAAACTATTTACAATATATTTATAATTTATATTATATAAAATAAATATATATTGTTCAATCCCATTAACCTATCTCAATAACCAAAACTGGTTAAGTCGGTTAACTGGTCAACCTAGTTTTAAATTATTTAAAATATATCTATAATATATAAAATAAATATATATTATTCAATCTCAATAACCTAGTTCGATAACTAAAGGTGATTAAGTTGGTTAAACAACTAACTTAAAGTCAATTCGGTTGTGTTGGTTATTGAGCTCTGATTCAGTCAGATCGATTCTTGTAGATTATAATCAATTAAGTCAATTTAATTAAAAAAATGTCGAAAAAATTGAATGCTCTCCCCTAGGCCCTAGCTAAGGTCACGAGACTTTGAGTGCGCAGGTTCAAGTTCCATCAAGAAAAACTGTCATGTGTGGGATTTCTCCTAGATATTTTGGGTTTAAGTCTCACCAAGTGTTGACATTTTCTAGTTATATTTCGACTTTCAATCCATGATACTTTATATCGAGTTTATTCTAGTTCTAGTTGGTTGGACATGTATTACTAGTGTTTGTACCTTCGTACTTGTAAACTCATACAAAAAAGAAAATGTTTTCGAATTTATAATTTATAATTTATATTTTGGATTCATCTTAAATTTCAAAATGTTATAATTGAATCATCAAAGTATCAATAATATATCAATATAATCCTTTTGTTTGTTTAGTTGTTAACCGAGACATTAAATTTTAGCTAGTATTTGACACAAAGTTTATTTAAAACACGTGATTAAAATTTGAACACATCTGGACTTACTGCATGGATATCGTGTTTCAAAAAAAGATTGCGTCATTAAAATTTGAGAAGTCTATTTTTCTTAACATATTATATTCAAGTTATCAATGCAATAGATAAGTATACACGCGTGCAATTCTTGATTGTTGTGTTTAATTATTGAATATTAGAATCTTAAACAAACACACAAAGAACAAAATAAATGTTTTATTAGTAAACTGGCCCTTGAACTATACCGTAATTCTCAGTTTGACCCTTTAACTTTTTTTTGTTAGAAGTGGTATCCAAATCCCAGTTCACCCAGAAAGCAATACTAGCCAATAAGAACACGACACGTGGTACAATCTTATTGGATGTTGTACTTTTTTGGGGGGTAAAATGAGGCAAAAATAATCATTCAAATATTAATTTTGACAAAAATAAAATATAAAAACCAATTTGAGAGTTGGAGTAAAATGCAAGGACTAATTGACTAATAAAGTTTAAATTAAAATATCCCTGCAATTTTCATAAATACTATAAAAATTTTCTACCTACAAATAACTTTTAATGGTTTTTTTTTTTTTTATGAATTATAAGAACAAGGTAAAGCTCGAACAGCAAACGTAATTAAGGCGACTCGAATCCAAGCCACACCTGGGACGATAAATATCCTTGACCATTAGGCAATCACACGGGTTCATGTTTTCAATTTTTTTTTCTTTTCATGCTTTCAAGCATTTTTATGCAGGTTTTAAGCACATACTTTTTTAGGTTAAAATTTACTTCAAGTCCCTGTATTCTTCATATATTTAGAATAAAATCCCCCTTTTATTTTAAGTTATTTAATTCCCTACTTTTCAAATTTATAAAATGCCAGTCTAACTGTGACCATAGTAAAATGCTTTTGTTAAATTTAAGTTCATAATAACATCGTTTTTTGTTACATGGTGAATTTTTTTAAAATCTCAAAACATCACACCGACGAATTTAGCAGAAGAATTTTAACAGTATTAACAATTAGACCTGAATTTTAAAATATGAAAAGTAAAATGACTAAATTCTAAATGTACAAAGAATATAGGGACTTAAAACACATTTTAACGTTCTTTTTTATTAATAAAATAAAAAAGGAAATACCATAAAAAGAATCAAATCATCAAAGGCTTTTGGGAATTTACTTAAATGGGACCTACATTGTTGTTAGCCTTCAAAAGAATTCAACCCAAACGTGAGAATCAAGATTAGATTTTCAGAGGAAAAAATGTGCAAAGGATTGGTTAGGGCATAATCGAGCCAAGTTGAGTTCGAACTGTGAAAAACTCAAGCTTAATCGAAAATATTATCCAAGTTCAAGCTCGCTTAAAAATAAAATCGAATTATTTGAGATTGATTTATAAGTTTGTATGCATCATATACTTTCATTTCATAAACAATTTTTTTGATAAAATAGTAGTTTAATGTTAAAATATTAAAATTGCAGTCCTCAATCAAGCTCGCGAGTTGCTTGAATTGAGTATTCAGTATTTGAACTCAACTCTATTGATAACTCGAGCTACTTGAACTTGACACTTAAACTTAATTTCCAGCTTGATTTCAAAATTCGACACCAACATGACTTTGTTTAACGATATGAAAACATGTGAAATTACGTTCTAAATCCTTTTATTGTAGGGATCAAATCAAATTAGTCCTTGTACCATTAAAAGAAGCGATGTAGGCTTTGTACTATTAAATAAAAATTAAAAAAAAGGCTAAATTTAAACGGAGTTAATATTTACTATTTAAAAAAACAACATGAAAATTTCATTCATAGTTCAATTTTAAACAAAAAAAAATCATTTACAAAACCATAAAAGCTTTAAAATATTAATTTTTTTAAATAGTATATTATACATAAAGTTCGTTTTACGGTCCATGTTCAGGACTCGTGATTACTCCTCCCAACAATATTGTCTTCAATATTCGAACCTATGTTCTCCCATCGAGAGTCTAATGTGTCTTACCATTGCACTCAACCACTTATTGGTGTAAATGTAATTTTTAAACAATAAATGTCAATTATGTTAAAATTTATTCTTACTTAATTTTCTTAATGATACATGGACTAAATTGATCTATTTAATAATAAGGAGACTTGTTTGAAAAGTTCCCTATAATATAAGGACCAATCCACTACTTTCACTTAGGAAAATGACATAATAAATACAACGCAAGGTATTTAAACATAATTAACATAAAAAATATATAATTTCATATCTATGAATAATAATTTATTTATCGAAAATTTAATTTCTGAAAATTTATTTGATATTTTATTTGGTAAATATATAATTTAAATTATAAAAAAAATTATATTAGAAAAAATTAACTAAAAAAGGCAAAGTCTCTGCCTCTCTAATCTCTATATATGCGTGTATATGTAGGTGAATGAAACCCTACATAACCTAGCGTACAAGCAAAGCCCCCAATCAAATAATTTTTGTTTCTTAAAAAAAGACATTCTTTTTTTGTCTTTACACTTTAGTCATCATGGATAGGGGTATGCAAAACTCGGGTAAAACCGAAAAAAATTGGTTAACTGACCGAATTCGGTTAATCGGTCGGGGGTCGGTTAATTATTTTGTGATTTTTCGGTTAACGGTTAATTCGGTTTGAAACCGGTCGGTTAACTGAATTTTTTCGGTTTAACCGAAAAAATTAATAAATAAAATTATAATATATAAATAGGCCCACTATTCACCAAAACCCAATCTCTGAACTCAATCCAAATCCAAATATCCAACCCAACCCAATTTCTCAATCCAACCCAATCATAAAAATTACAAATAATTTAATAAATAAAAATAAAATTCTAAAACTAAAACTAAAAATTATTTAATCTTTTTAATTATGTAGTGATTCATTTCGGGTAATTCGAGTAATTTGGTTAATTCGGGTAAATCGGTTAATTTTTAACCAAAAAAAAAAATATAATTTTCGGTTAATTTGGTTAACCGACCGAATTAACCGAAAAATTTCAGTTCGGTTAATTTTTTTGAAAAAATTTCGGTTCGGTTAACGGTTAAAATTTTTGAAAGGTCGGTTAATTCAGTTAATGTTATTTCGGGTAGGTTAACCGGTCGGTTAACCGACTGAACACCCCTAATCATGGATCTCAATATGTCAATAACAAAATTAATCTATTTAAGTATAGATTTTTGTTTGGATTATTTTCAATTTTTCATCTATTTGAATAATTTGATTGTACTTTGTAATTTGTTGGTGAATTCAGAAAAAAAAATATATTAGTTGACTAGAATTGAAATCTAAATCTTTTTAGAGGTTAAAATACAAATTTATTATATATTAATATATAATTTTATCATTTTTAAAGGAATTAGAATTTTTTTTTTCATTTTTAGGGCTAAAGTCTAATTTTTACTATATATTGATTTATAAATTTATTATATATGAAGGGGCTGAATTATAATTTATCCATTTTTAGGGGACCAGGGCCATTTATATTCGCATATGATCTATTGTACTTTTGAAAAAAAAAAAACTCAAAAAATTAAATATATTAGTAGAGATAGATAAAAAAATATATTCATATTTGACAATCACGGTCAAATTCAAAAAAACATAACCCAAATTAGAGGGGAGTAATTTCTCAATTTAGTTTAAAAACAACTTAAACAAACAACCTCGTATTTTAACCGATTAACCGGAAAAGTTAACTACCCGAACCAAATAAACATCGATTTATTAAACCAAAATTATTGGGTTTGGGTTTTGATTGAAATTTATATATATTATATATATTATAAGTATATTTAAAGAAATTATATTGGAAGCGGATAAATCAATTGATTCGATTAAAAAAATTTATAATTAATAATCGATCGATTTAATTATCTTGAATGAACCAATTCAACCAAAAATCATCAATTAAGTCAATTAAATCTGTTTAAACCGAACTTTACTCATCCTTATTTTTAATAGAATATATGTATGTAGAGATGAGGCCAAGGCATAAGTCCCTTGACCTCCCTAAAATGGTAAAATTGTTTTGTCGTTTTTTTTTTTTAATTTGAAATTATAAGTTAATACAATGCTGCAATTGCACATTGGTCCCTCTAATATAGTAAAATTTTAGTTTAATCCCATTAAAAATTCTTAAATAAAAAGATAATAAATAAATATATATATATATACCTTAACCCCCTTCAAAATATAATTTAATCTTCATCTCTCTTAAAATAAATTTCTAGCTTCGTTCGATAGATTATACGAGACATTTGTAAACTTGTCCATGGGTCGGGCAACCCGGTCTGACCCAAAGGCTTATCCAAAAAGTGAGAGGATTTGGCAAAAATATAGGCCCGAAAAATGGGTTGGGACAAAAGTCAAGCTCGTTACCCTATATGGGTCAGGCCTCGAGTAAGCTCTTTTTGCCCAGGCCCGACCTGAATTTATAAAAAAAAAATTGTTACTTTTTTTTTATTATTTTTCATTATTTTGTTATCATTTCACTGTTATATTGTTACTATTTTATTGTTATTATTTGGATATTGTATAACTCTTGTTTTATTATTAATTTTGCTACTGCTTTAGGGGCATTTGTTTGTTAAGTTGCACTTGTCTTAGTGTTCGTTAAGTATATTTTTTTATTTTTTTCCTTGTAAAATATTTATTTTAATATTTTTAGTGTATTTGATGTATTATATTTTTTAATTTTATTTTTATATAAAAAATTTAATACGGGCGGGCTAAGTCAAGCCCAAATTTAAACATTTTTATCTGGGTCGGACTTAAATAAACTTTTAAATCTATTTTTCGAGTCAGGCAGATTTTAAACTTAAAAAACAAACCTAAATTATTGAATTGACCCGGCCCAACCCATAAACAACCCTATACATCCACCATTATTGATGAAGATGGGCATTGAACGACATGCCTTGTCTGAAAACTGCCTCACTCTCTTTGACCACAACAATATCAGCAATCTTTGATTAACTGTTTGTATTACTTTTTGGGGGCTAAAAATGATGAAGTTGAAGCTGCTCCCACTCCGACATGTAATTCCAATGCAAATGATAGAAATTATATTAAATTCTCACAACAATGTTTGTTGGTTCCTTGATTGCTGTAATAATTTCATAAAGCATGCTCTGTTATAAATTCCATGAGCAAAATGATGACCACAAAGATTATTTGGTTCAATTTCTGCATACAATATATATATATATATATAATAGTCTATTGAGTCTTAACTTAATTGGTATGGGCATTGTTATCAATGTAGGAAGACGTGGGTTCGAGTGTGCTGAAGTTTATTATCTAACTATTTATAGACTGGAGATGGACTGTGAATAGTTCTAGGTATTGTGTAAAAAAAACATATATGATCAGATTCTATAATGATATTAAAAAAAAAGAAGACAATCTAAAGTCAGACGAAATAATGTTGGGCTTCAAAGTAGTGAGGTTAGAATTGAGTGGAAATAATTGGTTGAAATAAAAATCGGTAGTTGGATCGTTTGAAGAGACAATATAAAATAGAATATGAAATAAAGTACTCTGAATCAATAAAAAAATTCGAAAATCGAGAATAAATAACCTTACGGTTCAACAGTTAGACTGATTTTTTTATTGATCTAACTAGTTCTACCTAGAAATGCTCATGGTTGGGCTGGGCCAGGTTTGGACCGGGCCTATACAAGGTATTTACATCAAATTTTCAAGCCTGGACTCGACTCGAAAAATGGGTTGTTTTTCCAAGCTCGATCCAATTTAAAAAAGGTAAACCCGGACCCGACTTGGCTCCCTCATATTTGATTTTTTAGATTAGTTTTTAATTAATAATATTTAAAATATATATAATACACTAAATGCATTAGAAAAAAAAGTTTTCTAACACATTAAAATGTATTTATATTAAAACACTACCATAAATATAATAAATATTTTATTGTATTAAATACAATTTTTAAAATTTTATATTTTGGGTTGGGTTATTTAGTTGCGAAAGTATTTTTTTATTCTTCTAGATTTGAGTAGTAAGATTAATTGTTATTGGGTTAGTGGTTTGATATAAATATAAATATAAATATAAATATAAATATAAAATTATTATTTAACATATATAATTAATATAATTATTCTTTATAACATAATATATTCGGGCCATGCAAAAGATCTTGCTCAAGGCTTGACCCATATAAAAAATGAGTATTAAATTTTATCCAAACCCATTTTCAGGTTTTGTATTCCTGTCTAACCTTACTATTTTTCGGACAGACCTTCGGACCTAGACTGGTCGTCGATCCATGAGTAGGTCTAATTCCACCTATGATCTAATTTCTACAACATTGTTTGAAAGTTGCTAGATATATAAAGATCCTTGTCTTTCTTGCTCATTTTTAATTAAGTTAAAATATATCTATAGACTTTTCAAATATTAAGAATTTGGTCTCTGTACTTGTATTTCTAAGAATTTAGTCTCTCTATTTTTTAAATTTAAAATTTCAGATTCAACTGTTAACATTGTTATTTTTATTATTATTAAATTTAAGTTAATTACAACAAATTTTAATTATATTGCTACCAAATGAGTGGTTTTTTATTTCAAAATGTCACAATAATAAATTTAACAAAAAAAATGCTAACAGTTGGACCTGAATTTTGAAATTTAAAAAGTAAAGATACTAAGTTTCTATAAATACAAGTATATGGACTAACTTTTTAATTTTTGAAATGTACAAAAATTATGGGCACATTTTAACCTTTTATTTATGACCCAAGTTTTCGAGTAATAATGATAAAGAGAGGTTATTAATAGTTCCAGACATTTAATTTATGTTGTTCTGATTCTTTGTTTTCTTTTTCGAAGTATCTGTGTGTGACACTCGTATTCAATACATATTTAAGCATAGGTATATGAATATAATCCCCCAATGACTCTACAAATACATAAACCTGCCTACATCTAATACTTAGGGTGCAAAAAATCGGTTAAACCGATCCAACTGAATCAAATAAACTTAAAGTTTTTGGTTAATTCGATTAACTAAATCGATTTAAATAATTAAACCAGTTCAATTTTCGATTTTTGAAACTCAAACAGAAATAATCAAATAAACTGATTTTGATTTTTTAAAATTAATAAATAGTTTTATACCCAACCCAATATCATTTTACTTAACCCAACCCAAGCCCCCTATATATATAAACTAAACCCAACCCAAATATAAATCTATAAACCAAACTCAACCCAAGTTAATTTAATAATGAATTTAAGGGTAAATTACATTAGTAGTCACTTAATTTAGTAAAATTATCTTTTGGTCACCTAACTATCAAAAGTTATAATATGATCACCAACTATTCAATTTTTTCTTTTATGGCTAATAGTTACAACTTTTAAAATTGACATAATAGCAACTTTAATCATCAACATTTATAAATTATATCAATTTAGTCTTGATTCTAAAAAGAATTAACTATCAACATTTACACATTGTGAAATTTAGTGTTTTTTTTTTTTTTTTGCAGTTTTGCCTTTTATTTGTGTTATTGAAGGTTAAATTTGTATATGTCGAGGGATAGTTGCATGACCATTTTGTAACTTTTTATAGTTGGGTGACAAAGCAAGAAATTTATTAATAATTGAGTGACTATTAGTGTAGTTTACCCTTAATTTTATAATTAAATTAAGGGTAAACTACCTAGTTTGTCACTCAACTTTTAGGGTGTTTTCATTTTGGTCTCTCTGAATGAAATCATTGTAATTTGGTCACCCAACTTTTAAGGCGCTTTCATTTAGACATTCAAGTGGTAAATCTCCAACAACAATTAATTGTACATTCCACATCATGTTTACACTTTCATTTTGGCCACCCAACTTTTAGGTCGCTTTCATTTTAGTCACCCAAAAAATATTTTTTTAAGTATTGATCGGTGTAAAAAAAAAAGTCAAAGATTAAAGTGCAAAAGTGGTAGAAACAGGGGCGAAGCCAGGATAATTTTTTAGGGGGGCCGGATGAAATTTTAATTTTTTATAGTTTATATCTTTATAATTTGTAAAGGATTAAATCGAATTTTTATAATTTTAGGGGGACCAAAGTGCAATTTTACCTTTACTAATTTAAATTTTTTAAAAAATTTTAAGGGCCTAAATAGAAATATTACATTTTAGGGGGGGCGGGGCCCATGCCAGTCCCCCCTTAGCTTCGTCTCTGGGTAGAAACTAAAACAATATACAAAATTTATTAAATTTTACTTGTTTATCCAATTGTCGAAAATTCTAAATTTGGGTTTTGAAATATAAATTTTTAAATATCAAGATTCAAATTTATAGTAACAAATAGTTGACATTATCAATGGATAATTTCTTTTGAATAATTTATTTTGATGCTTTGAAATTATTTGAAAAAATTATCAATGAAAATTATTGTCTTTAATAGTTGTCTACGAAACCCAACTTTTTTATTATTATATGATTTTGAATCTTCCATGTTAAGGTAAAAGCAAATAAAATCCTTGCAATTAATTAATTTAATTAATTGTATCTTCCATTCCAAACAAAACTCGTAATTTTTTTATCACTTATTTACCCAAACAAAGAACAAACAATTAATTTTATTAACTACAAGTATTGTTTCATTTACTTTTAGCTTAGAATGGAAAATTTGAGATTATATAATCATCAGAAATTCAAGTTTCATAGACAATTATTAAATACGAGTTATTCGAGTTGATTTCATTAAGGATGATCTGGAAACGTAAAATGAAAATTTAAAATTTAAATGAAAATTAAATTAATTAATTTTAATATTACAGTAACAAATCGATTGATGTTATCAACGGATAAAGAAATTCAGCAAATTATTCAAATTATTTTGATGTTTTGAAATTTAAAATTTTGACATTAAAAAAAAAGAATTTTTGACAATGGGATAAACAATTACAAATTGACAATTTTTGTGTATTATTTTAGTTTCTACTACTTTTTTTACCCCCAATCAATACTAAAAAAATATTTTTTGGGTGACTAAAATGAAAGCAACCTAAAAATTGGGAGACCAAAATGAAAGTATAAACATGATGTGAGGTGTACAACTAACTGCTGTAAGAGATTTAATACTTGGGGTGACTAAAATGAAAGCGCCCTAAAATTTGGGTGACCAAATTGTAAAGATTTCATTTTGGATGACTAAAATGAAAGCGTCTAAAAGTTAGGTGACTAACTAGTTAGTTTTCCCTAAAATTAACTTATATTACATACATAATTTAATAAAAAGAAAAAAAAAAAAACCCTAAAAGGCCTAAAAAATAAAAACCAAGCAAAACGTCTAAATCTAGTCCCTAATCTCCCAAAACCCCAAAATTCCCAGTGCCGACAGCCCGACACACTCACACGGTCGCACTCACCACCTTCCGGCGTACACCAGGCCGCCACCATCGTACTTCATTCGCCCTCCACCGCTCCACCATCATCGTCTTTCACGCCTTGACTACAAAGGTAACATGCAAGTGAACAGTATATATATCAGGATCTTTGTTGTCGACTAGTATTGATTCTCTGCTGTAGTGCTGGCTTTGGGTTAATGATAATAGTTTTTTTATTTTTATTTTTATTTTTTTATGAATCAAAATGGAGACCTTTTTGTAGTCTTTGTGAAGATTGAAGAGGATTTGGAATAAGAGAACGAAGGTGTTCATAAGAATAAGAAATTGATGAAGTAATGGAGTATCTTTGATGGAATTGGTTCTCAGTATGTTTTATGCTTAATTAAATGTCTTCCTAAATCATATGGTGAATTTTCGTTTGAGTTTTGATTCTTTTTCACCAATGTTCCAGGCATTGTAACCTCATTAGTATTAGTTTGACTGTTTCATCATTATAGTTGGACTCACTTGCAATTAAAAACTGATTAACCAAACCGAACCGGTCTTATTCGGTTTGGTTATTTTGGTTACACTCTTCAAATCGGTTGGGTTATTTCAGTTTGTATAATTAGTCGGTTTATTTGGTTATTACCATATAAAAACTGAACCAACCAAATGCATGCCCCTATATGAAAAATTATATGGCACTTATGGAGTTTTTAAATTTTTATATGAAAAATTTTCCTTATGTTAATGTGTGGTTTCTAATTTTACTAGGCTTGCAAAAACATTAAAACTCTTATTAGAATCTGTTTAGAACCTAAATAATCCAAACCTTAAGTTTAATTGAAATCTTCCAGGCTCAAACCAACACTACTTAAAAAACAAAACTTCGGGTTTTTGGCTTTTGCTTCTTTCAATCTCTTGTCTGTATTATGCCGCTTCACTGTTGGCTTCGTTTGCTCAACTGAAATTCTTGTTTTGAAGCAGAAGTAGAAGTAGAATAAATCATCAAGAAGAAAGAACAAGATGAAGTTGGATGTCGATGTTTTGAGATATCTCTCCAGAGATGATTTTAGGGTTCTAACCGCTGTCGAGATGGGCATGAGAAATGTGAATTTATTTTTTGCTTTTATTTCCTTTTTGAAATTTATTTTCATCATTAATTTTTACTTATTTTTATTTTTCTTTTTCAGCATGAAATCGTGCCCTCAGACCTCATCGGTCGTATTGCTTCCCTCAAGTAATTATAATATTATATTGATTTATAACTAATTATGCCTTTTTTATTTGTAAATAATAAAATGTATTAATGATAACTGCAGGCATGGAGGCACTTATAAGGTCTTGAAGAACTTACTCAAGCATAAGCTAGTGCACCATGATTCTTCCAAATGTTCGTTTTTACCCTCATTCATTTTTCTTTCTTATGTTTAAAGATCGTGTTTGAATGTTATTTTTCTATTTATCTCTGGAAAAATGAAGTGCATGCTTTTATGAAGAATAAGCATGTTGGAATTGGTTTACATTTTAATCAGATTATTGTTTTAGTTTTGCCTTATCTGAACTTTTCAAGTAGCTTAAAGTAAGTAGCAAAGGCAATAATCAAGCATAACGATTATGTATTTTGCTATTGAATAACTTTTAGAGCTTTTTCTCTCTCTTAAATTTAGATGATGGCTTTCGTCTTACGTACCTTGGCTATGATTTCCTTGCCATTAAAACCATGGTCAACCGCGGAGTCTTTACTGCTGTTGGTCGTCAAATTGGGGTTGGCAAAGAGTCCGGTAACTCTTTCTATCAAAATCTACCAGTTTGTGTATTTTAATATTTCATGACAGTTATTGAAATTATCTGACGTTTTGCTTGTTCAAGATATCTTTGAGGTTTCCAATGAAGATGGTACTGTGATGGCAATGAAGTTGCATAGGCTCGGTAGAACGTCCTTTAGGGCTGTCAAATCTAAGCGTGATTACTTGAGACATCGTAGTAGTTATAACTGGCTCTATTTGTCTCGGTTAGCTGCACTCAAGGAATTTGCGTTTATGAAGGTGTTTTTTTTGTCATTACTTGCTTTGCTTCTTTCTTGTAGCAAACAAAGTTGGGACTTATGCATGCACTTTGCTTATGCAGGCTTTGGAAGAGCATGGTTTTCCGGTACCAAATGCTGTGGACTGTAATAGACATTGTGTTGTTATGTCACTTATCCAAGGTTATCCGCTGTAAGGGTTTCTCCTTAATCCTCTGCATTTGTTTGCATATAATCCTGTTGCATGCATGTCAAGTGGCTTTAGCATCTATACTTTGAAGTGAATGAACAAAATTGATAGTTGGAAAAAGTGAATGGAATTATAATCATTTCATCCTATTTCTCATGAAATGAGTTCACAAGAGTTGATGAGAGCATGCTTGGTTGTTTCAATAAACCAATTTTACCGATGACACTATGATAATGTTAATTGGTGTTGCAATTTTAAATGTTTTTTCTCTGCCCTGTTAGAATTGCATGATAACTCTATGTTTATCTTCATCTTGTGTTGATGGCTACTCTCTGCTTTCCCCCCTTTTTCTTTTCTTATCTTTCTCTCTTTAGACATTAGGCACTTTAACTGTCTTTTGGCTTAGATGTCTTGGACTATTAGTTTCTTTTGCATAATGCAGTGTTCAGGTGAAACAGTTGCAAAATCCAGAGACAGTTTTTGAAACAATCATTGGCCTTGTTGTTCGTCTGGCAGAACATGGTCTCATTCATTGTGATTTCAATGAGTTTAACATAATGGTAAGCCTTTGAGGCACACTTACAACTTTAGTAAGATCATGTCATTAAATTGGTTCAGTTTTCCTTAAGTTAATAATATGTTTTCTGAAATTTCCTCTCTGTAGATTGATGATGATGAAAAGGTGACAATGATTGATTTTCCCCAAATGGTATCTGTTTCACACCGTAATGCGCAGATGTATGCTATTCCCAGTGCTTGTGCTCGTTTTACTTGTGAAATAGTTGTTATATACTTATTTTTCCAACTTTCTATTGTCAGGTACTTTGATCGTGATATAGAATGCATTTTTAAGTTTTTTGGCAAGAGGTCAGCAATTTCTTTTCTAATTTAATATTACATTTTATATGATAATGATATGATGATTATGTATAACCTGTTGGCATTGTTAAATTCCAAAGGTCGTAGTTATTTTGGCCATGGTAAATAACCTCGTCTTGTATTTAAACACCATAACTTCTGTGTTTTATATCATTCCAATGCTTTTTCTAGGTTCAACTTGTCCTTTGAAGAATGCTCTGATGATATTGATGATGATGAAAGTAGCAGGCCTTCCTTTTCTTCAATAACCAAAACTGCTGGTTTTCTTGACGAGGAGCTTGCTGCAAGTGGATTTACGAGAAGAGATGAGGATGACATTCAGAAAGTACGGTGAAGCATTACTTTAATTTTTACCATTTTGGGTGTTCTTTTTTTATGTATTGGTTAATTATTTTATAAGCATGCCATGTTTAAATTTTCAGTCTTTCAGACTTTCATAGGATGTCATACCATACATAATGATTGCAGCCAATGCTACTTTTTTGCAGTTCATTGAAGGTGATGTTGAAGAGGATGATGTTTCTGATGATGAACATGATTCTGAGTTATGTCAAACAAATATAAAGGGCTTTGATTCATTGCACTTAGATCAGGTGTGTTATTCCGGTACTTTTGGATTATGAACATGAATCTGAGTTATGCGAATGTGGATACTGATTATCAAAAAATGATTCAGGAAGAGTCAACTTCAAGATGTAACGAGGAAGTTCAAGTAGTTGAAAACCTCCAAAGCCCTGAAGTAGGCCAGAGCGGTGATCCTGAAAGTCAAAACTTGAGCAGCAATGAGGTATATATATATATTTATCTTTGCTCCAACTATGTTCTTATCTATATTTTGTTGAATATATAAGCTGCATCTTTGTTGGTTTGGTTTTTTGGCTTTTCGTCTTGAATGGCTTTCTTGCATAAGATTATGATAAGGTTGTTGATAGAGAAGCAGATTGCTAATGCTAGTTTTGATGTTGCAGGGTGACGAAAATGAGGACACCGAACTCGTGAAGAGCTTGGCGAAGCAGAGACGACGAGCGATGGCAGCAGCACGCAAAGGGCATCATAAGAATAGCACATCTAGAAATTCCTACAAAGACAAAGGGGGTAAATCTTCTAATAATTCTAAAATCCAGAAACAACTGGCTAGTTGGTAAACTTTAGTAATTTATCCAACACAAGCTGAGTTAGAAAAAAAACGTACTTCTCAATGGAGATGATTCAATATTATAGGTTTTTTTTTTTTTTTTTGGTTTTTAGCTTTACCAAGAACCTCCTGTTTAATGATCAAATTATCATTTTTGTGCTATGGATTTTTAGTTTTTATGTGTATATGTACACACAAGCACACACATTTAGATTGAATTGGGTTTTCAGTTCACAAAATTTGGAACTTAAATTATTCAAACTAAACTAAAATATTAACTATATTCCAATTTGGTCTTATACTCTTATTTGATTCTTTTTAAATAATACAAGGACTACATTCATCTATTTAATAGTAGAGGGACTCAATTGATCCGCTTAAACTCTTGCTTGTGTAATTTTTTCTTTACACTGATTGTATGTCTGTAAAGATATTGTTTATCTGTTATGTTGTCAGACGCTCAGTACCTCTGGTACCTAGAGGTTCATAGATAGAGGGGAAGTGTCTCGGAGTCTAAACTCACTAAGACTCTTACTCTTTTTGGATGGGCGGTGTATTTATCTTCAGTAAGATTAAAAACAATAGTGGCGGTGAAATTAATTGTTGTAGTTATAAGATACAAAATTTCATCTCATTACAGTCACCGGTAAAATTTTAACCCGGACAATATATCACGGTCCGTCGTGAGCAGCACACAAGGATGCTAGAGAGGCCCCTCCAAGACAATGTATCATCATATTACCCTCCGAGGAACGTAGGAAAAGACAATAGAAACTTAGCCCTTTTCAATAGCATGTGCACTCCAACAAATAACAATTAAAATATAATTAGACTTGAAATGGATTAAAGCATTTGGGTGGTGGTTCTCTTATAGGGATTGGATAATTAAATAGATTAATTTAGTCCACATATTATTAAAAAAATAAAATTAATTAGTAATATTTTTCACATAATTTGAACAAATTTTATTTTTTACAAGAGTTTTTATTTATCTTTTTCGTTTCAAGTTTAAAATTATACTAACCATTCTTTATTTTATATTTAACTATTATAATACATATGTAATAAATAATTTTTTTTCAATCATATTATTACACTAGTAACCAAATGATGCATAAATGTTAATTCTATTTCAATTTGACTTTATTTGATTTTTTTAATTGTATAGGGGCTAAATTGATCCATTTAATTGTGGGGGACTAATTTGATCAAGTTCTTATAATAGAGGGATCTCTCATGTACATTCACCTTTGAAAATAATATTAGATCATCTTGGTTCAATCGTTCGTCTGGTTCGATTGAATAAATTATTAAAAAAAATTGGTTTAATCGATTTAACTGTTGGTTCAATCGACCAATTTGATAAATTGGTCCAACTGACCCAATTGGGCTGACCCTTTATTTTAGATTGGTACCTTAATTGGTTCCTAATTCAACCAGTCCGGTTCGATTCTGAAAACAGTGCTGAAAAGAGTTTTGCCCCATGATTACTATCCAATTTGACTTGATTTCGAAATTAGACGGACACAATGTAATTATCGAGATTTTGAAGGACTAAAAACTAAAAACCATATTTGTAATAATTAAAAATAAATAAATTTTGGTGCTCTCCCTCGAAGTTTTCAAACCCAAAAATTATTTCCCGATTAGTTCTTTTTAATGTTTTCACAGTATTTATTGCAATAAAATTGAATCTCGATCTCATTTCACAATCTCCGGTTGTTTTTCATCAACAATGCATCAAAACGACGGCGTTTCCTTTACCTCTTCTCCTCTCAAAATCCCTCTCTCACAAACTCCAGCTTTTCAACTAACCGGCACTCGTCACTTGGCGTTTCAACTCATTGACTCGCTCAGGAATCGCTTCAACAATGTAAAACATCACTCGACTCAGTTCAATGTGTCAGCTCAGTCTGAGTTAGGAGTTCGCTCGAGTACCAGAAGATCTCCCTTGTTATGCTTTGCATCGGTGTCTCTCGCAGCTGAAAAACAAAGCATTGGTAGATCGCCTCTACTGTATTCCGCTTCGTTGTCGTTGACTCAACCGGACTCGACAGAGTCGACTCAGGATGGACATTTGGCAACGGCAGGTCGGTACGGCGAGGAGAGAGTCCTAGTTGGTGAGGTTCTGGTTAGGAACAAAGATGGAGAGGAATTGGAGAGGAAAGACCTCGAAATGGAAGCTCTTAACGCGTTGAAAGCTTGCGGAACTAACTCAGCATTGACGGCCTGGGAGGTACAAGAAGATGTGAACCGGATCATTGATAGCGGCTATTTCTCGTCGTGTACGCCTGTGGCTGTTGACTCGCGGGACGGTATTAGATTGGTGTTTCAAGTATGTTATCCAAAGCTATTTCTTCATAATTAGAGTTTTTGAATGCATTTTTTTCTTGAAGTTGAAAATGTCACATGTAGCAGACTGCTACGTTGTGTGGCTTTTACATGGTACTAAGCAGGGGGCGAAGTCAGATTTTTTTAAGGGACGAATTTGAATTATAAATATTCGAGATAGCTAAATATAATTTCGTCCTTGTATTAATGTAAAAATTTACGATTTTAAGGGATTAACTATAAACTTTTTTTTTTTGGAGAGAGCATAATTGAATTTTAAATTTTAGGAGGGGCAAAATGTAATTTTATCATTAAATTAACTTTAAACTTTATAAAATACTCAAAGGACTAAAGATAATTTTTCATTTTTGGGGCTAAGTGTGATTCAATTTCTCAATAAGCAACCTATTGAAGACACTGAGGCTGTTGCTACTGCAGAACAGCGGCAGCTAATGCTATTTCTTCATACGTGTACATAGACCTATACACTTAGCTCAATATGATCAGTGTAAAGTTGGGGGCTTGGGGTGGTTGATCTCGTTGGCACTCAAGAGGTGAATTGGCTGCATTGTGCCACCTTCTTTCTGCCTTTGTTGGCAACTGTCTCCAGGAAAGCAGAGCACATGGTTACTTCATAGAGTGTTGCTAGGAAAACTTCATGCAATGAGATACCATGTAGAGTGAGTAAAAGGAGCAATGCTGGTTTTGGTTGGTTTTCCACACGTGTCATAGTTTATTTTCATTGTCATATTTTTTCTGTTTTGAGCAATATAAGCGTATATCTTATGTGTATATATAACTGATTTAATTGAAATTGGGTTCTTGTGGCATAAGGTTGAACCAAACCAAGAGTTACGTGGATTGGTCTGTGAAGGAGCTAATGTTTTGCCATCAAAGTTTCTTGAGAATGCTTTTCGTGATGGACATGGTAGGTTTTCTTTTTGCATTCTTAAGTATGGATGTATATACATTTTAGATTATCTGATTAATGAACTGCTTTCTAATTTTATGGTGTCAAGTTGTGCAGGAAAAGTGGTAAATCTCAAGCGCTTAGATCAAGTAATTAGTTCTATCAATGGATGGTATATGGACCGTGGTCTTTTTGGTTTGGTTAGTGCTTTGCCTTTTTTAACTGGAGATGCTAATGTTCTTTTCGTTGATCTTTAAATATAATCATGTTCAACAAACTGTTCTTTGACCTTATAGGTTTCTGGAGTTGATATCTTTTCTGGGGGTATCGTTAGGTTAAAAGTTGCAGAATCAGAGGTCAATGATATATCCGTGCGTTTCCTTGATCGAAAAACGTAAGAACCTCCATTCAGTTTGCTTTACCTGCACCTGGGTGTGCATTTACTTAAATAGGTGCTTTCACAAACATGCATATAAAACTTTTAAATTTAATAGTGTTAGGATGTAATGTATGACCAGAAATGTTTTGATGTTGTCTCAGTGGTGAACCAACTAAGGGGAAGACAAAGCCTGCAACAATACTTAGGCAACTCACAACCAAGAAGGGGCAGGTGTGACCCTAGATCTAGCTTTTTGTACATAAATGAGCATGTAATTGATGAAAAGTCTTAAAGAGTTATCTATTCTAATCCAAGAGCATACCCATGGAAGGTAAAAGTATCATAGAGGCCCCTGTACTAGGAGTTAGTTTACATTTTGCCCCCTTTACTCAAAAAATGGGAAATTAATCCTTGCATGTTAGATTAAAGAGTAATCTGCTTTTAATTAAAATTTTCATCTATTTTTACTGTTAAAAACTGGTGTAGCTGACAAAATAACCAGACAGTTATACGTACAAAGACCAGTTTGCTCTTTGATCTAACGTACAGGGACTAATTTGCTCATTTTTTTAGTAGAGGGGGCAAAATGCAATTTGGCTCCTAGTGTAAGGGCCTCCTTGTACTTTTGCCCCCATGGAAATTGCCATTTGTCCCAACTAACTTGGATTGCTTCATTTAAATTATCATCCTACAGGTGTATAGTAGGCTTCAAGGAAAAAGAGATGTGGATGCTATATCAGCTATGGGTCTCATGGATGTCAGTATCCTTCCTCAATCAGCTGGAGGTGAGGAAATATATCTTTTAGAGACACATGCATGCAAATACTGGATATAGTATTCTGGGGCATGCTGAACTGGTTGACAAAATGTTTAAGCTAATTCCTGGAAAATGTATTTGATGTGCAATCTCCTTAGTTTTTAGTCATCGTTTCATGCTGAGGACCTTACCTGACTTAAAGCTGAATTTTCAAACACATAATTATGCTATAACAAGAATGTCTTTGGAATTATATTGTGGAATATTATTATTGACTAACATTAACCATAAATATTATGCAATAATTGTGCTTAGGGTTTGGTCCTAGGGCATTACCCTGAACTTACTTGGTCATATTATTTTGGTGCTTTCGTGTTAATATTTTGAGTGCTTTTCTATGTATTTACAATTGATTATTGTTTGGATTGTGCAACATTGTAGATGCTGGTAAGGTTGATTTGATAATGAATGTTGTTGAGCGTCCAAGTGGTCGTTTTTCTGCTGGTGCTGGAATATCTAGTGGGTAAGACTAGTTGAATTGCAATACATGTCCGAGCTTCTACCCTCACCTAATTTAGTTACCAGACTTAATGCTTATTATACTATAGTATATCTAAATGAACATTTATTGAAGTGATTTTTAATTTTGTAGGATTACAAGTGACCTCTTATCAGGACTCTTTGGAAGGTAATATTGCATGCTGCTTTTCTGCCTGATGAGTTTTTCCATTCATCTTACTTCATCTGGGGTTCATTGTGATAATGTGATTAGTGCAAATGATTGATATGTTTGATCTCTGTGAATGTCTTGCCATGCTTCAAGGAGCAAGTTCAATTATTGAATGGAATGTAGTTCACATTGGTTAATTTATTCCTTTACTCATATCAGAAATTTGGTCTATTCCTTTGGTTGTCTGTCTTGTGGACAAGGGTTTCTTATTTCTTAGTGGTCCTTATCAAGCCATTATTTGCATAGTAGTTGATATAATAGAAGTTGCTTTTGTGGGGTTGCATGTTTCAGAACCAGGGTACTCCAGTACTGAAGGAGGAAATCATATTTACAGTGATGTATTTATTCACTGCTTTTTCTTTCCATTTATTTTTTTTCCAAATAAAAAGACCTCTCCAGTTCCTCTCAATTTTGAAATTGAGTAAATTGGTCCCTCTCAAAAAAATCAAAGCAATTTAATCCCTGTAAATTTCGAAAGTGAGCAACTAAGACAAGGATTAAATTGCTTCAATTTTTTTGAGAGGGATCAATTTGCTCAATTTCGAATTTGACAGGGACTGAAGAGGTCTTTTTAAATTTTCTCCATCATCTTGGTTTCTTATTTTATTCTTGTTTCTATGGTGCGAGCTTTCTTATATGCTACTGTGCATGTATGGTCTTGTTTTGTCACTATGAACTTTCTGCTTTTCTCGGTTCCCCAAATTGTTACTGAGATAAAAAAGAGAGGAATTATATTCTGCTCTATATTGTTGAGGCATGTGATATGTTGTTTATCTTCTCTCATACTCTATTATTTCCTATTTGCAGTTTTGCATACTCCGAGAGAAATTTGTTTGGAAAAAACCAAAAGCTTAATGTTTCCTTAGAGAGGGGCCAAATTGACTCTTCATTCCGCATTAACTACACAGACCCCTGGATTGAAGGAAATGACAAGCAGACATCTAGAACTATAACTGTTCAGGTGGGCTTTGAATTTACGCTTTGCATGATTGAAAGATAGGTCATTATCTGAGCTATTTTGGTTATGTTAGAATTCAAGAAGCTCTGGCATACTTGTGCATGGCAACCAACATGATAATAGCAGTCTCAGCATTGGCCGTGTAACAGCCGGTGTCGAGTTTAGTCGACCACTCAGGCCAAAATGGAGTGGAACAGCTGGGCTCTTTTTTCAGGTACAGCGTGCTACTTGATTTGATAGGGGTTTTTTTTCCTTGTCAGCTAGGCATCCGTTCTCAGTTTTCTTCAAAACTAAGTTTGTGAAAAGTAATGCCTTAAATTTAGTTTTCATTCTGAATCTGAATTTGATATTCATTTTTGGGAGGATTAGGCTTATGTCTCAGTTATATGATTTGTTTTTAATATTTTAGCGCTCAGGTGCTCATGATGAAAAAAGAAATCCACTTATTAAAGACTTCTATGGCAGCCCACTCACGGCAAGGTATGTGTCTCTTAAATTTGCTTTTGTTTTTACTTTTATGGTTTAATTTGCTGCTAATCTTCTATGAAATCCCCTTTTCTTAATGTAGTGGTAAGCTATATGACGATATGTTACTGGCCAAAATTGAGTGTGTCTATCCGGGTTCTGGTAACAAAGGATCCTCGATGGTTAGCATCTGTACCCTGTGGTTTTCCATCACTTATTATATGGATGGGCCTCATTTCTGTTACCTTTGCAGTTTATAATTAACATGGAACAAGGACTTCCTGTCATGCCTGATTGGCTGTACTTCAACAGAGTGAATGCTCGTGTGAGTAAAAGTGTTAAACTTGGTCCTGCTCGTCTTCTTCTAAGGTATTATGTTTATTGTATACGATGTACTTCTTTGTACACGGTGTGAAATGTGATCACTTCTGTCATGTATATTTGTGAGGATAATCATTAATTGACATTTCTATATCTTTTAATTTGCTTTCTAAACTTTTAAGTTTTCAATGGTTGGTTGGTTTGACTTTGAACTTCAATATATCTCCCCTATACGGAATTCAGATAGAGAAGGGAGAGAGATTGTTATAGTTTGCTGATTTGTGCTGTTTTTGCTTGCTAGATTGTCAGGTGGACATGTAGTGGGTAATTTTCCTCCTCATGAAGCCTTTGCTATTGGGGGAACGAACAGCGTGAGAGGTTATAAAGAAGGTGCCGTAGGCTCTGGTCAATCTTACGTAGTTGGCTCCAGTGAAGTTTCTTTAAAAATGGTAGGTGTTTAACAATTCTGCCTCTTATTTTTGCTTGAATATTTAGGTCCGGATTTTGTATTCCTTCGACTTGCCTTTGTTTGAGACCTTTCACCTTGATTCTACATGATTTTGAGCTTTGTGAGCTATGTTGTTATGACTCTCTATTTTCCTTGAAGTATCAAATTCCTTTGTTGGACGCATTTTCATATTTGACACTCACATTGTAGTCCAAGTAACATAGCTCGAGAGATTTCTACATAATAGCTTAATTTTTATTCTTTTATCGATTGCTGTTGTGCAGCTAGGGCCTGTGGAAGGAGTTATTTTTGCTGATTATGGACATGATCTATGGTCAGGCCCCAATGTGCCAGGTAAGGTTTTTTGTTTTTGTTTTTGTAGAAAAAACAATTAGAAATGGTATGATACAAACACCTCTAGGTGACAATCTGGTGGCCGAAGAAAATTCGGATCAAGTTCGGGTCTTTTTGGATCTAAGTTATTGTCTTTTAAAATGAATTCAATTATATAATGGATTGGTTTTTTTTATGAAATTCCTTGTGTAAACTAACATATGTTGGTTGAGGTCGGTTTTTGTAGGGAATCCAGCCGGTGCGAGGAATAAGCGTGGGAGTGGATACGGATACGGGATTGGTATCCGACTGAACTCGCCTTTAGGACTTCTGCGTCTTGAATATGCTTTCAATGACAGGTTTGCTAAGAGGCTTCACTTTGCATTTGGCAATCCTAAATAAACTTTAACTGCTTTCTTCAGTCCATTAATGGCCGAAATGATAATAATATTATAAATTCTAGTCTTAAGTCTATCTTTCTTGGATAATTAATTTCTATATTATTTAGATTTGACAATTTTGGACACGATTGAACGATATGAACAAATAAATAAAACACAATAATAATAAAGCGAATTCATCACAAATACATGAATGACTTGTAAGATATAATGTTGTCATTGAAAAAAAGGAGACAAAGCATGACATCATTTGAACTCGTGTCATTTAATGAGAGCTTTGATCATTGCTCTAAACATGTGTCGGCATTGTCGTTGGATGTCTTGATAAATCTTGTTGATGCATGATTTTGAAATGAATCCTGCTCTAGCGGCATTGGTCAAATTTTATAGGTACTGATTCAAAGTAGTCCTTCTAAGTCTATTACATGGATCAATGTAATCCAAAGATATTTGAACTGGATTGGGTGGATCAGGAACTGGTTGGGTACCGATTGGGAGATGAGCTTTGAACCGGTTAAATCGAGAACTAGTACAAATCTGTTGAATTGGCTAAAAAATCGATTGGATTTTTTTAAAATTAATGATATTTTAATCAAACCGGTCGGAACTGGGTTCGATGTAGAAAATATTGATGTAATCCCTTTATTTGTAAAAAAGAATCAAATAAGATCAAATTTTAACGGAGTTAAATTTATTGTTTAACAAAGTTAATATTTTAAAATTTTTTATGGTCATGTAAAACAAATATATAACTTAAAATTGAATTGCAAAATAGAAAAAAAAAGTAACTTTCAAGTTTTTTTTAAATAATAAATTTTGTTAAAATTTAACTTTATTTAATTTTTTTAGTAGTACAAGGATTAAATTGACTATATGAATGGATTTAAATATCCATTTCTAATATGGCCAAGTAAACAAATGGGTGAAATTGCATAGAATTCGGTAGTTTCATTTCATTTCCCATATAAATTTAATAAACAGCAATCAAAGCACAATAAGAAGAAAAAGGGATTTGTTATGAACATGGTCTTAGGGTCAATAGTATGGCAACTCAACCTTTCAATAGCCAAACAAGTGTTTTGAAATTAAGCGATTTAAACTTAAAATGACTCGATCTATTTAACATTTTGACAAAGAAAAGCTCAATCCTTAAAATCGAATGACTTAGATAAAATATAATCTGCATTTGAGCATTAACTTGAACCTTTTAAAATTTGAATTGGCATTTTTAGATTTTAAAATTTAAGTTAAATTGTTAATCTTATAAAAATTATTTTTGTTAAATTCAAGTTAATTGAAACGTTTTTAATTACATCGTTACTAAATGGGTACCTTCTTTATTTATAAAATATCACACTAACCAATTTAATAAATACAATTAATAGTGTTAACAATTGAACTAAAATTTTGAAATCTGAATTCTTGAAAATAAAAGCGTAAGGACTAAATTCTTAATTTACTAAGAGTGCAAGGACTTATAGCATATTTTAACCTTGCATAACTATACTAATCTAAAAAATGTGCAAATTAGAGATGCAAGATTCAATAAAAAATCAGATATAACAATTCTGAATTTGCACTTTGTTAAAGAAATAAAAATGAGGATATAAGGAAATTAAACAGTCAAGGTATATAAAAATACAATATCCATAAATTTATTTCTAACCCCCTCCTTTTTTCCCCCTTTTCAATGTTCATGTTGTTACAAGGAAACAAATTATGTACATTGCAAACTGGGGCTGTTCATCCTTTTTGCTTTTAAGATATCTCATAGTTTGGCTAAAATTATCAGAGAAATCAACTAAAATAAAACATCTTGGTTCAGGAATTTACAACATTTTTTTGTTCATATGGAAAGGGATTACAAGCTCATGTCCTTCGGTAAGCTTAGTTCGAGAAAGTATAGGCTGCAGACAAAACCCAAACAAGATGCGTCAAAGTTCGTAAGAACACGAACATATATAATGCAAGTTTCATTGGGTAAAAGTATCATGGAGACCTGAAGTTAGATTGTATTTTGCTCCCCTTTATTCAAAAAATGGACTAGTCTTTTGTATGTTAGATCAAAGAGCAAACTAGTCCTTCCTGTTAAAAATTTTGTCCATTTCTACTGTTAAAAACTGACGTAGTTGACGAAATAGCTAGACAATTATACGTGGCGTGCCACGCGTACTCATGCTAATGTAACTAATTTTGCCATTTTTTGAGTAGAGAGGACAAAATGCAATCCGACTCCTAATACAGTGGCTTACATGGTATTTTTACCGATAATTCTGCTAAATGCTGTTTTTTCCCATGTTATTTTGTGTTATCATGATGTGCCTTGGATTAATATTTCTGTTCCTCGTCGAGTTTGGAACATTGTTTGTGCACGATTAATCTTTCGATACGATAACGAGAATCAAAGTGCATGTGTATATACGAGCTAAGAACTGAATATTAGAAGCTTGTTACCTTGCAGACATGAAAGCCATCCCGAAGAACACAGCCTTGACAGCTTGCTTCTGCCCGGCATAGTCAAATGCCAATGGCAGCATTTCATGTAATGTTAGGAAGGCCATCACCCCACCAACTGAAAATTTTAAACATAAATTTAGAGTTAAGAGACTTTCACTAGATGATAATATCAGAGAGCACAGTAAACTAGATTCTTTTTTTCCAGGACTAAAATCCAATATGAACAATTGATGGTACGACAAACCTGATCCTAACAAGCCCTCGAGAATTTCGGGACTTAAGCTGCTCGGGAACAGATAAGCTGCAGTGCAAGAACAAAGATAAATCAACAAAGATAATCCGAAATCTTGAAAGCAAATAGGCTATAAATTCAACCTAAATGCAAACTATATTCAACAAAAAAAAAACCATTCCCGATTCACAAAAGAAGAAAGAGGATGTGATTTTACTATAGCTCCAGTACTTTCATGATATCACAGCTTATAGCTCATAACCGATGTTTACATTTCTGTTAGAATATGAACATTTAACTTCAAAAGAATTTTTATGTTTAAATTTTACTATTCGCTTACCAACAATTACAACGCCAAGCGGCTCTGCAAAACCAGAAAGAGTTGCCAACTTGAATGCCTGCCACTTGCTGACAAATAATACAAAACCAACCAGTTAACAGTTTCGTCATACAAATAAGTTCGAGTTCATTTACGCTAACACCTGCACCATAACAGGCAAATTAATCCAACTATCATGACTAGAATAGACGAAAATCAGCTAGTAATAGATGAGCAAGCCATTATTCCACAATTATTGTCCTATCATATTCTCACACACTGTGCCAAATAAATTCAGACCTACCACCTACAAGTTTGGAAATCCCTACTTTCTAACCATTTGATTGTCAACTTTGAACCCCGAATTTCAAGACCGGTGTCTCAATAAACTCTCACCTCTGTGTAGCAAAATAAACAGGCAGTGCGACAGCAACACCCTATAAAATGAACATAAAGAAGTTAAGGGAAAAAAAAACTTGCACTCTATTATATATATATGTATGTATGCATTAATTATATTATAAGATATTAGAATATTGCATTTTGTAAGCATGACCGATTTTTGATCAATTAACAAAATAGTTCAGCATGCATGTATACACATGTATCATGGATTAGACCGGTTCTTGTTCATAGAAACTGGATTTTAATTCTTTCTTTTTACAAGGTATGGGATATACTCCTTGCCGTGGTAATTGATAAAGCAGTTGTAAAATAATCAACCAAATTTACACCGTTATCATAATCACTAAATTCAATATACATAAAAGAAAACGTAATTTATTTTGATTATTTTGAACTAGTTAAACCAGGAACCGACCACTTAAGTGGTTTCTTTCAAGGTCCGCTTACTGGATTAAAGAATATGTACCTCGGGGATGTTGTGCAAAGCAATGGCCAAAGCCAAATTAAGACCGACACGAAGGCCCTATAAGAGAAACATTAGGCAAGAAAAAGAGACTCATTAGCATACATATAAAAACATTGTGGGATCTCAACTAGAAATTTATATCAATTCAATACTTCCTATAGTAAATTAGTAGCCTCTCCTAGCTAACAAGAATGAACCATTTCAACCAATGAGTTGCTCGCATCGAGAAGATATTCCTTCAAAGCGAAACAATAGCAAAGCAAGTTTAATACTGAGATTTTTTTTTCTGATGAGAATATTCCGACTTTAATATTCCCAATATCCTGCAGACTTGTATATGGAAATTACAGCCATGAACTAGTAAATTGCTCACCATCGTATATCACTTGGCATGGTAGCATTCGGCTTTTGTTTTGGGAGTGGGGTGTAGGAGTTATAATTGGCATCGGAATCAACCCCCCAACCTCAACAAAGAGGAATCTATGTAAAAAGGGTCCTTTGGGATCAATCAGGAACCTAAATTTAGTACTCTCTACGTCCTACGAAATGTCACATTTGGACTTCTAGTAGTAAAAAATTTTCAACTGACTTCTTATTTTTAAAATTTATTATGGATAAAAATTTGAAAAAAAAAAAATCATAGAAACTTTCAATGAAGTAGTTTTCAAATATATTTTTTATAAAATTTAATTAATTAAAATACTTAAAATAATTGAAGTCAAAGTTTAAAAAGTTAGACCTTAAAAATGTCAACTGTGATATTTTTATTGGCACAGGAGGAGTATTTCTTATTAACAGAAAACCTTCTCCTGGTGTAATTTCCGAGGTTTTATAGGCTTCAGAATAGTTCAATCAAAATCCTTGGCACATCAATAATCTAGAATCATGGAAAAATCACTGAATAACAATGATAATTTAAGTTGATAACATTTAAGAAAAACAGTATCTAGATTTCCGAATCAACAACCATTGCTAACCATGAAAAGGTAACTTATCATTCAAGAAAATCGCTTCTGGAGTTAAAAAGCTGCAAAATTAACCAACTAAGAATATTTGAATAAAGTAGGTTGGGACTACCTACCTTCATGGATCCAAGGAAAACTGCCATCCCCTCGGGAAAATTATGCAAGCTTATGCCTGCCATTGATAAAAGGAAAAATATTCAGTCACTCAAACCGGTATGAGCACGTCCCATGGTTAGGAAAAAGGCAATAGGGGAGACCAAAACGGGTTCAAAGGGAACTAAGATGCCGAATCTCCCACCCTGAGATTAATAAATATTGTCCTAATATCATATAAAGGAGAAAAAAAATATAAATAATGGAGAAAGAAAATAATGAAATATTCACACTTTTTTTTTTTTTTCTCTTTTTGCAAGAGCAAAACCAAATACTAAAAATACGAAAATTTGCCAAAATTTCAAACCAGATACCCCGAATATTTGTAAATGAAATGTCAAATATCCAAAATTTTGAACCAAATTCCACTACAAGACAGCTTTACCTATTGCTGTAATAATTCCACTGAAAAAAACCTGGCGTCGATGCTTTTTCATCATATCCTTGCCCCCTTCATCACCCTTGTTCTGTTCTCAAATCATTAGCAAACAGTCAATGAACCTTTTGATACCTTTGGGGTTAAAATATGCTATAAGTCTCTGTACTCTTCTTAGATTTGGAATTTAGTCCCTGTACTTTTATTTCTAAGAATTTAGTCCCTCTACTTTTCAAATTTCAAAATTCAAGTCTAATGTTGATACAGTTAAGATTATTTTATTAAATTCAGGTTCACTACAACGTCATTTTTTTAATTACATTCCAACCAAATGAGTTTTTTTTATTATTATTTCAAAATGTCACACCAACAAATTTCACAAAAAAAATATATATATATATATTAACAATTGGACCTGAATTTTAAAATCTGGAAAGTAGAGGGACCAAATTCCTGAAAATAAAAGTGCATGGACTAAATTTCAAATTTAGAAAGAGTATAAGGACCTATGGCATATGTTAACCTTTTGGTTTAAATAAAGATGTATAACACAAAAATAGTCCAAACCTTTTTGCCTTTCACCTCAGAACTGTGAGACAGGGTAGGCTCGGGTATAAAATTGGCAACCACAGCAAAGAAGATAACACCAGAAAAAAACTGCATTTGTTGTAGAAAGAAATATTAGATATCGAGAACATAAATGGACCCTGAACTAGAAAAAGGTCATGCATGGCAATTAGAATGGAAGTGATAAGATATAGCTAACCCAGAGGTTGCCTTTCAAGAACCCAATTGAGTTCATAGCGTTATGAGCTAAATCAAGGAATGATATGCTCAACATTAGACCTGCAGCAAAACCCTGCATTAAGGTGACACCATGGTATTAGACAAGATATTTGCATACAATCCATCTATATTTCTTTAAAATGTTGTGTAGCACTATGTTGCTCGGACTCTTCACTTTTCATGAAGCACCTGTGTCTGACATTCCTGTCCGACACACAGATATGGGGATATGACTTTTGAAGATCCTTCAAATACATGGAAAAACTTACCATACCCAGTGTCAGATACATACTCATATCCGACACTCACACCCGAGTCCGAGTAACATAGGCGTAGCATTTTCGAATTAAAGAAATATAAGGTGGACAACTTTTTACTAAGAACTTCGAAAAAACCCAAGCAGCTAAGCAAACAAAATTCCCACCAACAAATGTTCAAGGCTACAATCCTTTTAATGCATAATTCTTTAATAAAAAAGATGGTGTGTTTTATGCATTTAAAATTTTTAATAATTAATATTTTCTCAATGTGTTTGATTATAGTATTTCGAAATCACTTAATTAGAATATTTTCAAAGAAAAGTTATTGAAAATGCAAAATCTATTCAATATTTAATTATTAGAATTGAAAACTCCTATTAGAAAAGTATCACCAAGTAACTAATATTTGGATGAAGGGTTTCATCCTTCTTCTTTGGAACCAGATCATGTAGCATTACCTGTAAAAGCCCGAGCATTTTCAAATTGGGAGCTTGATTAAGAATTACGAAAAGAGCACCTGTTCCAAAATGGAGGACGAGCTGTTAGAATAAACAGCAAACTGTTCCAGAACTAGTCGCATATCATTAATTGTATGAAAACGAACACCAAATAAGTAATGAAGAAAAATGCCGGTTGAGTCTTAGCTCGATTGGCATCGGCATTATTGCCAGGAGGACATGGATTCAAGTGCATTGAAGCACATTATCCTCCTATTTAAAGGTTGGGGAGGGGCTAGAGGTAGTTCTAGGCATTATGTTCAAAAGAAAAAAAGTAATGAAGAAAAGGAATCAACAGAAACAATGATATTATACACTTAGAGATAATAACATACTGTTTTATGCTTAAGTATTAAACTTATCAAAAAAAAATTTCAGTACACCATAACATTGTTAACTAAACAAATTCGAGACCAAGTACACCAAACAAAAAAAAAAAAAACTTAGCACTTCCTTCGACAACAAAGTCGAAGCCGTTATGAAACCAGGGATGACAATAGGGCTAACAGAGATGCAAGGATGTGCTTTCTGCATTACTACTTGAAGCAAAAAAATCATTCCCATAGTTCGAGCACAACATGCCAACTCATTTTCTACAAGATATTGAGCTCTTTAAATCTTGCTTGATAGCTAACTACAAAGCCTAGAGGTTAATCTCAGATATATCCACAATCAGTGATCTATCTCCTTCCTCCGTTTAACACAAGACAGCAAGGGTTTACGGTCTCTCTAACATTCTTTGTCATTGTAGAACACCGAGACTAGTAAATGCGACGTTCGAAATCTCTATGAAAATATAACAAATAAAAGCAATGTTACTTCGACTCTTCATTTTTTTTCTTGAAATATATGGTTTTTTTATGCATATTGGGACAAGTATACAAGTACATGACCCTCCTAGAATCCTCCAAATACATGAAAAACTCTTTAAAAAATTAAACATACCCATATCAGACACTCAAACAGAAGCCTGAGTTTTAGAACTTTATAAATTACTAATAGAAAATTGGGAATTCTCTGCTCTTAGCATGAAACTTTCTTGTTAAACAATACACCCACGAATAACCAAGTTTACAACTAAAATGTTTTCACCAATTGCCAACATTTGTAATTTCATACTACGATTTTCACAGTCTTGGAACTTCAACACAAAGCCATCACATTTGTATAGATAAAATCCAACACACCAAAACACTAATAAAACTTCCATCGTGTTGAATAGATTTCAAAACAAAAATATGAACAGTTGTTGTCGCACATGGAAGAAATTTACATACAAATTCATTAAAAAACCACAAAGTACAAAGTACCCAGAACCACATATATCATAACAATGAAACAATTAAGGCTTTACTGATAATAAAAAATAGCTTATTAAAATTGGGGAAAAAAACAAGAAAAAAAAAAAAAAAAACTGGTGAGCTCACCTAGAGAAGTACTCAATCCACCGACGAGAGAGAGAGCAAGCGCCACCAAAACCTGAGAATCCATGGAAACTTTTGCTTCCTTTTTTTTCTATATCTCTTTTATTTCCTTTACTTTGAAAAAAAAAAAACTATAAGCAAATTGGGAGCGGGAATTTTATAATTTCAGGGTGGGGTTTTGGATTTTGGACTGATAATGACAACCCCAAAAAGGATTAAATAAAGACAACAAAAAGGAAGGAATAATTGAAGAAAAAGAAAGAGATGAATTAATAGAGAGGTTGAAGAAATAGGGGAGCTATGGTTTCATGCTGTTTTTTTCTTTTCTTTTAGAACCTTAAACCACCATTTTTCTTGCTCTAGAGTCTATTCCATGCTTCAACCAATTGTTCTTTTTTTTTTCCTGCAATTAATTGAATATTGCAAGTAGATTACCCATAAATTTGGACATATATAAAATGCTCTATAAAAAGGGAATGAACAAAATATGATAGATAAAATATTCAGCATTGACTGTTGGTTTTGGTTAAATTATGCTATTAGTCCCTGTATTATGTATAAGGTGTGGATTTAGTGTTTTATACTCTAATTTGGTCAATTTTACCATGTTTTCCGGAACAGGATCGATGGTCGAACTGATTAGGCTAATGGTTCACCGGTTCAACTAGTCTAATAGGTTCATCTAATTCAATTAGATAAAGCATTAAATATTTCATAAAAATAAAAATATATATATCAAAATTTTGGTTCAACCGATCTATACCAATTATTGAGTCAACTGGTTCCATGTCCTCCTTTGAATTGGTACCTTAGTCGATTTTTGGTCCAACCGGCTAGTTCAGTCCAGTTTAAACAACCTTCAATTTAGTCTTATATTTTTTGAATTTTAAAATTTTTAGTCCTAAACTAAAACGGTAGCAATTAAATCTATTAAGTCAAATTTTGATATTTGTGTCGTAAGTTTGTGATTTAGTTCGTATTCTCCAATTTGATTATTTTTAGTTCATAAATTAACATGACTTTTATGTGAGTAGATCTGCTCAAGGGTCGGGTTGCCCGTCCAAGCCTGAAGATCCGAATAAAAATTGGAAGAATTTGGAAAAAATATATTAGGCCCAAAAATGAGCTTAGACAAAAAAAAAAAAAATAGACTCGTTTAAAATATGAGTAGGGCTTAGGCTCAAGGCCCAAATCTGACCTGACTTAACTTGTTCTCTAAGTTTATATTATATTATATTATATATCATGTAATTTATAACACATAAATATTAAATCTATAATAATATATAAATGCAATCATGTAAACATTAAAAAAAATAAGATACATGTATATAAAATTTTAATAAATGAAAATTATTAAATAAAATAAAATTTTTATTATAAAAAAATAAAAAATAATATGGACGAGGCTAAAATATACTTAGGTTAATCATTTATAAATATAGACAGGTTTGGATAAATTTTAATACCTACAAGAGATTTGAGCTAACATATTTAATACCAATTTGATGATGGACTTTAAAGACTCAATTAAAATATTTTAAAATTTTAGGACTAATTTAAAGTTTGAGCTATAGTTTGAGAACATCCAATAAAATTAACCTGAAAATTTTATATGTGACATACTCGGAATTTTGGTTAAAATATGCCATCAGTCCATATGCTCTTCCTAAATTTGGAATTTAATCATTATATTTTTATTTTCAAATTTAGTCTCACTATTTTTCAGATTTTTAAATTTAGGTCCAATTGTTAATGCTATTAGAAATGTTAACAGTTAGACGTGAATTTTGAATTTTGAAAAGTAAAGGGATTGAATTCCTAGAAATAAAAATATAGGGATTAAATTCTAATTTTGAAAATAATATAAGGACTTATGACGGTTTTAAACCCGGAATTTTCTATTCATGGAATTCATATTTCACGACTTTTGATTACCCGAGAATATATTTTATTGTATCTTAAAGACTAGTCGCCAAGACCTTATTCTAAGGTTAAAAGGAAAAAAAATTCTTAAACAAGACAATTGGTCAATGGGTTTCTAGAAGGTTAAAATATGCTGTTAGTCCCTTGTGTTTTGGTAAAGTTTGAGATTTAGTCCATATCATTAAAAGGTTAAAAATTAAGTCCTACATTTTTATTTAGAAATCTTAGTTTAGTCATTAAAATCAAAATTTGTTAACTTGAAATTTTGATTAGGTTGCCCTCAGATGACGTGACTTATGATTAAGAGAAAATAAATATGTTAAATTGATAAAATTTAGCAGAAACGGCCAACGACGATGACTGGATTAGAATTTTTAAATTGAGAAGGTAACAGGATTGAATTTTTAACTTTCAAGTACAATGACCAAATCTCAAATTATGTACAAATACAAGAACTCACAACACTTAAACTTTTTAGAAATAGCAGAACATAATGAATTCAATAGTTACAATACATTTGAATAAAATGACCAAGTTAAAATACAATGACTAAATACACAAGTTACGAATAGTATAAGGACTAATAGCGAAATTTAACACACAAAAAAAGGTTAAATCTTGCTATTAGTCCTTGTAATTTGCAAAAGTTTAGGACTCAATCCTGTACTTTAATTTGGTTATTTTTAGTCCCTGTACTTTTCAAAATTTCAAATTTCAGTCCTTATCGAATGATAACTGTTAAATTCATTAAGTTAAGTTCTTCTATTTCAGTCAGCTTGTTATTTTCATAATTACTCACTAAAATTTCAGTTAATAAATTAATGATTATCATTTGTACTAAGACTGAAATTTCAAAATTCGAAAAAAAGGGACTTGGAATGATTCAACTAGAGAATGTGAACTAAATTTACAACTATACGCATAGTATATGATTAGTAATTGAATTTAAAGAGACGAATTTAACTACTACTATTTGGTTCAAGACAAAGTTTTCAAAGTCAACCACCTGTCCGTGTGTTTTGATTAAATAAATCTTTAAAAAATAAAAATATAAAAAACTTGTTCAAACCGCTCAGTTCAATCGGTTTTTTGTTTGGTTTAACCGGTCAATATCGATTCCCATATCAATCAATTCAATGCCCTTCTTCAGACTGGTACCTGACCAATTTCCAATCCAATCAGTAGATTTAGTCTAGTTCAAACAACCTTGGTTTAGGACTAAATTTTCAAATTTTGAAAAGTACAATGACTAAAATTGGCCATTTCGAAAAGTGCATGGATTAAAATTAATTAAATTAAAATATAGGAATTAAATCCACAACTTTCACAAACTACAAAAACTAATAGCAAAATAAATAAAAAACACCACACACACACAAAAAAAAAAAACCACCATTGAGTTACCTATTGCTGTATTTTTTTGTTAAAAACTTACAATTCATTTCCTATGATCTATTGGGATTTTGCTTTTAGCATTCATCAAACTCTTTGTTAACCAAATTGCTGTTTCTCTTGATGAAACAGCTTCTTCACCAAATGGTCTTAAAACCCCTGCAAGTTCCTCAAGTCTTTGCTGTTTAAGTAAACTAGCACAAATCTCCAACAATGATTCCAATGCTTCAGCTCTTTCTAAGCTCTGAGGATCTTGTTTGATCTTTTTTTCGTAATCGTGGAGCATCGTTAAGGTGTTCATTATCGATCTTTCTTGCGTGTTTTCTGTTGTTTTGACTCGGTTTTCGGGTTGGAGTCTCCGTTTAGTCTCCATCGTCGCCTTTTGTGGTGTTCCTGGTGCATGTATTAGCTTTAAATCTCCATTGCATTGGCTTCTGTCGTCGTGCTTACCCGGTTGAGATGGTTCGGAGGTGAATTCTTGTTTATGAAGATTGCTTGACGTGCACTCCAAGATTATTCTCGAGGTGCCGGAATCATTTGATGGGCTTGCTCTTTCACTTTGGGGATCCATTGTGTTGTATTTGTGGGGCGAAGGGCTTCCTTTCAGCTTCCCTTTGACGCTTGCTTCGGATTTGACGGGGAGAAAAACCGGTGATAGATTCTGGCATTGAGTAAGATATGGTTGTAAATGTGGATGCCTTAAAAGCTCAGCAGCCTGAAGGAACAATTAAAATGCAGTAAGTTTCAAGACGTAACATAGGACAGTAAAACTATCATAGAGGCACTTGTACTAGGAGTCAAGATTATATTTTACCCCTGTACTAAAATATTGAGCAAATTAGTCCTTGTATGTTAGATCAAAGAGCAAACTAGTCCTTATGTTAAAAATTTCATCCATTTCTACTGTTAAAAACCAATTCATGTATGTTAGCATGATGTAAACGTGGCAAGCCACATATCACTGTCTAGTTATTCTATCAATCACGTCAGTTTTTAATAGAAAAATGTACAAGGACTAATTTGGCAGAGGCCTTTATGATAGTTTTACTGAGATAGGACATAAGTATGTCATCGGATTAGTTGAACTTACAGTCGGTCGGTGTTCCGGGTTTTTTCGTAACATCGTTCTGATCAGTTGCTTACTGCAAATGGGGGAGATTTCATTGCATTATTTAGTAGCTTTTAAAGTTGGAAAATGAATCAAATTTATACAGAAACTGGTAATAAGCTTTACTTACAGTGCAGATGAATACATTGTTGGAAGTGGAGAAATGGAGGATCTGTTTATTTTATTGACTAATCCAGCCATGTCCTGTTTGAAAATTGAGATAATTATGACAAATGGAACTTCAGTTTCATGCTCTTGTATGAAGGACAATGAAAAATTTCAAGTAAAGATTAAAACCAAACCAATGCGTAAAAGTATAACGAGGTTTCTATAATAGAAGTTAGATTATATTTTGTCCCATTCACTAAAAAAATGGGTAAATTAAACCCTATACATTAAATAAAAAAGCAACATGGTCCTTTATGTTAAAAATTCCATTTATTTCTACTATTAAAAATTGGCGTCGCTGACTGAATAATCAGATAGATACACATTCATTTTGATGTAAAAAGATCAGTTTTTAACAGTAAAAATGCAAGAAATTTTTAACAAAAAGACCAATTTACTTTTTGATTTAATATACAAGGATTAATCTAATTTTTTTTAATAGAAATAGTAAAATATAATCTAACTTTTAATACAAAAGCATACTTTTACCAAATCAATGCTTACAGGTGCTCTGAATGCAGGTTGACGTGCAGCTATTTCAAACATGCAGCAACCTGTAAGAATGTATTGAAATTCCAATGATGTCAACCACTAGGTTCATGGTCCTAAATATAACAAAATATATGTTATGTTGCTCCAACTACACATTTTTCATGAAGTAATCGTGTTCAGGGACTAAGGCAGAAAAAAATTTTAAGGGCGTAAAGTAAACCATAAATTTTTAGAGAGATTAAAAGATAATTTTATAATTTTTAAAAAAAATTTAAAAATGGGAGGTCGAGGTCGCTGTTTACCTCTTAAATTCATCTCTGGTCGTGTTTAACATGGACATTGGGATATAAGAGGTAAAAGTAACATAGAGACTCTTGTATTAGGAGTCGGATTACATTTTGTTTCATCTACTCAAAAAATAAACAAATTAGTTCATGTACGTTAGATCAAAGCAAATTGGTTCTTCTGTTAAAAATTTCATCCGTTTCTACTATTAAAAATTGGTTTCTATGCATCAGTATGAGGTATACGTAGCATACCACGTGACACTATCTAGTTATTCCGTTAGTCGTGCCAATTTCTAATTGTACAAACGGATGAAATTTTTAACAAAAATGATCAATTTGTTTTTTATTTAATGTACAAAGACTAATTTATCTATTTTTTGAATAGAAAAGATGAAATGTAATCTAGCTCTTAGTATAAATACTCCATAATACTGTTACTTTTATAAAACACTTTAAAGATAATTCAAATACAAAGAAATTTTTTTTAAAAATTGAATATACTGATATCCGACAATCACATACAAGTAACACTATTTCAGGTTTATGTATATTACCTAGGGACCATATATCTGATTTGTAGCCATATGGGATATCTGCAAGAAGCTCCGGACACATGTAGTTTGGAGTGCCTACAACCTGTGTAAGAATAGAAGTAACATTGGTGCCTATATCAGCTATTATCTGATCCTCAAACTTTGATACATTAGGGAAGTCAATCCTTTCGTAGAAGCCTACGACTGTTCAGAGTTGACAAATCTCTCAATTAGTCAATATCTACTAACTCTGATGAGAGTTTGAACTAGAGTCGGGATTACTAAGCAGGAACGTCTCGTCAGATAGGGTATATATGTCCATAGTTGCCATTCAAGGGGCAAGGGTTTAAACCAAGGTTGTTTGAATCAGACTAGACTAGTCGGAATACCGATTCAAAGAAGGGCAATGAATCGGTTGATTCAAGAACCGGTTGAACCAAGCAAAAAATAGGCGGTTGAACCGGATTTTTAATCTTTTTTTATTTTTATGAAATTTATAATGATTTATTTAATCGAACTGAATAGGCCGGTCGAACCGACGATTTGACCATTTCAACCACTAATTCAATTCTGAAAATCTTGGTTCAAACCCTACCATGCGCGGATATTCATGTCTCCTTGGTAACTTGGTAGGTGGCCATGCACCAACTAAGTGTTCTTGCTCTGTGAACCCCGCCTCTAGCTCGGGTTATTGTTAGAGTTGAGGGGCAATACCGGCTCGATACAAGGACAATACCGACCTATTAAGGAGTCCGTCAACTCCGAACAGACAACACTTCGTAGACTTCTCTATAAAAAATCGGCCTTCCAACACAAAACTAAATTTTCAGAAAAAAATTGATTAACAGACAATCAAATAAGATTCTGCAATGTTTTAAAAGTTTCCCAGAAAATGAAGGCATTACAGTTGAAGTGAGATCTTCTTGGTTTAGCAGTTTTGCTAGTCCAAAGTCACCTATATAATATAATTAAATATATAAATCAATGAGCATGAAGTGAAACATTAAGTAAAAAAGAAAAGGCTTTATAGGAACTGTAATAGTTTCTTACCTAACCTAATGTCATTGTGTTCTGTAAGGAAAATGTTGGAGCACTGAGTTTTTTAGAGACAAAAATTTAGTTGACAAAGATATGGAAAACAGAACAAAAAGGAATAGTGTCTTAAATTTGAGATATACATACTTTGAGATCCCTGTGAAGGACACGGTTGGAATGAAGGTAATCCACTGCCACTAACAGTTGTGTTAGCCATTTGCAAAGCTTCTGAAGAAGAAGAAGAAGGAATATATGGTGAGTGGTGAGCAGTAAAGCAGTAAGAAGGGTGTTGAGGGATTCCCAACTCCTTTGGAAGAAATTTAAGAAGTGTTGTTTGTTGGGAGCTAGCCCAATCAGTAGCGCTCTCGCTCATAAGTGTCTTATAGCACACGAGTTCGAGTCCAACTCTTTAACCATAGTAAAGTCAAAAGATAAAATTCTCACCGAAATCAATATCGAATGTGTTAAGAGTTCGTCGACTCTAAACAAACAACACTTCGTAAACTTTTTCTGAAAAAATCATAAATCCCTCAACAATATGGAGAGGTCCCTGCAAACCTTTTCAGGAAAGAATGTTCCTCTACTTTTCTTTATAATCTCACCCCTGCAATAATAATTTTGTATATTAGCATACCTAAATATAGTGTACTAAAATATCTGCTCTGCTTTTCTATACACGTAGACTTGTTCAAGGGTGAGGTTATTTGTCCAAATTTGAAGGCTTGGACAAAAATGTTAGACCTAAAAAATGAGTTTTAACATTTAAGGCTTGAATCTAGCCCAACCCATTTTCTAATTATAGACAAGCTCGGGCAAAATTTTAGGTCCATATTTTGGGTCAAGCCGAGCTTAAGCAAGCACAAAGTATATTAATACTATGCTTAAACTTGACCCGACCTATGAACACATTTACACAAATATATTACACATTTAAGTGTATTTAAACCCATATCTTTCAAATTTTTATAGTAACAATGACGTCAACTAGGTTAAAATTCAATCAACATTGACAATAACACATTACGAGATGATAATAATTAATTCTAAATTGTGTCTATTAGATGTCCTTATGATTCAGCTATCAGATTATTCAAAGATCGAAATTGTGATTAATGTCGACTATATGATAAACAAACTTACATGTCTCCTCCCTCACAATAACTTGTCACAATGCAAACATAAGATTCCTACAAGAACAAGAATTTTTAATCCAAAAAAAATAAAAAAAAATACCCAAAGTTAATGCCAATTACAAGTTTGATTAAGGGATCAAATAATCCAAAATAATAATAAATGTGTATAATCAAAACCTTTTCCACCCATCCATCTTTGTGCTCTACAATATATGGATTGTTAAGCTTTGCCATCAAATTCATCTGCAAACAGAAATAAGTAAACAACATTAAGTAAACATCTTCTTCGGAAATATGTTTCCACTTTCCACTAGCTTTTATATTTTCTTGATGGGTTAATATACTATTTGGTACTTGAGTCTTGCTTCAATATTCAATTTGGTATTTGAAAGGTTTTTTTTGTCTCAATTCGGTACCTGAGTTTGGTTTCGATGTTTAATTTGATTCACAGACCAAACAATCCAATAAATGTTTGATTCGTGTGCTTGTACTTAATTGAGACAAAAGAAATAATTTTGTGCCAAAAATAAGTGTAAACCTCTTGAAGTGCTGTACGCTTGAACTTCTCAGTTTGTTTAGCCAAACGAATCTTCTTCAATACATACCTGCACATGTATATTATCAAAGATAATGTACCAAAATCTACAATAATCAGTAAAATTACCATAAAAGTTAAATTGCATTTTATCCCTTCACTAAGAAAATGGACAAATTAATTCCTATATGTTAGATAAAAAACCAAATTGATCCTTCTCTTAAAAATTCCATCTATTTTTATTGTTAAAAACTGGTTTCTGGACGTCAAAATGAGGTGCACGTGTTATTTCGTCAACCACGCCGGTTTTAAATAATAGAAATGGATACAATTTTTAACAAAAAGGACCGATTTGTTCTTTGATCTAACATATAGGGACTAATTTACTCATTTTTTTTACAAAGACCTCCATAATACTTTTACCACAATAATCACACTATGAAACTGCAATGTTTTTAACATAATCCAAGATTTCTAGGAAAAACATGTTACTTCGATGGTGTTTCGATGTCCGGCTTTAGATGGTGTTTTGATGGTGTATCTATGTCCGGATTTATATCCGATCTCGATTTTAGATACTAATAAAACAGAAAATTAAGAAGGAAAAAAGAAACTTACTTTTTTTTCTCAGCTTTATGAAGAACAAGAAATGCAGCACCAAAAGCACCTCTCCCAATCTGTTCAATCACTTCGTAATCATCCATTTTTGACATTGTTTCTTTATCTTTCTTCTCCATGAAAGAAACACCATCTAAAGCCTGTAGAACACTAAAAAGAAAAACACTGAACTTCAATCTTCACTGGTTGATTTACTTTAAAGCTTTGCTCTTCATTTAATATTGTTTGGTAGCTTATACATACACACATACATATGTATATATATGTTCAGTACTATAGCATTAAATAGAATTTAAAGTTGATACCAGAAACGAAACCTGTTTGCAGGGGAGACAACGTCACACCAAAAAAAAAATTTGAGCAATGGTGAATGATGGTCACAGGTTGAGGCAGGAACCATTAAAGAAACATGATGCATTAAATGCTACCATATTTATGGAAAAAAATAGGGGACTTGATTATTCGTTTTATGTAGATTTTGACATATTCGTGTACGCACGACAAGTGTTTGAAGAAATGTAGATGTGAGAAGAAGGATTGTTGGGATGAAAGAAAAATTAAGCAAAGGACATTGAAAGATTGGAAGTTTAAATTGTGAATGGTGGGAAAGATTTGAGGCAAAAGAAGAAAAAAAAAAGGATGAGATGAAAAAATAGGATGAATTTTCCTGTTAGCCCTTGTACTTTATGAAAGTTATCGATTTAGTCCTTGTACTTTTCAAATAAGCCATTTTAATCTCTCTACTTTCCAAATTTTGAAATTTGACTCATGATCTAAACAATAAGAGTTAAATCCATTTGATTAAATTCAATTACTAGTATTGTACTATGGATACAGTTAAGGGAGAGAAATTAGTTTAATCAATCGGTTTGGTCGGATTTATTTTTGAACCGACTTAACCAACTTTACATGAGAAAATCGATTCGATTGACTTTACTTGAGAAAACTGACCAAATTAAACCAATTTTAATTTGATTGGTTGAGTCAAGTTTTCCTGTTAACCAACCTTAAATTATTGAGTTATATGGTTATATATTTATTATATATTATAAATTATAAGTCTATTTTAAATAATTAAAAAATAATATAAAATAATTCAGTTTTTCAGTCTATTCGATTTTGATATTCAAAAATCAATAACCAACCGAATTACCCAAATAAATCAAGGTCAAAATCAACCAATCTGCCTCGCCCGACTAAACTGAAATTGAAAAAGCCGAAGGGGTCAATTTTTTCAATTAAAACCGAAAATTCCTCTTCCCTACGTACAATTGTAAATTTAGTCTGTATTCTCCAATTGGATTATTTGTCTATTACTTGGATTTTTAGTGAGTAATACGTGGAAATAATAAGTTGACATGGTATTATATGGACGATAATATGTTTTATCACATCAGATTTCGGAATTAGTAGTACTGTACTTAATGAATTTAATGATTATAGTTGGATGAGGACTAAAATTTAAAATTTTGAAAAATATAAGGACTGAGCGAAATTTAACCCAAAGGAAAAAGGGGAAGGACCCCATTAGCCTGCAACAACTATGGCTTAGCTTTGCTTGAATTTTCAGTTTCCATAGTTATTATTACATTACCCATGTGGTTGGTATGTTCATGTCACTATCTTCTTAACTGAAAATTCACCTTTCTTTCTTTTTTTTTTCTTTTTTTTATATATATTTGAGCTTCGAAAATTGAAAATCAAAAATATTTTAGTGGGAAACAAAATAAAAATTGTTGCTTAGAAAAAAAAAAATTGTGCCTTTGTTGGGATTTTAAATTGATTTTAATTTTTTTTAATTAGTCATTTCTATAAAATAAATTATTCATTTGTATTGCTAAAAATTGACGTAGCTTACGGAATAATCAGAAAGTGACACATGACGTGCCGCGTATACTTTATGCTGATGTACAATGACCAGTTTATAACAATAAAATTGGAAGAAATTTTTAACAGGATAACTTATTTGCTCTTTGAACTAACGTACAGAGATTAATTTGTCCATATTTTGAGTAGAGGGAGTAAAACACAAGCTGACTCCTAATACAAGGGCTCCCTCATACAGGCGGCTGCGGGTGGAATGGAATGGGCCTTCCCTACTTCTAAAATGTAAAATTGTTATTTAGGCCCTTAAAATTTTTTTAAAATTTTAAATTAGTAAAGGTAAAATTGCATTTTGCCCCCCTAAAATTATAAAAATTCGATTTAATCTTTTACAAATTATAAAGATATAAACTATAAAAAATTAAAATTTCATCCGGCCCCCCTAGAAAATTGTTTTGGCTTCGCCACTGCCCTCATATAATATGTATAGTACGTATATATATATTTACAATTTGATCTACATGATTGAATTTTCATTTAACATCCAAATTGGGTAGACCGATGGAAAAATCTAATTAGTATAATACTAATACTTTAAGGGCTTAATAAAAAATTTTAAAGTTTGGGGTATGGGGAGTTCATGTGAAATTAACCCAAATAAAGAATAAAGAAGGTTGCTTAGAAAAACAATGGCGGGTTTTAGTCTATGGTTGGCCAACACCATTTCAGTTATTTTAGAAAAGGGGTAATATATCATCTGGTACTTTCAGTTGCCTTCATTGTTCAAATTGGTACTTGAGCCTTTTTGTCTTGAATTGGTTCCTAAGTTTAATTTCAATGTTCAATTTGGTACCCCAACCAAATAGTATTACATAGCTCAATAAATATCCGACATGTGTGCTCTCGCGCGAAGCCAGAAAATTATTTTAGGGGGGCCGAAATTAAATTTTAAATTTTAATAGTCTATATCTTTATAATTTTTAAAGGATTAAATTATTTTTATCATTTTTAGGAGGGCCAAATTGCAATTTTACCTTTACTAACTTAAAATTTTAAAATTTCTAAAGGGCCTAAATGGATAATTTTTTATTTTGAGGGGGTCAAGGCCCCTGTCAGCCCCCTAGATATGCCACTGTGTGCTTTAGTAAAAAAAATATAGGTACTTAATTGGGACAAAAACAAGCACAGGTACCAAATTGAACAGTAAAACTCAGGTACCAATATTTGAAATGAGTAGATGAAAGAAATAACGTCTTACTTTGAAAATCAAAAATATCTATTATTTTTTTCACTAAAATTATTCAAATATTTATAATTTTTCATATTTTCACTACTATAAATTTCTACTAAAATTATCTAGAATTACGTTTAAATGCATGCATATTTATTTTGTAATCTATTAAGAGGAATTAAAATGTTGGTAAGTATAATTGCCTTATATTTTAAAAATAATTGTTAGAGGTGCCTATAAATCGAGTCACGTTAGATTCAAGTCTGGTACAAATCAAGTTCGGGGTGATATTAAAAGAGAGCTAACAGGGTTTTTATCCTCTTCATTCGGTATATTAGCTTTTTTAAGTCCTTAAATTTTAGTTAATAAATAGAAAAATTTATGTTTTGGCCCCTCCAAAAATTTTCAGTTCAATTCCGACTTTTCACTATAAAATTTCTGGCTTTGCCCTTGACTGGGTCTATGTATGATATTAATACACTTTATCTTTGTCCAAGCTTAGTTTGACTTGAAATATGGGTTTAGAATTTTGTCCAAACTCACTTATATTATTATTTTAATTTAATATTTTATTCAATATTTTTAGCGAGCCTTTAGTCTTAAGCGAATAGCTCAACTCATGAACAACTCTAGTACTTCCTAACTCTAGAGTTTTCTTAATTCTTGTCAATGCACCTGATAATTACCCATTATATATATGAGGACTTGCGCACTTACATAAAAATTTATACGATTAGTATTTTTAATAACTCAACTATTGAATTTATTAATATAATTATATTTTTCATGCACTTAAAAATTCAAACCAAACAAATAGTTAAATATTTTTAATTTCTTCAAAATTCTACTTACATGATTTACGTGAATAAAACATGAAATACAACAGTCAAATTATTAAAATATCACCCTACAAAAATTTATAAAAATGCACAAAATTATTATAAATTTATATTGGTACAATTGGATCACTCCCATATTTATATAAGCTTATAATTGGCATTATGATCCATAGATTTGGATTAAGAAATTGGGCTCCAACCAATGTGTACACTCCTTGTTAATGGGGCCTAAAAGTTGTTAGCTATTATTGGGTTTTCCTTCATTGGTATTAGTCTCATAGGTAAGTGAGACTTAGCTAAATGATTTGCAATTTCTTTTAGCAAAATGCTTAAATTGGTGTATTTTTTTTCAAATATTTATATTTTTTAATAATTCGAATTCATAAAATTTTTAAATATTTGAATATGTTTATCATACACAAATTATTTAAATGTTATTATCTAAATTCAAATTTGAATTAAATATTATTATCAGTTGAATATTCAAATCCACGTAAAAAAATATTTCAAATTCGAATCCACTAAAATTCTTTATATATAATAATAAATTATAAGAATTTTGTAACCAATGGACTTGGATATCCGAATCTGAATCTGCATCCACGATCTAAATAAGTAATGTGGATCCGGATGATGGATATCTAGGACATCTATCTGCATTCGCTCCAAATATGTAGAGAATAGTAATTTTAAAATTCGAATCCCAAAAAATGGGTTGGGTATCCGAATATGCAAATTGGAATGTCATCTCTATGCTCACATAAATACCAAACTTGGTCAAATAAGGGCTTTTCACACACTTCACCCTAATTTGTGGTACAAAATTAAGTGAATGTTGACATATTTAAAATACAACATATGGCGGTTGAGTGAGATATTACTTGAGGCACAATCAAAATTTCATGTCCATAATCACAACAAATTAAAGTTAATATATCAAACTGCATATTAAACTAAAGTTTTTGGAGACATATTTCATCAACAGTTCAAGGTCTAATTGTGATTTTAATCATTCTACCACGCTGAAATTCATGTTTAATCTCTACTTTTATAATGTTATTAACATGTCCAAATAGATGATAATGTAAAATGATCATCGTTGTAGTTAAAATGATGGCAAAAATTTTATTACAATAAAAAACCACGTCACCACTTTAAAAATAGTAGTCAATGGTTTTATTAATTTAATAATAACTAAAAAATTATAAACCGATGCAATCACTGTGTTTTATCTCGATTTTCGATTTTTTACCAGTTTCGAGTAATTCCCTCAGAAATCTAGTTAACCCCTTTATCTGAACCAATATACCAATCGATATCTGATTCAATCCATCTAACCAGCTAGTCCAATTCCACAACACTTATCACAAGGGGGAAATGAAAAGAAAAATATAAATGGTGGGCTTTCTTGCAAAAATGCAAATGTGTGGAGGGTCCCTATTTTTTTTTTTTTTTTTTTAGTTCAAAACAAAAGGAATGTACTCAATTGTACAATTGTACATGCCTTGTATCCCACTTTAAGCATTATGGAAGGCAAAGAGGCTCCCTCCAAAGAAACTCAACCAACAAGTTATTATAAATCAATGATTTTCCATTATGATGGATCAATATAATCTCACATTTTTTCTTTCCTTCCAAACAATTTCTCAAACTTCCATTTCCATCATACCAATGCTTTTCTCTTTTAAGTTTTTAGATTTATATATAATATGTATATTGTACTTGAATACTCATTTCTATGTTTATTTAATATATGATTTTTTTTTTATAAAAATAATGGCGAGCAAAATTAATTTCGATTCGAAAAAATTAATTAAAATTTTAATTTCAAATTAAATAATTCGAGTCATTAAATTTATTCAATTTTCGAGTGAACTTGAATAAATAGTTACGGTTAAAGAGTTTAGCTCGAATTTTAATTGTACAACTCTAGTTATTTGAATACCTCGAATAATTAATTATACTAATCGAAAGGTCATTTGCGGTTCGATTAGGCTTTTTTTTTTTTTTTTTAAATGGCTAGAAGACTTATAGATGTTGGTTTTAAATGGTCAAAATTTTTTATTTGACTCGATTTGGTAAAAATTAAATAAAATTTAGTTGTCAAAATAAGGTTTATCAATTTGATTAATTCACTTGAATTCTCGCCTGTAAATACAAATAAAGTAAAATAAAAATAAAAATTTAATACTTTTATTTCTCATGCAAATTTACAATTATTTTTTTTATTTATCAAATAAAATTCATTATAAACTGTTAACTCTTTTTTTTTTCATGAAAAAAAAAGTCTATTTAACAAAACTATACATCATTACTTATTTAATTGAATAAACCTTTATAATAACATAATTTTTTTTTTAAAAATGTAACTAAAACAAGTAAAACCATTTGCTATTATTGAAATTATCAATAATTAAAAAAGATCGAACAAATGTTGATTGGGTTTTGGCTCAATTAGTATAGATATTGTTATCAATGTAGGAGGATATATGTTCGAGTGCGTTGAAGCGCATTATCCTCCTTTTAATGGGTTAGGAGGGGCTATGGGTAGTTTTAAGGCTTGTGTAAAAAAGAACAGATATGATCAGAACCTATAATCAGGGGCGAAGCCAGGAGGCTGGTATGGGCCTCGGCCCCCCCTAAAAGGTAAAATTGCTATTTAGGCCCTTGAAATTTTTTTAAAATTTTAAATTAGTAAAGGTAAAATTGCACTTTAGCCCCCCTAAAATTATAAAAATTCGATTTAATCCTTTACAAATTAGAAAGATATAAACTATAAAAAATTAAAATTTCATCCGGCCTCCCCTAAAAAATTGTTCTGGCTTCGCCCCTGCCTATAATGAGATTGTTCAAAAATATATAACAAAAATTGTAGCCTAAATCTATAATTTTTTATTTTTATTTTTTATTAACCAAAAGTTAATTGTAATTAAATATTTGATCTTTTAACAATTTAATTTTTTTTTCCTTTGTGTGTTCCCCTTTTAAGGGATCCTAAAATATTTCCAAATTGAAAAACAAAAAAGGTTTCTTTTATGTGGTGAAATAATGGCCGACAACATCATCATCAAAGTATATGTAGCTTTTTCTTTAAACTATATTCCTAACTTTCACGTTTGGGTGAAATGGAATATAATTAGGGTTTTTTTTTCTTTGCTTTTACTTTGAGTTTTAGCTTAGGTGGAAAGTAGCATGTTGATGGTTTAGGTTGAGTAGCAATTAGAATTTTTAATTGGGAAAATATTCGATATATTGTTATTGATACGGTACCTGATAAGGGAAGAGTACAGAAAAAAAGAGAACGGTTACGGAGAAAGTCGATTCGTCCATTCGAGGTTGAGAGTCGGAAGTTATGAAGAATGGAGATGGATTTGAAGATTGAGTGTAGAGGGAATATAGGCTAAGTATCTTTGAAAAGTCAATAATCTCTTCATCGCTGTTGGAGGTATTTATAGGCAAATGTCCCATGTAATATGGTGTTAACGTGTTGGACTTGTCATCTAACCATTATGCGCGTTGGAAGGATGTCTTCAGTGGGACGAGGATGTTTGTGACAGGACAAATCTTGTTGTTCATTCTGGCTCTGATGGGATAAAACAGTTGAGCCCACGTGATGTTTGGTGATTGAACGACTTCATGTTCAGGTGGTAATCTTCTCAAGAGAATGATTTCATAGGTGACCTCCCGACTTGCTGGTGGCAGGTTTACTGTTCAAGTGCCCTCTAAGCTTGCCACGTGTCCTAACACAAGTGGAAGTATAACAATTGTAGTGCAAGAGTTTCATGTATTATTGACAACATAAGTAAATATCAATAACTTTTATTTAAACATAAATAAATACTAAAACCCTAAAATTTAAACCCAATATTATAAACTCGAACATGAGAGTTATTAATATTTATTGTAGAAGTCCTCCACGATTTTGTTGCTTTATTTAATGATATAAGATGTCATGTTATTATTCATTGATAATGCATGAGACCAGAGGCAAAGCCAAAAATTGTTTTTTGGGGGTCGAAATTGAGTTATGTATTTTTTAGAGCTAAAATACTACTTCGTCATTGTATAACTTATATATTTATAGATTTTAAAGGATTAAATTAAAATTTTTATCATTTGAGGGGCCAAAGTGCAATTTGACCAATTACTCATTTATAATTTTATAAAATATAAAGGGGTCAATGTGATATTTTTCCATTTTAGGCCGGTTCTAACCTCTATCAACCCCTTGGTATCGTTCCTCCACGAGACTCATACATTGACGAATACAATGCATCGAATATTATTTCTTTTCTAATTTTATTTTACTTTTGAACAATCTCATTATAGGTTCTAATCATATTAGTTCTTTTTTACACAATGCCTATAACTACCCATATAGTCCCTCCCCAACCCATGAATAGGAGGATAATGCGCTTCAACGCACTCGAACCCACATCCTCCTCCTGCATTAGCAACAATACTCATGTCAACCGAACTAAGACTCAATCGACTTTTTTAATTTTATTTGATTTCATTTTTAACGAATTTAAATTATTAAATAATAATCCGAGCATAATAAATTACCATAATATATTTTCCAAACTCCAATTCCAACCTACCAATTTATCAAACTAGACAAGAACCCCAATCTTTCTATGAGTCTAAAGTTGGTATTGGTGGATGCTTACATTTTCTCCGACCAAATGATGGCATTCAAGAATATATTATTTGAAACTTCAAAGAGGAAAAAAAAGAAATTTGATTTAGGGTTTTATTAAGAAAACTTGTAGGGGTGAAAAAGATAAGGCAAAAAGAAAATAGTAGAAAAAGATTTTGTGTATCCTAAAGTTGGGAAATATAGGGTTTGTAGGGTTTTTTTTTTTATTATTATCCTTTTCCAAAGAAATGTTTTTTTATATGCCACCATATGCCAAAGTTTAAAACCCCTTAAATAATCTTCTTTTTTAGGTCATAGCTAACTATCCTTTTTAGGTAGGGAATTTTTTTTCAGAGAGGGTCGAAATTAAATTGTAATTTTTATGATAGTAAAAATGTAATTTCATCATTTTAATAGCTTATATCTTTATAATTTCTAAAGGAATGAATCAATTTTTTGTCATTTTTAGGGAGGTCAAAGTACAATTTTATATTTACTAATTTAAAATTTTAAAAAATTTAAAAAACCTAAATGAAAATTTTTCTATTTTCGAGGGACCCTGCCAACCGATTTGAATTATGGTGATGGGTTTTTGATTTACAAGATAAAAAAAATAATTGTAATCTGAATAAAATCAAATTTTATTTTTTATTAATTTATTTTTTTAATACAAAAGTTATTTCTATCCATAATTTCTTTTCACCCTTAAATCGAACAAAAACACGTTTAAGCGTTAAAAAGAAAATGGGATTTGATTTTTTTTTTTGAAACAGTAATGATATTATTATATCAAAATATTAGAACTTATAAATAACAACTCTTTCTTTCCATAAATTATTCGTAAATTTTGATAAATTTTTAACTTAATTGGTATTATTATTGTATTTAGATGACTAATATCTTTTTTTTGAACAATCTCATTATAATTTTTGATTATATTTATTTTTTTGACATAATGTCTAGAACTGTAATGACCCAAAATTTACGAGCATCGAAAAAGTGTGTTGTCGGGCCTCTGTCTTAGTGAAACGAATTTGTAAATATTTATTAGAAATATTTACGAAGTTAATTGTGTGTTTAATTAGGTATTGGTTAAGTGAAATTATCTTGATTAGGAATAATTAGGAAAAAAGATTTAGATTGACTAAACCTTATTTTCCTTATTCTTTATTTTCTCCCTTCTTTCCTTTCTTTTATTTAATTTACTTTATATATATATATATATAATATAATATAATAATAATTTCTTATATTATAAGTAATTATATAGTTGTATTATAAATGTATGTATTTAATTTATTACATATGTATTTTATAGTTACCATACAATTGTCAAAATCTTTAATTTATTTTATAATATAATATTATAATATAATTAATATAAATTACAATGTAATAAAATAATAATATAATCAAATTAAATAATATATTTATATAAAAAAAAATCTAAGATTTTTATCGACATCTGCCGCCTCATTTAATACATTAGGTATAATTCCCTATTTGGTCCTTTTTATTTTCTTTTAATCTACAATTAAACTTTCACACTTTATTTAATTTAATCATTTTTGTTAATTATTCCTAATTAAGACAATTTCACCTAACCAAGACCTAATTAAACACACAACTAACTTCGTAAATATTTCTAATAAATATTTACGAATTCGTTTTACTAAGACGGAGGCCCAACAACACACTTTTTTGATGCCTGTGAATTTTGGGTTTTTATAAGAACTACTCATAGCCCCTCCCCAACCCATAAATTGGAGAATAATACACTTCAGCACACTTAAATTCACGTCCTCCTACATTAACAACAGTACCCATATCAATCAAGTTAAAAATCAATATACCTAATATCTTTCAAATTACGGGTCTATAAATAATTTAAACCTGTACATAAATAAGTGATTGAAGACAAAATTTTGCTTGTTTATAGCCTAATTAAGGGCTGTCTAAAGGCTTGACTTTTGTACAAAATATTGCAATATTTATGGCCATTCATCCTTTTAATTAAACCCTAAAATAATATTTGGGCATACAAAGAAAAGTTCCATATTTCCCTTAAATTATGTGACATATTTTAAGCTTATATAACTCATAGTCTGTTGACCAAAACTCAACTTCTTAGTATTCATTTTAATATTTTAGTTCAATACACTTGCTACCTAACTTTAATAATTAAAATTCTATGTCGGTTAAGTCTTAACTCAATTGGCATCAATATTATTGCTAGTACAAGAGGACGTGGGTTCGAATGTACTGAAGCACATTATCCTCCAATTTAAGAGTTAGAGAGGGGTTATGGGTAGTTCTAGGCATTGTATAAGAAAAAACAGATATAACCAGAACGTATAATAAGATTAATCTATGGACCATGATATGGCCATTAACCGCGTTAACCAAATCAAAAAAATTGTAAACAATATTTAAATTATTAGAAAATATTAAAAATATTTAAAAATTCTAAAAAAGAAAATTTATAAATAATTATTAAATATTGTTCAAAATATTTAAATTTTTTTAAAAAGTTATTAAAAATCATTAAACATTATTTAATTTTTTAAAAAATTATTAAAAATTGGAAATAATCAACAAATCAAATTCTTCTTCTTCAATTTTCTCTACAAATTCCAAAAGGATACAAGGAGATTTTCTATGTTGTCATCTACTTTATTTTCTTGATTTATTCTGGCATTACTATTTACAGATCCACAGTCTTGAAACAATAACAACATATGATTCGATTAAAAAATTATGAAATTGCCGATTAAATTCTATTGGTTCACAATTTTTAAATAATTTTTACAATTTTTAATAATTATTTGCAATTTTTAATAATTTTTACAAAATTTAAATAATGTTATATCATTTTTAATAACATCTTTAACAAATTTAAAATATTGTTAACAGTATTTGATTTTTTTAATAAATTAATTATTTTTTTACAATTTTTATATATTTTTAAATATTTTTTACTGTTTTTAATAATTTTTTACAATTTATTGATATGGTCATCACACAATCAACGCGGGCAATGGCTATGTTATCGTCCACAATAGCGGTCAATTGAGGATATGTGGCATGTTCTGATTGATTGTTGTTTTTTTAACACTATTAACGGCAAATGGTAAAAAGTGTAACGAAATTATAATTTAATTACTAAAACGAGACAAAAAAAAAAGATAGAAATGGGCTAATTTAAAAAAAAAAACATTTTTATAAAAAAAATTAAAATACATAATTATTCCTTTCTTAAAATAAATATAATATTTTAATATTTTTAATTAAATTAATGTCTGATATACATAAAATAGGAAGGTGACAACATTATTCGAATATGAACCCTACACGTGTGACAAAATATAAATTCATGATGGTACACGTTCACACGTGCTGTACTGTTCTTAGATTTGGGCGCGCCACGTGTGAAATCCGTACAAATAGGAATGTTTTTATTCTCACTTTTATACCAAACACGTGTGCCCTATTTTCTTTGCCAATTTGTTGTTTGTTTGGTAAGAAAAAGAAAAAAGAAAAAAGAAAAGAAAAGAAAAAGGGGCCTATATCCACTTTAACCAACTCATTACACTTAAGACCTCTTAATTTCCATATGGGTGCCAATTGCAATTTTTTTTATTTTTAATTTGAAGTAAAATTATTGTACTCTTTTGAACTTTGGAGACGATATTGTTGAGAGGAGTAATCCCGAACTCTGAATATAAATCGTAAAACAAACATGAAGAATATAAAAAAAAATTATTATACTCTCGTTATATTAAAAAATATATAATATTCATAACAATGGTGATTGTAAAAGTGTTTATAGATCAAGAAAATCTGAATTTATAATAAAATTGTCTAAAACTCGAATTATATGTATTAGATAAACTAAATTGAACAAAATGTTCGACTTTTAAATATATTAAAAATATTATTTGAAATGTATTTGTATAGGGCAAGAGAGTAGAAGCGACACTAGAGGCAGGGGCGAAGCCAGGGGGCTGGCATGGGCCCGACCCCTCTAAAATGTAAAATTGCTATTTAGGCCTTTAAGATTTTTTTAAAATTTTAAATTAGTAAAGGTAAAATTGCACTTTGGCCCCCCTAAAATTATAAAAATTCAATTTAATCCTTTACAAATTATAAAGATATAAACTATAAAAAATTAAAATTTCATCTAGCCCCCCCTAAAAAATTGTTCTGGCTTCTACCCTGACTAGAGGGTGATTGAATGTGTATATACTGCATGAATAATTTGGATCTAACATGATACAAAAAATAAACTATATCAATAAAAATTAAGTGAGTTATTTCTTTTTATCCTTTTTTAACACGACTGATCCAAACGATCCATGCAATACATTTTGATCGTGTAATCTAAATATGCTTCATATTAGATTTATTCTGGCGTTTAAGCTCAAGTTAATTATTAGATTAACAGAAAGACGTGACTGATAAAATGTTCATACTTTGAAAACTCAAATATATTATTTTAACACGACCAATCCAAGCTATTCATGCAATAGGATGTGTTTACAATTTGATCCATTAAATTTAAATATGCTCTATATTAGATTAACGGAAAGACTTAATTGATACAATACTGATGATTTAAAAACACAATTAAATTATTTTAAACATTATAAATTAATTTTAAAATCAAATTAAAATGTATGCTTTAATTTGAAAACTAACCCTTTTCTTTAATTTGCCCTACAGATATTCATGAGCCGAGTCGGGTTAGATATTAATTTACTTCATGTTTGTTTACATCCACCCATATTTATAAATGATTAACCTTTGCTTGTTTTAGGCCACCCAAATTATTTAAAAAATCATATATTATTTTTAATTTAATATTTAATATTTAGATGGTTTTTCTTTTATTTAACTTTTAAATTTAGATAAATATAAATTATAAAAATAAAATAAAAATATATTATAAAAATATAAAACTAGTCAAGCTGGGTCAGGCCTTAAATGTTGAAACCCCAATAAACTTTTTTTTTTTTGCCTAAGGTTTTTAGAACCGGTCAGACCTATCGATTACCGGTCCGACCAATTCATCATGTTTAATTAAATAAATTATAAAAAAATTAAAAAATAAAGAAAAATAATTCAATGGAAATTTTAATTCGATTTAATCGATTTCGAGCAATTTGTGGGTCAACTGCTGTGATCCCTTTCTTTGGACCAATACATTGATTGGTTCTCAATTTAACTTATTTAACCTATCAATTTGATCCGATTTAAACATCATAAAAGAATTTCATATTTCGAGCAAAATTTCGAGCTTGGAAAAGTCTAAATTGCCCTAAGAAAAGGCCAACTAAAGGAACTTTCCACTAGTTTCTCATTTGAGTCCACTATTTTTTCAATCATAATCCACCCTTAACGTAAGGAACCGAAGTCCCATGTTTTTCCACTAACACACAAAATCACACACTACATACAAAAAAACAAAATCAGACTATATATACCAATCCCCCCACGATCTAACATCATAGCTCCCCCCACCATTCTCATAGTCTCTTTTCACCTTTTTTTTTTTTTTTTGGCTCAAAAATGGAGTATCCATCTCCAGCTTCAAATCCTTCACTACAATTGAATTTAGAAACACTCAAAGCCATTAAAATCCTCGGTAAAGGAGCAACGGGCACTGTTTTTCTCGTCCACGACACCTCCATTGATCCCGCTGCTCGTTCCCCTTTTGCTCTTAAAGTCGTTCAAAGGTTCAACAATGGCGGAGACCGTCGAGCTCGTTGGGAAATTGGGGTTTTAAAGATGGTTTCGGATCCTGACCCGACGCGAAACCACCCGTTTCTGCCACGTCTTTTGGGTTTTTTCGAAACCGATGAGTTTATCGGTTGGGCTGTACCTTATTGCCCCGGTGCTGATCTTAATGTACTTCGTCACCGTCAAAACGATGGCGTTTTTGCTATTTCTGTTATAAGGTTTTACTTGGCGGAGATCCTTTGTGCTCTGGAGCACCTTCATTCCATGGGGGTTGTTTATAGAGACCTTAAGCCTGAAAACGTACTTGTTCAACGGTCTGGTCACGTGACATTGACGGATTTTGACCTTTCACGTGGGTTAAAGAAGAAGCAATTGTCGGAAATCTTGGATTACCGGAAAAAATCGCCGGAAATCAATGTCCGACGTAAATGTCGGGTGAATTTTACTCAATGGATCACCGGTGTACCTTATAACAAAGCTTTGAAGAAACCGAAATCAGCTCGAGTTAGCCCAGTGAGTCGTCGGAAACTGAGTTTCTCGAATGGGGAATGTTCTAACTCATTCGTTGGGACAGAAGAATACGTTTCACCGGAAGTTGTGCGAGGAGACGGTCATGAATTCGCCGTCGATTGGTGGGCTTTGGGTATATTAAGCTACGAGATGATGTACGGTACGACGCCGTTTAAAGGGAATAACCGCAAAGAAACGTTTAGAAATGTATTGGTAAAAGAGCCTGAGTTCATGGGTCAACGTAACGGTTTGACTGATTTAATCGGACGGTTGTTACAAAAGGATCCGAAAATGAGACTTGGGTATCACGGCGGCGTGTGTGAGATTAAGGAACACCCGTTCTTCGAAGGGGTGAAGTGGGATATCTTGACGGAGGTTTTACGACCGCCGTTTATTCCGTCGGGAGATGACGCTGAGTTGACGGAGAACGTTACGGCTCGAGGGATAGATATAAGGGAATATTTCTGGAGTTTGAAGGCTTCGTTGTCAATGCCATCATCGCCGTTACAGTCACAGTCATCGGAGTATAGACGGAGCGTTTCTTTCACCGAGTTCTAACGCGTGTGTGAGGGAGTTCGAGTGCACGTATATAAGCTAATTCATTTTTGATTTTTGGTTTTGTTATTACCTTTTTTAAATTTTTTATGCTATTAGTGTACATTAAATAAAGCCATTATAAATTGTAATAATAAACAATTGTTTATGCATATATTATAATTTTGATTAATTTTATCATAAACTTAAAATTTAAAACATTCTAATTAAATTATGTTTAATATAATATTATATCAATCCGAAACACACTGATCAAATCTGCAAACACATTAATTTATTCATCTCATTAATATTTATACTACAATCCTTTAGTCGATTTCATTTTATTTAGTTCAGTTTTAATTTCGATTTATAAAATTTCAATAAAATTCAAATTAATAAAGAGTCCTTATGTCAGGTTACTAAGGGCCTTGTTTCAAAAAAATACGTCGTATGGAGGATTTACAGAGACTAACAAGTAAAAGACTTAGAGTCGGAAGCAATCTTAAAAATCAAGCATGCCCCAATAAAAAACCTCAAAATTATGTTCGTTTTCAAGAAAAACAAAAATTAGGTTCTCATTATGGCCTTACAGAACGACAATTACTTAAATGCCTTCGTATTGCCAAAACAACCAAAAGGTCAATAGGTCAAGTTTTACTCCAATTACTTGAAATGTGGTTGAATAACATCCTTTTTCGATTAGGTATAGCTTCAACTATTCCTCAAGGCCATCAATTAGTTAACCGTGGACATATTTTAGTTAATGAGTGTACAGTAAATATACAGAGTCATTGCTGCAAATCCTAAAATATTTTTTCAAAGAAGGATGAACAAAAATCTAAAACTCTAATTCAATATTATCTCGATTCATCCACCAATGAAGAATTACTAGAACATTTAACCCTTCACATTACAGTATAATAATAGATAGGAAATGAATTAGTTTGAAAATAAATGAATTGATTGTATGCAAAGATATGAGTTGTTAAAAGAAATTGTTTTATAAATTTTATTAACATTATTTACTTTTATAACACGTCAAATTTAAATTATTCATGTTACAAATACACGTACTTTTACAATATTATTCACATATTTTAAATATGTTACACGATAAATTCAAACTAGTTGACAGCTTTAATATCTTAGTTAATAACTAAATTACTTTAATGATTCATTTAAAATATTTCGAAGTTGAAAAATTAATTAAAAACTCGAAACATTTATCAAAACTTCTAGGGATGAAAAAAAAAAAAAAAAGTTGACAATAGTTTTCATTTTTTTATCCTTTTGTGAAAGTATGTCATGAAACACTGATATTGTACCATATTATTTACTTCTTTCTAAATTTAATATAAATTTTTAAAATATAAAAAGAACCATTAAAAATAAATTCTTAAACCAAAAAAAGTATATAAAATCTAAAAATTATAAAAATAAATTCTTTAAACCAAATAGGTGATGATGATGCAGAGAATTGCCAATTAGGACGTTTGGGTCGGGGTCATTTCCGTTTTCATTCAGATGAATAACTAATACTAAAACAAGTTGAAAATTAATATGCCGAACTAAATCAAGCACTTCAAATCCTGACCTCAACATTATTTTAAACAGTTTTATTTTTATTTATTTTTTTGGTCCAAACCCAGTTTCAAACTTAATATTCTTTTAAGCCCTCTAAAATTCTAAATTCTTAATGATCCTTCATATTTGAATAGATAACCCAACCCTTTACCCTTGAACCAGTCTATTGCAACACTATCACTCATCATCTTCTAATCTAATTTGGGCCACCTCTTCATTGAAATTCATATATGATATATGAATACCGGATACATTACATACATACATACATACATACATACATACATACATATATATATCCAATAAGCATATCCATCTTTTTTATGTTTTTATGTATTAAGATCACATCTACTATGCAATTATGCATCTCCGGATATACATCGGACACACATATCAAACACCTTAAAAAATCACATAAACTCAAAAGCAGCATAAATTTGATGCTTACTACACTAGTAAGATTGCCGATTGAGTCTTAGCTCGACTGGCATCAGCATTGTTGCTAGTGTAGAAGGATATAGGTTTGATTACGCTCAAACACGTTTAATCCTCCTATTTATGGATTGAGGAGGATTTATAGGTAATTCTAGACATTAAATAAAAAAAAATAAAAAAAAAACACTAGGTAAGATTAAGAGTTAAATTCTAAATTTAATCCTTGCTTCTGTTGTTATACATACAACAAATGGGCTATATAGGTATCAGAAATAATGGCATGGTCAAAGCATAAACAAGCATACAACATAAAAGCCTAAAAGGGTATACAAGCACTACTAAACTTTATGATATAGGAGAGGAAAAGGGAAATAAAAATCTTTTCCACTATTATATACGAAGGTGCAATCATTTTTTTTTCTTTTTTGGTATTTGTGATTTTTGTATAACGTACCTTAAGTGATAAACTCATGACGAACAGGATAGCATGCACACACCAGGCCGATAAGCCCATGCTGGAGGCAAACGAGCATATTTTTCCATTCCCGGTTGTTCATCATAAGGTCGCTCCATTATTTTAAGGAGCCTTCGGACTTCTTCGAAGTCGCCCATTTCAGCTGCATCGATAGCGCTCTGACATAAGTAGTTCCTGAGAACATATTTAGGGTTAACTGAGTTCATTGAAGCTTTCCTCTCCTCATCTGAGAGGCCACTCGCAACAAGCTGCAGTAAAAAAAAAAAAAAAAAGAGTTTGTGAGATTTCAGCTATGATTAATATGTAGGTAAATGTACCATGGAAGCCCTGTACTAGAAGCCATATTGTATTTTGCCTCCCTTTATTAAAAAAAGGACAAATTAGTCATTGTACATCAAATCAAAAAGCAATTTGGTTCTTTCTATTAAAAATTACATCAATTTGTATTGTTAAAAACTTACATGGTTGATGGAATAACCAGACACGAACACGTGACGTGCCACGTGAACCTTATGCTGATGTACAGGAATTAGTTTAACAAAAAAAATTAATGAAAAATTTTAACAATAGAAATCCAATTTCTAATACAGGGGCCTCCATGATACCTTTACCTTAATATGTATGTGCATATTCATATGAGGAAAAACCCAATTGTACCTCTTGAATGTAGGATTGTACCCAACTAGTCCACGCCTCCTTGCGTTCCTTGCCAATGTCTAGCAGAACAGCTTTCAATGGCACCAACAACTCATCACCTGGAATGCTAGGATCTGCTTTGATATTGGAAAGTGCTCGAAAGAAGTTCGTGTAATCCACTTTATCAACAGCCAAATTACTAAGAAGTTTATTGACAAGCTGTTTATTGTATTTTTGGAGGCCAAGCTTTTGGCTCAGTATTGCTTGATAATCGTCCATAAATTTTGTCCCATACCTGTATAGCAGGACAACTTATTTGATTGTCTACAATGGAATACTTTAGTTTTATTGCAAAGAAAGAGAACACAAACCAGACATACCTTTCCATCGCATAATTTGCTTCTTGATCACTTATCAAGTTAGCAGTCATCAAAGTTGAGGCAAATTGTGCAATATTCCATAAGCCAATATCAGGTTGATTTGCAAAACAGTATCTTCTCCCTGGAAGATCTGTAACATTTGGTGTGTAACTCGGATCAAAAGCATCCAAAAATCCAAAAGGACCATAATCAATGGTGAGACCTAAAATACTCATGTTGTCAGTGTTCAGCACACCATGAGTAAAGCCAACTCCCTGCCATCTAGCAACCAAAGAGGCAGTACGCTCAGCAATCTCCACTGTCCATGCTGTACATAAACAAGAGGAGTAAATATTAGAATCGTTACCAATATGTGCAAAAGGCATACGCGAGACTTGACTAATTGTCTTCATTCACCCCCAAAAAGGACATCGAAAAATTGCACAGCGGAGGAGCAAGAAAGCACTCATGTCCTCCACAACACAGTCAAATTCAATTCTCTATGTATATACGTGGATTAGTTTACCTAAAGCAAGACAATTCTCATCTGGTTTCTGCTTTCAAACAAAAATTTATGCTCCATGGATCAGAAGTGACAATTTTTTTTTGAACAAAGTGCTTCACAGTGACCCAAAAGTAAATCAAGAAGCAAAGAGTGAAGCTATCCTGTCTCAATCACTTGCACAAGTCATGACACTAGTTAAAGGAGTGGACACGCCATTGGCCTAGATGCACAAGTCAGCACCATACAAGAAACCAGGCCTTTACTCAGTATGTTAAGTCAGTCATATGTTCTATGTTAACTTAGGGAAGAATCAGAATATCCTACAGCTTTTGAACGTAAAAGAGCTTAAAGCCAAAAGCAATAGGAAATCATGTTCTCAGGGCCGCTAGATATTTTACCCATCCAAATTTTACTAGTACAACTTTCACTTTGTTCTTGACGTTTACACTTCATACAACATGTGGGAACGAATCTTAATGTTTACCTGCATACTTGTTTGAAGTCAAATCCACAACTGATTGATCATTGTCACCAGTGCTAAAAGACAAGCTCTCACTTTTGCTCATGTTTTCAATGTGAGGGAAATGATGTCTGATGGCATAGTCTGCCAACGAACGTACAATACCAAGGTCCTCTCCTCCCCTTGAAGCATGTATTTGGAATGAACCAAACCGCAGAAAGGACTGGGAAACTCTGCAAACAACTGCACCAGGCTCATCCTTTGGATTGCCACTGCAGTAAAAGATGTAAAGAGTTATAATTGAAAATACACCCTACATAGTTATACATTGTATGCAAGAAATGTCTCGTCAGCCCGTGGTTATCTTCATAAAAAACAAAATCCAATGAACATACTCATAAAACATGTCCCGAGTTACAAATTTTCCTGTAGTCACAAGACAAAGAGCGCGAGTAGTTGGAATTCCTAGAAAATGCATTGCTTCACTGCAAAGAAATTCACGGATGCTACTCCGTAAAACTGCAAGCCCATCTGCAAATCGACTGTATGGCGTCTTCCCAGCTCCTTTAAGCTGCAGTTCCCACCTTTCTAATTTCGAATTCATAATCTCCCCAAGAGTAATGGCACGGCCGTCTCCCAGTTGACCAGCCCATGTGCCAAACTGATGTCCTCCATAGCATTGAGCATATGGCACCCTGTCATAGGAAGTGACTAAGGAAGTAGCAGAAAGTAATTTGTAAAAAGAACAGAAGACAAATACTTACGCTCCTGCCAAGGGAGAAGCCCCAGAAAATTTAAGGGGAAAATCAGGTCTTTCAAATCTGCAACACCGATAAAGAGCTGTACGGTTAATGCCTTGGACAACATGATGCAATGCGGGAATACATAAAAAGGAAGTAAATAACAATCAAAACCAAGGCATGAAAGATATATTTCTCAAGATTATGTGCAATGAATTAATCCTACAGAGAATTTTCTTGATAGGATAATATATTAGGTATTACAAAGCAAAGTTGATGAGTGAATGATCATAGTTTATCTTATTTCCATGCATACATGACAAGATGCCCTAAACTTATTCAAAATAATCCTATTCATAAGGCGTTTCCAATCTAATCCTTCTATAGGATTATGTATCCTATATATGACAAGTAATCCATCTCACTTTCAAATTCTATTATCATAAAACTAGAGATGATGACACAGATAGAACAAAATAAGAAGCCATTTCAAACACAAAACAAGCCTTAAAAACAAAACATGAACTTCAATGTTTGTACAGAAAAAATATCAAAATACCAGACACATATAGAAATAGCATGACATCTCCATAAATCATTGGCACATGATCACTGTTAGCTTTGCAAATTTATCCCCGGTCTCCCCCTCCCTTCCCCTTCATCAATTATTTCATACAAATGTTGAAATTTAAACATTCCAAGGGAATTTTTTTTTTTTTAAAAAAAAAAATACTAGATCTAGCAGTTTCAATGATAAACAGATATGAAATACAACCCAAGTTCCTACATGCAAGTTCAGTGTAGTCATGGCGTGCCCCTGGGAGCAAAGGCAGTGCCAGACAATGTTATCGCTTCAAGAGCCAAAATTTGATGCCCATTTGATGAGGCTAGAAGTAATTTAGACCCTAGCGCTTGTTTTTAGGGTTTAATGAGTAGAAAGGCATGCCCGATAAAATATCTCTTCGTTTCAGCTTCATTTTTCTTTAATTTAAAACCGGTTGAACTTACTTCTAGGGTCTAAATACGGAATACAGATTTCCCTGATGCCCGTCACCATTCATCCTTCATTCGCTACTATGTTTTGAAATCCAATGTAAAGCAATACTTACTCTTTAGGATCCAAATCAAGCAAATCAGCCACTGAATCTGACCAGGCAACAAGCTTAGGATTCTCTACTTCAGCTGATGGCAAAACTTTTGTATAACATGCATGGAAAACCTACAAAATCACCATAAAACGTAGAAAAAATAAAAATAAAAATCTAATACGAAACGTTGATATTCCTCGCTAGTTAATTAAAAAAATTGCAGTTTGAAATAATAAAACAGTTTAGGCAAAAAAAAAAAACTAACAGAATCATAAAATAAATAAATACATAATACTTTCAACAAATTTCAATTCAACCGAGAAAAAAATAAGAAGCATAAAACTAAAAACATGAAAAAATAAAATAGTAGAAATCAAACCTGACGTGGAATTGAATCGCTTCTAGGGTCACCAGGCAGTTCTCTAACGAATGAATGGTCCCAATTAAGATCTTCAAGGCTCAATTTACCATTATTCTTCTTATTTTCATTGTTCATATTACTATTATTGCTGATATCATGTTCTCTTAAGCTTTGGTTTTTCAAACCGTCGGCGACGGAATCAACGGAGACGGAGGAGGAAGAGGAGGGATCCGGTGAAGTCGAGTCCATGCGAAGGTTGCCGCCGGTAGACACGTGGCATGCGAGGGAAGGGTAAAAAGGGGATTTACGGGCAGAAGGAAGGAAAGGACGGAGGCAAAGGGAAGTGAAAGAGGAAGAAGAGAGTGAGAGGAGCGGTGTTTTTGGAGAGAAATGAAATCTCATTTTCCTTTTTTTTTTATTTTTTTTATCCTTTTTCCTTTTAAATTTTTAAGAGAAAGTAAAGAGGTGTGTTGATTTGTCGATCTAATGGATATAGGTAACCTTACTATCCAACCAAGTCTTTCACACGTGTCAAATTTTGAAAATTTGTGTTTTTATTCTTTTATTTTTTATTTTTTATTTTATTAGGTAATATTTTTGCTGTTAAAATATAAGGTAAATTCCACTTAAGGGCACTAAACTATTGGTATGTTTACGTTTTGATCATTTAACTTCAAAAAGTTATAAAAAGATTATTGAATTATTCGAAATTTTTTATTTTAGTCACTGAACTATTCAAAAAAAATTAGTTTTTTTAAAATCTGATTAGCGAGCTCCAAGTAACGATTCAACAACCAATATGGTGGATCAGTACCCAACGACGAGTAGGAAAATATACCTTATATTCAAGCCAATTTGACAGTCAGTTTCAGAGATTAAATAAGAAAATTGTTTGAATTTTTGTTAGTAGATTAGTAATGTTCAATGTTATTTTTTGAATGGAAAAAATGAATTGTAAATGAGAAATGAAGAAAAGCTTTAGATTGGTGCAAACAGTGTGAACAGAGAATGCCATACAATAGTGATTTTAATATCCCAATGACTTAAATGAAAATTTTTGAATAGTTGAGTAACCATTTTGTAACTTTTAAAGTTGAGTGATCAAAACATAAACTTACTAAATAGTTTACTTACCTCGAGCGTAAGTTACCCTTAAAGTAAAGATAATTAAATTGTGAGACTTGAATTTGGCAACTAGATTTATTTCGGTACTTATACTTTTTGTGATCCATTTTGGTATTTAAACTTGACATCTAGATTTATTTTGGTCCTAAACTTGAAATTTATTAAAGTTTGATAATGTGGCACTCCGAAATTGTGTCACATTATCATTTGAAATTTAAAATACTTATATAATCTTTCAAGTGACGAAGTGGTACAATCTTAAAGTGTCACATATAGTATTTTAATAACCAGACTAGTAGCCAAACCAATCAGACCATTGGTTATTGATTCAATCGGTTTGTTTTGTTCAATTGCTAAACTAATAAAAATTCACAAATATATATATTAAACCGATTCAACCTATTCAACTATAAGTTTTTGTCCAAGTTTTCCATTTTTATTGGTTTTGAGCAGTTTTTAATTCAATCGGTTTAACTCATTTATTTGAAGTTCGGACCAGTAAACTAATTGGTTCTCTGTCCCATCAAGCCAACTAACTAATTAATTTTATTCCAAGAACATTAGTCACATCATCAAATTTTGACGGAATCTAAGTTCAATGACCAAAATGAATTTAATTAACAAATTAATGTACCAATGTGAAAGAAGATTATGCAAGTACCAAAATGGAGCTATTTGCTAAGTTAATGGCCACATGTTAGATCATCTCTTTAGAATATATGTACCAAAAAGTATTTTACATTTTTGTAAAACAAATGGTATAATCACTTATGTAGGCCCCCTTAATTTCCATATTGAATAATTGAGGTAAAAGGATATCTTCGGACATTCTCAATTTTGAAATTGAGTAAATTGGTCTCTCTCAAAAAAATCGGAGTAATTTATCCCTATTAATTTTGAAATTGAGCAATTAAGGACAATTAACCATGACACTAATATATTCTGTACATAATTTTAATTGGTATAACAATAAATTTAGTTCGCGATGTTTACATGTTTTGTCAAATTGGTCTAGATTCTAAAAAATTAAACAAGTTCAGCTTCAACATTTTACACATTTATACAAACGTTGCTAGCTAAAATTTGTTAAATCATTACTAAATTGACAAAATGTGTAAACTTTGAGGTTTAAATTTGTTATTATACCAATCGGATTTATGCATAACAAAACATCAACGTTGCAATTAATTGTTCTTAATTGCTCACTTTCGAAATTGACAGGGATTAAATTGTTCCATTTATTTAGAGAAACAAATTTGCTCAAATTCGAATTTGAGAGAGACTCAAGAGGTCTTTTTACCAATAATTGACCCCTGATTAAAAGATTGAAATAATTAAATCTCTGTTAATTTTGAAAACGAGCAATAGAAGGCAATTTACTCACGACATTAATGTTTTCCGTGAATTATACCTAATTTTGATTAGTATAATAACAAATTTAGCCCTTGAGATTTATATATTTTATGTAAATGTTTACAGAATGTGCAAGCGTTGTGGGCCAAATTTGTTAAATCAAGACCTAAATGATAAAATATGTAAACTTTAAAGGCTAATTTTGTTATTAAACTAATAAAAATATGTACAATTGACGAAAAATATTAACCGCGATTAATTGTGCTTAATTGCTCACTTTCAAAATTGACATGGATTAAATTACACAATGCATTAAAGTCGTAACAACTAAACCTTTCCATTTGTCCAAATAATAAGCTCGAGTATTAAATTTTAGTTTAGACATTACACAAAACATATTTAAAATATACCATTCATATTTTAAACATTTTCGTACATATTATATGTATAATTTATATCAACATACTAAGAAATAGGTGACGTCACTAGAATTTAAGATAACTACTTTTAGGTCGATTGGCATATGAAATAATATTGCTATCTCAATATTATCATTCCAAGACAAAATTTATATATATATATTTATAATTTTGTTAATTTAAAATTTAAATCATATATTTTTTATATTCGACTATCGGTACAATGGATTATTACTCGTAAATGAGTAGAAGAACAAACCTTATATCTAAGTTGATATGACAGTCAATGTCGGATATAGAAGAATAAAACTGTTTGAATTTTGACTTACAAATTCATGACATTCAAAGTAATTTAAAAAAATTGAATTGTAGAAGCGGTGCGAATAAAAAAGGTCATACAATAACGATTTTAACAGTTGAGTGACGTAAATGAAAACTTTTGAATAGTTCAGTGACTATTTTGTAACTTTTTGAAGTTAAGTAATCAAAGTATAAATTTACTAATAGTTTAATGACTTTGGTTGTAGTTTATCCAAATTGTTTTTTTATCAAAACGACATTAATTATGGTCGTAAAGGGCGGAACTCAAAATGAATTATTACCTAAACAAAAAAAAAAAAGATTTCAAGTCCGCGTTGTTTCTCTCTCCTCTCTCAAACACACGCACTCTCTCTCTCTTTCGCAATCCAAACCAAATCTCGTCACACAAATTTTTTTTCACTCTCTAAACCCTAGTTTCATCCCTAATTTTCATCTCCAAATCTTTCCTTAAAATCGTTAAATCTCAATAGTTGCTCGAATTTCAATCAGAATTTGAATTTTCGAATCGGAGTTTCGCCCTTGACCGAACGTGTTCGGTTTCCAATTGACTTTTTTTTTTTCGCGAGCTTATTTGATTCAATATTTTTTTGCTTGGGATTCGAAGAATTTTTATCCGAGTAAGTTTCGTATTTTTTGGTGGTGTTGGAGCTTCTCGGAGTTTAGCTTTTGGAAGAGATTCGTTGAATTTTATTGGTCTCGCAGCTTGTTTGAAGTGAATTTTGGTTGAAAATTGAGAAATGTTTGGTGAAATAATTTGCTTTCCATCCTTAGAATAGGAGGCGTTGGATAGAAAAGGTAAGCTTGTAAGATTTTGTGATTTTGTTTCGAGTAATAATAGGAGCGCAGTTTTGTGAATTTAGGGTTTGTCTTCGATGAACTTGACGTGAAATTGATTTTTTTTTTTAGTTTTATGGAGGTGAGCCTGGTTAAAAAATTGTAAAGCTTGATTAGAGTAGAAAGTTTGTATCTTTGAATTTATGTTCTTTAGTTAAGATCATACATTTGGGAATTAGGGTTTTTGTTTCAACGAATTTGCTTGAATTTATGTTTCTTTGGTTATTGTTTATTTTCCTTTTTGCTTCATGAAAAGCAAGTTGCTATAGAGTATAAGTAATAAAAAGCAAAATCATCAATTATCAAATGGCTAAAATACAATGCCAATCCTAATATAATTGTTTTATGCTAAAGTAAAAATTCACGTGTTTCTTCAAAAAGAGTTAAAATTGTAATGTTTCAAAATGTTATTTAGTTCCATTTCCAAAGGTGCTTATACAAGCCAAAAAAAAAAGGAGTAGACTAGAAATAGTAACAATTAATTGATACCTCAATTATTTGCATATTAATGCATAATTAGTAGCGAAGGCAAACTCATTAGGCTGAAACCTCATCAATTTAACTCGTTGAACAGTGAAAGCACTACGGCTTTTGGACAGAGAGAAGGAAAAGTATGACAGTGGTGACAAGTAGCTGGTTTGAAGTAAAAAGTTAGACTTATAATTTCTATGCTCGATATTTTCAGTGCATACTTTAAGGATCTTGCGTTCAGCTGGCATAATCAATTGTTGCTAATTGTTGTAGCACCAAGATTTTGAATAGGGAGTTTATAGCTAGTTTAGCTGATTGATGTTATCATTTAGCTGAATTTATGACTATTTTGGGTTTCTATTGATTGTTTCCAGGTATCTTTCTCAACAATTTGGTACCTTGATTCTGTTTCTTCTATTGGACCAAAGGGTTTTCATAGCATTTAGTCAAGATTGAATTTTGAAGGAGCTGTCATGGACTATGCGCTTTCTGATAGCAGTGGTGAGTTGAGTTCGAAAGTTCTATTTCAGTTTGTCTTTATTTTTCCTTGTAAATTTGATGATTTGTGAGATTAAAAGAACTTGGTTTCATTAGCTTGGTTGGCTTTCCTTGGGGACCTTGTCTAATATTGAGCAAGTATCTAGGGTTATGAAACCTGCTTTTCAATCTAATGTTAGCTTGTATTCACAAAAGGCTGAAGCTCCCTTTTGCTCGCAAATCTGTTTCTCTTTCTCCATGTTGCAATTTCTACGTCATTTGAAGTGTTCTAAAATGTTTATTAATGAGTGATTTCAAGAAACAATTTAACAGCTTGTAACCTTATGAAAGTTTTTGTATCTCAGATTTCTTTTGGTAATAAGAGGTACATTATTCCTTCTGAACCCTTGCATAGATCTTCTGACATCCTGGAAACTTAACTCAAATAATGAATCTTTCTGAGCTGACACAACTGCAGGAACAGATGATGACCTTCCTCCTTCACATCAGAATAGGTTTCAAAGAGGGGGTCGCACTGCTGCTGGGAACGGAAGATCAGCAGTTGCAGGTTCCACTCCTTTGCCTCGAATGCATGGTGACATGGAAACTCAAATCCATCTCATTGAGCAGGAAGCATACTGTTCAGTCTTACGGGCCTTTAAAGCTCAGTCAGATGCTTTAACTTGGGTATCATAACTATTCAATATTTTTTTCCATTGAAGCTTATGTCAGTTGATTTAAAGCTATTGACCAAATATGTTGTCCCTCTCAGGAGAAGGAAAGTTTAATTACTGAACTCAGAAAGGAGTTGAGAGTATCAGATGAGGAACATAGGGAGCTTCTATTGAGGGTTAATGCAGATGACATTATCCGTAGGATAAGGTCTGATTATATGAATGCCATGCTCTGCTGAGCAACTTTTATTAATGATTTCTGGTTATCCCTGAATTGTAACGGGAACTATGATCAACTATTACTGTTAGGGAGTGGAGAACCATGAGTGGGCTCCAGCCTGGAATGCTCAGTACCAGTCAGCCTCTTCATGACCCTTTACCTAGTCCAAGTGTATCAGGATCACGGAAGAAGCAAAAAACATCACAATCTGTAGCTTCATTATCTATGGGTGCACCATCTCCTGCATTACATCCATCTATGCAACCATCTTCATCGGCCTTGAGACGGGGTCCTCCCCCAGGAGCAAAGAGCAAGAAGTCAAAATCAGTGAGTTAATTTATTTCAAATGACATAAGAAACGTTAATGATTGAGATAGCATATTCTATTTCTATTTCTGCCACTTACTGCTTATGCATCTTTTGCTGCATCCTCAATGCAGTCGACGCAGTACCCTTCCACGGGTCTTCCCGGAAGGCCGCAGCCTCCTAATCGTACTTCTTCAGGGGCCTTTGCAACAAATGAACCTGCTGAAGCAGCACCATATGATCCATTAATTGGAAGGAAAGTTTGGACCAGGTGGCCCGAAGATAACCATTTCTATGAGGCTGTTATAACAGACTATAACGCAGCTGAGGTATATTTCACTGTCAATAATACTATAAGCTGTTAATTAACGGAGCTCTTTATAATCCTATGTCTCAATATTGATAGGGGCGGCATGCTTTGGTTTATGATATTAATACGGCAGATGAAACCTGGGAATGGGTCAATCTCAAAGAGGTAGAATTGTTGTATCTTAATGCTATTTCATACATTACATTGTTGCTTTTATGATCTGATTTACCTTTATTTAGCATGTCACATACCTTTTCTAACAAATCAACTCTTAAGGTTGTTGCATGTGTTTCTTAGTAACCTTTACGCCATTTATCAGATATTGCTGAATTTATGTGTTTGTCATCCTTGCCTCTTGAACCCATATTTTTTGAGAGATATGCTTTATATCTCAGAGTTACAGCTTTGGTCAAGCATATATGATTTTCATGAATATGCTGCCAGTTTGTCTAGAATTGTAAATTAAGGAGGTTCCCAAGTGACTGTTGCAAATATATATTATCTACTAATATGAATGAGGATCAAGTATTACTGTACTGTATGTCCAAGTTATTGTTCCAATCTCCAAATAAATAACTATATTGAAGTTCCATTACCAACCATTTTTGTCTACCATCTGCATATCTTGACAATTTGCTCCCAAAAAACAGTTGTGCATTGCATTTATAGGATAGGGTCCATGTTTGAACTGTTGTATCTATGTCACTAACTCCTATAAATCAAACTTTGGGCTTATATTATTGCATGCTGAATTGGTAATTTTGATAATTGTGACATTTCTCATTTTTGTTACTCCCTAGGATCTCTTTTACCATCTGTTCATACTTTTTACTACTTGATGCTCAGAGAGCAATAAGAAAAATAAAAATGGTACTTTATTTGTCCAGTCCTTTTCGATCATGGAGTACAAGATTAGAAAAAAGGTCCTTTGGATTACTCTCTCCTGTCACCCACTGATTTGTTATATGTGTGTACGATGGCAGATATCTCCTGAAGACATTAAATGGGAAGGTGAAGATCCTGGAATATCCCGTAGAGGTGGTCGCCCAGGACAAGGCCATGGGGTTAAGAAGTCCATGTCTCGTGGTGGCGGGGTTGCCGGAGCAAGAAGAGGTAGGGGGAGTATAAAGGGTCAGGCCAAAAAGGATTTTCCTTCGAAGCAAAATGGTGTTGGAAAAAAGGTTTTGGGTGATATTGAGATACTTCATACAGATACTCTAATTAAGGAGGTATAATAGATATTGGAAGATCATCTATTAGACTGTGATCGTCCCATGTGGTTTCTCCTCTTTTACTAATTGTGTAAATTTTCAATAGGTGGAAAAAGTTTTTGGCGCTAGCCATCCTGATCCCGTAGAGATTGAGAAAGCAAAGAAAGTGCTGAAAGTAAGTATAGCCGTTGTCTTCTTTTGTTCTACCTTAAGCTATTGCAGCAATCGTGATGGATATTCGTCATTGTAGGAACATGAACAATCCCTAGTTGATGCAATTGCAAGGCTTGAAGAGGCATCTGATGATGAAAGCGGTAATAACTAATTATGTATAATCCTGATACACGATAATAGTAAAAATAAGGATGCATCATCATCTGTTGTATAATATGATTGTAGCTTTTGGATGCTCAATTTACCTGTGCCTAAGGTGTACATTTTTCCAATTAATTATTGTTTTCCTCATTACGGTTCTCATTATTAGAATACAATGATACGGATTTCAAACAAGGGAGGGTACTGCATGTATTCCGTAGCTTCTTTTTAAGTCTCTCATTGTTGAACATTTTACTTCTGTTCCTGCAACTTCAACAACATCATCAAGAAAACGGATTGACGTTTTTAAAGCCATGTAGCTCAAAACAGTGAAATTTTATAACTACATTCGTGAAAAAATAACGGCATTTGTTATTTTTATTTATTTGTTTGGCTTAAAACCAGATGGAGAGCATCGATTCTCACAAGGTCAATCAATGGATCAAGAAAGAGCATGGAGAAAACGGCAATACGATGAGATGGGTGAAGGTAGGATGATTGAAGGGTCCGATGGCAATAAATGACTCGGCCGATGAGAGATAGTCAGCAAAGCAAGAATTGGGAGGGGTTAACGACTTGTGATTTTAGCCGCAGCTTTTGTATATCCAGTAGCAGTAGCAACAACAACAGCAGTAGCAGCGTCGTCCACTTCGAGTGCTTGTATCTTGTTTTATCCTTTTGACCTTCTACCAAGCTAAGGTAAATGACCTATCTTTTTAGTTTATCCGGTTCATCGGATTTAGTTTTATTGTAACTTTAATTTAAAACTCTAATCTAGGGAAATGCTTGTATTATGAATCTTTTAGATGCTTAGCTCACATATGCCTGACCGTTTTAGAAGTTTTATAAGGTATCCATTTTGTTTGCTTTGTACTTTCTCCTTATTTATTCTGGTTTGCAACCAAGTGAAGTAGGATCCATTATTTTCGGTTTGACCCGACAGCACCGAGACAATTGGTCTAATTTTCTCAAAATTACATATATATATATGTATGTGTGCGCGTGTAAAAATCAGCATAAGCTGTTTTGTGTTCGTATATCTATCCCGAATTCCCATTGCAGAAGAGTTTCGGTTAATGTTAGTTTCAAGAATTTTTCGAGTCCTCAACACTTGGTCTGGGAATTTTTATGCTCTTGGCTAAACTCTGATTGTGTGACAGACAGAGCCTCTACAAATGTACATTCAAAGATGAAATGAAAGCTATCTTTTTAGTTTGGAAATGGCTACTGAACTTAGGGTTCAATTCAAAGAGTTAAATCTTTTGGGGTGATTCTCTTGTGGATATTGGGGTGGAAAGGTATTGACTGTTGAATATTTTGGATTTAGCAGAAAATGTTTTACCAAAATTTGAATTTAATCTTTTTAAATTTTATGAAGTATATGTGACTTTTTTGTGTTTTGTTAATGTCTTTAAAATTTTAATAATTTATTTTTTTATTTAAAAAAAAAGTAATATGATTAAATTTAAAATTAAGTGCTAAAATTATCTAAATAAATTAAGGTTAAAGTAAAAAATAAATAAATAAATGCCTTCATGTAAAATGACTGAAACTATAATTTTTTAATTGAGTGAATCACTGCAGATCTATTCGATATATACCAAAAAATTGGCCGGCCCATGTGGTTGAGATTAGTTAAAAAAGGTGATAAATGCATATTCAAGAAAAAATTATAGTTTCCATTTAAATTATTAGCTAAAATAAAAGTTATTGAATTATTTGAAAATTATTATTTAAGTTACTTCAAGTAATGGATCGATATTTACTAACAAGAAGAGTATACTTTAAATTTAAGTTGATTTGATGATCACTGTCACAGAATGAGAAAAAATTATTTGAATTTTGATTCGTAGATCCATAATATTCAAAGCTGTTTTATAAAAAAAAATTAAACTGTAAAAGAGAAAAGGTTTTAATTGGTGCAAATAATGCAAATAGAGGAAAAGGAAACCGTATGATATCAATTTTAACAATCGATAAGTTAAATGAATGCTTTTGAATAATTTAGTGATCAAATTATAACTTATTTAATTAAGTAATTAAAATGAAAACTTCAAATCTTTTAATGATTAAAAGTGTAGTTTATCCAAATTTATGTTAGCAGTAATAATTAATAGTGGATTAATTAACAATGCAAGATTAAATTAAGTTAAATTGAAGTGCAACAAAATCTCAAATTTGAGTTTAGTAAAAGGATTAAAACCAAGAAAAAGGTAGGAAATTACTGAAAACCCAGTGATCAATTGAAATTGTTTAGTCAAAAAAGTTTAATCTAAGATTTAACAGCACACTAATTCAGGCTAGACAGTATCAAAAAACACTCAAAAATTCTAAAAAACAAAAAGGCAGAGCATGAACTTCTCAAGGAAAAATAGGGCCGCTGACCGAAACATCCTAGACACAGTACGAAAGCAAACGTCTTACATTGAACATTCGGCGTCGAGTTTGCTAGCAGTACTGATGGTACACATCTCGAGTTAAATATTCGGCATCGAGTTTGCTATCAGTCTCCCAGTAGCTATCCCTAATGCTTTTCGCCAGGAATGTTGAGGTCTTTAAATATGGGACTGTCAACTCCGACACCCATTGCGTTGAGACCGTTATCGACGTATATGACGCCACCAGTGATAGCCGAAGCCAAAGGTGATGCCAAGAAGGCAGCAGCGTTCCCCACCTCATCTGTTTCATTAAGTTCTTTAATTCAGTAAAAAATTAAAAGAAAATATGGAACATCTGGAGATATTAATGGTTCCTAGAAAATAACCTGCTGATAGTTCTTTTTGAAGAGGTGCGTTGGCGATTGAATATTCGATCATTGTATCAATAAATCCAATTGCTTTTGCAGCACGACTTCTTAATGGACCTGTAGACCAGAAAAAGAAACTTAGGGACATTAGTTTTACTCATGCTACATGCCGGGCAAATAATGTGGTCAAGGTCTAAAAGTTCCGAAGAAAGGCAACCGATGATTCGAATTATGAAGTCTAATTATTACATTAGTTAATTCTTCAAGCACGGTAAGACGAAGTCCATCAAGAAAATAATTTTCGTCAACTATCCCCTTGAAATGGGCAATCATTAATTGACTTCAATAGTAGGCATCGGGCTTGTAGTTGCAAATAATGCTACTATGCTTACACAAAATTCTACTGAGGTAAAGTTAATATCGATATGAGATGAGACAGGGTGCAACAAGGATAACCAGAAGTCTTTGAAACATTTCACTGCATTGATATATTTAAAGGACCGAATTATCTCGTGGCAATATCGAGGAAAAGCATTGAAATTACAAGTCATGGATAAAAAAAAAAAAAGAGCACAATTTTCAGGTAATGATATTGAAAATGTTGATAAAAGATAAAGAGCAAGAGTCATTTCATACCGGCAGATATTGTGTTCACCCTAATTTTGTGCTTTCTTCCTGCTTCGAAAGCAAGTACCTGAATGAGAATAGAGAAAGGCATGAATATGCCAAATTCCGGAAAACTAAATAATCAATTAATTAAACATATAAATAAGTTGAAAAATGAAGAATTGGAGCTCACTCTTGTATCACTTTCTAGAGCAGCTTTAGCAGAACTCATACCTCCACCATATCTGCATTATCACATTGTTTGAAACTTCTTTCACCTAATGAGAACTATAGATTCTATTTTTGGAGTATTATGAAAACAAAACATAACAAACATACCCCGGAATTATTCGCTCAGAAGCAATGTATGTAAGAGAAATCGAAGAGCCTCCTGTATCAGAAATAGCTTATTTTAGAAACACGTTTTATTTGATAAGAGACCAACATAAGACGTACAATGAACCTAATGACGAATAAAATATACAAAGTACATGCCTAGATTCATTAATGGGATAAAATGCTTGAGTAAAGAAACATAGGAGTAACTTGAAGCGGATAAAGCTGCAAGATACCCGTTCCGGGATGTCTCCAGCAGAGGTTTGCTGACCTGTTAAAAAGTATTTGTTTGTTAAGAATAAAGCAGAAACCAATTAGTATCTAGAAGCAAAAGCCATGCGTACCTCTGGCCCATTGGCTAGCGAATGCACCAGAATGTCAATGCTGCCAAAATCCTGTTTAACGGATTCAGCAACTTCCTGCAACACATGAGAATTAACATAACATATTGATAAATCTCATCCGCAAAGCATACAAAAAGTAGGGGTGATATCGATTCGGTCAGGTCAGTTTTTTAGATTTCTTTGAACCGTCCATAATTTGGTTCGATTCAGTTCGGTACTCAGTTTTTTCATATTAATTTTTTATTCTGGATTTTTAGACTTATTTTGATAAAATGAGCTTTGTTTTATGACTTTTGAATATTATTTAACAAAATGTTTAAAAAAATTCATAAAAATTTCTAAAAAACCAATATTTTATTATTTTAAATATAAAATATTTATCTTTATATCATAAATCATTAAAATTAATTATAAATTAAATAAAAAATAGAATTCTGTTTGGTTTCGGGAAATTGCAGTTTTTTAACTTGTATTCCATAAACCGTCCAAACACCTTGATTCAGTCAGTTTTCGATTTTTCTTGCTCAGCCCTAACAGAATGTACATCTTGAAAGGGATCAGAAATCCTATAGTTTTCTATAACCGCAGTAGGCAGTTCAAATATGAAATCAAATTTACTTGAGAACTAAAAATTTAGGCTCTAAAAGTTCCTAGTCATGAACTTCTGGCTGGTCTTTCTTTTTTTATATAATGGAAGGTGTTTCGATACATACCTTAACAGTCCAATTTGCAGATCCTGCATATCGTTTATTTGTTTTTATCTGCACGTAATAACCAAGATAAAAAGATGTTAAAAAGATAATAGAGACTTATTAACGTGCATGTTGCATGGAGTGTCATAAACTTATCCCTTACATCTTCAGGTACATCATCAGGGTTGTCAAAGACTGCATCTAGGGGATATACTTTGGTAATCTCCATTAAAGAGCCATCGGGCAATCTGAAATATCAACTTCTATCAGAAAAAAAAAGGCATCACTTCGAGTAAGTATCCATTGTATTGCAACATATAACCAGCTCTTACACTCGAGATTCATCGAACTTTCCACGTCGCAAGCTGGTTTCAAATATGTTCAAAGCCTACAGGGGGCAACTTGTCATCAGCATGACAAATTTTTATGTTAATACCTACAAGGTCTACAAAGTACAAAGATCTAATTTACTTACAGGCACCCATGTCCCAACTAGAATTTCAGCACCTGCAGCAGCAAGAGATTTCGCTATTGCCCAGCCATATCCATTGTCATCAGCTACACCAGCAATAAATGCCCTCTTACCTGCAGAAAGCAGCACTCTTAGAGTTAAAGAAAAAAGCTTAAACTATTAAAGAATTAAAATAGCTTCGTGAAAGCCCTCAGTATTAGCAGCCTTCCAGTTAGGTAAACAGCATTAAAGCTTAAAGAAAACCCTCCATAACAAAAAGGTCAAGGAGAGAAATGTAGTAGAGACATCATTTTCTGAAAATTATTTGTTCTACTGAAGGAGATGTATAAGGAAATCGGACAGCAAAGTTTCATGAGCAACTTATACGAGAACATAGGCATAAGTACTACAAATAGCAAGTCAAACCTTTCAAGTCAATTGGCAACCCAGAAACCGGCTTATTTTCACTAGATTCAGACATTGCCTTTGTCACAACTTTGTTAAACTTAAATGAAGACGATGCAAAACTGCGCCGGAAAGGCTCCAAAGATTGTGATAAATGACAAGCACTAGCTAGCTTAGTCCATGACACAGCTTTGGAATTGACATCTAGATTGGCAGCACCAGCCTTAAATACCCTGCGAGAAGATGCAATGCAGGGTCTTGCTGAAGCTAGTTGAAGGCCAGAAGCTGCTGTTGCTGCCATTCTCAAGAAGTGATATTTCACAGCAGAAACTAAGAATCTGCAGAAAGCAGAAATGAATCAGGGACTTACTCAAAACATACATAATAACTCACATTGTGCTTTAGGAACATATTTAATTCACAAATTTGAAGTCAAGGAAATGAACTAAAGCAGACAAACTGTGGTAAAAAAATGTTGCACGATAAATGTATGAATAAATTCCTCAAAGACCCAAATTAATATGAAATGAACCCATCATAACTTTCCATCTCTTTACCTTACCAAAAAACCAAAATGCCTAACTTTGTAGCTCTAAGAAAAAGATACATTCCACCCCAAACTTCAAATATGAAGCCACATTTTACATATTTCCCAAAAATAAATTACAGAAAAAATGAAAAGAAACCCTAAACATACAGGCAAAATGAATCAGGGACTTACTCAAAACATACATAATAACACACATTCTGCTTTAAGAATATATTTAATTCACAAATTTGAAGTCAAGGAGATGAACTAAAGCAGTCAAACTGTGGTTAAAAAGTGTTGCTCGATAAATTTATGAAGAAATTCCTCAAAGACCCAAATAAATATGAAATGAACCCATCAAAACTTTCCATCTTTTTACCTTACCAAAAACCCAAAATGCGTAACTTTGTAGCTCTAAGGAAAAGATACATTCTACCCCAAACTTCAAATTTGAATCCACATTTTACGTATTTCTCAAAAATAAATTATAGAAAAAATGAAAAGAAACCCATATAACAAAACCATGAAATTTTCCAAATTTTGAGTATGGAGTACCCATTGGGGCATAAAGCATGAAAATCAAGAGAAAGTGAAAGATACCTTTAAGATGCAGAGAGAGCCAATGTGGGGAGTGGAGAGTGAAAAGAAAAGGAGAAGAAATGTTGAGGAAGTTTCGATGAGATCAAAGTGATTTTTCAAAGCGATGACGGAAAAGGCAAAGCTGAAGCTAAAAGTAAACAAGCAGATCGATCAAACAATTATATTTAGCAATAAAAAAACAAAGATTTAAACGCAGTTGGTTGCTGGTAGGCGTAGCTCTTCAATGTTAGGTTTCGTTTACACAGTGTGCAGTCGAGTTGAATTAGTAAGCATTAACTACACGGTTAATCACTAAATTAATTATCCCTATTTTCAGTTAAGTCTAATGTATTAAATTGTTGGGTAAACTATAAAAATAGTCACTTTTGTTAAAATATTACGATTTAGTTAATTATATTATCGTTTTGTTACGAAGTGGTTACTCTACTGTTAAGCTTTATTACCTTCTTAATAGCAGTCCTACATGGCAGTCCAAATGAGTTTTAAATACCAACTTAGATGTCCAGTTGTTGAGATGAAATTATGTTTTTAATTAAATAAATTTAATTTAGATTACCACGTAGGACTGCCTCTGTTATATTCTGTTAAATGCCAAATAGGTCTTTTATATTCTTTTAACTTTTTTTTTCTTTATTTTCCATTCTCTTCTGTTTCTCCCTCTATTTTCCTCACTTTTTCATCTCTTTTAAGGTAAAAAAAAAATTGCTCAAAATAAAAAAAAAATATAGAGACCAATTGTATAATTTAACCTAAAATTTTCGTTTGAAATGATGATTTAACGTGTCATGTCAACTTACCATCACCACTACCCTTAGATTGTTAATAGCAATTAATGCTTAGTGACTAAAATGTTACAACACAATAACGTAAGTGACTAAAACGTAATATTTCAAATATAAGTGACTAAAATGTAATCTAAGACAAATAAAATTGACTATTTTAATAGATTACCCTTATTTTTCTTTTATATATATATATATAATTTTTTTATATTTATTGAAATGGCCTTATCTTTTTATTTGTGTTATTTATCCAAGTAGTTACAAAAAATTTAAATTATTTACTAAATTAATTTTTTATTGACTTGGATATTTTTTATGAACAATTTTCTAATAAGATTCTTTAAAAGTAGTTTTCATTTGTTGGATTAATATATAAGGAGGTATGTGAATTTGATAATTTATATCTATTTGGTACTTCAATTTTTTTTTTTTACTTAATTGGTACGTAAATTTAAAAACTGTAACACAATGTGGTACATTTTTTTAGGTAATTGATTAATACCATTAAAATATGCTAATGTGGAATTGACAATCAGTTGCACGATAACACATGATAGCCTCAGATTTTGGCATGTGGCAAAAAAATAAAATATTTGAATTTTATAATAAATTATAACTTTTTTGTCACGTGTCACCATGCTATTGATCATTAGCGCTACATCAACGTGTTTTAACAAGGTTAGTCCAGTAACTAAAAGAATATCAAGTTGGCTTATGATTTCTAAGATTAAGTATTAGTTAGGTTACAAAAAAATATATATAACAAGTAGGTATGAGTTACAAAGTTTAGTTACCTCTACATATATTAACCCTCGTTTTTTTGGAGAGTACAGTGACACTTACGTGTATTGAGTTTAGAATAAAGTACCAATTACTAGATTTTTCGGAGATGAAACAAGGAAATAGAATGTCAACTGACAAGTTTGATTTAAGACTTCAACAATTATAAGCATCCAAGTTCTGCATTATTCATCGACTCCCATTAGTGCTAGACCTGTCCATGGGGCGGGCTTTGTTGGAGGGTTTGTGTAAAAATATAGGCCTGAAAATGGGCTTGGGTAAAAAAAAAACAATGCCCGTTTAGAAAACAAGTCGGGCTTCGAGTAAGGCTTTTTTGGCCCAAGCCTGTTGTTTTCTCACTGTTTTGCCATCATTTAACTATCATGTTGCTACTATCTTATTTTATTGTTAAATTTGTTACTATTTTAGATGTATTTGTTTGTTAAGTTGCGCCTATTTTAGTATTATTTAAGTATTCATATTTTTTTAAATTTATTTTCAATTTGTCATGAAATATTTATTTTGATTTTTTAGCATTTTTTTATGTATTATATATTTTTTAATAAAAATTAAATACGACCAGATCTAGCCCGAGTTTTAACATTTTTATCCGGGTCGGGCTTGGGTAAAATTGTAGGCTTAACTAAACCATTATACGAAGTTTTTAATTTTCAATTTTCACGATGAATTAAGTCTTAGTTTAATTGGCATCGTTATTGTTACAACAATTAGGAGAATGTAATACATTTGAATAAATATGGTAAAAAGTCCTCTTCAATCCCCTACAAATTCGAAATAGAGCAAATTGGTCCCTCTCAAAAAATTGGAACAATTTAATCCCTACCAATTTAAAAAATGAGCTATTAAGGACAATTAGTTACAACAATAATGACTTCCGTCAATCGTGGATAATTTTGATTGGTATAATAACAAATGTAGCCTTTGATTTTTACATATTTTTTTTTATTTTGGCCTTAATTCTAAAAAGTTCAACAAATGCAGCCTCAAATTACCCAAATGTTGTGGGATTAAATTGTTAAATTAGGACCAAATTGACAAAATGTGTAAATTTTGAGGCTAAATTTGTTACTATACCAATCAAAATCATGTATAATTTATGGAAAACATTAGTGTTGTGATTAATCGTCCTTAGTTGCTCACATTCGAAATTGAGAAGGACTAGAGATATATTTTTATCAAGAAATGTTATCATTTGATTTAAAGGTTCAAAAAATAATAGTAAAAATTGTATTATGAAAATCTTCAATCATCGAAGGTTGTTGAAATCGAACCGAACCAATCAACAAACCAACAAGGGTGAAGCTAGATCTTTTTTGGGGCCAGAATTAAGTTGTTTATTTTTACAAAAGTAAAAAAAAAATTGCAATTTAACCATTTAAATACCCTACATCTTTATAATTTTTATAGTACTAAATTAAAATTTTATCATTTTTTGAGAGGTCAAATTATAATTTTACCATATACTAATTTAATTTTTTTATAAATTATAAAAGATTTGAAAGTTAAATTTCCATTTTAAGTTGGATCTGGCTCTTGCCAACCCCTTAACTCCACCCCTGCTGACAAATATATTAATTTAGAGAAAGAAGTTAAATCGTGTTCCATAAACTAATATAAACGGGTCAAATCGAGCTAAAAAATTATTGAACCAATTTTTTTTTTAAATTATATTCATTTTTTTATAAAACTTTAATAGTTTATTTAATTATTGGACCAACCATTTGCATTGATATCTAATCAATGTTACCCCAATCTAATTACAAAAACATCGAAAAAATAATTAAGGGTGGGTTTGGATGGGCGGTGAGGTGCGGTGTGTGTAGCTTACTTTTTATCTCACGTTACAGTATTATTACTGTATTTAATTTTACCACTATTACTGTTTTTACACCAATTGCAGTTAAAATACCGCACATCCAAACCTAGCATAATGCTTGGGGAAAAAAAATCCAAAATATATATAATACTGTAATTATCAGTTAATCCGTGCTCCAAATAAAGTAATCCTTTTTTCCTTCACACTGTGGGAGGAAGACGATTTTACTCCACTGAGACCCTGTTCTTCACCATTTTCATTGTGTTTTTCATCCAAATTGCAGTAAAAATTCGTCCCCAAATTCAATTCCAATCCCACATGCAACTCACCTTGATGATGATGAAGAACCGATGACGATCCCAATCTCTTAAACACATCGATGCGACCACCATTTTCGTCATCACCACCATTATAATTCACATCGATCAAGAAGAAACCCCGGCCATGTTCGATCTCGCCGGTGCATTCGCACGTGTAAAACGCGATGGCGTCCTTTTCCTTCAGCTTTTTATCCTTCACGAATCGGTTCCATCCCCTCGTAAACACAAAGCTTTGGCTGCTCTTACAGTAACAGTACCGAAATCTCCACATTTTCATCGACGTATCGTAGAAAACAAGCTCGACGTCTTCGCAACCGCCATTGGCGGTGGTGAAGGTTTGGTGATCGTTTTCGATGTGCGGGAAGTGTTTGACGGCATGTTTTTTAGGGATCACGAGACGGTTAAGCTTTCCGACGTCACTTGGAGTTAATTCCTTCTGAAAAAGTTGTTGGCATGCGAATTTTGTGTCGTTGTGGATCGTGTTTTTGTTGTGATTTGCGCTTGATTTGGTATAATCGGCGTATTTGGATTGGTAAGAACCGGATTTGATCATGTTCAGTATAGCTCGAGTGGTGTGAAGATTTTGGAAATTAGGTTCTTGGATGTTGTCATAGGACCAGGGAAAATTCCGATGGGGATCTCCAATACGAAGTCCGATCGCCGCACTGTCATACGCCAGCGCTGCTTCGTTCTCCGATTTGAATGTACCGAGCCAAATCCTTTGACGGTTGGCGTAGATTTGAGCGCCCCAATGCCCATTTTGTTGCGGCACGATACCTTTGAACCTTGCTAATCCGCCGCTAGTTTCGGTTTTTAAACGTTTGCTAGCGCGAAACATATAGTCGTCGCCACCGCTTCCGCCGCCGGATCGTGAGGTTTTAGTCGCCGCCATATTCAAAATCTTGCTTGATTCATCTTCTTCATTAATGATTGATTTAATGAATAAATAAAATTAAATTAAAAAAAAAAAGGAGAATTGGAGGGAGAAACTTTTGCAAACAAACACATAGATTATTGTTGTATGTAAAAAAATAACAACCAAGTTAAAACACCATATTAACTTCTTTTTTCCAGGAAAAATGTTAAATTTTCCATGAAAGTAATAGGTTAGGAAACGGATTTTTTTTCCTTTTTAATTTTGGAAAAAAAATAAAACAAAAAACTTTGTGAAATAAAAAAAAAACAATGTCATTATCAATGGATTAATTAGTTATTGAAGAACAAATTGTGAGTGATTTGATTTATTTATTTTTTTAATTTGTTCAACTTAAAATATCTAACTGAAAATGCCAATTTGTTCAGTGTTTCATATTGGTTGCTGTTGCAACAATTTGGAGTGAAATTTATCTGTATTTTAACAAAATAAATACTAGTTTTATAACTAGAATTCCTAACTTGGGGTTATTGGCAATGGGGTTTTAGTTTTGGGAGCTAATAAGATTTTCAAAATTTTGAGGGTTTAACTAAAATTTTCAAAAAAGTTCGATTATTAGCCATTGGAGGGTTTAACACTTTGAAGACTTGTTTGAAAGGAGTTGCCTTCCCCTTAACAAAAAAACGAGTCAGGGTTTTGTCTTTCAACTTTGTAAAGAGCCCAAGTGCCTATGACTGCCTAAATAAGCGACAGATTCATCGAGTAGGAATGTTTCATCAGATTGGATCGTGTGTGGCGCATAGTCACTTGCCAAAAAGAAATATAGACACTTGCATCCTCTCTTGTGACCTATATGCTATAGGTCAGGGGTTTAAACCACCAAGCACGAATGTGCATATTCTCTTGGTATGTGGGCATGTGCCATGCATGGTCTGATATGATGCGACAATATTGCTTTGTAAATTTGTCACCTTCTTGGGCATCTTCTCAATGCACTTGAGCTCTCCATAAAGTTTGCAAATAAAACTCAAGCACAATATAAACTCATTGAAGGGTCTATCAACTCTAAATGAATAATACTTTAAAAATTTCTTTGTAAGTAGTCAACCTCCCTTTAAAAGAAGACGAATTTAAAATTTATCTCTTAACTCTACAAAGAGCTTGAATGACTTGAGGTATCAATTCCTACTAAATTTATTACATATAAAATATAATATATATTCTGCTTGACACAACCAATTATACAAATTCTATTTATATTTAAATCAATTAATCATGAATATATAAATATTAATATTAATATAAAAATTAAAATTAATTATATTATTGAATTTTGAGTTGTGAAAATTATATGCCATTTTTTTAGTCTTTTTTATATCTAATTAAACCCTAGAGAAATGATTGTATGAAACAGTGACGCCACATCAAAATAATAATTAAGTTTTAATTATATGATACACGTGCCGGTTGAGTTTTAACTCGATTGACATCGGTATTGTTATCAATGTATAAAGACGTGGATTTGAGTATGTTGAAACGTATTATCCTTCTATTTAAGAGTTGAGAGAGGCTATGAATAATTATAAAAATTGTATAAAAAAACAGATATGATAATAACTTATAATAAAATAAAATTATATGATATTCATTAAATAACCTTAAATTTAATTTTAATTACTCAATTAATGTGTCCTCAACAGAAGAACCAACCATCTATATCTAATTAAGCAATAAATTCAAATTGGGACGGCTTTCATTGTTGGTATAGATTTCCAATTTTTATACGTCATCACTTTAACAATAGCAACTAATAGTATCATTTTGGACCTAATGATGATATCATAACAATAGCAACTAAAAAGACTCGAGTTCAATTCAATATTATCGAATTGAGCTCTAACTTTTGTAGCTCGAGCTATCGATTAAGTCGAATTTATACATCATAATACTTAATTCAAACGGCTTATAAATTTAATTAAATCTTCTCATTTTGATATATCGAATTTAAACTTAAATAATTTAATTATGTCTCGAATTAGTTTAAACTCAAAAATTATATTTCAACGTACTTGAGTTTAATTATCGAACTTAAAATTTGGTATCATTTGAACTCAATTTAGGGCCGATTCTGAGAAAGCACTGCTCGAAAGGATTGCGAAAAAAATATAACTTTAAAAAAGTGTTTTTTTTTTTTTTTTCATATGGTTAAAATAAGTTGGAATGGATTGTCTATTTCAGTGTGCAAAGTCATTAGTTGGCACGTGAGACGGAGCTTGCTTCACCGCGTCATTCATATACAATTAAAAGGCGTGTGCAACCGGCTGTTGCCGGTAAAACTGGATTCCTTTTACCTTTGCGACTTTTCTTTTTCATTGATCTCGTCTCTTTTTGCTGTTTTAAAATTAAATCAAAACCACCATTCCTTTCTATTTCAGCGTCTACTTTTATTCAAAAACCTCCCGAGTTCTCATCGATTGAACTCGTTTCAACTCGGATGCTAGGGTTTTTCCTTACAGTTATCTGGTACGCCATTTCCTTTTTTAATTTTCAGCTGCTGATGTAAACTTCCAGTGATCTGTTTGTGTGTCCGGAAATTGAGGAAGAAAAAGATTTAATAAAACGTAGAAAGCAATTTCGGATCTTGTTCACATGTGTGTTCTTTTATGTAAATATTGAATAAACAATGTTAATTTTTTAAAGATTTGAATTCGTCTGTTAATCGCAGCTGAAGGCATGTGAGATAGGATTTAGTATTATTATGGGCTTAAAATCAATTCGTGGGGTGCTATAATTATATTTGTTTTTGATTTTTCATTTTTAGAAAAAAAGTTTTATAGCCTGTGTTAATTAGTTAACTTACTTTTTATCCGCATTTTATTGTTCCTAAAAATCTTACGTATCAATCTTGACTGTTCTGGCAACAAGGCACTGCAGCGAGGCAGCTAATGTACTTTGCTGTTATGATGCTTTGTTTGTTGTATGATTAGCACATGACATATTTCAGCTGTTATAGCCCTTGACTTGCATAGGTTGATATTTACTTTTATACGTAAGCTTTTATGAGTTCTGATGTTTGAATTTCTATCATCTGTTGTTGTAGAATTTGTGTGACTTATCCATACCGAAATGTCTCGAGCGGAGGAGCTATGGGAGCGGTTAGTACGGGCGGCGTTAAGAAGGGAAAGATTTGGGTTGGGTTCAGTAGGACATCCTGCTGGTGGAATTGCTGGATACGTTCCTTCATCTCTTAATAATAGAGATATAGATACAATTCTGACAGTTGCAGATGAAATTCAGGATGAAGAACCTAACGTAGCTAGAATTTGTATGTTTATTTCTTTTCCTTTGGTTTGCAACATAGCTATGTATGAATCTTTTGTTATTCTATCAACCGATCCATCATTTCTGCCGATTTTTATTGCTTATTTATGTTGCTAATTGTAAATCATGGGTATTGGAAGACATGTCTAAAATTTTCAAAATTATGTATGATAAGTAGAAAGTTCCAAAGTAGGTCACTTTTATTGGTGGTATTATTTTCAAGTTGCATGGCTAATGAAGTCATATATACACCTAGTATGAGCTTGTGTGATGAGAAGTCAAGCTCCTCAATTCTAGTGGGAGTTTTAAGTACCCTTGCGGATGTTTTATTTTTTGTTACTTAGTAAATTTTTGGTGAATGAATTATGGCCTTAGAGGGTTTTGAGTTATGGTTGGAAGATTAAGGATTGGTTAATGTTAACACATATGACTTGAACCCTTGCAGAATGCTATATTTCTTACAGTTAATAGACAATGCTTTAGTGGTTCAGGTTATGGGTGATATGCTCGTTGTTTAGTATGTAGTCTGTACTTGTGCACATGAGTCCAACTGATGATAGTTTACATGTTGAGCATAAAAAATTGAAGACACTTAGACAATGCTAATATAAAACAGCTAAAACTGTTCCTCTATCTGTTTCTCTGCACGTATGTGTGCGTATGAGTATCTATATGTCTGTGAGATGTTTCGTTTTTTTTTTTTTCCTCTCTACGAAGGAGCAGGTCTCTTTTCTGTTAATTTGATGCTTGTTGCTAGAATGATAAGAGACTGAATTTGGTATTGAAAGTACAATTATGATAAGCAAGTTCTCTATTTCAGTTATGTGACTGACGAATGATTTAGGCTGCATATTAATTTTTACAACTTTGAAGCTATCATTTTTGCTTTAGAGAAGTATCATAGGTCTTTGGCAAAGCTGTTTAATGTTTTTGACTTGCTAAATTTGTTTGCTTTCTTGCAGTATGTGAGCATGCCTATTCACTTGCTCAAAATCTGGATCCTAATAGTGAAGGCAGAGGTGTTTTACAATTCAAGACTGGTCTAATGTCTGTGATCAAGGTATATATCAAATCTATGAAAAATGCTAGTAGTGCAAAGCAAGAACTTCTATTGCAAGAATGAGAATGAGTAGTTTCTTCAGTATGCAATTTTTGTGTGTGTACACATAGACGAGCATGTGCTTCTTGGTTGTTACTTGTTTCCTTGGATGTAGTTGGCGTTTGGACTCCCTTATTCAAGTTTAGATGCTGACAGCACATTCATCAAATAGGGTTGGCTAAAAAGTCCTAGAACAATTGAAATGATTATTTTATGTTGTGTTCAATATTAAAATGGGCATCTAACCTAAAACCAATGGACAATAGGTGGAGAGGCTCACTTTTGTATTTATGTGCCCTAGTTAACCCCCCATTTAACGGATGTGGAATCTACTTTATCTTCACCTCAATTCTCAGCCTTACATGTAGAGGCAAAAGTCCTATCATGTGGCATGAGCTTCACATGTGTGCCAGCTACGCATCAATGGAGGCAATGCTCGGCTTTGATGCCATGATAAATTTTAACAAGGGCATCCAACATAAAATGAATTGGTAATAGTTATTAAGGCCTTTATTAAATTTATGTGCTACTATGACTCCAATTAATAGTTGTGAGATTTAATTTATGTCCACTTAATATGATGAAATATTTCATGCCTGAACATGTATGCATCTTGGTTTCTGTTGGTGCTTATTAGGTTTGCATGTTGGTATTTGTTGGAGAAAGCTAGGTTGGAAATGTGGCTGGCTTATGGATGTTTGAATATTTAATGCATTTTTTCTAAGGATATTTTATATAGAAGATTTTATCCTCTTAATGTTTCTTTGTAATGTAACTTGCAATTCCTGACACATACTTCAAATTTTCAGCAAAAGCTAGCGAAAAGAGAGGTTGGGACCATAGATAGGAGCCAAGATGTTACTCTCTTGCTGGAGTTCTATAGGCTTTATAGAGAGAAGAACAACGCTGACAAGCTACGTGAAGAAGAAATGATGTTGAGGGAATCAGGCAACCTTGGGGAGTATGTATCTTAAATAGAAACCATGTCTTTTTAACCATGGCTTCTCCTCTATATGTTCTATATAGTCACAACTCTTTGCTTTCCTTCTTTCCCCATTTCTCTAAATTTCTCTTCCTTTTAGATGTGCTTTCCATTTGTTCTCCCTCTTGTCTCTCTGTCCTTTTGGTTGCTGGAGTCTTGAAGTCATGTTACAGTTGGCTCGGTTCCATATTTAAGTATTTTTTTCACATACATGATTCTGTAAGTGAAATGACGTAGGTCTATGGTTTAGCATATTTAGAATATTTCCATTAGCTTCACTGTTTAAAGAATATGAATCGAAATTGTTGTCTGCTCCAGGTTCACCACATCTAGAAGTGTTAACAAAAGGTCAAAGGATGAACTGATTGTTGCTTGCTATGTTATGCATTTACTTGACATTTATGTATTATTGCTGATTTAACCTTAAATTCTCTTAATTTGACAAGGTTTTTGTTATCAAAATTACTCTGTTGCTATTGATGTGTTAGACTCTTTCTAAGTATCTGTTTTAAATGGATTGGGTTAGTCTATCTTTAACTTTCAACTTTCATGTTGATTTTGCAGATTGATCTCCATTGTTTCTATTTATTATTATTTGCAGGATTCTATTTTTTATTTTTAAATTGTTTTATTCTTTCATGTTTTTCTTATCTAGGTTGGAGCGGAAGACATTGAAAAGGAAAAGGGTTTTTGGAACACTAAGAGTATTGGGGATGGTATTGGAGCAGTTGACAGAGGAAATACCTGCAGAGGTTGGTGGTATAGTCTTTAGTTATTATTTAAAATATTTTAACTGATTTCTTTCTTGTGTTCATTTTTAACAAGCTAACCTCTCATAGCATCAACAGCAAGAGATTTATGTTTAACCATACTTATCTCCTTTTTAATGCCAGTTTGACAGCTTATGCGGAAAGTATTGCTTTATTAGTATGTGAGCGCTCCCATAGATGTTCATATATATTAGGAGGTTGATAGATCTCGAGCTTGATTTTTGTTATGTATTGCGAGTTGCTTTTATGAAAGTAGAGTGAAAATAGTGGTAGAGAATTAGAAGGCTTTTCTTTTAGGAAAATTATCATGTCTACTGCCAATGGAGATAAAAAAAAAACTCCACAAATGGGGTTAGGAAGCTTGTATATGCCCTTACACTGTATAAAACAAAAACTACCAAAGAAAAGGACACATGAGCACTTCCTATCACCATTTGTGGAAGCTTGTATGTGTCCTTACACTATATTAAAAAAAATAAAAACTAACAAAGAAAAGGACACATGGGATCTTCCTAACCCTGCTTGTGGTTTTTTAACTCCACTGTCAGTCTACCTGATAATAATCCTTTCTTTTAACCTTCTTTTCTTGTGTTCCTTTGATCTAATGAATTAAGGCTTGACCAATGTCACCATATACCCTTGGTGTAATTAGTTGTAAGAAGGCCTTCATTTAATGTTCACTATGGAATGTGATTTCTGAACCTGGTAACTCAAAGCATCTAATATACTATGTTTCTTTATTTTACCCTAAACGCTTAATTGGTAGGACCTCTAGGTGGCATTTTGTTCATATCATTTGCATTTAACTTACTCTGGGCTTTGGTTTTACTTGTTTCCATATGTTTTCATTGTATTAGTGCAGTCTCTTTTATTTGTTGAAGATTATGTCTTCATATTCTGTAGTATGTTGTTCGGCAGTAATATAATCTTATGATTCTAGTTCCTGCTCATGTAGCTGCAATTTCTTTTGAGCAGTTGAAACGGGTCATTGATTCAGATGCAGCCATGACTGAGGACCTGATTGCTTACAACATTATCCCATTCCCACTGGATGCTCCTACCATAACAAATGCTATTGTGTCATTCCCTGAGGTTAGATATTTTTGCCTTTTTTAGACCTCATAGTAGTTTTGTATTTCAATTTAACTACAAAAAATGCATGGGCAGGTACGAGCAGCAGTGTCGGCATTAAAGCACTATAGGAGCTTGCCAAAATTGCCTAGTGATTTTTCTATTCCTGAGACAAGGAGCCCTGATCTTATGGATTTTCTGCATTATGTTTTTGGATTTCAGGTTTGTACTGCTATGTTGAAATGGATTACATTGTCTTTCCTCTATGTATTTACAATTTGAGAAACTTCTGGTATTTCTAAGTTTAAAAGCCTTAGTCTGCTTTCTTGCTTATCTCTAGTTTCTTGTGGAACCTAATTATGTCCTGGAATGTTTAGGTTATGTAGAAACTATCAGCCTCTTACTGTCCCTTGGTTTATATGTCCAAATATAACCAGCCAGTAAACCATAAGGCGATCTTGTAGCTCATGTTTGATATTGGGTGTGAAAGTGTCTTGGCTTTTGTTTTGCTTCTTGTGGTTGTTCTTACTAATTAGCCAAGGGGCTACAGACTTGAGCAATGTGTAGGACTTGTATGTACTTCATTCTTTGAGTTAGCATTGTGCTGTCTTTGATCATTTACATGTGAAAAATAAATATGATCTGTTTTGCCAATGTGTTTGACTAAAATATACCTTCTTGGTCCATGGTTATCTTGTTTGTTTCAGTTAATTTTGTTGAGTATTGTTTCTAATTTCTTACTCATCCTCATGTAATTGCTCTTTAAACATATCATGCATTATACATGTGTCTTTTGGGTGTTAATTTTTTTTATGTTGCATTTATTATTTGTTGTTTAATACCTCATTCATATACTTTTTCATTTTCAGAAAGACAATGTTGCTAACCAACGTGAACACGTAGTGCTCCTCCTCGCCAATGAACAATCAAGACATGGTATTCCTGAGGAACCTGAGCCAGTAAGTTATGATTTTGGTGTGTTATTCTTTGTTCTATTGTTGCCTTTTTGATGTCTGTTGAATGCTTCCCTGATTGGCATTTAAGAGTTCCTGGATTTTGCTACGCTGGGAGAGGTGGTAGCACTCACTCTCAGACATCTTACTTATGCCTCCAGCAGTTTGCTTCTGTTAAACCTCATTGCTATACAAGATGGTTTTTTTCCCTGTGGTGATTTTTTATTTGGCATCTTTTGGTTAAATTTGCTTGTTGCCTATGTTCAATGATCTAGGGCCATGTTCTTAATTTTAGTTCTGTGGTTTGGTCTTCTTTTCTTGTCATGCAAGTTTTTTACAGTTCAAAGTTCAAGAGTAGTGGTTTATTGGAGGTGACATGTCTCTTCATTGGCTTACCCCCCTGTGTGTCAGTAGCTTTAACTTGCACTTTGAACTTTGTATTGTTTGACAAAGAATAAGAACAATAATATAAGCTTGGATTCATGGTACTTCAAGTTAAAACTTAAATTCTGGATGTAAATCTTGATTTTGGCATTGTTCAAAGGTGAGAAGAGTAGGGAAAAGAACTGGTTGAAGGCCAAATTGGGATCTAAACATTATAGAATTTGTTAATCCAGAAGATAAAACCAACCGAGGAAGATTTCTGATTATCAAATTTGATCTTCAATGAGAATTTGAATGTATTGCGCACACACTAACACTGTTAATCTCACTACTGTCTATAAGCTGGAAAGGTATATTTGTCCACGTGCTCAAACTTGAAACATGGCAATCGTTTCTCATTTAAACATTTTTCCTTCTCTCTCTCTTTTCTATTCATTGCTTTATTTCTATCTTTTTACCCCTTCTTTCTTGTCTTTTCTCTTTGCCTTCCAAGAACAGCTGTTGGCAAGGTAAATCTAAAGCTGGTGCTGGTGCCACTTTTTGACCTACTAGGGCATTCTCATTTGCACATTAGGACAGATGTATAACCTTGATTTTATTGAAGTGCTTATATGGCTGCCAAATGATTTTGTTTGCTTTCATTGGATCCCTCTTTTGAATCAAATAAAAATTTGGATTATTTTAACATGTTAATTATTACCCCTGCAACTACTCGTATCCTTTTTGTTTAAGGGCTGGTATAAATGACATGCAGTTATTTTCATTTAGCTAATTTGATCAATATATTTGCCTTGTTTTTTATTCAGCAATTGGATGAGGCTGCTGTGCAGAAGGTGTTTCTGAAGTCTCTTGATAACTACATCAAATGGTGCAACTACTTGTGCATTCAACCTGTTTGGAGCAAGTGAGGATTTTCATGTCCTTTAAGTACTTTTTGATTATTTTGTTAGTGTTCTTCATTAAAACAGTGATGATTGAGTTATTGACTGTTCATTCTATGCAGTCTGGATGCTGTTAGCAAGGAGAAAAAAGTACTCTTTGTTTCTTTGTACTTCTTAATTTGGGGTGAAGCTGCCAACATTAGATTCCTTCCAGAATGCTTGTGCTACATATTTCATCATGTAAGTGAACCCTAGACTGATGTATTGATATAGGCAGATTTGGTCATAACCTGTTGCAGGCTTCGCTATTTGTATTTTGATGTGTATATTGGTATAATTTTATTACTTGTGGGCATACTTTCCTTCTCTCCTTTTTCGATTGTGAAGTTTAAATGTGTGTGTTTGTCTGTATTTTTTAATGTGATGTGCTGTTTTTAAGCTTGTTTATATGTCTGAATTTTAATTTTGGTTCAAAGATGGCGAGGGAAATGGATGAAGCTCTAAGGCAGCAGATTGCTCAGCCGGCCAATAGTTGTTCTAAAGATGGTGTAGTATCATTCCTCGATCAAGTTATCACTCCGCTTTATGATGTTGTCGCTGCGGTATGTCACAATCTCCCAGCAGTAACTTCATACCTATTTTATTATATTGCCAATTTAGTTATTGGTTTGCCTAAGTTTCTTATTTGATTATGGTTAATGGTTCTTGTTTGTTTTCAACTTTGTTTTCTGATGGACTCTATTAATCATCTTAGCTCCTTGTTCCTATTGTCTTTTAACTACTTGTGCAATTTCAGTAGGGAGGTGTCATCTGCCCATGTTTACTTCTTTGCAGTGTTTTATCGAAGGCAAATTATGTTTTACCTCCATTATGTTTAGTTGAATATATACGGCCTTTGTGGGCTAAAAATCTCCACAATCTTCTGGTTTGGACTGTTAGGGACCTGTGTTGTACTTATTTTAACAGGTTGAGTTCTTTTGTATGCTTACAGCTATTTTAAAAGAAAAATCTTAATTCAACTAGGGTAAGGGTAATAATAAGTTATATGAAAGCCATATCTGAATTTGACTGTCTTGTTTACATATTACTTTTCATGTAATTAAAACAAGGATTCTTTTGTCATTTTATTATAAACTAGCCGTGTAACCTTTCAAATTTTTTAAAACCACATGATCATGGGCAAATTGAGTTTTGATCAAATTCCCATGGATAATGTGTGATTTATACTTTTTTCTGTAGTTCCGACATGTAAAGGGAACTTGATTCTAGTATTTACAGAAATTTTAAGGTACAGTGGAAGTTGTGGTGTGGCTACTTATGAACTCTTGCTGTCACTGTTGGGATCTCATCTACCCTGATTAGTTACTAAAGTTTTGATGAACATTTTTAGTTACATGTATTCCTGCTATAGTACAGGCTATAAGCTTATTAGGATTGTGACCCTATATTTATCTTAATGGTAAACCCCTTATTCCTGAATTTTACATTTGCTCATGTTGCTGTATGCTTAAGGACCCTGTGTTAGTTTAATGTAGGACCCGCCTCTCTTTCAGGTTAGTAGTTTGGAGCCTAAAGTGACAGTACATGTAGTGGATTTATATCAATGTGTGATAATTGCAGAAATGAAGAGAAACTAGTGTGGAAGTAGCTGCAAAGCTCTATTTGCATATGGAAAAATATAACAGCTGCACATATTTCGAACAGTCTTAGACAAAAGTTCAGTTATCTGAGCATAGTTTGGATCTATTGTATGGATCCTGCCAGTCTGCTTTGCCTTTTCTAGGTTAATGTTCTTTGAAGGAGTTCTGGGTAATGATTCAGAATGTTGATAGTGATATTTCATCCCCTTTATGTTTTAAGGTCTGACAGTTGATTTTCAAGTTGCTATGATATCCTTTATTCTTAGGAAAGCTTGATCTATGCCTGGGGTACTTTGGCTATTTTGATTGCAGCTGTTTGATACCCAAACTGAAAATTGTTTCCTCATGGGAGTTCATGCTACCATTTTTATTTTTTGACATATGCATTTAAATTTGGAACACAGGAAGCCGCAAACAATGAGAATGGCCGAGCACCACATTCTGCTTGGAGAAATTATGATGATTTTAATGAATACTTTTGGTAAGATCTTGGTAACATCGGCACTCTTTATGGAATTCTCACTTAGTCATCTCATTATCCATGACTTAGCTGCATAAAATTTTCAATGATTGGAAGTTTGTTATAATGTTGGAATAATTAGATAAGCTAGTTGTAATATTAGATTAGGATTTATTCGTGTTAAGATGCTAAGCTAGGCTTATCACCCAACACTTGTATATAAATACACTGTACATGACAGAATTAATTCAAGCTTTTCTTTCACTCAAATCATCTGTTCTTTCATGGTACCAAAGCAAGTGTTGCATTAGTCCCTGCATGATAGGTTTGCCTATACTTTGTGATGTCCAAATCACATAACAGGCCTGTATGCCTACCATTGAAGAGTATACCTTGTGAAAGGTCCAATGTCCCTACACCTGAGGGGGACTATTGATGTGGAAATAAGAGTAAACCCATGTTAATTTGGGGTATCTTGGGCACATAATTATGACAAGGGCGTCTCCAACTATAGCTAAATGGTTTTAGGTTGCATGCTCATCTTGTATATTTTAGAACTCTTTTGAAGTTCTCTCATGTGATTTGATGGTTGATCATCTTTCTCCTTTCCAGGTCACTTCATTGTTTTGATCTTAGCTGGCCCTGGCGCAAAACTTCATTTTTCCAGAAGCCAGAACCAAGGTCAAAGGTTTGGATCTATCTAATCACTGTCAAGTAGAGCATATGTCTTAAGGGTGGTCTCTTGTTATGTGTGTTCTCTTACTTATATGTTGCTCCAACCCTTAACGTTTTTTAAAGTACCCATGTCCAGCACGTATGTTTTGATGCATATTCGGACATGGGCATGGAGTTATGATCCTTCAAGAATCTTTCAAATACAAAAATCTTGATTGAAATCAATTATAAACCTAATATTTTTAGCAAATAGCATAACTGAATCATCTTTAAACTAACATATGATCAAAGTACTTTTTGCCTATGTGTTGCCCTCCTCCCTCCGCCCCTTTTCTTCCTATTTTCCTTCTCAAGCATGATAGAAATTTCAAGTGTAATTGAAGGTTACACAGTTTCTTCAAACAATTGTCTGCTTTTACAATTGTTCTTGAAATTATCGATTTTTCAAGCTAATGGGTCTTGATAGCATATCTTATTCATTTTGAGAATGTTAATGTATAATCTGTTTGAATTTTTAGCTTAAGTTTGGTTTTAGGTGGTTGTGTATGCCTTTTCCTAGATCCCCATTTTCTCCATTTCCGTTTTACTTATTTTACGTAAGAACCTTTTTCAGGATAGAAAAAAGAAGAGTTTAAAGTGCATTTTGATATATATTAAATCATGAACTGTGCATCTAGTATTTCAATGAGCTTTAAATGGAGACTGGAACATTGCAATAAGTATTGTGGTTCTTTCGTCTTCATCACTGTGTTTCCTGTAAATTGCACTCTTACATCAATAGCCCTGTGTTGTTGGGGATTCTGTTTGACAAGCCTGTGTTTGAATCAATACCTCGTTTTCTTTTGGTTCCTGTGTATCCTGACTCTTTCTTTATGCTGCGAATGGCATTTATGTTCTTTCTATTCCTTTTCTTTTGCAGAATCCACTTAAATTGGGAGGAGGTCAACATCGAGGAAAAACTTCATTTGTTGAGCATCGGACATTTTTTCATCTTTACCATAGTTTTCATCGGTTGTGGATATTTCTCTTTATGATGTTTCAGGTTTGTAATTCTAAATGATGGTTTATTTCCAAGTACAATTATCTATTTCTTTAATTTATTTGTCTATTCTTTCTCTCCTTCTTTTTCGTCTTCTTTGATTTGGTGCATAAAACTTCAGAGAGCACCTGCCAATAAAATGTGACTTTTCTCTTCCCCTTTTCCTGTCACATATTGTTAATATATGTGTGTAATATATTTTCCTTTCTGCTATTCTGGTCTTATTTTAATTATATTCTTTTATAGAAGTCAATAATATCCATATCCATCTCCATCCGTCTCTCCCTTGCCCTCTCCTCTTAGCAATCTCCTTATTTAGGTGTTAGAATTTGGATCCTTGAGTTTTTCTCTAATAGGTACAAAAACAAAATTTTTGTTTTCCCTTTGATGTAGTCCAGAGTATCCCTTCCGAACAAATGCATTAGAGAAATGACAAGGTACTGAAATACTTGGAACTGAAAGAGCTATTAGCACTGGTAGTTTTCTTTGCTTATTTAGTTTATTCTATTAGGTGGTAGTTTAGGCCATATACTAGCCACTTTTCTAATGTCCAAAAGTTCAATTTTCATTTAATTCTATAGTTCTTTCAAACCGCCCCATCTGTCAATATCTATCTTCTGCCATCTGCAGAGAAAAATTGGAAACTACCTGATCCTTGTTTCTTGTTTTAGCATCTTTTATCACACTTCCTCTGATCTTTGAATCTGTCTATGTTCACTCCTGTTTTGTGCTACAATAGAGTTCTAGATTTCTCTCATCTTTGAGTAGAATTTTTCTCTTTCAAATGAAAGCTAAATTATTCATGATTATCATTACATCTTAAATATTTTTATGGGCTGCTTGCTTCTCTTTTATAGGGTCTTACAATCATTGCATTCAATGATGGACATCTGAATGCCAAGACTTTACGGGAAGTTCTTAGTCTTGGTCCAACTTTTGTAGTGATGAAGTTTATGGAAAGTATGTATTTTATATATATAATTTTGTTCTGCTATTACTGATGAGTTCATTTTGTACTTACTGCTAAAATATTTTGCTTAAAAGTTCTTGTTTCATAATATAGGTGTTTTGGATGTCATCATGATGTATGGCGCATATTCGACCACACGACGCCTAGCTATTTCCAGAATTTTTCTTCGATTTATTTGGTTTAGCATTGCATCAGTCTTTGTATCTTTCCTTTATGTGTATGTTCTCAGTCAATTTGCTGAATAATTCTTCTCTGACATCATTTCATGGTTTGACTTGTCCATATATTTGTTTTATACACAAGCTTAACTTTCCTTTGATGTGTATCCATGACTAATGCAGGAGAGCTTTGCAGGAAGAGAGTAAACCAAATTCAAACTCAGTTGTTTTCAGATTGTATTTGATTGTTATAGGCATCTATGGTGGTATCCATTTTTTCATAAGTTTCCTTATGCGGATACCAGCATGTCATCGTTTGACTGAACTGTGTGATCACTTGTCTTTGATTCGCTTTATCAAGTGGATGCGTCAGGTTTTTTTTTTTTTTAATATATTGTACTTCTGTGATTTTTGTTGCATATTGCATTAGTTTTTTTGCTGATTCATCTCTTCATTATTTTACTATTTGCTGTATTTTTCTTACAGGAACGGTACTATGTTGGACGTGGCATGTATGAGAGGACTACTGACTTTATTAAGTAATCTCTGATCTCTGACCTTGGGATTCCTTGATTTACATACCTTGTGCTCATTGGAAGCAATGTTCCCTTTCCTTTGAATGCTTGAAGTACTCATTTAATATTTTATGATGTCCTTGTTATACAGATATATGATTTTCTGGCTTATCATCTTGAGTGGGAAGTTTGCATTTGCTTATTTTTTCCAGGTACGAGTCATTTACCACAGAAACTTAGCATGGTTGTTGATCTTTTATTTAAATTATCTTGTTCATGGTCTGTCCTAACTTTGCAGATCAAGCCACTGGTGAAGCCGACAAGGACAATCATAACTATGGATAATATAGAATATTCTTGGCATGATTTCGTATCTAGAAGTACGTGATTTGCTTGTTCATGATATGAACTTCTATAAGCATTGTATATTTTTATTATATGGTGAAATGCCTGAAACAAGTGCCTTTTTTTGTATATATGTTAGAATGTGCTGACTGATATTTCTACCTACTTGAATACATGATTTGCATGTCCACATCATAAAATTTTTTTTAGGATAAAGTAAATATATTTGTATTCTATATAGTCAGTTCTAAAATTCCTTCCTTTTCCTAGTGTATTAATGTTGAATGTGCTGATTCATATCCCTTACCATGGAAGAAAAGCTCATGAATCTAAACTTGACTATATAGATATTTAAAGTCAATGAATCATTAGTTGCTGTGTGTCCTTTTTCCTCCTGTGCTTTTTTGCCCCTTTTCTTTTCTGTTGGTAGTTCTCATTCTATTTGTGCTTGTAGAAGTGTTATGTTAGTTTAATTGAATGCACGTTGGTTTTCTCATAGAATATCTCCTTGATTGCAGATAACCATAATGCTCTGACAGTGGTTAGTTTATGGGCTCCAGTGATAGCTGTAAGTTGGAAATTCTGATGCCTCTGAATATATCAAATACTAGTGGTATTCCTTGTTTTTTCCTGATAGGTCTAGTGTAAATTTGGTCCATTTACTAGATCAATGTCTGTATCTGGATTTCTGATAGGTAAAATACTGATAGTCCTGGTTTTCTTGGTAGGGCTAAGATTGGATTTGTGATTTTATTCTCTTCATCTAAGTTTTGATGAATTTGATCCTCATGTTCCCTTTAAGAACATCTGATGATGGTGTGAAAATTGTGTCGTTAGCTTTGACCAGTTGTCTTTTTGTGTGATGTGGCACATCAAACCTGAATCTTTTATCTCGGTACTTCACGTTGGCCCAAAGAAACATTTATTTTTAATAAAAAATACAGCAAATTGTTGATTATTATTTAATTAAAATAAAATATGTACTTTTTGGACTGGTATTCACCATGTGATCAAAACATCACTGCGTGCTTTGTCCTCGCCAAAATTCAATGCATTCCAAACTAGCGGTATCAGTTTAACACTGTCTTCAATTGTCTTCAAACCTACTTTTAGTAAGTGCATGGATTAAATTCATTAAATTTGAAGGTGGCTGACCAAACCTGTTGATCAATTTCAGACTTTGAGCTTCTTGATGCTTATGTGGCTGAATGGCTCACGATGTCATTTTGAGATATAGCTTACTTTGATGGGATTCACTTAAATAATGTGGATGCATTTTTAAATATAATGGAGACATTTCAGCCTTTTTACTCTCAATAGTTCCCTTTTGTATTATTGTTATTTATGTATTTCCCAACTCCTTTTTTCCACAGATGTATCTGTTAGACATTTACATTTTTTATACTGTCTTATCTGCTGTGTGGGGATTCTTGCTTGGGGCAAGGGATCGTCTCGGGGAGGTATGTAGTTTTCAAACAACCTAGATCTATTTTGTACGAATGCTTTACCTTTTCAAGATCTATTCTGTGCAAACCAAGATCTATAACTTGATTTGTTCTCTGGACATTCAACATGACATTTCAGATTAGATCGTTGGATGCTGTCCAAAAGCTTTTTGAGGAGTTCCCAGATGCTTTTATGAAGAGACTCCATCCTGTTAGGTCTGACCCATAAACATAGTACAGCAATTGTGGTTCTATTGAAATGATTTATATATTTGTTCCTTTTTCCATCCCTCTCTCTCTTGGTCTTAAGACAGTTTTTTTTTTTTTTTTTTTTAATTGCAGGGCTTCGGCATCCTCTTCTAGTGAGGTATGGGCTATGACTAAAAAACAATATAATATTAGTTTTTGAAAATTGGATGCTTTTCATAGTTATTGTTGGTCTAGAAGTGTTTTAACTATGGTGATATTGCTGCTTCTGATCATGGTTTCCCTTTAATCTAAAGGACCAAAGGTCTCTGCAGTCATCCTTGTTTTATTATTTCTTTAATTATAAGTCATTAGCTAATTCACGGGTAACTGATTGATTTGTGTTTCTACAGGTTGTGGAGAAGAGCAAGTTTGATGCTGCTCGTTTCTCTCCATTTTGGAATGAAATTATAAAAAATCTGAGGGAAGAGGATTATTTAACTAACTTGTGAGTGTTTTTGGTTTGTTTCTTGTTGATTTATTCATTTGGTTTGGCTCTTTGGTGGATTGCATATTTGGAGGGTCCATATCGTTGCTATTTCCGGTTATTCACTTTTTTTCCCTTTGTTTCAGTGAAATGGAATTACTTTTTATGCCTAAAAATACTGGGAAACTCCCCTTGGTTCAGTGGCCCCTTTTTCTGCTTGCCAGCAAGGTCATAGATTTTGTTCACTATATCATCTCTTTTATGTTATATTTTATTCTTTTTGTGTTAAAATGATTTTAAACCTGCGAATGGTTTCATCTTCAATGTTCTATTGCAGATATTTTTGGCTAAAGATATTGCTGCTGAGAGTAGAGATTCACAAGATGAGCTCTGGGAAAGGATTTCAAGGGATGAGTATATGAAGTATGCAGTTCAGGAATGCTATTATGCCCTCCGATATATACTGACAGCAATACTGGAAGCTGAAGGAAGGACGTGGTAAGTTTTTATAAGTTGTTAGCGTTTTTGTAAAGAATTTATGTTATTATAATCTATTTATATACATATCTATTTTCTATACTCTTAGGGTTGAGAGGATATATGAGGGCATTGAAGCCAGTATAACGAAGAAGACTATCAGTGATGATTTTCAACTAAACAAGCTGCAGCTGGTTATTTCACGTGTTACTGCTCTCTTAGGAATTCTGGTTGGTTTTATTTCCTTTATGTTTGATATACTTGTGGTATCAAGCAGAAGTATAGTAGTTTAGTCTTGGTTTGCTTTATGTCTTTTATGCTTCCGATTTCTGGTTGTATATTTGCTTTAGTTTTTATTGTCATTTTTGGTGGTTCTTCTGTCTGTATGCTTCTGTCCTCTACTATGATGGAAAAGCATGGTTGAAAAAACTGACTTTAGAGCGGTTGGTCAGAACAGTTCAGCCGGGAACCAATCACTTGTCTGGTTCTGTGCTATTTAAGGAACTGAGGGTTCCTTGAACCAGCTTTAAACTGGTTCAATCTGTAGAAAACCAGGAAAAATTTTAGTTGATTTTTTATAATTTATTTCAAAAATCTTTTTGTGAGTTATGGAATTTAAACCGATAGCCTCATAGAATTATATTAAAGGCCTTAGGGTAACTAAATGCATATTTTTTTGTTTATTATAAACAATGTTTGATATCTTTTAATATTAAATCTAATGTTTAAATGTTAAAAAAAAAGTTGAATTGCCTGGTTTAGGTGCTTGAACCCTAAATTGGAGCTCTGCTGGTTTGACCTCCTATTTGTTCTTTTTTTTTAAACAAACCTTGCGGAAATGTGTCTTTCAGCTGCTCATCTTTGATATACTAATTTCAAAGGGAAAATGACTTGTTTATAAAAGCCTGCATCATGATTTTTCTCTATACAAATTTCAAAGGAAGAGGCTAAACAGTAAGTTGTTGGCAAGGGTAGGAGTGTAATATGTATAACAGATGTCTTTGGGATTTTCTCGTTATCTTTATATATTACCTTCCATGTTTCTCATAAAATTCTGTATCTGTATATAGGAATAGGTAGTATGAAATTGGATAATTTTCTTTATGTTTCAGTTTTCTTTGGATTGGTTGTTGGATTTCTTATATTTATTTCTGTCCTTTGTTTTGATTGTGGCTTAAACAGAATCAGGCTGAAAAGCCGGAGCATGAAAAAGGTGCTGTTAAGGCTGTTCAAGATTTATATGATGTTGTACGACATGATGTCCTTGCCATCTATTTGAGGTCAGTCAAATATCTTAGTCTGCGCTTAGGTGTGGGATATGTAATATGCTATGAAGCATGGATATAGCTTCCTTCTCCTCATATCATTGTTGAATCAGTGTCTGGAATACATAATGGACACTCAGGGACACAACAAACAAATGAAAAACTGGGCAAGGTATATGCACGCTTTGATATGGGAAAAATGCAGAATGGCGTGGGATGATGGATTCTTTGCCTAACTTTTCTCCAAAACTGAACCCTAATGCTCCACAAGAAATTAATGGAACACCTCAATTAAGAAAATATAAAGAAGCATTGAGAACAAAGCCATCTTTTTTCTTGGGGGCCTTGGATCCATGCAGGGGAGAAGATAATACATTGAAGAAGTGAAAAGAGATGAGCTGATGTTTTGCTCAACCTGATGATTTCAGCTTCCACATTGTTAGGAAACAAGAGAATAATGTTTGAAGTGGATGGAACTTGGGTTCTTTATTGGATGGCTTAAAATTTTATTGGATAATAACTTTTTAAGTTTACAAGATTTTCAGGCCATTTTTTTATAATACTAAATACAGTTATAAAAATATCAACTTTGCCCGTGGAGTAATGGCAAAAAACTTCTGTTGAAATGAAGTCTTGGTTGACACCAAGTCCTGGGTTTGATCCTTGGACGCCCCTTACCCCTTCCCCTTATCAGAAAAAGGAATACAGTAATAAGTTTAAAATTTGAGGGCTTGTTGCATATATATTCATTCAAAATCAATAAGAGTACATAATATATATGCACATATATATATGTATATATTATATTATAGTTTTCATAACCCAGCTGTGTTTTTTGAAATTGACGTGCCACATCCTTGTACCTGTTTCTGTGTATGTGCTTCCAAGATTTTATGTGCTTTCTACTAACATGTAACTTTTGTTGCACATTCCAGGGAACACTCTGATCAGTGGCAGAGCATATTAAAAGCTAGGACTGAAGGTCGATTATTTGCAAAGTTGAATTGGCCTAGAGATCCCGAGTTGGTATGTTAGGGTTAAGATCAATCTTTTTTTTTGGTTGCTTTGCTTCTGGTGACATTATGACACTTCTGTTAATATGCAGAAAGCACAAGTCAAAAGATTGTATTCTCTATTAACGATCAAAGATTCAGCATCAAATGTTCCCAAAAATCTCGAGGCAAGACGTAGACTGGAGTTCTTCACAAATTCACTTTTCATGGATGTGCCCCCAGCAAGACCTGTGCAGGAGATGCTGTCCTTCTGGTTATAGTTTCTCCTTTTTGTAACTGTTTTGCCTTTTGAGGTATTAGTATATATTCTTGGTTGATTCCTTGTTCTCATCCGTATTTTCGATAATCACTTGCAGTGTTTTTACCCCATACTATTCTGAGATTGTGCTTTATAGCATGAATGAACTGTTAAAGAAGAATGAAGATGGAATATCTATTTTGTTTTACCTCCAGAAGATATATCCAGGTATTTTCCATCTCACTTTTCTATGATACAAGCTGAAGATTATTGTATTTATTGTTCTGCCTTTAAGATTTGTAATAATAATATATTTTTATTAAATTTTATGTATTGTGGAGAGTTTCAATTGCATGTTAATTTTCTATTCATTCAGAATTTAACAATATACATGATCTATACATATGGGTTAAAATTCTATCACGATTGCCTGTTAAAAACCTACTTACACCCTCCTACAAAAACATAAGACCAAATTTTTGTAATTTTTAAATATAGACTATAACATCTAATCCCTGGCAAACTTAAATACCTACATTGTTCATCTTATATTTTTCCTTAAATCCTTTAATGTTGTTTTAGGCTTTAATTTTCATTCTTAATCACCTGTGTTTTTAATCAATTCAAATAATTAAACCCATCTTATTTGTTGATTTTAACGGAGCTAATTTTCAAGAAAACTTTGAACATTTGTTTCTTTTATTGGTTAAGGAAAACGAAAATGTGAAAAATTTCAAAGTAATCAATTTTATAGTCATACATAATAAGATGAAACGAATTTCAAAGTAATAAACTGAAATTCAAAATTCATTCAGAATTTAACAATATTCATGATCTATACATATGGGTTAAAATTCTAATAAACTGAAATTGACAATTCTAGTTGTGGAATTTGTTGAGACTTCTTTTATTCATTTGAGATTCTTGGACTATTATGGATTCTTTGGATGGTTAGAGGAATTTAAATTTTTATTTGATTTTTGGTCGTGATTTGAGAAGAACTGATCTAATGAAAAAACTTCCACTACAGCTTTGATTGATGGAAAAATTCAATAGGCAGAGTGGAAGAAATTGACAATGAAAATGGAAAAAAAGGGGGCAGCAAAATAAGAGATTTAATGTGCTGTAGACTAAGTAAAACAATGTTATTGGCAGCAAAAGAATGAATATCCTTTTGTTTAAAACCCATTCCTTCCCTTTCTAACTTGAATCCAAACATAAAACTAAGTACTATTTGCATTTGTATGTTAACATAGTATTTGCCTTTCTTTGAAAAGCAAAAGTGGCAACCAATCCAAGAATATGTTTTATTTGTATCTATGCTTTTTGCGTATGTCCTGTTTATTTCTTTTACTTCATGCTTGATTCGACCATTTGGTTGAAGTTAGGATATATTTCTTACATTGTTTGTTAATTTTTTGGTATCTATTTTTCTTTTTATGCAAATTGATTGTGCTGAGTGATGGTTAATGCAATTAAGGTCGAGCGTTTACTGTTCTTACTCTTTGCTTTTGCTTCCATCTTCCATACTTGTTCATGTCAATTTGATCGTCAGATCATACTTGTACTCATTTGTCCAAATTTTGTAGTCAAAGTGATGGACTTTTGATGAAACTGTAGCTTATTCTGGATTATGCTGGTTTTATGAACTCACTTATTTACTGCAGATGAGTGGAAGAATTTTCTTGCTAGGATTGGCCGTGATGAAAATGCAGCGGAAACGGAACTTTATGATAGTCCTAGTGACATCCTTGAACTTTGTTTTTGGGCCTCTTATCGAGGACAGACACTGGCAAGAACTGGTAAAAGTTCCCCCTTCTCACTTGTGTCTAGCTTGTTTGCTGATGCTATTTCCGGACAACTTAAAATAATGAGAATGTGTTTTCATATAGACTCACAAATATTAGTATCGTTCTCCAAGATTTTGGAGGCTGAGTCTTCTATGGTTGCAGTATGTCTATTTAATAATTGAGCAATTGTTTTTAAAAAATATATATATATATATTGTAAATGAATGCTTGTCTGCCATTTCATCCCGCTTCCGATGTTGAAAAACCCACCGCTAGTGTATTTAATTATAATCCTATATATTATATGTGAAAAAGTTTTTTGGTCTTTTTTTGAAATCCTTCTTATATAGAGTGGGGTGGGAAAAAGTGAAAAACAACATTATGCAGTTGCTGGTTTTGAGAGGAGTTTTCTGATAGATCATTCCTGTTGAAGCTGACATTTAGATTCTTTAACTCTTCCATTACAAAGATTAAAGTATCAGATGTCACCTTTGAAGTTTTGGATTGTTCTAGCAGATTTGCTGGTGCACTTAATATAATGGATTTTTCTAATTGCTGATAGCCATTTCATTTAGTTTCTTTGATGTATATGACTAAATGTATCTGTTTCTGTTGCCATTAGGCAACTACCTGACTAAGAAGTCATTTTTGTACTTTCAAAATTTTCGACATGACTATCCCTTTTATTATTCCTTTTCAGCATTTGATTCTTTAGTTGAGCCATATTTTTCTTGGTTCCATCAGTCCCTTTTTTTTCTTTCTTTTTCTTTTCTAGATGCTTTTCTTGAATAAACATAAGTTCCTACAGTCCTATACATTTAACTTATATTTGTTTGGGATCTGCAGTTCGTGGCATGATGTATTATAGAAAGGCTCTTATGCTTCAAACCTATTTGGAAAGAGAAAATGCTGGAGGTTAGTCTCTTCAATAATAACAGGTTTTATTTTTGGTATTTCATTAATATTTTATACTTGAAATATCAGATACAGAGGCTGCACTTTCTAGATTGGAGACAACTGATACCCAAGGTTATGAGTTATCTCCCGAAGCTCGTGCACGGGCAGATCTTAAGTTTACATATGTTGTCACATGTCAAATATATGGAAGACAAAAGGAGGAGCAGAAGCCTGAAGCTGCTGATATTGCATTGCTGATGCAAAGGTGGGTTGTAGTGTGTATTATTTACCTTTGTTTTCTCATTCTTGTGTTGCAATTAGTTACTCTTTTCTTGTCTAGTTTTTACTGTTTATTTTGCGGAAGATTCTTTTCTCGTGTTTGGTTATATTTTCTCTCTTATGGTAGCTAATTATTTAACTTTGATGTTAGAAATGAAGCCCTTCGTGTTGCTTTCATTGATGTTGTTGAGACACTGAAGGATGGTAAAGTGCACACTGAGTACTATTCGAAGCTTGTGAAAGCTGATATCAATGGGAAAGACAAGGTTGGTTTTTCTTTTTGGGGTTTTCTAAATTATCATTATATGTAGAAAATGATCATGAGTTCTTTGCATTTAGAAACTTGGAACTTAGGGTTTATTATAGGCAAATATGTAGAGGTAGCAGAGGTTATGAGGAGGAATATCTACATTTTATTCCTTCAAGATACTCAGTCGACGTACAGGAAAGCTAAACCGTCGGTGAATGGGGGCATGAATTATCACATACGGGTAGAGATATGAAGAGGAATGGGGTCGTTAGAGATATGAATAAGATAGGATCTTAGGTCCTTAACCTAATATTTAGGTAATAAGTCTTTAAGCATATCACTGCTTATGCACCATAAGTAGGCTTAGATGATACGAACAAGTGACAATTTTGGGAGGACTTAGACAAAGCGGTGATTTTAATGGACATGTAGAGGTTAGTTTAGTGGGTTTGAGAGTTTTCTTAGGGATATGGTTTTGCTGATGGAAATGAGGCAAGAAACACCATACCCTAGGACTAAAAGGTGGAGGTTTAGGGTATTCCTCCTAGGGGTGTAATGAGACACTTGTCTTCGTATGCTACTCGAGCATTACTTGAGAAAAAACTTGAATTCAATTCTGTTATTACCAAGTGAGATGAATTCAAGTATCTTAATATTAGAGTTGAGCAGCTTGCAGGCCTAATTGAACTTTTTTGTTTATAATATAATTTTAATACTTCAACTTTAATTTACTATTATACCCTAAATATATATTTGAAAATAAACCATAACATTTCACCTGTTGGTTGATAGTTTATTTCCATATTTCGATAAACCCTAAGCCTTAGTTCTCTACGTACTTGGAAGGTTAAGGTTAAAACTTTCTCTACCATATTATTATTGTGCTGTTTCTGTTGAAACTGTTCTTCTCTCTCACTTTCACTGACTCTTTGGAGTGTTGATATATTGTTTACCCTCTTAATGATTCCTTATATTGGTAAATATTTTCAAACTCTACTAAGATGTGCCGTTCTGTGTCAATGTAGTCTATATGCTTTGTTAACTTGGAAGATTTAGTTGAGAAAATAATGGTGAATTCGAAATGAATTAGTTGACTATTTATCAGTAATTTGCTCATGATTTTTTCTGGTTTTGCAGGAAATCTATGCCATAAAATTGCCTGGAGATCCAAAACTTGGTGAAGGCAAACCTGAGAATCAAAACCATGCAATTGTGTTTACTCGAGGAAATGCAGTTCAGACAATTGACATGAATCAGGTGACAGATAGTTGTTATCTTAGTCAATTTTTTTGATCTAAGAGCTTTCAAGTTAGCTGAATGTGAAACAACCAAATTATAAATTCTAATCTCAATCGGAATGTCCGTAGAGGTTTTATGTGTTTCCATAGGATCTAAATTTACACATTTTGATTGTGCATCATTCACATATTACGTAATGCTTTGCATTTCTTTATATTTATCAAAAAGCCACGGTGTCAATTGCATTAGTGAGTTCATGCTAAATAACATAATCAATAATGTTGTTTGTCTCACCGTGTGAGTCATGTTCATATTGTGCCGTACCGTCATTTGGTTTATTTTTGTTTTGTTTGGTTCACCTTTCAGTGGCCTTAGCTATTAGTCTATATGATGTAAGCTGCATTTGTCACTCAATACAGCCCACTTTCACCATCCACCATTATACATGAACATGAAATGATACATTTAATCAATGTGGATTAGTTGCTGTCAACTTTTAAAACCATTGTCCTTATTCTTTTGTAATATCTTTCTTGTTGTTTACTTTCTAATGCCTTATGTTCTCTGATATGTATGTTGTACTTGACAATCTTCACTTGATTAATGACTCTGGTACTTCATGTCTCGTGTTTCCTCTTATGCATGCTTACTACTCATACTTTGATGAGTTCCACACTTTTTTGTGAAATTTTGCCATAAAAATTGGGAAAATATTTTTGCAATTGTTGAGACCTTTTTGATTTTATGTTTTTTTATTATCTCGATCCAGGACAACTATTTTGAGGAAGCCTTGAAGGTGAGAAACCTTTTGGAAGAATTTGACCGTGATCATGGCATACGTCCTCCTACTATTCTTGGTGTCAGGGAACATGTATTTACGGGAAGGTAAGCTTTTATTAAGTCTTTTCTGTTTTTTTTATATTTATTATGATTCTCTTGACATCTTTACCTTACAATGGATGTACAGTGTCTCTTCTTTAGCTTCTTTTATGTCCAACCAAGAAGGCAGCTTTGTAACTCTTGGTCAGCGTGTTTTAGCAACTCCTTTGAAGTAAGTGAATATCTGAATAAAGGTTAGTTGCATAACATTTTAGACTTCCAATTTGGACTAATTGAGTTGATATGCTATTTAATTTCCAGGGTCCGGATGCATTATGGCCATCCAGATGTTTTTGATAGGGTTTTCCATATAACAAGGGGTGGTATCAGCAAGGCTTCTCGTATTATAAACATAAGCGAAGATATTTATGCCGGTATACATGTTTTACCTGATAAGAGATATTATAGTAAACTGGTTAGAAAACTATCAAATTTAAGTCTCACCATTGATAACAACGTATTTAACACTATTTGTTGAAGTCCTTATTGTGAAGGGGAAATGAATAGTTTTGTGTGGTATGGGTTGGCTGAATCCTTAACAATCTCTCTTCTCTCCATTTCTGCTTCTTCGCTTCGATTGAGGCTATCTGAAACTGACAATTGCTTCTTATTCTATTATGTTTCAAATTTTAGTCCAGTTATAACTTTTTCTGGTCAAGTCGTCTATCTGACCTTTTTATGTCAGTTTTTTTATTAACTTAAATATCATAAGACATCTTTAAAGCCTTTAAATCAAACATTTTCATAAAAAATGTCAATTAAGTATCTTAGATAAAGATCAGACATGAAGATGTTTGACTTTGAGGTCAGATAGTTGCGGTAGTATCTTGTATTACTCTCTGTCAATTAATTTGAGGTTAGTTTGAATTATTTCTGGTTCTTTTGTACTTAATAAACTTTGGGTGTTTATTTGTAGGGTTCAATTCAACTTTACGCCAAGGAAATATCACTCATCATGAGTATATTCAGGTAAATGCTTCCCCTCACCCTGGTCTCTATGGGGATTTAGATATGCCAGTTGGAGAATTAAATTATGGATTTTTTTTATATGGCTTTAGCTGTAACTGCTATTTTCATTCAAGATCTATATTGTAGAATATTTAGATTATTTTCATATTAATTAGTATTACTTCTTTTCCAAGTATTAGGGCTTTAGTGTTATATTTCTGTCTTTTGCATCTTGTTAGTTTCTCTCGCAAGTTATAAGTATGCCTGTTTCTTTACTTGGGAGTTCTTAGATTTAGGATTTATTGATATTTTCTGGGTATTTTAGTATTTGGTTTTCGTATTTTAGAATTTGGATTTTTTCTTGGTGTTTTGAGTTTTAGAATACTTGTTCTATAGCATATCTTTGTGTAGGTCTACACTCCATTTAGGTATGAGTTAACAACTTGAATTTATAGGTTGGCAAAGGACGAGATGTTGGGCTCAATCAGATTGCTTTATTTGAAGGGAAGGTTGCTGGTGGTAATGGTGAACAGGTTCTTAGTCGAGATGTATACAGGCTTGGGCAGCTCTTTGACTTCTTCAGAATGATGTCATTCTACTTCACCACTGTGGGATTCTATTTTTGTACCATGGTATGCAACTGTTATGTAACTGATATTACTTGTTTACTGATGCTAAGCGTAGACTGAAACTGAATTGAGCCATATATCTTTTGTGTGTGTGTGTGTGTTTGTGTATTATGAGTACACTTATATATATAACTAAATTTTTATGATTCAGTGTTCATGTTGTAGTACCAGTATTAATGTTTGTCTTTATCATATTTTTATTTCTATATATTGATTATATACATGTTTGTTGTTTACAAATTGGGCTTATTGTTAAAAAAAAAAAGTGATGTTATTAATCAGAAATATGTGCCTGTTATGGGCAAAGAGTTTCATGCAGTTTTGATGCCCTTTAAATTATGCTACACTCTTTCTTCTTTGCTTTTCTTCTCTTCAAAATGTCAGTTATAGATGGGTTTTCCTCCATGCTAGAAAATGTAATGCAATTAATACTTTTATGCAGCGGCATGTATCTATATTATTAAAAAAATTTATTTCCATTGCTGAACTAATTTATTTATTCTTTTTTACAGTTAACTGTGCTGACTATATATATTTTCCTTTATGGAAGGGCATATTTGGTAAGTTAGAGTTTTACATGTATTTTCTGATCAATTTCATATTGTATAATTGGAATTATAGCATATGTTTGTGATGTTAGAGTTTATGATATTTTAAGCCTATTGCATTTCAGTCTTCATGTTTTCTATCTTATATTTTATTTATTTATTTTTCTGTTTGGCATCAAACTTCTTGAACCAACATGAAAATTTTCCATGATTGATAAATTTAATACTTTTTATTTAGGAAATAGGAGAAGGCTGAAAGTAAATGGCAATTTGCTTGGAGTGGTATAAAATGCTAGCTTTATACTCATTCGACCAATAAATAATTCAAGGGTCTCATGTGTGATCAAGGTTGCATTTGAAGATAACATTTTAAGATGACAAATAGAAATATTGTGGTGCGGGGGGCAAATCTATGTGTTGGGTTAATTCACTTGATTTCTACAACGCACATTTTAATAAAAAATTTCTTCGCATACACAGAACATCAGTTATAAAAAATGAAGTGTTGTTAGCTAACAAACTTAAAGCCCAATCACACCCATAGGCATTGCTGTTCAACGAAAATCTATAAGTTTTAACTACAATCTACTCAAACTAGGTGATTCCTTGAATGTAGAACCTAAATGTCTAGTAGTAATGTCTCTCCTTTTCTACTAACATTTTCCCATGTCCTTTTTTCAGTCTGAAAGTTATTTTTTTCTATTTAAGTTCACTGTAGCATTAGGCTTTGCTGTATTTGTTATTTTTGGGTTGTCCTTCATTATTGTGTGGTTATTCACGCGTACATGAGTATTTGCATTTGTGCATGTACACATGTATGGTTGCTTAGCTGGATATTGACCCAAATTTTTGTTCCAGGCACTTTCTGGAGTTGGTGAAACAATGCAAGAGCGAGCTCAGATAACAGATAACGCTGCTCTTGAAGCTGCTCTAAATACTCAGTTTCTGTTTCAAATTGGTATCTTTTCAGCTGTGCCAATGGTTTTGGGCTTCATCTTGGAGCAAGGTTTCCTAAGGGTAATTGGTTATCCTGCATTTATCTTGATATTTTTCCACTTTGAATGCCCATTTGAAGTGCCATACTGACCTGAATGTTTTTGGAAGGTGTCCTCTTATTGTCAGATTTTTTTTTTCTTGACTGTTGCCTTTATATGATCTGTTTAATTGATATCTATTTCTTACATGTTTTTATGATAAGGGAGAAGTTAAATTCTTATATTCTAAATCACTAATAATGAATCAATTCTAATGTTAGTTGTTTCCTCAATGTGTTCGCACACCATTGGTAGGTCCAGGATTCTAATACCACATTGAATTTGATTGTCTTGGTTTCATGTGAATTTGTGCACAAAATTCAACATGAGTGATTGGTGGGCTTGTCATTCAGTTGTTGTGTTCTGGCTTTTATTTATTTATATACTTATGTTGAAAGCCGTGATGGTGATTTATTATACTGATCAATGCCTGTTTTGTTTATTTCACGTTTTTCTTATAACTAAAACAAAACTCATGTTCTCACCATGTAAACCGTTGCGTTAACAAAATATTACTTTTTTAGTTTCTACTATGAGTGGCATTTATCTGAAATATTTAATGCTTTAGATCCAAATTAGCCTCCAAAAGCCTGACAAAATATTTTCTAGTATCATAATCATCATTTGTTTCAATCTCTATTGACATATGTGTAATACTTCCTCACTGTTAAATTTTACATTATCCAGATAGTTTGTTCCCCAATTCTTACTTTTCTTTCTTCTGCAGGCTATTGTCAGTTTTATCACAATGCAGTTACAACTTTGTACTGTTTTCTTCACATTCTCCCTGGGTACAAGAACTCATTATTTTGGTCGGACAATCCTGCATGGTGGTGCAAGGGTATGCTTTGTCTCGTTGTACCTGATTTCCCTGTTTCTTTATTTAAAAGAAATTGGGATCTAGGTGAGTGATATGTATTAACACTTTTTTCTTAACAGTATCAAGCTACTGGTAGAGGTTTTGTGGTCCGGCATATTAAATTTTCTGAGAACTACAGACTATATTCTCGCAGTCATTTTGTTAAAGGGTATTTCTCTCTCTTTACATATATGTCTATATATGTTTATTTTTACTGACCCAACCATATTAAGTTAAGCTCTTGTGGTGCATTCAGGCTAGAAGTTGTGCTTCTGTTGGTGGTATACCTGGCATATGGGTATAATGAGAGTGCATTGTCCTACGTTCTTCTATCAATTAGCAGTTGGTTTATGGCTCTTTCATGGCTTTTCGCACCCTATTTGTTCAATCCTTCTGGATTTGAGTGGCAAAAGTAAGCAATCTTTTATTTATTTATTTATTTTTAAATGTGGGATCCTACCTAATTATGCATCTCTTTTGCCATTTTCATTTTCAGGATTGTGGAGGACTTCAGAGATTGGACAAATTGGCTATTTTACAGAGGCGGAATTGGTGTTAAGGGAGAGGAAAGCTGGGAAGCTTGGTGGGATGAAGAAATGGTATTCTTTTTGTTCTTAATATACCTATAGCTACAATAACTCTTTAGTTGATTTGTTTGTTCTATAAGTTACCGGTGTTATTTCTAATGCATAGACAAATACGTGTTTTCTTTTTGATACAAGTGAACAATTACATTACAATGGGGGAAGGGGGAAAGGGTTTACACAATTAGGGATTGAACCTTGGACCTCATGCCAATCAACTTGAGACCCACACAAGTTTGCCACTAAACCAATGGCGAGATTGGCAAATATTAGTTATTCATAAATGTGAACAAAATGCAGTATACTCATGGAATTGGTGGAAGTACTTGGCAGGTCCATCTGTTATAGGGATCAGATCAATTAGCCCTTTTATTATTAAATGGATTTAGTCCTTATACTGTTAAAAAGAATCAAATAAGGCTAAATTTGACATAATTAACATTTACTGTTGAAAAAAATCAACTAGCATAGACTAGCAGAAGTTAACTTTTGAGTAACAGCTTATTTTGGTTGCATCTACAGGCACACATTCGCACCATGAGAGGAAGAATATTGGAGACTATTTTAAGTCTCAGATTTTTCCTGTTCCAGTATGGCATTGTCTACAAGCTAAATGTGCAGGGAACAGATACGTCGTTGACGGTAACAACTATACATATTATTCGATACTGTCTTCACTGTATGTTTAGCTGAAAGTTTGTTTTGATTATTAATAATGTCTATTTGCCACTTAGTGATTTTCTTGACCGATCCCTCTTCGTTGCCATTTCTATGAAATAGATCAATCTCAGAGAAGTTTAACCTATTTGTGTCTTCTAAATTGGAAAGCACAAATTGTGCCCTTAAAGTTGGTATATTCAGAATGTGATTGATTAGAGAAATAGTTGAGATGAAAAAAAGGGTTAATATTTGATGCATTGACTTTGTATAATTCTATGCGATAATATCAAATCAAATGATGCCTCATCATTAGAAATAAAGCTTAGTTGTAGAAATTTTTTTGATGATGTGTCATCACCTGATTCACCGATAGCACTTTCCCTCTTGGCAATGAAGTAATGATCGATCTTATTTATAGTTTCCGATGGGACTTATCGTGAATTAAATGCTTTGTTTAATGTAATTGTTCTAAATGCTTGTGCTTTGGGATTGGTTGCATAAAATTTGAATTGCCTGTATCTCTGTAGGTTTATGGCTTTTCCTGGGTCGTACTTGCCGTTCTTATAATCCTCTTCAAGGTTCGTAACAGATGATTTTTTTATTTTTTTTTACAAAATAAATTTTTTATAATCATTATCGATACTATGGAACTGATGAATGTCATTTGATTTAAACAGGTATTCACCTTCAGCCAGAAGATGTCAGTTAATTTCCAGCTGCTACTGCGTTTCATCCAAGGAGTCTCCTTCATGATCGCCATAGCTGGTTTAGTCGTTGCAGTTGCGTTAACAGACTTGTCTATCCCTGACATATTTGCTTCCATCTTAGCATTCGTGCCCACCGGATGGGGAATCCTCTCCGTAAGTTCCTCTTCGCCTTTTTCCTAGCGCATTCCTTTAAACACCCAACCACACACAGAGGTTCCGATTATGTTTGGTCATTATTTGGCACGCTTTCCGATATATGTATATACGTATTGCAGATTGCTGCAGCTTGGAAACCATTGGTGAAAAAGACGGGGTTGTGGAAATCAGTGCGATCGATGGCACGATTATACGATGCTGGAATGGGAATGATTATATTTGTTCCGGTAGCATTTTTCTCATGGTTCCCATTCATCTCGACATTCCAGACAAGGTTGATGTTCAACCAAGCTTTCAGCAGAGGTTTGGAAATTTCACTTATCCTCGCTGGTAACAATCCCAACACTAGCCTTTGATCTTTTTGATAACTATATATTTCTACCATATTTGTTTTTAATCACCTCCCTGTTCAGATTAACTTTAGAAATTCAACACTCAAAATATTTGAAGTGTTCAATTTTTAGTTAGTTTTTTTTTGTTTTTTTTGTTTTTTCAATTTAACTACTTAGGATGTAAAAAGAAAACATGTTTGGCGTTATTTTTTTGTTTAGTATAAAATATGGTTTCATAAAATTTTTTATTTGGTAAAATATAAAATAATGATATGGTTTCATATTTTAACTGCATGATTGACCATTTTTTTAGTTTAATGTAGCAAATGGATCTTATTGTTATTTATTATTACTAGAATTTAACCCCCAGTAAAAAGGTGAAAATTTGATAATTTTAAAATGTGTATTTTACAGGACTCTTTTTTTTTTTTTCAAAATGGGAATAGTTTTAAACATATATATAGTTTTTAAATGGAGATTTATTTTTGTAGTGATATATCATCAATTTTGTAATAAATTTTCTTTAGTAAATTTATCTGTTTACTTTGTCACTTATGATCCTTAATAAATCAAATATTATATATAAACTCTCTTCAACTGATAAACCGATAAGATCAAATCGAATAAAATGAAAATTTTTGTTCGATTTGATTTTTGGTTAATTCGTTATCTCGATTAATTCGATTTGGTTTTGATTTTTGGGATCTAAAACAAAATAATTGAATAAATCGAATTTGATTTTTTAAAAATTAAAAGTAGTTTTATACCCAATCAAAAAAATCTATATAAAATCTGTAAAATCAAATCCAAGCTCAATTTAATAATTAATTTAGTTTATGTTACATAAATAACGTAATTAAAAAAAACCTAGGAAGTAAAAAGCCTAAATTGGCTAATCCTTAACGTAATTCACTCTTAATTCCCAAGAGCCAAGATATTGCACTGTTGGGTGCTGACAGATCCTCCCCGACACAAATACCACAGTTTACACAGCTGCGCCTACCATTTTCTGGCGTCGACCATGCTACTACCGTTGTTCCTCTGGCACCATTGTCGTCTTTCTCTTCTGCCTGACGGCCCCGTTGGCCGACGCTTGACGCACCAATCAATATCATCATTGTTGGATCTCAATTATTGCATGTGAAATAATTGTTTGAGTATTTACTTTATTTGGTTTTTTCCTTATCTTCGTATTGATTTGAAAAAAATTCAATACAATATAAAGTAGACTTATTCATCGGTTGGGTTACTTATCCAAATCCGAAGATTCATCCGAAATTTTAGAAAGTTTAGACAAAAATATTAGGCTAAGATAATGGCTTGAGAAAAAAAATAGACCCATTTAAAATATGGGCGAAGCTCAATCTTAAACATTCAAGGCCCATGTTTGGCTTTATTCGACATTTTTTTTAAGTTTATAATGATTTATATTGTGTTATTTTTATATATTATGCAATTTATAACACATTAAAAAGATAAACCTATACCATATATATAATACTACTTTAATGTAAACATTAAAATAATATTAAGATGACTATATAAAAATTTTCAATAAATAAATTTATAAACTTATTAAATATTAAAATAATATATATTTTTTAAAAAAATTAAAAATTAATATGGACAGGTTTAAAATATGCTTGGGTTAATCTCTTTGCAAATATTGACAGATTTGGACAAAGTTTTAAACTCATATTTCGGGTCGGACCGAACTTGGGTAAATAAAAAATATGTTAATATCATGATTAGATCCGATTTGAATCCAACTCGATCCGACTCATTTTTTTTCCTCGAAGCTACATAATTATTATCATGGAAAATCTGTCTATTAGTTTGATAACTGAAAAATGGATAAGGGATATATGATTCAAATGAAATTCTTGGACTACTTGTGTGGTTATGACTAAATCGGAGAAAAAAACTGTGAAGATCAATAAACTAAATCGAGCAAGTCTTATTTAGTTCGATTATTTCGGTTATTATCCTCAACTTGATTCGCTTTGTACAAACTTTTCAATTTATTCAGTTGTTGTTATATAAAAATTGAACCGATTGAATACTTCTTTTTTCTATTGAAGCAAGTCAAATAATGTAAAAACAAAATGTGAATATTAATTCAACTATTTTTTTTTGTCTTAATTAAGTGTTTGCATTAAATATTATTAATCAAATTAATATTTAAGGTAAACATGTTAAATGTTTAATTATGAGCCAATAGAAGCGAGACACCTGTCTCATTTGAATTGGTTAAAACTAAATTTTAAAAATTTTAAAAATTTTAAATACCGTAAAAATTCAAAAAGTAGATTTAAAATTTAAAATTCCAAAGTATGTGTTATTAAAAAATGTAGCTAATATATTTAAAAAAATTTTAAAAAAATATAATTCTTAAAATTATAATAAAAATTCACTTGTTATATTATTTTCTTAATAAAAATTTCATTTTAGATTTTGTAATTAAAAAAACATTTTTAATTAAAATATTATAGACTGGTTTGATTTTTGGTAAAAAAATGCGACCAACATCAGATTCCACCTGCCGACCAGCGCTGGTCAAACCAATCAATTTTTGTTTTTTTAGATTTAAAATATTTTTATTTTTTAAACTTTTTTTATTTCATAATCTTTTAATTATATATTTAAAAATTTAAGTAAAATTTTTAGATTATATATTCTAGAATTTTTGTATTAGAAAATTCAACATTAATACCAAATAATATATTAATTAAAAAACAAATGAGGGAAAAAAAAGGTTGTTGAGTTTAATTTTAATATTCAGTCCAATTTTTAAGGTTTTTTTTTATCTCAAATTGATATTTGAATTTGACTTTAATATTAAATTTGGTAGTTGAGTTTTTTTTTTCAATTTGATCCTTAAGTTATTTACTTTTCTCAATTAAGTTCTTCGGTTTAGTTTTAATATTTAATTTAGTCCTCGAATTCTCTATTTTGGGAATTATGTATATATGTTTTTTTTTTTTTTTTACTTAGAGCACACATATAAAATATTTATTGGGTCACATTGTATTATTTGGTTTGGTTAATAAATAGAATATTAAAGTTAAACTCGGGTATTAAATTAAGACAACAAAAACATTTTATATTAAATTGAATATTAAGGTAAAGTTAAGTACCAAATGATAATATTAATCTAATAAAAAAAAAACGAATTGCACAGTCAGTATCAAGATTTTCAGATTCGAATTGCTGGTTGAGTCGGATAGGCTATCAATTTGTCGGTCCAATTAATCTGTTCGATTCAATTAAATAAATCATTAAAAAATTATAAAAAATAAAAATGTTAAAAATCCTATTCAACGAGCTGTTTATCCAGTTCAAATGATTCGTACTGATTTTTAATCAGCCGATTTAATATCTCTTTTTAAATTACCAAGACCAATTCTCAATTCAATTAATCTAATCGACTGGTTTGATCCGGTCCGGTTAAAAGAACTTTGGCAAAGCACCCGCGGTAGCTATCCATTTCAAAAATGCTGACGTGTCGTCCTATCTGTGGGACCCACTTCAACTCGAGACACGATTTCCATCATCTCACACAATCTATTTTTCGTCAAAAACTTGCGCCTATTTTCATCCCCCATTTTCTATATCCTTTATTACTAATATTTATTTTCCTCTGCCAAAACCCTAACCCTAACCCTCAAATTCGCTTAAAAATTCCCCCTCTTTGTTCCAATCCTTTCTCTAATTACACTAAAAGCCCCTTCAATTTTCGATAAATTCTGTTTATTGTAAAAAATTTCCCCATTCCTTTTTTTTTTAAATTTGAGAAATTTCCATGGCCGCCGTTGTAGAAGAAACCATACAATGATTGAATTATTGGGGTTTCGTTTCAATTGTATGGGGTTTATGAAATGCCTGAGCTGCGAAAAGGAGTTTGTAGAGGCCGCGCCAAGTTAGCGCATCCTCAGCAGCCACAAGAAACCCGGAAACAAACTAGGAATCAAGGTCGGAAACGTGCGGCGGCGGCGGCGGTTATTGAGGTAGGTAGGCCAAGGACGAGATTGGCCGCCAAGAGACTAAAGGAGGAGGAGGAACACCCTCAGGTAGTTGTGATTTCTGAGAGAGAGATCGATATTTTGAAGGAGTTGGTAAAAGACAATAAAGAAAAAGAAGCTGTGATGGGGGACGATAGCGGTGGGTTGAGTGCTAATAAGGCTGCCGGACAGGAAGAGGAGGGAAGTACTGCACCTTTCCCTGAGAGGGTATGCTTTTGTTTTATTGTTGAAAGCATTCATATTTTTAATGATAGTCCTCTTTTCCCTTTTAGTCTAATTAATTATTTTTCCTTGTGTAATTGTTTGTCTATTTAATTAATTTTCCTCTTTTCTTTCTTTGTTTCTGGTAACTTGTTTTCTGGGTTCTTCATTAATTTTCAGTTTAGTTTGGTTGATTTGATTTTTGTTTTGTTATAACTTTGCTAGGTTCAAGTTGGGGGATCTCCTATGTACAAGATAGAAAGAAAGCTTGGTAAAGGTGGATTTGGTCAGGTGTTTGTTGGAAGACGTGTTAGTGGTGGAAATGAACGTGCAACTGGTTCTGCAGCCATGGAGGTAAACCATCTTCAACTATCTTAAGCCATAGAAAGTTCCATATAATCTTATTTCTTGATATTAACATTAGTTCTGTTATTGTTTTTGCATTCTTTTAGGTAGCTCTGAAATTTGAGCATAGAAACAGCAAAGGTTGTAGTTATGGTCCTCCTTACGAATGGCAAGTTTACAAGTAGGTGGCTGTATTTCCTTTATAGTTTTTTTTGGAACATTTCTAAATTTATGACTACATGTGATAACATTGTGTTGGGTTTTTGGTAAAAAGTGCTCTAGGTGGTAGTCATGGAGTTCCAAAAGTGCACTACAAAGGAAAGCAAGGAGACTATTATGTGATGGTATGGGCTGCAGCTTGTCTTTTTGTTTGTGCATCTATCTTAAATCATGGCTTAACTTCTGCTATTGTATTTTCAGGTTATGGACATATTAGGGCCCAGTTTATGGGATGTTTGGAATTCTTCAGGGCAAACGTAAGTGGCATGTCTTTGTGACCTTGTTCAGACTCCCGTCTCTCCACCCCACCCCCTTTTTCTTGAAGTACTGGTGTTTGACATCCACGTCCAACGCTTAAATGGACATGGGTATTGGGATATGATCCTGCACAGACAGTCAAAATACCTAGAACTCAGAAAAAATGAACATGCCTGTTTCGGACACACACCCAAATCCATCACTGCCACCTTTGTTTGACAGACTTTTAGTTTCACCCATCAGACACAACTCGAAGAAATAATAGTACTCCCTTAGGGTATTTTTTTGGATTGTTTTAAGAAAAACTATGAAAAACCCAACGCCCAGTCCTAAAGGACAACATGAACTTATACACAACTGAAAAAACACTAAACCATATAATCTATATATGCTCAATTAGATGTTAGTTTAGCTGGCTGACTGTTGGCCCTCTTTTCATTACTGGTCGTTCTATATAAAGTAGTAACCCAAAGGTCCAATTGAAGTAGGGGCATGCACTCCTCTTATTGTTGATCTCTTGGTAGGGTGGAATTGAGCATCTAAGCTTCTGGTTATCTTGAGTGTTTTTGTGGGGTTGGGTGGGATTGATGGTCTGTGTTAGAATCCCTAGAATTAGGGATAGATTATTGAGGAAATCTTGTAAATAGAAATTAATCATAGTTACTGATTCTTAGGATAATTACACTTTTTAGGGATTATTTCCTTTCTTAGAGTAGTTTATCTCTTTTATACACCAGAACCTAATTAGCTAAAGTAAGAATTTGATTTCTCTGATTTTACATGGTATCGGAGCTTTAGGGATTTTTCGATCCTCTCATTCATCTTCCTAAAAATTCCTCCGAGTTCTCTTCCATTTTCCTAAAAATCCTCATTTTTTTCTCCCATGGGTGACCTTAATGAAACCTTATCTCAAATCGAGATGTCACAAATGTCTCGAATATTAACCATCATGTCAATCAAAGTGATCTTAATTCTTCACTTATGATCACTAGTCATCGACTAGATGGGAAGAATTTTCTACAATGGTCTCAATCTGTTCTTATGGTGATCCGTGGTCGAGGCAAATTAGGATACATCAATGGAGAACTTCCACGACCGAACGTGTGCACCCTACTTATGCTACTTGGGAACTCAATAACTCCATTGTTATGGCATGGTGATCAATTCGATGGAAGGCCATATAAGCGAATCGACCTTCTCTTCAAGACTGCAAAAGACATGTGGGATGCGGTCAAAGAGAACTACTCGATATTGGAAACGCTTTCCGTGTTTTTGAGATCAAACTCAAGTTGAGAGACACTCGACAAGGGACACTTGAGGTAACTCACTACTACAACAATCTGAAAATATTGTGGCGGGGAGTTAGACATGTACTATGAAGCTAATTGGGGGAAGGCCTAGAACACACTAGGTTTATGACTCACCTCAACAACGAGCGTCTCTATGAGTTCCTAGTCAATGAGGCATGAGTTAGACGAGGTTCGTGGCGGAATTTTAGGCGAGATCACCTCTCCCAACCATTAGTGAAGCTTTTGCAGTGTGAGAGAGAGAAGAGACACGTCGTCTCTCGTCATGATGGGAGAACCCAAACCAATAATCTCTACTTGACCACCTGTTGAATCTGCCGCTCTTGTGTCCAAAGGTCCTCAAACACAAAAACTCGTCTTTGGGAATGAGTCCGATCAAATGTACCATGGTGTAGTCACTGCAATCGTGTTGGACACACAAAGGAAAAATGTTTTAAACTCCATGGGTATCCGGATAAAAAGCAGAAGGCAAGAAAAGCGCTCTGTTATCTTCCAATACGGTGATGAGGTGCTAGATGTGCGCTAACCAAGACACAACTCGAAAATCTCCATAAAATTACGAGTACCTCTACTAGTCATGGGAATTTAGCCACTCAAGGTACTTGCCCTCAATATTGCTCTTGAATCTAATAACCACTCTCCTTGGATACTAGATTCGGTGCTTGACCCACATGACAGTAACCTCACTCTATTCCAAACTTACACCACTGTCATAACAAGTCCCGAATCGAGATTGTTTGATGGTTCATACTCACCAATGGTGGAGTAGGAAAGTAAAAGTAGCTGAGAATTTTTCCCTTGATAATGTTCTACATGTTCCAAAATTATCTTGTAATTTACTTTCAATAAGTAAACTTACTAAAGATGGGAAAATGCTTGCTTTGAATTTTCTCGCATTTGGTTGTGTAATACTGAAATGTAAATCGGGGAAGATGATTGGCACCGCTAAGGTTGATGATGGATCTGTATGTGTGGAATAAAGACAACACACACAAGGGGATTAGCTCTATCTATTGCAAAAGAGGATACTATTATGCTATGGCACCGTAGGTTAGGACATCCAAATCTTTTGTACCTAAAAAGCATCTTCCATTATTATTTGAAATAAAAGATAAATTCCTTGAAGTGTGATATTTGTGAATTGTCCAAACATACCCGTGTTCCATATTCTTTCAAACCATATACACAAATCCAAACCTTTTTCGTTAATACACAAGTGACTTATGGGGAGCTAGCCGAGTGAAAAACATTCTGGTGAGAAGTGGTTTATTACTTTTATTGATGATCACACTAGGGTATGTTGGGTCTATCTTTTAAAAGACAAATCAAAACTCCCAAAGTTTTTCAAAAATTCCACTCAATGGTTCGAACCCAATTCAACTCTACCATCCAAACTCTCCACACCGACAACGGAGAGAATACTTTAATTCTGTCCCTAAGGTCATACCTTCTGGACCAAGAAATTATACACCGAGTTCATGCCCAAACACCCCTCAACGAGATGGGATCGCGAGAGAAAAAACCGACACCTCCTTCTGCATTGCTCGAGCCTTAATGTTCACAATGAACGTCCCCTAAATATTTATGGGCTAAGTTGTTTCTTCTTGCTTGCTACCTAATAAATAGGATGTCTTCAAAAGTCCTAAATTTCCAAACACCTCTAAACACTCTTCACAAATCATTTCCTCTATTTCATATTCCTACTATTCCAACAAAAATATTCGGTGCAAAGCCTTTGTCCATAATCATCAACCCAACCAATCCAAGCTTGATCCTCGAGCCCACCTCTCAGTATATATGTTGGGTATTCTCCTACTCAAAAAGGCTACAAATGCTACTCACCAACCTTACACCTGGCTATTTGTCTCTCGGGATGTCACCTTCTTTGAAACCGAACCTTTCTTTAGACCTTCTCATCTTCAAGGGAGATTCTTAATGAAGATGAGAACCTTAATACCCTCCTTATTATACCTTCCGACCCTACTACCACTACTATCACTAAACCTCCCAACCTTGATATTTATTATTTCTCCTCACATGCCGCAAGAAATTAACACTATACTTCCCGATACCAACACCATCATCGAACAATCCCTTGATCAAGGAAAACAAAGAAGAACAACAGTGCAACAGTGCGAATCTGCGAGTTTTTATTCCGCATTTAATCGATGTCCTGAAAGCCGATCTGGCGATTACCACTCACATCTTCAACCGAGGATTGCGAAAATGAAGTCTCACCTCCATCACCATCCATCTATCTTCCAATTGCAATGCGAAAGGGGACAAGGAGTCGCACTCAACATCCTATCTCTCGGTTTGTATCCTATGGTAACTTATCTAAGTCTTATCAAACCTTTGTGACTAATGTTGATTATATAAAAACTCCAAAAACCATAGAAGAAGCATTTGAATCAAAGAGAATGGAGACAAGCCGTGATGGAGGAAATGGAGGCCCTTAAAAATAATGGAACGTGGGAAGTTTCGGATCTACATAAAGGAAAGAAAACAGTGAAGGGTCGCAAATGGATTTTTACTACCAAATTCAAGCTCGATGGCGGGTTGATCGATACAAGGCTCGCCTAGTGGCTAAGGGCTTCACTCAAACTTATGGGCTGGATTATGAGGAGACATTTGCACCGGTTGCCAAACTTAACACAATTAGAGTCCATTTGTCCATTGCTGTCAATCTTAATTGGCAATTGACTCAATTGGATGTTAAAAATGCTTTTCTCAATGGAGAGTTAAATGAAGAAGTTTACATGGACTTCCCACCGGGATTTGAAGAAAGAAAGGGTCAAGTGTGTAAGTTGAAAAAGTCTTTGTACGGCCAAACAATCTCCAAGAGCGTGGTTTAGTCGATTTGCGCAAGCCATGATGAGCAGGGAATATACTCAAGGTCAGGCAGACCACACCATGTTCTACAAGCATTCAGAACAAGGAAAATGTTGCATCCTAATTGTCTATGTGGACGATATAATAGTAACAGGAGATGATACGAGTGAAATTGGGAGATTGAAAGAGTTTCTTGGGCCCGAATTCGAACTTAAAGATTTGGGAAATCAAAATATTTTACTGGTATGGAGATAGCAAGGTCTCAAAAGGGTATTTCTATCTCCCAAAGGAAATATGTCCTCGATTTGCTATCGAGAAGTTGGGATGATGGGTTGTAAACCAAATTGAAACTCCTATGGAGTTTAATCTCAAGTTAGGTACTAATGAAGATGGAGAAGAAGTCGACGGGGGGAGATATCAACGCCTAGTAGGGAGACTTATCTACTTGGCTCACACTCGTCCCGACATTGCTTTTAGTGTCGGCGTCATAAGTCAATATATGCATGCTCCAAGGAAAAACACCTAGAAGTCGCATATCGGATACTAAGGTACCTAAAGGGAACTCTGGTAAGGGCCTATACATCAAGAAAAATGACAGTAGAAATGTGGAAGTGTATACCGATGCTGACCAAGGCAGGTTCTATTAATGACAGACGATCAACCAAAGGGTTATTGCAGCTATGTTTGGGGTAATCTAGTGACATGGAGGAGTAAGAAACAAATCTGTGGTAGCACGCAGCAGTGCGTGAAGCTGAGTATCGAGCACTTGCACAAGGTATTTGTGAAGGAATTTGGATACAAAGGCTGATGAGAGAACTAAAGGTTCCTTATAATAGACCTATACAGCTGCATTGTGACAACCAAGCTGCTGTCAATATAGCTCACAACCCTGTGCATCATGATCGTACCAAACATGTCGAGATAGACCGACACTTCATAAAAGAGAAGATACACTCAGGGGAAGTGAGCGTCACCTATCTATCTACCAAACAGCAGGTTGCAGATATGTTGACAAAAAGTTTAAACAAAAACATGTTTGAACAACATGTTGGCAAGCTGGGTTTAATAAACATCTACACTCCAGCTTGAGGGGGAGTGTTAGAATCCCTAGAATTAGGGATAGATTATTGAGGAAATCTTGTAAATAGAAATTAATCATAGTTACTGATTCTTAGGATAATTACAGTCTTTTAGGGATTATTTCCTTTCTTAGAGTAGTTTATCTCTTTTTATACCTGTAACCTAATTAGCTAAAGTAAGAATCTGATTTTTACAGTTTTTACAGTCTGGTTGTTTCCCAGGGTGACCCTGCTTGGCAAAAGAAGTACTTGCATTCTTTTTTTCCCAAATTTATAACTTTCTTATGGAATATCTGTGCGTTGTAATCCTTTGTATAAACATTGGGGTAGATGGACTCTAACATGGAACAAGCCCACTAGTCATGGATATTAATTTTTGTTCTTAATTTCACATGCAGGATGTCTGCAGAAATGGTAGCTTGTATAGCTGTTGAGTCCCTATCTATACTAGAGAAGATGCACTCCAAAGGGTTTGTGATTTTAATTATGTTTAGTATGAATGCTAGTTTTCATGAAAGCTGTATAAATATATAATATTGGTATCTTTTTAAAATGTTAAATCTATATTTCACCTCTTTGTCTTTGTTTCTACTAACTTTTTATTTCAATGTTGATCTTATGTGATATAGTTATGTGCATGGGGATGTTAAACCTGAGAACTTTTTACTTGGTCAACCATCCACGCCACAAGAGAAGAAGTTGTTTCTTGTTGACCTTGGATTAGGCAAGTAAATTCTATTTTAGCCCCACAGTTCCTTTTTATGCTTTGATTTGAGGTTCTTTTCTTATGTTTGATCTAAACCATGATGTTGCAGCAACAAAATGGAAAGATAGCAGCAGTGGACTGCATGTTGATTATGATCAACGACCTGATATGTTTAGGTGTGTATAATGTCTGTCTAATTGGAGACTTGTTTATGATGAACTCTTTTGCTGATATTGTTGTGTTCTGTAATTTTCATCTTCACCAGAGGAACTGTTCGATATGCAAGTGTCCATGCGCATTTGGGAAGAACTGCTAGCAGAAGAGATGATCTTGAGTCTCTTGCTTATACGCTCATATTTTTACATCGAGGCCGGCTACCATGGCAGGGGTATCAGGTATGACTGATTTGATTATCACAGTGAGTTGTATATCAGAGAGTTGTTTTAGAATTCATTGTTTATATTGTTTTCTCATTCTTTCTTGTACTTTCAAATCAAGGGTGACAACAAATCATTCTTAGTCTGCAAAAAGAAAATGGCTACATCACCTGAAATGCTTTGCTGCTTCTGTCCTCCACCACTAAAACAGTTTCTTGAGATTGTGGTGAATATGAAATTTGATGAGGAACCCAACTACACCAAACTAATATCGTTATTTGAGGGGTTGATAGGACCAAATCCAGCTGTAAGGCCGATAAACACAGATGGTGCTCAAAAGGTATTGACATGTACTAGTGTTTGTTGTCATGAATATACATGTGATGCTTTTTATTTTTAAAGTATATATAAAATTTAATAATTTTAAGTTATAAAGACAGTAGAAAAATAACAATCCTGGAATGTTTGGTAGATTATTTATCAAGTCGGCCAAAAGCGAGGTAGGTTGACCATTGATGAAGAGGATGATCAACCCAAGAAGAAGGTTCGTCTTGGTGTTCCTGCTACACAGTGGATTTCAATCTACAATGCAAGACTTCCAATGAAGCAGAGGTATTTTGGAACATGTAGACCTTAAGGAGTAAAAATGTTAATATATACTAGCTGTCCTTGTTTGATGTTTCAATTTAACTGTTTGGTTATCTTGCAATTAGGTATCATTACAATGTGGCAGATGCAAGGTTGGCCCAACACGTGGAGAAAGGAATGGCAGATGGCCTGCTAATAAGCTGTGTGGCATCTTATACCAATCTTTGGGCATTAATTATGGATGCTGGAACTGGTTTCACAAGCCAAGTTTATGAGCTTTCACCTTCCTTCTTACACAAGGTGTCCTATTGCATATTGTTATGGTTAATACTTTCTTTCCTATTACGACTAGTGTTTAAGGAATGACTCATTTTTTTCAATTATACAGGAGTGGATCATGGATCAGTGGGAGAAGAACTATTACATTAGTTCTATTGCTGGTTCTAGCGGTGGCAGCTCCCTTGTTGTAATGTCCAAAGGTCTGTTCATATTCTGGCTTGTCTAAATTGTCTGATAAAATTGTGGTTTTGATGGAATAAATAGATAGATAAAGGCTGAAATTGAAACTTGAAATATTGTGGTTCTATTTGCTACTGACATTTTTTGTTCAATATGTTTTAATTGATGCATGTACCAACTTAGCTCTATATCCAAATGTTGCTTGAACCAGACTGGATCGACCAGGGTCCGGGTCTGGAGAGTTTTAATTGATGCATGTACCAACTTAGCTCTATATCCAAATGTTGCTTGAACCAGACTGGATCGACCAGGGTCCGGGTCTGGAGAGTGGCTGTGAACCGGTTAGACCGGGAACCGGTACAGACCGGTTGAACCGGGTTTTTTATTTTTAATAATTTTTTAATCAGATTGTTCGGACCAGCGAACTGATCTGGTTTTAAAAACATTGCTAAATCCTTTTACAGAAACCTGAATGGTACTTCAATCAAGCATGTAGACAAAGATGTTGATTTTTTTACCAAAATTTGTACTTATATAAAGATTTCTGAATCATGATAACGTTTGTAGGCACCCAATACACTCAACAATCTTATAAAGTAAGCGACTCTTTCCCATTTAAGTGGATAAACAAAAAGTGGAGAGAGGGCTTTTACGTAACCTCAATGGCAACTACTGGAAGCCGATGGGGTGTTGTTATGTCTCGCAATGCTGGTTTTAGTGATCAGGTTTCATCTCAGTTGCACTACAAGTATTCAGATTATCTGCACCTGCCATCTTATTAACTATTTTCAACCGGTTTTTGTAGGTTGTTGAACTTGATTTTCTCTATCCAAGCGAAGGAATCCACAGACGTTGGGATAATGGTTATAGAATCACATCAACAGCTGCAACTTCAGATCAAGCTGCACTCATCTTGAGCATCCCTAAGCGCAAGCCCGGTGATGAAACTCAAGAGACTTTACGAACATCTCAATTCCCCAGCACACATGTTAAGGTAATTGTTCTATTGCTTCTTTTTAATATATACTTTACCAGTTTTAAGAAGTTAATAATTTTTTAGGGAAATGAGAAGTTATATTTATGAATGGCAAGAATTTTGACATTCCATTTCTTCCAATTAATAGCTCTTTTATAAAGAAAATTTTATTTAATGTGCATTACTTTTTCTTAAATTCAATAAAAACATTGTATTAAATGCAATTTTATCCCCTAAAATGGTAAGAAATCTATCCTTAATTGGTGTTTAACTTAACCTAAGAACTATCTTTGATAGCTTATGATCTGCAATCTATATCAACACATTGTCTATGTTTGTCAACCGAGTCCGTGCTGTAATGGTAAATGGTTTTCATTAAAATGAAATCCATCTCTGAACATCCCTTGTCTAATTTTTTGGTACAAATTATAAATAGGGGAGGCGATAACAATGACTGGGTTTGAACCCTAATTTGTGAGATGACCCCAATAAGGGGCTTAACCATTGCTTCCTTATGTTATTGGTGTCTAACTATGTTTAAATTTATATGACGATATATAAATCTATTAATATATTTAAGTGTTTTATTGAGTTGGTGCCACCTTCAACTGGGTCGCCAACTCAGTAATGAATTTACCTAAAGTCTCTCACTTTTAATAAGCAGTAGATATTATTTTGAAGGTAATTTTGTCTTTTCATATAAAATCTTGAAAAATATTTGCACATAATGGGGTTTGAACTTAAAATGTTGTGAGAGTGACAAAATCTAGTATATAGTTCATTTATATATATATATATGCCATTTTTCATGTGAGCTTTGTTGTTCTGTGCAGGAAAAATGGGCAAAAAATCTCTATCTTGCTTGTCTATGCTATGGGAGGACCGTATCATGAAATGGGGTATCAATGGTGACAATTTTCCTAGGAAAAAAAAGGGGGAGGTTCCCTACATGTTATCTCCATCTGTTTCCTTTTGATGTGTTCCCCATGTTAAATGTTTATAGTGGACATTAGGATGTCTTAAAAATATCTCCCAAGTCCTTGTACTATTAAAATGTTGCAATTTAGTCCTAATTTTGTTTATTTCTGTATTTTAAAATACAACTGTTAACAATGTTCGCTAGTGTCTGTTAAATATGTGCTATGTGGTATACACGTGGCCCTAACATGTAATCATATAAAATGTTATTTAGATATATATATATATATATAAATTGAAATTTGGGAGAGAATAATAGATTTTCTTAAAAGTGCGTAATTTTGCATATGAAAATATTTTAATTAGAATTTTTTTTAATTCTTGGAATTTGAACTCATCTTCAAATTGGAATGATTTAAATAATTTGAATAGATAATTCGAAATTATTCAAGTTTGAAGTGAATAAAACTTGAATAATTTATAAAACTTGAATAATTTGAAAGTTGAGCTTCGAATTTGAATTATGCAAATTAAAAATGATTTTATTAAGGATTTGGTATTTGAGTTTGATTTTAATGTTTAATTTAGTATTTTTAGTTTTGATTTAATATTAGATTTGGTATTTGAGTTTCTTCAATTTGATATTTAAATTTCTTTTTTGTTTCAATTAAACACACGAGTCTAGCTTTATTGCTTAAGGGTGAGTTTGGATGGGCGATTGAGTGCGGTGCGGTGCGTTTAGCTTATTTTTTGTCTCACGCTACAGTATCGTTACAGTATCTAATTTCACTGTCACTGTTATTTTTACACTAATCGCAGGTAAACGCACCGCTCAACCAAACTCATCCTAATTTGGTATCTAAATTTTTGTCTCAATTAAGCTCCTTTTATTATTAGGGTACGTGTGTCAAAAATTCATTGGTACCATACGATATCATTCGATCTGAGAACGAAAATTGAACATTGAAACCGATCACATGTACCAAATTGAACATTAAAATAGAAAGCAGGTACCAACCAAACAATATGTTAACCCTTCTCAAGTTATCCACTTGTAAAATTAGAAAGGCATTGTCTTTTCTTTACAACGCGGGAAAAGGTTAAAAAATAAAAATAAACATGCTGACGTGGAGGAAAACATGGGGCCCACCTCAACTCTAATTCCATTCGCATATCAATTTCGGCTCTGTTAGTTGGCTATCGGCCTAAGGAAGCCTCTCTTTTACTTCATTTTCCCATTTCCCTTTATTGTTGTTATTTTCTGATTCCCCTCTCCCCTCCCAAATTTCCAATTTTCCTCCCCAAACCCTAACCCTAACTCTTCATTTACTTCAAAAATCCTTCCTCGTTTTTGATTCCTCTCTCTAATTAAACCTTAAGTCCCTTCAAAAATTGATTAGTCGTTTCAATTTCTTGTTGTGAATTCCCCAAACTTTTTTTTTTTAAAATTATTGAATTTTTACATGGCTGGTGTTGTTGAAGAAATTATACAATGATTGGGTTATTGGGGTTTGGTTTCAATTTATGGGGTTTACGAAATGCCTGTGCTTCCAAAAGGAGTTAGTAGACGTCGCGCCACGTTAGCTCAACCGCAACAAGGGGGAAAACAGAGCAACCGAGGTCGGAAACGTGCGGCTGAGGGAGAGGTAGGTAGGCCGAGGACTAGATTGGCTGCGAAAAGACTTAAGGAGGAGAATAAAGTTCAGGTGGGGGTGGTAGCTCCGACCGGTGGAGCGGATCGTGAGTTTAGTCAACAGGTGATTTCGATTTCTGAGAGAGGGAGCGATATCGAGAGGAAGGAGTTGGTGGAAGTTGATAAAGGGAAGGAAGGTGGGATGGGGGACGATAGCGGTGGGTTGAGTGCTAACAGGGCTGTTGGACAGGAAGAGGAGGGGAATACTGCACCTTTTCCAGAGAGGGTATGGTTATATGCTTCTGGTTTTGGCATGTCCATTATTCATGTGTTGTATTTCTTTGGCACTTGCTTGTTGATAGTTGTTCTTGTTATGGTTCCGAGCCACTATATTTTCGATTTAGCAGCTTTTTGCCTTTAACTCTTATTGATAGTTGTCTATGCGTGTGTGTCTGTGTGTTAAGTGTTGAGAGCCAATTACTTCGAGCCTTGTTGTCTACCCGACGCTGTATTTGTTAGAAAGGAAGGAAAACGAGGGAAAGGAAAGGGCACTGAAATTGATTTTATTATTATTCATTTTGGTACAATAGATGGAAAATGGGATGATGGAAAAGAATTGAGTAAACATGTAAATGATGTGATCGGTTTTTTTTATTTTAGTGAATGCTATCCTCCCACCTGTGGAAGGGTTGAATTTTGAGGGAATGAGAGAAATTTTAAAGGTCCACCTATTTTCCCTGCCTTCTAATTTCTCTACCATCGAATGAGTGAAAAGTTAGAAGGAGAAAGTGAGAAAACCTTCTCCTAATACACTCTTTCCAGTAATCTTTGTGTCCTATCATTATAATATCATTTTTTTAGTCAGTTAGGATAATTGGATTTATTTTCCTTTTTAACTTTTGCAAGGTTCATGTTGGGGGATCTCCTGTGTACAAAGTAGAGAGAAAGCTAGGTAAAGGTGGATTTGGTCAGGTGTTTGTTGGACGACGTGTTAGTGGTGGAAATGAACGTGGAACCGGTTCTGCTGCCATGGAGGTAAACCATCGTTTACTGTCTCAAGCCTATAGGAAGTTTCATATGATCATAATTATTTATATTAATATTAGTTCTGTTACTATTCTTGCCGTCTTTTAGGTTGCTCTGAAATTTGAGCATAGAAACAGCAAAGGATGTAATTATGGTCCTCCGTATGAATGGCAAGTTTACAAGTAGGTGGATCTATCTCGTTTCTAGTTTTTCTTTGGAACATTTCTAAGTCATGACTATATCTGACACTGTTGATCTTGTTGTGAACAGTGCTCTTGGTGGCAGTCATGGAGTTCCCAAAGTACACTACAAAGGGAAGCAAGGAGACTATTATGTGATGGTATGATCTGCAGCTTGTTTTCTATTTGTGTATCTATCATAAATCCATGCTTGACTTATACTTGTGTATTTTCAGGTTATGGACATGTTAGGGCCCAGCTTATGGGATGTTTGGAATTCTTCAGGGCAAGCGTGAGTGACATGTCTTATTACCTTGTTAACACTCCATCCCTGCCCTGCTTCCTTTTTCTTATGGTTTGCTTATTCAGAAACGAGAGACAACATAAGAGGAAGCACTTTATTAAGTGAAATTTTGCTTCATTCTTATTTGATAGATTTACAATTGTTTTTAGTTTTGTTCAGTAGACAGGTCGAAGAAGCAAAAATACTCCCTTACTCTTTACCATTTCTTCTTTCCACTAGAAATATCTTGAGAGTATATGTTCATGCTTGGGCTATCTAAGTTATTTAGTGGTTGCCAGTTGGGGAGCTATGTTTACTCTCTTCACCTGTTTTTTGGGGGGAGTGGGGTGGTGGCTATTTTAAGAATAACAAATTAATCCATCCCTCTAACAAACCCAAAACCCAATGCTAAAAGGCCATGAACACTCATACACAACTCTAGGAAGCCCTAATCCTTAGAACCAATACATGTTTGGGGTTTTCTTCTTAACCCTTCACCGCAAAAGAATTTTTATGCAAGGTTTTTTTTTTTTTTTTTTCCCCAATTTTATCATGTTTTATGGAACATTTGGCACCTCCTAATCCTTTGTGTAGACATTGAGACTGATGGATGATAAGATGGAATAAGCCTACTAATCTTTGATTTAAAACTTTTGTTCTCAATTTCACATGCAGGATGTCTGCAGAAATGGTAGCATGTATAGCAGTTGAGTCCCTATCAATATTAGAGAAGATGCACTCCAAAGGGTTGGTGATCTTAATTATTTTTAGTATGAATATTAGTTGGCTTGCAAGCTCTTTAAATTTATAATATTAGTATCTTTCTTAATTTTCAACTCTTTTCTCTTTTTTGATTTCTACCAACTTTTGTTTTGAATGTTGATCCTGTGTGATACCAGTTATGTGCATGGGGATGTTAAGCCTGAGAACTTTCTACTTGGTCAACCATCTACACCACAAGAGAAGAAATTATTTCTTGTAGACCTTGGATTAGGCGAGTAAATTTCACTTTATCCCTATAGTATCTCTTTAATGCTTCCATTTTGATTCTTTTCTTATGTTTTGCCTGCACCATGACATCTCAGCAACAAAGTGGAAAGATAGCAGCAGTGGGCTGCATGTTGATTATGATCAACGTCCCGATATGTTCAGGTGTGTATAATTTTTGTCTTGTTGGAGATAGGTGCGTATGATCAACTATTTTGCTAACACTATTGTGTTCTGTAATTTTGGTATTCACCAGAGGAACTGTTCGATATGCTAGTGCTCATGCACATTTGGGAAGAACTGCCAGCAGAAGAGATGATCTTGAGTCTCTAGCATACACACTCATATTCCTGCATCGAGGTCGATTACCCTGGCAGGGCTATCAGGTATGGCTGATATAATTATCATAGTGAGTTGCATATCAGTCATTTTAGCCCTCATCATCTATAACTGTATTGTTTTCTCATTCTTTGTTTTGCTTTCTAAATCAAGGGTGACAACAAATCGTTCTTAGTCTGCAAAAAGAAAATGGCTACATCCCCTGAAATGCTTTGCTGCTTCTGTCCTCCTGCACTAAAACAATTTCTTGAGATTGTGGTGAATATGAAATTTGATGAGGAGCCCAACTACTCCAAACTAATATCTTTATTTGAGGGCTTGTTAGGACCAAATCCAGCTATAAGGCCAATAAACACAGATGGTGCTCAAAAGGTATTTATATGTACTAGTGGTCTAGTATTTGTTGTCACGCATGTTGCATGTGATAATTTTTTATTATTTTGAAATAATAATTATATAGAATACCGGTCTTTTAACTCCTTTTGTCAATGCATAAAATTTGGTTGCAGGCAAAATATATATAAAAAATAAAAATAGTAATATTAATTTCCGGTGGCCAATTTAAATGTATTTAATGTAAATATGCATTCATACTAAGGGGTTCAAAGATCTTGGGGGTAGGGGGCCAAGGATTCCCCATGTTCTCACTGTCATCTGCCAGTTAGGACTTTCTTTAGAAAATCTGTAAACACATTAATGATAATTGTGAAATTTTGGTAGATTATTTATCAAGTAGGCCAAAAGCGAGGTAGGTTGAACATTGATGAAGATGATGATCAACCCAAGAAGAAGGTTCGTCTTGGTGTTCCTGCTACACAGTGGATTTCAGTCTACAATGCCAGACTTCCAATGAAGCAGAGGTATTTTGGAGTAGTCTTCATTTTCACTGCACCTTTTCTTCTCTTCATTTTCTTTTTCATTTTAAAAGACAGTAGAAGTGATTTGCGAAATTAATAATTTCACTTTCAAAAGGAAATTTAGATTGTAATTATTAGCTCATTTCTCATTTTCGTAACATTTGAAGCAAAAGGAAAGCAGCAAATGCAACATACAGTAGAATCTTAAGTATATATATTTGAATTAGTTTGGTCTCCTTTTGAGTTGTGGTTAAAGAACCTTTTACCATGTGGTGAAAATATTTTTTAGTGGTCCTCTATCAAACACCTCTTTAGTCCTCCTCTTGCCCGTTTTATTTTTTGCTTTAGCTGGAGTATGATCGGCCTGTAGACAATAAGGGAAAAAATGTTCATATGTACTAGCTTTCTGTGTTTGATGTTTCAACTTCACTGTTTGGTTATCATGCAATTAGGTATCATTACAATGTGGCAGATGCAAGGTTGGCTCAACATGTGGAGAAAGGAATAGCAGATGGTCTGCTAATAAGCTGTGTGGCATCTTGTACCAATCTTTGGGCATTGATCATGGATGCAGGGACTGGTTTTACAAGCCAAGTTTATGAGCTATCACCTTCCTTCTTACACAAGGTACTTATTGCATATTGTTATGATTGCTTAAGTAAAATATTTATATTAAGGAATGGCTTATTCTTCTGAATATACAGGAGTGGATCATGGATCAGTGGGAGAAAAACTATTACATTAGTTCTATTGCTGGTTCAAACAATGGAAGTTCCCTTGTTGTTATGTCCAAAGGTCAGTTTGTATTCTGGTTTGTGTAAAAGTCTGATGAAATTTTGGTTTTAATGGAATAAATGAACGCTAAAATCAAAAGCGCTTAAGATGGGTTTGGGAGGGGAATATGGTATATCGAGGATCTAGTTGATGGTGTGACATCTTTTCTTTGTCATAGATGTTCCTTCCAACTCTCAATTGTAGCTTTGTTTCTTTTGTTCATTTTTCTCCTTTGATTTAAATCTTGTAATCTTAGGAGTTACTAGAGACCAAGGGGATTGATTAGATGAGACCTGAATTACTCTATATGGAAGCAACTCTTGGTAGAATAGAAAGATGCATCTTTATGAAGAAAACATGTTAATTTTTATCAAAGTTTGCACTTCGGACAAACAATATCTAAGCAAAACTGCCTCTTCTTTTTTTCCGTTTTCATTTACTTTTATGGCTCAAGATTTCTGAATCATGATAATTTGTGTAGGTACCCAATACACTCAACAATCTTATAAAGTAAGTGACTCTTTCCCCTTTAAGTGGATAAATAAAAAGTGGAGAGAGGGTTTTTATGTCACCTCGATGACAACTGCTGTAAGCCGATGGGGTGTTGTTATGTCTCGCAATGCAGGCTTCAGTGATCAGGTTTCATCTCAGTTGCACTAACATTATTTGGGTTCTCCATAGCAATTTGATAATTGATCAATGGTTTTCTTTCTTTGTTTGAATTCATATTAACTTGGAAGTTAATGATATTGTCCATTTAATTGGGGATTGATGTAAAAAAAAAACAATTGTTAGGGTTAACCATAACCTCTAGAAAGTTATTCAGACGGAACTTAATATCATTAGTTTTATTAGATATATTAAAAAGCTATAAATGTATTTAACTCATCATGAGTTCACAAAATTAATGCCCTGAACTTGTTTAGTTTGAATTCATTCATCCTTTCGACCGGTTTTATAGGTTGTGGAACTTGATTTTCTCTATCCAAGTGAAGGAATCCACAGACGTTGGGATAATGGTTATAGAATCACTTCGACAGCTGCAACTTTGGATCAAGCTGCTCTTATCTTGAGCATCCCTAAGCGCAAACCCGGTGATGAAACTCAAGAAACTTTACGCACATCTCAGTTTCCCAGCGTACATGTTAAGGTAACAATTCTATTGCTTCTTTATAATGTGTACTTTATATGCATCTAAAACTTGCTACTTTGAGAAGTTAATATCATAAACTTGCTACTCAAGAAATTAATGCTTTATGTTTTTCTTAAATTTAGTAGAAGTAATGCATTAAATTTATAAAAAAAAGAAGAAGCAGCTAAAATGGTAATCATTAATCCTTAACCAGTGCCTACTAGGGATGAGCAAGAAAACCGAAAAACCAAAAACAGATTCCAATTGATCGGAATTGATGGAATTCAGTTCTGTTCGGTTTCTTAAAGAACCACAATGGCACGAGGTAACCACAAATTTTGTCCAAAACCCCAATCAGAACCGAATCGTTATCACTCCTAGTGCCTATAGGCATTTAGAACCGAATTGTCATCACTCCTCATCGACCTAATCCAATTATCCTTACAGGAATTACTTCTTGATAGCTCTGTATTAACATGTTAATTCCTTGTATGATTAAATCTATATGGTGATTTGTAAATGTATGTATGTATGTATTATATTTTCATGTGAATTTTGTTATCGTGTAGGAAAAATGGGCAAAAAATCTCTATCTTTCTTGTCTATGCTATGGAAGGACTGTATCATGAAATCCATGTCATTGGAGACAATTTTTCTGAGGGATAAAAAGGTGGCTTTTGTTTTCTTCCCCTAATTTTATCTGTTATTTGCTTTCTCTCGATGTTCCATGTTAAATGTTTAGAGGAGGGGAGTACACAAGGGATGTCTAAATATATCTCAAGCCCTTGTACTATAAAAAAGTTGCAATTTAGTTTTTGTATTTTAAAAATGTACGAGTGTTAACACCCTTTGCTCCTATTAAATATTACTTATGTGTAATATTTTCTTGATATAAAGTAATGATGTGGAATTAAAATGTTCTTTTCAATGTTGTGGAATTATTTTGAAAATATATATTTCCTATATTTCCAATTACAAAAAAGCATTAGTGATCTTGGTCTAACTCTTTCCATATTATTGTGAAACTTATGAATTTAATTTTATATATTAACTTACCAATTTGTCTTTATATTTTTCAAATCTTAATCTTGACTAAAATAGTAATAATTAAATCTAAATTAATCATTATTAATCTTTATAGTTTTACGACTATTAAATTTCAATCTTGACACAAATAATAAAAGTTAATCATTAATTGAATTTTTAGTTAATAAAATATGAAAATTATAATCTAACATGTGATAATATATTTGACGTATTAAATTTAATAATAACAAAACTCAATGAATTTCAAGAGTTAACATATCGTGATTAAAATTTTAAAAAGTACGTAAGTTGTGAATTTAATTCATATATTTTAATTTATTTTTAGTTATGTAAAATATTAAATTCACAATTTTCGCAAGCACAAATAGTAGGATTTAGGGTGGGTTTGGATGAGCGACTGAATGCAGTGCGATGCGTTTAATTTACTTTTTGTCTCACGCTACAGTATCGCTATAGTATCTAATCTCACCGCCACCGTTATTTTTACATTAATCGCAACTAAACGCACCACCCATCCAAACTCACCCTTAACCTTAATATATGTGGGTAGACCCAAGTATGAGAGCTTCTAGTGCTCTTGAATCTTCAATGGTAAGAAACCCCTGAGCCTATAAACAAATTTACAACTAAGAAACCAATGGAAACACAATAGACACACCAAGAACAATGAGAAAACAACCCATCAAGATAATCTTATAGCAGGCTTTTTTTTTTTTCAAAAACTCTCAGACTTTGTAATTTCTAATGAATGGGATTTAAAGATTAAACTTGCAACTTGCTGTTTCCACCAATGAATCGAAACACGAAAACCCAATCATCTACGAACGCTACTAAACAAACAAACACCACAATTAGCAGCAATTAAAGCAATTTTAAGTCTTACAATACAATGCCAAAATCCATGGAAATCAAATTTCAATTGAGTGAAGGAAAAGGAGGCAAACGCAGCACAGCTTCCTCTGTTTCATTGGGGTCTGATCTCAGTATCTGTAAAACAATTAAACCCAAAATATTTTCAACCAAAAACAGAAAAGCCATTAAAAAAGAAGAAAAAGAACAGAAAATTGATTATAAGGAAAAAGGGTTACTGGGTCTTGAAGAAGAGGCTTGGTATCGTCTTTTGCAGGTCTAAACGGTGGCTTTAATGGCTTTTCGCTCTTTAACTGCGTTTGGCTTTGGATTTTGTTGCTGCTTTTCATTTGAATCTCGGTGCCTTTCATTTGAATCTCTGTGTTTCTTCTTTCTTTGAAGTATTTTGATTCAACAATCATGCCCTTTTATTTTACCCGTTTTCGGCTGCTTAAAACGGTGCCGTTTTGAATGCTTTTGAATAGGGATAAAGCAACTTTTAGTGCTTGAACTTAGTATATTTTCCAACTTGGTCCTTAAAACTTTTTTTTGTTCACATTGGTCTCGGAATTTGACAATTTTTTTCAATTTGATCACTGAACTTGGATTCCATTAAAGTGTGATGACATGGTATTTTAAGATTATGACATGTAAAATTTTAAGAAATATAAATGTAAAATCTAAAGAATATAAAGAACACTTTTGAAAAATAATAAAACATTTTCGGATGACATGGTGCAACTTTAGAATGTCACGTTGTCATACTTTAATGGAATCCACATTTAGGGACTAAATTAAAAAATTCTTCTAAATTTCAAGACTAATGTAAACCAAAATATTTTTAAAGACGATGGTAAGAAAAATTACCAAGTTCAAGGATTGAATAGTATTTTATCCCTTTTGAATTCGATAATATTGGGTCTCCAATCAAAATATCTTATAAGATTATTTTACTTTTACGTCCCATCATTTGTGGATCTTGTCCGACACTTTTACATCTAAGAAAAATAGAAAAATGGGAAAAATAAAAATTATGAACTTTGATTCAATGTGCAATATCATACACGAATTTTGTTTTGATTCAATTTCACCATTATCTATGTGACTATTTTTTATCAAATTATATGAAAATTACTATTGTTTCCAATGCAAGAGGACATGGACTCGACTGCGTTGAAGCGCATTATCCTCTTATTTATGGGTTGAAGAGGGGCTATGGGTAGTTTTAGACATTGTATCAAAAAGAGCAGATATGATCAGAACCTATAATAAGATTGTTCAAAAAATTTAAACAAATGTATCTCAAATATTTCCACAAATAAAAAAAACACATATATTATTGTTGTAGCACAGTAGAAATAATTTTAATTATTTTCATTTACATATAATTTAACAAAAAATAGTGTCGTAACCTAATTTTTGGGTGATTTCATTCTGGATAATCAAAATAAAATCCTTGCAATTCCGTCAGTTTTATTTTGGTCACCCAAAAAATATTATTTTTTAAGTATTACTTTTGGGTTAAAAAAAATAAAAGGTTAAAGTGAAACTAAAATAAAGCATTAAATTTTTTTTCAAATTAAGTATTTATTTATCCCCTTATCAAAAGTTCTGTTTTCTTGTTCAGTATTAAAATTTAAATGTCAATTGAATTGTTATTACAATATCAAAATTAATTAATTTTATCTCCTTATAAAATTTAAAATTTTATTTTTGTTAGAGATTGTGTGACTCGAATCCCGTCACTTGTTAAAAAAATAAACAGTGGCAAAAGAAGGAGATCTATGAGGAAGGGTCGAGGGGTTTTAACCCTTAAATAGATATAGTTAAAACTCCTCTCATCTGCACCTGGTTTTTTTCTCAAAAGGGTTTTCCACATAAAATTTATGAGTTTTTATTTTCTTTTTTACTGATTTACGATCGTCCTACTGCTATTATCAACGTTTATTATAACAATTTTGTGTTTTAAAATTAATATAAACTCAAATAACTTATCTTTAATAATTGTCTACAAAATCTAATTTTTTTATTATATAATCTTAAATCTTCTATGCTATGTTAAAAGTAAAAATAAAAATAAAAAAAATCATTACAACTAATTACATTAATTAATTTTATCTTCTTTGTCGAACAAAACCTAAAATTTTTCATTACTTCTTTACCCGAATGAAGAACAAGCAATTAATAGGATTTTTTTCTTTATTTTTAACATAGTATTTTGTTAATGTATTATTTTAGTTCATATCGTTTTTTCACTGCAATCTTTAATTTTTTTTATCCCAATCAATACTTTAAAAAATTATTTTTTTATAATTTCGTTAGTTATATCAGTTTTTAACAGTAAAAATAGATAAAAAATTGTGACTAATTTATATATATATATATATATATATGAAACAAAAGGCAAACTGATCACATCATTTAATACCAAATGGAAACCAACGCTCATGAAAATAAGATTGATAAGAGATCATATAAATAACCACCACCAACACAAGCGCCACCCCCCACGGCGACCCACCGGCTCTGTGAAGCGAATCATGATCGGGAAACGGTACAACGAGATCAAAACTCGCCGCCGATAAACAGTGAACCAAAAGCAGCAACACCACAGGGACTAACAAGAGGAAAAGCTTGAGCTGAATGGTGAGATCTTCGAGCTTGGATTCGTAATTGATGTACCATGATAAACCCAGTACGAAGAAGAGGATTATGATGAAGAAACATAAGTGGAGAGGTGGAGGAGATAAGTGATCTATGAATGAATATGATGAATAGTTGTAGTTTCTAGCCATGGATGTATATGTTTTATGGGGTTTGATTGTTGGTGGAAAATTTTGGGGTTGAAATGAAGGGTTTTATATAGGAAAATGAGAGGGAATCACTGTTGAATTTTCTCTAGAATCAACTGGTTTTGTTTGGATGGAAAGAAAGTGGTGGTGGGGTGAGGTGTTCTTTTATGTTGGGAGTGTGAGTTAGTGGAAGGAATTTTTTTTCTTCACTTTTTTTTCCAGAACCGATGGTTAAATCGATTAAATTAATTTTATTTTTTTTTATTTTTATTAAACCGATGATTAAATTAATTGAATGATTAGTTTGACTGTCGATTTGATTATTAAAATATTTTTTAATTGTTAGGGTAGGGGCAAAGCTAGCAAATATTTTAAAGAGAGTCGAAATTAAATTGTATAATTTTACGATAGTAAAAACGCAATTTCACCATTTTAATATCTATATCTTTATAATTTTTAAAGGATTAAATTAAATTTTTATCATTTTTAGAAGGACCAAAGTACAATTTTACCTTTACTAATTTAAATATTTATAAATTTTAATAGGATCTAAATGGACATTTTTCCATTTTAGGGGGGCGGCCCCTACCAGTCCCCCTGTATTAGGGACGTTGTGAATTAGTAGATAGAATTTATTTCTTTTATTATTAAAACATTCTCTACTTGAATCCGAATCCATGAATTAGGATTCGATTAATATATCAGTCCAGACATAAGAGTTGAATTACTCAGAATCAATAAAAAATTGAAAATCGAAAAAAGAGAGAGCGTGAACGATAATTTATCTAAAAACTTCAAAAACCACAAAACCAAGATTTTCACATCCAATTTTACAATTTTTTTTTTTTTTGAAAATTTCATTTTAAATTATGTCACATGAGATCTGAGGTCTTATTTAACGGTTAAATCAATGATTTTAGTTATGGAAAGACCTTATTGATATAACATCAATAGTTTGAGGATATAATTAGAATGTTTTGAAGTTTGAGGATCAATTTAGAATAAGAATCATAGTTTAGGGTGTTTGATGGAACTAACTTATAAATTTAACATAACATCATTTTTTTTTGAACAATCTCATTATAAGTTTTAATCATATCTGTTCTTTTTGACACAATGCCTAGAACTACCCATAGCCTCTCCACAGTCCCTCGTGGACGCGCTTTCCTGGTTCATCCCCTGAAAACGCGCTGACGTAGACGCGTTTTCGGGGGAAATGGTCCTTTCCGGTAAATAATTATTTTTTAGGTACTTTTCCGTAAATTTTGTTAAAAATTGGTATTTTCTGGTAAATTGGCCTGTTATTTTCATATATCACTAAAAATATTGTATTATTTTATTCGATGGATTTAAAGATTATTATTTCAATCAGATTGAAATTTTAAAATTCGAAAAATATGAAAAATTAAAATAAATAAATTGACGAATAGAGATTAAAATAATAAATTATGTATCGAATTTAATTACTATTATTTAAGTTTGAGAATAAAATTTTAAAATTCGAAAAATATAAAGAAAATTTGGAGGGTTAGAATTTTAATTTAATTTATTGATTGAGATTCATAGGTTTGAAAGGTGTGAAGGAATGGGAAGTTGCCACCTTCAACCGACCATGGACTGTATATGGGAAGATGATAACAATAATTGAGATCAAATAAAAAAGCTAAGTTAGGCTTTGTGAAAGGAATTGAAAGATACAATTAAATATTTGGGGATGTTGATATTCCATGTTTAAATTCTATTATTTGTGGATTTTATTTTATTTTTATAGATTTTATATAAAAATGTAATAATAATAATAATAATAATAATAATTTTTTTAAATAGAATGGGTTTTTAATTATTTTCTAGTTGAGTTAATGTTCGGTTAACTCATGACAACAATTCGATTAAATATTTTATGTTAATAAAAAATTTAAAAGATGACGGTCCAAATCATTGCTTTCTCTTCTCATATGATACCCAATCATATGGTATCTAAGCTAAAAAATTCTATGACACCAATATGAATTCGGGTCTCTCCGGTTCAACTAGGACCCCAGTTCCTGACCCGACTTTCTACCAAAATCAAGATCGAGAAAAGGAAGTTTTCCAATCATTGACTCAAACCCATTGGCGAAGTCCACTCAATGGAATAAGGGGGTATTTATGGCGAACGGGCCAATCTGGTATTTCACAATAAAGTGATAGATGGAACTGCCGTTAAACGGCTTATTAGCGATTAATAGATCACTTCGAATGGCATATACATCACACATCCTGGATCAAGTAAAAGCTCTGGGTTTCCAAAGCAAGCCACCGCTACATCCATTTAATTAGGAATTGATGATCTTTTAACGGTACCTTCTAAGGGATGGCTAGTCCAAGATGCTTTGAACAACAAAGTTTGATTTTGGAAAAACACCATCATTTGGTAATGTACACGCGGTAGAAAAATTACGCCAATCAATTGGGATATGATATGCTACAAGTGAATATTTGCGACAAGAAACGAATCCTAATTTTAGGATGACTGACCCGTTTAACCCAGTCCATATAATGTCTTTTTTAGGAGCTAGAGGAAATGAGTCGTTCGAATGGAAGTGTAATGGCCAAATGGTTGATTTTCACATATTGAATTTGGTACCTAGTTAGTTGCATTGTATGAGAGGTTGCTATATTTGAGACTTATATGTGAATGTATATGTCAATTTGGTAAATGAATGGTAATTGTCATAAGTGAATTATTTTTGGTAATATATATATATATATATATGTAATGAGATATTTTAGGAAATGGCTTATTTGGTTAAAATGGTGAATGATTGTGATGAAATTGCTTTATAGGTGAAGCATGTTGGTACTATTTAGAAACAGAGATGGTCACGTCGTGATGAGAAATCTTCAAAGTTGCGACGTCAACTCAAGACTTTGAAACCTTTACAATTTGGTCATAATTTGACCTCGAGTTAGTATTGGAGTTTTCGTAAACTCGTGTAAGAACCAAAAATAATTGTTCATCGTATCATATGTTTATATTATTCGTAAATAGATATTTAATGGTAAAAACTAAATGTAATTGATCGTAGTTGTTTCAACAACGAATGTAATATCTTATTACTTGGACCCAATGATCGGATCGAGTATAGAATGTTACAACCTTTCTCAATATATCTTTTGTGAATTGCGTGAGTTTACTAAGGGACCTAAGGCAAGCGAATAATAAATTTATTTCAAAATAGAAAATAAATAAAAGCAGAAAAGGAAGGAAAATAATGAATTAAAGAATAAGATAAGCATTGCTAGGGAAAATTTTCCATTTCACTTGAAATTGTGAAATAAACTAAATATATATATATATATATTAAAATATTTTATACATTTTTCCTTTTAATCCGAGTAACTAATTTGTATATCTAGATACTAAATGTGAGTTATTTTTATTTAATAATCTTAATAAATAATTTTATTTACGTCATTGTTAAACAATATTGTTATTAAACTATTTAGTTTAGAAAATTTTATTATTATTCTTTATCACATTTTAATTAATTTTTTTAATACTAAAATTTAATAAAAGAAAAAGAAAATCTCAATGCATTTTAAATTACAATTGTTTTGTCACAATAAATATATTAACTAAATTTTATATATATATATTTTTTTGTGAAACTTTATTTCATTAAGGTGATTTTTATCATATAAATTATGGCTTTTTTACTATATAAATTATTTTCTTCTTTTAAATCTTTAAAACTATTTAATTTTAATTACTATAATTTTAATTACACGTTCCAAAGCGGGTATTTTTAAACCCAAAGCCCTGGCTGTTGAAATTGTTCAGCGTGAACCACGTAACATTGATGAAGCCTTTGCTCATGAAGAATGGAGGTTAGCAGCTCATGCTGAGTATGATGCGTTAATTCAAAATTGTACCTGGGAGTTAGTTCCTTTGCCACTTGGAAGAAAGGCAATTGGTTGTAAGTGGCTGTTCAAGTGAAAAAGAATCCCAAAGGTACTGTGGGCTAAAGGGTGCTCTCAGGTGTCGGAGTGTGATTTTAAAGAGACATTTAATCCAGTAGTTAAACCAGCTACCATTCGAACTATTTTGTCTATTGATTTGTCCAAGAAATGGCAGTTGCGACAGGTTGATGTTAACAATGCGTTTCTAAATGGTGACCTTACTGAAGAGGTATACATGCCAACGTCCTGGATATGTGCAACATGGTGTGAATGGAGAACCTTTTGTGTGTCGGTTGACGAAAGCGTTGTATGGGTAACGTCAAGCTCCGCGAGCATGGTTTGATAAGTTGAAATTTTTTCTTTCTCTCATTAAATTTTGTTCTCACAAAGTATGATGCTTCACTATTTGTTCGTATTACTAATGAGTTAAGTATGTATGTGTTAGTGTATGTGGATGATAACGTCATTACGGGAGACGCACCTGAGGGTATTGATGCGTTTATACAACAATTACACACTGAATTCTCTCTTAAAGACATGGGAGCTCTTCATTATTTATTGGGAGTTGAGGTCACTCGGTCGACTATTGGGAGCCTTCACCTGTTTCAACGTAAGTATATTCTTTATCTCCTTGACAGATGTTGTTTGGCGGATGCCAAAGGTGTACATACTCCCATTGGTTGGATATGCTGATGCTAATTGGGGCTTAGACTTTGATGATCGGCGGTCGACTACTGGTTATTGTGTTTATTATGGTGACAATCTTGTTTCATGGTGCTCTAAGAAACAACAAGTTGTGTTTCGCTCCACTGCCGAGGCTGAGTACAGAGGGTTGGTTGCAGCAACATCTGATGTTACTTGGTTGGTTTCATTATTGAAAGAATTGAATTTTTTTTCTACTGATGTTCCTACCATCTGGTGTGACAACTCGAGTGATGTAGCAAGGGCTGCTAATCCAATTTTGCATTCTAAATTTAAGCATGTTGAACTCAATTTATTCTTTGTTCGAGAAAAAGTAGTTGATGTTTCTCTTCTTGTCGGTGAAGTTCCAGCATGCGACCAAATTGCAGATATTCTCACAAAGCCTTTGTCGACATCACATTTTGCTCGTTTTCGACAACTTCTTCGAGTCTTGCCAGTTGAGAAGATAGATGAATGTTAGAGTACTTCACCTGTGTAAAATCAGTTAGTAAGTTCAAGTTGTTAGTAAGCTGTTAAACATTCAGTTAGTAGCAATTTATTTTCTATAGCTGAGTATAAATACATGTATTAAACAATAATAAAGGTTAAGCAATACTTAGTCATTCTCATTTACTACTTACAGTTTTATCATATACTTACAATTCGACATTGAAATACATTGTAGAAAACATCTCAATTTCGTAATTAATCTATTTCTCATACCATTTTTTATATTTAATTATTTTTTAATATTATTTGTAATCAGCCCAATTTGCCCGGGCCCATTTAAACCAAAAAAACAAAACAAAAAAAAATAAACAAAAACTAAAAGTCCAATAACAGTCCAATTTTTTATAGCAGGCCTAAAAAACTACCCAATTTACAAACCCAATACCCGAGCCCAAATTACACCTAATCGCCCAGGCCCAATGTTGAACAGGCTCGGATGACCCAAAATTTGATTAGGGTTTCAGAAACCCTAGAACCTTCAGACGCTGCTCCCCCCACACGCGCACCTCCAGCCCCTTCCACATCACCCCACGAACGGCTTCTTCCGTATGACGGTTTCACCTGCAAAAAAAGAAGCAAAACAGCAAAAATATGGCCAGCAAGTGATAACAGAATCCAAGGCTTTCTCATAATTTCTTTTTTATTTATTTATTTTTAAAATTCAGCTATAAAAAAGAGGCCGAAGCAAATCTGTAGAGGGTACATTTTTACGAAGACAAAATCAATACAAAAAAAGAATAGCAGAGCAAATCAGTAGAAGGTTTCTCCTTTTCTTCATTTTTTCTTCATTTTTTCTTTTCTCTTCGAAACTACTCCGATACATACATAGATTTTTGTTTTTATTTTTAAGCTATACACACGTTTTAAAAGATAGTATAAAAAAAAAATTACCTTTTTTCGAACTTTGGCCGCCGTGCACGGCGGCGGACGGCGGCGGCCGATGACCGAACCTATGGCCAGAAATCGCTGAGAGAGAGAGAAAAGAGAGAGCTTCTTTCTTTCTTTTTTTTAAGAAAAAGGAAGAATGATTTTTTTTAAAAAAAAAATTAGTTTATATAAGCACATAAAACGGCGCCGTTTAGGGCTGGCATCAATAGCCCCAAAACGACGTTGTTTTGGCCATGACCCGATCCGGCCGACCTAACCCGCCTAGGATCCGCGTGTTTTTTAGCGTAAGGGTTATTTGCATTTTTGGCCATTCTGCTTTTTCGACCATTTTCAATTTAGTCCTTTTTGTTTTATTTCCTCTAATTTTGCCCGATAATTTTGCTATTATTTCGTTTTAACCCTTGAATAATACGACGTCGTTTTGGAGGGTGGGGTTAATTTCCCTATTGATCCTTCCATGTTATTCGAGCGTCCAAATAGGCCCTTTTCTTTTCATTTATTTGCGTATTTGCCCCCAAATTCCTGTTTTAAGTTCAATTTAGCCCTTTTTAGTTATTTTTGCAATTTTATTATTGTTATTATTATTAATTATTATTATTATAATTACCATTATTATTATTATCATTATTGTTATTATTATTAGTATTATTATTAATTAATTTTAATATTATTACCATTATTTTTACTATTATTTTTTTTAATATTACTATTACTACTATTGTATTCATTTTTGTTATTACTTTCCTTACTAATATATTATTATTATTATTATTATTATTATTATTATATTTAATTAATTTTATTTTCATTACTATTATTTCTTTAATTTATTTACCTATTGTTTGTAAATACATTTACCATATTATTATTTATTGTATTTATATCCTCTTAAATAATTTCCAATTTTAGATCATTAATTATTTGTATTACTATTGCTAATATTATTTTCATCATCATTAGTATTTTTAAACTACCCAATGTTTCTCTATTTCTTTATTCATTAGTAGTTATTATTAAATTTTAGTCTTTATTTGTTCATTTACTTTTCTTATTGTTTTATATACCACTGGCTTGTTTCATTATTTTATTATTGTTTATCTTTTTTATTTATCTTTGCTCTTATTATTGATATTATTGTTTTGAAATAAACAAATACTCCACGTTCTAAGATTCGAAAGAAATCGTACCTTAACTTACTGGTTTTCGATTTTTCTCATCGAGTCTAAAGAACCAATTATTTTTTAAAATCAAAGCATATAAGTTAAATAAAAGCTTATTCTCGAGAATTCAAAAATGTTGTGTCCTAACTCACTGGATGTGACATTTTGTTATCTCGAGGTAAGGATTTCTAAAAATAAAGGCTATATTTTGTATTTAGAATTTTGAGAAATTGTACCCTAACTTACTGGGTTTCGATTTTTTATTTGACCCAAATAACTGAATATCCTTCTTAAACTTAAATGCATGAGTTTTAAAAGTCAAAAGATAAGCTTAGTTTCGAGGATTTGAAATGTCGTATCCTAACTTACTGGGCGTGACATTTTACTTCTTCGAAATAAGAGGGTCTTAGCGTCCAATTTAATTTATTCAAGTTTTTCTTTAAACAAAGAGGATCGTATTTTAAAATCTTTTTCAAATTTTCGACATTAAGACGTTAATCAATCAATTAGGTACCAATTTTAGGGCGTTACGAGGGTGCTAATCCTTCCTCGTACGTAACCAACTCCCGAACCTGTTTTCTCGAATTTTGTAGGCCAAAATCATTATTTTAACAAAACAAAAAGTTCTAATGATTAATCTTAAGGTGATCCGATCACACCTCGAAAAAAGATTGGTGGCGACTCCATTTTCGTTTTAAAGTCGACCCCGTTTTTTCAACAAAAAAATGATTTCGACATTATTTTTATAAAAAAAAAAACCCAAATACGAGAAAATGCTAGGAGTGTTATGTAACTCAAGATGCTAAGTTATAAATAAGGGGGGTGTCTCCTTATTTATAAGCCAAGCCCCTTTTATCCCATGGTTATAATGAATGTAAGTGGACAGTCAATATTGGTCTCTAAAATATTTTATATAACTTTATATAGTTCTATACCTTAGAGTGTTCTAGATATTTTGAAATGTTTTTTTTTTATGAATTATAAAAAGAGGGTAAAACCTTAATAGAAATGCGATTAGCATGACTCGAATTCAGACTACACTTGAAATGATAAACATCCTAACTATCAGATCAACACACGAGATTTTAAACACACCATTCTAGGCCCTTCTTTCTCTCCAACACATCGTTTTCAGCCTATTGTGCTTAAAGGGGCCTTCCTAGACCCTTGATGGCTTCCATCCTTACCTACAAAGGCCTCTATCCACACTAATGGCCATTATTAACAGGCCTTTCTAGTCTCCTTATATACTTTGCTTACATGTGGATTATGGATTATGACATTGTTTTTTTTATAATATTAATGTATTGCATCATACCAAGGGCCACTACCAATCATAATTTTGAAACTCATGATTTGCATCAGCCATAAAGGTTTTTTTAAGATTAATACTCAAAGGTAAATAGAGCAATTGACACCTCCATAGTATACCTGCCCGGTTAAATTATTTATATGTGCACTTTTTTTTTATAAAATTTAAGAAATTACATTTTTTTTATATTTATAAGTATATTTTATTTCATGTTATTTCAAGCTTTTTTTTAATTAATGTTTATAGAAGGAATTTAACTTAGGACTTTAGGATGAAATTATAATTATCTAACCATCTAACCAAAAGAACTAATATATTAAAAATAAAAAAAAAATTAAAACAACATGAAATAAGAAATACAAATATGAGTAGGAGAGGAATTGAACTCGGGACTCAATGACAAAAATACTAACATTTAACCATTTAACTAAATGTGCTAAATTATTAATTTTTAGTGAAAATGCATCCTGTAGGACGTGTTTCTACTTTTTCTCTTAAAAAATAACCTATACTGATAAATATAAAAAAAGCGACCTAATTTCTTAAATTTTATAAAAATACGGTAATAAAGGAAGCATTTCGACCTAGAAATGTTCACAATAAATATCACAGAAAGAAAGTGTTTAGTTCATTACAGGTTGAGAAAACATAATATATATATATATATATATATATTGCATCAATAAAAAGTAAAATAAATTAATTTAAGGAGAGAAAAGAATCGAGCTTTCTGAATTACCTTTTCATTATAAGTGTTCATGGCCCAAGATAGATCGATATTAAACATAATGTTAACACACTTTATACTTGTTTAAGCTCATTAGTTTGAATAATAGCCTAAAACTTTATCCAAACTCGTCGTATTTGTAAATGACTAACCCAAGCTCATTTTAAGCCCGCCCATATTTTTTTACTTTTTAAAAATATTTATATTACTCTAAATTTAATATTTAATATTTTTTTAATAATTTTTATTTATTAAAATTTTATATATAGCCAACATAACATTTTTTAATATTTATATTATAGTATTATATTTTATTTATAAATTTAATTTTTTTGTTTTATCAGTTAAATAATATATAAAAAAATAGCATAACATAATATAATTATAAACTTAGAAAATAAGTATTAATCCGAAAAATTATTTAAAAGCTAAATTTAATACTAAAATACTACTAAAATTTAATAATATATATTACAAATTTCCCTTCTTAAATTTCATGAAAATAATATTTGCTTGCTATTATATTATTTTCTCCAAATAAATTAATTTGTTAGTTTAACCGATAGACAAAAGAAAGCATTTTATTTTTTTTTAATTGAAGGCTAAAAAAACTAAGAAAGAAATCATGAAACAGCTTTAAATATTCATGTCACAATTATTGATTGGCAGCAAGATATTGTGGAAGACGCGTGTAGGATGATGAAACACGGACTGTTTTTGTCTGTAGCTGATTAAATCCCACATCGGGTGAGAAACACTAAGATGAAATGGTATTTAAGTTAGAATCAGGAAATGGAAGGGTACGACCTTACTTGAACAGGATCTGTTCTATAGGCTCGTACCTCCTTATCCTTAAGCTCTAAGGAGACAGGATTCCAAGTCTGGTTGATGAATGGTGGCTGTGTGATCAGAGCGTGATTATTGGCTGAATGGTTCGCTATTGGATCAGCTTAGCTGCAGAGGATCGTTCTCAGCTAAAACCTTGGTTGAGATGGTCACACAGTTGTCTGACAGACTCTCTCCTTTTTCTCTTTTTCCACTTTTTATTCGGCATGATATTTTAAACATATTTCTATTTAAATATTTAATTATTAAAAATTATATTTTATTTTAAAAAAAAATCAAAATTACTTTTATTTAAATTTATTTATAATATATGAATAGTAATATGAAATTATTTTTTTTTTATTTTTTAAATAGTAATATAAATTTAGTCAAAAAAATTTAAATACGAGGCTTGAAACTTGCTAAGGGAGTGTGACATTATTTTTAAATTTTCAGGTCATTTTCGCCTTACTCTAATTTAAAATAAATGTTATTTTAAAAAATATATACTTTTATTTAAATATTGGTTATTAAAATATATGAATAGTAATATAAAATTATATATTTTATTTTTTAAAACCATAATATATATATTTTTTAAAATTAAACTTTAAACTCGAACATAAATTTTAATAAAAATAAAATAAATCGAAAATTTTTAAAACTAAAATTAATTAAATTAATTAAAAATCAATCTAATCCACCAATTAAAAAGTTTACTTATTATAGTGTAACAAGTAAACTAAACCAACATACCCACTTAGAATATAGTTGAATGTGGGGCAGTCCAATATGATTAAAGCAAATTTAACTTTATAATAATGCAAAGCAAATGGGTCAAATATTCAATAATGCATCACATAACAAGTGTATTCAACAATGGCATCTCCGGTTGTCAAGTTTAATGTATTAGTTCTTGCTTGAACATAGCCTCGGGCGAATCGGAAAAGTCCACTTCCTCCGATCACTGGCATTTCCCTCACTTTGTTGAAAACTGGGTTTCTCCCCAACACTGTGATCGTGCTACCATTGTATTTCCCTTCCGTGAAAGCAAAGTTCATTGACATCAACAATCCCACTTCTTCTTGTGACGAGAGTGCGTAGAACCCTTGTGCCCTTCCCACTAGTTTCGAGCTCAGGTTCGGCCCTAAGGTTAATGGATTGTCGATCATGTTGATTATTCCAAACCCTGTTGCCGATGCGTTAGAAGATCGAACCACTTGTATCGACGTAGCATTGCGGCCGCTAACGATGTCGTGCCAGTAGATGCGAAAGTGACTTACCTTTTCTTTCTTTAAGCCCATCGACTATCGGTCAAGGCTCTGGATGAAGCCATGATCGTCATTGTTTTCGCCTCGGGTGCATCGGGTGACGCCTGAGGAGGATAAAATGGATAAGAAGATGAATTTGGAAGCTAAGAGAAGAAGAATCCTAGCCATCTTCTGCACTATCTTTGGCACAAGATGTGCTAAATTATAGAGGGATTTGGTATTGAATTCCTATAGAATGTGTACTATATATAACACAATGGCACCATGTGGGTTAGCTGGCATAGCTAAGACAGTATTTAAAGGAGAAAAAACATAAACAAGTAAATTTTTTAATATATAATGAAATGATTTCCTGATAGAGTAAATCATAATTTTAGAGTTAAAATTAATTCTATTGATATAATGGGCGAAGGTAGAAATTTTTTTTACAGGGGCCGAAATTAAATTTTAATTTTTACAATCATTTGAATAATCTATAGCTTTATAATTTTTTAAAAATTAAATCAAAATTTATCATTTTTAGGGAGTCAAAGTGTAATTTTATATGTACTAATTTTAAAAATTTTAAAGGATCTAAATGAAAAAATTTCAATTTTAGGGGAGCCGGGGCCACTACCAACCCCCTAACTACACCCCTAATAATAAATGGTAACTTAAGTTGCAATTTATAACTTATATATATATATATATATATATATATGAGATATTTAATCAAGTGAAATTATGGATAAATATGCTTATTCACTATGGGATATTTTATTCGGATTCGAGTTTGGATAGTAATACTTGAATAATTTGTAAATAATAAATTAATTTCGATTTTTAAGTAGATTTGATAATTTGGATTTGGATCATTCAAAAAATGCAGATATCTAATATGTTGTCGTTCTTAATTATATATTGTATGTAACAAATATATATTTGTTAAAAGTTTATATATACACAAAATGATGTTTTAGTTAATAGTTTATAGTGTTCCTCTTTGATTAAAATCTCATCATGCGCAAAATTTTATTGACTTATAAAAACAGAAAAAAGACGTTCTGAAGTTCTGAAATTGTGTCATGTCACGTGATGCAGTCTCGAAGATTAATTGTTACTGTATCACTATTAAAGATTACCCAGTGTTAGTGAATTATATGAAAAAATAAATAAGTTAATAAAAAACACATGACAACTTTTTAACTCAACTATCGGTTTATCCGATAATAATCCAATATTTACGTGTATATATCAAAATGACGATTTGGTCCTTCATTCATCATAAATGGGCCAAATACCAAAATAATAAATGGTATTGAGGAAACCCAATTCACTAAAACTATCTTTGGGCCTGTTCTTGTATTCCTTTGGCATAAACTCTATACATTATGGACCAGCCCACCATGGTTAAAGGGGCATATAGATCCTTGGAACATGTATCAATGAAGTCCAGGCATGGAACATAGATATCTGGTTTTTTGGTTGCATGCAAAGTGCTCAGAAAATCCATTCTACATATCTGTAGGAGAATCACAGCATATAAGCATTGCCATCTGGTATGGTTCAATGATGTAGCAGCAAGTGGTTTTAATTGCATGCCTTGGGGTAGAAACAATGAGGAAAAAATAGTCGAACCGTCGTCGTAAAACCGGAAACCGCCTACACTCGAGACTCGTCCCTCCCGTGGTTTCGACTGTGCTTTTATTGCAAGCTTGCAGACAGTTGATCCTTGAATGTCTGAATCAGAATAGAATGTGTGTGTATTGCAATAGGATGTTCTAATTGTTGCATGTAGGATAGTCCATGTTATTGATCACCAAAGTAATAAAAACCAACAGACCTATATATATAGATAGATAGATATTTAAGCCCTTTGATTTTTAAGAACGAAAGATTAAGCCGAAAGCAAACAAATGAGAGCCCGTTTAAAATATGAATTGAGCTCGGGCTTAAACATTTAAGGCCTGAGTCCAGCCCAACCAGAGGCGGATACAAGGCGGGGCTGGCAGTGGCCCTGGCCCCCCCTAAAATGAAAAATTTATATTTAAGCCCTTGAATTTTTTTTAAAATTTTAAATTAGTAAAGGTAAAATTGTACTTTGGCCCCCCCTAAAATTATAGAAATTCGATTTAATCCTTTAAAAATTATAAAGATATAGACCATAAAAAATTAAATTTTCATTCGGCCCCCTTAAAAAATTTGTTCTGGCTTCGTCCCTGAGCCCAACCCCTTTTTTAAGTTTTTAATGTTTTATATTATCTTAATTTTACATAAATTATGTAATTTATAACACATAAAAATTAAATTTATAGTAGTATATTTTTAAAAAATATGGGTGAGTCTAAAATGGGCTTCGGTTAGCTATTTAAATAGAAGTCGGATTGCAATTTGCACCCTCTATTCAAGAATGGGTAAATTAGTAATTGTATATTAAATCAAAGAGCAAACTGGTCATTTTGTCAAAAATCCCATCCATTTGACTGTTAAAAATTGGTCTATATACATCAACATGACATGCCACGTATCATTGTTTAGTAATTCCATTAGCCACGTCAGTTTTTAACAATACAAATGGATGAAATTTTTAATCAAAAGGACCAATACGCTCTTTGAACTAACATACAAGGACAAATTTACCCTCAAAATTATAATTTGACTATTAGTATAAGAGCCTCCATTATATTTTTACCGTTTTTTTCTTATCTTCTTTCCTTACAAGCTTACGCTCTTTACTTTATTTCATTACAATCTCTTTAAATAAATTTAAACATCGAAAAATATTTTAAAACAAAAAAAATTACGATTTTTAAATTCACGTCTATTTTATTGTAACTCAAAAAAAATCTAGACCCATTTTATTGAAAAATATTGCTTATAAACATGTGTTACTATATAGTTGTATAATGATTTTATTTAATATTAAAAAAATAATATTTTATTTAAAGACAAAATTAAATCAATGTGTGCCCAATTGATAATAATTTAGATTTATGGGAAACAGCAACATGTTAATGTGTGAATGGATTCATTGAGACTGCCTCATTTTCATTCTTCAATTTATTTATTTATTTATTTTTCATTTAAATAACCTTAAAAGTGACAACCTAGGATTCTGATATCGACATGTTAGATGGTAATAATGACACACCATCATAAGTTTTTTTTTTCCCCTATTTTTTAATATAATTTTTATTTATTTATGATATGTTGATGTTTATTTTACAGTTCATGTTCGAGTTTTTGATTATTTTTTCTAATAATATTGTATTCAAAATTTGAATTTGTATCACTATTGCAACCAATACTTGAGAATTGAGAATTAATCCGGAAATATTTTTAGGGTGAAAATAAAATTATAAATTTTTTTAATAGGATTAAAATATAATTTATTTTACTATATTAGTTTATAATCTTAAATTTTTTAAATAAATTAAAATTGAATTTTATAAATTTTAAAGGGACCGCATGGGTCCAATTTTATTGTAGCCTAAACTGGAATATACTTTGGTTTATTTTGGACTTAGTCCTTGAACTCAAGATAAATTACGACTTCAGTCTATTTGTTCATCATAATGATTTTGTTTTTGATTATATATCTTTGTTGGGTACTATTTGTGATTGAAATTAAGTGGTAACTTCGTCAAAAAAAAGTCTTTTCTAGTATATAATATTAGTATTATATGATAATTTTTATGTATTAAAAATGTTAAAATATGCCACAAGTCCCTGCATTCTTGGAAATTTTGAAATTTAATCAACGTACTTATATTTCTAGAAAATTAGTCCTTTTATTTTTCAGATTTCAAAATTCAGGTCCAACTGTTAAAACATTTTTTTTGTTCATTTTGTTGGTTTGACATTTTAAAATTAAAAAAAATACTCGGTAGCTATGTAATTAAAAAAAAATGATGTTGTAATGAACATGAATTTAACTCAAAAAAAATTATCAGTCGGACTTAAATTTTGAAATCTTAAAAATCGAATGACTAAATTTCTGAAAATAAAAGTTGGGTTTAACCCGACTTAATTTCGAATTTAGCTGAAATTCAATATATCAAAGATCTAGAAAAAAAAATTACATGAGTTCATTGATTATTATTTTATTTTTTTTCATTCAAAATTTATTAGTGGACCACATTGCATATGAACCTCCAAACTCAAAATCAAACACTACAAAACATAAAAATAACTTTTTGTAATAAATTGAAACAAAATTCATGTGAGCAATGGATAAAAAAGGGGAAATTTGACTTTGATACACAATGTTTTGAATTAAAATTAGGGGCTGAACCTTTGAATTATATTTTGACCAAAATGTTTAGTTCAATGAATTTTCAACCCTAATTATAATTCAACTAAATTTGATGAAAAAAAAAATTGCCCATATTTAGGAGTAGAGGTGTTCATGGGACGGGCCAGATCGAGTTCAAGTCGGGTAGAGTCTAAGTATGATATTAATATACTTTATGTTTGCCCAAACCCTACCAGACCTGAAATATGAGCTTAAAATTTTGCTCAAGTCTGCCCATTTTGTAAAAGACTAACCCAAGACCATTTTAGGCTCGCCCATATTATTTTTAAAAAATATTTATATTATTTTAATTTAATATTTATTAAAAAATTTAGACAGTCATCTTAACATTATTTTAATGTTTACATCAGAGTAGTATTATTTATTTAGTATATGTTTATATTTTTAATGTATTATAAATTACCTGATATATAAAAATAAAATATTATAAACTTAAAAATGAGTCGGGCCAAGCTCAGGCCTTGAATGTTCAAGCTCGAGCCCAGCCCATGTTTTAAATGAGCCTAATATTTTTATCCAAACCCTCTCAAATTTTGGACGGGCAGATAGACATTCAAGAGCAAACCCAAAATGGAAAATTGCAATTTTATCCTCTTATAAATAGTCAATTTATAAGTAAACATGTAGTAAAATTGCGCTTTATCCCCTTGGAAATGAAATTTTTGTTTAGTCCCTTCAGAAGTGATGAAATCATAAATTAATGCATGATAAAAAGTATATATTGACTTCTAAAGAACTTATAATTTAATTTTTAGCCCCTAAAAAGAATTCTAAATTTTCCCATATCCATATTAGTCCCTGAAATTGACAATTTTTTTCAATTTTAATCTCTATCATGGCGCAGCACAATATTAAAATGTCACGTCACCTCATGTGTCAAACGGGAAAATGTTACTAAGTTAAGGGATTAATATAGATTAAAAAAGTTCAGGGACTAAATTAAAAAAAAATATCAAATATAGGATTTAGCCGCCAAAGTGATGTCTCCTCTTTTGACTAGACCCCTTGATACCTTTGGAATGTCCTGGACACTTGAAAAATCCAGAATTGACTTTATTTGGTATGATTGATAATATAATTTTTTTATTTCCCCAAAAAAAAGATAATATAATCTTTTAATTGGCTAATGCAAAAATAATAATTGGTTCCCATTTTTAAGAAAATAGTATATTTTCATTTCATTACGTCGTATATATGTTTCATTCAATTTACCAATAATCGAGAGTTCGATCCTCGTTCTGAGTATGGAATAAGTTTATAACTCATAATCAGCATCTATTCTTTTAATAGACTTACAGAATATAGAAAATTAATTATCGAACTCGTTCAAATAAATACATCGAAAAATCAATATATATATATACATATATATATATAACAATAAAGGCAAATATTATATTAAATTGGCACGTTGGTCCAACAACGTCACCAGTGACTTCAATTTTAATTTGTTTCTTGGGGACCAATTAATGGATTAAATGTGAAATTTAATATTTTAATTAATACAATTAACAGTTAGTCAACTTTGATTAACATATATTAATTAATTAATACGATGGTCTTTCTGTTATTTTATATATATATTTTGTATAAAATATATATACATAATTAGATTTAAACCCAAGTTCTTATAGTTTTCAACATTTGTACTTTATCATTCAGTCAAATCCTTATTTGTTATCTATATCGATTTTTATAAATATATTTATTATATAATTCTATTTTATTTCACTTCAGGTACGCCATAATCTAGTATTGTTACAGTGTACTTGACCGAGTTAATATTACCGATCAACTAAGTCCGAACTCAATTATGAAATTAGAAACAAACTATTCCTTTTACAATGCAACAAATATTATTTTGGGAATATTTTTTATATTTTAATAAATTTAGAAGAATACGTACACGTTAAGAATCATATGTTTTGAACTCAAAATATCACGAGTTTTACATTTTTACCACTTTAATCAAAGTCACATTTAGTTTTATTTTTAATTTTTATAGATTTGTTACATAATTTTTTTTTTTCATCCATATCGTGCGTGTACCGCAATTTAATTATATGTAATGCTTTTGATTGAATTTAATATCACTCAAACTCAGTGACACGTCAGTTAATCAGATGATTTTAGTAGCTTTGTTTATTTTAAAAAAATAAAGGGATAAAACAACATTTAGTCCCTGAATTTGTTAATTTTACCCAACTTGGTCCCTGAATTATTTTTGTTCACGTTAGTTTATAAACTTGGCAAACATTTCCTATTTAGTCCTTAAATTTGAATTCCATTAAGAAAGAATAATATGGCACTCCAAAATTATATCACATCATCACCACGAAGTAGAGGTGATCATGGGCCGGGCCGGGCCCAGACAAAATTTTAGGCCCGTTTTATAGGCCCGAGCTCGGCCCAAAAGAAAATTGATAAACCCGAGCCCGGCCCGGCGCATATTAATTTTTTTTAAGCTTTTTTCATTAAATAAAAAATTTTAAAACAAATATTAAAACAAAAAAAAAACAAAAAAATGTAAATTTAAATAGTATATTTGATTAAAAATAAAATATATATTTAATTATAATTCGGGCTGGGCCCGGGCCAAAAAAGTTTTACCCGAGGGCCTCATTTTTTTGCCCAAACCCATATTTCGAGCCTATATTTTTACTCGAACCCTCCCATTTTTCGGGCGGACCGTCGGGTCGGGCCGGGTAGCCCAACCCATTATCACCTCTACCACGAAGTGGGTAAATGATATAATTAAAACAATAATCAAAGGAAAACAATAATTAAAAACATGATTTGCCCCATAATCTCTGAGATTTTTAAGGATCAATTACAATCTCATATAATAATTTAGTTTCATATTTTAATATCCAAATGCATGTTGGAAATGTGTATTTTGAATAATTGTTAAAGAGATTTTTCTTAAGGTACAAGTATAATTATTCACAATTATAAAAATAATATATCTCAATTATTACAAAAATAGAAATAGGATCTAGATAAGAATAACTCTAAATATTGTCCATACGTTGCCCGATTTAAAGTAGAATAAATCTAGACAGAATTACATAGAGTGGGACTCAGAATCTCAACATTGCTAACACAGCTAATGCCTCATTAGCAATAATTGTTAAAGAGTTATATATATATATATATATATACTAATTTTATAATTCAATATGGTTTAATTCCGAATTTCATCTCTCTACTTTACAAAAATTAAGAAGTTAATCCAGTTGTTGACAAACACTATTAAACCTTATCATTAAATCGTTGACCTAAAAATCAATAGTTCAATAATTTATATGCAAAGAATTAACACAAATCAGAATTTAAGCAATGCATATGCAATATATTAGTAAAAAATAGCAAATTCAAGTTCTTATATTGATCACCAACTAGACTACTTTCTCAATTTTCATAAAATATAATGATCAAAATAGGGGTGAGCAAAACTCGATTCAATTCGAAAAATCGAAAAAAATTTCAAATTCCGAGTTAACCTTATTTGAATTATTCGAATCAACTCGAATAGCTTGATTCGAGTTTTGAGTTTGAGTTGAGTTGAATTTCACAATTCGAATAACTCGAATAATTCGAATAACTATAAATACCCTTTTGGTCCCTGTCAACTTTGAAAATAAGCAAATTGGTCTCTCTTACAGCAAAAATTACAAAAAAAAATATTTTAAAATTTTTAAAAATTTTCTAAAATAATAATTTTGGGACCTAATTAATGATTCAAATTTATCATACTCAAATATCTTATTTTTTTTTCAATTTTTTGCTTTGAAAAAAAAATTCAAATATATATGGTTTCAAATTTATGTGTTCTAACATGGAATTAGTTATACTGTAACAATATTTTTTTTGACATGTTTATTTTTTTTAATTTAACTCAAACAATTTCACTGGATTCGAATCGATTCGAATTTCATTTCACTTGAGTCGATTCGAAAAAATTTCAAATTGAATTAGGATGATAAAATATGACTCATGAACTCGATTAACTCGAAATTTTTTCACTTGATTTGATCGAACACTCACCCCTAGATTAAATTATGATAAATTAAAGTAAATGAATTATTATTTTTTTAAATTTTTATAAAGTAGAGGGATGGAATTTAAAAATGGTTTAGTGTAAACAATTTAATATTCAATGCAAGCAGGGACGAAGCCAGGGGGTTGGAATGGGCCCCGGTCCCCCCTAAAATGTAAAATTTGCTATTTAGACCTTTAATTTTTTTTGAAAATTTTAAATTAGTAAAGGTAAAATTGCACTTTGGCCCCCCTATAATTATAAAAATTCGATTTAATCCTTTACAAATAATAAATATATAAACTATAAAAAATTAAAATTTCATCCGGCCCCCCTAAAAAATTGTTCTGGCTTCGCCCCTGAATGCGAGAGGCTTACGAAACTAATTGAATTTTTTTTTATGTTTTTTATATAATATTATTGAAAAAAAAAATTCTTACAATTTGGACCATATGACTAATTCTAATTGGATTTAAAGCAATTGATTAGTAATTAAGAAAGATGTACCATAATTGGAGACATGTTCATGTGTTGAAGTTTAAAATATTTAAAGCAATTAGTTATTAATTAATTAATTAATTAATTAATATGTACTATAATTGGAGTTAATTTGTAATTAAATATACCCAATGTAGAATAATACTATAATAGTCGTTCAAAAATTTAAATAGTAAAAATATTTATATATTTAATTACGAGAATATGAATATTGTACAAAATTAATTTTTAACTATTTTTAATATATTCATTTTGATACTGGACTTAGGGATGTTCAATCGGTTAATCGACTGGTTAACTGACCCGAACTATCATTAACGGAATTAACCGACCCATTTAAACCCTTAACCGTTAACAGAACCGAAATTTTTTCAAACAAAATTAACCGAACCGAACTTTTTCGGTTAATTTGGTCGGTTAACTGAATTAACCGAAATTTATATATATATTTTTTATTTTTGGTTAAAACAAGTATAAAACATATAAAAAATTAACCGACTTAACAGGCCGATTAATTTATATTTCCAAAAAATTAACCGAACTGACCGAATACATAGATATTATAATATTATTTATTAAATTCAGTTAATTCGGTTAACCGACCGATTTCGAACCGAATTAACCGTTAACCGAACTTCTAAAAAATTATTAACCGACCTCCGACCGATTCACCGAATTCGATCGGTTAACCGAATTAATTCGATTTTACTCGAAATTTGCACACCCCTATCTGGACTTGATTTGGGTTGTCCTGGACGGTCCACTCCAAGATATCGAGAGTCCTTTAAAGTGGTTATTGTGTGTTTGGAGAGGAATGAAAGGTTTTGGAGGAAGTTTACTAGAGTTTCGATGAGTAAGAGCGTCTTGATCCTCGGGTAAGTAGTGCAAGAAGTTTATGTAGCTAATGGGTTTGACATAGGCCTTTGAGAACATGCACACGAATGTGATTGGCTGGTAGAAAAAGTTAGAAGATGAGCTATGGTCCCCCAAAAATGGACAAACGTAATTTTGTCTCTTATATATTACTAAATTATAAATTTATATATGGTAAAATTGCGGCTATTTTACCAAAATAATCTAAAAAAATTTAATATTTATAAAAATAACCCAAGTTTAAAAACAATCACAAAAATGACCTGAAATGAACACTAGATAGGGGTTTTGGCCTGTCAATGGCCGGCACCACTTGGTATTTTGGACCCATGATTGCCTGATTATTGTGTCAGACTTTAAAAAATTGATTTTTGGTTACGGCGATCGATGGCGGCAAGACGCAGGGTATTTTTTAAATCAGTATCATCTTGGTATACAAAAATTTAAAAAAGGAAAAAAGCAAAAAAAAAAAAATTGGGTCTTGGCTTTGTCAATGGCGGCACCACCTATCTGAAAAAATTTTTTTGGTACAGTGGTGCCGGCCATTGACAGGTCAGCACCCAATTTTTTTTTTCTTTTTTTTTAAAATTTTTGTATACCAGTATGATACGATTTAAAAAAAATACCCTGGTGCCGACCATTGACAGGCTAGAACCAAAAAAAATAATTTTTTAAAGTCTGACACAATAATCAGGCAATCATGGGTCCAAAATACCAGGTGGTGCCGGCCATTGACAAGCCAAAACCCCTATCTACTGTTTATTTCTGGTCATTTTGGTGATTATTTTTAAACTTGGTTTATTTTTATAAATATTAAATTTTTTTAGATTATTTTGGTAAAATAGCCTAAAATTGCATTTTGGTCTCCCAAAATGAAAAAAATGCTTAGTCTTTTCCAAAAGTGATGAAATCATAAACTAATAAAAAAATAAAATTATATTTTAACCTCTTAAAAATTTATAATTCAATTCCAGCCCCTCTTAAAAAAATTTAGATTCACCCTTGGCTATGGTGTAAATATGATTGGGGAGGTTGTCATTTTGCCTTGGAACAGCCTAAATGGTCTTTGGACTCGTGATAGAGCTGTCTAAGTGTGCCTTGATGTAACTTGGTAAAGGCCCACATTTTGAACATGCTAGAGAGAGGTATCAATGATGGACATGGCTTGATGATCATGATCATGATCATGCAGTGTCAAGCGAGGTATCTCCTTGGCTCTAACTTGTACTAGCTTCTCCTTGTTCCCCTAGCCAACATGATTTACTCGGTGAGGTCACCTGTCAAAGTGATTACAAATAACAATTGTCCCCAGGCACCAATAGACTCTCTTCAAAATCAGGGGACAAAACCTTACTAGTAGAGATGTTCATGGCCGGGCTGGGCTCAACTAAAAATTTAGGCCCATTCATCGGTCTCGGGTCGGGCCGGACCCAAAAAATGGGCCTAAAATTTTTCCCAAGCCCGACCCATATAAAAATGCTAAAACCCGGGCTCGGCCCAGTCCGCCCGTATTAAATTTTTATATTATTTTATATAATTTTAAAATATATATAATATATCAAAAATACTAAAAAATCAAAATAAATATTTCCCAACAAATTGGAAATAAATTTTAAAAAAATATGTAGACTTAAATAACACTAAGATAGATGTAACTTAACAAGCAAATACCTCTAAAATAATAATAAAATTAACAAATACCTTTAAAATAATAACAAAATTAACAATAAAATAAGTTTTATACAATATTCAATCAATAACAACAAAATAGTAGCAACATAATAGTAATATGGTAGCAAAACAGGGAGAAAACAACAAGAAAATAACATTCAAAAATAATAATAAAAATAGCAGATTTTTTTTGTCATTTAGTGAATTCGGGCCGGGACGGGCTGGGCCCGGGCCAAAAATACCTTACCCGAGGCCCGACCCATTTTTTAAACGGGCCTTATTTTTTGTCCAAGCCCATTTTTCAGCCTTATATTTTTGCCCAAACCCTGCCAAATTTCGATCGGGCCGCCCGGCCCATAAACACCTCTACTTACGAGTGTGTCGCTCTTTTAACGGTTGCTCTTCAACGCAACAACACCCAAAAAAGATAATACATTTGCATTTTTAGCACAATATGCTTTAGCAATAAACACACCATTTTTTATTAGATCATATCATGTTGATAACGTGAATGCAGGGGCGAAGCCAGGGGGGTTGGCATGGGCCCCGGCCCCCTAAAACGTAAAATTGCTATTTAGACCTTTAAAATTTTTAAAAAAAATTTAAATTAGTAAAGGTAAAATTGCACTTTGGCCCCCCTAAAATTATAAAAATTTGATTTAATCTTTTACAAATTATAAAGATATAAACTATAAAAAATTAAAATTTCATCCGGCCCCCCCTAAAAAATTGTTCTGGCTTCGCCACTGCGTGAATGTATAGTTTTTGCTAAGGTTTAGAGGGGCATGTGAGGGAATTGTACAAAGATGGCTATGAGGAAAGGAAATTGCGTGCAAGCATAAGCAAAACAACACAATTACAAACACAACTCGACATTGGACTTGAATTAATCCAAAATTCAACTCAAAACTATTTTATCATTCAAATCAGCAAAATCTGATTTTGCTTAGAAGTTAGACTCACTGAAAAATTAAACTATTTTTTTTATTAAATTTAATATAATCAATATTTATATTTTTTATATGATTAATACCTTGATATATCAATTATTAAATTTAACTATATAATTACATCGAACAAGGTTTAATTATGCTCTTAGTCCCTGTATTCTTTGGATGTCTGAAATTTAATCCCTCTGCTTGTTTGATTTAAAAAGTTAAAAGTGCAATGGAAAACATGTATTTAAGTTTAATAGGAGTCAGTTAATAGTGTTATTAATTGGACTTTAACTTTTAGATATCAAAATAGAGAGACTAAATTTTAAAAATCCAAAAAATACAAGGACTTAAAACAAATTAGACCATCGAGTAATTACTCAATGATAGCCATATATCCAAAATTGTCATTTTCAAGTTCTTTTATTGAAAGATAAAAGAAATTTCCATGTCCCCGTTGGCTATTTGGCAGTCTTTTTCTAGAAACATACAAAATAAAAAGAAAATAATAATTTCTTTAAAGTACAGCTGAATTGGAATCTCCAAAATTCTATGTATAGCATCTATTTTCTCTCTTTTTTTTAGGGTAAATCACACAAATAGTCACTTGTGTTTGAAATGTTACATTTTAGTCACATACGTTATCGTTTTCTTACAAAGTGGTCACTCTACCGTTAAACTCCGTTACAGTCCTACACAGCTGTCCAAATGGGTTTTAAATGCCAACTTGGATGTCTAGTTGCTAGGATGAAAATAGGTTTTTAATTAAATAAATTTAATTTGGACTGCCATGTAGGACATCCAAGCTGTCATTTAAAATATATTTAGACTGCCACATAGGACCGCCGTTAGGGAGATAACGAAGCTTAACGGTAAAGTGACAACTTCATAACAAAACGACAACGTAAGTGACTAAAACGTAACATTTCAAACATAAGTAACTAAAATGTAATTTGAGGCAAACAAAAGTGATTATTTTTATAGTTTACCCTTTTTTATTATAAAACTAAAAATTCTAAAAATTTACTTGTTAGAAAATATATTAATAAATTATTCCATTAAAAAAATTTATGTCAATTAACATGGCAGCTTAAGGAGGAAAATTCCTTTGGGGGAAAAGGGAGTCCAAAAACTTTAATATTTTCCTAATTTTCTTATTGCATGTAGACCAAATTGTAACTTATTTGCTTGATTATGACCGAAAATTAGAAATAAAGAAAACTTTTGGGGTTCTTAGGAGAAATTTTAAAGAATTAATTAGACAAATATGGTGCTAAAATAATGCGTATAGGGTAAGGTAATCCTAGATAGTTAAGGTAGCTAGGTTGGCCTAATTGATAAGCATAAATCCTTTTGACTTTGGGGGATTTGTAAGTATAATTGCAAATAATATATCTTAATGATTATAGTTCGAGTTTCTCGTTAAAACGTATAATCAGATTGATAATTAGAATATATTTAAATTTATATCGAAATAAATCTGGACAAATTTAATTCATCGTGAGATTTAAACTAGGAAAAATTCAGAGAGAACCCACACACGTGGATTACAGATGATGAGACTTGAACTAATTCCTTAGTTTTCATAAGAATAGCAGCGAGTCAGATAAGCATTATATAATCAATGGATTCGGATATTCGAATCTGAATCCGCATTTGTTATATGAATAAACAATGTAGATTCAGATAATGGGTATTTGCTTGCATCTATTCCAAGTTTGTCGTAGATATTAATTTTTAGCCACTTATTACTTATATAACTTGTGAATCAGTACAGACTGGTTGAACTAGGTTTTTATATATTTTTTTTAATAATTTATTAATCAAATAGGTGGTCTGACTGGTTCAACTACTAGTTCGATTTTAAAAATATTAATTTTAAGCGGCGGCGAATACAAGGGGGGCAGGTAAGGCCTTGGCCCCTCAAAAATGGACTATTGCAGTTCTAATCTTTATAAATAACCATATTTGACCCCAAAAAATAAAAAAATTCTATTTAAACCCTTCAAAAATAATAAAATTACAAATTAATACATAATAAACATCTCAAAAATTCTATGTGGATTGAACAATACTCTAAAGGAACCAAGAAAAACATAGCCGTACTCAATATTTTTTTATTATTAAAAAACCCAATAATTTTATCCTGAAAAAAAAAATTAAAATTATTGGGAAAATATATTATTTATTATGGAATTAAATAATAATAGCAGCCAAAATTAAAATTTCATAAATATGCCCCACGAGAAGCAACCTAAATAGTGGCCTACATGAAAGCAATAGCAAACTTGTACGTTTCTTTCGTAACTTTTATTGATGACCGAAGCATGAAACACATGCTTCTCGTCAATTTAATCTTTTATTTTTAAATTTTAATATTTAAATATTTTGAATAAATGTTATTTTTTTAAAATTTTAAATTACTATATTTTTTTTAAAAAAATAAATATTTGGATTGAAAATTGGAAGAATTTTGTTATTTATTCAATTTTTAAAAAAACTTTAAAAGTAGGAAAAATATGTCATTTTTGTTTTTATTTTCTTGGAAAATGAAAAGATTAGAAAAAACATGTTGGGTAAAAGCGATTTTTGAAAAATAAAGGTATAATGTTTTATTTAGTCCTTTAACTTTACAAAAAAAATCATTTTAGTATTCCATTTAATTTTTCATCTCTTTTAGCTTTTAAACTTTGTGTTGTTTGTTAAATCACTCCAAAATGGATGAAAAAGTTAATATTTGTTAACTTTGCTTATGTGGCATACACAACATTAATTGCTAACGTGGCATACACACGGTCTGACATGTCAGTAAATAATGCAAGTTTAATGGTTAGAAGAGACGAAAAAATAAATGGAGGGTTAAAATGATATTTTTTGTAAAATTGAAGGATCAAATAAATCATTATGTCAAAAATAAAAATGAAATTTTTATTAAATCATAAGAGTTATATTTATACGGGATTTTAATATCTAAAATATGACTTATAAATTGAAATTAAATTTTACAATTAATTTATATTAATTGCTTAAACATATTTACCATTGATATCTCATATATATATATATATAACACTTAAATTAATTTCATAATATTAAATTTCATTTAAATTTATTTATTTTTTCTTTACATCATCAGTAAACATTTTAACTTTTCACTATATTTTTTTACAATAATATTAAACATTTAAATTTTTAAATCACATTGTTCAAAAGTAATTCCAAATTAGCCTTAAATGTTAAAAAAATGGTCATATTGAGTTTTAAAAAAAAAGTAGGTAAAAAGATCTCTCTAGTCCCTCTCAATTTCGAAATTGAGCAAATTAATCCTTTTCAAAAAATTCTGAACAATTTTTAATCATTGTCAATTTCGAAAGTGGCAGCTAAAGACAATTAATCACAACGATAATATTTTACCTCAATTGCACGTAGTTTTGATTGGTATAATAACAAATTTAACCCTCAATTTTTACACATTCTGTCAATTTGGTCTTAATTTAACAAATTTATCTTGTAATATTTGTGTAAACATGTAACTGTTTAGGTTGAATTTGTTAATTTTTTTAGAATTAAGTCCAAAATGACAAAAATATAAATATTGAAAGGTTTTTTTTTAAAGTTAAATTATATAAAATCTATAAACATTGAAATTATCCCGTTAATATTTACACATACGTGCATCAAATATTATACCTAAAAATAACATATAGATTATATTAAATTCGCGATAATTCCAAAAGGGATAGACAGTGACCTTAACCCCTATAAATAAAATAAAAAAAATGCAATTTTAATCCTTAAAGAAAATATATACTTCAATTTAACTCTTTTAACTTTTTTTTTTTTTTTTTTTTTTTTTTTTTTTTTTTTTTTTTTTTTACTTTTGGCTCTCCGTCCAGGGACATCACTAGAGAGGGCATGTGAGGGCCATCACCCCCTCCAAAAATATGGTGAAATTTCAATATAGTCCATTTAAAAATCATGTAATTATAAATTAATATTTAATAAAATTACACATCAATCTTCAAAATTTTGTAAATCAATTTCAAACCCTAAAAGAAAGTTCTAATTTCATCCTTATCTCCAGAAAATTATATTTTTACTTCACCCTGATAAGCCTAATCTATCAAATCATACAAATAGTGTGACCCTTTTGAACTCAAAATAGGCTAATTCTAGTCATTTCAAAAAGGGGGGTTTTGATTGTTGGTATGAAAATTATGTATTCTAGAAAAACAAGAGGCCATCATAGCTAAAAATTAAGAAACTTAAAGATGGTCAACTTTGTTTAATCTTCACATTCCTTATCTAAAATTTTCATATACTAAAGTTCAAAACTTTGAAAGCCCTTCTCAATGGAACCCTCTAGAGTCCTTAGAAATTCAACTCAACCCATCCCCCTTAAAAACTAAACCCCCTCCCTTCATCGCCCCATCAATTTTCCTTCATCAAAAAACCTTCTTTTTTCCCTCCTTTTCTCTCCCTCCAAACAAGTCCTTCCTTTTGTTTTGCCTTGGAAAACAAAATGGGTACTTTAGTGGGACATGTTGCACCGGGTTTTGCATTTTTGGCACTTGGGTTTTGGCATCTTTTCAATCACATCAAGCTTCATGCTTTAAACCCAAATTCATACACATCTTTCCCATGGTTCCCAACCTTGAAATTTAGGTACTTGGAGCTGGTTTTGATCATGGTTGGTTCATCAATCTCCATATCAATGGAGCTTTTCATTGGTCCAGAAAAGCATCAACCTTTTGACACTGATGGAACCATCCCATCTAACCATCTTCATAACTTTGAACACTCAGCTATATCAATGACTTTCTTCATATATGCTGCTTTTGCCATAGTCCTTGACAAAACTAGCATCAATATCGACCTTATGTTTAAGCATAGCTTAACACAATTCCTTGGAGCAATTGCCTTTGCCCAACAGCTCTTTCTGTTCCATCTTCACTCAGCTGATCATATGGGAGTTGAAGGTCAATACCATTTGTTATTACAAAGCGCTATAGTTGTGTCTTTAGTCACAACTTTAATGGGAATAGGGTACCCAAAGAGCTTTATGGTTAGTTTCATTAGGTCTCTTAGCATTTTGTACCAAGGGTTATGGCTTATGGCCATGGGGTTTATGCTTTGGACCCCAAACTTGATCCCTAAAGGTTGTTTCATCCATTTAGAAGTGGGGCACCAAGTGGTTAAATGTTCAAGTGATGAAGCACTTCATAGAGCTAAGTCATTAGTCAATATAGAATTTAGTTGGGCTTTGATTGGTGTTACCATTTTTGCTATGACCTTTTATCTTGTTTTGGTCAAATTATATGGTCAAAAAGTTGAGTATTCAACATTGAAAAGCCATGAAAATGATCACTTTGAACTTGGTGAAGAAGAAGAAGAAGAAGAAGAAGACGACGTTGAATCTCAAAAGGGAAGCAATAAACAAGGTGAACCCACCAAAGGGTTTATTCACATGGGAAAAGGGTATGCAATTATGGACATTGAAAGGTAAGGGTTTTTTTTTTTTTTTTTATTAATAGAGGTGAAAGGGGGGTATTTTTAGATGTGTCCATTAGGTGAATATTTGTATACAAAGGTTTTTTTTTTTTTTTTTTTTTTTTTTTTTTAGGGGTTTCCCTTTGTCTTTGATTAAGCTTTGCAATAATTTTGGGGGCTTAATTGACAACAAGAAAAAATGTCTTGTAGGGAGGGTTTGGGGGACAAAATTGAAAAGAAAACAAAAGTGTGTTGGTGGTAGTAGGGAAATATTGTTTGGTTTGAATTTATGGGATTTGGGGTTAGGAGGGGTTGATTTCATTGTGATTGTATGTATACACAAAGTGAACAAAAAGAATATATATATATATATATATATATATGTATGTATGTATATTATCTTGAAAGCAATGACTAAAAGATTTCTTTTGCTTTACTTGGGGTTTAGTCTTTTTCTTATGAAAATAATCTATCTTTATTTTAAATTAAAATTTTCGAATAAATTTAATGTCACGAGTTAATAAGTAAATAATTTTAAAAATAATTATATTTTTAAAAAAATTATCGAATATATTAAAGGTATTAACATGTAATGTCACGTTCTCATTTTTTTCAAAAAATTAAACTTAATTTTTGTAATACTCTAAAGCGAAATCGTGCTTCTAAAGTTTTAAAACGCCACAAGTAATGTATCATATAATGATCCATAACTATTTCCGGTTAAAACTTTCAAAGTGCAAAGCTATAAAATCTTTGAGAGATCAAAATAGAATTATAATTTTTAAAGGGATTAAACTATAATTTTACCAATTTTGAAAGAGCTAAGTTTTTGTTATTTATATATAACATAAACGACGTCACATTCAAAGTAATCATGGACCATAACAAGAATGCTGAATGCATGCAAGGAATTCAACATAGTTATTATTGATTAAGGCTTAATTTTAATGAAGAATTTGATGGAGAATCTTTGTGTTTTCTCTTTTTTGTTTGTTTGTAAAGAAAAAAAAAAGAAAAAGAGAGTAGGTTTGTAGATACTTACACAAGCAAGAAATTAACAACCCCCAAATTCATTTTTCTAATTTCTTTTTGTTTTCTTACAAGAAAAGGATTTTGATTTTGCCACCTTGCTTTAACTCAAATTTTGGGATTTTTTTAACTTGTGGGCTAGTTTGATGGTCGGTTAGGGTGTTTACCGCCCCAGATGTGATCTGAATTTGAATAATATTAATCGCGTTGTTGTTAGAGTTGTGCCCTCCTCTTGTAATTCACCAAAAAAAAAAAAAATTTGAGATTTTTGCCACCTTATTTTAACTCAATATTTGGGAAATTTTTAACCCATGTGCTGGTTTAATGGTCAGGGTGTTAACCGCCCTAGATGTGACATGGGTTTGAATCACACTAGTCGCGTTGTTGTTAGGGTTGTGCCCTCCTCTTGTAATTCACAAAAAAAAAAATTGAGATTTTTCCAAGTAATTTTGCTTTTCGATGAGATACATCACAACCTTGTCCCACGATACTTTTATTTTTAGGAATTCAGTTCATTTAGTTTTCAGATTTCGAAATTCAAGTCTAATTGTCAATACTGTGAAAATTAGTTTGTTAAATCTAAATTCATTATAACATTGTTTTTTTAGTTACGAGGCTACTAAGTGAATGCTTTTTTATTCAAAAATGTTGCACCAACAAATTTAATGAAAAATTTTAACGATGTTAACAATTGGACTTGAAATTTGAAATCTGAAAAGTAGAGGGACTAAATTTAAAATTTGAGAAAAGTACAGAGACTGATGGCATATTTAAACCAAATAGAAATAGTATGTGATGTATCATCCATGTATGAGTTTCGGACACTATCAATGGATAGCAACATGATACCTCATCATTGTTTTAACAAAAAAATAGTAGAAGATTTAGGGTTTATATCAAATTTCAAGCTTTCAAGTTTAGAGTTTGGAGTTTATGTCCAACTTTGGGTTTCGGGTTTATGTTTAAATAAAGTTATTAGTATTTATTTGTAAGTCCTTCACTATTTTTTATTTCATCGATGATAAGGTGTCGTGTTAAAGTTCTTTGGCGGTGTGCAAGACTCGTACACTAACAGTACATCAAATATTCACCCAAAAATATATATTAATATTAATCTATATACTATATATTGAACATTTGATTGAGTTAGTGTTGTAAGTCAACCGGATACCAATTCAGATGTATAATAACGAAAAATCTCTTATTTTACAAAATAAACTGTATTATTTTGCGGGTGTTATTATCATTTTATATATTTCATATATAAAAATATAAGCACATAGCAATATTTGAACTCAAGCCTGCCTTTATATATTTTAACATTTAACCGAAACCTTATTTGTTATTTACATCATTTTTTTATAAAATATATTTGTTATATAATTAGTTTTTCACCCACATTATGAGTGTATCATAATCTAGTATAAATTAAGTGTTATTGTTTATTTTTAATTAATAAATAAGTAAGGATAAAGTATGCCATAAGTCCCTGTACTCTTCACAAATTTAGAATTTAGTCTTTGGACTTTTACTTTCAAGAATTTAGTCCCTCTACTTTTCAGATTTCAGAATTCAGATTCAATTGTTAACATTGATAATTTTCTTTTTTGTTAAATTTGTTGGTGTGGTATTTTAAAATTAAAAAAAGTACTCATTTAGTAGCAATGTAACTAAAAAAATGACATTGTAATTAAGCTGAATTTAACAAAATAATTTTAACAGTTGAATTTGAATTTTAAAATATGAAAAAGTAAAGAGATTAAAATCATAAAAATTTAAATATAAAAACTAAAACCTAAATTTTTAAATAGTACAAGAACTTATTGCATATTTTAACCCATTAGTATACGATGATGATGAACACGTTGCAACTTGCAATTGACAGGTCAGATTTAAGGATAATAATAATGAATATTAAATGTAGGCCACAAGCCATTGCCAGTAGTCAAATGTTAGGAATAAAGTCAAAGTTATGAATATTAATTTTTTTTTAAAGAATTTCATTATAAGTTTTGATTATATCTGCTCTTTTAGACATAATATCTAGAACTATCCATAGTCTCTTCTCAGCCTATAAATAGGAAGATAACGTGCTTCAGTGCACTCAAACTCACATCCTTCTGCATTAATAATAATACTCATGTCAATCGAATTAAGATTCAATTGACATAAATATTAAAATTTTCATTTTAAGGGATCAAGATCTATTACCTCTCTGGCCAGGGGTGAAGCCAGAACAATTTTTTAGGGAAGGGCCGGATGAAATTTTAATTTTTTTTTTATAGTTTATATCTTTATAATTTTTAAAGAATTAAATCGAATTTTTATAATTTTAGGGGGGGCAAAGTACAATTTTACCTTTATTAATTTAAATTTTTTAAAAAAATTTAAAAGCCTAAATAGTAATTTTACATTTTAGGAGGGGCCGGGGCCCATGCCAGCCCCCCTGGCTTCGCCCTTGTCTCTGGCGTCATCCCTGATTGGGTCATATGAGCAACTCTATAAGAGAAACGTTTAAAATGAGAACACTTTCCTAAATACAAAAGAGCCACCACTAATTTCAATTTATTAAGGTCCTAGTCGACTATGCGGCACGGAATTTTCAATTTATTCAATTTTCTTAAGCCATGAACTTTCTCTCAATTAGTCTTCTTTTTTTTTTTTCAATCTTAAGTCCTTCACTTGACCAAATACTTTTATAAATTTAACAATCAGATCTATTTTGGTATTTATAATTTTTATCCACTCTGGTATTTGAAATTTACAATTATGTTCATTTTAATATTTAAACTTAGATTCTATAAATGTGTGATAACGTGGCATAGTCTCAGGATGTTATGTCGTCACCTGAAAATTAAAACATATATAATATAAAATATTTATAATTTTTTTGAGTTTTAAGTGATGATGCGGCACAAACTTAGAGTTTTAATTAATCAAATAATTAATTAAAATTTTATAAAAATTATTGAAACCGATTCAACCATCAATTTTTTATTCTTATTTTTGGTTTTTTTTACTGTTTCTAATCAATTCGCTTAAAAACTAATTCAACTTGTATATCTAAATCGACATACTAACCGATCCGATATGGTTCAAATAACCAGGGGCGAAGCCGGGGGGGCTGGCATGGGCCCCGGCGCCCCTAAAAGGTAAAATTACTATTTAGGCTATTGAATTTTTTTAAAAATTTTAAATTAGTAAAGGTAAAATTGCACTTTAGCCCCCCCTAAAATTATAAAAATTTGATTTAATCTTTTATAAATTAGAAAGATATAAATTATAAAAAATTAAAATTTCAGCTAGCCTCCCTAAAAAATTGTCCTAGCTTCGCCCCTACAAATAACATCACCCTTCCATTACTATTTGCTTACGTTTTTTTTTTTTTTTGTTGTTGTTGCTGAAAATAATAAGAATGCCTAGGAATCATTTTAGCTTTGTTATGCTTGCAGACAAGGAAGCAGATGACCAACAAAAAGTTGGTTTGGTCACCAAACCGCATCCAACAACTAAAGCCTGCACTACAAAAGTGAGAACTTTATGGTGACTTTCAAGTCACTACTTTAAGCATCAATGTTTTTAAAACCGAATCGATAGTATTTATATTTTATGAATTAAACATTAATTTATTTGTCCAAACCCGACTTGCAAAACTAAAGATATGCCACAATTTTTATTTTTTTTACTTTTTTATCAAAATACAACAATAGTTTTCTCTCAAAATAAAAGAGACTTTTGTCTCATATTTGTATATGTATGTATGTAAGTCAAAGTTCAAGACTTTTTATGATGCTAGTTCATTTTAAATGATACTATTAATTGTTTTCTAGGTATAATTTTGTTATCATACATTTTTAACGAACTTTCTCTAAACTCAACCCAACCCGAATAATTTTCGAATCAAACTCGTTTCAAAACACGATTTTGGAAGAAAAAAATCCGACCCTGTTGAATCGGTTCAGGTCAAAACCCATCGGGTTTTTTTGCCATCCCTATGTAATAACAATAAACATTATAGGACCCAAACCATGTTCATTTCTGTAATTTAAATCCCAAGTTGCATCTCTAATAAATCTATCCCTTTTTATCCAAATCCAAAAACTCTATCCGAACCCAAATTAACCCTAAACCCTAACTGACCATAACTCAAAATGGTTCAATCCCAAAACCATACAAACCTGAAATAATCAGAACCTGAAATAACCATAACAAGAAATTACCTAAATTCGTAATAACTCTAGAAAAACTAAAGCCTCAAATCTGAATGACCCAAACTCGAAATGATTCAAACGGATATGGTCCAAGCAGTGATATTCAGCTAAGGAATGAGTAAGCAGAGTCAATAAATGCATATAAAATCAGCAAATTTGAAGAAAATAATTTCTTTTCTATTCTACTTTTTTTTTTCTATATTTAACATCTTCAAACAGAAAGTCTAAATCATTGAAATATAATCTCCTGATTATGGCCGTCTTAAAACAAATTAGTCAAAATGATTACCTACTTTACTCCTACTGAAGCCATCAAATCTTCATACTCGGGATCACTGTCCTGTTTCCTTGCATTTGCTTTACCAACTCCCTGGTGTTGAGATGCCCCAGGAACAGAAGTGGGAGAGAATGGATCATAAACTTGCTGTCCGGCAGAATGGCCCGATGTAGACCTAGTGGACTGTGGGAAACCACCGCTGGAAAATCGGGGGTTTGGAGGTGCGAAATTTCCTGGCCTAGGTGGCAGAGGTGGGTAATGCTGTTGATGTTGCAAAGAGTGCCCTGGTCTAGAAGGAAAGGAACCGGCAATATTGGGTGCTTGGGGAGGTGGAACAAAGTTTCTCAATCCCATTTGTGGAACTGGATTAGGACCGGTGCCCGGGAATGCTGGAGGTCTGGCAGACATGGCATTTTGCTGAGCAGAGAGCTGTGAAGAAGACATGTGAGTTTGTGGCAAACCCATCTGGTTGCCACTCTGTGGCCTAGGAAACACTTGCATTCCTGATTGGGGAGTGGAATTGGGCACACCAAACTGGAAAGGTGGAGCTTGTGGTGGTTGGAGGTGAACTGCTGATCTGGGGGCTAGACCATGTTGATTTGCAGCCTGACTGACTGGTCTTGGAACCATTGGATAGGCCGGGCCCTGTGTTTGGTGAGGTTGAAATGTAAAATCCCCTGAACTTGACTGTTGTGATCTAGCAGCTATTGCTGAAGGTTGATTTATGGGAGCAAAATTTGCCATGTTTCCGGGAATAGAACCAGAAGTTCCTCTTGGCAGAGATGGTGGCAAGGATGTGGATGGTACTTGTGAGATAATTGGTCTAGATAACATTGCTGGATTTAGAGATGGATTTGGCGGTTGTGCCATGGAAATGGAAGGTAAAGAGGATTGCATTGGTGGTGGTGCAGACACTCGTGGAGGACCAGGAGGAAAAGGCAAGGATGGATGGTTGACAGGTGCACTGGTTAACCGAGGACCAGATTGCCCCGTTGCAAAAGAAGCTGACATGTTTGGAGGGGCAGAAGAACTCAATGCAACAACCGGCCGTGGAACTACAGGATGAGGCACCTGGGATAGAGCTGCAGGTGGAGCCAGTTGCCCTACATTGCTCAGACCTGGGGATGCAGAGTTGGCTGACCAGCCTGAGGAGCTTCCTGCAGGTACTGCTGGCTGCTCTTTTAGCAGTCCTGATGAAACACTAGATGCAGTTTGGGGAAACAAAGGCATCGACGGTCTAGGGCCAGGGAGTGGCCCCAGAGCATGGGGCTGGTTTCCGGTAAAAGGCAGTGAAGAAAAATTGCCAGGTTGAGAAGATGGAGGATTTGGATTCGGGATAAGAAAATTTTGAGGACCAGTATGACTTAGAGGATGCATCGGAGGCATATATGGCTGTGATTGTACTTGTCTTGGAAGTTGTGGACTGGATGAAACAAGGGATGAGTTTTGAACAATTGAGTTGTATCCAGCTGCAGGAGGTGGCCGTGGCCCAAAGAGTGAAGACGGGTTCAAAGGTGAGGACTGTGCAGGTACAGAACTATTGATAACTGGTGCTGAAAAATTCAGCGGCATAGAGCTGGTAGGGAACCATGAATTCTGATATTGAAACTGACCTTGTGGAGATGCTAGTGTAAGTTGTGGCACTTGCTGATTTAAAGCAGCATCAGTCACACATGATACAGCTGTGTCAGGGATTTGACTTAGAACATTCACATCATTACCAGATATCTTAGGCACTGAACCAGTACCTAAATTTCCCTGCAGAAAATATATGAATAATAAATATCACTTGTTAATCTTTTTCTTTTTGGAGAATTTTTCTTGATGTTCAGAAGGATGAACTCACTGATATTGAACTAACTAGCAACTCAATCAGCGCCACCGCTCCATCAACTTTCTCAAAAGTATCAGCTGATAGATGAACATACAGCTCTTCATAAGCATCCTGGGTTTCATTACCATCGGGAGTAGAAATTTCAACCTGAGGAAGAAATACTAGCTACAAGTCAATAGTGATTCAAGCTTCATGAAGCTTCTATCTAAGGCAAGTTAAGTAAGAAAAATAAAAGGCTTCAGCTACCAACAAGTGTCGGGTGTAGTGGTAAAGCACATTGTACTCTCAAGGAAAGAATGCGGGTTCAAACTTTAGAGATGGCATTGTTGGGAGGGGCAGCTCCGAGCCCCGAACATGAACCGTAAAACAGACAGAGAGAATACCAAAAATAAAAAAATAAAAGGCTTCAGCTCAATTGACTAGACGGCATTATATTCTCCCAGCCCAAAGAATTACCTTCTCTCCAGTATTTGCTTTAATGCCGTAAACTTGTACTATAGCTCCAGTTTCCTGATTTTTAAGATGAATGGTAAATTATAAATTTGCCCTCAAGAAGAACATCATGCATATGTATATACATGTATTACATGAATGACTGTATAGATCTACACAGAAACCAAAATACTTACCTTTTCTAGTCGCTTCTTAGTATCACTTCCGGGACCAAATATTAGACCAACAAAATTGCATCCAGGATATTCCTTCACCTGCAAAGCTAATATAGTATCATAATATTCAAGTGTTGAATGCACATAGGCAAAGAATGAAAGAAAATTATTAATATTAGAGAGAGAATAGCTTTGTTATGAAAGTTGGAACAAATTTGAAGGTTCCCATAACAAAACAGTATAGCCATTAACTGGTCAAATTTGTCTATATTTGGAACACAATTGACACAAACACCACGGCTTATCTGGTGATAAGATATGAATCATAAGCATTGCAGCCTTCTTAACCAACATATTAACTACTCTTTTTGATACTATCGCTAGGTTATATAGGTTGAAAGTGTCTCACAATGCAACTTTCCAAAAGGAAAATCCAAATACAAGTGCAGTGAGGGTCAAAGCCATAATTTTTTCACTTTGGGCGGGCAACAAGATAAACATGATGCATATATTTAGATCAAAGGGAATGCATGTATAGAATCAAAAGGCAGAAAAATTAAATGAGAACATTGTTAGGCACTACAAATGCTGAAAAAATATCAAATATGTAACTCAAAAAAATTTCATACAACTTTGATCGGCAAGATTGCCATTAACTTCTTTCATCAGTACAATAAAAAAATGCAGGAAAAGGATGACATAGGAAAATTATATGCAGTAATATGTCAGTATAAAAATGGGCTTACAGGAATGGGAACTGTTGCATCTTTCAATAATGGTTTATAATCTGCTGGTGCTTTGTAACTTGGATTCAATTTTAGTATTTCACCTAGAAGTCAATAACAAAATGGTGAAAAACTGAATAAATTTGAGAAAGAGAAAAAATTATCATCTAGCAAAAGTTGTCAGAGTTACCAATAGCCTCCCGTCTTTCAATCTCCAAGAGTTCTAATTTCTGCATTCACAAATTCTATGTTAGTTAGAAATATAAAATCCTCAATAAGTCAATAGAATAAAAAGATATTAACAGAGGGTGCAATATTAACCGTCTTTCTACCTCACTTTCAAGTTGAGTATCAGAAGTGCTTTTAACCATATTCTGAGACACGAATGGTGAGTCTTCGGTATCCCCGGCATCCAGATTTCCTGACTTCAGCTGTTGCGTAATCTGGTCCACCCGAGTCTGCTCAAAATATGGATCAGCATAGAGGAACTAATATCACTTAATGGCACCTGGAATGTGGAGTTTCGATGCTATGGAATCGCAAAGTGGACATTGGCATTTATCACCCAATGGAAAATAAAAGAAATATTCGATTGCCATCAGATGAGCAATATGGAATACAATCCAGGGCTACAAATGCCTCCAACTCCTCAGGAGAGTTTAAACATATTGAAAGAACTTCTAAAATTTAACACTTAAAAGTTCAATATGCATTTGCAAAATGACTCCAATATGCACTTGTAAAGGATGGCCTAAATACCTGATAAGCTAAGGCCCTACCCCTTCTAACAGCAGCATCCTGTGTTGGATCAGAGCCCCATTTTGTTTTCCTCTGAATCTGGTCCATATTATCTTCATTGGCAGCAGCATTTCCTCCGGGTTTTTTACCTCCTCGGAAAATAGGGACCAGTGAACCTGACAATTTATTTTTAGGTATAACAAAGCCAGTCTTCGCAGCAAACCTTGAGACCTTTGGGCCTGTAGTTGATGCAGTGGATGAAGTAGTTGTTGCAGACATATTGGCAATGTGAGGTCCAACAGCAGATATCTGGTCAACCTTTGTACTCATCCTGTATGCTCAACAAGTTCCTACAGCCCCTGACATATGCACGTGGCATATAAAATTAGTCAGAGTTGGGGAGATATCCACTGATACGGTCAATTGTCAAAGGAAAAAAAGGGGGTAAAAAAACTGCCAAGCGCCAACTAATGATGATAAAAGGAATCAGATAAAAGATTTTGTTTAGCAGTCTATTCTTCATTTAGTCTTAATGTAAAATCTTAAAGTATGATTCAATAGCTCCAAGACTTCAAGCCAAAGTAGAGTTACTACTTAAGATAAAAAATTCAGCATTTAATGCATGTATTCTCTTAAATCTTTCACCGCTAGACCTTGAGCTTGACAAAAGAGAGCTAAATGCAAGAGAATTTGTAACATGAAAAAGAAAAAAAACTTCTAGAAGAAAAGAGCCTATCTATATTACCGATATAATTGCCACAGAAAAAGGTAACTGCACCAATCTTATTGTTTCAAATGCTAATATATATATATGACCAACAAGTGTTGGGTGCAACGGTAAGGCACATTACACTCCCAAGGAGAGAACGCAAGTTTGAACCTTGAAAACGACATTGTTGGGAGGGGCAGCCACGAACCCCGAACATGGACCATAAAAAGAACATGAAAGATACCCAAATATATATGAGTATATCAGTTGCTATCATTCAACAGCTGTTCGAGGTTTGAACAGTATGCTATAAGCCTATAACCCTTAATCCAAATACTTTAATCAGACTCATTAACTTGCTGGAAGCCAAAATAGTTTTTTTTCTCTATTTCTCTTTTCCCCTTTTGAATGGGAAAGGGTGCATTGAGCTAGCTCTCCGAGCCGGATACAAGCACCTACTACTATTGGCAACATGTTCTTGATAAAAATTCTACTGATTACAAACAAGCAACAGCAAGCGGGTTTACTCATAACTCCATTCCTACAAAAATTACTTCAAAAAGTCCAAGCAACCGGGTTTTCTTTGTAACTCAAACTATTTATTGGAGATTCCAAATTGATTCAGACCAGGAACCAATAGCAAGCAGTGTAAACCAAAGCAGATTTACTCATAAATAGATTAAATTCCTTCTTCAAATATCAAATTTACTGACCAAAACCAAATCATTGAGTAGAAAAAACAAAAAAAAAAAAAAAAACATGGAAATGAACATGCCACGATTACATAGTAATCATAATTCCTCGAAACAAATTCACAAATTTTCCTTCTTCTTTTTTAATTTATATTTGCTCAGGTATCAATCAAAACAGTGAATAGGAAATGAGAATCCCAAAACGTAAAAAATGGAACTTAACAGTGCAAAATTAGATAAAGGCAAAGGTATGAAGCGTACCTAGGGTTTAACGGCAAAGGAACTGAGTTTAACCCTATGGGCTTTCGAGTTGAACCCAGCGAAGCGAGACAAGCAAGGTGTCGGAGCATAAAAATGGAATAAAGTTGTGAATTTTGATTACCCAGCGATCATCATCAGCAAAGGTGATCGGTTATGGCTGAGGATGATGATAAAAAATGGGCCGAAAAATTGCCCAATTTTACTACAATTAGGTTATGAAATTTGTCCTTTCTAATTTTATAGCCCATGGGCCTATCTGAATAGGGATTGAAATTTGAAGTGTTTTGTAATTTGGTCCCACCTAGCCCAAATTTTGAAAGGGTAAACTATACCCAATGTTATTAAATTATTAGTAAGTTTACGTTTTAGTCACTTAACTTTAAAATGTTACAAAATGGTCACTGAACTATTTGAAAATGACTTAAATGAATTTTTTTGAATAATTTTGTGACCATTTTGTAACTTTTTTAAATTGAATAATCAAATTGTAAACTTACTAATATTTAGTGACCTAGGTGTAGTTTACCCATTTTGAAATGAACTAATCAATCTAGACTGATGAAATTCAGTTCAATTTGATTCAGTTACTTTTCATATTCACTTCGATATCTGAAAAAAATATTTTGAAAAGTCATTAAATTCAAAACTCTTGTTATTTAAACTGAATTGAACTGACTGATCAATCCAAGAATTTATCAGTTCGAATATAAGGGTTGAATCGATCTTTAAATGAATCGCTAGAAATAGGTAAAAAATCGAAAACTAGGACAGAAAACCAATGGTTGAACCAGTTAAATTAGATTTATAACTTTTCATGTTTTTATTTGAGTTAATTGGATCAAACATGCCCAAACTATAACCCACGTTATAAAAATGGTCCTTATATTTCAAATCATTCTAATTACATTCTCAAACTATTAAGATTATATCAATTAGGTCATTATGTTACTAAAATCATTAATTTAACTGTTAAATGACATGTCTAATCTTATGTGACACAGTTTAAAATAAAATTTTCAATGAAAAATGAATATTGTAAAAAATGATGTTTTAGAAATCTTACTTTTGAGGCTTTCAAGGCTTTTACAAAAGTTGTATGGATTAAATATGCCAAAGGTCCTTGTACTCTTCTGAAATTCAAAATTTAGTCCCTATACTTTAAATTTAAGACATTGAGTCCTTGTACTTTTTTTATTTGAAGATCTTGGTCCCTCCATCAGTGTTGTTGTTAAAATGGTTAATTTGGAGGATATAAAAAAGGTGAAGTAACTCTTTTAGCTTATATTATTTATAGTTTTGTGTCAATTTGGTCACCACCCTTTAAAAGTATGTAAACAATTTAAAAATATATACAAATTTTAAAAAATTAAAAAAGTGTTATTTACTTAGACCTATCAACGGGGTTCCAAAAAGTTTTTCAACCCTAGGCCTATTTTCTGCTCGAGTCGTCCCAAATTAAAATTTACCAAAAAATGCCACTGAAAGACTCTATTAAGACAAAGATGGGCTGTCAATAACGTAGAAAGAGGTAGAATGGGCGGTTGGTTAGATCTAGTATAGATTGTACATGGACAGTAGTTGGAGTCGACGACTCCCCTAGGTTCTCACATCTGAGATCCTTGGGAAAGAGGATCAAGTTGACCCTTGTGAACAACTTGATGCACTATCTCCCTTCAACCCTTTGAGCGAAATGCGACAAAAGGAAAGAAAATCCATGGACCAACCCCATTGTTTCCACCCGTAAGAATTACGAAATCACCCTATGGACGCCTTCAGTATCCAAGGGTCACGAATCGACCATAAAACCCTATTCAATAAGTGGAATGCATTAGCTATCCGCTCTCAGGTTGGGTAGTAAAGGTTGGAGAAAGACAATCACTCATTCTTAAAACCAACATTCTTAAGACCAAAGAGTCGAATGGGGGAAAGCTCTCCGCCGTTCCTGGTTCTCCTATAACGGGATCTTCAAAACCACAATAATATTTAGTTAGAATGGGATTCCAACTCAACAACTTTAAAAATATATAATTGAATCAAAATTAAAAAATTTAAGTATACGTTTGAATCACGATTAAAATTTTATATATATAATTACATCAAATCAAATTTTATATATTAAATTACATCGAATCAAAAATATATATATAATTTTAAAATTTACCGAGTCGGATATGTATTTAATTTGGAAACAGAGATAAAAAAGAGGACGGTACGATTTCATTGACTACCTTCATTAAAAGCCTCTCCAACAGTTGTTTCTTCTTCATCTCTTTCCTTTCTTTTCTTCTCAAGTGAAAAACAATGGCGTCTTCAATACTCCCATGCATATTACTTATTACGGTACTGTTCGGTTTAGCGAGCTCCGACGTGAACCAAGACAAAGCCGAGTGCAAGAACCATTTGATGGGGTTGGCTCCGTGTTTGTCGTTCGTCGACGGTGAGGCTGAAACCCCCACCGTGGATTGCTGTGGTGGGCTTAAACAGGTGTTGGGTAAGAGCAAGAAGTGTCTCTGTGTGGTGATCAGAGATAGGAATGATTCCAGCGCCGGGCTTAAGATCAACGCCACACTCGCCGCCGCTCTTCCCTCCGCTTGCCGTGCCAAAGTTAACATGACTGATTGCATTTGTAAGTGTTGTTTTCTTTCTATACCAATCTTTTCAAATATTCAGCTCGCTCGAATTCGTATCCTTTTAATTATTGTAATAATAATATTCATTATTAATTTTAAATTTTCATAATTAAAACAACCCACTTATAATATATATTTACGAGATATTTATCTAAAAATTTTGAGTGTTTTATCTAAAAATTAATAAAAATTTTAATAAAAAATTAATTTACTATTTAATTTAATATAAAAAATTAATTTGTGAATGTGAATTCAGCCCTTCTCCATTTGGCACCAAATTCCCAGGAAGCGAAGTTATTTGAAGGATATCAAAAGCTGACAGAAAGGCACCCCATAGTGGCAACAACTACCACCCCATCTACCACCGGTAACATTTACATCACTTCTTTATACCCTTTTTTTGAATATATATATATATATTATTCACCATAATTAATAAAAATTATTAGAAATATTTATGAATGAAATTTATTTTTTGAAATTATTCGAGCTCGAGTAGAATTAAAGGAATCGTAAAAAAAATTACTTTGAAAAATTTATATCATGAGTTATTTTTATTACTTCATTTATGGTTTATACTAGAGGTGATCATGGGCCGGGTTCGGGTCGAGCCTAAATAAAATTTTAGGCCTGTTTTCTAGGCTCGAGCCCGGCCCGGCCCGAAATATAAGCCTAAAAATTTATCTAAGCCCGGCCAGAAAGAAAATTGATAAACCAGAGCTCGGTCTGACCCTGCTCGGCCCATATTAATTTTTTTTTTAGCTTTTTTCATTAAATAAAAGATTTTAAAACAAATATTAAAACAAATAAAAAACAAATAAAAAATATGTAAATTTAAAAAGTATATTTGATTAAAAATAAAATATATATTTTAATATATTAAAAGAATTTAATATAAATTCTACTAAAAAATAAATAAATTAGTCATTATACGTTAGATCAAAAGAGCAAACTAGTCATTCGGTTAAAATTTCCATTCGTATCTATTGTTAAAATCCGGTCCTCGTATGTTAGCATGATGTACATGTGACGTACTATTTGGTTATTTCGTTAGTCACACCAATTTTTAATATAAATGGGTAATTTGCTCTTTAATCTAACGTAGAGAGACTAATTTGTTCATTTTATTGACTAAATAAGACAAAATACAATCTAACTCTTAATACAAGAGTCTTCGTGGTACTTCTACTTTACTTCGCTCTTTTTATCGTAGCATTCTTTTTTATGGGTGTTACTTCGTATAATCTTATTTGGAAGTTTTAATCTAATTACATAGATGACATATAAAAATAAAATTATGAGTAAAACTATAGATCATGATCTATAATGTGATCGAAAATGAATATGAAAATTGTATAGTAACTTCGGTAAAAGTATTGTGGAGGCTCCTGTACTAGAAGTCAAATTATATTTTGCTCATCCTATTTTAAAAAACAAATAATTTAGTTTTTGTTTGTTAGATTGAAGAGCAAATAGGTCATTCTGTTAAAAATTCCACCCATTTATACTGTTAAAAACTAGTCCCTGTACGTTAACATGAGGTACGCGTGACACGCCATGTGTCACTCTCTGGTTATTTTGTCAACGACGTTATTTTTTAACAATGTAAATAGATGACTAATTTACGTTTTTTTTTTAGTAGGGGGCAAAATGTAATTCAATTTCTAATACAAGGCCACCGTGATACTTTTACTTAGCAACTTCATTTTATATGTATCTACAGGAGTGGATGGTGATTAGGGCTAGAAAGCCTTGGACTCTCAAAAATTTTCAATTAAGCCCTTAAATTTTTGTAAATTCTCACTAAATCCCTGAAAGTTTTCGTTAACTAGGAGAATTTAATGTGGAGATTCGTGGCTGTATGTGCAGGGAAGTCCACGGGCAATGGTGCAGGGAAGAGTGGGGGAGGAAAGGGAAATGAGATGGCTTTGGGAGCTTCTTTATGGGTTTTCACTGTGCTTCTTCTTAACTTTGGTGTGTAATACAGTAATGGAATTTACGACCAACTGTTATTATACAGTGGTCCATGAAGAAGATGAACTTATGTATTTTTATTTAGTTTAATTACGAATTTCATCCTTCTACTTTATAAAAATTGAGATGTTAGTCCCTTTAATTTGTTAAATTTCCGTCTGTTCATTTTAAGAATACGTAACAAATCATTTAATATACGAGTTTAACAATTTTTTTCTAATATGGTATTTTTTTCTTTTTCAAATTTGGTACTTGTATTGGGCAAAAGTAGGGGTGTTCAATATTCAGTTAAAATTGAATTAACTGACCGAATTGATGGTTAAACGATCTAATTCGATCGGAAGTTGGTTAATGATTATTTGAAAGTTTTGTTATCGGTTAATTCGGTTCAAAATCAGGTAATTAACAAAATTAATCGAACTTAATAATTAATAATACAATTTATATGTAGTTTTAATTCAGATAATTCGGTTAAATGAACATTATTAATTTAAATTTTTTTATATGTTTTATATTTGTTTTAACCAAAAAAATAAAAACATATAAATTTAGGTTAACCGACCGAATTAACCGAAATATTTCGATTCAATTAATTTTTAAAAAAAATTTGATTCGGTTAACGATTAAATGATTAAAAAGTTTGGTTAATCCGGTTAATACTAGTTCGATTTGATTAACCATTTGAACACCCCTAGGCAAAAGTTATACATTTTGGCATCTTTAAGTAATGATATTAACTTTTTCGTGTTTAATTAAGGTTTTAGGTTGATTTGATGAAAGTTGATTACTAATATTATTAGGTTCCGGTTTTCATGATTTTGTTAATAGAATAAGATTAGTATTAAGTATAAATTTATTTAATTTGTTAAATGTAGTACGAAGACTGTGATTTTTTTCCCGAGTTTTAGAGTTTATTTTATGAAAGTTAATTGCTAATATTATTAATAAATTATGAATTTTCATCAAAATCAACTCTTAAACCCAAATTAAACACTAAAAAGTTAACACAATTGCTTTAAAGTACCATAATCAGGGGCGAAGCCAGGGGGGCTGGCATGGGCCCCGGCCCCCCTAAAAGATAAAATTTCTATTTAGGCTCTTGAAATTTTTTTAAAATTTTAAATTAGTAAAGGTAAAATTACACTTTGGCCCCCCTAAAATTATAAAAATTCGATTTAATCCTTTACAAATTAGAAAGATATAAACTATAAAAAATTAAAATTTCATCCGGCCCCCCCTAAAAAATTGTCCTGGCTTCGCCCCTGACCATAATGTATAACTTTTGCCAAATTTAAATACCACGTTGAACAAAAATAAATACAGGTACCACATTAGAAAAAAAAATTGTCAGATACCAATACATTTTATAAAAAAATAAAAAATAATCTAATTGGATAACACTGTTAAACCTTATTGTTAACATGAAAAAATCAACAATTTAACAATTTATATCCAAAAAAATTAACAAAAAGTAATTATCTAAAACAATTTATATACAATAAAACAGTGAAAATCGATACTTCAAGTTGATTTATTTACTAATAATTGAACTAATTTCTCAATTTTCATAAAGTAAAAATGATAAACTAAAGTAAATGGACTAAATTTTTAAAATTGGTAAATTCGAGGGATGGAGTTGAGAAATAAACCATTTGTATTTTTATAAGCTGACTGGGGCACTTTCTTTTTGTCCGTGCAAATTGTTGCAACTTTAAAGGAAATGAGTGGGACCCAGGGACCCACAGGGATAAATTGGTTGGGCCGGGTCTAATTCAAAGGTCCTTAAAATTTTCAACTAACAGGTTTGTGGTGGGTCTTTCTGTCGGCCAAAACTTTTTGTTTGATTTTTAAGACCTTCAAATTTTTACGGAATATGTTTATGTTTTGATTATTCGATTTTAAAAAATTATAAAGTAATTATTTAATAAATTTAAAGTTTTCATTTAAGTTATTGGGTTGTTAAAACTGTTGTTGTACGGTATTTTCTGTTTATATTACTTGCATCAATCGAGATATCTCTTTTCGTTTTTCTTCTACAGTTCAGTTTTTTATTTCATAAATCAACTTTGAACGTCACGAATTCGAACAGTTTATTCTTTCAATTTTCGTCAATGGCCGTTGGATTGACTTTAGAAAACTTAACAACCCAATAATTTAAATAAAAACTTTCAAATAGTTCGACGACTTAAATGAAAATGTTCAGGTAATTCGGTGACTATTTTGTAACTTTTTTAAAATTGAGTGATCAAAATGCAAGCTTACTATTAATTTCATATTTTGAAATAAAAAAATAAAATTGATTTGAATTTGAGAGAATAATTTTGATGGCATTGATAATTAGACTTGTATTTTTAAATCCGGAAGTAGAATGATTAAATTCCAAATATATGAAAAGTACAGAGACTTAGAAGATATATTAACTTGTTCTTAATTTGTTTTCACTCGTGTAAAGTACGACAATGAGTCAAATATTTGTAACTTTTCTAAAATTTGAATTCAATTTCGTTTATCATTCACATTAAATTTATATATTATTATTCTGAATCCAAATTAATTAACTTATATGTTAGATATGCGCAAAATTTAAAGAGTAAAATAGACAATGAATTCAAATCTAAACCCAAATTCGTTATCTGCAAAAGTAAAGTGAATTAGGATACTGGTTATTAGGGGCGAAGCCAGGGGGGCTGGCAGGTGCCCCGGTCCCCCCTAAACTGGAAAATTACTATTTAGGCCCTTATAATTTAAAAAAAAAATTAAATTAATAAAGGTAAAATTGCACTTTGGCCCCCATAAAATTATAAAAATTCGATTTAATCCTTTACAAATTATAAAGATATAGACTATAAAAAATTAAAATTTCATCCGGCCTCCCCTAAAAATTATTTTGGCTTCGCCCCTGTTGGTTATATGAATTTCCTATCTATAATAGTAGAGTAGATTCTAATAATAGATATATGAGTTCGCGTTTGCTATGAATCAACAAAATCTATATTATTTTTGTATCATGAAAGCAAATACGATGCAATACATAATTTCCCTAGTAGCCTTAGGGTGGGTTTGGATGGACGGTGCGTTTACCTGCGGTTAGTGTAAAAACAGTGGTGGTGGTGAGATTAGATACTGTAGCGTGAGACAAAAAGTAAGCTAAACGCACCGCACCGCACTCAATCGCCCATCCAAACCCACCCTTACATTATTTTCATAATTATATCGAACGTATCGGTTCGAAATAAGGAGTCAAACCGGTTAACAGGCGAACCTGTCGAATCGAAAATTGAACCAATTTTTTTTTATTCTTTAAAACTATTTAGTTAATTGAACAGGTTGCACCGATTAAATCTATTGAATTAAAAGCCAATGATCTGACTAGTCTGACTACATGTTCCATAGCATGTATAATGGAAACAAGGTGGTCGTTGATAATTAACAAACAAATAACTACAACAAGAAAAGTCCACATTAGAGGGATATGAAAATTGGTCCCCAATCTAGCAAGCATATCAACATATCCATTATCCTTACTGAATGTGTGCTCCAAAATTGGAAAAATTGTAATTTTAACACCTTATAAGTAATCAAATTATAAATTAATATAGGGAAAATTATGTTTTGCCCCTCTCCCCGGATGAAAAACAAAATATATTTAGTAATTTCAAAAAATCATAAATCAATACCTGATAAAATCTAATTTGACATCCCAAAATTTTATAATTTAATTTTGGCCCCTTTAAAAAATTTTGAATTTAAATAAGCCTCAACTACCGATCCTTATTTGTTATCTTGAATGGTTGCCATAGGACCCACTGTTTATATTTCGTATTAAATCTGGGTTTTATTATCTAAATCAAAATCAATTAAGGGTGAGTTTGGATGGGCGATTGAATGCGGTGAGGTGCATTTAGCTTACTTTTTGTCTCACGCTACAGTATCGCTACAGTATCAAAAATAATATTTTTGATATTCATTATCGAATTTCGTTTTATTTTCGAATTAGTTGGTGTTGGAAATTCAATTATGTCATTAAAATTTTGTTTTATTTATGTGATGTAAATCATCATAAAACCTGATCGTGAGTTGGGTCACTTACTCAGGTCTGTCCGAAAAATGAAAGAGTGGGGAAAAAAAATAATACTCGTTTTCTAAACGGGTCGAGCCTCGAGTAGAATTTTTTAGTCTAGCCCGACCTGACTCGAATACACACCTATACTTTCTCTTTCTTTTTTCTCCGTCGAATCAACCCTCTCCTCCATAAAACCAATTTCTAAATCCTTAACAAGTAACAACCCTAACTTCTAACATCCTAGAAAACAGACCTAAAAATTTGCTTTGGCTTAGCCCGAACTCGACCCGACATATAATCAAGTCTAACCATCATCATCTTTAGTAGTTGTTTGTACATCTTATGACCAATGCTAGATGGTAAACAGTAAAGGTGATCATGGGTTGGGCTACCCGGCCCGGCCCGACGGTCGGCCCGAAAAATGGAAGGGTTCGGGTAAAAATATAGGCTCGAAATATGGGTTTGGGCAAAAAAATGAGGCCCGTTTAGAAAACGGGCCGGGCCTCGGGTAAATTTTTTTTTTGGCTCGGGCCCGGGCCAACCTAGCCCGAATTATATATTAAATATATATTTTATTTTTAATCAAATATACTTTTTAAATTTACATATTTTTTATTTATTTTTTTGTTTTAAAATTTTTTATTCAATGAAAAAAGCTAAAAAAAATTAATATGGGCCGGGCCGGGCTTGGATAAAATTTTAGGCCCATATTTCGGGCCGGGCCGAGCTCGGACATAGAAAACGGGCCTAAAATTTTGTCTGGGCCAGGCCCGAACCCAGCCCGGCCCGGCCCATGATCACCTCTAGTAAACAGTAACCTTAGCCCCCAACGTGGTAAATTTATTTATTTTTGTATTTTTAAAATATACGAGTTTAAAAATAAATATGATTGTAAAATTATACCTTGGCACTCAAAGATTTATTATTCAACTTTGGTCCCTCTTAAACAATATTCTAGCTCCGTTCCTACCTATGGTGTCAACCATTATCATCCTTAATGTCTCTTCATATCTCCTATGATATTATACTCCCAAAGAGAGAACGCAAATTCAAATATTAGAGACAACAATATTGGGAGAGACCGTCACGAACCTAGAATATAAACCGTAAAATGAACGCGAAGAATAAAAAAGAAAATCCTATAAAATTGTTAAGTGAAATAATTATATAATTAAATTATTCAAAACAAATACATATTATTTAATTATGTCTACTAACTTTAAATTAAATTTATCCATTATCATTTAATTATCTTTACCAGCTTTAAATTTCTAGTTGAGCGAGTCGGTGTTATGAGTTAACCGGACACCAACTCGATTGGAAAAATAATTGAAATACCCTTCTATAAATAGTTAAAAAAATTAATTTATGTTAAATTTCACATGCATGATCTATAAGGATAACGTTAAAAGAGGTACACAAGAGACTTGGCCCCTCTAAAATGAAAAATTATTATTTGGATTTGGATGGGCAGTGGGGTGTAATTCAATGCGTTTAGCTTACTTTTTGTCTCATGCTATAATATCTAATCTCACCGACACCGCTATTTTTACACTAACCGTAGATAAACGCACCGTCCATCCAAACCTACCCTAAATTAATTTATTGGTAAAAATACACTATGGTTCTTAAAGATGAATTTTTTTCAATATAATCTCTTTAAAATTCTAAAATAATAAACATTTGCAAAGATAAAATTACAGTTTAAACCCTTTTAAAATTGTAAAATTTAATTTTAACCCTTGAAAGATAATTTTTTGGTTTTGTCCTATGATTTATATGAATAATGTATAGAAATAATAATAATAATAATTAAACTCTATGATAAAAGTATTGTAATAAACAAAAAGGAGAGAAAAAGGCTTCATCTCTCTCTTCACCAAAGCATTGGGCTCTTCACCAACGCTTCGTTTTCATTTCATTTCCCTTTTTCTTTTAACTTTTTTTTCTCTCCACTAAACTAAAAAATCTCTTTGAAATTTTATAATTTTGGGGGAAATTTTCGTAATCTAGGGTTAGGATTTTTAAATAAAGAAGAAAAAAAACCATGACGTCTTCGGTGGATTCAAACTCACATGGAAACCTAGACGAGCAGATTTCGCAGTTGATGCAGTGCAAGCCCTTATCGGAGCAAGAGGTATTTTTTTTTTTGAACTTTTTTTTTTCAAAAATTTTCAATTCTTAATTAGTTGAAAACGGATCTGTTTGGAGTTTATAGATTTACGGCTTGATCTGGGCCTTTGCTTTTTCCATCGATCCAATTTTTCTTTTCTTGTGTATTTTTTCTGGATATTGGATCAGATCTAGTTTATTTGCTGGAGCCTTTTTAAGGAAAAGGAAGATATGATATTTATGGATTCAAATTTTGATTTGCTTTAAAAAAAAAAAACTGATCCATCATGTTTGTGCATTTTATTGCTTGGTTTCATTTTCATAAACGGAAGTACGTGAAATTGGAGGTTTAGTAGTAGTGATAGTAAGTTGATTTTTCTTGCTTGCTTTCATTTCCCTGGGAATATATTCGTCCTGGAAATTGGAGGTTTGGACGTTTAGTAGTAGCAATAGCCATTGACAATTTGGCTAAAGATATTGATTTTGAGACTTGAGAATTGATAGCTTCAGGGCAATGTTGTTAGAGTGTAGAAATGTTCTTAAATTTCTTTTTAAACTTGGCGAAGTTAGTGGTGTTTAGCCGTCTCTTTTGATGTACTTGGTTACCACAAGTTGTGCTTCTTTTTTTAAGGATTTTACACAAAAGCCTTTGCTTATCTATCCCCAAAAGTACCCTAGGAGCAACAATTTGAATTGTTGTAAATCTATTTATTGTTTTTAAGAGTTAAGTTGCATGTTTAGGGGCAGGGCACTGAACTGATCTAGCAAAAGCAAACCTTTCTTGACCCACATTCTTGTTCTGCCTATGCATATACTTTGACAGGCAACAGTCGTATGCTTGTAGGCTTTTTTTTTTTTTTTTTTTTTATCTTTATGTCAGATGCATTTTCAATCAAGAAAAGAAAAAACTAATGTGTCCTTTTCAAGATCAACTTACTGTCTTTTTATAACTCCCCATGGTGATGGAAATGTAGGAAACTTCATGCTAGAGTGTAATAATGTTAATAATGGTTGGTCTTCTTAATTTATTTGGTAATGAAGTGGAGTTAACAATTCAAAGTTTGCTACGGGAATTATTGGTTTTGAAGTCATTAAGACTATTTCTTTGAAATCATCATGTTTATTTATTTATTTTATTTTATATTTTTAAAATTTTGTAGAAATTAGCAACCTTTTTTTGCAAGGACAGGTGTTTTCTTTATCCCTAAGTTTGAGTGTGCCTTGCATCTTCAAGTTGCCTAATTTTGTTTACGTTCTTTATACTTGTCAATGTGATTATTTATGGCTTGCTAGGACTCATTGTTGTTCATCCCTCCTTTTAAATGATAATCAATTTTCTTTTTGATTTTTTCATAGACTTTTGAAGTTATTGTTACCTGATCTCGTTCTTTGTGAATTAGGTTAGGGTATTATGTGATAAGGCTAAGGAGATACTGATGGATGAAAGCAATGTTCAGGTGTGCCTTATCATCCATTACCTCTGTCAACACATTTCTATTTTGTTTCCATTAGTCCATGGTTGATGGACTGATTATGACTTGAATGTTTTTGTGTTTGGTGCAACACAGCCTGTGAAAAGTCCTGTTACAATATGCGGTGATATTCATGGGCAATTTCATGATCTTGCAGAGCTTTTTCGAATTGGGGGGAAGGTAATTTTTCTTGTTCAGGTTGCAGTTTTCTGTTTCAAATGTGATGCTGACTGTGGTGAACTCTTTGAGATGCATGCAGTATTTTGTTCTCTGTCTAGTCTTCAGCAAACATTCATAAATCACAATCGCAGCTATCATGCACATCCAGTTATTATTCTGTGCAGTAGATTTTCATGTTTGTGGGATGGGGTTAGATGGAATATCACTATGTTTTGTTTATTTTTTATTTGTTTATTTTTAATATTTAGTTTTTGCTGCAAATTTTCTGTTCAGTGTCCAGATACAAATTACTTGTTCATGGGAGATTATGTTGATCGTGGTTACTATTCAGTTGAAACTGTAACTGTAAGTATGCATTTCTATCTTTGATTTTCAGCTTTTTAGATGTTTCACCTGGACTGTTTTAGTTTTTCTTTCTCCTGGTTATGTTCTTTTTACTAATAATAGTTCTTCTATATATGAGACCTGAACATTTCAACCTTTTTCCTGGTTATGTTCATATTCACCTTAATTAGTTGCAATTATGTTCAGTTGTGGTTGCAACTCATGATTTGCTTGTGATTGACTTTTGTTCAGCTCTTGGTAGCTCTCAAAGTGCGTTACCCCCAACGGATAACTATTCTGAGGGGAAATCATGAGAGCCGTCAGGTATGCTTTGTTCCTAAATGATTCTTCATGATGTATGTTTCAGTCCTGAACTTTGCTTGTTAGAGCTTACTAAGCAGCAATAATTTGTCAGTGTTCTTGTTATAAGCTGTAATGCATATGGGAAAAACATGAATTGTCATCATCATTTTTCATTTTTCTTTGCAACTTATTTATCCAGTTGATTTTTTTTTTTTAATTTTCCGATAATTGTTTTATGTTGAAAATGCAGATTACTCAAGTGTATGGGTTTTATGATGAGTGCCTAAGGAAGTGAGTATCTTATAATCTCTATATAGGCTTATTGCCAATGCAGAAATGCATTCATTTTGAAAGTTTAGATTGCGGTTGGACTTTCTTTATTTCGACTATAAACTATTATTGCTGGTGATCTTTCCTCCCTGTTCTATCTTTTCATCACTAATACAAGGGTTCTGAAGGTCATGTTTTGTTGTTCGTTTGCAGCTTTGATGCATGATCCTTTTCTGGCAAACAGATGAAACAAAGAGAATAGGTTTAGGATAGGGACAGGTTGATGTGGATTTTTTTAAATTAGTAGTTTGATTTAGATGTATGACATTTTTTCAATAGCTGCCAGATTTTTCTTTTTTAACACAAACGACTTTTCACCTAAGCTTTGTTAGGGTGGCATGTTGTGTATATTTCTTGATGACACAAATGGGCAATGAACTAGTTTAAAAACAATTACATAGTTAAAATAGCCTGGGACTACATTCTCTGTTACACTAGGGTATATATATACACTGGTCCTATTACATATGTAAATTGTTTTCTATTGACTGTTTAGATTAGTAAGCTTCTATTTAGTTAATTTTTTTGGTCTTGCTTTGAAGATAATTTTTGCTTTTCCATCTTCAGGTACGGCAGTGCCAACGTTTGGAAGATCTTCACTGATCTGTTTGATTATTTTCCACTAACAGCATTGGTTAGTATAATTTAATTATTTACCGTTTGATGTTGTTTCGAATGACCTTTCTGTAAAGTTCTATGTTGTTGGCTGCTCAAAATTAGGATATTAGGATGTGCTTTCAGTAATTTTACACTCAGTACCACGTTCCATCACCGGTTGATTGTTTTACTTCCACAATGTTTTCAATGAGGTGCACATATTTTAAACAGTGATTCTTTGTTATGCATCATTCTCGATGAAGTACCTTTGTCCGGCACGGAGGTCCAACCCTCATCGTTTTTGTTAATGGTTCTTAGCTGCTGACTTTCTGCTGTTTTGAAGGTTGAATCTGAAATTTTCTGTCTTCATGGTGGATTATCTCCATCCATTGAAACACTGGATAACATACGAAACTTTGACCGTGTTCAAGAAGTTCCTCATGAGGGTCCTATGTGCGATCTTTTGTGGTCTGACCCTGATGATCGGTGCGGATGGGGCATTTCACCTAGGGGTGCCGGATATACCTTTGGCCAAGTATGTATATATATATTTTTTTGCTTTCCTTTTTTTCAGTTTTTGTTCCTCTATTTCTCAAAAATGGTCAAAGGTAACCTATATGTCATCTTCAGGACATATCCGAGCAATTTAACCATACAAACAATTTGAAGCTGATTGCTAGGGCTCATCAGCTTGTCATGGAAGGATACAATTGGGGTCATGTAAGTACTTACTCTATTTAGATGCTTTGGCCAGAAAATCCGAGTTCTGATATGAGATTCGTGCAACTGATGTCGTTTCTTTCACAGGAACAAAAGGTCGTTACTATATTTAGTGCGCCAAATTATTGCTATCGATGTGGAAACATGGCCTCCATCTTGGAAGTAGACGATTGCCAGGGTCATACATTCATTCAGGTGAGCTATTCTCTCTTGTACTCGTGCCACTCTGCATGCAAGATCGGAGCTGTTTCCATTGTGTATGTATAAACTGTTAAAGTTCTATAGGGGCCGGATCAAATTAGTTCCTCTATTATTAAATGAATCAATTTTGTCCTTATACTATTGAAAATAATCAAATAAGTCCAAATTGTAATAAAGTTAACCTTTTAACCTTATAAAAAATGTCTTAAAAATATTTTTTTTCCAATTGCAGTTCAATTTCAAAGAAAAGATTTCATTTACACAGTAAATGATATTTTTTAAACAATAAGTGTTAATTACAATTTGTGCTTATTTGGTGTTTTTTTTTTTAATAGTAGAGGGATTAAATTAATCCATTTAATAGGAGGGGGACTAATTTGATTAGGTTCCTGTAATAGAGGGACCTCTCAGGTACATTACCATATATACTCTTTTAACATATACATATATAAGCATTTAAGAACTATTCTGTTCATACAGTTTGAGCCGGCTCCAAGGAGAGGAGAGCCAGATGTGACCCGGAGGACACCCGACTACTTCCTATAAAAACAAACCGGCATTGAATCAACGAGTCTCCAGCGATTGGTCCCTGTCAATGGGCTTTTCCGGGCGGTTGGGTGGCAGCAAAGCCATTGTATAAGACTGATCACACTGATGAGAATCCATGGCAGAAGAAAGGATCACCGCAAGAGCCGGTAACACAAGCATATGTACCATTTCCAGTAAACAATGAGACAATTTATTTATTTTCCATTGATTTTTAATTTTTGTTTTTTTTGAGGCTTGGGAAGATCTGTAGAAGAAAGATGCTGAGAACATTTGCCCTATAATTAATGCTTTTTTTTTTTCTGACTATTAAACAGTTCGTAATATCGGACATTAATCTGAGCAATTGCATTTTATCTTCTTTACTAAAAAGAATCAAATAAATTTTTTTTAAAAATTTTATTCATTTTTATTTTAAAAAACTAGAGGGATTAATTTTTAATAGTAAAAATGAATAAAATTTTTAATAAAATATTAACTTTTTTAATTTTACCTACAAAGATTAATTTTTTATTTTTTAATTAGATCTTTTAATACAAGGGCTGGACTCATTCTCTCTTTTCAATACTCACACGCAAGGGCTTAAATGCAGCCAAAATGACAGCCAGTTTACATGCAAGAAATCCCATCATTCCGACCAAAAGTTCTTTTGGAGTCAACACAAATAGACCTTCTCCCATGCTGTATTTGATTACTAATGAAGAAACTGCTATAGCCAGTGCAAGACTGGATACTGGACCCTTAAACCGAACCGTTTCATCTTTTGGGTTGTCGGATATTAATTCCAAAGCTGGTAAACCGTCAACGGACCGTTGTAATAGCAACAAATATAGAAAACCAATGATCCCACCAAGTAAGAATGCAAAAGCAGAACTTTCGCCGATCGAGAAAGATGCAAACGATGTACCGGAAAGTATAAGAACGGCATCATAAAGTAACAAAGAGAACTTCAAATCTGCATATTCCTTCATACTTTGTTCTTTAGATACCTTGTCACTCAAGGGTGAAGTTGGTTGAGAAAAGCCCTCGTTTTCTGATAACTTGGAAACGAGACAAGGTCTTAGTTCTACCATGGACTCATCACCACCCTCTCCGAGCAAGATATCGTCAACTTCAAAGTCGTATTTAGCACCAATATGTTCAAAGTTTCCCCCCGAGGAAGATCGAGATGGATTAAGGATGATCAGGCTGACACCTCCTAATCTCCATTGACCTGAGAAACAAGAAAGACGAGCATTTAAAATTTCGGATTGCACTTGCATGAATCAAGGTCTTAAAACTAACAATTCTTATTCAACGCTAACCTGATTCAATACCGATCCAAAAAGCTTGAACTTTCCCCAATTCCGACCCTTCGAAGACAAATTCATCAACGGAACCTCTTTGGAAATGGAGAGTTTCAGGCACCACCGTGTTCTCCAATTCCATAGAATGTTCACTTAACAAATATGCCGGTATTCTCTTTAATATTGAGTCTCCTTTCTCATCAATCAAACACAAGAGTATTCCGGCATTTATATTACTCAAACTCGAGCCGTACATGTTACTCGTTTGCAACCTAACTTTGTACAAAGTCCGAGCTCCATCCAAGCCGGTTGATGGAAAGATATTTTCTTTCAAGGCTTCGGTACAGATTTTTGGTTCCGATGACGGAAAAAGCCGTGAAGGTTTTGCAAAACCCTGAAAATCTGGTGTAAAGATATGAGTACTACATCAAACTCTCCAATAAATCTCAATCAATTTATCTTCGTATGGTAATATTCTAAGCGCCTAAAATACACACGAGGAGAGATTCACTTACACTACTATAAGATTAACTTTAGTTTTACAAATTTACACAACTTTTTTATACAATTTATATGTATTTAATTCGATCATGTTCTATTCATGTAAATCATTCATGTATAACTATTTATTTTAAAAAAATTCAATGGTTAAATACATATGATAGAAATATTGAATCTGTTAGGGGAGACCAGACTCTCTATTCGAAGTCTTTCAACTGTTGTCTGCTTGGAACTGACAGACCCCTCAATAGGTTGAGCCGAGGTTCTTTCTCCATACTAGGCCAAGAGATCGACTATTGAGGTGGGCCGTGCCAAGTGGTAGATGACAGGCACCCACGGCCGGATACAACAAGACACTCAACGAAGTTGGTAGATAAAACCCCGGCTTGACCTAAAGACAATACCGAGCTGTTTGGAGCCCCCTCAACAGATCAAATAGGAATTTTTTTTCTCCCGATTACATCTATAGAACAGGCTTGAGGTGGGGTTTACAGAGCGAGAGGGTCTCATCAAATCAAGTCATGTCAAGTGGTAGGTGACCTGTCACGCAAGGCCGATACCACGAGGTGCTCCGGTTCTCAATGAAGATGATAGATAAAACCTCAACTCAACTCGAAGATAATACTAACAACACTTCGAAAACTTCTTCGAAAAAATTTCGGACTCTTCGCAACAGAATCAATATAAAAGTTTTAAGTACATGAAGAGTGAAATTATATGGCTAAAGCTAAAAGCTGTTTTGTTAATCCTATACAAACTTATATATATATATATATATATATATATAAAGAGCAGATAAGTTAAAAGAAAGTACCTTGAAAATCAGATTTCTTGTAAGAAGAGATGAACCCAAAGCGAAAACGAGCAGCAGCTTGCAAGTGAAACAATCTTCTTGAATGAATTATTGGTGTAATTCTAAAAGGATTCTTTTGATTCGTTGCAGAGATTGTGTGAGTTACGGAAACCGACTCCATGGCCATTACCAGCGTGTCTCCCCCCCCAACTTTCTTCCCAAACCAGAAAACTTTATCAGCGCATCGTATCGACCGTGGGCCTATTGCGGTTGGATTGGGCATGATTTGAACTAGGCCTAACTCCAATAATCATCAACCCCCATGATTTTGCTTTGCAAGCCCGATTTGGATTTCGCAATTTCCAGCCCTATTTTACGCAAAGCTCGATCCTTATCAAAATTATTTCTTAAGTTTTAATCAATGTTTTTTAACTGAATCCATGGTTGGATGGGTCGGGTTATTGACTTTCGGTTCGATTGATTCGTCTAATTTAATTAAATAAATTATTAAAAATTAATTATAAATTAAGAAAATAGGTTGAATTAGTTTATATAGATTCGCGAGTGAATTGGTTCAATATCTTTCTCTCGACCATTATGTCGACTGATTTTTGATCTGATCGGTCTGATTTGATTCTATAACTTTTAAACTTCAAAACATTTTAATTCTGTTCTTGAAGTATTCCAAAGTTTTGTTAATTTACCTTTACGATTTGGTCACTAAACTTTAAATCTTGATACTCAATATCATTAAACTATTAGTAAATTTACACTTTGATCACTTAATTTTAAAAAAAAAATATAAAATAATCACTGAATTATTCAAAAACTTTCATTCAAGTTACAAAACTATTCAAATGTTTTTATTTAAATATTGGGTCATCAAGTTTTATTTTATTTTTATAAAAACAAGTCTGGTTTGCGAGCTTCAAGTGACAATTTGACGATTGGTACAGTAGATCAGTATTATTGATGAGTAGAGATCCAAGTCGATTTGACGGTAAGTGTTGGAGATTTGAGAAAAAAGTTATTTGAATTTTGGTTCGTAGATTCATAATGTTCAAAGTTGTTTCATGAAAAAAAAACTTAACTGTAGAATAGAAAGGGAATGATAGTTTTCGATTGGTGTAGGCAATATAAACAGATAAAGTAATGCAACAATAATTTTAACATTCTAGCGATTCAAATGAAAACTTTTGAATAATTTAATTACCATTTTGTAATTTTCAGAAGTTAAATGACCAAAACGTAAATTTACGAATAGTTTAGTGACTTTATTTATAGTTTACCCATATTTTATTTATATCAAACTATCTAAATTTATTAAAAAAAGTTAGTAACATAATCAAATTTCTATAAATACTGGTTTCGCAATTCTTCTCGCTGTTTCTTTAATTTTTTTTTTTTTTAGCTTTCTCTTAAATTCAAAATCATATTTCTTTAAATTTATAGGTTCCTGAATCCCGTCTTGCTTACTGGATTTTCAACCCTTCGCCGCTTAAATTTGAGATTTCGGTTCTGGGTATTGCTCGTTTCTGTTAAATTCAGAGGCTTTTTGGGGGGTTTTTTTTAGAATATTAATCATATAAAAACGTTTCTCTCTTTGGGTGTTTTCATCGAACAGGTGGTGAGAAATTGCTTGTACAAGCTTCACCATTCTCTTTGATTGATTAGGTATTTCTCACTTTGCTTTAATCTTTATGATTTTTGGTGTTTATAAGTTAATCATCAATTGCCTGTTGTTTATTGTTCGTGTAAACTGTTTATAATTTGATATTCAAGTGGTTTCCCATAACTATTTGCCTCAATCAATTAGACAATTTGCGTTGAAGAATGCAGTTTTGGTGCTTTTTTTCATCATTGGAAATGCCTGATATTGTTGTGGAACTATGAGCAGAAAAATTAGAATTTTTTATTTGATTTTATGTTTGTAATCTGGTAACTAATTCATAGTTTCTCATAGAGAGGCTTATTTTTGTTGAGTAGTATCCAATATGGAATGTTTATTTTGCATTTCAGCTGATATAATTAATCCTAGTTTGGTTGTTTTAGGGTTTGTTTGTCTATGTAAAGTCTCTAGATAGGCGGTTAAAGTACCATGGTAGCCTACAATCAGATTGCATTTTGCCCCGTTTACTCAAAAAATAAGCAAATTAGTCCCTGTACATTAGACTAAAGAGCAAACTGATCATTTCTATTAAAAATTTCATTTATTTCTACTGTTAAAAACTAGCATGGCTGACAGAATAATCAAAAAGTTATAAGTGGCGTGCCACATGTACCTCATTCTAATGTACAAGTACTAGTTTTTAACAGTAGAATGAAAGGAGTTTTTAACAAAAGTATCAGTTTGCTTTTTTATCTAGCTTACAAGGATTAATTTTCTCATTTTTTGACTATAAGGGCAAAATGCAATCTGACTTCTAGTACTAGGGCTGGTACTTTTACCCTAGATAGGCTTATGCCATAGACAAACCCAAGATATAAAACTCAGGTTTAAGACTCGAGTCAAGGGTCGGAGCAGTTTCCGTTTCTTGATTTAAAGATGATACTAAAATGGATGATTAATGACCTTCGTTGGTGAAGGAAGCAAATGGACTTACAGAAATTTTTGTCTGTCATTTCGGATTTTGTAGTTTCTTTTTGAAAAGTGAAGGAATGCGGTCTATGATTTTAAGAATTGTTCAAAATCCATTGTTTTAATTTATAGAACTTCCCAAATGATATTGGTTTTGGAGTTGCATGATTAGCTTGGCCATAGTTTGTTTTGATTGTATGATATATAAACTACAGGGATTTGTGTTTTGAGGTATTGCATTAGTTTCAAGATTGATGATGGACTTGAAATATGTTAAATCTTTCATATTTCCTGTATGTCATTTCATTTAGCAGGCATGGATGAGCAATTCATTCTTAGAGTTCCACCTTCTGTCGCTGAACGCATAAATCGTCTTTTAAGTGAAAACGCTTCATCTTCCGAGGACAAATCACTGGATTTGGAATTTTCTGGTGAGGATTTCACTCAATTTTACATACAAATGTCTGATTAACTGTTGCTGTTGTCTATGTCATAACATTTTATTTTCTTTCTGAACTTATACCAAGTTTGCCGTGAAACTCATTGCTAGGAAGCTTGTGATTCCTATTGTTTAATTTAGCTAAACATCTATGTGGGTAGATAACTTGTACTTATGCTGCTACCATAATCTCTATTTGGCTTTCTTTTTTACTTATATATTAACTGAACCATAAACAACCCCATTGCCTAATAAAGTGTCTCGTAGTGGCCTAAAGAGTGTATTCCTCACACAAACTTATTACTTTCCTTGGAGAAAATAGGAAAACAGTTTATATTGTTTTGGGTTTATAGGCAGTGGTGAAGCTTGGGGGGGGGGGGGGGGGAGGCAGGGCAGGGGCCTTGGCTTTCTTGGTTAAATGGGAAATTTTCCATTTAGCCCCTTCCAAGATATAAATCATTCAAATTAAGTCTTTTAGCTTTTGAATAAATGAAAATTTTGCATTTTTGGCCCCTCCAAAAAAAATGAACAATGTAATTTAAGCATTTTAACACAATTTTTAACTTTGGCCTCTCCAAAGTTTTATAATTTTATCTCAGCCCCTTCAAATAAAATTTCTGAGTTTGCCCCTGATTACAGTTTAGGGCTTAGTCGTTATCTTGTAAGATTGAGATGGATTAAGTGATGAATGCTTCCAAGAAGTAAAGACTCTGTATCTATTATTCACATCACCAATGTTATTTTTCGGTGTTATGGGATATTTATGAACATTAAGCTTCTCTGTACTTTGCAGAGGATGGACGGACCGGCACATTTGTCATTGGCAATGATCGTTTCCCTGCATCTGTCCTTGATCTACCTTGTGTTGTTGAGTCATACAAAACTTACGACGATAGTGCATTGGTTAAAACAGCTGATGTCGGTCAAGTATGGTACTCGATATTATTATTTATTTTTACACAATAATGCATGGTTGCTTTACTTCCAATACGATCATATTAACTGTTGTCATTGTTATAGATGATTTTGGTCAGAGAGTCTGGAGAAGCTTCTCCAGATGTGGTGGAATACAGACACGGTCTAACTCCTCCAATGAGGGATGCTCGGAAGCGAAGATTTCGAAGGGAGCCAGATCTAAATGTATCGATATACTTGCTTTTTTCACACAATCTTTTTGTATATGGGTGTGTGTGGGATTAGGAGTGTCCAATACATAGGTTTTCCACTTATCTGAAGAGTCCTCAGAGAGTCATGTCTTGGTACATATGTCCAAATATACATAGAGAGTCATATCTCGGTACATACGTCCAAATATGCATAGGACACGGGTGCTTCAATCAAAATGAAGATTTAGAGCAACATAGGTGGAAGTTTTAAAATATAGACATAACTTTTCGTATTATGACTATATATGATAATTTCAATGATTCATTATTCATGTAATTCTTTAAAGGGGTAATTGTCAAATGTAAAAGGAGCTACATCCGAATCTTTTATGTGTAGCCACCATATTTTTGCTAAGAACTAAGAAGTGACTAAGCTTTGAGCTCGTCTATCTTGTTTGTGCCGAGTGACTTGGTTTCAGTGTAGCTGTTTCTTTGTTTTTCGTTTAGTAATTTTACTGATGCAGATTATGTTATTTTTGCAGCCAGAGCTTGTACAACGTGTTGAAAAAGATTTGGTGAACATCATGTCTGGAGGAACAGTTGAAAATCTCGATATCCTTGATACGAATTTCAGCATTGTTTCTTTAGTTATTATCTTTAGCAACTGCTGGTGAAAGTATCCTGGAGGTCCCTGTAGTAGGAGTCAGATTGTATTTTGCCTCATTTACTAAAAAAATGAACAAATTAGTCCTTGTACGTTAAATCAAAGAGCAAACTAGTCTTTTTAGTTAAAAGTTTCAGCCATTTTTAATGTTAAAAACTGGTGTGGTTGATGGAATAATCAGACAGCTCCACATGGCATCCAGTTTTTAACAGTAGAAATGGATAAAATTTTTAACAAAAGGATCAATTTGTTCTTTGATTTAACATACAGGGACTAATTTGCTCATTCTTTTAGTAGAGGGGGCAAAATGCAATCTGACTCTTAGTATAAGGGCCTCCATGGTACTTTTACCGGCAACTGCTGCATTTTTTAAGTCTTGAATTTGTCGCAAATATTATAATTTGGTCCGGTCATTACTAAAACGTTTCCATAATTCATTTGATGGAACCATAAATCATTTTCCTTGATAGCTATCTTGACTTCTTGATTGTATGATTTGTCTTTTTGATATGGTTGTTTTTATGCCTTAATCATGGTTTACATGCTGATGTCAATGGACAAGGTGATGCCGGTGATGAGAACGCTCGTAATGCGAATAAGAAAGCTCCGCCTGCAGCTGCTGCAAAGCCTGAAGTTCCCGATACAGGAGGCAATGCCGGGGAACCTGATGGATCCGATTCTGATGACTCTGATGATTCAATGTGACGTCAAGTTTCTTTAATGGTGTATGTGATTCAACCAAGGACCACCATGGCATCGGCTTTTCCAATATGCTTTCAAAGATTGTCGACAGCTTCAGAAATTCATCAGGTTTTAATGATCGGAGAACCTGTATATATGCGGTCGTAATGTTTTGCCTCTTCTTTTCAAAATGTTCACTGGACTGGCTTATTGAACCGCAAAGAGCTACAGCATATGCAATGTGTATTACTATTTTTGCTTGATGGTGGTTCCTCCACTAATACTGTTTTGGACTTATTTATATTGATCAAATTCTACTATTAGTCCCTGTATTCCGAGTAAATCTGTATTTTGATTTGATCAATTTTAATTTCTATATTTTTAAACGAAAATACTGGATAAGGCATTATCTTTTTAACGGTGTTGGTGTGACAATCCGTGTAGCAATGTACATGTACTTCACGCTGATATGATATTATTCGTCTTACATGTCACAAAAACAAACAATTTAAAAATTATAAAAATATTCAAAAAAAAAAACTCAAAATAAGATAAAAATTTTATAAAAATAGCATGAAGTATATTTATTTTTATAGCTATTTTTATAAAATTTTTAACATTTTAGCTCGGGGGTTAAAATTTTTTCCTAGTGGTCGAGATTGAGTTATATATTTGTATAAAAGCTAGAATGCGATTTCACCAGTTATTGACATATATCTTTATTGTTTTCAGAATAATTAAATTAATATTTTATCATTTTGGGAGGGTTAAACTACAATTATACCATTTATGGACTTAAAATTTTATAAAATTTGAAGGGCTACCCCCTTCCCTTCACCCCTGTTTTAGGCAGTCTTTCTATTAAAAAGCAACAATTCGACTCTTTCCGAGAAAACTAATAGTGAAGTTTAATTCTTTTTGAAAAGTTGGGAACTAAATTGATAAAAAAATATAAATATTGAGAGCTAAATTCATAATTATCCCATTTTAAAAACATGAAATGTATTGGAGGCAGTGGTAAAAGGGAAAAAGGCAAAAGACAGCTAATAATGTGATTGGAATAATGCTGGAAAAATCATGCAATTCCATGTGCTTATGTATGCATTTGGATCATATAATAATTATACCAAATAAATGAGAGATCTAAAAATTTCCGTAGTACTATCTAGTCCCTGTCTAAATTTCTATACATCCAGTACGGTACAGGACAGAACATAATTAAATAATTAGGTTAATTGCACTCATGGTCACTTAACTATTAGTAAATTTATATTTTAGTCATTTAATTATTCAAAATCGATATTTTAAATCACTTTTTCGTTAACTTGCTAACGGATGTTAACATGGGTCGTTAAGTCGTTATTAACAGAAAAGATAAGTGGAAAAAGAACTTGGATTTTAGGTATTCTTTTATAATTTTTAATATTTTTTGCATAATGGTAATTTTTGAAAAAAAATTATAAATTTTTAGATTTTTTTAGAACTTCCTAATAATTTTAGTTTTTTTAGATTTACTATAAAAATATTCTAGAAGTACTATTTCAGGGACCAAATTAGCTATTAAGCCTATGCGTTAATGGGTCATGCGATTAGTTGTTAGTGATCATTTTGTAGCATTTCATAATTGATTGACTAAAACGAAAATTTACGAACAATTAGGTGACTAACAATGTAACTTTAAGTAATTATATTTGAGTAATAGTGACTTAACGACCTACATTAACGTCAATTAGTAAGTTAATGAAAACCTAAATGATCTATTTCAAATAATTGAGTGACCAAATTATAACTTTTCATAATTTAGTGATTAAAATATAAATTTACTGATAATTGAGTGACCATGAGTATGATTTATCCTAAATAATTTAGGGACAACATCGGTTAAACGATTGACGAACAAAAAAAGTGATAACTTTTAAAATTTGCATAATAGCAACTTTAACTCTCAATATTTATACATTGTGTTATAGTCTTGATTCTAAAAAAAATAATTCTCGATGTTTACACATCTTGTAATTTTATCTCTCTCCTTTCTTTTTCTTTTTTTTTTTTAATTTTGTTTTTCTTTGTGACACTTTTACCTAAAAAGTTAAAAAAAAATCTATCAATTAAATTTGATCGAAAATATACCAAAAATAAAAACACCCGAAAATCTAAGATAATAATTTTCATTTTTTTCTCAATTTTTAAAAATAACCATTAATGTAACAAATGAAAATAAAATTGAAAAAAAAAATTACAGGAGTGTGTAAGGAACTTTCAAAGCTATATTGCTTTTTTTGTTGTCTCAAAAGCAACCACATATTCGACTTTCATAGAAAGCCTGATACAGAGGGCTAAGTTCCCTTCTTTGAATTGGTCATTGCATAATGTTTTAAAAGCTTGTGATAATGCTATCCTTCTATTCTTTCGATCCCTTAGGATCCTTTTATCTAGAACAAATTTAGTTTCTCTCAAGTGCTTTATACTAAACTATTGAGTTAACTACAGTTTAACCGATACCCCTGCACAATTTCCAATTAGTAGAATATCATCGACATTTCTATCCCCAATACGTTTATAAATGCAAGAACAATTAATCACGACATTAATAATTTTCATCAATTTTACATAAATTTATTTGGTATAATAACAAATTTAACTCTCATAATTTACATACACTATCAATTTGGTCATGGTTCAACAAATTTAACCCGCAATATTTGTGTAAATGTTGATATTAAATGTATTGAAATTTTTAGAATAAAGATCAAATTAACAAAATATATAAACATCGAGGGCTGAACTTATAATTATATTATTGATGAAACTGTGATCAATTGTCGTTAATTGTTTACTTTAAAAATTGATAAAGACTAAGGGTGGGTTTGGATGGGCGGTGTGTTTACCCGCGGTTAGTGTAAAAATAGCGGTAGCGGTGAGATTAGATACTGTAGCGATACTGTAGCGTGAGACAAAAAGTAAGCTAAACGCACCGCACCGCACTCAATCGTCTAAGGGTGGGTTTGGATGGACGGTGCGTTTACTTGTGGTTAGTGTAAAAACAGCGGTAGCGGTAAGATTAAATACTGTAGCTATACTGTAGCGTGAGACAAAAAATAAGCTAAACGCACCGCACCGCACTCAATTACCCATCCAAACCTACCTTAAATTACTTCAACTATTTTTTAGAGAGACTAATTTATTCAATATCAAGCCGAATATATTTTTTACCAATAATTATATTAATACAGAAATTCATTGTAGAATTTCCTCATCCTATGTGGTAGAATGTTGGGATACTTACTAATTTAATGATATTTGTTGAAGTCGTGAGTCACAGTCACACCGTCTTTCATTTCACCTCAGTCTGGTATTTCATCAAACACGTGGTGCGTTGTAAAAGTCTGCACCAATTGGTGTCATCCGGCAGACAGAAAAACCAAGAAATCCAGCAAGCAAAAGTAAAAGCCAAACCAAACGTCAACATAATCAGACGCTGACTATTTTGTTTCTCTTCTTTTTAGTACCTTTTTTACAGCGTCTTGGTACGGAGATTGGGCGGTGCCTAGCAGCAATATCACCACACAACGCACCTCACACCTTTAGTTTTAAATTTTTTCATAACTTGTGGGGTTATTTGACCAAATCAAGGATTCTTTTGATATTTTTAAAGAGTTTGACTAAAAGAAATAAATTTGGATAAAAACATTTTATTTAATTAAAAATAATTTAGATTTTGGGTTTGCTTTTTTATTTTATATAATTATATAATTTAGGTGGTTTTTCGATGTTTTAAGATTGAGGAAAGAGCCTTACTTGAGGGTTTACTCTTATCATAGAGAAAGGGTTATCGGCAGTTGGAAGTAGAACGTGATAATACTTTATTAGTAGAGTTGATCTTAATTGGCGGAGCTGCAGATAGTCACTTGTCTGAATCATGTCTTGTTCATCGTTTGTTTACTTGAAACTGGTAGGTCCTTATTCGTCATATTCCAAGGTCCCAAAATACTGTTGCTGATCATATGGCCAAGTGTATGGTGACAAATTTTACAGAAATTCATTGGTTTGAAGAACCCCACAATCTGCTAGAAGCTTAATTAAGGCGGATTATGTTACTTCTTTGATAAACTAGTGTATTATTTGGTTTTCGTTTTAGGTTGTCTTTATCTACAAAAAAAAAAAAAACATATATTATAGTTAACAAAATATATGTCGAACTCTCTTAATAGGTTTAGTATTGAGCAATTAATGTCTATGTTGGATTTTATCTCAAATTTTGCCTCTCGTTTTGTTGAGAGTCATGCGGGTTTCATAGAGGGGGAGCAGTTTCATATACTAAGAAAATTTCAATATTTATACCTTTATATGACATTATTAAAGATTTCCTTAGTAGGTGGACTCGCTTCTTTCGGTAATGTTTAGGAAACAAAACTCAATGATAAAACTAAAGACAAGACTCAGGGTGGGTTTGGATGGGCGATTGAGTGCGGTGCGGTGCGTTTAGCTTACTTTTTGTCTCACGCTACAGTATCGCTACAATATCTAATCTCACCGCCACCGCTGTTTTTACACTAACCACAAGTAAACGCACCGCCCATTCAAACCCACCCTTAGTGAAAAGGGAATTGATCATATTGACGAGGTTATCTGTCCTTCAAAGTGAAAGTGAAGCTAAACGGGTTGAACTCGAGAGGGTCACTTATTCCGATGGACAACGACGTGTTTGCCAGAGTTGGGGGGATTACATTTCCCCCCCCCCCCCATTAACCATCCTTTAAAACCCCTCCCTCTTGCAAATACTTGATTCATTTCAAAGTCATCTCCCGTTGTTGCTCCATCGATTGGTTATAGTCCGGCAAAACGAACACCTTCCCTTTCCTCACCTTCGAGTTGAACAACTTGTCTTGCTTCATCAACCCGAACAACCAATCCCATTCCTCCATGTTGTAGCCATCTATCAGCTTTCTCATTTCCTTAACATTGAACACATAATTTTAAATATATTTTTTTACAATTTTTTATTTGGTGAATATGGTCAATGCATAGGCAACATGGTCAAAACCCGATCAACGATCACGTCATCAACCACATCCAGAAGCGTAGCTAGGGGGTTGGCAGGCAGGGGCGAAGCCGGGGGGGCTGGCATGGGCCCCGACCCCCCCTAAAAGGTAAAATTACTATTTAGGCCCTTAAATTTTTTTTTAAAATTTTAAATTAGTAAATGTAAAATTGCACTTTGGCCCCCCTAAAATTATAAAAATTCGATTTAATCCTTTACAAATTAAAAAGATATAAACTATAAAAAATTAAAATTTCATCCGGCCCCTCCTAAAAAATTGTCCTGGCTTCGCCCCTGGCTGGCAGGGGCCTCAACCCCTCAAAATGGAAAATCTTCAATTTAAGTCGTTTAAAATATTTATAATTTTAAATTAGTAAAAGTAAAATTGCACTTTGGCCCCTAAAACAATAAAAATTTGATTTAATTCTTTAAAAATTGGTAAAATTACATTTTTACTATCGTAAAAATTACAATTCAATTTTGACTCCCTATAAAAAATTTTCTGGCTTCGCCCTTGACCACATCAACGATCAATGGGGACACGTGACATGTTATGATTGGTTGCTGATTTTTTTTTAACACTGTTAATTGCAAGGGCCAAAAAGTGTAACGAAACTATAATTCAAGTATCAAATGAGACAAAAGAAAAAAAAAACAATTTAAGTACTAATATGAAAAATTGGGTATAATTCAAGAACCAAACGATGAATAAAGCCTATTTATAAATATAAAGGAATTTAGGGTGGGTTTGGATGCGCGATTGAGTGCGGTGCGGTGCGTTTAGCTTACTTTTTGTCTCACGCTACAATATCACTACAGTATCTAATCTCACCGCCACCGCTATTTTTACACTAACCGCAGGCAAACGCACCGCCCATCCTAACCCACTCTTAGTAAAAAATAAAAATAAAAATATAAAATTAAATAATATTAATATCATACCGACCCCGAATTCTACATACACACTAAATTTACCTTCACATAGGCTCAGCATTCAATGTCGTCGGTGCTGCTGCCGCTGCTGCTGCTGCGACTTGTAAGCAAAACGCGTTATTATTGTTCTTTTTAATTTACTACAACGCTGAGACACCAATTTTTTCTTCAGTGTTGTTGAGGCCAATGCTCTGCTCTGCTGCGCTGTACTGTGGGCTAATATTTTAACAAATATTGTCACTCAAGACTTTTGACTCACTTTTCATTTTTATTTTTATTTTTATAATTAAACTAACTAATATATTATAAAATACTTCTTTTAAATTTAAATATCGAATTTACACGTGAACTTTGGTCTAATGTGTAATATGATATATGAATTTTAATTTGATGCAGTTATACATATGAAGCTTAGATTTCTGTTCATATATGAACATAAAATTTTGATTTTGATTCAGTTATACGTTTATTTTCATATTGGATTAATATAATTATTTGTATATGCAATATATCGACGCAAAATGATGTTAATCGGTAATATTGTTAGTGATTCCGAGTCGATTTTACTCAATCATAAGTACTTAATTTTGACTTTTTTTTTATTAGCTTTTTACCAACATTTACATTGCAAACCATTGATATGCAATTATAAATTGACAGATAACATGGGGGACATTGACATCTCATTTGAAGATTTAGGTTTATTAGTTGTACTGGTTTAATTGAAAATTAAAGAATTATAAAAATATTTTTTGAATTTAATTTGATGAGCTTTGGTTATAGTGACGAAATTAGAAATTTTTAAAAATGGTTGAAATTAAATTAAATTTTTTTGAGAGGGATTTATAATTTCATAAATTTTAAAGGGATTTAATTATAATTTTATCATTTTTGAGGACCAAGAGTGGGGGAGAGGGCAAGAATTTTGACCCCAAAAATGATAAGATTTTAATTTAGGTATTTTTTTGATAAATTGAAAAACTAAAATTAGAAAATAAGCGTTGAAAAATTAGGTACTGAATTTAGTTATAAAATTTGCTTGATATTTCTTTCTTAAAATTAATTACGGAATATAGTTAGATTATTTGATAAAAATATATTTTACATTTTATCCTTAATTTTTAAATTTTTACCTTATTCTAAATAAAAATCAAAATTTAATATTAAATTAAATTAATTGAATAATATTCTTCATTAAATGATAAGTAGCTCTTATGTACTTATTATTTTTCACACTTTTTTATAGAATTTTTTTTTATCGGGATGTTTTAATTTTGGATTATTAAAAATGTGTAAAATATTAAATCATTGAAAATGGATTTAAATTTTTTAATGGTTTATCAATCTAGGGCTCAATTCTTTAAAAATTATAAAGATATTAGCTAATACAATGGTGAAATTGTATGTTAATTCTTAAAAAAATTTATAATTTAATTCCGACTCCATTAAAAAAAGAAATTCCGACTTTGCCCATGACAAAACTGATAATCATACCAATCAAATCACCAGTTGAACTGCCAAAATTTTTTTAAAGAATAAGAAAAATTCTATAAAAAAGTATAAATACAAGTAAATAACAACTTTAATATATTTAGCTTTTATTTTAGTTAGGTTTTACCAATTTGGGTCAAATTTTATAGATTTAAGACTAAAAAATAGCTTAAAAAAAGAGGTAAAAAATCAATTCAACCGATTTTGATTCTTGGTTTCAATGGTGGTTTTGAACAGTTCGTTCAGAATTCGATTCAACACCACTATTTGGATGGATACACCAGTAGGCTCTTGATTCAATTGGTCCAATCCGATTCCATCAAGATTGCCCCTACTTGCCCCCTTGACATTGTTGTCCTTACAAGTCTTTCCCATTAGACTAGAGGAGTTAATAGCACGAGCAGAGGCGGATACAAGGGGGGCTGGCAGTGGCCCTGGCCCTCCTAAAATGGAAAATTTATATTTAAACCCTTTAATTTTTTTTAAAATTTTAAATTATAGTAAAGGTAAAATTGTACTTTGGCCCCCCTAAAATTATAGAAATTCGATTTAATCCTTTAAAAATTATAAATATATAGACTATAAAAAATTAAATTTTCATTCGGCCCCCCTAAAAATTTGTTCTGGCTTCGTCCCTGAGCACTAGAGCATCTCAGAGTGCTTGAACAAGTTATCATGAAAACTAGAGAGTTTGCATATGATCTAGCTCGACCCAATGACTTATAACATATAAAACATTTAAAGGACATAATGCAATGCTCTCACTTTAAACTCATCGAATTTTTCAACAAAATCGAGAGATAAAACCTTGATCGCAATACTAAATTTATCGAGCATTCAATACCTCGATATAATATATAATTAAATTTGTATACAACTTATATATTTATTTCAATTTTTTGAAATAAGTGTTATCCATTTATCATAAAATATATATTATTTTAAAGGGATTATATAGTACAAAATGTTGAATTAATCCGTTGGCTGTATACCATATGCTATTTTCCGACACAAGTATAAAGTGTAGGATTTTTCGGCTACGCGTGCGTATATACACACACACATATATATATATATATATATTAATAATTAAGCTTATAATTAATTAATTAATATTAATTAATTAGAAACAAAAAGTATAGTAATGAAGTGTAAAGTACGTACACAATTTCGACGGTGCCTTAATCCCAAAAGTATAAATGCAATTAATTAATATTTTTATATAATTTTTAAATTATTAATTAAAATTGATAAATATTACATTTATTTCGAGAAATATATCGATTAATTTCGATTCTTCTTTTTTTTTTTTCTTGATTCTTTTCCGATCGAGATGTATGGATCCATGAATCTATGTGTCTATATCGATCCTATTTATGGTGCAAAAGCTCTATTTGCCTCTGCCATTATATGAGTCTCTTCCTTTTTGCGTATGGCATTGTCATTTCCTAATTTAGAACTTAATTTGAAAGTCATATTTCGACTTGGATGTTTTCGGGATGCCCCTAATAACCAAAAATCTAATCTAAATAGGGTTTTTCGGTGAAAAAGGTCAGAATGAGGAAATGGGATGATCCAGATTTATCAGGGCTATTCAATAATTTCAATCTTTGAATTGAGGGTTTGTTCGTATCTCATCAAAAACTTCATAACAACAATGGTGCCATTAATTACTGTTTTTTTTAATAATTTCATTATAAGTTATTATCATATCTGGTGACACAATTCCTAGAACTACTCATCGTCCCTCTCCAATCCATAAATAGGAGGATGATACGCTTCAGCGCACTCGAACCCACATCTTTCTGCATTGAGAACAACGCCCATACCAATCGAGTTAAGACTCAATCGACTTTTGTTGGTTGTTTTTTGAAATAAAAATTATTCATGAATCAAATCAGGTTAAATCGAATTATTGGTTATTTTCATATAAAATTTGTAATTTAAATAAAATATTTTTTATTGAGTAAATAAGAGACTTGGTTCGGATTAGAAGAATCTAATCTTAGAGCCAAATCTCATAATGTCTAACTAATCAATAATTTAATAGGTCTTGAAATATTTTAACATTTTAAATTTACATTTTATTTATTTTTTCCTTCCAAAAGTTTGAAAATTTCAAAGAAAATAATTTATAGGAAAAATTAAAGTAAATAATATATTAATTTACAAAATTAACCCTTTCAAAATTTACAAAATGGATAATATAATACTTGTATTTTTTGATCCACGTTAGCACTTGAACTCGATAGTTAGGTTTATTTTGATCCTTGAACTTAAAATGTATAAAAGTTAGGTGACATGGCACTTTGAGATTGTGCCACGTCATCACTTAAAAATTAAAAGAAATTATATAAATTTTTAGGTGAAGTTGTAGTATAATCTTAAAGTGTCACATTCAGTGTTTTAATAATTGAACTGGTAGTTTAACATATCAGACCATCGATTCGATTGGTTCAATTGTCGAACCAACAATAATTAAATAAATTTTGTCTCGGTTTTTTATTTTTACCAAATTCAAGCAATTTTCGAGTCACATATTAATATATAAAAATAACATAATATATAATATTATAAACTTAAAACGGGTCGGGTCGAGTTGGGTTTAGGCCTTAAATGTTTAAGCCCGAACCCAACCCATATTTTAAACGGGCCTAATTTTTTTTCAGATCTATTTTTCGAACCTAATATTTTTACCCAAACACTTTCGAATTTCAGGCAGACTTTCGAGATAGGGCGAAGAATCCGACCCATGAAGAGGTGTAATTGGGATATATATATTTCATGTAGAGGTGTACATGGGCCGGGCCGGGCCCAACTAAAAATTTAGGCCCGTTTTGTAGGACCGGGCCCGACCCGAAATATGGGCCTGGAAAATTGCCCAAGCCCGGACCAACATGGAATTGGTAAGCCCGAGCTCGGCCCGTATTATTTTTTTATTTTATTAAATAAAAAATAAAAAATAATGAATCAAATACATTTAAAGAAAATAGATGCTTATTTTCTACTTAAATCTCATAATGATACTATTCTACCATTTAATTTTATACTTTACGAAAATAGATGCTTAATTTGTTTAGCTTAATTTATTAATAATTTTTTCATATTCTTAAAAATTCAATTTTAAAGAAATTAAATATGGGATAAAATAAACACATGTTCTAAAGTTAAAATTTTATTAATAAAAAAATAAAAAATAATACTAAAACATTTCGGGCCGGGTCGGGCCGGGCCCGAGCCAAAAAAAGCATACCCGAGGCCCGGCTCTTTTTTTAAACGGGCCTCATTTTTTTGCCCAATCCCATTTTTCGGGCCTATATTTTTACCCGAACCCTCCCATTTTTCGAGCGGGCCTTCGGGCCGGGCCGGGTAGCCCGACCATGTACAGCTCTAATTTCATGTAATTATAAACTTTTTAAAAATGTATTTTTTAACATTAATAAATATTTTAATTAATCCAACAAGATTAAAACCTTTTTCTAGGATTTCCATGTCAACTTGTGGGTCATATTCCTCATGAAGAAAAGCAACTCATGCATGGAAGTTTCAACCACTTTTTATCAATTGTTTACACAAAACAACGCTGTTTTGTGTCTTTAATTTTTCCATCTCCCTAATTTACATATAATTAAGTTGATTAACTACCATTATATAAGCAAATCCAAGATCGATGTTATCAATGGTAACACTTGAGATACACAGTTGATCATTTTCCCGAGAAAAAAAAAACCAGAGAGAAAGAGAAGGAAAAAAGAGAACTGATATCAAAATTCAAGAATCAACCCAACACCCATTTTCCATTTTCCTTTCTTTTTCCAGTTCTTATACAGTTCGAGCGTTTGAGGTAATATGTGCTTTTTTTTTTTTTTTTAAATGTTTGCTCTGTGTATGATAAAATGCCTACCTGAAAATATCAAGTTTGTTTGACAGAAAATGGGTATTGCTTTTTCATGGCCATTTGGTGAATGCAGTACTGAAATGGACAATGGCAGCTTGGATTCAATGACTGTGAAATCCATTAGTTTTGGAGATGAAGAAAGAGCTAAAACACCACTTAGATCCATCAGTTTCAAAATCTCAGATTCAGAACCAACTATTTTAAAATCATGTGGTTCTGGGAAGATGATATTGGAAGGATCTGTTAGTTTTAAAGGCAGAGATTTGGAGGAAACAATGACTTCCGCCATTGATGAAGCTGTAGCAAGCTCGAAGAGCAAAGCAATGGATGTTGTTGAATCTTTAAACCCAGATTTTTCATTGGAATCTTCAAAAGAATCGAGGGTTTCAGATCTTAATAATCCACAAATGGAGGCCGCGATAAGATTGCAAAAGGTTTATAAGAGCTTCCGTACAAGGAGAAAGCTAGCAGATTGTGCTGTTCTCGTTGAGCAAAGCTGGTTCGTATTATCTTTTTCTCTTTTAATTATATGCTTTTTTGTTTTCATTCTTTAGCCAGCACATATTCTGAGTATAGGAATGTGATAGTCTTGATTGAACCGGACCGGTCCATCGGATGAGTTGAACTAATATTTTTAATTTTTTTTTAATATTTAATGATTTTTCTAATTAAAGTGATTGAATCAATCGAACCGATTAGGAAAATCGACTACGAAATCTACTACTAAACTTGAAATACTTAGAATTTGAAATGACCTAAACTCAAGCATAATTGAATTATTAATTATAGGAGGTAAAAAATGCAATTTTATGATTATATTAGATTATAATTTCAGAAATTCTAAAGGACTTAAATTGAAAATTTACCCATTTTGGGGCAAGAGGGTTTCGCCACCCTGTCGATGAAAAATTTCAACTTCAATTAACTCCATAAAGATTCACCTGACACAAAATCTGACAAATCCAATGGATAAATGTGATATAGGGTGAGTTTAGATGGGCGGTGCGTTTACTTACAGTTAGTGTAAAAATAGCGGTGGTGATGAAATTAGATACTGTAGCGATACTGTAGCGTGAGATAAAAAGTAAGCTAAATGCACCCTGGTGAAGTGAGAAAACTGTTTTAGAGACTAAAAATAATAATTTTTAGGAGTTAAAATTATATTTTGACGTCTTAAAAATTTATTATTTATCTTTGATCCTTTAAAGTATTCTTCTTACTTTGCCCCAAAGATACAAAATTTGACATTTATCTCGAATTCGAGTAACATGAATATATTATGTTGTGATGTAGGTGGAAGCTCTTGGATTTTGCTGAATTGAAAAGGAGTTCTGTATCATTTTTCGACATGGATAAACATGAAACAGCTATTTCTCGCTGGTCAAGAGCAAGAACAAGAGCTGCTAAAGTTGGCAAAGGTTTATTCAAGAACGATAAAGCTCAAAAGCTTGCTTTACAACACTGGCTTGAAGCTGTAAGTTCAATGTACCCTGAAATAATTAATTTTTATGGACCATAAAACAGATACGAGGATACTTTAGTTATTACAAGAAGAAAAAAATGAACAGAGTTTCACCATTGTTGTGTTTTTATGCAGATTGATCCAAGGCATAGGTATGGACATAACTTGCATTTTTATTATAATCAATGGCTCCATTCTCAGTGTCAAGAACCCTTTTTTTACTGGTAATTTTCTTTAAAACTGGGTTTTTTTTATTCATTGCAAAGTGTTGAGGGGATGATTTTTTTGGAATAAACCTTCGAAGTGCTGTCTGCTGGTCAACTAGTTGTGCCAGGGGTTTATCTCTTTCCTCTACCGAGAGCTATGTACAGTTCATGGAGTTGTGTATCCAATGCAACCCAGGGGCAATACCTTCAATTGTAGGGGCTTTGGCTCGTTGCCCGGCAAATGACACTTTGAAGATTTTTCTCGAAAGAGTCGACCCCCTCAACACTTTTTTTTTTTTTTTTTTTTTTTTTTTTTTTTTAATTTCTAATGAAAAATATATTTGTTTTGAATATGCAGGCTGGATATTGGAGAAGGCAAAGAAGTAAATATAGAAAAATGTCCTAGATTAAAGCTTCAACAACAATGCATCAAATATCTTGGTCCGGTGAGTCTTTATTTCTGTTATTCACTCAGTTCACTATGTGTCTAACACGAATGTTTTCTGTTTTTTTATGTATTTATAGGGTTTTAAAAAGTCATATCTCAATATAGATACGAGTTGTTCGAACTCCTCATTTTTCTTCCATTCAAAGAAATGAACATACATATATCCTAATATATATCCAACATTATATCGATTTTTTTTTTATTATTATATAGATGGAAAGGAAGCCCTATGAGATTGTTGTGGTAGATGGGAAATTCATATACAAGCAAACAGGGAAACTTCTTCAAACTACAGAAGAAACCAGTGATTCTAAGTGGATTTTTGTACTTAGTACATCAAAGATCTTGTATGTTGGCAAGAAAAAGAAGGGTACTTTTCAACATTCTAGTTTCTTGGCTGGTGGTGCTACTATTGCTGCTGGTAGATTAGTTGTTGACAATGGTGTCCTTAAGGTATCTTTTTCGTATATGTTATCCCGATTCTTCGTTTTTTTTTTCTCGAAGTAAGTAAGTAATTTACTATTATTGTGTTCAAACAGGCGGTTTGGCCTCATAGCGGTCATTATCGTCCTACAGAAGAAAACTTTAACGATTTCATTTCATTTCTGAGGGAGAACGATGTTGATCTTACAGATGTTAAGGTAAATTTTTTTTTTGATGAAAATGGGTAAAAGTACTATGGAGGCCTCTGTACTAGGAATTGGATTGCATTTTGTCACTCTACTCAAAAAATGGGTAAATTAGTCTCTATATATTATATCAAAGAGTAAATTGATTCTTCTATTGTTAAAAACTGATTTTTGTACATCAACATGAGGTACACTTGTTGTTTCGTCAGCCACACAGTTTTTGATAGTACAAATGGATGAAGTTTTAGCAAAAAAAAAACCAATTTGCTCATTGATTTAATGTATAGGGACTAATTTGTCCATGGTACTTTTACCAATGAAAATGTGTTTTTAATGATTTTAGTATTTTTTTTGCTGGAAATGGAAATGAATGGTTGACATGAAATGCTTTCATTTTGTTACATTCAGATGGCACCAGTTGATGGAGAAGAGAGTTTCCATGGAACCAGTCACCATCTTAGATGCAATTCATCTGAAGAAAATAGCTTAGAGCCTGAAGAAAACAGTGTCAAAGGTTCGATCGAGAAGCTCGGTGATTTGATCGAAGAAGGAACCAGTGAAGGCCTTGAATGCACAATGTCAAGCAGGTTCCTCAACTTGAGTCATCTTGAAATACCGATGAAAACCGAATTGTTTGAGGTTGCTGTTGCTTACAACCAGGGTTCAAATTCGACGGTTCAAGACGAGACGATGAATGAAAATGATCATAATGTTGAAGCCATAGCTGAAGAATCGATTCTTCAAAGGATTAACTCTAAGAAAGGGATGAAATCATATCAACTAGGCAAGCAATTGTCATGTAAATGGACTACAGGGGCAGGACCTCGGATCGGTTGCGTTCGAGATTTCCCTTCGGAACTTCAATTTCGAGCGTTGGAACAAGTGAATTTATCTCCGAGAAGTGATGGCTATACGAAATTGTACTTTTCTCCTCGGTCTACTAGCGGCTTGAATCCGAAATTTTTTGAACCGGTAACAACTATGAGAGAAGAAATGAGAACACAAAGTTTACCTCTTCTCAAGAAAGAGAACTTATTGCAGAAAAGCTTCCTCTCTTTAAAGAGTGTCGGAGTTTGATTTTCGAGATGTGCTCTGATACTAAAATTGATATATGGAGGGGAAAAAAATGAAAGGGTAAAGAGAACTTAGAGTTGATATAACTACATTTTACAAGTAGTTGATTCTTTTGATGTGAATAGAGAAGATGATATAGGAATTCTTTATCATTCTTTTCGATCATGCATACAATTTTTTGATTTGTTCATGTCGTATTTTAAGTTGACATCACAATTGTAAGTGTTTTTTTTTTTGAAAAAGGAAATATAATTTAAATTTCAATAAAAGTATATCTATTTATTTTTATATTTTAATTCGTTTTTTTATTATATAAAAGATTATATGGATAAACATTAGACAAAAGAAGAAAGTGATAGAGGATCTTGGTCCCAAAGTAGATAAAGCCTTAAAAGACAAGAAAATGTTAAACTTTATGTTGGAGAAAGCAGGTTTTCATTGCTCGAATCAAGCCTCTTTACCTAAATTAAGAACAAAGAGAGACCTTGGTTCGTTCTCACGACTTTTTCAGTTGAATGACACTATTATCCATCAAGGTAAACATAATCTTAATGCGGTGGGTAAGTCTCTATATAATTCTTTCCTCCTGTGACAGTGGAAACATCTCCGACTTGAAATAATGGATGCAATAGAACCCCAGACAAAAACAAGTCCCCACAAAAACTCAATAGACCAAAGTTACTAAGTACTTAGAGAAAATGAGTCACCACAGGACTCGAGTGTCACAAAAGCCACCACAGACGCCAAAGCATGACTGAACCCTTGGATTAGAGAAAAAAATGGAGCATCGAGACTAGACTAGGGGTGACATGGGGGATGGTGGCCAACTGTTCTTAACCACAATGAAACAAACAAAAACCTTTAGGCTGAAAATAAACATATCTGCTCACGATATTCAACCAAAGATCCGACTGATTAGACGCTATGTGTCAATAATGTCAAAGCCTTAGATGACGATAGAACTAAACATCAAAATCAATATAAAATAAAAGGTTAGTCAAATTTTTTTGGTAAAAAAAAATAATTTTAAAAAGTATTAATATAATATTAATATACAAATATATAAAAAATTTAATTAATCAAAATTTATATAAAAAAATGGAATACTTCTACGTTTTAAATTAAAAACTTTTGGAAGAGTCATATATAGTTATAAAATATTTTTAAGTAGTATATGTTTTGGTCATATCTGTTCTTTTTAAAATAATGCCTAGAACTACCCGTAGTGCTTCCCAACCCATAAATAGGAGGATAATACGCTTCAGCATACTCGAATCCATATTTTCCTGCATTGGCAACAATGCTCATTCCAATCAAATTAAGATTCAATTGATAGATGTAAGAATACTTTTAAAATGCCATTGTTTTGAAACAAATACTTTATCACTTGAAAAAGACTTAAAAGACTTGAACGGAGTGGGGTCTTGTCTACTTTTTAGTGTAAAAATGAGTGAAATTTGTACGTAAATGACCAATTTGCTCTTTGATATAATATGTAAGAGGCTAATTTATCCATTTTTTGAGTAACGGATAGGGCAGTGCTAGGGTATGGTAAGGGCTTCGGCTCCTTATAATAGGAAATTTCATTTTGGCCCTTTAAAATTTATGAAAATTTATGTTAATACATGTTAAAATTGTACTTTAACACCCAAAATGATAAAATTTTGATTTAATCCTTTAAAAATATACAATATAATTTCGACCTTTTGGAAAATTTTTTAGGCTTCGCTCCTGATAAAGGAGCAAAATATAATCTAACACCTAGTACAAGTCCCTCCCTGATATTTTTACCAAAATTCATAACACCTATTGTCATTCGTTTTGAGCCACACGAAGTTCACAGCTTTTGGTTCTCCACAGTCTACCTCCATCACGCGTTTCATTTACTCACACGTTCATCCTCTTTCAGCCTCAAGTTCTTTCACTCTTCTTCGTTTTCCTCTTTGCTTTTAAGCTTTTTAAGACCGCCATAATCGTTAAAATACAAAAGAAAAATAAACCAACATATATAATCCGCCATGGATGTTCTCAAAGCTTCTCCTACCATTGTTCATTCACCATACATTCCAACAACAACAAGAAACAAAACCCAGTTTTCTAAACCCATCTTTCACAATTTGAACTTACAATTACCATGTTTTACAAGAAATGGATCGAAATCCAGGTTGTTTACGACCTTATCATCGTCTCCAATATCAACAACGGAGTCTATTGAGCCACCAATGCCGGAAGTTGAGGCTGAGGTCGGTAAAGAGAGATTCGATTGGTACTCACAGTGGTATCCGGTGATGCCTGTATGTGATTTGGATAAGAGGGTGCCACATGGTAAGAAAGTATTGGGACTTGATCTAGTGGTGTGGTGGGATAAGAACGAGAATGAATGGAAAGTGTTCGATGATACTTGTCCTCATAGATTAGCTCCTTTATCTGAGGGAAGAATTGATCAATGGGGGAGGTTACAATGTGTGTACCATGGTTGGTGTTTTGGTGGCAATGGTGACTGCAAAATCATTCCTCAAGCTCCCGTAGATGGACCCCCGGTAACCCTTTTCTTTTAGTTCATATCATCATGTTTAATTATGTTCTGTTTTTGCTGTTCTAATGTTAGGATTATTTGGAACTTTCTGGGGTTTAATTCTCCTACATGTATGATATATCTATACATGTAAGGACATAGGTATGGGTGTTTACTCTGACTCGGGTATGAGTATTGAATACATGTATATATTTGAAGATACGACTCGGGATCATATCTTCGTATTTGTGTGTTGGATTGAATGTCAGACACGACTATTTTAAGAAAAATGAATGTGTGGACATATAGTATTCTTCACTGATCTCCCAACTTCAGTTAGTATAGTGTATATACATACTGATCCTCTTCTTAAAGTGTTGATATTATAATTGTTGAGGGGAGGTCACTAGCTCAAGTGGTACTATTCTTACCTACTAATGCCATATAAGGGCATGGTTTCAAACCCACCAAGGCCAAATGCTCATATTTCCTTGGTGGGCAAGGTGTTCTCACTTTATGGACCCGTCAGGGCTCCCCGTGGAGTCGAGAGACAAACCGAGCATAGACACCTTGAGCACAATACCTCAACCATTGAGGGGTTCGTCTGCTCACGATACTTTGAAAACTTTTCCTAATAAAGAGTCCGGCCTCCCCTCAACAGTAATCAGCAATTTCATGTAATGTGTGGCATTATTGGCAAAAAGGGTTCTCTTATTTTAACTTTGGTTTTCAAATTTGCAGGTCCATACATTCAAGAAAGCATGTGTGGCTGTTTATCCAAGTGTTGTGCAACATGATATTGTATGGGTTTGGCCAAATGCTGATCCTCAATACAAAGATATTATAACAAAGAAAAAGCCTCCTTACATTCCTGTATTAGATGATCCTTCATTTTCAAAGTTGATGGGAAACAGAGATATCCCTTATGGGTATGCAAATTATGCGAGTGCTCTAAGAAAAATGAAGAGAGTAATGTAGTGGACGTAAATCATCAATAGTTGCTGAAATTTGTTGAAGAAACTAAGTTTGCATTTTCAGGTACGAGGTACTGGTTGAAAATCTTATGGATCCTGCTCATGTTCCATATGCACATTATGGTCTAATGCGCACTCGGACCCCAACCGGTAAGAAGTTCTTGATGTATGTATTTTCGAGATATCGAGTTCTTGCATCTAAAATTGTACATTTTGGTTCACAGTGAAGGTTGATAGAGAAGGGGGTAGACCACTTGATATGAAAGTTAAGAAGTTGGACATAAATGGTTTTCTTGGAAAGCAAGATTGGGGTAGTTCTAACTTTATTGCACCTTGCATCTTTCATGCTTTTGCCGATGTCGAAGTTGATCAAGAAAATGGATCTGCAACATCTTCCGAAATTGTAAAGGTTCTACATTCACTTCACTATATATTGCTATTTATCAGCAGGTTGAACTGGTTGAACCGGTGGAATGTCAGGTCCAGTATATTATTTGTTTTCCGAGTGTTGTTTACCAATAAAGAAGTATTTTTTTGCAGGTACCGCCACCGAATCGAAGACTTTCTTTGATTTTTATGTGTGTTCCGGTTAGTCCAGGTAATAGTAGATTGATTTGGACTTTCCCGAGAAACTTCGGTGTTTGGATTGACAAAATTGTTCCAAGATGGATATTTCACATTGGACAAAACTTGATTCTTGATTCCGATTTGTATCTTCTTCATGTTGAGGTGATTCCTATATCTCTGGCTCTTTGATGAGTTTCATTTAAAAAATCTATATTGCTTTGACTTTTTATTTGTTTATGGGTTAAAGTACTTGTATAGGGACTGGATCAAATTAGTCCCCTCTATTATTAAATGGATTAATTTAGTCCTTAGAGTATTAAAAAGAATCAAATAAGTCCAAATTGTAATAGAGTTAACATTCACTATTTAAAAAATGTATTGAAAATTATTATTTTTCAATTGCAACTCAATTCTAAACAAAAGATTTTATTTACAAAACCGTAAAAAATTTAAAAATATTAACTTTTTAAAACAATAAATGTTAACTCTATTCTAATTTGGTCTTATTTGATTCCTTTTAATAGTAAAGGGACTAAATTGATCTATTTAATATTTGAAGGACTAATTTGATCAAATCCCTATAATAGAGAGGCCTCTTAGGTACATTCACTTTTTTTATGAGTACTCAGTATCTGACAATCATATTCCATGCTTATTTGGACAATCAACTTTTAAGGACCCTCTAAGTATATGAAAAACTCATGTTTAACACATAGCCATATGCAATATTCTTGCCTAGTAAACTTAGTTTTGTTTTACACCTTATTTCTCCATGTAGGAGCGTAAAATAATGGAAATCGGGGCTACCAATTGGCAAAAAGCTTGTTTTGTGCCTACAAAGTCAGATGCCTTAGTAGTCGGTTTCCGAAGATGGTTCAACAAGTATGCCAGCGGTGAGATTGATTGGAAAGGGAAGTATAGTGGAGCTCTTCCTCCGTCCCCTCCTAGAGAACAACTAATGGACAGGTAAATTTAGTAACTTTGTCCTTATATTGCTCTGACTCTTCACTTTTCTCGAAATATGGGAGCTTGTATCCTAACATATGAACATACCTGTATCGAATATGTACGTGAATCCAACGCTCTGAACCCGGGTAACATACCTTATATCCCTTTTTCTTGTTTTGCAGGTATTGGAGTCATGTGGTGAATTGTAAGAGTTGTAATACTGCACATAAAGGTCTCAAGGCACTCGAAGTAATACTACAAATCATGTCTGTTGTTTTGATTGGCATCGTTGCTGTAACAAAGCAAAATTTGATATCAATGGTGGTTAAAACAACAATGGTATCAATGGCTATCGTTTGTTTTGCAGCTTCAAAATGGTTGGCTCATTTCATTTACAAGAATTTTCATTACCATGACTATAACCATGCTTTTGTGTAAGTTTATGTGAATATGACATCCTTTACTTTGTATGTAAGGTTAAAAGCTAGTTGAACATCTTTTTTTTTTCCTATACCAACAATGATTAGAAATTAAATATACATATTTTATGTGTTTTCAACTCTACTTTTAAATGTTCTAGATTACATGCCATGAACTAAGGTTTTAAAAAATCTAATTCTATTGGTTGAACTCTTAACATGAGTGGCCCTTCATTATAGACTAACTTCGTTAAGAGTATATGGAACCTTACACCTATTAATTGTTTAACCATCTTAAGACATTGCATTACCCACCTATGAATTCGCATTGCCGCACTTGTGAGAAGACAAAACGTGACCTTTTTACTAGTGAGGTCATGACATGTGTGAGATGTCGTATGACTTATCATTGCACTGAAGAGACTATAAAAACAATACAAGAGAACGTGTTTCTTACTTTCTTTCTCTTTCTTTTAACCACTCTCTCAATCTTTTTATCCACCTGATACGATGACTTTTCATCTTATCACTAGGGATGCCTCAACCCATTTAAGTTTTGAAATTTTTTATTGACCTTATAATTAATGCTTAAAAATAGGGTAAATTTGTGTTCCACCCCCAAAGTTTTCAACATTTTTTTATAGAGTTTCTTTCAACTTGATTTCTTTTATAGAATTATAAATTTTTATGATAAATTTAATAACATTTTTAGTTTAATTTGGTAAACTAATACAAAGTAGTATCTAAATATTAATTTTGTAAAATAATTAATGCTTAAATAATTAAAATATTTAATACAAATTGAACATTTAACTTTTTTTTTTCTAAAAGTTAATTTTAATTTTCACATGTTAATTTTGGTGATCAAGATTATTCCGAATTTAAAAAAGCTATTATTTAAAGTAGTATAAATTGAGCCTACTTTCAACACATTTATTTTATTGGTTCCTCCCTCGTAGAGTTGTTCATGGGCCGGTTCGGGCTAAGCCCTAATAAAAGTTTAGGTCCAATTAATAGGTCCGGACCCGGTTCGAAAAATGAGCTTAAATTTTTGCCCAAACCCAACCTAAATTATAGATACTAAACTCGGGCCCGATCCTTTTCGGCTCATATTAAAGCCTATAGTATCGATACAATAGGGAATGTATCGATACTTACTATGAGATATCGATACCTTCCTCAAGGTATTGATTCTCAAGCAAGGTGTCGATACTTTTTGTAAAGGTATCGATACTTTGTTAAGGGTATCCAAGCCAGGTTGGGCCTAGGCCAAAAAAGCTTTCCCGAGATACAATCTGTTTAGAAAATAAACTTTTTTTTTTTTACCTAAACCCATTTTTTAAATTTATATTTTGCGAAGGAGAAGTCTAGTCAATTGTAATCCTACAAAGTAGATGTTGACTTTTGCAAAATGCAAACCTTCAAAGTCTTTGCTTTGGAGTGTTCATTGATTACTATTTGTTGTCTTCTTTCCTCCACTTTTCAATATGCACTGTTTTGTAATTCATTTTTTGCCTCACGAAGATCACGTCACATCACATCACTCGTTTCATTTCCTCACAGCCTCAAGTTCTTTCTCCTCTTTGCTTAAGCTTTGAAGAACCAATAGAGTGTTTCAAAAGACGAAGAAAATAAAGGAAGATCATATAGTCAGCCATGGATGTTCTTAGAGCTGCTTCTGCTATTGGTCCTTTACCATACATTCCAACAACAGCAACAAGAAACAAAACCCAGTTTCCTAAATCCATCTTTCACAATTTAAACTTAAAATTACCAGCTCTTACAAGAAATGGATCGAAATCCAGGTTGTTTATGACCTTATCATCGACCCCATCATCAACAATGGAGTCCATCGAGCCACCTATGCCGGAACTTGAGGCCGACGGTCTCGAGGAAGAGAGATTCGATTGGTACTCACAGTGGTACCCGGTGATGCCAGTATGTGATTTGGATAAGAGGGTGCCACATGGTAAGAAGGTATTGGGACTTGATCTAGTGGTGTGGTGGGATAAGAATGAGAATGAATGGAAAGTGTTTGATGATACTTGTCCTCATAGATTAGCTCCTTTATCTGAGGGAAGAATTGATCAATGGGGGAGATTACAGTGTGTGTACCATGGTTGGTGCTTTAATGGCAATGGTGATTGCAAAATCATTCCTCAAGCTCCCTTAGATGGTCCCCCGGTAACCCTTTTCTTTTAGTTCATATCATCATGTTTAATTATGTTCTTTTTGCTGTTCTAATGTTAGGACTTTTACAAAGGTATGGATGATTATATTACTTGAACTCGGGTGTGATGTTGGATACATGTATGTATCTGGCACAAGCATGCTGAGTATCCAGGAGCCATAGTCTTATACTTGTGTGTCATATTTATAAGCATATTTATGTTGGACATATGATATTGGATCACCTGAGTTCAACTTTTTATAAAGTGTATATATATATATATATATATATATATATGCTTATGCGTATATTTAGATCTGTTTATGGGTCAAGTTATCCACTCAAATCTAAAGGTTCGCTCGAAATTTGGAGTTCGAGCAAAAGTATTAAGCTAAAAAGTGGGCTGAACTTGAGTTTGAATATTCAAGGTCCGAGTCTGAGCCCGACCCATATTTTTAAAGTTTGTAATGTTTTATATTATATAATTTATAAAACATAAAAATATAATATTACTATCATGTAGAGATTAAAAATGTTAAGATGGTTACATATAAAATTATTAAATATAAATTAAAAATAATATAAAGATATTTTTTATTTTTATTTTTTAAAATAATATGAATGGACTTAAAATAAGCTTGGGTTAACTATTTACAAATATGGGTAGGTTTAGGCATAATTTCAAGTTCATATTTCAGGTTGGATTGGACTTGGACAAACATAAAATGTATTAATATCATACTTAGGTCAAGGCCGAACCCAACTCGACTCGTCTCATGAACATCTCTATGTATATATATATATTGTAACCATGGTTCATTTTGAGTAATGTCATGTGATGTATGGTGTGTGGCATTGTTGGCAAAAGGGGGTAATGGTTTTCAAATTTGCAGGTCCATACATTGAAGAAAGCATGTGTGGCTGTTTATCCAAGTGTTGTGCAACATGATATTGTATGGGTTTGGCCTAATGCTGATCCTCAATACAAAGATATTATACCAAAGAAAAAGCCTCCTTACATTCCTGAGTTGGATGATCCTTCGTTTTCAAGGCCGATGGGAAATAGAGATCTTCCTTTCGGGTACTTCAAGAAAAATAAAGAGTTAAAAGAGTAATACAATATACGTAAACTGAAATTTGTTCGAGAAACTAATTTTGTGGTTTCAGGTACGAGTTCTTGATTGAAAATCTTATGGATTTTGCTCATCTTCCATATGCACATTATGGAATAATGCGCACTCCGACCCCTAAGGGTAAGAAGTTCTTAATTCACGTATAGGTAAAAAGATTTCTCTAGTAATTATTCTTATTTGCTCATTTTCGAAATTGACAGAGATTAAATTGCTCCGGTTTTTTTGAGAGGGATCGAATTGCTCAATATCGAAATCGAGAGAGTTTTTTTTTACCGTATCTAAAATTGTAATTTTTTGTTCACAGTGAAGGTGGATAGAGAAGGGGGTAGACCACTTGATATGAAAGTCAAGAAGTTGGATATAAATGGTTTTGTTGAACAAGAATGGGGCAATTCTAACTTTATTGCACCTTGTATCTTTCATGCTTTTGCTGATGTTGAGGTTGATGAAGGAAGTCAAAGAGTTATGTTGATTTTTATGTGTGTTCCAGTTAGTCCAGGTAATAGTAGATTGATTTGGATTTTCCCAAGAAAATTTGGTGTTTGGATTGACCAAATTGTTCCAAGATGGATGTTTCACATTGGAGTAAACTTGGTTCTTGATTCTGATTTGTATCTTCTTCATGTTGAGGTGATTCCTCTATCTCTGGCTCTTTGATGCTTTGAAATTTTCATTTTTTTTTACTAAGTACTCGAATCTGTGAAGAGTGCAGAGACCTATGGCATATTTTAATGAACTGGAAACTGTTTTTAATCATGTTTATGCAAGTTGACAACCTATTTCTCCTTGTAGGAGCGTAAGATAATGGAAATTGGGGCTACCAATTGGCAAAAAGCTTGTTTTTTGCCTACAAAGTCAGATGCTACGGTGGTTGGCTTCCGGAGGTGGTTCAACAAGTATGCCGGTGGTGAGATTGACTGGAAAGGGAAGTATAGTGGAGCTCTTCCTCCATCCCCTCCTAGAGAACAACTGATGGACAGGTAAATTTAATAACTTTCGACTCTTCATTTTTCTTCAAGTATACGAGTATATATCCAAACATTCCGAACATGAAAATTTGGACATATACTTATACCCATCGCTCTTCATTTCTTTTGGAGTACCTGTGCCCCATACATATGAACTAGATGTAAAAAGAATGAGCATACATGTATTGAATATGTACATTAATCCCTACAATCTTGACTTCCATGTGCAAGCCACCATGAGTAACATAGTTTAACAAGAAGCTTTTTTTTGGTGTGTAGGTATTGGAGTCATGTAGTGAATTGTAAGAGTTGTAATAGTGCATATAAAGGTCTCAAGGCACTCGAAGTATTGCTGCAAATCATGTCAGTTATCTTGATTGGCATCATTGCTGTAACAAAGCAGAAGATGATGTCAATGGTGGCTAAAACAACAATGGTATCAATGGCTATCATTTGCTTTGCAGCTTCCAAATGGTTGGCTCATTTCATCTACAAGAACTTCCATTACCATGGTTATAACCATGCCTTTCGTTGAAAGATTTTGTGTGTAATTTGATGAGAATATGACACTCTTTACTTTGCATGCAGGGTTAAATCTAGTTCAACACTTTTTTTTTCCCTATACCAACAATGATTAGAAATTTTATTAAAAAAGAGTTACAAAATTATTGAGCTGTTAAAATCATTGTTGTATAGCCTTCTCTAATCGAATCGCTTGCACCAATCGAATGTTCTTTTTAAGTTGTTGGTGGTTTGAATTCTCCCGCACGCATTCTCTATAATTAATGTTACGCACAATACAAACACCTGTCTCATGAGCTATTATAGGTTGTATCTCCACCAACCAAAGCTCCTCCCTTCATGAACTGTACATTGCTCTTAGTGAAGCTGGAGACAAAACCTCAACATGGAACAATACCTTCAGTTGTTGGGGGTTTGATCGATTGCTTGGTGGATGACACTTCGAATAAGTGTAAATGCGAATGCCATTTATAACATCAATCCTTGCCCATCCATTCTCTTTTCCGTTGATGAAAAGGTAAGAAGATATTTATGTTTGATGTTTAGAACGTATTTCAAGTTATAAGTATTTATAAGGTGCCTTATGAATATTTATCATATATAGATTTAAAACTAATTTGGATCACACTCTTTATTATCTGGAACTTACATAGATCCGAGTTGATATTAATAAATGTTCAAATAAGAAGGTAAGCTTTTCTCCTATTTGAAGTTAATGAATTAATTATTACTATAATAAGTGCTGGGTAAAGTTTGTTAATATAATTTGTCGCGAGGTTGATGAAGTTTCGTTAAGGCCTAAAACGAGGATGACACTCTATGAGATGTGAAGAAAAAGGAAACCTACAATGAGATACTTCGAGACAAAAGTTACCAAGGAAAGTTCGATGCATATAGTGATGAAGGTATTTTCTTAGGTACTCCACAAACAACAAAGCGTATAGAGTGTACTATAAGAACACCAAATTAATGATAGTCCTTCAATGTAGTTGTTAAATATAAACCTAGAAGGCCCTTAGATAGTGAGTATTGAGATGATCACACACAATGGAGTTAGTTGCTGAAGTAATTAGGTAGATTTACTCATTCAACCTTGATTTGTAAAATGGGGTGGTTAACAAAATACGTTTCACAATAAGAGGATAATCCGTTTTAACGCATTTGAACTCGTGTCTTCTTTCATTGTCAACAATATCCATGTCAAACGAGTTAAGACTCAATCAACAAAATGTTAAAAAACTTTAATGTGTTTATTTTTTTATATAAAACTTTGTAAAATGGAAAAAAATTGGGTGTTAGATATTGTTACCATAATTACCGTAATATATATTAGGTTAATATTTATATATGTATACACATATTTGGTTACTATGTATATGTTTACCATATGTATATTGTTAATTACCATAAGTTGATGTATGCATGCATGGAACTAGTATATATACAACGAATGATACATGGATATTAAGCTTTGAAGAACCAGTGAGAGTTGAAAGACGAAGGAAAAAAAGGAAGATAGTCAGCCATGGATGTTCTTAGAGCTTCTTCTTCTACCCTTGTTCATTCACCATACATTTCAACAGCAACAAGAAGAAACAAAACCCAATTTCCTAAACCCATCTTTCACCATTTAAAGTTAAAATTAACTGTGTTGGATTCATCTTTCACATTGTTTGAAAGAAATGGATCGAAATCGAGGTTGTTTATGACGTTATCATCGTCCCCGGCATCAACAACGGAGTCCATCGAGCCACCTATGCTGGAACTTGAGGCTGATGGTTGCGAGAAAGAGAGATTCGATTGGTACTCACATTGGTACCCGGTGATGCCAATATGTGATTTGGATAAGAGGGTGCCCCATGCTAAGAAAGTATTGGGACTTGACCTAGTGGTGTGGTGGGATAGGAATGAGAATGAATGGAAAGTGTTTGATGATACTTGTCCCCATAGATTAGCTCCTTTATCTGATGGAAGAATTGATCAGTGGGGGAGATTACAATGTGTGTACCATGGTTGGTGTTTCAATGGAAATGGTGATTGTAAACTCATCCCTCAAGCCCCCCTAGATGGACCACCGGTAACCTTTTTTTGATTTTGCAATCATATTGTATAAAAAGTGATAAAAGTACCATGGAGGCTATTGTACTAGGGAGTTAGATTGCATTTTGTCCTCTCTACTAAAAAATGGATAAATTAGTCTCTATACGTTACATCAAAGAGCAAACTAGTCTTTTCTATTAAACATGCCATCCAATTCTACCGTTAAAAACTCGTTATTGTACATCAACACAAGGTACACGTAACATGTCACATTTCACTATTTGGTCATTCTATCAATCACCCAGTTTTTAATAGTACAAATAGATGACATTTTAACGTATAAGGATTAGTTTGCTCATTCTTTTAATAGAAGAGACGGAATGTAATCTTATTCCTAATACAAGGGCCTACTCTTATTTAACTTTGGTTTTCAAATTTGCAGGTCCATACATTCAAGGAAGCATGTGTGACTGTTTATCCAAGCACTGTGCAACATGATATTGTGTGGGTTTGGCCTAATGCTTATCCTCAACACAAAGATATTATAATGAAGAAAAAACCTCCTTACGTTCCTGTCTTGGATGATCCTTCATATTCAAGGCCAATGGGAAACAGAGAATTTCCTTTCGGGTACTTCAAGAAAAACTAAGAGTTATAGCCTACACAAATTGAAATTTGTTCGGGAAACTAACTGTGTTCTCAGGTACGAGGTGTTGATTGAAAATCTTATGGATCCTGCTCATCTTCCATATGCACATTACGGGTTAATATTCAATTCGACCCCTAAAGGTAAGAAGTTATTGATGTTATTTCGAGATATCGAATTCTTGTATCTAAAGTTTGTAACATTTTGATTCACAGTGAAGGTAGATAGGGAAGGGGGTAGTCCACTTGGTATGAAAGTTGAGAAGTTGGATATAAATGGTTTCAATGGAAAACAAGATTGGGGTTGTTCTTACTTTATTGCACCTTGCATCTATCATGCTTTTATTGATGTTGATCAACAAAATGGATCTGCAATATCCGAAACCGAAAAGGTTGGACATTCATTTTACTATATTGCTAGTTATTCGGACTGGATCGGTAGGTCGAATTGGTTTTTACTTAGACACTATAATTTTGCAGTCAAATCGAAGATTTTGTTTGGTTTTTATGTGTGTTCCGGTTAGTCCGGGTAAAAGTAGATTAATTTGGTCTTTCCCAAAGAACTTTGGTGTTTGGATTGACAAGATTGTTCCAAGATGGATGTTTCACATTGGACAAAACTTGATTCTGGATTCTGATTTGTATCTTCTTCATGTTCAGGTGATTCTTTATCTTTGTCATTTTCTTTTAATAAGTACTTGTACATGATGCATATTTGGACATAAGAATAGAGATATCAACGCACCCATGTTTATGCAAGTTGACACCTTATTTCTCCTTATAGGAGCATAAGATAATGGAACTTGAAGCTACCAATTGGCAAGAAGCTTGTTTTGTGCCTACAAAGTCAGATGCCTTTGTGGTTGGCTTCCGAAGGTGGTTGAACAAGTATGGCGGTGGCGTGGTTGATTGGAAAGGGAAGTTTAGCAGAGCTCTTCCTCCATCTCCTCCTAGAGAGCAACTGATGGACAGGTAATGAGGAGAACCGACTCTTTAGGGAAAAAATTTTTAAAGTGTCATTCATTGGGCAATTGGCCTAATCCTTGTCCTCGAGTTGTCTCTAGCCTCCGTCAAGAGTCATGCACGGTTCACGAAAGGAGAGCGCCTTGAGACAATACCTTGACATTGTTGAAAAAACAACCGTAACATTGTGAAGAGTTTTCCCTCCCAACAGTATCTTTTTCCTTACATTATTTCGGCTTTTCACTTTTCTTGAAGTATGGGTCTTCGATACTAACATTATTTGTGCAGGTATTGGACTCATGTGGTGAGTTGTAAGAGTTGCAATACAGCACATAAAGGTCTCAAGACACTTGAAGTAATGCTACAAACCATGTCGGTTATTTCGATTGGGATCGTTGCTGTGACAAAGCAGAACATGATATCAATGGTGGCTAAATCAACAATGGTATCAATGGCTATCATTTGTTTTGCAGCTTCAAAATGGTTGGCTCAGTTCATCTACAAGAATTTTCATTATCATGATTATAACCATGCTTTTGTATAATTTTTGTAATTTTGATGCAAGGTTAAAGGCTAGTTGAACCCTACCGACAAACTGAATTATTCAAACAAATAAATTTAAAAAAAAAAAAAAAACATATTTTTATGTTAAAAGAATCTTTTTTGCTTGTTGAAAATTACGATTAAACAAGCATTTTGCAGATCATCAAACATGTCCAAAAAATAAATTCTTGTTTTTGTTGTGATTATGTAAGAAAGTGAAGTATAAACAACTGATTCTGCAACAGCATATCATCATTTAGCTTCAACTCAAAGTCTTTTTGACAACGAACCCACACCACACTTTCAGCTTAAAATCATTGTCCCCCCCCCCCCCCCCCCTCCTCCCACTGTCGGCTGCCGTTTTTCTCTCTTATTTTCTCTCTTGCCAAACACCATTTTTCTTCTTCAAAAGACAGCAACTGGTTACTTCTTTGATTTGGGTTTCAAGCAAAACTAAACCCCATTCAACATTCACATGTAAGCTTCTTCTTTTTTTTTTTTTTTTTTTTTTCTCTAATTCATTTACTGTCATCAAGATCTATTTAGTTTCTACTACTGGGTTTTCAAAAACAAGCAAAACCCCATTATTTAGTGATCAAATTCTGTTTGTTTGGTTGATTTATTTTGAGATCTGATTAGTTTTTGAAATTGGGTTTTGAAAAATGAGGAAACCCACGAAAGAATCAGAGTTAAACACTGAGCCAATCGGTCAAAATCTGATCAAATTGATTAGTAATCTCTGTTTCTCTGTTTTTGTGTTGTCGGTTCTTATATTTACAGCCATTGCTATCACTTATCAACCACCAGATCCATGGCTGGAATCAGCTCCTTCTTTAACCAAGCTCTTCACTCAAACTGAAAATGCCACTTTTAAAATCGATGATTCCATTGTTAAAACCGGTGAAGATTTGGTTTCTTCGCCGGTTCCGGCTATTCCCCCTGCTTTAGCACCTAATCCCATTACTGAAACCGATGATTCCATTGTTAAAACCGGTGAGGATTTGGTTTCTTCGCCGGCTCCGGCAATTCCCCCTGCATTAGCAACCAATGATTCCGTTGTAAAAATCGGTGAGGATTTGGTTTCTTCGCCGGTTCCGGCAATGTCCCCTGGTTTAGCAACCAATGATTCTGTTGTAAAAACCAGTGAGGATTCGGTTTCTTCGCTGGCTCCAGCTATGTCCCCTGTTGTAGCACCCAATCCGGTTACTAAAACCAATGATTCGGTTGTTAAATCCGGTGAAGAAAGCAAATCTTCACCAGCTCCGGCAATGTCCCCTGCTTTAGCACCCAATCCTGTTGCTAAAACCAACGATTCGGTGGTCAGAACCGGTCCGGCTCCAGCTCCGGCAACGTCCCCTGCTTTGGCACCCACTCCCATTGTTGAAACTGAAGCAAAAACCCCAAAATCCGATTGTGGGGAGTTAAAACACGTGAATTGTTCAGATCCACGGGTTTTACTCGCAATCAAGAAATTCAATTCAAAAACTTTCAAGTCCATTGTGATTTTGGAGTATCAAACACCGGTCAATGGCTCGAAACCGGATGAATGTGATGTTGCTTGGAGGTTTCGGAACAAAAAGGAAAGATCTTGGAGAAAGTACAGAGATTTTAGAAGGTTCGAGTTCGGGATCGGAGTGAATTGTACTTACAGAGTGATCCATACAGGCCGTTGGCATTCGGGAATCAACGCTCGACGACCTTGGATTCGGCCTAACCCAAAGTTCACTCGACCGATACGTGATGAAGAGATAAATGATACAATCCCGACTTTACCGGAAACGAACTTTAGGAAAGGAAAGTATTTGTATTATGCAAGAGGAGGAGATTATTGTAAGGGAATGAACCATTACTTGTGGAGTTTCTTATGTGGTTTAGGGGAAGCTGTGTATTTGAATAGAACATTTGTGATGGATTTAAACATGTGTTTATCGGCAACTCATAGTTCGAGTCATAAAGACGAAGAAGGCAAAGATTTCCGGTTTTATTTCGACTTCGAGCATCTTAAAGAAATGGCATCCGTTGTGGAAGAAACCGTGTTTTTACGAGATTGGAAGAAATGGGATAAAGGTCATAAAAGAAAAGTACCATTGAAGAAGATAAAGAGCTATAAAACTACACCAATGCAACTCAAAAAGGATAAAAGCACAATCATATGGAGACAATTTGATGGACCAGAGCCTGATAATTATTGGTATAGAGTATGTGAAGGGCAAGCTGATAAGTACATTCACAGACCGTGGCATACAATATGGAAATCGAAACGGTTGATGAACATCGTAACCGAGATAAGCGGACATATGGATTGGGATTTCGACGCTATTCACGTCATCCGTGGTGAAAAAGCACAAAACAAACAACTTTGGCCGAATCTGGATTCCGATACCTCCCCTAACGCAATCTTAACCAAGCTTCAACAACTGGTTCAACAGTGGAGGAACCTTTATGTTGCGACGAACGAGCCGTTCTACAATTACTTCGATAACTTGAGGTCACATTACAAGGTTCATTTGCTTGATGATTATAAGGAATTGTGGAACGAGGCGAGCGAGTGGTACAACGAGACGACGTTGCTTAACGGCGGGAAACCGGTCGAGTTCGATGGTTACATGAGAGCTGTTGTGGATACCGAGGTACTTTATCGAGCGAAAACTCGGGTTGAAACCTTTTATAATCTGACTAAAGATTGCAAAGATGGAATTAATACATGTTGAACAGGTTGTTTAATTGATTCATATTGCTTTGATTATGTTAGAAAATGTAATTGGTTGATGTATTCTTGTATTGTTCTTTTATTACAATTTTTGTCATTATCAGTTCATCATATGTTTGTTGTTTTTTTTTTGTCATAAGTGTGTATTCATATATAGACTTTGAAAATGTTTAAGGTATAATTCCGGTTTTGGTCCTTTTACTATGTTGAAATTTTTATTTTATTGTTATTCGGATATATAATTAATTTGACGTAAAAATTCAATTAATCATGTTTAATAAATTTACCTAATTGATTCCACTTGTTATGGTAATTTACATATTAAATATTACAGAATATTTATTTTTCATAAAAAGAAATTCATATTGATGTAAAATTAGAGAGATTACAACTAGAGAAAGGATTTTCATACTGAAAAAAATCAAATCCAAATTAAAATCCTGAAATTCAGGATAAAAATACTGATGTGGCATAAAACTATTAGAAATGGATACAGATGACATGGCGTCACTGTTTCATACAATCCTTTCCCTTACAACTATGATCTTGACTCCATCAATGTTAAATTAAATTTTTATCAACTCGATCTGATCGTAAAAATAATTAATAACTCGAAAAAATTCATTTAGAGTCTAATTTGATTCAAACATGTCCAATTTGAACTCACGATGATTTGAAGTTATAATGACTCGACTAAAAAAAACTTTAACCTTAAACTCGAATCATATGAATCCAAAATAACCCAAACCCATAATTGATTAAAAAAAAAAGACGACTTTAACCCAAAATTAATAAATAAAAGTAAGTCAAAATTTTCAAAATCCGAATTCACTCAACCATCCAATATATATTATTATATTATTATACATTAAAAAAAAATGGCATCAACCTAGACCGGTTTTTGAAGTTTTTTTTACTCCACTGTATAAGATAATAATCCAATGTGCTTTTTTTATTCCACAAACAATTATAAAAAATTGTCACGAGTTTCATTTTTTTAAATATTTTTTATTTTAATATTATACTGTATTTTTATAATATACTTGTCAACCCCATATATATATATATATGATATAATATAAATATCGGATATAAAGTAAATATAACAAATGAAAGGTTAAAGTATGTGATTTACCTTTATTTATAAGAATTTAGTCCTCCACTTTTCAGATTTCAAAATTCAGGTCCAATTGTTAAATGGTATCAATTTTTTTGTTAAATTTATTAGTGTGACATTTAAAAATAAAATAAAATTACTCACATGGTAACCATGTAATTAAAAAAACAGTATTGTAATAAACCTGAATTTAAACAACAAAAAAATGTTCAACAATTATACTTAAATTTTGAAATTTGAAAAAATAGAGAAACTAAATTCTTAAAAATAAAAGTAAATGGACTAAATTTTAAATTTTTAAAAAGTATAGAACAAAAATAGGAAAATAAAAAGTAATTTTATTTTCATTTCAAATTATCCAAACATACAAATTTCATCCCCTCAAATTCTTCACTACTTTGGGTGTTTCTTTTTTTTTTTAAAAAAAAAATTAATTAATTTTAGATCCTCAATGTCCTAAAACTCAATTTTACCATATGCTTGGGGGAGAAAAAAAATTAAATTAAATATATACGAAACGGTTATTTCTGTTAGTGATTAACTGTTTCTAAGTGTATGGTTTCGGTTTGGGTAAGCCGATGACATCGCCGCAAAGCTGTGCGTCCTCCGGGATATTGTACTCGTCCTTTGTCGAAAGGTTCGGAGAAAGAACACTAACGTAGAGTTGTTGTCCGAGGTAGAACCTATCCCATACCTCCGACCTAATGTTCCACATCCCACAGTTGTCGAACGTCAAGAGAATTGCCGCCCACGATTTAGGAAAAACTTGAATCGTGTGTCGGCTAACTGCGTCGAGTAAGTTGTAATTCTTCCTTTTCTCCGGACTCCATGTTCCGGTCTCGATGCTACAGAAAGCACCCAAATTAACAAAGCAACATTTAAAAAAAAAAAAAAAGAATTTCATCGAACACCTTGTCAGTTTATAACTTACGCGACGGCGGAGAAGGAGTAGCCGGATAAATGGTACGATTGGATAGCGGTTTCTTGATTTTCGAAGATGATCTCGACGAAGTGCCGATGCGTTATGTTAAGAACAATGGGTTTTACTTGGATCGTCTCGGTTTTCTCGGGAGGATTATCGGGGATCGTATCGTACTCGAATTCTTTCTTAGCAATATTGAAATATTCAGCTAATTTCAATGGTGTTTTAAACTCATTATCATGTGATACACCATTAAGAGCATATCGGAGTTTACCGTCAACTTCACCGGCGGTATTAGCCAATTTAATAGTACGTGTAATATTAATAGCACCGTATTTATATGAACCTTGTGGATTAGGTCTAGCAGCACTAGCTGTTAAGTTCCATCGGAAAGTACGAAACTGATTAAGTGACCAAGCCCAACCAACCGGCAGTGGTGGTAACTCCGACGAAGCTGGTCCTTTCCCGTTTTTATACCGTATTATACCGGTGGCAGTGACCTGCCGGCGTGTAAACCTAGTTGAAGCAACAACATAGTAATCTTCAGGATCTTGGTCGGCTTTAACAAGAACAGCAAAACATTGACCAACATGAACATCAAGTGATTTATATTCATTTTGCATTGTATGTGAACCTTCCATTTCAACAAGCTTCATTTGATGATTTTGGAACCGAACATTAATTGCTGTCTTAAGTCCGACATTACAGATTCTGTATTTTTATGTTTTGCCGGCTTCCATGGTGAAAAGGGGTTCATCTTTACCATCACCTTTAGCTACTTTACCATTAAGATGAACATATCATCACATCTACCAAGGTTACGACCACTATCCAATATCTTTTTTAAGCTTTTATGACCTTTATTGAGGAGTGTATAGTCGTCGGCCGGATCAGGGTATGGTACCGGAATAAGTAAACGACTGTTTACACGAAGGCCGCCGAAACCACCGGAAGCTTTATATGCATGTTGGTTACTGGATAATACATGTATGAACCTATTTGATCTTTTACTTGGAAATGATATGAGTAATTTTTTCCTGGGATAATTGGACAAGTAGTCCCTGCTGTTCCATCTTGCCATGAATTTTTCCTTTGTTGTATCCCATTCCTGCAACAAAAATAATAAAATTGCACTTTTTTAATCCTTTCGGAAATTTGGAGGGTTTGGACACAAATATTATACTCAAAAAATGAGATTGGGCAAAAAATAGTCCCGCTGTCCATAAGGGATATTCAAGTCCGAGCCCGTAGGGGTGAAGAGAGGGGGTAGACCCTAGAATGGAAATTTTCAGCTTTCGTCCCTCAAAATTTATAAAATCTTAAGTTAATATATGATTAAAATTATAGCTTGGCGCCCCCAAAAATACTAGAATTTCAATTTTGTCATTTTGAAAACTAACCAATACAAGGGTAAAATTGCGTTTTAGTTCTAATATATATATATATATATATATCTTAATCTCGGTTCCTCTTAAAAAAAAATTTGGCTTCACCTTTATGAGCCTGGCCCGACCCAATCAGTTTTTTTCTAAAGTTTGTAATGTTGTATATTATGTAATTTATAATACGTAAAAATTAAATCTATAGTAACATACAATACTACTATAATGTAAACATTAAAAATAATTAAAAATATATAATTTTAATAAATAAATAATTATTAAATTAAAATAATTTATATAAATTAAATTGGGTTAGTTCAGTTTTTAATTTATAAATTAAAAAAAATTAAATTGGGTTTTTATTTTTTTAATATAAAAATATGTATATTATAATTCCAAATTAGTGTGAAAATGCAGTAATTTTTATAAAAAAAAATTAAAAAAGAACAAGGGGTTGAGCCGGTTCAAACCAATATAATTTACTTTGGGGTTAATTTTATTATAGATATTAAAAAAACTAAAATGTTGTAAATTAATTTTTTAATAAAAAATTGGGGTTTAATTTGAATGTTTCAATATAAGGCTGGTATATTCTCCTGTTCTTATGGATTTCACTTAATTTTGTAAAAAAAATAAAATTATGAAAATAATATAAAAATATGTTACATGTGAGAAAAAATATAAAAAAAATGTTATTGGCAGAGAGTCGGAGCTAAGATTGTTATCTAGGGTTTTCAGGGGGGAAAAAGAAGTTGATCATTGCTTTTCCATGCACATATATAAGGGGGTTATCGTTGTCTTATAAGGCCATGTAATCGATAGTACAGAGGGTTTGCATGATCATGTAGTCGGTCAAGTGACAGGACAGTTATAGATTAATTGTTGTCATATAATGTACTATAACATTCTTTTCTTTAAAGCAGTACGAAGTTGTTACGCCTCAATGGTCCTCATTAAGGGTGGGCAGCAGGTGGTCTTGGCGGAGGGTGCACAATGGTATTTCTAAGCTAGTTTAGACAGAATGCACAGGAGATTATCTGCGGATTGTCTTATGTGAATGGTTGCCACGGAAGATCCCTAACGTAGAGTTCTACGCAATCTGCTTCCAACGAAAAGTCGTCTAAAGTTGTCTTATGTCATGCCACGTGTTGTACCATATACAACGATATAACAATGAAAAAAAAAATTACAAACTTCAAAAAAAAAAAAAACTGAGTTTGTAAAAAATTGTATAAAATAAACAGATTGAGAAATCAATAAAAAAACTTTTTGTAAAACTTCGAAGGCCAAAAGTAAAATTTTATATTTATTATCACATAACCACTTAAAACATATTCGTAAAATGAAAAAAATTACCCAATGTCTAAAAGCATTTTTTTTTTATTGAATCCTAGTTCGATGTTGCTTATGCAGAATGATGTGGGCTCGAAACTTGCTGAAATGCATTTATCTTCTTATTGAAGGATTCGAGAGAGACTAAGTGTAGTTCTAAGCAATTTGTGTAAAAAAAATTATATATTTTTAATTAAAATTAACTATAAAAATTTTAGATTAAATAAATCCAAGTTTATCTAATTATTTGGACCAAGTCATCAAATTAGACAAATAATTTAACCCAACAACTTAATATTTGTTTAAATCATTGAAATTGATTATGAAATGAAAAAAAGAATTATCCCAAATGCCAGCTTCATTTATTTCACTAAAAAAAATATGAACTTTGAAGAAAATAAAAGAAGAAACTTTGAAGATCCTACTTCAAGTTTTGTTTTAGAAAAAAAATGATTTTCACTTTTGAGGGTGTATGAAATTGCCAAAACCCAAAAAAAATCCAACTTTTATTTGATGCATTGGTCCCCCATTGTTGAGATATCTACAACCCCATATTTTTCTGTGCTTTCTGAATCTGGTTGAGGAAAATCCAAGTCATCTGCATAAAGAGAAAACATTCCGGATTTAGTGTCATCGGGGATAATTCCGAACCGGAGCTTTTGAAAACAAGTACTATAACATATGTACCATGACGTGAGGAGCAATTCTAACACAATATACAGGGAATCCGGTGTAAAATTTCAACGGTCCGCCGGACTTGAGGGTTTTCATAGCGCAGTCTAGAGAACCGTTGTATGGATACTTCCCCTCGGCATCGGGTTGCATTTTCTGGATTTGTGTTTTCACATAATCAAATGGTAAACTACAAGCTGAAGCAAAGAAACCTGAAACCGCACTTGCACCTAAGACAGAGAAAAAGAAAGAATCATCGAAGGTTACATCCTCATTCACCGATAACAAAACGGAGAAAGAGTTTAGAGACTACCTACGACTGTTGCAGCTTCACCTAAGCCAAGGGAATCCTTGAAAAACTCTACACTTTGATCATAAGAGGCAAGCATTCCCATGTTCAATGCCATGGCTCGGACTACGGTTGGACCAGCACCTTTCCAAAGTGCGAGAACCCCTTCATCCCCAACGATACGAGAGAGTGCATGGAATGCGTTTGAGTAGTTCCGGCGCTGAGCAGCAGGCAGAGTAGCATCAGCTTGCATACGGATAAGTGCTAAATCGGCCGGGCTGCCGAAACAGGCTCCAATAGCACCGGCAGTAAGACCACATAATGCTTTCTGATATAGAGGTAGGGGTTTCCCATCGTTGGCTTCGATTGCTTTGGTTGTCAACATTCTGAAAAAAAAAACAATCGAAATGCAATCAAAAGCTAAATCGGAATCGATGTAAATAATCCGAGTTTAATGTCACAAGCAAATTGAAGCCTCAGAGCAACGACAACAACAACAACAAAAATTCTATCCTATGCATAGAGACTCACTTGAATGATCCAAGTCGGGCAGTAGTGTATGTAGCTTGCCGGAGCAATCCAGCTGATAGCCCCTACACAAAAATAATACAGGTGAGACAGGCTCGTCGAGCAACAGAAAAATCCTATGTTGGTCTGAGTTAGATATACATATATTAGGACATCAGTATAAGAATATCACACTCGAAGGGTTCTCCAAATACATGGGAAAACATAAAAGAAATGTACATATACACCGATACTCAACATTAACACCCAAGTCTAAGTAACATAACGAATATCTTCTTTTCAACTGAGAAAATCTAACAAAAAACTGGTAAAAGTACCATGGAAGTCCCTGTATTAGAAGTTAGATTGCATTTTGCCTTCTTTACTCAAAAATTGAGCAGATTAGTCCCTATATCACGTGTACTTCGAGCTGATGTATAGGGATCAGTTTTTAACCGAATAAATGAATGAAATTTTAAATAAATGATCAGGTTGCGCTTTGATCTAACTTATAAAGATTAATTTGACAAAATGCAATCCGACTTTTAGTACAAGGGTCTCCGTGGTAGTTTTACCAACAAAAACTCTAAGTCTAAACCACTGATCAGCAAATTCTAACATTAGATCCAATGAAACAGTACTAAATTCCAATATTTTTGACAAACCAAACCAATAAAACAATGCCATATAATACAATTACACAAAAATGTTCAAAAAAATCAATGAACTTTGAACATCCTTATTAAAAAGATCCAGCTTCTAAAACAGATCTCAACATTAGATCAATCATACAAACAAATGATTTGAAAAAACAAAAACAAATTTTGAAATCAAGAAAAAAAAAGAACCTTGTAAAAGGCACCAATACCCTCATTTCTAAGCATGGTCTTGGTGACAGTAGCAGCTGATCCCTGACCCAATTGAATCCTCACCTACACCAAACCAAAAACGAAAACTCACAAATCACCATTAAACAAAATTGAAATCCAAGCAAAACCCAGATCTTAAAAACAAAAACCCATCATTGGGGTGTGATCTAACCTTGATCATATCAATGGGTTGAATGACACATGTGGCTAACATACCAGAGGTACCACCATTAACAAAAGGTTTGATTTTTGGCCAAACCCCAGTTTGGGTTTTCTTTTCATTTGCCATTTCTTCTGAAAAAAATGAGAAAGAAAAATGGGGGGTTAGATGAAAGGAAGAAGAGAGTACAGTGTGGGTTAGAGCTTGTTTTCAGCTTTGTTTGACTGAAATGGAAAATGGCGAAATAAGAGGCCCTTTTTGGTGTATATACAAACAACCCTCCCTTGTTATTAGCTTATATTATAAATGAATTTAATTAATTTTAATTAAGAGTTTAGTGTTGTTTAAGAGATGTTTTTCAAACATAGAATCTATCGAAGTATCAAACTAAAACAATTAATTATTATTATTATTATTCATTCAATTATTTCAGGTCAATACTGCTGCAGCAGGGGAGTCATAAGAAACAAAAATAAGGAGTGGATTATAGGATCTACTTAGTCTTTGATGTTGAGTTGTGGGTATTCTTGATGGATTGACCATCATTCAAGACATGCGTTATGCGGGCGTGAAGACTCAATGCCATTTAGGATCATTCCTTGACTGGTTTGAGCTCTGCCCTTGTTAGACATATTCATATTCTTCTGAAGAATATTGGACTTTAAACCATACAATACTCTCGTAGAGACTTCAATAAAATTGTCGATTACCTAGCTAAAATGACTTTTGATACAAGCTTTGAGCTGAAGTTATTTGCGCATATCCTAAAAGAGGTGCTTGCACTTTCTTCTACCGATCTTCTACCAATCAAACTAGTGGCAGCGTTGCCCAAAGAGTCACTTTGTAATTAGTTTATTATGTTTGTTTTCTTTACAAAAAAAAAAGTATCACTTTTGACCAAAAATTATTGGTTGTTATCGTGTTTTGGGGGAAAAATGAAACGAAATTAATGGTTTAAGTATTACTTTTGACAATAAAAATATTTTAGGTACCTATGTTGAAAAACGGATATAATTTAAAGGTCAGTTTCATAGTTAAGCCAAAACTTTTAAGGATTAAACTATACAATTAGTCATCCAACTATTAGTTCGTTTCTGTTTTAATCACCAAACTATAAAAATTTTCTATTTCATCACTAATATTTTAGATCATTTCTCTTTTGGTCCCTCTACGTTAGAGGTGTACATGGGTCGGCGGCGGCTCTACCACCCAAGGCCACCCGAAATGTGGGAGGGTTTGGGCAAAAATATAGGCCCGAAAAATGGGCTTGGACAAAAAAATAAGGCCCGTTTAAAAAATGGGCCGGGCTCGGGTAAGGTATTTTTGGCCCGGGCCCGGCCCGGCCCGAATTCACTAAAGGAAAAAGAAAAACTTTTTTTAATATTATTTTCTTATTATTTTTCTCTTTATTTTGCTACCATTTTACTATTATATTTCTATTATTTTGTTGTTATTGTTTAGATATTATATAAAACTTATTTTATTGTTAATTTTGTTATTATTTTAGAGGCATTTGCTTGTTAAGTTACATCTATTTTAGTGTTATTTAAGTCTACATATTTTTTAAAATTTATTTTCAATTTGTTGAAAAATATTTATTTTGATTTTTTTAGTATTTTTGATGTATTATATATATTTAAAAATTATATAAAAAATTAATACGGGCGGGCCAGGATGGGCCCGGGTTTTAGCATTTTTATATGGGCCGGGTTTGGGCAAAATTTTAGGCCCATTTTTGGGCCCGACCTGAACCCAGCCCGGCCCAGCCCATATACACCTCTACTCTACGTTAAATGGTTAATGGAAATGATGTCGTGACCTTTTTCTAGCGGGTATAATAACATATTTAGTCCTCAATACTTACACATTTTATCAATTTAATTCTAATTTTAAGTAATTTAATAAATTTAACTCTCCTCCTCCTCCTCCTTCTTCCAATATTACTTCTTGTAGGCTTCTTAGAAATGACAAAAAATGACAGAACATCGTACTTAGATATTCTCCCCCTTAGTTTTGTGGAAAACAAGGAAGGAATTCATTTTAAAGTAGGTTTAACCTCCTTCTTCTTCTTCTTCTTCTTCTTCTTCTTCTTCTTCTTCTTCTTCCAATATTGCGTCTTGTAGGCTTCTTAGAAATGACAAAAAATGACAGAACATCGTACTTAGATATTCTCCCCCGTAGTCTTGTGGAAAAAGAAGGAAGGAATTCATTTTGAAGTAGGTTTAACCTTCTTCTTCCAATATTGCTTCTTGTAGGCTTCTTAGAAATGACGAAAAAATGACAGAACATCATACTTAGATGTACTAAGGTAGAATGGAAGCTCTAGCCAACACTTGATGCCAGACAACTTCTCCAATTCGTCATTATACAACAACCACCAATGGACAGTAGGCAACATATAAGGAAGCTAAACAATGGGCAACATGCACATCAAAAACATATATCAACTTCTCATGGCCATGCCCATAACCATTTCTTGTTTTGTACCAAAGAACCTTCTTCTTCTTCTTCTTTTCATTTTTGGGGTTAATGGATTATTAATGTTGGTTCTTTTTAAAGTGCTAAGTTTTAATGATTTTGGTCAGAGTTTGGAGCTTTGAATGGATCTGTGGATGGGTATTTTTTTGTTTGTGGACAGGGGCGAAGCCAGGGGGGCTGGCATGTGCCCTGGCCCCCCTAAAAGGTAAAATTACTATTTAGGCTCTTGAATTTTTTTTAAAATTTTAAATTAATAAAGGTAAAATTACACTTTGGCCCCCCTAAAATTATAAAAATTCGATTTAATCCTTTACAAATTAGAAAGATATAAACTATCAAAAATTAAAATTTCATCCGGCTCCCCCTAAAAAATTGTCCTGGCTTCGCCCCTGTTTGTGGATCTCTTTTTGTGATTTCAGCTAAGATTTTGGTGATAAATCAGGGTTCTTGGTCAATTTTCTTAAATGATTCTTTGGATTTTTGTTATAGAAAAAATGAGATAAGAAAATATAATTATATATATATATATTGAGGAAATATTATATTATTTACTTCTAGTTTGGGTACAATTTCCTCAATATATATAAAAAGAATTTTCCATTTTATACTTTTTCATAATATATAATAATCATTTAAGGAATGTGTAAATATTAAAGACTAAATGTGTTATTATACCAGTTAGAAAAAAAATGTCATGTTATCATTTCCGTTAACCATTTAATGGAGGGTGACTGAAACAGAAACGGTCTAAAACATTAGTGACGAAATTGAGGCTTTTTTACCCGAATAATACCAAAGAAGAAGAAGAAGAAGTAATAACTCAAATGGTATGCCCATGAGATTATTTATCAAAATGGTACGTTTGCTATAGTGTTCTGCCGGTGCAGCCTGACAAATTGGTGGCACCAGACTGAAATGTAATGACTTAAAATATTCAAGGACCTGATATGTAAATTTTCCATTTTGATTGAAAAGCTTTAAGGGTACAAAAAATTATTTGAACAAAAAAAATTATTTTTTGAAAAACAAATAAATTTATTTCCAATTAGAATAAACTTTTTTACAAAAAAAAAAATACTTTTTGGACTAATTTGTAAGAGGCCTCTCTAGTTTTGGTGTTGAAGGGGAATAAAAGAAAATAATAAATAAGGAAGGTTTATGAAACAATTTTACCTTATTTAAAGTTTGGTGCCGTCACATTGTAGATGGTACCCATAAAGCTTTTCAATCAAAATAGGAAATTTACATATCAGGTCTCTAAATATTTTAGGTCATCACATTTTAGTCTGGTGGCGCCAATTTGTCAGGCGGCACCAACAGAAGCAAATGTATCATCTTGGTAAATAATCTCATAGATATACAATTTGAGTTATTATTATTATTTTGTATTATTGGGATAAAAAAACCCAAAATTAAAAATTTTTATTGCTTGGTGACCAAAACAGAAACGCGCTAATAATTTGGTGACTAGTAGTATAATTTACCAAAATTTAATATAAAAAGTGAAACAGTGTATAAATCAATTTGGGCTTCAATACAAAAGTCTTTATTTTTCTTTTGTTTGAGACTCTCTCGAGTTAATTACTCAAAAATAAAGCTCACTCGATATTATTTTTTCATCTACAAAATTCAAACTTAAGTTATTGTGCAACACCCCTAACCCTAAACCGTCACCAGAACAGGGTTACGGAGCATTACCGGACATATTAGACAATTTACAAATAATTCAAAAATAAAATAACATACATAGTATAATTTAATCATTAAATCCATATAATGGACCCTCGAGGCCCAAAACACGTATTAGAAATGGAACGGAACTTGTTTGAGTACTCCGAATTTTTTTTCATAAATATATATATATTTAAAAAAAAAACTCAATATAACCCCTTTATAAATATCTAACATTCCCTGCAATTTCAAACCGCAACCAACTTACAATTAATATGGAAATCAACACATTTTCACATTCAAACATACTTAAATCATGCCTAAAACATCGACTTATCAAATTGATCAACAACATTTATCTCATTTCAATTTTAGTACCGAACATACCATTTTATAACTTAACATTTCATTTATCATTCAAACATTAAAGACCAATTCTTTACGACCAAAACTCACAAGACTCTTAAATAAGACCTAGGTACATGCCACATTTACCAAAGAGAAAATTACATCACCAAGTTTGTGCTGAAGTCGAGATTGATCTGGATGCTGAACCGAGACCTTTTACTTCTACTGACTTGCGTACGGAAACAACCGTACGCTGAGTATGTCTATACTCAGTGGTATTACCATAATTCGAATTATATAACATTAATAAATTATAACATCAACTTGTACTATAGAAAATCATAAGAACAAATTTTACAATCAATTTAGTATCTCATTTATAATAGTCTATCGACAGATATCATATATCAACAATTTACATTTTTGATCAATTCATGAACCTTAAGTTCATGCTTTTAAATCTCGTATCTCATTCTCACTTCACATTTCGATTTATAATTTCACTATCTCATTTCTTCCATCAACTCATTCAAATCAAGATTTATTCATTTTCTTTTTCATTTAATTACCCCTATTAATAAGACTCGGACTTTGACGGATAGACGGATTCCAACCAAACACACCAGAATAATTAATCCTCCCAAACACACCAGAAAGGCATTAAATGCCTCTTCAGATAATCCGAAGAAATATAGTAACATCAGTATCTCCTCGGCCAAACCGAAAATCCTCTGATTTCTTCTCAAATTTTAACTAAACTTAAACTTAACAACAAATTTTCAGCATAAAAATCATAATTTTGAATTTCTTTCAATTTAGTCCCTATTATACAAAATTTATAACTTATTCTACAATTTAATCTATCTCCCACTTCTAGTTAGAAATTCTATTAATTCAATCCCCAATTCACACTTTTACTCAATAAAATTTAATGTCTAAAAATCTAATATCTTCCAAAATTTTAGCACATACTTAATAGTATTTTGTTCTAGTTTCATAAAAACTCAAAAATTACAAGAAAAGGACTTAATTTAACTTACCAATTTAAAATTGAACCTTAAAAACCCTAAATTTCTTCTTTTCTTTTCTTTCAGTTTCGTCCCCTATTCTGTTTCTATTTCCTTTCTTTTGTTTCTTTAGTTTATATATATATATATATATATATATAATATAATAATAATATTATATTATATTATATTATATTATATTATATTATATTATAATTAAAACATAAAATATCTTTATTATATAATAATATAATAATATATTAAACATAAAAATCTTAGATTTTCTTCACGCCTCAATTTATACTTTTGGTATAATTGCCCTTTTAGTCCTTTTTATTTTCTTTTAATCCATAATTCAACTTTTACCCTTTATTCAATTTAGTTATTTTTATTAATTACTCCTAATTAAGTCAAATTCACCTATCTAAAACCTAATTAAACACACAACTAGTCTCATAAATATTTCTAATAAATTTTTACGAACCCATTTCGCTAAGACGGAGGCCCGATAATGTACTTTTCCGATACCCATGAATTTTGGGTCATTACATATTTCTTAAGAGAAATCGAGCTCTTCAATACTTTACCCAATAAATTTGATAATACAAAAGCCTTTACCATCTTAAAATGAAGTACCCAACCTTTTTCTACTAGATTTGATGCAAATATTTTATATTAGAAAAAAAATATATAAATATAGTATTTTATAATGTATAAATCATAAATTCATAATCGATAAAAAAAATTGTTGGGGATTGACCCGATTAAGCATCGAACAAGTAAAAATAGCAGAAGAAATTGAGAAATTGAACACACAAATTTAACGTGGAAAAACTCCTCCAAAGAGGATAAAAAATCACGGGCAAAGATAATTTTACTATAATGGTAAAAGAACGAAGAGTACAAAAGATAGAGATAAAAACTAAACCCCGAAAAACCCGAAAACAAAGAACCCTCAAAACGTAAACACAAAATTCTCTAAATGTGTTATGAGTTCTAATCTCTAATGGGTATGTATTCTAAGGTTGTAAAAGAGCCTATTTATCGGCTAAATTTATAGGTAATATAATAATAAAATAATCTAGACTAATCAGAGTTTGATTGAAACAAATAAATAAAGTTTAACTAGAAGATTATTTTTCAAATTTGACTGAAATATGAGTCATACTTAACAAAAATAATAAATGTCAATATAACACACAACATTGATTATCGTGAGTTATAAGTAAAAGTTTTCATAGATCGGACTAAACAGGTCAAGACTCAATTCTAAAAAATTATAGTTCGGGTCCATCCAAAAAGCCCAAAAATTTCTCATTGTGAAACTAATTTGTGGGAATTTATTTGATAACTGTGTTGATTGAGTCTTAACTCGATTGACATGGATATTGTTGTCAATGCAAGAAGACGTAGGTTCAAGTACGCTGAAACGCATTATCCTCGAGTCTAGTTTTTTAAATTCCACAAGTGAATTGAAAATATGACAAGTGTTATATTTATTTTTATATTATAAAAATTAAAAAAAAATTAAAAAAATAAATTCGATTTAATTTGGATAATTATAATTTTTTTAACTTGTGACTAGAGGTGTACATGGGCCGGGCCGGGCTCAACTAAAAATTTAGGCCCGTTTTGTAGGCTCGGGCCCGGCCCGGCCCGGCATATGGGCCTAAAAAATTGCCCAAGCCCGGCCCGGCCCGGCCCGTATTATTCTTTATTTTATTAAATAAAAAATAAAAAATAATGAATCAAATACATTTAAAGAAAATAGATGCTTATTTTCTACTTTGAATCTCATAATGATACTATTCTACCATTTAATTTTCTACTTTACGAAAATAGATGCTTAATTTGTTTAGCTTAATTTATTAATAATTTATTAATATTCTCAAAAATTCAATTTTAAAGAAATTAAATATGGAATAAAATAAACACATATTCTAAAGTTAAAATTTTATTAATAAAAAAATAAAAAATAATACTAAAATATTTCGGGCCGGGCCAAAAAAATCATACCCGAGGCCCGGCCCGTTTTTTAAACGGGCCTCATTTTTTTGCCCAAGCCCATTTTTTGGGCCTATATTTTTACCCGCACCCTCTCATTTTTCAGGCGGGCCTTCGAGCTAGGCCGGGTAGCCCGGCCCATGTACAGCTCTACTTGTGACTAAGAGGTTATATAAAAGACAAGTAACTAAACTATGCAACTTTTTCACTATAGGTACCTATGGTCAAAGTAAGTATTTAAAATTTTATTCTGTTAAGTCAAGTGATACATTGACACTAAGTACACAAATAGACTAATTATATTCACATAAAAAGAGTGTTGCTCGATTAAGTACACTCGGACCCACAACTTCTGTGCAATAAATCAACTTATAATTATTCAAATATTTTTGAAAAATTTTGTCAAAATTTAAGTCAAAATGAATTAGTAACATATATATTTATATATAATTATAATTATAATATTTTGCACAAAGAAAATGACATAAACACTTTATTCAATAAATTATGTTATGAATTAAAATAAAAAAAAACATGATATTAATAAATAAATAAATAAATAAATTATTTTTTAAAATTGAATCATTTTAAATAAGTATACAAAATACAACATGATTCAGAAAATAACATAAATATAGCATGCAAATTGCAAACCTTTCAACTTTTATATAAAATAAATTATGAACTGGTAAAAGAAATAAATACGGACTGAAGTTTCAAAATTCGAAAAGGGTAGAGCAAGGCAGTCAGTTTCATTCTTGTATTGCATGTACTGGTTGGAATGCTCTATTCTAATAGTAATCCGAAACAACAAATTCTAGGTTCTGTTTCGGTGCAAATTTTAGTTAGTATCGGTTGTACCACGGCGTACCGGTTGATTTCACCGATTGGTACAAAAAGTAAGTTTAAATTTAATTTTTTTACTATTTGTTTTGAATTATGGATTGTTATATGCATGGTATGGGATAATCTTATTGTTTAAAATTATTTTTTATTCACCCAACTATGAAATGTTACAAATTTGTCACCTAACTATTCCGATTTTTCTTTTTTGATCACTAACTGTTAAATTACTAACTACTTGGCAACTTTTAGAATTGGTATAATATAACAACTTTAACCCTCGACATTTATACATTGTGTCAATTTAGTCTTGATTCTAAAGAAATTAATCCTCAACATTTACATATTGTATAATTTGGTTTTTTTTTTTTTTTTTTTGCAATTCTACTTTTATTTGTGACATTGAGGGTTAGTTTTAAAAGAATGAGAAAAGATTAAATTTATTAATTTAGATTTTTGGGTGTTTCCGTATTTGGTATATTTCCAATCAAATTTAGTTGATAAATTATTTTTTTTAGCTTTTTACGTGAAAATGGTCATAAAAAAAAACAAAATTAAAAAAAAAGACTAAATTACACAATGTGTAACCATTGAGGTTCAATTTTTTTAGAATCAAGACTAAATCAACACAATGTATAAATATTGAGGGTTAAATTACTATTATACCAATTTCAAAAGTTATCATGTCATCTTCCCGTTAGCCATATCTAACGGCTAGAATAGTTATGCGATTATTTTGTAACTTCTTATAGTTGAGTGGCAAAAAACAGAAACTTATCAATAGTTAGGTGACTATAAGCTTAATTTACCCGATTATTATTTTTATTTAATCTTATTATTTAATATTTGTACATATTTAATAAATTTGAAACGATACAATAAAACAAACCAATATTAATACGTATCAATATCGATAAAAAATCGAGATATTCACTGATATGACACTGACTACTCTAATATAAAGATTAAAATTAATGGGTTCGAAGAATACAACAAAAAGAAATTCAGAGAATGTGAAGTAAAAGTAGACTTTTGACCAAAAGTCTTGAACAGCATTTACTTTTTTTATCATGTTTTGGTGTCACTTTCCATGTTTGTAGTCAAAGTTCTTCAAGTGTTTACACTGTGGGCGGCGGCCCACCAAAGAAGAATATTGCAACATCCTGCTATTTCTGGTATTTTCATTACAAGACAGTTTTGAGTTGTGTTTTACTGTCAAAAAAGATAATTTTTTAAAATGCACTTTGACACGTTGATGACATGCATTAGTGGGTTTCATGTCCAATCTATATTCAAATAATGTTCTCTATATATATGGAAAAAAATCTGAAAGAATTACATACCTCTTATTGAATATATATTCATATTCGACACTCAAAATTATCGTTGTCTTCCCGTACTTATAGTTTCCGAGGTAATTTTTATGGCTTTTCCTTCTTTCAATTGTTTATATTTTTGTTTATTTCATGAGTAAAAGTTTTTGAGCTATTGATAAGTTTATATTTTGGTTTCTCGATTCAGAAGTTTTCGTTTAAGTCAATCTGACGGATACATCAAAGATTGGAGAAAAAAAGCTGTTTTGATTTTGAAAACTTTGAAATAGTTCAGTGACCATTTTGTAATTTTTTTGAAATTGAGTGACTAAAACGTAAACTTACTAATAGTTTAGTGACTTTGAATGTAATTTACCTTTATTTCACTAAACAATTAATGAATATGTGATAAAAATTCTTCAGGACTTTGTAACCATCATGGAAGATGGCAATGGCATCATTTACAATCATCCAGGTACCAACTTCTTGCTATTTTTTAATTAGTTTTGAGATTTAATCAATAAGGTCCTTTTATTATCAAAACAATTAATTTAACCGTTAAATAACATGTCATTCCAAATTGGTTTTGAAGTTTTTCCGAAACTTTTACAAAACTCTCATCGCTCACTCTCTTAACTTTGAAGTTTAAAGGCCTTGTTCATAAATATCTCAACTTTTAATTTATATATATTTTCAAATAAGCCCTTGCTTTAAAGAAAATATTTATGTTTGACCATATATTTGAAGAATCATATTCTGGTATACGTACCTGTTTCTTGGTTTTTGATTATCTGAAACACTAAACACTTGAAATAACTTCAGTGCAACTATCAGAGATCGAAACACTTCAGAAACAACACGAGGAGAAAACGATAAGGATCCGAGACCTCAAGAGACAAATCGAAGGGTTGAAGCTTCGTTTGGCGAAGACGAAAATGAAGAAAAACAATGGCAGAGATGAGAGAAGAGAAGCTTTCAATGAACTGTGTGAGAAATATCACAGCTTGAGAAATGAATATAATGCATTATTGAGTGAAAGTTCAAGGGAGCAGAGATTAATTTAACCGAAGATTTCTTGTTACTATTTAATATTTTGTTTCATTTTATCGTATTTAAATATGTACCAGACATGAATATCGAATATGAAATATATTTTGGTTTCATTTTTCATATACTCGAAACTGTGTTTTATGTTAGAGAAACACAAAAAATTGCAGACATGATATGATTCATACGCGTTATGGAGTCGGTGAAAGCCAATAATGCTTGCTTCAGAATTACGAACTTTTCAAAGCCGATAATGCTTCCTTTGTCGTAGCTGAGATGACGGCATCTGAAGCATTTGGCAAGTAATAATACTTCCCTGTAAGATTAAATCAATGACGAGATATGATTATGCTCCGTATGTGTAAAAACAAATAGATGTTTATGCAGACGCACCTTGAGCTACTCGAGCGATTTCCTTAGCAAAACCGGTTGAAACGAACTTGTTTTCCGTGTCAATAACAAGAAGGGACATTCCTGCTTTGTATATTTTCCCGGACACTTCAAGAATCTCATCCTGCAATGTTTATTTATACACACGAATCGTATGAAAACCATCTGGTCAAACCCTGAAACCGTTGTATATGAAGGGTTCGGAATAGATATAATGCAATAATTTACCTTCAACTCTTGTGCTGAGGGTCTAGGGGCATCAGAAGCAGCAGCTTCGGGATCAGTAGATCGTTTTAGTGATATGTTGGCTCTTCCATCGGTTATTGCAACGATCATTACACGTCCTACATCACCGCTTTTCTCTGCATTTAGTCCAACCCTGACTGCCTGATTATATTTTTATCAAAATATTACAAAAGATTTTACCAACATTTTCGAAGCAACAATACTACAAAAGCTATGAGTAGAAGTCATTAACTACAAGTCATAATCACAGATAGCATACGCAAAAGAGTTTTGATCTCATGGACTCGGTCCTGTTGGAGTTAACGCGGAATTTCAAGACATACCATGCTTAAACCATGAGCTAGGGGAGAGCCACCACCACATGGAAGTCTCTCAAGACGTTTTCGAGCCATTGCAATCGATCTAGAAGGAGGTAACAGGACTTCTGCAGCATCTCCACGGAAAGGTATAATGGAGACCTATTCAGCATTACCAAGCTCCTAAAATGAATTAACAACTAGCAAGGTTTGTATGCTCGAGAACACGGAACAAATGTTTCTTTTGTTTACCTGATCTCTACTTGTATAACTCTCAGCCAGTAACTTAAGTGCAGCTCCTTTAGCGTTTTGCATTCGGTTTAATGCCATGCTCCCACTTGCATCAACCACAAATATTACCTGACATAAAATGGATATGTATGAACCCCAGAATTATTTAACTCCGTAGAGTGATCCTGGTTACAAATAGATGTAAACAAAAGTAGGCTCATTGGTACCAATGCTCCGGCTTTTCTTGCCATTCTTTTAGCCCTCATATCAGTTTTCTCCACAAAAACTTTCCTACTTTTCTGAATATCTCTCTCCCGACGCAACTTTTGATATGGTGCCGCAGCTCTAAGTGTTGCATCAACAGCTAGTCTTTTCACAGGGCCCTGTGGTACAAGCAACGCAACTTATTCTAAAAATGAAGTTAAGATTGAGCGAGCAAATATAACATACAAAAGATCGGAAATAGTGAAGAAGATTGCTAATTCACCAGTTCAACCTGCATGATCGAGGAAAGAGACAAGACTAACCTTTGGGAGCATTGGTTTAATATATCGACCTCTATCCTCAGAGAATATAACATTCTTGGCTCTTCCAGCTTTCCCCCGTCGCCTTTGTGCTTGTTGCGCAAAGAAAAGTAGTTTCTCATCGACCAAACCCCCTTCCGCATCAAAGATAAACTCTTCAGGTAATTGCTCCTGTTGTTCATTTTCCTGATCACTTTCATCCTGTTGTAAACAAAGCACTAGAGTAATCTTATTTTCTCGGGATAATATTTGAAATAGGAGTAAAGATGATAGTTAAATCCTCAATGGCAAGGACTTGGGTAGATTTTAGTTTAATTATAAACAACCACCCCTGCAAACCAATGGCTAATTTTATTAAGAAACTTGATGAAAGGGGGGGGGGGGGGGGTAGCTCCTTCGGCATAAGTTTTCGTAGTTCTGGTCCCCCAACAACTGAAGGCATTGTCCCCCGGGAAGGGTTTTGTTCTCAGCCTCCGCGGAGAGCCAATGTGCCATGAGCAGCTGCCCTGAGAGTCTGGTTCATGGAGGGGGGTGCCTCGACCGTATGTGAACGTACGGCCACCCACCAAGAGACGACGTAACCGGCTCGCTCTTGGTGGGATTCGAACCCCTGACCTAGGCCATATAGGTCACTTGTTGGGATATATGGTACCATTTAACCCTCCTTAGGGACAACACCTTTGGTTGTTAGGGGACTAGATCAGCTGCCTAGCAGATGATACTTCGAAGATTTCTCCCAAAGGAGCTGACCCTCCCTCAACAAAACTCAGAGTTCAGTGCTTATTGTTGAAATCTTAATGTTAACATACCTCTTGTTCTTCCTCCTCATTTTGCTCCTCCCCGGAATCTTCATTTTGTGGAGGTGGAGGCGGAGGTGGCGGCTGCTGGTTTTGTTGGTCTGGTGGATTCTCATTGACAATCGAACGAGGTAGTATAACAAGCTCCACCTGTATCATATATTATGTCAACACAAATTTATATATTGTTCTCCAAAATAAAACCAATATAATCATGCACATGACAACCAGTGATTAGCAGACATTTCAATAAAACTAGCAATGCCATCCATAAACATCATATAGTCCGAACCAGAAGTATGATAGAAAGATGGATTGAACTAGGAAACGGCGCAAATACTTCAGCAATCATAAGCAAGATTAGCTTAAAAAAATCTGGACATAAAGAAGAAACATATAAAAAGTTCGGGTATGAATGGATGTGACAATTTGTTGCATATCGATGTGCCTACAAAATAACCGGTGCAAAATCATAGTAAGAACACTTAACAGCTTTTTTCAGGTCATCTACACCAACTCTTTCTCGTCCTTCCAAAGCAGCCAAGCATTTTGCAACCCGAGCAGCATATAGCTCAGCTCTGTGTCCCTGTAAATTTCCGAGTACTAATTATTTTTCCATAGCATGATCAAGATAATATCTCACAATCATCAACATTATTAAAAGCTCAAGTGCCAACTTTATTTCGTTCTTAAACTACAAAAACATCATCCCTATGCTTTATGCTTAAGAATGGCTTGTACAACATATACTTCCCTACAATGAGGTAGTCCACTCCCTATTCTTTGCTAGTCTACGTTGGATGTTTTATCGAGTTGTTTTCTCATTTTACCATCTTTTTTGCTTTTATGTCCATCCAAACAACCATGGTTGTTGAACAATAAAAACTCAGTTAGCTTTTAGGCATGCGGGACGTTGATTCCTCATCAAGTGAGAACTTTTCGGCGTTACATCATAAGAGGATTCAAAGTAATATTTGTTATCTAAAGTGGTTGAAGAATAAAAGCACCTGGCAACCACCTCGAAGGGCTTCCATAACCAGGTATTTTAATTGTTCCCGGCCAATCGTAACGTCCTTCAGATACTCTCTTGCTAAAATGATCTGTAAAATATAAATGCACAAGAGGAATAAAATTCATCCTTCTAAATACCAAAGTGCAAGAAGACTGGCAAACCAGCTAAACTGCTAAATGCGCGGTTACCTGAGTCTTTGCATACTCAGTTTCTTCCTCAACCATTTTAAAAACTTTATTGCTAGCTTCTTGAAATTGTGTTGCGATCCCAACTGCCGCAACACGATCTTCAAAGTTCATTGGAAGATCTGCACTGCAAAGGAAGTGTGTGACATTAATGGGATAGGTATGTATAAACCGAAAAAACTCATTCCATCATCTAAAAACAAGCTTTGTACCTCAAGTTAATTGCAATTCGATCTAATAAATGTTCTCGTACAGCACCTTCTTCTGGATTATAAGTGGCAATTAAGAGCGGTTTACAAGGGTGCTTGAAGCTTATTCCTTCTCTTTCGACAATATTAACTCCTTCGGTCAATACATTAAGAAGCAAATTGCTAATACCCTCATCTAGGAGATTAATTTCATCAACATATAATACACCTCTATGTGCTTCAGCTAAAAGGCCAGGTTGAAAAACGGTCGTTCCTGTTTTCACAGACTCCTCGACATCAACAGATCCAATGAGTCTATCCTCCGTGACTCCAAGTGGTATCTTAAGCAAGAGTGGCAAAGGGCATTATGACAATAAAACAAACTTGATAACAAAAGGCTTTCTAGCACGAAACATACCTGAACAAAAGGAGACCGAACAACTTGTGTCTTAACATTGCCATTGGAATCGAATTCTGCTCGCTGAGCTAAACCATCTTCCCACCTTAAAAGGTAATATACTGAAATCAGTTAGCTCTAATATCCATTATCACAAAAACGGTGCAAGAACACATGAATTACTCAAGGGAATACTGATATGTTATTCATAAGGACTGCAACAACAAAAGGACTCTTGTTTTGACAGTTCAATCCCATACTAATTTGTATCACGAATGTTGCATATAAGGGGGGAAAACTCATATACACAGCAATGAAATTATAAGATATGAGTTCAATGTTCATACTCAAATCAATTAACTCTCATATCCCTTATTACGAAACAGTGCAAGAACACATATGAATTACTCAAGGGAATACCGATATGTTCTCCATGAGGACTGCAACAAGAAAATGACTCTTGTTGAGGGGAGTGTCTTGGACCCTCAATGGAAAGTATTGTCCCTGAATGGGTTTCGTCTCCCGTACTCCAAAGAGAGCACAAAAGGGTTCACGGAGTTTAAGGAGCACCTCTGTTGGTGAAGATGCTGATACCTCTCCAGTCTCCCATGAGCTTGCAGGTTGTATCTCCAACTGAGGTACTCCCTAAACTCTGTGACCCCATTTGGGCTCTCCTCGGAGTACGAGAGGCAAAACCCAATTGGGACAATACCTTCTGTTGAGGGTCCGAGACACTCCCCTCAACAGAAGGTATGATCATTACCTATTCATTATCACGAAAACGGTGCAAGGACACATATGAATTACTCATGGGAATACCAATATGTTCTACATAAGGATTGCAACAACTAAATGACTCTTGTTGAGGGGAGTGTCTCGGACCCTCAATAGAAGGTATTGTCTCCGTAAGGGTTTTGTCTTCCGTACTCCGAGGAGAGCCTAAAGGGAGTTTAGGGAGTGTCTCGGTTGGTAGACATACAACTTGCAAACTGACGGGAGATACAACCTGCCAAGGCATATTAGCCTTACCTTTGCAACCAGGTCGTATCACCAACCGAGGTGCTATCTAACTTCCGTGAACCCCTTTGAGCTCTCCTTGGAGCATGGAAGACAAAACCCCTATGGGACAATACCTTCTGTTGAGGGTTCGAGACCCTCCCCTCAACAACTCTTGTTTTGACATTCCATTGCAGTATAATCCCTTACTAATTTGCATCATGAATGTGTGCATACCAAAGGGGAAAACTACTAGATACAGCAATGAAATTATAAGAGTTCAATGTTCATACTCTTCAGGGCAAGTAGGGTCAGCATTAGCCATTGAACCAACAACAACATCAATAGGAGGCAAAACAGCATGCAATCCACGAGCCATTACAGTCTTAGCTGTTCCACGTCTACCAGAAATAGCAATCCCACCAATTTCACGATCAATAGCACCAAGTAAAAGTGCAGTTTTAATAGCATCCTATATAACAAACAGTTAATCAAATCAAAGAGACCACTAAAAATTCAATTCACTAAACGACCCATTTTTCTTTACCACTACTAAAACATTCCCATCCCTTCAAAATTCCATAAACAACAAACCTGGCCAACAACAGCAGCTAAAGGGAAGTATCGTCTTCCATAAGAAGAAGAAGGGTCTTCAGATTCAGAACCAATGGCTGCTGCTGCCCCATTGTTGGAATCTAAAGCAGTGTTCGAAACAGCAAGAACGCGAGTAAAGCGAGTGGTGCTTCGAGCATGGAATCGTTTCTTTGGGTTGAAACGAGAAGAAGAAGGGAAGAAGAGAACAGGGGAAGATGATTGAAGATGAAGATGAAACAGGGGAAGTGAAGAACAAGTAGTAGCTAATGCCATAGCTGAAAATGCTATTGATTTTTCAACAAAATAAACAATTGGGTGTTTTTTTTATTTATTTATTTTCTTCATTATCTCTTACATAATCTTGTAATCTAATCTTTATCTGTTTTGTTCTGTTCTTCTTCCATTGTCTACTGCATTTCCTTTTTAACTCTTCTTCAATTGTTGCTATGGCTCTCCACGCGCCATATCGTGCGCGTATTAAGCACATTCTACTCTTTCTCCTCCCTTTTTTTTTTAATGAAGGAAATAAATAAATCAATAATTTGCAACCACAAATAAACTTCATAAATACATATTTATATTTAGACTGATCAATTAAATGGGTTTGTCGGGTCAAGTCGATGAAAAATTTTAAGTCGATTTTTAGATTCGGGTTTGGTTTGAAAAATAGATTTAAAATTTTATTAAGTCTAGTTCAAATTAAAAATGTTAAACCCAAACTCAATTCGACTCGTCCGTATTAATTTTATTATTATTTTATATTAAAATTAAATTAAAAAATATAATACATTACATTAGAGGTGTACATGGGCCGGGCCGGGCCCAATTAAAAATTTATGCTCATTTTGTAGGCCCGGGCCCGGCTCGGCCCGAAATATGGGCCTGAAAAATTGCTCAAACCCGGCCCGACATGTAATTGGTAAGCCCGAGCCTGGCCCGGCCCAGCCCGTATTATTTTTTATTTTATTAAATAAAAATTAAAAAATAAAATATATGCTTTGATTGATAGAAGCTGGATTTGTTTCCCGAGATTTGAAATACTTAAATCTATGAAGGACTCTAAAGATGTGGCGCAAAACTTTTGCTCTCCATTAATGGCTGCTCTTTCGCAACCTTTGATTGTTTCACAAATGGTGTTGGCGTCCCTCGTTTGAGGTTTTAACGAGAAGTGGTTCAAAATTTCAGGCAATTTGGCACTTGAAAAGGGAATTGACTTGGCAACTCGGTCGGGCAAAAATGGAGTTTTATCACCTGTTGCAATGAGATTTGGTAAGTTCACCAGCTTACCGGTGCGTAGATCCCTTTGAAAGAAGAAGGTATAGTTTCATCGACTGAAACAATATTATCGTCCACTTTGAAGTTGTTGTTGAGATTTGAATCAATGGAGGCCTCTGCAAAGATTATTTTCCTTACATTTGGTTCAAGTCAACGACTTAAATTTTGGATTTAAAAAGCACGCATGAAGAAGATGAACCCTAACTGTATGAATACTCTGAAAACATTAACATATATGTAGGCATAATGATTTACCTTGGATTGATTGTTTATTTCCATAACTTCCAGCCTGGTAGACACCTAGAGAGCTATTTTTACCTATTTTTTGGGTCTATATTTTTACTTAAACCCTCCCACATTTTGGGCGGGCCTTCGAGCCAGGCCGAGTGGCCCGACCCATGATCAAGTCTAGCTATCTTGTGTCAGATTATAATTAAAATTAATTTTGGAAAATTAATTTATTCATTATTAATATATTTTTATATTTTATAAAAAAACAACATAATACTATAAATTTATCCGAGCATATTAAAAATATATAATTAATTTTTGAATTTTGTTTAAATTTTTGGCCGAGAATAAAAAATATTATGGTTGACCTCTCTTGCTCTAAATAGTGCTACTTTGTTTCTATCATATCATTTGTCACCTTATACATAGTTAGTATTTTGAGTAATTTGTATAACGGTCGATAAATTTAGATTTTAAATTGGATAAAAAAAATTTACGTATCTAATTTAAAAAAAATTGACAAATTTAAGTACTAAAAGTTATATCTATATCTATAATCTATAATATATAAGTTTGGAGAAACTTTTGAACCGATGAAAATATTTAGGGTTTTAATATAATCGTATATTATGATGTTATATTCTAGACTTATCCATGCGAAGGGCAGCTTGTTAAGTGTGGTAGGTTTGATTTCGGGTTTCGACAAAATACGAATTTTGGCTTATGATCAAGTAGTCCTTATAGGAAGATTGTTGAAACACAATCACACTTGAAATAAACAAAGAAAGAGACATTAATTGTCACTTAATTGAGACGTCATTTTGCTGTTGAGTTGGAAATGGCAAATGGGGACGGTTCCAGGCTTCAGTTTGAGGATCTGAAATGCCATACGCTTTGGGTTCCAACCTGATGTTTCTTTATGACAGACTGCCAAAGCATTGGCTTTTGTCCCATCTCTGCCCACCAATGGAACCTTATACACTGTTGTTTTGTTGATCGCATGGCACAAAAACACAGCACCTGGGATACTCCATCTTATGGCAGACAAGCTCATGTTCCCCCATGTTTTGCATTCCCCTGGCGATTGTAAACAATGGGTTCTTCCTTTCTTTCCAAAGCTTTGAGATACTTAAATCTATGAAGGACTCAAATGATGTGGCACAAAACTTCTGCTCTCCATTAATGGATTCTCTTCCACAACCTCTTATTGTTTCATCAATGGTGTCGGCTTCCCTTGTTTGAGGTTTTAACCAGAAATATTATTTTTATCATAATATTTTTATGGCACATAAAATTTTGTACAAGCCCAACCCAAATAAAAATGTTAAAACCCGAGCCTGACCCGGCCAGCCCATATTAATTTTTATATTATTTTTTTATATAATTTTAAAATATATATACTACATCAAAAATACTAAAAACATCAAAATAAATATTTCTCAACAAATTGAAAATAAATTTTAAAAAATATGTATACTTAAATAACACCGATATAGATGCAACTTAACAAGCAAATGCCTCTAAATAATAATAAAATTTACAAATGTCTTTAAAATAATAATAAAATTAACAATAAAATAAGTTTTGTACAATATCCAAACAATAACAACATAATAGTAAAATGGTAGCAAAATAGGAAGAAAATAATAAGAAAATAATATTAAGAAACAAAAAAAAAATAATTTTTTTTGTCCTTTAGTGAATTCGGGCCGAGCTGGGCCCGAGCCAAAAATGCCTTACTCGAGGCTTGGCCCATTTTTTAAACAGGCCTTATTTTTTTATCCAAGCTCATTTTTTGAACCTATATTTTTGTCCAAACCCTACCACGTTTTAGGCGGGCCTTCGGGCTGGGCCGAGTGACCCAACCCATGAACAGGTATAGTTAAGGGTGTATTACCATGTCATTAGCAAAGATTAAGGGTGTTATGAAGAGGTATCACGTTGATAAACCGAATGAAACTTTGGTTATCAAGATCAATATTTTGGGAAATATGCACCACAATAGAAGATTTGCGAAAGTTGAGGGGTGATTCATGCCATTTATACAAGCTTCTTTATTCATCTTATAAGATGATTATTGAAATACAAACACACATAAAGTAAACAAAGAAAGGGACCATTTTCACTTATTCCAAACATCTTATAATTGTTCAGTTGGAGACCTAGGCAAGGGTATCTTTAGCAAGGAAATGGCAAATGGGGACAGTTCCAGGCTTCACTTTGAGAATCTGAAATGCTATATGTTTTGGGCTCCAAGCCGATGTATCTTTGTGACAAACTGCCAAAGCATTAGCTTTTGTCCCATCTCTTCCCAGCAATGGAACCTTATACACGGTTGTTTTGTTGATGGAATGACACAAAAATACAGCACGTGGATACCTTTCCTTATGGCAGATAAGCTCGTTTTCACCCATGTCTTGCATTCCCGTATAGCAATTGTAAACAATGGGTTGTTTGTTTCTTTGGAAAGCTGGTTTGATAGAAGCTGGATTTCTTTCCCAAGCGTTGCAATACTTAAATCTATGAAGGACTCTAGTGATGTGACACAAAACATTTGTTCTCCATTAATGGCTTCTCTTTCGCAAACTCTAATTGTTCTTTTCATGATTTCGGCTTCCCTTGTTTGAGGTTTTAACGAGAAATGGTTCAAAATTTCAGGAAATTTGGAACTTGAAAAGGGTATTGACTTGGCAACTCGGTCAGGCAAAAATGGAGTTCTATCACTTGCTGCTATGAGACTTGGTAAATTCACCAGCTTACCAGTGCGTAGATCCCTTTGGAAGAAGAAGATAGTTTCATGGATTGAAGAAACCATTTTCCCTACATTTTGGATATAAAAAGAATGCATGAGCCCAAGTATAACTTGATTCTCATATTTAACTTAATAAGTTTTCATGCATATATGAGAAATTATCTCATCCAATATATTGATAAAATTTTAGGATTCCACAATGATGAATTTACCTTAGGATTCTTTGAGTGCCTCTTCTCCATTTCCATGACGGGCACTAAAATCACGGTCCCGATCGTCAAATTCTTCGTTTCCATTGTTGGAACTGGGCTTAGATCTCCAAGTATCAAAATATTCATCTTCACTATTTCCCTGGCTGCCACTAAGTTTAGACCTCCAATCATCAAAATATGCATCTTCACCATTTCCATGGTTGCGACTAAGCTTAGACCTCCAATCATCAAAATATGCATCTTCACCGTTTCCATGGCTGCCACTAAAATCATGGTCCCAATCATCAAATTCTTCATTTCCATGGTTGCTACTAAGCTTAGACCTCCAATCATCAACATATGCATCTTCACCACTTTCTTCACCTTCACTACCACTAAGCTTAGACCTCCAATCATCAGCATATGCATCTTCACCACTTTCTTCACCTTCACTACCACTAAGCTAAGAGCTCCAATCATCAGCATATGCCTCTTGACCACCACTAAGCTTAGACCTCCAATCATCAACATATGCATCTTCACCACTTTCTTCACCTTCACTACCACTAAGCTTAGACCTCCAATCATCAGCATATGCATCTTCACCACTTTCTTCACCTTCACTACCACTAAGCTAAGAGCTCCAATCATCAGCATATGCCTCTTGACCACCACTAAGCTTAGACCTCCAATCATCAACATATGCATCTTCACCACTTTCTTCACCTTCACTACCACTAAGCTTAGACCTCCAATCATCAGCATATGCATCTTCACCACTTTCTTCACCTTCACTACCACTAAGCTAAGAGCTCCAATCATCAGCATATGCCTCTTGACCACCACTAAGCTTAGACCTCCAATCATCAACATATGCATCTTCACCACTTTCTTCACCTTCACTACCACTAAGCTTAGACCCCCATAAATCATTATATTTATCTTCTTCATCTCCTTCACTACCACTAAGCTCAAATCTCTTTCCATGATTGCTTTTAGAAACTTTTGCATTTTCAGATTGGCCTGAAATGTTCAAGTAACATCTATACATATTTTGGGATGCTCATTTAGATTTTGGGATGAAATTGGTGCAATAAGCTACATATATTTATACCCATCCATACATATTTTGTCAATGGATAGCCAATAAAAAATAGCTACCAAAAGTCAACATTCATTGAAATTATCAGCATTTATTATTCCACAATTTGCATAGTAAGAGTATAGTTCTTTTTTCTTTGGGTTAATATACACTTTGATACTTGAGTTTAGCTTCAGTATTCAATTTGGTACCTAAATATTTTAGTCTCAATTAAATACCTAATTTTGGCTTTAATATTCAATTTGGTATTTAAACCCTTTTTTTGTCTCAGTTAAATACCTTTTTTTTATTTATTAGAGTATGCTTTTTTAATACCAAATTGAACGTTGAAGTTAAATAGGTATCAAATTAAACATTAAAATCAAATTCAAGTACCAAATGGCATATTATAAAAAATTATGGGCATTGGTTGTCGAATTTACCTTTTGACTTATAGATTATAAATTATAGTAAACTATTTTCATTGTTAATTTTCAATTTGATACTTGAGGTTTTTTTTTTAATCCTAATTAAGTACGCTTTAGCTTCTATATTCAATTTTTGTCTATATTAAGTACCTATATTTTTTTATTAAAGTAGACGCATAACAGAAACGAACTTAATATATATAGATGAAAATTTTCTTCTGAATTTTGTTTAAATTTTGGCTTAACATTTTTTCTAATGCAAAATTTTTGTTATTTTGTTCAATGTGGTACCTATATTTGATAAAAGTTCTACATTTTGGTACCCTAAGATAATAGTGTTAAGTTTTAAATGTTTAGTTCGAGTTTTGGGATTGATTTGATGAAAAATCATAATTTAATAATATTGATAATCAAGTTTCATCAAATCAATGCTAAAACCCGGAAAGAAAAAACCACAATTATTATATTGCATGTAATAAATTAAACCAATTCATACTTAAAACTAATTTTATTCTATTAAAAAATAATGAAAATTCAAACCATAATCACACCAGTTAACCTTAAAATCCGAATTAAACACTAAAAAATTAATATCGTTACATTTAACTACCAAAATATCCAAGTCTTCCCTTGGTGCTAGCTCCTCCACAAGTAAACTTGATAAAGTCATATTCTTATTGAGTATTCATAATAACATAAGAGATTATGGAAATACAAACACACTTAAAATAAACAAGGAGACATTGGAGACATCTTCAGTTGGAAACCCAAAGTAGGGAATCTCTAACTAGGAAATGACAAATGGGGACAGTTCCGGGCTTAACTTTGAGACGATGAAATGCCATATGCTTTGTGTTCCAACCCGATGTATCTTTGTGACAGACCGCCAAAGCATTATACCATTTGTCCCATCTCTGCCCATCAATGGAACCTTATACACTGTTGTCTTGATGATGGAATGGCATAAAAATACAGCACGTACGTGGATACTTCTTCTTATGGCAGACAAGCTCGGTTTCTCCCATGTTTTGTACTCCCTTACTAATTGTAAACAATGGGTTGTTGGTTTCTTTGGAAAGCTCAGTTGATAGAAGCTGGATTTCTTTCCCCAGCACCGAGATACTTGAATTTATGAAGGACTCTAATGATGAGGCACAAAACTTTTGTTCTCCATCAATGGCTGCTCTTTCGCAACCTCTGATTGTTTCATTAATGGTGTTGGCTTCCCTTGTTTGAGGTTTTAACGAGAAATGGTTCAAAATTTCAGGCAATTTGGCACTTGAAAAGGGAACTGACTTGGCAACTCGGTCAGCTAAAAATGGGGTTCTATCACCTGTTGTTATGAGACTTGGTAAATTCACAAGCTTACCAGGGCGTAGATCCTTTTCAAAGATGTAGGTAGTTTCATTGATTGAAGTAATATTATCTGATTCAATGGAGACCTCTTGGTATCCTTTTGCTTGCAGAGATTGTTTTCCCTAAATTCGGTTCAAATAGATAAATTTTGGATATAAAAAGTATACAAATCTAGTCCTTAATGTTTACATCTTTTGTCAATTTGATCATTTTTTAGTTAAATTTGATTTTAATGAGAATATTAATTAAAATATTAAATTTTTAAACATGGCAGCCCGCATGACAATCCACTTGTACTCCATGCTGCTTTTTTTAAAAAAATGATGTTATGTTAGTATGATGTGCACATGGACTACCATGCAAGTTGTCGCGCTAACAACGTTAAAATTTAATGTTTGAATCATTATTTCCATTAAAAATAATTTATTTTTTTAAAGGTTAATCAAATTTAACTAAACAAAAAATTAATGGTCAAATTGACAGAAAATATAAACATTAAAAACTAAATTTATCAATATGCTTATAGATCTAAATCAAATAATTTACCTTTGATTGATTCCCCATTTATGTAAATTCCTCACAAATTGCAATTTTGAGAGTTTGGAATTTTGAATTCTATAGATGGGTCTTCATTTCCATAAAGTGGTCCATCGATGCTGCCTAAATGGCATGAAAATATTTACAAACAAATTCTAAATGTTAAAAGTTTAATTAATTTTTTTAAATAATTAAATATTATATAGGTGCAATGGTAAGGGACACTGTATTTTTAAGGGGAGATACAGGTTTAAACATTGGAGTCGACATTGTTAGAAGGGATAGCCACGAACCCTGAATATGGACCGTAAAATGGATATGAATAATTCAAAAAAAAATTGAATATTATATTTGAAATTTGAAACATTAACAATTTATCTTTGATGTCGATTGAGTTTTAGTTCCATTGGCATGGATATTGTTGCCAATGCAAGAGGACGCGGGTTCGAGTGTGTTAAAGTTGCATTATCCTCCTATTTATGCATTGAGGAGGGACTATGAGTATTTCTAGATATTATGTATTAAAATTATAGAAATTTGGGTTCAAACCTTATTACGCGTACATCTCTATTTTGTCATATAAAAGATGTAAAATGACAAAAACACTCTCAAAATAATATAATTTACTTTGTAAAGTAAGAGTTTTTCGTTATTATCTAAGTGACACCATACTCAATAAAAAATTTAATATCCGTAGAGATTTGAATACAAACCAGGTGATGGTAAAATATCTTTAAGGCCATTGGAATTGGATTGTTTGCTAACATTGATTTCCAATAAACTTCCTCAAGCATAGCACCATGGCTCCTTGCAAATCGACTTGAATTTAAGATATGTTCTTCTACTCATCAATGGATACTGATCCACCGTACCAATCGTCGCTTAAAAGCTTGCTAGCCGGACTTTAAAATATATAAACTTTCGAAAAGTTCATAAATCATTTTGTAACTTTTTAAAGTTGAATGACCAAAATGTAAACTTATTAATAGTTTAATGACATATGGTGCAATTTACCCTAAGAAGAATTTGTGAGAGAGAGGGGCACAAATTTGATTAGTGTAAATGTATTATAAGTTCTTCAATAAAAGGAAAACTAACACAGCTCTAGAAAATAAGTATGAGTAAAAAGTATTACAAATCAGTTCAAACTGATATAATACAGTTCCAAATGTGTTCCATTTTCATTTCCAGACATCAAAAATGTAGATAAAGACCAAGCTATATATTGGTCTCAATCCACAAACATGCACGAGAATCGATACCGTAAAATTGTTTTTTTTCGGAACCAAATAAAAGCAAGGCTCGATATAGATTTCGGAAGAAACAGTAACCTATGAATCCACACCAGGAGGAAGATTCACGCGATCCTGTTGCCTTTCTGTTCTGGATTCTCAGTTGTAATCTTGTAGAACTCCAACATTTCGTCTTCCACCGGATGAGTCTTGCCTACTATGACAAGGCAATGTAAAGGTTCCCCAAAATTGACTGTACGAAGTTGTCTCATTGTGCCTGCAACTATCATCTGATCCTCGCTTCCCAGTCGAGCAAACCCAACACAGTTCGTGTCTTCATCGTATGCTGCAATGCAAAGTAAACATAAAATATGCTTTGCTGGAATTGTAATTTTAAAGATCGTTGGAGGGTCATATCCTCGTACTCACCAGATTTACCATGCTTTTGTTCAACCTCCAAGAGCTGATCGATGGCAGTGTTTATCGTCATGAACCTCGGTGGTTCATATTGCTTTCTTCCCCTGGAATAATAAGATATAAAAACGAGAAATATAATACATAGTAAAAAAAAAAACAGTACGAGCTGCAACATCTGATACCGACCTGCACAATGATTCCAATGTTGGTTCCTTTACACGAATATCTGTAGGAAGAAGGGAATGATCAATTTAAGACTCCCCAATCAGGCAGAGCATACAACAATAGCCCGTAAATCCACAAGTTAATGTGCAATTAAAAACCTTAAAACAGGAGTTGGTATGAAGCAACCTCACCTAAAAGGCAGAGTGTGTGCAATCCAAGATTGCGGTTTCTTTCAATTTTCTCGTAAAAGCTATCAGGCCTCCATGTTTCGGTAAAGAATGGTATCGAAACTGTCTCCCCATAACGATATAGTTGCAATCCACAAATTCCGATTGCATTCATCACGGACGCATTATGCACTACCTTGACATCAACCCTCATTGTCTTTGCTCGAACAACAAGATCAGTGTGTGTTGTGGCTCTGCAATTATCCCGATCAAAAGCCTAATGAGAAAGCTAAGCAACTAAGAAAAAGATTTCGAGGTGAACAAAGACTACTGATGTAATCGAAGCTCAATACACTTGGAATCTCCAACAAAAGAAAAGGACCATGATTATATGCAAGTAGAATAAAGAAAAGCAATTCCATATATATACCCGAAAGAGCATATGATGAAAATCAACGAGAGCATATGACATACAAATAACTTATCATAAACCGGAAAGAAACTATGATTATACCCGAAAGGATCACCAACAACAAGGAAAGCAACATCGGATCCACGAGCCTCTGACAGAATATTATCTACTTTTTCTTCAACCATTTCTCTATCCGCAAGTATAATTGGTTTCCCATACAATTTCTCCTGACATTTTTTAAAAATTCGAGCACAAATGAAAATCCTGAAAATTCAAAGATAGCAAATATATCAAGAAAGAATATTCGTAATACCAAAGTGGATAAGCCATCTGTAGAAAGACCGAAGGATAGAAGAGACGTATAGGCCTCGATGTACACCTTCTCACATTTCTTCACTGCATCTAAACCTTTTAGAGTAATGTCCCTCTCATCCCCCAATCCAAGGCCTATAATGTATAACATCTCTGTCGATAACCAGAATAAATCATTAGCTCGAATCTTATCGAACTATTAAGACAATATTTTTTAACATTAAAACGGATTAAGTATATCATCGTATACCATAGATGATCAATTCCATTCTCTGTTTCTCACACTTGCAGATTTCATGCTAAAACATTCACCATAAATTCGAACAGCTACAACAACTTGGAGCTATAAATTTTCAACTTCGAAGCATCGAAAAAGAATCATTTTGACATTGAATTCGGCCGAATGCATAGCTCAAAAATCTACATAGAACTTAAACCAGCCCTTACTTTTATCTAAAATCAACAGCAACACCAATTTGCCTCAATAACCCACTAAAAAACCATCCTTTTACTACCTTAGAAACATCAATCATTTCCTTAATAACCCCAAATTGAAAACTCAAAACAACTTACACCCATTGTTAACAACATCAAGTCAGTTCTTTAATATGAAAAAAGGGTCTTCTTTTATGGGGAAAAAAAAAACCCTGATTTTCACAATTTCAGCACAAAAACAAAGCAACCAATAAAAAAGCAAATTACCCAGAAGCATAAATGAACTAAACTTTTCTCTCAACTTGATAAACTTGTATATTAATAAGAAAATACACTATGAGATACCATCCCTAAAGTAATAAATTCCCACTAAATAAGAAAGAAATGGTCTTACTTGAACTCCAAAACCAAGAGAAAAAGTGTTCCCTTACTTTTGGCCGACGAGAGAGGAAGTTTCTGATGGAAGAACGTCGGCTACTTTCACTAAGAGGTAATGAATTGAACGAAAGATGTGTGAGAAAGAAAGGAGGAAGCGAGCACTGAATTTGGGTTCTGGCGGCTAAAGAAATAAAAATATGTTTTTTTTCAGTTTACACATATTTCCCTCTCATTTCTTACATTGTTCATAAAACACTTTTTTTGGGCTAATATAAATTTTAGTCCATGCAGATTAGACCTGTTCATGGGTCGGGCACCTAGTCCAGTCCGAAGGTCCGCCCAAAAATTAGGAGGATTTGAGTAAAAATATAAACCTAAAAAATGAGCTTAGGTTTAAAAAATAATATCCGTTTAAAAAACGGGCTGAGTCTTAGGTAAAGTTTTTTTTGGCCCTGCCCAAATATGCCCCCAAAAAAAAACAACCGTTGTTTTTTTTCCTATTTCTTATTATTTTGTTGCTATTTTCTTATTGTTTTTTCACTATTTTACTACTATTTTGTTGGTATTATTTGGATATCGTATAATTCTTATTGTGAATTTTGTTACTATTTTAATATTTCTAATGTATTATATTTTTTTAAAAAAATTATATAAAAAATTAATAGTAGCAGGCTGAGCCCGGGTTTTAGCGTTTTTATCCGGGCCAATCTTGGATAAAATTTTAGGCCCATTTTTTCGGGTCGGGACGGGTTCAAGCCTAGCAAATGAGATGTTGGGCCCAATCCGGCCCATGGACACCTCTATTGGGGATTAGATTCATGTTGGTATTTATATTTTTTGGTACACTTTGCTAATTGAACTTGACAACTAGGTTAATTTTTGTTCCTAGACTTAGATTCTATATTTCAATCAAGATTTAATGATGTAGCTTTTTTATATTGTGCCACGTCATCACATAAAATTTAAAAATATATTTTTTGAAATTTTCAAATGACAATGTGGCACAATATCAAAGTGCCATGTCATTAAACTTTTACATTTGTCAAATTTAAGGATTAAAATAGGTCTAGTTGCTAAGTTCGATATCAAAATGGACAATAAAATATACAAATACCAATATAGACCTAATTGTTAAGTTCAGAGAGTAAAAGTTACATTAAACCTTTTTCCCCTTTTACTAAAAATTCAACAAAAACTTTTGAGGGTTTTTTTTTAAATTTTTGAAAATTATATTGATATATTTTATCATTTTCTAATTTTTAAAAAAAATATTCTAATTTTCTAATTTAAAAAAAAATTCGTAGAATCTATAAATAAATATAAACAAGGAAGCCACGGTTACATTGTAATTGGTTGGAAGTGCCAGCTAGAGCATCTAATTTGACCACATATCAGTCGTTTTTTTAAACACTGTTAACGCGGTTGGACTAAACCAATTAAGAGAGTGTAACTTTTATCTATCAATCTGAGATAAAAAAAATTAAGTACTAAGTGAGAAAAGTGATATGCTTTTAACGGTTAAATCATACTTTAAGCCTTAATTTTTTGAGTAAATTATCCCATTAATCTCTCTAAACGGGAGTTATTCCTATTTTGGTTATCCCAAATTTTCTTTGTTAATTTGGTCACCTTAATTGAAGAAATCAATCAAAACGGTCACTCAATCATCTATTCCACCGTTATGTCAATTTATTTTTTATTTTATTTTTCCTTTCCTTAATACTTTTTCTTTCTTTCTTTCTTTTTTCTCGTTCTCTTTCTCTTTTCTTTCATCTTCTTCCTTACACTGGTCTTCCTTAAATCTTTCTTTTCCATCAAATTGTCACACCGTACAAGTTGAATTTTTATAAGACTATATTTTTTTCTATTGGACGAGTTATTTAACCCTTTAAAAAACTGTCACAAATCTCTTGTATTATTGGTTTTTTCACGTAAAATCGGTGTATTTTTATTTTTTTCTTATTGCTTTACGATTATTCTTACTACTATTATCAACGTATAATAGACATATTTTTTAAAAATAAAACTTAAAATAAACAAATGGCCAAATAATCGTTGATTTAAATAAATTTTGAGTAGCTTTTAATGCGAAAAAACATTAATTGGACGGCTTATGATGTTCTTAAGTCCTCTCTCAGTTGGGCCCAACATTTTGAGCCTTTCCTGCTTGGGACCAAGAATAGATCAAGCTCTTTGGTGATTCATCATCACTTTTCACATGAGTGGGTGCATTTATTTATTGATGGAGCAATGGCAAGAGCCTCCGGAAATGCCTCAGCGGGTGGAGTGGTTCGGGATCGGGATGAAAATTGGATCTTGGGATTCACACATTATCTAGGCAGATGTTCACCATTGGAAGTAGAACTTTGGGGTATTCTTGATGGCATACTCATTTTGTTAAATAAAGGGTATAAGAGAGTCAGGATCTAGACGGATAATCTAGAAGTGGTCAGGGCCTTGAATTTGGAAGAAAACATAGACTCCGGCATTACCTTGATTAGAAGAATTAAACGAGTTTTGCATTCTGCAGATCAGTGGGAAATCAAGTATGTTCCTAGAGAGTGTAATTTAATTGCTGACCAATTAGCAAAGATCAGTCTTTCTTGACAGACCCCCCTCCAGATATTTGATCTTTCCATACCTCATTTTGTTCCTTAAGTAGCCTTACATTGCATTCCCTTGGAGAATTTCTTCCATATATAGTTTATCAGAAACTTGACAGAGGAATGTTGTTGATTACACATATAATCAATCTATTGGAAGTTGAATTGTCTTCTCTTGCAAGGAGAAAAATGGCTAATCACAGTATCCTAATATATATGTTGATGTTGATTTTCTACAGCTGACGAGAGATGGTGTTGGTTTATGCATGTCGAATATTAGGCTTGATAACTCAACAAACATCGGCACTAAGGATTACCCATCTCAACTGTAAGTTTCTTTCTTTTTTTCCATGAAAGAAGAAGGGTCTTAAATACATACTTCTAATGAATATAGGGCGCCATTGGTGAGCTTGTTTGAATCCTAGTTATACCTAACACTTCCACAATTAATCATTTTGTTTATTTAAACAAGATATATAAGCCTTAAAAGAAGGAGCTAATCAGGTGAAGGTGTGGCAATTTGATGGAATAGATGAGTTTAAGGATGAGTAGAGGAGAAAAGTCAAAAAGGAAAGAAAAATTTGAAAGAAATTTAACCGTGGAAGAGATGGATTTAACGGTAGAGTGATCAATTTGAATGATTTCTTAAACGTTAATGACCAAATTAACATAAAAAAAAATAAAATGACTAAAATAGGATGACCCCTCCTTAAAAGAAGAAATTATTTTATAGACAGTTCTCACCACATCATCCATAGTTCCTTTTCTAATTATTTAATGACATTTTAACATTTTTTTCCATATCAATTAACATATTAATTTGGTAATTTTTTATCTTGGACCTTGAACCCCAAATCTTAAATCCAAAACCTTAAACCTTAAACCTCGAACCTTAAATTAAAACTCGAATCTTGAACCTCAAACCTCGAACCTTAAACCCCACGAACCTTAAACCTTGAACCCTAAGAGTGAAGGTGCGACAAGTTGATGGAATAGATGAGTTTAAGAAAGAGTAGCATGAGGAAAATGAGAGGAGAAAAGTGAAAAAAGGAAAGAAAAAAAAAAGAAAATTTTAAAAAATGGAATTGACGGCAGAAAAGATGGATTTAACGGTAGAGTGATCAATTAGAACGATTTCTTAAACGGCAATGACGAAATTAACCAAAAAAACATTAAGATGACCAAAATAAAAATGATTCCTATTTAAAGTGGTTAACGAGATAATTTACCAAATTATTTTACATATGCAACATGAATGATAATATTTGAAAATTAAAGTTCAATGGGTTTTTAAGACTTTTTTTTATATTAATTTTTATTTCAAAAGAGCTTTAATAATTAATAATAATTAAAAATAGATTTAAAAAATTACTAAATTTCAGATTTTAAAAATTTAATTCTAATATTTCAACCCTCATCTAATTATAATCATATATGAAATTATAAATATTTATATAAAATTTCATATGTTAATTATTTTATCGCTTTATTTATTTCTTCAACTAGAATTCGAGTCACACAAACTCCAACACTAATAATAACCAATTAATTTAATTAATAAATCATTGTACAAAATATTAGGTAATTAAGCTATCATCAACATCAAATAAGTTGATAGTTTACTTTTACAATTAATTATGGACATCATGTCAGATATTGGACAAACTTGCTATAATTAAGAATTATTAATGAAGAATTCCATCATTAAAGAAGAAAAATTGACATCTTAATAGTCATAATAATTAATTTACAGCCAAGAAAGATATGATAAACCACCCACCTTCAAAACTCACATATTTGTAATTTTTCTAAAATAAAAAATCCAAAATTTTAATCCGATCATTATCGGGATTTATACTTACATTTAAGTTATTGATTGAATTAGTGTCACGAGTCAATCAGACATCAATTCAGTTGGAAAATTATTGAAAATATCTTTCTATATACAAAATAAGTAATATAATTATTAGGGTGATTTTGTTTTTTTTTTATATGTATTTTATGTAAAATTAATAAAAACTCAATTACGATAAAATTTGAACTTGAGACGAAGTTTGGGAAAGAGAAGGTTCCATGGCATTTTATTCATTTATAACATTGTTAGCTGTGCAAAATAGATTACACACTATGGATCATACATAAAGATGGGGCTAGTAGTTCGACGCAGAGGTGATCATGGGCTGGGCCGGGTCCAGATAAAATTTTAGGCCTGTTTTCTAGGCCCGGAGCCCAACCCGGCCCGAAATATGGGCCTAAATTTTTGTCTAAGCCCGGCCCGAAAGAAAATTAATAAACCCGAGCCCGGCCCGGCCCATATTAATTTTTTTAGCTTTTTTCATTAAATAAAAATTTTAAAACAAATATTAAAACAAAAAAACAAATAAAAAAATATGTAAATTTAAAAAGTATATTTGATTAAAAATAAAATATATATTTAATATATAATTCGGGCCGGGCTCGGGCCAAAAAAAATTTACCCGAGGCCCGGTCCGTTTTATGAACGGGCCTCGTTTTTTTGCCCAAACCCATATTTCGGGCCTATATTTTTACCCGAACCCTCCCATTTTTCGGGCGGACCGTCGGGCCGGGCCGGGTAGCCCAACCCATGACCACCTCTAGTTCGACGTACTACTTGTTAGTTATGTCATGGAGAATTAGACACTTGTATAGGGGATTGGTATTTTTGGGAAAAGTATTTGAAGTGTTATTTGTCGGGTAGTTGATTAGTTTCTCAACAACTAAAGATATTATCCTTCGATGGAGTCTTTGTCTCCCGTGCTCTATCTAGAGCCAAGTGTGTTGTGTGCAGCTATCCAAAGAGCTTGGTTTACAAAGTTGAGAGTGCCTTGGTTGGTAGTACTTGTAAGACTTGAAAGAGGTGGTAGTATTGTGCGTGAGAATAATTATGAAGCTACTTGAGTGCGTGGGTTTGTGATTTGAGTCCCCCCTTACACGCAAGTCAAATTATTTACATAATTATACTCATGCCCTATACTAATAGAGTTGTTCATGAGCCGAGCCGAGTCGGGTTCGAGCTGGGCCCTAACAAATTCTAGGCCCGATTGATAAGCCTAGGCTCGGCCTGACCTGAAAAATGGGCTTAAATTTTTGTCCAAGCCTGGTCCAGATAAAAATGATAAAACTCGGATTCGGCTCGCCCATATTAATTTTTTTATTTTATTTTTATATGGAAAATATAATACATCGAAAACACTAAAAACATTAAAATAAATATTTCCCAACAAATTGAAAATAAATTAAAAAAAATATTTATACTTAAATAACACTAAGATAGTTGCAACTTAACAAGCAAATGTCTCTAAAATAGTAACAAAATTAACAATAAAACAAGAGTTATACAATATCCAAAAAATAACAACAAAATAATAGCAACATAATAGTGAAATGATAGCAAAACAAGAGCAAAATAGTGGAAAAACAACAGCAAAACAATAGGGTTTATTTTTTTGACAATTTAGGGTCGGGGCCCAGGCCCAAAAACCTTACTCGAGGCCTAGCCTATTTTTTAAACGAGCCTTTTTTTACTTAAGCCTATTTTTCGAGCCTATATTTTTACCCAAACCCTTCCACTTTTTGGGTGGGCCACCCGACCCCGCCTGTGGACAAGTCTATATACTAACACCTATCTCGTTAGTCTTGAAGGTGCCAACTAAGGCACTCCTGGCTCTGTGAATCAAGCCCTTCGAGAAACCACTCACAACACACTAACTCTTAGCAAAGCACGGAAGACAAAACTCCCACCTTGAGACAACACCTTCAATTGTTGGGGGGACTTGTCAACTACCTAATGGACAAAACTTCAAAAACTTCTCCTAAAGGAGTTGACTCCCTCAACAAAACTCAAAACCACTTATATTTTGAAGGCTTAATATAATATTTTGTACATGAGCTTGATACTTTTTTTTTTCTAATTTGGTATACCTAGACTTTTTCATTCAATTTGGTACTTGAATTTGATACTTTTTTTTTTAATTTGGTATTGAACTTGACACTTATTCCTAATTTGGTACTTAATCTTTTTTGGATCCATTTTAGTACATGTACTAGACACTTTTTCTTAATTTAGCACCTAATCTTTTGTTTTTGGTCTAATTTGGTACTTGAACTTATCAAATGTTATACAAATTACTCCAGTATGCTAACAACGTTATTTTTTTTATGAGGTAGCAAAAATAATTAATGTATGGTCTACATGTGGCAGATAACATGATTTTTTTTTTATTTTTTTGGCATTTTAAATGCCCAAATACTTTTATTTTAATTAATTTAATGTATTTTATTTTATTAATTTAAATGAATGAATTTATTTTATTTTGGGGTTTTAAAACTCTTATTTTCTTATTCAATTAACCATATCTTAATGCACAATTTTTTAACACAAATTTTCTCTAACACCAGCTATATTTTTATGGAATTGAGGGTTTTGTGAAGACTAGACTATGCTTTAAGCATGCGGTCCCTCTCGAATCATTCTTGCCAGTAACAGTCAAAATAGTCTCAGCCCTAATGAAAAGTAAAATTTGACCATATTGTTTAGCAAAACATAAGAAACTCCAAATAAATGTAATCGTTTCTGCCACTGAATTCCATGTCATTTATCACATGTTAGTCATACATTAGCTATTTCTATCCCTCCATAAAAAAAAAAAAACAAATCGTTAGTGTTTTGAAGTAATTTGTATAACATTTGATAAGTTTAAGTACCAAATTGAACCTAAAAAAAACTTAAGTATCAAATTAAGAAAAAAAAATGACAAATTCAGATATCTAATCAAATTAAAAAATATTTAATTCAAATAGATTTTAAATTTAGAAGAAGTGATAGTACACTTCCACAATGTGAACAATGGGTAATTTAGAATTTAGTCAATGTAATTGAATTGTTTCATGTTGTTTAAAAAGCATCATTTACGGTCATTATACTAAGAATTTAGTGTAAAAATAGTGGTGACGGTAAAATTAGATACTGTAACGATACGGAAAAAAACGTACATCCAAGCCCAATCAATGGCAACAAACATTGATCTCATACATGTACATATATAATATATAAAAGAAAAGCACTGATAATCAAAATTATTTATCATTTATATGCAAACTATAAGCTTGATTGGTTTCATATTACACAAAATTAATTCCCTAAAAAACAAAACAACTAAAAGAAAAGCTCATATCCATCCAATATATTAGAAAGAAGAACAAAAAATGAAAGAAAGAAAAAAGAAGAAGCATATATAGCTTGAAAGGGAAACAAAATCATCTATTATGCAAAGGATTTGGACCTGTATAAACTTTTCTCTTTTCATCACCAAAATCTTCACCTTCATCACCATGATCATCATCATCATTTGCTTCAAACCCACCATGGGATTCAACAGGCATCAACTGTTGAGAAAAAGCTGAAACAACAAAGCTTGAGCAAGAAGAAAAAGAAGAAGACTGGAAATACAAAAGAAGAAGCAAATAAAAGCAAATGAGCTTTTTGCTTGAACTCTTCATCTTCATAATATATTCTTCAAAATTTCAAACACCATGCATGGGATTTAATCAAACCCCTTTTTTACCCCCAAAGGTGTATAATGTACGAACACTCTCTTTATGTCATTCGTTGCTATTTGGGGGCTCTGGGTTTTTTTAAAACTTGTGTTGGGAAAGGGTTTTTTGGTGTTTTTTCTTGATAAGCCTTGGAGTTTGAGCTTCTGAAGAAAAAATGGAACAGTTTGACAATATTAGAGCGGACAGTAAGAGTCAAAATGCATGGGTTTTGGTGCCTGATGTTGCAATAAAAATGGGTGCAGATTTTGCAGATGAAAGAGTTTGGGGATTGGAATTTGAAGACTTGTGGTGATGATCATATGAAAGTGGCCATTTTAGAGGTTTTTTTACCATGGGAAATCTATATATCAAGCAAAAAAGGGGGAAAAAATGAGGATTGTGATTGCCTCTTTTGTGATATTTTTGGGTATATCTATTCCATGCTACTCATTTTTGTCTGCCATCAAGCCATATATATGGTTTAAATTTATTAAACTAGGTTACTTCGATCGGGTTATCGAATTACTAGTTATAATAATATAAAGGTTATAAATTCGAGTGTAATTAAGGTTTTGAGAATTATATAAAGAAATTGCTTCCTAAAAAAATTATCGATTGAGTCTTAGCTCGATTGGTATGGGTATTATTGTTAATGTAAGATGACATGGATTCGAATACGCTGAAATGCATTATCCACCTATTTTTAAGTTGACGAGGGATTATGAGTAATTTTAGACATTTTATTAAAAAGAACAGATATGATCAAAACCTATACCCATTTACTATTAAGGGCCAGTTCTTCATTGCTTTTCAAAAGCACTTTTGGAGGAAAAGCTGTGCAGAACAAGCTGCTTTTGGTTGGAATTTTTGGCTTTTGGAGGAAAAGCACTTCTAAAAAGGAGAAGTTAAAATTTTTAGCTTTTCCTCTCCCAAAAACACTTTTAGTGCTTAATTACATTTTCACCCCTCTAATAACATAGTACTTTCCCTTTTTTTTTCGTGGTGCTTAATTACAAATGTGTTAAAATCATTAATTAAAAATAAAAAAAATATTTTTTAAAATATTAATTACAAAATTTAATGGTTATATTTAAATATTTAAAATGTAGTTTATATATTCTAATTAAATTTTATAAGTAATTAATATTTATTACTTAAAAATATTTAAAATTTATATTTCATATATTAAAATATTAACAAGTTATAGTAATTTTTTTTATATTCTTACTAAAATATAATAATATTAACTAATTTAAATTTTATTTAAATATATATTTGTTACTTGATAATAACATGTCTAAAATAGACATTTTATTTCTCAAAAGCACTTTTTGACTGTAATGCTAAACACTCAAATTTTAAAGCAAACTTTTTAAAAGCACTTCTGAAAAGCACTTTTTCATAGCACTTTTCAAAAGCACTTTTCAAAAGCATTGCCAAACTAGCCCTAAGAAAAGTATTGCTTATTGACTTAGCATTTGTTTAAAAAATCATATTTAATCAATTACTTTTCTAAATAAAAAAAAAATTTAAGAATAATTTATTAAGAATTATATAAAGTTAAAAAGGTCCAATTAATTTTCTTCCAACCTCATCATTTCACTCCCTTTCCTTTCATTCTCTTTATCTTCCACTCCATCATTGCTTGAGACTTTAGATTTTTGGCTTTAGGGGGAAGCTTTGCTTTTAAATATATAGCAATGCAAAAATTCCAATAATTAGTGTCCCAAATTTGCATGCATTTACCTATTCTTCTATGCTCATTTCTCTATTTACTTTTTCTCCTTTCACTTAATTTCCCCCACTTCATAAATTTATCAAACCAATTCAATTTCCCCCTTTTTAAATTAATAACCATTAAATTTTCCTTTCCAAAAAAAAATCGAAACTCCAGTCGGTTCCGCACCAATTCCGGTCATACCAGTCGGTGCATATTGTTTCAATGCTAAAGCAGAACAAGCAACAACTTTTCCCGCACTAATGAAAATTCTAGTTCATACCTATCGCATTGACCAGAACATGGTGCATCCGTCGTTGCATGAATAATATTAAAAAATATAAAATTTTAACTATTTTTTACTATATATGGCTTGACCAATAAAAAAAAATATTACATTGGAAAGTAAAAAAAAAATTAGGACATATTTTCACATTTAAAATATATATAAAAAAAAAAAGAAAAAACTCACTCGCTTGATCATCAAAGAAAAAAATCCTCACTCATCCTTCAACTTCTTTTATCGAAAAAATCTTCTCACCCTTCGGGGTTTATTTCTTATTAATTTTGAATTTATTGAATGATGAATTTTTATACGTGGAGTTGATTAATGAGTATTTTATATAATTAATAAATATTTTATATTTAAAATTTATTCAATTTCATTTATTCGTAAATATTTTTATATACATATATTTAATTTTTTTTAAAAATATTGATAAAATCTGAAACGATACACCGAAACAGATCAATACGTACCAATTCTAATAGAAAAATTATATGTCTATCATGTGATACTAACTACCTTGATTTATATAAATTACAACTCTAATATCAATGTGCCAAAAATGAACTCATATAGCAAGGGAGAATTTAGGGGTTGCAGGTCCTCCCTAAATTTTGTAAAATTTCATTTTAACCTCTTTTTAAGTTTTTTCAAATTTTTTACCTTATAACCAATATTTAAAAATTCCAAAACTTTTTAATTTGACCATTTTTATAGAATTTTTAATTTTTTGTTAAATTTAATAACATTTACCATTTAATTTGATAAACTAATAAAATGTAATATGTCGAAACCATTTTTGAGTTTTGGAAAAAAAACGGGGTCGACGTGGGTTTTGAAAACGAATAAAAAACAGGAGTCGCCACCAATCTTTTTTGATGAGGTGTGATCGGGTCACCTTAAAAAGTGTTTGTTTTTAATAATCAGATTAATTTATCAAAAACACAATTTTGGTCTCGAAAATCGAAAAATGGATTCGAGAGTCGGTTACGTCTGAGGAAGGGTTAGCACCCTCGATCGCCCAAAATTGGTACCTAATTGATTATCTAACGTCTTAATGTCGAAAGTTGAAAACTTAAGAATTCAAAATACGATCCTCTTGTTGTTGAAGAATAAATTTGGATAAATTGGAAATGTATGCCAAGGGCCGTCTCGTTTTAAGGTGAAGTGTTACATCCAATGCTTTAGGACACCACATTTCGACCTTTAAAGTTGAACTTGCCTTTTATTCAAAACTTATGGATTTAATTGAAAGGATATTTTGTTATTTAGAATGGACGAGAAAAGGAAACCCAATACTTTAGGGCACGATTTCTCGAGCTTCTAAATGCAGAACATTGCCTTGGTTTTAGAAAATATTATCTCGGAATAACAAAACATCACATCCAATGCATTAGGACACGACATCTCGAGTTCACGAGAATAAGCTTTTAGTTTAAAAATGTATTTGTTTTAAAAGGATATTCGGTTATTTAGATCAAACGAGAAGGATCGAAACCCAATACTTTAGGGCACGACCTCTCGAATTTCTAAATACGGAATATTGCCTTTGTAAAAGAATCCATTTTGTGTCGGGCGAAAATTGATGTAATGCAAGTTTATAATGGAATGTAAAAACAGATCATAATACGGATATGCGTAGCAAAAATGGGAATAAATGTGTTAGTACGAATGATAACGTAAATAACGCGAAATAGAATAAAATGAACGAGTCAAAGATGAAGATAATGAAAGATGAAAGTAAGAAAATAATAGAAGAATAAATAACAAAATGAAAGTTTTATGAGAAGAAAAGAAAAGAAAAATAATAATGATAAAGTAAAAGTAATAACATAGGTAGTGATAAAATAAAAGTATTACGATGATAATCATATATTAACAGTAGTAAAAATAATTATAAAATAATAATGATGATAAAATAGTGGTAGTAGAAATAAAAAAATGATAAAATAAGAAATAGTAATAATGATAAAACTAATAAAACTAATAATAATAATAATAATAATAAACAAAAAGTGAAAATAGTAATAAATATAAATGAAATAATGAAATAATAATGAAATGATAATAATAGTATGTATATATATAAATAGTAATATAATAATAGTAATAACGGTAATAATAATAATAGTATAATAATAATGTAAATAAAATAATAGTAGTGTTAATAATTAAATACTAAAAATAATGGCAATAATAATAAAATAAAAGAATAAAAGAATAAAAGAAGTAATACTAATAATAATAGTATAGCATAGTAATAATATAATTATGATAATAATAGATAATTAATAGTAACGATAATAAGAATATTAAATAGTAGTAATAATAATAAAAATTGCAAAATAATTAAAAGGGCTAATTTGAATTTAAAACGGAAGTTTAGGGACAAATTATATAAAATAATTAATAGAGAGACTAGACTGAAACGCGCAGAATAAAGAGGACCGGATGGATAAATTTCCCAGCCTTGCTGCACAAGCGTTTCACTATGGACTAAAGTGGAACCAAAGATGAAATTATTGGGCGGATTTAAAAAAGTGAAAACCTAATTGCGAGAATCAAAAGGGCGGAGGGACCAAATAGGAAATTAACCCCAAAAGCAAAAACACGCGGATCCCGGGCGGGTCGGGTCGATGAGTGGTCAAGGCCAAAGCGACGTCGTTTTGGGCGTTTAAGGCCAGCCTCAAAACGACGTCGTTTTGGGAGGCTATTTAAGGCCCAAATTTCCCAAAAAAATCATTTCTCCTGCTTGTTTTTAAAAAAAACTCTAATCTTTCTCTTTTTTTCTCTGCAGGTCCTTGTCTCCGGTGAGGATTCCGACGATCTGCCATGTTCAGTTCAAATGTCTTGATACACATTACATGATGGCGGAATAGGTAAAATTTCCTTTTTCTTCCCCTTTTTATATATATACTGTTTTTAGTAGAAAGACAAGAATATATATATGTGGATATAATGGATTCGAAGAACAAAAATAAAAGAAGAAAAGGAAATAAAGGACCTTAGCACTTTTTGAATTTATTTTTCTTTCCTTCCAATATTTACTGCTTTTTTTTTTTTGCTTGAATCTTTGCTTGTTTTTTTTTTTATATTCAAAAATCAAAAATCCTCCTCTACAAATCGCTTTGGATCGGCTTTTATAGCCGAAAATGCTCTTGTTTTACTTTCTGTCTTTTCTCCTTTTACATTTTTTGCGAGCATTTGGGCGTGGCGGCACAAGTGGCTCCGGCAGTGGGCGGTGGAGCAGGTGGTCGAGAGGGCTGGTGGGCAAGTGGCCTGGGCTGCGCGCTAGGGTTTTCGGAGACCCTAGCTAGTTGGAAAAATTCATGGGCCTGTTGGGCCTCGTTGGTTAAAATTTGTTGGCTTTATTTGGGTTTCGGTTTGGGTTTTAATTTTGTTTGTGTATGGGCCGGGCAAAAATGGGCTTGTATGCCGCCTCTTTGCTCTCATTGTCGTATAACGGGAATGGAGCAAAGATTTTCAAGAAAGACCAATTTTGCCCGGTATCGCTGAGTCTTGACTTCTTGGGTGCTCTTCCACAAGATAGCTTCATTCCTGTTCACCGCATCTTGTCGCTTGATCCATTCCACCGCTACTTTAGAGAGACAGGACCTATAGCTTCAATTTGCTCCTGCTGCGACTTGAGGATGAGACTTGTTTATTTTAAATCGCTCCACTTTGCAACTTCGGGGATAGATTTACATCTTCAACCCGCTCCATTGCAACTTCGAGGGTAAGGTTTGTAATCTTCAGCTTATTCCACTGCTGGCCAAGACAATAGGATGATGGCTTAAATCATGACCCCTACTGTTTAGGGAGACGAGATTTGCCTTCGATCTTGCCCCACTACCGGTTAGGGCGACAAGATCTACAAATTTGACCTATTCCAATCTTTGGTCGTGGCAATAGGACGGTGGCTTAAATCATGACCCTCTCTGTTAGGGGAGGCGAGATTTGCCTTCGATCTTGCCCCACTCTTCGGTTAGGGCGACAAGATCTACAAATTTGACCTATTCCAATGCTTGGTCGGTGGCAATAGGACGGTGGCTTAAATCATGACCCCTACTGCTTGGGAGACGAGATTTGCCTTCGATCTTGCCCCACTACTGGTTAGGGCGACAAGATCTACAAATTTGACCTATTCCACTGCTGGTCAGTGGTAATAGGACGGTCTTCAACCTATTCCACTGCTGGTCAATGGCAATAGGAAATCTTTTACCTATTCCACTGCTGGTCAGTGGCAATAGGATAATCTTCAACCCATTCCACACCGCCGGTCGATGGCAATAGGATGTTGGCTTAAATCATGTTTCCCTCTTTGTTTAGAGAGACAAGATTTGCCTTCAATCTTGCCCCACTCTTGCTTAGGGTGACAAGATCTACAATCTTTAACCTATTCCACTCTTTCGTCGGGGCAATAGGGGCGGTGGCTTAAATCATGTTTCCCTCTTTGTTTAGAGAGACAAGATTTGCCTTCAATCTTGCCCCACTCTTTGTTTAGGGCGACAAGATCTACAATTTTCAACCTATTCCAATGCTTGGTCGGTGCAATAGGATGATCTTCAACCTATTCCAATGCTTGGTCGTGGGCAATAGGACAATCTTCAACCTATTCCACCTGCTTTGGTCGTTGGCAATAGGATGGTCTTCAACCTATTCCACTGCTGGTCAGTGGCAATAGGGTAATCTTCAACCTATTCCACTGCTGGTCAGTGGCAATAGGATGGTCTTTAACCTATTTCACTGCTGGTCAGTGGCAATAGGGTAATCTTCGACCTATTCCACTGCTGGTCAGTGGCAATAGGATGGTGGCTTCACCAATGTTTCTACACCGTCCTCTGGGGACATATCCTGTAGACTCGATTTTATATGCTTGTGTTTATGTCAAATGATTAGGATGCTATGATCAGAATGAATCTAATGCTCCTAACTAAATGTACTATGGACGACATTTGCATGAATGCAGAATGTCATGAGGGTGGTCTTTTTACAATGATTAGGATGCAATGATCCGAATGAGTCGAATGCTTCTAACTAAACGTGCTTTGAATGATGATGTATGAAATGATCCCTTTTTTAATGCTTAGGGTTGTCACTGCTCGTTGTCCATCAGAGTTTTATTGCTGACGTATTACGCTACTATCTCGCTCTGCTGGTACCATCTTCAAACCCTCTCTGCAATTCAGGGGGGTATAGAGTCTGCGTCATCTTCAGTCTATCCCATTGCGACTCAAGGGTATAGAATTTGTGTCATTTTCAATCCGTCCTCATCGGCGGAGGGGCATAGAATTAAACGACGATTTGGTCTGTTGCACCTTTCCATTCCTGGGGATCGTGATCAGGTGTGCACGCATGATGGATACAAAATCATTCTTCGCGCGAATGATTGCCCATTCATACATCGCCCTTTTTCATCGAGATGATACTACTTACGTAATACCTCGTCATTTTGTTCAAACACTTTATTTTCAACCAAATTCAAAGAGATAGCCTCAGTTCAAAATTTTCCTCCATCATTATTCCTGATCCTTTAAACTCGAGGAGTTTTAAGCAATGGTCCTGTTTCAGGTTCCGGTACTACTCAAAAGTTTCATAGAGTAATATGCGGAACTCTTTTTGTGAAAGTGTCGTTATTCTATTAATCATTATTTCAATGCAAAATGCCTGAAAGAGACCATAACTACGGATAAGAGAGAAGCTAGTTAGGAGCAATGCTCGAAACAAATAGGTAACGCAAAAATAGCAAATGTAATTAGGAAGGAAATTTATTGGCAGTATTTTGCAAGGGAAATAAATAACAAAAAAATGGGTAAAATAGAAGCTAGGTGCCCCAGATATCGCAGCCTGAGCTTCTCTGTTCAAACTTCTTGAGGACCATTTTAGGCTCAATATGTGTTTAGGGGATCCGGAGTAATTTGTCGATGCTTCGAGACGCAACATATTTCTTCATTGTTAACCCAAGCGTGGCAAGACTACCGTATGCCTTACTTTCGGTCAAAATTTGAGCTGCCCTTCTCGGGTTTTCATCTTGGCCTCTCCTTTTCTTCTTTTCCTTTCCTTTTTGTGTGTTTTTTTTTTTTTTTTTTTTTTTTTGCAAATCTGAACTCATAGGATTAGGCAAGTCCTTATCATCCATCTTGATTAGTGCCTATGTTTTCCAAGCCCAGGCCTTCTTTGCTGCATAGGGCACTTACTTTTCCTCTGGAGTCCTTTTGGATATGAAGAATCCTTCTTAATGCAGGTCTTTTGAACGGACCTTTTTTGTCGTAAGCCCCGGTGAGGATCTTAGCCAACATAGAAAGTAAATGGTAACTTCTCGATGCCAACTTTTACAAATATCAGTTGTCCTCAGAAAGAATTTGGATGGTTTTTGGCTCTCTTGCTGCACTGATGTGGTGTCTGACCTTTGAACAGACTATAAATTCGTGTTATCACGTTAAACACGTTCCTTTTCGGTATCCTTTATCACCACTCTCTTTTTCTTTTTTTTTTTGTGTTTTTTTCGAATTTGAATTTGAAGTTGAAGTCGACGACTGCTGATTTTGTAATTTTGACATGTGAAGCGACCTTTACCCTCCAGGTAAGGTAATCAAAGGCTATGAATATGAATCGATGTTGGTTCAAAGATTATGAGGAGACTAGCTTGATAGCGTCCATGCCTCACATATAGGAATCCACGTTTCAGTGGCCCCAACATGTCTGGCTGTGATCCTGCGATAATGTCTTGCCTTATTCTTGCGGTGAGCTAAGTTTCCATCTTCATCTCCTCGTTGGCTCGCAGTTGTCTACCGACATTTCGCAAGGTAGGATCTGCCATTTTTAATCAAGTTGGAAATAAGTTGCAATCTCTATCATCTTCTAAGTCCTTAGATTCTTACGGACACATATCTCACTAGAAAGGGAGTCCGTAATAACAGCGTCGCTCATGTCATTGATATCCGGGACCCATTGTCGATTATGAAAGTAATTTCCAGAGAATAAATGATTCCAAGAATGGTTATTTATGAATGAAGAATAAAAGAACATTCATGAGAATTTAAAGCATGAAAAAGAACAACAATAAAAATATTGGTTCAAAAAGATGCATTTTTTGAAATAGTAATTTTTAACACGAGCCTATTTCACAAAAGAGTTCTCATTGCTTCTAGGCTTAACGCAACCAAAGATATTTCGTACATTACTCCGGGTAAGCTTCTAAATACTACAGAATTTCTTCCGCAAATTCTCATTGCTCAAAATGCTCCCGTGTTTATGCTTCGCTTTTGTGCGTCGCTTATCTCCACAACACCTATTTTGATGAATTTTTCCACCAACTTCTTAAAAGTCATGTGCAATTTTCTATTGAGTGTCCTGTAATCCCCGCATGATACTCACACCGGACATTTAGGTTATACCATTTTGGGTATGGAGGTTGCAGTGGTTTTATATAACAAGGAGCTACAACATGCATATCAAATAAGTTCTGGTATAACTCCATATACGTCATGGGAATAGGAGTGAACTGAGGTTTTTCCGAATACGCTACTGGATTGGGTTTTTGCTTTGGGGGGACCAGGTGACTGGTAACTACCTTCTTTGGCTGGTTTGCTGTAAACGGCTTCGAATAACCCTTAGTATACCCACTCGTGCTAGCCACATCCTTGTCCTTCCTCTTCGGAGCTTTTGAAGCCCCTTCTCCTTCTTTCTCTGCCTCTGGTAGACCAAGAACAACACGATTGACTTGCTCATTACCAGGGCCCATCGGAGAGTCCAAAGAAGACAAGTATCAGTCCTATATTGAGATCCAATAATGACAGGTACCACGCGAGAGTGCGCGTCTGGTTGAGTTGGGAAATTTATTGGGGAATAAACGATGTCTTCATCATTATCCACATTGTCAGTCGCTAGGTCACTTCTTTTTTCAAGTCCTCCGGCTAGTAACTGAGTTAGTTGGCCCATCATGTTCTTTTGGAAGTCTAGCATTTGCTCTCGCATTTCTTGTTGAATTTGGGTCAATTGCTCTTGCATCATATTTGCCTTTGCTCAATCCTCACCAACCTTTGTTCCATGTTTTCCAGTTAATCAAACATTTTACCTAATTAGGGTCCTTTTGTAAAGGTCTAATACAAATGAATGCAATGTAATGCGAATGCAATGTAGTACGAATGCATGAATGCAAAGAGGTATCGATTCTGATCAACTTCATTTTAGGAAACTTTATTAGAAAACAAGTTCTTTTACATAAAACGGACTACTATATGCTTTCGTCCTAAGTCCTAAAGGTTTTGGTTTCCCAAGCGGTGGATCTAGCTCTTGACTATGGTTAAGTCATGCAGCCGTATTTTATGCTTAACATATTCACCAGTAATGCCAAAATCTATAGATGACCAGCTACCTTTTGAATCGCACTATTGCTTCCCTCACGAGGTAATCTCGACTCTTTAAATTGTTGATCATAAGAATGATGAAGGTCTTCTACTCCTCTCTTGTTTCGAGAAGCTCGATCCATGATTCACAATTGTGTAATGCTTTGGTTCTAACTTTTCGATCCCACCTTTCATTTCCTTAATCTTGTTCAGCTTAACTTCAACTCGATTGCGAGTTATAGCTTCGATGGTAGTGAAGAGGCTGTCTAAGCTTAGCATCGCCTTCTTGAAAAAAGTATTGATCATTCACTCTAGCTAGCGCCATGCCCCGAGGGATTCTTCCGCTTCCAAGGCTCATAAAGATTAGAGTTTTTCTAGACAAAGAAGAAACTGCGGAGCTCCAGACATTTTAGATTGTATCCGTCCGATAGCTTTTCCAATTCTAACCACAGGTGAAAGTCGTCTATTCTGGTTTGTCTCTTTTGGATCTATCTAATCGGGTCAATACAAATTCCTTTCATTTCTTCACACGAATCAAATCCCTTGCAATGTTGTTTACATCACCACGATGAGCCTAGAAGTTAACAACAGCCTATCCTTCAATCCTAGATGGTTACCAATTTCAACGCCCATTCTTCGGAAAGAAATTTCCATCATTGCCCCTGACAGAGTACGACCTTCAACTTGGGTGAAATTAGTGCTGAAAGAAACACCATAAGAACACAGCATTGGCTCGGCACTATGGCTGCTCCCCTGTGAAGCATAGAATAAAGCTTTCATTCTTTCCTGAGACTTCTGTCTTAACCAAAGAAGCTCTCTAGTTAGCGCTTTGTCAATTGCAAATACATCAAGGAATGGAGCTCCAAAGGAATATATGTAGGTTGTTTCGGCTCTCCAACATTTAAGCATGGCAAGCCTTACAGAGAAGCGCGACCGTATGTTGCGATGGTCGACAAAATGATTATAGACGATAATCTCTAGATTCTCACTTCACCATTAACTTTTTCACACTTTTCTCCTTTAATGAAAACAACGGATCTTTGCGCAACTGGTCGCTCAATCCAGTGATCTTGTACTCGTGATTGGATGGACTGACTTTTGTCCTCAGGTTCTTAAAGCTTTGCTTAGCTATGGTCGATCCGGGATCCATAGCATTCTCGATTGGCGAAGGATCCATAACCGGCTAGGGCGAATATCAATATTCGAGGAAAGGCCTCTTTGAGTGGCCATGAAATTTGAATGGAAGCCCCTATTGTCAAGGGCACCTCTTCCAATGTCTGTGAGGTTGTTCGATTATCTTGAAAGATTGGCAAACCAAAGTAGGCATCCTGTTTCGCAACATGCTATCTTAAAACGACATCTATCACCCTCAATGCTTCTTGAGAGTTTTCGATTCTGTCCGCGCCAAGCATTTTGAGTTGCTCGCATGGGTGTCTATGCAACAAAGTTGATTTGACCGATAAGGCCGTTTAACTCTCTTTCTGTCTTGCCCATTTGAGTCATCGGTCTTGCATTACCGTTGTTTCTCATTAGATGTAACATCCTCAAATACAACTATAAATTCATGCTTGTTATTTGGAGGAGTACCAATAGTAAATAAACTTTTCTCCTTGTCGTAAGCAAAAGTCCTTTTCAGCCAATTCAATGTTACAGTCTCTCTTGCCCTCTCGCCAATCACTTTCCTTCCAACCCCTTGTCGTCTAAAGGATGACCACGATTTTAGCACTGCCACATTTCCTTTTGCTCAAATGGATCCATACCCTTCTAACTCGCCTAGGTTCTAACTATACTGAACGACATCGCATTGTCTTCCATTTTATCAAGGAATCCGTTTTCCATAACCACTTTCTAACTCGAAAAGCGACCGTGAATCGATACCTCTTTAGAAAACGAGATGAATGCACGAAAATAAAATGCAACGAGTCAATGTCGCAAAAGTAAAACAAGTGAAAATGAACAAACACCTACCCGGGTGACCACTAAGGTTTGATGTAGTTCTATCTAAGGTGGGCTCCTAGGGTTCACTATATGTGGTTTTAGTTCTAGAGTTTGAGGTACACGAACCAAAAGCAGATTCCTCGATCCTCACCCATTATAGGCTCATATAGACCGAGTTCGGTTCGAGGAATACATTTCCCTATGGTTGCACGAGAGATGAAAATCTCACGAAGACATAGGTGCGGATGTATCCCGAGGCGATCCACTATCCCGCACGGAGAGGTGAAAACCTCACGAAGGAATAGTTTCTCACTCCCACTTAAAGGTGCGACCACAACGGTCATGCAATGTACTGTGCACAAGAAAATAGAAATCATATGCAATGACACAAATGAATGCAACACAAGGATAGTAAAAAAATTTTTAAATCAAATTTCCAAACTTTCGACAAAGGACAAAAAATAATCAATTTACGGCCTGACTCTCTTTTTGGGGTCCCCAGTGGAGTCGCCAAGTCAGTATAAAACCATTTTTGAATTTTGGAAAAAACGGGTCGACGTGGGTTTTGAAAACGAATAAAAACAGAGTCGCCACCAATCTTTTTGATGAGGTGTGATCGGGTCACCTTAAAAGTGTTTGTTTTTAATAATCAGATTAATTTATCAAAAACACAATTTTGGTCTACGAAAATCGAGAAAATGGATTCGGGAGTCGGTTGCGTGCGAGGAAGGGTTAGCACCCTCGATACGCCCAAAATTGGTACCTAATTGATTATCTAACGTCTTAATGTCGAAAGTTGAAAACTTAAGAATTCAAAATACGATCCCTCTTGTTGTTGAAGAATAAATTTGGATAAATTGGAAATGTATGCCAAGGGCCGTCTCGTTTAAGGTGAAGTGTTACATCCAATGCTTTAGGACACCACATTTCGACCTTTAAAGTTGAACTTGCCTTTTATTCAAAACTTATGGATTTAATTGAAAGGATATTTTGTTATTTAGAATGGACGAGAAAAGGAAACCCAATGCTTTAGGGCCACGATTTCTCGAGCTTCTAAATGCAGAGAACATTGCCTTGGTTTTAGAAAATATTATCTCGGATAACAAAACATCACATCCAATGCATTAGGACACAACATCTCGAGTTCACGAGAATAAGCTTTTAGTTTAAAAATGTATTTGTTTTAAAAGGATATTCGGTTATTTAGATCAAACGAGAAGGATCGAAACCCAATACTTTAGGGCACGACCTCTCGAATTTCTAAATACGGAATATTGCCTTTGTAAAAGAATCCATTTTGTGTCGAAGCGAAAATTGATGTAATGCAAGTTTATAATGGAATGTAAAAACAGATCATAATACGGATATGCGTAGCAAAAATGGGAATAAATGTGTTAGTACGAATGATAACGTAAATAACGAAAACGAAATAGAATAAAATGAACGAGTCAAAGATGAAGATAATGAAAGATGAAAGTAAGAAAATAATAGAAGAATAAATAACAAAATGAAAGTTTTATGAGAAGAAAAGAAAAGAAAAATAATAATGATAAAGTAAAAGTAATAACATAGGTAGTGATAAAATAAAAGTATTACGATGATAATCATATATTAACAGTAGTAAAAAATAATTATAAAATAATAATGATGATAAAATAGTGGTAGTAGAAATAAAAAAAATGATAAAATAAGAAATAGTAATAATGATAAAACTAATAAAACTAATAATAATAATAATAATAATAAACAAAAAGTGAAAATAGTAATAAATATAAATGAAATAATGAAATAATAATGAAATGATAATAATAGTATGTATATATATAAATAGTAATATAATAATAGTAATAACGGTAATAATAATAATAGTATAATAATAATGTAAATAAAATAATAGTAGTGTTAATAATTAAATACTAAAAATAATGGCAATAATAATAAAATAAAAGAATAAAAGAATAAAAGAAGTAATACTAATAATAATAGTATAGCATAGTAATAATATAATTATGATAATAATAGATAATTAATAGTAACGATAATAAGAATATTAAATAGTAGTAATAATAATAAAAATTGCAAAATAATTAAAAGGGCTAATTTGAATTTAAAACGGAAGTTTAGGGACAAATTATATAAAATAATTAATAGAGGGACTAGACTGAAACGCGCGCGGAATAAAGAGGACCGGATGGATAAATTTCCCAGGCCTTGCTGCGCTGCGTTTCACTATGGACTAAAGTGGAACCAGCATGAAATTATTGGGCCGGATTTAAAAAAAGTGAAAACCTAATTGCAGAATCAAAAAGGGCGGAGGGACCAAATAGGAAATTAACCCCAAAAGCAAAAACACGCGGATCCTGAGGCGGGTCGGGTCAGTGAGCTGGTCAAGGCCAAAACGACGTCGTTTTGGGCGTTTAAGGCCAGCCTCAAAACGACGTCGTTTTGGGAGGCTATTTAAGGCCCAAATTTCCCAAAAAAAAATCATTTCTCCTGCTTGTTTTAAAAAAAAACTCTAATCTTTCTCTTTTTTTCTCTCTGCAGTCCTTGTCTCCTGTGAGGATTCCGATGATCTGCACATGCATGGGTTCTGTCGTGCTGAACCACACACAGTGGCGGAATAGGTAAAATTTCCTTTTTCTTCCCCTTTTTATATATATATGTTTTTTTAGTAGAAAGACGAGAATATATATATGTGGATATAATGGATTCAAGAACAAAAATAAAAGAAGAAAAGGAAATAAAGGACCTTAGCACTTTTTGAATTTATTTTTCTTTCCTTCCAATATTTACTGCTTTTTTTTTTGTTTTTGCTTGAATCTTTGCTTCTTTTTTTTTTGTATTCAAAAATCAAAAAATCCTCCCCTCTACAAACTGTTTGGATCGGCTTTTATAGCCGAAAATGCTACTGTTTTACTTTCTCGTCTTTTCTCCTTTTCTGCTTTTTATGAGCATTTGGGCGGTGGCGGCACAAGTGGCTCCGGCGGTGGGCGGTGGAGCGGTGGTCGAGGGTCAGGGCAAGTGGCCTGAGGCTGCGGCGCTAGGGTTTTCAGAGACCCTAGCTAGCTGGAAAAATTCATGGGCCTGTTGGGCCTCGTTGGTTGGGCTGTTGGCTTTATTTGGGTTTCGGGTTTGGGTTTTAATTTTGTTTGTGTATGGGCCGGGCAAAAATGGGCTTGTACATAATATATAAATATTAATTTGGTAAAAAATAAAGTAAAATAATTGCAATATCTAGAACAATTTAAACCTTTACTTATTTTCCCTTTTTTAAATGTCAATTTGATCCTAAAATTTACATCGTTCAAACATATCAACATTTTTTACTTTGCATGTCATATGGAATTGAATTTACCTATATATATGAGAGAAAGGATTGTATGAAACTGTGATTCCACGTCATCCCTATCTCTTTCCATTATGAGCATGACAAAATAGATCTTTTTTCTCCTGATTTTCAGCTTTTTCCTCTTGAAAAAAATTCAAAAATGCTAAAAATTAGGAGGAAAAATCTGATTTGTTATGCTCCTATCGGAATGGGATAAGGATGACTAGAATCACAGTTTCATACAATCCCTTATATATATATTTATTTATTTCTTACTCCCAACCCTTAAATTAGAATAAAAATATGCTTAAATGCGCTTAAATTCATGTCCTCCGGATTGTTACAATAACAACAATATCAACTAAACTAAAGCTCGATCAAATTTTAAAATTTTTGTTCATATTCATGATGTATAATTATATTGTATTCAATTTATCAACCCTAAGCACAAAGTTTAATGATATGAAATGATCTCAAAGTAGTGTAACAAGCATAAAGAACTGAAAGATGGGGGCAAAGAGTGAGATGAGTTCTTTTTTTGGTTTCTAAGGAAAACATGATATTGTCTTCTTTTATTCACCAAAGAAAAAGCCAAAAGCATAAAAGGTCAAGCCATGGTTAATCAATTTTAAGGAGTTAGAGACATATGCACCTTTACCAAGAGGACCCCCAAAACCCTAAAAAAAAAAAACCCACTAGGTATACAAATAGAATGTTAGTGAAAAATCTTCTTTAAAGATAGCTTCCTTTTCTTCTACACCCAATTCCTTTTTTCAACTTTCATTCCATGCCATGACTAGTTGTTATGTTGCTTGTCTAAGCTTTTGCAACCATATGCTTACACTAGCTCTTATCAACACCTTTCCCTTTTTTTATAAAAAAAAATTATGAAGGGTTCATAAAATTATTTTAAATGTTAAAGATTCAGTTTATATATATATATATATATATATTCGAAAAGTTAGGGAGTGATTGTATAAATTAATCGAGTTAGATTGGAGAGAGTTGAACCCAAGGGTGTTCACCCAAAAACCCACAACTCATCCCAAAAACTCACGTTGTGGACTCCTACTTAACCCTTGGGTTTGCATAGCTTTGCTTGCTCTCCTCTTATTGACCATGCATTAGAACAAAGTAATTAAAAAGTTGGGAATGACCATAATCTATGATCTTGAAGGGTTTTTTTTATACATTTAAAATCTTAATTTTAAAGTAAATTTAATAGACGAATTTGTTGAAGGAATTTTGATCCGTTGAAAAAAAATTATATATCATTCGTCGAGAGTCAACAGATTCCTCAACATCTCTCATATTGTCACCCATCGAGACCATCACCTTTGATAGTGTTTTAATTTGAGGGAATTCATATACATCTTTATAATGACTTACATCCAAAGTCAATCCTACTTGATCGTGCTTTAATTTGAGAAAACACTATAAGAAATTATCAAAATGAATGGGTACCCTAAATAGTTTTGAGGAGATTTTAAAAATTTTAAAAAGTGTTATTCGTTGAGAATCGATAAACCTCGTAACAGCTTCAGTATAATCACCCACCAAAACCACCACTCTTGATATTACTTTAATTTGAGGTATTCATATATATATATCTTTATAATGACTTACATCCAAGACTACTACCCTTGATAGTACTTTAACTTGATGGAATCGGGAAAGCTGAGAAAAGAAAAACACTATGTCAAATGAATGGCACCATGCATGGCTTTGACTGAGTGAATTTACACCCAAACAAAAGAAAAAAAAGATGAGACAATATGTGGTTTATTGAGTACCATAGGCAATGGTCATCATTAAGGCTAAGAAAAACAAAGAAATTAAAGGAAATTTTAAAGAAAGTCATAGAGGTGGTCTCATTCTCTTTTGATTGTTGTTTTTTTTTTTTTCACTTTTTTTTTGGGGGGTTCTCTTTTTTACTGGTCAAACCCATATGCTACTCTCTACCATGGCCATCATCATTTTTGATATCTCAATCACCATCATTAGCAATGACACCTGAAAAACCTTGATTTTTCTTGTTTTTTCACCTTTACTCATTGCTATAAATACATAAAAAAAAAATGTTAAAAACTTAAATATATTCATAGCAAATATGAAAGTGTCGTCATTTATACGTGTGAGGTTTATACGAGTTAAATAAATGTAAATAATCAAGTAATTAAATTTCGATTGATGATGAGCTAATTAAAAAGGGCAATTGACCCATAAATACTAAAAAATAAAAAATTTACGGAAAAGGGCGGAATTGGGAAAAATTACGGAAAAGGGCGAATCCCCAAAAGCAGCGGCCACGTAAAGCGCGTTTTGGGGGCGAGGACAAAAGCGCTCCTGCTGGGCGTTTTTGTCCACGTCATCCAAAAACGCTCCCACGTGGGCGCGCTTGCGGCGTGGACAAAAACGCTTTCCAGCGGCGCGTTTTTGTCTCCAACGATCAAATTTTTTTGACGTTGGCTCCCAACGGTCAGAAAAAAAAAAACTATAAAACCCCCCACCCTTTATTCTTCACATTTCAATCCTTTCTCAATATTCTCTCAATTTTCTCTCAATTTTCTCTCAAGGTCCTTGAAATTAACGCTCAAATTTCAAAATAGTCCTTTACTATTTACGAAAAAGCCCTTAATTTTTTTTTAAGATATTTTTATCGGAAAATTTTAAAGCCGATTACAATGGCCGGGGAATTACTTCGCCTAGGCGAGAAGCACATTTTCCGTCGAGCAAATAAAAATGGTAAGTTTTAATTTTAATTTTGAAATATTATTTAATTTTTTATCCAATTATGTAATTTTAATTAATTTTGAATTTTATGATTTTTTAAACAGTCTGTAGATCGGGTGTTGGAATGTTATATTCGCAACATGCATGATCCCCCATCGCCGTTGATCGAGAATTACCTGCGTGAAGCGGGTTTTTGGCATGTGGCCACGATAGGCCGAGGGTTCAAGTTGGAGCCGCCTTTGATCGGTAGCGTTGATTGAGAGGTGGAGGCAGGAGGCGCACACTTTCCATTTGCCATGCGGAGAGTGTACCATCACCTTAGAAGATGTGCAGTTACAGTTGGGATTACCGGTGGACGGGGCGGTAGTCACCGGGTCCGTAACATCTCTCGATTGGATGGCCGTATGCTACGAGCTTACGGGTGCCATTCGGATAGAATTCGAGGAGCTCGGATCGATATGGCGTGGTTCACGAGACACATTCCGCAGCCGAGCGAGTTCGATCGAAGTAGAAAGAATCACGGTATGCTCGAGCATACATTCTTCAAATAATTGGAGGCTATCGATGCCGGACCTCTCTAGAAACCTCGTCCACGAGATGGCTCCTGAAACTTGTTGACTTGAGCAGCGTAGGTGAATTGAGTTGGGGTCTGCCGTGCTATCGAGGTTATACCGAGAGATGTGCGGCGGCGCCGCCGCAGCAACCGCCCCAAAGACCCGACAGCGGCGTCGCCCGCACATCTCTCGGTATAACCTCGATAGCACGGCGGACCCCAACTCAATTCACCGGCTGCTCTGAAGTCAACAAGTTTCGAGAGCCATCTCGGTGGACGAGGTTTCTAGAGAGGTCCGGCATCGATAGCCTCCAATTATTTGAAGAATGTATGCTCGAGCATACCGTATTCTTTCTACTTCGATCGAATCCTCGTCGTTGCGGCGCGGAAATGTGTCTCGTAACCACGCCATATCGATCCGAGCTCTCGAATTCTATCCGAATGGCACCCGTAAGCTCGTAGCATACGGCCATCCAATCGAGAGATGTTACGGACCCGGTGACTACCGCCTGGCCCACCGGTAATCCCAATCAGAATGCACATCTTCTAAGGTGATGGTACACTCTCCGCATGGCAAATGGAAAGTGTGCGCCTCCGGCCTCCACCTCTCAATCAACGCTACCGATCAAAGCGACTCCAACTTGAACCCTCGACCTATCGTGGCCACATGCCAAAAACCCGCTTCACGCAGTAATTCTCGATCAACGGCGATGGGGATCATGCATGTTGCGAATATAACATTCCAACACCCGATCTACAGATCGTTTAAAAATCATAAAATTCAAAATTAATTAAAATTACATAATTGGATAAAAATTAAATAATATTTCAAAATTAAAATTAAAACTTACCATTTTTATTTGCTCGACGAGTAATGTGCTTCGCCTAGGCGAAGTAATTCCCGACCATTGTAATCGGCTTTAAAATTTTCCGATAAAAATATCTTAAAAAAATTAAGGGCTTTTTCAGAAATAGTAAAGGACTATTTTGAAATTTGAGCGTTAATTTCAAGGACCTTGAGAGAAAATTGAGAGAAAAAATTGAGAGAAAATTGAGAGAATATTGAGAGAATATTGAGAAAGGATTGAAATGTGAAGAATAAAGGGTGGGGGTTTATAGTTTTTTTTTCGACGTTGAGGAACCAACGGTCAAAAAATTTGACCGTTGGGACCAAAAACGCGCGCTGCTGAAGCGCGCTTGTCCACGTCGGCAAGCGCGCGTCCGCGTGGGAGCGTTTTTGGATGGCGTGGACAAAAACGCCCTTCGGCAGGAGCGCTTTGGTCCCGCCCCCCAAAAACGCGCTTTACGTGGCGCGTTTTGGGGATTCGGCCCTTTCGTAATTTTTCCCAATTCGGCCCTTTTCCGTAAATTTTTTTATTTTTTGGTATTTATGGGTCAATTGCCCAATTAAAAATCTAGACTAATACGATTTCCAAATTGGAAAATTACATATAGCACATTCATCTTCCGAAAAGAGAGCCATATTTTCTAAAACGATTTACGTTAATTTGAAATATCAAAATCACGAGACTTAATTGTTTCAACATATCAATAGATTCACATATAATATCACAATTAGTTTTTGTTTTTAATGATTTGATATGACAAATTTTGATCGACAATTTCATTAAACGGCAAAATCATGTTAAATCATCGAGAATAAATATTATTTTTGAAAGGTTTTTTTTTTTGTGAGTTTTATTTCTGAAGAATCAATCTCTTAATCGAGGGTGACCAAATACCAATATTAATAAAAGGTGAATGGGCCATTAGAGAGCTCACAACTAAACTCAGATGCTTCAAGACTAGCTACTGCTTCAGTCTACATGCCCCCAGCCCACAACATCCTCACTATTTATTCCCACAGCAATTATTCTATTCACTAAAAAAATATTTCACAAGCGGGTTTAAAATGATGTAAGCGTTTTATTTTACTACAATAAAAAAATAAATGATATTTTTTTTACATAGATTTATTTACGGGTTAGGTTATTCGTTCAAATTCGAAGGCCTATCTAAAATTTAGAAGATTTGGGTAAAAATATTATACTCAAAAAATAAAACTGGGCAAAAAAATTAGGTTCGTTTAAAATATGGGTTGAGCTTATGATTGAACATTTAAGGCTCAAGCCCAGCTCGTTTTTAATTTTTAATTTTTTATATTATGTTGTTTTTATATATTATGTATTTTATAACACATAAAAATTAAATTTATAGTAACATATAAACATTAAAAATGTTAAGATGGCTATATATAAAATTTTAATAAATAAAAAATTTTAAAAAGAAATACTTGGGCGGGTTTAAAATGGCTTGGGTCACCTATTTATAAATATGAGTGGGCTTAGACAAAATTGTAGGTCCATATTTTTGGTCAGGCTAAGCTTGGGTAAGCACAAAGTGCATTATTATTATGCTGACGCCCAACCTGACCCATGAACACCTCTAATCATGCATTTGCTTGTGTAATTCTTTCTTTCTTTTTTATATATGCTTTGTTGGTTTGATTTGATGCAATTATATACATGAAACTTTGATTTTATTCAATTGTACACAATTTAAAGAATAAATACATCCATTTACTTTCATGTTTGATAAATATAATTATTTATATATACAATACATAAACATAAAATGATATTACGACGATAATTGCATTAATGGTTTGTGAAAATTGAATCAAATTTAATTCTCATATATTCAATTGCACAAAACTAAACTCCATGCATCACATTGATCAAATGATCAATGTTCACATTTTTAGTATTTGAGAGGTTTTGTATTATAGTATTGAATTAAATTAGTTTTTTTTTTTTTATCAAATAGATTAATTTAGTTTTTTATACTATTAAAACAAATCGAATAAATCTAATTTGTAACCGTTAACATTTATTGTATAAAAAGTGTCTTGAAAATTATTATTTTTCAATTGCACTATAATTTCAAACAAAAAAAAAATTATTTACAAAGTTATAAAGACTTTTAAAATATCTACTCTATAAAGACTTTAAACTGTAAGCGTTAATTCTAATTCAATTTGGTCTTATTTTATTCTTTTTAATAGTACAAGGACTAAATTGATCCATTTAATAATAGAGAAACTAATTTGATTGAGCCTCTGTAATAGAGGGACCTTTCAAGTGTTGGAAAAAATCTAATTTGAAAACGGTTTTCTTGCACATAGGAAAATTAAAATTTTGAAAACCGATTCAGTTTTGTGATACTTATAGCAATAAACCCTAAATCAAATTTGCACCTATGTTTTCGGATAAACAAATCCTTTTCGTTCCCGGTTTTCAACCAAACAGTCTTCTCTTCTATTCTCGTACCACGAACTGCTTCGAGTGTGGACTCGAACGATTCGGATCAAAATATAGAACTGGAAATAGTTTTCTTTATTTAAGTGTGAAAACGAAAAATCTCTTCTTAAATAGAAACCGAAAGAAATTGTTATTCCAGAAAATAGATTTAACAATTGAAAATAAATTCTCTCTATTTTCAAACAGAGTAACAATATCTTAAAGTTGTGTAAATAGCTTTATCGATACCATCTATTTATAAGGATAAGAGGTAGACCCCTTATTGAATTGTAGATGTTTATTTCAATTAGAAAAACGAACTCCTAGTCTATCTAGGAGTATAAGGGGAGACAACCCTAGTTAATAATACTAAGGTTTGTCGTCCCCCTCATTAATATGAGGGGCTTTTGAGTATCTCTCATATCGGGTCAAATTACAAATATTTTCTGGGCTTTTAATTCAATACTTTATAATTTGATCCAACACAATATTTATTTATTTTATTTCCAAAAATAAACATCTTAATATTTTCCAATTAAATAATCTTCCCAACCCAATTCTAATTTCGTTAAAATCATGATGACTTTACTGTAAAATAATTTATGAGAAAATATATTTAATATTTCTACATTCAACGATTCAGTATGATCAAATGATTTATTTTCATTTTCAAACTTCATTTAATTTGAAAACATAAATTCATTTTCAGATCATTTTCATTTTTCATTTTTCTTTTTGGAGAAAACTATAATCATTTCCAAATGATTTCATTTCTCCATTTTCATTTTCATTTTGGAGAAAATCATCATCATTTCCAAATTTTTCTCATTTCTCCATTTTCACCATTTTTATTCATTTATGTTCATTTGATTCAACATGTAATTTATTTTTGGTTTCAACGAGTTAGCGAAGGGACCGATTGGACATATGCAATTGAAGCTCAAATGATTTATAATTAAGTTCTAACTTTTTACCTATTAATTATTAACTCATTTAGTTACAAAGTCATTCCACTATAGTACCGTGACTGAACTCTCCCCAATGGCGTACCATTATGAAAGCAACTCGATCAGTGCTTTCCAATGACCTTTTCATAAGTATGTTACCCTAATAGGATATCCTTAATCTCTTTGGGATAATATTCCTTCTCCCAATATGATCCTATTTTATCCAATGGTAACTAATATATCTTCCTTCATAAAGTGTCAATTACTATCGAATAGTAATCAAGTTATTCATCATAAAGACGAACAACTCATGGCCACGTTTACTTTTCATCGACCATGTAATGCCAATGAGAGGATATCATTTACTCAAGTCTCAAGCTATGGATTCCACTATATCCATTCAGGATTAAGGTATACCATACTATGAACGTCACAAGTAAATAAATCCATAAACGGATTTAGGATCTATTCTTCTTGGGTCCAGTTCGATGTATTATTAGTCGAGTCAGTCACATTTATGTCTCTATCTTCTGAGATTCATCCGCTCCGGTGCTAAAGACAAAGCATCTCCTGAATTGGACTTGATAGGCGACATATTAATATTTCAATCGGTTTACTCATTTCCGATTAGGCTAAGGACATGTTTAGGTTCATCTACTAATATAAGTTATATTTTCATATTACGATCTGACCTCGTAATTACGCTTAATATTAGTTTAAACATTACACAGTCAGTGAGTAACATTTGTTTTTATTTTACTTTACGTGCAAAAATCATATGAGGACAATCATATAAAGTATATAAATATAATTCATGATTTTGTTTTATTAATTAATCTATTTAAAAAAATTACAAGTATACATAGACTGAAATACTACACTAAGTGCACAAGATCCAACATCAAGTACATTCACCAATAGAATTACGTACTGAGAAAATTGTATTTGCAAGACGATAGCCAACTCTTAAGGTTGGTTCTCCATTGCTTTTGCAGTTGAAAAGTGTTCTTAGAAAAAAAAATGCTTTAGAAAAGTATAGTAGAAATGTGCTATGAAAAAGTGTATTTGTTAATCTTTAGTGCTTTCCATTGTTGCAAAAAATTACGGTTGAAAGTTAAAATATCATTTTTAGACATGATAGTAAAAAGTAAAAAATTAATTAAGTTGTATGATATTTAAATAATTTAATATAATGATATATAAAATATAAATTTCAAATACGTTTTAAGTAATTAACATAAATTATTTGTAAATTTGATGATATATAAAATATTTTAAAAAATTAAACATAATAAATAATATTTAAATAATTATATATAATTATATATACAATATAAATTAATCTAATTTTTTATATACTTTTAAAATAGTTAATATAAATAAGGGTTTTTTGATAATTTTCACGGAGAATACACCCTACAATAGCTCCGACATTAATAGAAGTCACAGATCATAGGATGAGAAATATGTGTTTTTTGTTTTTCTCAATATTTGTCCTAAAAATCCTCAGGACCTTGTCCATAAAACATGTTGGATTTTCAAACATAGTCAAAAATCCTAAAATCCCTCACTATCAATACCATAAAAAAATTGTACACCCCAAATCAAGCTGTTGTATTACTAAATTTCACAAACTATTTTTTCTTATTTTTACTTTGTTTTCCCTTTCAACCCCAATCAAAATTTCAATAATTCTTTATCTTGTTTAAGTTTAATCCCTTCCCTCATCACCCTTTCTTTTGTCTCGAGTGCTTCATCTTCCCCACCATACATGGGGAATTGTTGCTCTCGAGGCAACCCCGAAAGTCTGACAAACGAATTAGGCGTCGCCTCCCCCGAAAACAATGGCAACGTTAGCATTTGTTCCCGTAACGAAAGTTTCTCGAAAGCCTCACCGACACAACCGCCGGCTTCACCATCAGAGGAAGCTTCTCCTAAGCCTACTCCCAAGCCTAACCCAATTGGAACCGTGTTATGCCGTCCTATGGAAGATGTGAGAAACACTTACACCATTGGAAAAGAATTGGGTAGGGGACAATTTGGGGTTACCTATTTGTGTACCCATAAGGTAACTGGCGAGCAATTAGCGTGCAAGACGATAGCCAAAAGGAAACTCGTTAACAAAGAAGATATCGAAGATGTTCGTAGAGAAGTTCAAATCATGCACCATTTGACGGGACAACCTAATGTCGTGGAACTCAAAGGAGCTTACGAAGACAAACATTCGGTACATTTGGTGATGGAACTATGTGCCGGCGGTGAACTTTTCGATAGGATCATTGCTAAAGGCCATTACAGTGAACGTGCGGCCGCTTCTTTGCTTAGAATCATTGTTCAAATCGTCCATACTTGCCATTCCATGGGGGTTTTCCATAGGGACCTCAAGCCTGAAAATTTCTTGTTGTTGAACAATGAGGAAAATTCACCACTCAAAGCTACGGATTTTGGTCTATCGCTCTTTTACAAGCCAGGTAAAAACATAATCTTATTAAAATTTTCAAGTTGGGGTCGATTTTCGGTTTCTTTTAACTTGGTGCCTTCGGAGCAGGTGATGTATTTAAGGACATTGTTGGTAGCGCATATTATATTGCACCAGAAGTATTGAAGAGGAAATATGGACCAGAAGCTGATATATGGAGTATTGGTGTTATGTTGTATATTCTTCTAAGTGGTTTTCCTCCCTTTTGGGCAGGTAACTAATTACATATACATATATATAAATATACTAGATAATGGCACATTCATGATGTGGGTGAAAAAATTCATGGCGAAGTTAGAAGGGTTCGCAGTGGCCTTGTCCCTTCCCCCAAATAGGTAGAATTGCTTTAGAACCACTTTAGGAATTATAATAATATAATAGTATAATGGTAAATTTTCATTTTGGCACCCTCAAATATTTATAATTTACTTCTAGCCCCATAAGAAAAATTTATGCCTACACCCCTAAAAATATTTTAAAAAGATAAAAATACCCTTGAAATAATGTAACTTACTTTGTATAGAATAAATGTATTTTAGTCTTTTTTAGGTTGAGTTAGTGCTCGATTGAATCGTGACACCAACTCAGTTAGAGATTTAATTTATAGTATAGAAAACACCTTCATAATAATGTAATTTACTTTGTATATAAAAGGGTATTTTAGTCATTTCTGAATTAAATTTATGCCCGATTGACCCATGACACCAACTCAGTTAGGGACGTAATATATAGATAAAAAACACTCAAGTTAAATTAATACTCGACTGACTCGTGACACTAATTTAATTAGGTACTCAATATGCTGTGTATATATATATATTGAACCCTGAAAACTAAGACAATTATTTTATGATAGAATCCGAAAATGGGATCTTCAGTGCAATTTTACGTGGGGAAATCGATTTCAAAAGTGATCCATGGCCTGCAATTTCACCTCAAGCAAAGGATCTTGTTACCAAAATGTTAAACTTGGATCCCAAGCAAAGGTTAACAGCACAACAAGTTCTAAGTAAGTATATGCCCTTTTTTAACCTAATTATCTAGTAACCGAACATAATATGGACTGTGATAAATACGACGCAATCGAAAAAATCTGACAGAGTAAATGTATGGCCACCCAACAGATCATCCATGGATTAAAGAGGATGGTGAAGCACCTGATATTCCTCTTGACAATGCAGTCTTAGCCAGGCTCAAACAGTTCAAAGCAATGAACAATTTCAAGAAAGTTGCTTTAAGGGTAAAATTAATTAAAACCCCTCATTGAAAACACACCCCATTGATTAAAAGGTTAAGATAGGTTCATATTATTGTATGAAACCATGAAATTGTTGTTGTTGTTGTTGTTGCAGGTCATTGCAGGATGTTTATCGGAGGAAGAAATCCAGGGGTTGAAGGAAATGTTCAAGACCATAGATTCCGATAACAGCGGCACGATAACGCTCGAAGAACTGAAGCAAGGGCTTGCGAAGCAAGGAACGAAGCTGACTGAATATGAAGTCAAACAATTAATGGAAGCAGTAAGTTCTGTTTCCAAGGATTCAATAGTGCAACTTTATATGGTAGCGGAGTTTTGGGGCTTACTTAAAAATTTTAAAATTTTCAGGGGTCTAATTAAAGATTTCAAAAATTTAGGAGTTTAATAAGAATTTCCAAACGGACTTGGGTTTAATTAAAAATGCTACAATTTTGAGAGGATTAATGAGAATTTTCAAAAAATTTGAGGGTCTAATTAAATTTTTTTAAACTATTTGAAGGTTTATTTAGAATTTTTAAAAATTTTGAAGGGACCTAGTTAAAATTTTCAAATATTTGAGCGGCCAAGCCCCTTCTAACTATATATATGGTGTTTTTTTTTTCTAACTCCTTCGTTCTTCTTTATTTATTATAACAAAAGGCGGATGCGGATAGTAACGGAACTATAGATTACGAAGAGTTCATAACGGCCACCATGCATATGAACCGAATGGATCGGGAAGAACATCTCTACAGTGCCTTCCAACACTTCGATAAAGACAATAGCGGGTAACGATAGTAATAAAAAGTAGTAACTAAACAACGATCGAAACACAAGAATACGATTACTGTTTTATGATCTATTAATATTTATTGTAATTGATCGCAATCCTTGCTATCGATATGTTTACATTTAGGTACATCACGATAGAAGAGCTAGAACAAGCTCTCCGTGAATACGGCATGCACGATGGCAAAGACATCAAGGAAATCATTTCTGAAGTCGACAACGACAATGTAAGCAATACACAAACATGCATACACATTCCATTTTCTTAATAGAAAAGGGTTTAACTTACATAACAAAGAAATCGTAAATTATTTGCAGGATGGAAAGATAAACTATGATGAATTTGTGGCAATGATGAGAAGAGGAAACCCTGAAGCGAACCCGAAGAAGCGGCGCGATGATGTAATGCTCGACAATTCGGGTTAGGGACGAAAATCACTATGAACATTCATTTGGGTAGGGCTTACAATGGAAATGGAATGGATTTGGATGTGAAAATATGCATGCATAAATTTGTACAATACAAATGGAAAATTGGGAGAGGATTTGGTTAATGAGAAGATGGCTAAAGGGAAAAGAAGGGGAAAGAAACAACTTTTTATGGTAACTTAAGGATTGTGAAATTTGATTGGTTTACTTTTATTAACATTTTGTAATTGTGTAAAAAAAAAAAATCACTGGTTAGAAGATTTAGCTTTTATCCATACTTTTATAAATTCTCAATTTACAAATTGAATTTCTCTCGTTTCTTTTGTTAGAACGGTAAAACAAGATTTAATATAAAACTCAACAAATCAGGATCTATCATGTCAGATCATTAAGAATAAATCAAGAACAAAACTAGATGTGGAAGCATACCTGAATCCATCAATTTCTTGAAATCTTCAGATCTTATGGTTTTAATCTTCCAAATTAGCACACAAGTAATTCAAAAAAGGTGGCTCTCTCTTTTCTAAAGAGAGATAATAGAAAAGTTACATATGTGTAATTTGGGGACCATAACCCTAATATATAATTTTTGCACATTAACCCTAATTTTTAATAAATCCATCATCAATTAGAAATTAGTTATTAGAGTTTCTACACATATTTGTCCCACACTGCATTTAATAACTAAATCCCAATAAACCTTAACCAAATTAGATCACTTTTAATTTGGGTTAATCTTTTATGATAGTAAATTACTATTATTATATATGTGATGTCCATATTTTTCAACAATCTCTCACTTGGACCACATATATATTAATTACTCTGTAATTACATGTCATTATATAACCTTATGAGCTCAAAACTTTACTATCATATCCCAAAGGTATCCTAAACAATCTCGTCTATTAATTATGTTAACATAGAACCAATGTAACTTTTGTTACATATATTGTAACTACCCTGAGTTCTAATAAAGCTGCTCTCACTCCGATGCGAGTGGCTTTACATTATGCAAACTACCCTGAATTCGTTTGTTGTCTGTTTTCTATCTAGGATATTTTAGTTGCCGGTTGTTCTAATGGTCCATGTGAGAATGAGGGGAGCTAGGTTAGGTGTATTGGGTAAGCCCGACGGCTTGGGTTTAGTTTCTCTTGTAACACTCCAAACCCGGCTTAGACGTTACGGCTGAATCTTGAGGAATTACATGAACTTGTTTTAAATTCCAAATTTTGAACTAGAAATGTGTGTTTTTTGAAAAATGTCAATTTTGACAAATCTCTTGCAATTTTTCAAAAAAATACACGTAAGTCTTATTTACTTAACAAAAGACGGTTAATTTGTTACTTAGTTTCACAACGGAAGTTTCAAAGTCATTAATTTGTAAAGCATGATTTCAAAATGTGAAAACGAATACTTTTGCAATTTATCAAAAGCATAATCCAGTAGAAAACCCAAAAAAGAAACACAAAAATAACGTCCAAAATATCTAAACAGTCCAACAAGTCTACAGTTAAATTTAAAAACATAAATCGTCTCATTTTATTAACTGAGAATCCAATCTGAGTTCCCGCACGCCGCCCGATCCTAAGTTTATTGATTACCTGAGAAGATAAAAAAAATATAGGGTGAGCTAACAAAGTTCGGTGTGCAACTCAGCTCTCAAGCATATAACAGATATTAGATAGTCAAACAGAATTCCATAACTGAACAGATACAAATGGCATGACAATTTTATGCAATGCAACATATTTCACATATCAAATACAAATCCTACCCTTATTCGCTACACACTAATTAGGGTAATAAATACCCATCCAACCCCACACACCAAATAAGTGATCATTTGTCACTATACAGAAATGTGCAGTCAAGGCTGCCAGAAATAATGCGGTAATTCGCCAAAATCAGATAAGTGTGGTCAAGCTACCAGAATTGCAGTCAAGCTGCTAGAATAGATATGTTGTTAAACCACCAAATAAGACAAATCATTAAACTGCCAACACTTCCTTCGTCACATAATTATCCAACCCCAATGCACATGCTGAAACATAATACATACTCAGATGCACACAAATGAATCATGCTTAATTAGATTTCCCAAATTTACAGATCAGATGCTGAATTAACTACTGACATGCTTTCAGATGTTACACATAAAATATCAGTACAGCAGATTTCATATACCAGTCATACATATCACACTACAAACCCTACGAAGTAGCTAACCTCGAAACGCATTCAAATACAGCCCTAACTAAATTTTACTGAAAAAGAGGCCACACGGCTTGGCACACGGTCAAGAACACTGTCGTGTGGCTCACACAGTCTGGCACACGACCGTGTGGTGTCGACAGTGAGTTTTTCAGCTTCGCGTCGTTCATTGATTTTTCGGGAATATTGTTACACACCTAACATTTCTGGAAAACAATGATACGGCACACTTCCAGACCCTAAAACCAGCATTCAAAACGAACTAATTAGCATCAATACACCAAAATCCAATCATAATTTGGCCACAAGCATTAAACATTCGACCTTAACACCAAGAACTAGCCCCTTCGAGGCATTCAATTACTTACCCAATAGAACAGTAGCTCCTAAGGCTCACTAAACGTCGAAGGAAAGTTCGTCTCAAGATTTTCACCTAAACAAATCCGAAATTAGTTAAACCGAAATCCCACAATCAACCCACATACTTCGCATAATAACACTTAGGGAAAATATATAAAGGAAACTTACAATGGGTCGAAGCAAAAACGGAATGGGTCGACGACAAAGGACAACTCCAAGTCAAAATGGCGGCAACAAAGATGAGCAAGGAAGAGGGATTAAACCAAAATAGAAAATCACCGCAGAAGAGGGAGGAAATTTTTGCAGTAACTGAATGGAAAATTTGAAAAAGCACAATAGGAAGAATTTTGGCAGTAACAAGGAAACTAACATAGATATTCAAAATCAGAGGTTGGAACAAAATTAATAAAAAATCAATAGAAGATATTTAATCACAGGACCTCAGACACACATAACTAACACTTAGCCACTGAACTAGTACAAATTACTTAACATAATTTTACACTTTCAAAATAAAAAATTTTGGGGCGTTACATCTCTCCTGTTTTCTCCTCTTATTTATAGTGTTTCAGTCAATGAAATTTTTGTTGTTCCTGTCAAAAAAATAAAACACACAAATTTTACGTAGAAGCCCTTTCGAGAAAAAAGGTCATGGGCAGATAAGAAGGAAATTCACTAATGTTGGAAATCGAATGATACAAGAGAAGTTTCGACTACATCTATTTAAAAATTGAAAAACATTATTCTAATCAAAGTAAAAAATAGAGGAGTTTTGGCCTTCGGCCTTAAACCCTCCACAGATCCCCTAATTTTACCACTGTATTATTTCTTTAACAGGGATTTGGGTCACACGACTCTAACATAAACTAATTTTTGAACAAATCTAAAAATACCCACAATTTTAATTTTTTTTTCCAAACAATAGCCAAAAATACAACAATAGATTTATATTCTTAATGGTATTAAGAGTTAATAAATTAATTTTTTTTATTGGTTTTGTTAGTAAAAACAGTAAGTTAATTTAGGCATCCCCTCCACAGATAATTATATTGTTTAATTACCATCAATTTATAACTGAAAATTGTTCTAATTTATTTTTAATTTAACTGGGTTTCAAACCTTCAATTCCTTGGTTAATTAATTATCATCTTTGGTAATTTTAATCCTTGCTCCTACAATCCATGTCCAACCCAACAGAGGTAATAAACCTCTATATCTTTTTCTTTTTTTTATTTTAGTTTTAATTTATTTTTCTGCATTTTTTATAATTAATCCAGAATTGTTTAATTTTTTTTAAAAAAATGGTGTTTTTTAATTGACAATTTGATAACACAGCTCTAGTTTTTAAGAATTTTAACCTATTCATTAATCGAATTTTAAGGGTGTTTTCGATGGCAGAACATGACATTAAGTTTTGGGGTCTAATTAATTTTTTTAAAAAAAATAAGGGGTTTAACTAATTTTTTTAAATTTTTCTGAAAAATTAATGAGAGTTTCCAAAAAAAAAAATTAAAGGATTTGATTAAAATTTTCAAAACCTTTATAAGGTTTAATTAGAATTTCCCAATATTTTTGTTAGCTTAAGTAAAATTTTGAAAGGTTTAATAACCATTTCCAAAAATTTTGAGGGGGCGAAATCCCCTCTTGCTCTTCTTAACTATAGTTACTGTTAGCTAAAAAAGTTGGCCAAATTGCATTTCGATCCTTCCAAAATTTTAAATTTTAATTTTGATCCCTAATTTCCGAGTTCGTTTCGAAACCGGCAGAAGAATGAATGGATAACAATTCCGGAATTCGGAGGGTGGGAACGTAACCCTCCAGGATCTACCAACTATTCCATGGAGTTCTCACAAGCTCGAGCCAACAGGAAGAAACGAAAGACTGATGTTTGGCGTAGTCTCGGAAACGAACTCGATTTAACTGCGGATTCATTACGACAAGACACCCAAGATTCTGTCTTTGTAAGATTTTTTTTCTTTGCATTTTCATCTATCAATTCACCTACATATCAACACTTTTAATTCATGCTTTGATGATATGTTCTTCGCTCAAAAGTTGGTATGAATTCAATTGATTTTAGCTTATTTAATCAGGGTCAAATACAATTTTAATTTTTAGGTCAATTTTGTATAATTAATCCCTATATTTTGTTCAAATTACATATTTAGTCCTTGTGAAAAGAGGAGAGAAAAATTTAGGTTAGGGTCTTTTTTTAAACTTTATTCAATTTATAAACCAGCGAAGTATAGGGACTAAATTCACAAGTTGAGTAAAATATTAGGACTAATTATAAAATTTAACCTAATTTTATGATTGACTTCAAGTTAAATTATTTGTACTCAACTATGAATTATTTTTTTTTTCAGTATTAATTAAAAATAAAATATATTAAAAAAACTCGATTAAGCTTAATATTTATTTGAGTCAAACATTAAGATAATTAAATTCGACTCAATATCAGGCCAAGGGGAAGCAACAAAAGACGAAAAGCCTCGGAAATGAGCAAGATTTCATCGCTGCTTCATTACCTCCTCGTCATCCTCGACGACGAGACCATGAAGATTCTGTCACTGTAAGATTTTCATTTTCCATCCTAAATCATCAATTAATTTAATACTAGTTCGATTATTTGTTTTCAAGTTCAGATTATTTTTTCAATATTAATTTAAATTATTTAAATACATTTAAAAACTCGATTATGCTTAATAATCATTTGAGACAAACATTAAGATACTTAAATTCGACTCGATATCAGGTCAATGATAAGCAACAAAAGACACAAAGCCTAGGAAACAAGCAAGATTTTATCGCTGCTTCATTACCGCCTCAACGACAAGACCACAATGATTTTGTCGCGGTAAGATTTTCATTTTCCATCCTAAATCATCCACTAATTTATCATGTTATTTTCTTAGGAATCTAACCGAATAATCGACTTAAAATTTAATATTAAGCTCGATTTGAGATAAAATCGAAAATATTCAGTCATTTGATTATGCTCAACTAAACTCGTTTACCTAATAAAAAAAACTCAATTTATTTACATATAGACATGTATTCACGTGTGTGAGAATGTTCATTTGTATAGTTGAATTCGGAATCGCAAGCTCGGGCCAACAAGAAGCAACAGAAGAAAGATGTTAGTCGTAGCCTAGGAAACGAGAAGGATTTCATCGCTGCGTCGTCACCTCGTCGGCAAGATAACCATGATCCCGGGATGGTAAGGTTTCAATTTTCATCCTAAATCATCCATGGTCCATTTATTTAGCTACAGCCGTCATTTAATACAATATTTTTAACCTTCGGCCCTAGATTTTATAATTTTATCTCTACCCCTAATACAAAACCGCTTCTCGAAACCCAACTTAAGTTCGATTTGGTATAGCAACAAAATTATATTTACATGTATATATGAATGAATTAATATAGATATGTCAAATTTTATCCAAATTCGAAAACTCAATTTGGTCAGTCCTAACTCAAATCCAACTCAACCAACCCATTTTGATTATAAATAATCAACAACCAAAATTGGCCCAACCCAAATTTGAACTAATCCAAATCCAAAGTGACCTAAACCCGAAACAATTCAAACTCAAAATGACCCAAACCTAAAAACCCAAATCCAAAATGACAACTAATAAAAATGAGGTAAACTTAAAATTAACCCCAAAATTATAAAAACCAAATTGATTCGACAGTAAAAGTACGATGGAGGCCCTTGTACTAAGAGTCGGATTATATTTTACACTCTCTACTCATAAAATGAGCAAATTAGTCAATGTTCGTTAAATCAAAAAGCAAATTGGTCATTCTATCCATTTTTACGTTAAAAACTAGATCATAATGAGGTACATGTGGCACACCACATGTCACAGTCTGATTTTTTTTATCAATCTCGTTAGATTTTAATAATATAAATGAATGAAATTTTTAACAGAAATAACTAATTTGATATTTTTTAGTGGATGAAATTCAAACCCACCTAAAACTCGAAATCAACAAAACCCAAAATTACTTAAACCCTTAATAATGTTTGTAAGTTATTCTAAAATGGACAGAACAAGAAGTGGATGTCGGTTCCTGAATTTGGTGGCTGGGACAAACAACCTCCTGGTGCTACAAACTACTCCATGGTTTTCTCACAAGCTCGAGCCAACAGGAAGCAACAAAAATCTGATGTTTTGCATAGTCTCGGAAACCACCGCGATTTTACAGCCGATTCATCACCTCAACCGCCGCAGCCTCACCAACAAGCCGACAATAACGACCAAGATTCTGCGGTCACCGTAAGATCTCCATTATCGCTATTTAAGTCACTTGGTTACGACCCGTTTATCTAGTAAAAAATGAGTTCGAAAATCTAATGACATTTGATTATTTTCGAAACCAACAGAACCATGCGTGGATGCCCGTCCCCGAATTCAGAGGGTGTGATCGGAAATCTACCGGATCGATGGACTACTCGACGGTGTTCTCGAAAGCTGGGGCCAACCGGAAACGAGAAATGAGTGGTGATTGGCGTAGCTTAGGAAACGACAACGATTTCATCACTGTTTCATTACCACATCAACAACAACCTTACCAAAAAAAACATAAGGTTGTTTGTCTCCGTAAATTCGAAACTCAAACTACTCAAATTCAACTGCACATAATTTTTTTTTTTTCGAGTCGAATTCGAATAACTAAATTGATATCTATTACAATGCAGAAGAGAAAGAACATATTTGCTTTCCTTCTTTGCTGCTTTTGGCAATGAAATTCTCCAAATTTCAGACATTGATTCGGCACGACAAGACAACTAAATTCCTGGGATTGCTAAATTAATTGGCCTTCATCTGTTGGGGAACAAACAAATCAAAAAGGGTTTTTTTTTTTGAATTGCCATGTAAATATCATTATTTGCATGTGCAATTGGATTGTAGGGGGCAAATATCTCGAGTAGCTCGCGAATGTAATAATCGAAATTCTTTTTATAATTTCAATACATATATATACTCGAGTTCGAAGTCAAATATGAAAATTCAAGAGCCTAATCGAGTTTAAACATCGGATTTAAACCGATGTACCGGAGCTTTGAAGGAAGAAATGAGCTTAGCATCGGTTTTTTCGATTCCGTCGAAAAGAAAACCGAAAGGAGGCATTGGTATATACTTTCCGGAACCAGGTGCAACTTTCAGTTCATCATCTTTCCAAACAACTCTTCCTCTAGAAATTGTTACCTCAACTTTTCCCTGAAAAATTCCGAACCCGAATTTATATTTAGTAATAATATAATTTTTGACCTTTGAACTTGATAAATAATTCCGAACCCTTTTATTTTGGTTCATTTTGGTACATGAACTTAGTAGCTAGATCCATTTTGATCCCTAATCTTGGATTCCATCAAGATTTGATGATATGACTAGTATTTTTTGGAACATGACTAGATTGGTCAGTCGGATTGATTAGATCAATTGAGAACCGACCAATATATTGGTCCAAATAAAAGGGTTGAACTGATTGAATCAAAAACTGTTCAAAACCGATAAAAATAAAAAAAAATTAAGACAAAAACCAGTAGTTGAACAAGTTAAACTGATTTAATTTTTTATTTTTTATGAAATTTAATTTTTTATTTAATTATTGTTGGTTTACCTGTTGAACTGATCAAATCGTTTGAATTGAAAACCATTGATCAAACTAGTTCAACCACTAGTTCGGTTTTTAGAATATTTTATGTGACATTCTAATATTGTACCATGCCATCACCTAAATATATATATATATATTTTTTAATTTTCAAGTGATGATGTGGCACAATCCCATAATGTTATGTCATCAAACTTTTATATCTTCAAGTACCAAAGTAAATAAAAAAAAAGTACAGTACTAAAATAGACCTAGTTGTCAAGTTCAGGGGCCAAAATTTATATTATCCCTTATAATTATCCCGAATTATTCGTGTTTAAAACGCTTTGTAATGCGGCTAATGAGGGTATAATTTTTATACCTTTCCTTTTCTACCTTCGTATACATTCGTATTGGTTCTCGAATGATGAGATCTTGGATTTATTTCGAAGCTCGAATTAGGGTTAAATATAATGATATCTGCATCGGATCCAACAAGAATTGCTCCTTTTCTTGGATAGATGTTGAAGATCCTAGCACTGCAAGTTATTGAAACATGACAACAAATAGACACAAAGGTTGTCTATGAAGGAAAATTGTTCGAAGATGAAAAATCATTACCATTCAGTACTTGTTATCCGGACATAGTCAGTGACAGAAATTTGGCCTGATTCCTGTAAAAATGCTCGAGGTGAGAACAGACTACAAATCTTGTAACGAATAGGAGGTAACTGTTACACTTGAGAGCTCATGAGCTGTTTGAGTTCGATGTGTGTACGCGCTTGCTTGCATGTGTGTGTGTATGTATGTATGTATGTATGTATGTTGGGGGGTCAACTCTTTCCAGAAAAATCTTCAAAGTGTCGTCTATTAGGCAATCAACTGGTCTCCCAACAGTTGAAGGTATTGTCGCCCGTGCTCTATCGAGAGCCAACATACTGTGAGCAATTGTCGTGATGGCCTGGTTCACAGATTTGAGAGCTCCTCACCGAACATAGCCCAAGAGTGTGTGTGTGTGTTGAGGGGGGTGGACCTTTCTAGAGGAGTGTTCGAAATGTCGTCTATCAGGCAGTTGACCAGTCCCCAACAACCGAAGGTATTGCCCACGGGGGTTGTCTCCCGTGCTTTGCTAAGAGCTAGCATGTCGTGAGCAACTCCCCTAAGGGCCTGCTTCACAAAGCTTGGAGAGCCTTGACTACACGTAACCCAAGTGGTATAGAGCACAGGAGACAAAATTTCCTAAGAGACAATACCTTCAATTGTTAGAGGACTGATCAACTAACTGGCGAACGACACTTTGAAGATTTCTTCAAAGGGAGTCGACTCCCCTTAATATATGTACATATATACGTATAATAACTAAAAGTCTGGATTATAACTCACCACCATTGTATCCCAAACAAGGTGCATCCTCTCCTCAATCCCTAATTCCAATAAGAAGAGTAAATGTTCGGAAAGTATAGAGTGAATCAATCATAATTCTGAATGAAGCATAGAGGTGTTTATATAGAGTTATATCACAACAAACAATCACGAAAAGCTCACAATAACAATCATTCGGAAATACGAAGGAAATTAAAATACAAAAACCTTTTTTGCATTTTACCATTGACACCATTCGGAATTTTTCGAAAATCGTCGATGCCGAAAGCCTTTTGTGAAGAATTAAAGGTACAATGATCAGTTCCTACAAGCTTCCAGTAGTGCAAACACCGATATGTGTTTAATACGAGTATATTTCAAGTATAAATATGTGTGGGAAACGAATATTTTAAGAAAAATAAATAGTTGAAAAAAATTGACATACCTGCAAAACTCCAGTTGAAAGGGCAGCCTGTAAAGCCTTGTTTATGTCCAGATTCTCTGATAGGTGGACTCATAACATACCTGAAATCCGGGAATAAATTAGTACATGGTAAAATTTCACTTGATTGTAATCAAACTCGAAATACTAAAATAATTGGGAAAGGGACTTGCTTTGCTGCAGTTATGAAATCAGGATCCCAGAGCTTAGAATCATCAAGGACCAATCCAGAAACCACAGGCTCTCCTATAACCTTTTGCCCTGTAAAAACGAAAAAAAAAAAACATCGGGCACTCGTGTCGGATATATATTTGTATCCGAGACTCGTTGGATAAAATATTAAAAGTGAAATAAAAACCTGTTTTTCGAGCTTTAGCTATTTCTTCCATAGCATCAATGCTCATCACATGAACAACATATAGCGGCGTGTTCACGAAACTCGCCAAACGAATCGCCCTCGCGGTTGCCTCGGCTTCTAGCTACCTCGAAATTACAATATATCAACCAAAAGAAAGCATGTGTAAGGATGTTTAAATTGCGGTTGTGGTTGCGTTTTAAGTCATTACCATCGGAGGTCTAGAAAGGGCATGACCTTCTGGACCGGTAATACCGAGCTCGATCATTCTTTTTTGCCCTTCGAACACGGCATTGCCGTTTTCGGCATGAACCATAGCCAATGCACCTAAAGACTTACACCTCTTCATCCCTCGTAATAGAACCTCGTCGTCGACCATGAATGTCCCCTTGTACGCCATGAAAAACTTGAAAGAGTTTATGCCTACGAAATTGTTAATAACAATTGAGAAACAATTAAATAAGAAAAAATAAAACACAGATTTTACGTGAAAAAAATTCACTAATGTTAAAAATCGAATGATTTAAAAGCTTACCCTTTTCCTTAACCATTATTTCCATTTCTTTCGAAACAGATTCATCCCAATGTCGAATCACCATATGAAAACCGTAATCCATACAAGATTTGCTTGCTTTCTTTTCATAAGCTTCGAACCCGGACATTAAACTACCATTAACAGGGTGAACAAAGTCGATATGCATCGTTGTTCCACCGGCTAGCGCCGCGGCCTGACCACTAAAGAAGTCATCGACCGCCACTGTCCCCATAAACTCCGCATCTAGGTGCGTATGAGGATCAATACCTCCTATCGATGTCGCGGTACATTAATGAAACGATAAAACACACTTAAATAATCGTATAAATCATATCGTATTCAAATAATTTCTCGTATCATAATTATAAATTATAACCTGGCATTACATATCTTCCTGTGGCATCAAGTACCGTAACCTCATCACCAACCTACCAAAACATGTTTAAAATGTATATTATGTATATATATAAAAAAAAAAAAAAAAAAAACTAAGATTTAAATTTGGTTAAAGCACTTGGGAGGTCCGCTCTATTATTAAACGGATCAATTTGATCCATATACTATTAAAAAAATTAAATAAGTCCAAACTATAACAGAGTTAACACTTACGATATAAAAAATATTTATAAAAATTATTTTTCAACTATCGTTCAATTTCAATAGTACGGACTCCTTAATTTAGTGTTAGTAGTCAAATAATACAAATTATAATTTTAGTCTCTCTATTATGCTGAATTTTGAAATTTAATCTCCTACTTTAATTTATCATAATTTGATCCGTCTACTTTTTTAGTGTTATTAATACGTCTAAATTGATAACGTTGTTAATTGTAATTGCTATCGTTAAAGTGACGTAACATGCAAAACAAAAAACAGAAACAAAAAACAGTGTAACAATTAACGGTGTTATTAATTTTGATTTGCTATCATTATAAAAATACAAAAACCAAATTAAGCCAAATTAAAGCATAAGGATTAAATCTCAAATTTTTAGTATAATAAAAGGACTAAATTGTAAGAAATGAAACATGGACTCACCTTGATATTGGGCTTGACAGCAACAATAATACCATCCTCTACATAAACATCAGCTCTCTCCTGCCGATGAGCATTCACCACAGTTCCTCCCTTAATCAATATCTTTGATAACGACGCCGGTAACAGTGAAATTCCACCGATCGAACCGCCATTCCCGGTTCCAACTTCACATATCTGCAACAACAATGGCTATGATCATTATTCTCAACCAATTTTCAAACAACCCAAAGGTGACAAATTCATAATATAGTATATATATATATACGAGAAAATTGAAATTGTGTTTATTACCAGCTGGTGGCTTGATTGTGATAGGGAAATGGAGGCTAAGGGAAGAAGAAGATGAAGTAAAAAGAGAGAAATTATTTGAGAAATAGCCATGAAAATTGATCATTATCATAGATGTAGAATATATATATAGATAGATAGATAGATAGATAGATAGATATAGGTATAGATATAGTAGTAGCTAGAAAATGTGTGGTGTTCAATTATATAGAACCTACCTCAGTTAATGCATTTTTTAATTATGTTAGAAGTATGAAAATGATTGATTGTGTTATAGTAGCTTTAGACCTATGTGTTTACAATCGATAGAGGATGGGTTTGGATGAGCGATTAAGTGTGGTGTGATGCGTTTAACTTACTTTTTATCTCACGTTACAGTATCACTACAGTATCTAATCTCACTGTCACTGTTGTTTTTACACTAACCAAAGGTAAACGCACCGCTCATCCAAACCCACCCAGAGTTTTGGACCTATATGTCAAAAGATTCACTATGATTTTTTTTTTTTTTTGGGTAAGGATCGAAATTAAAATATAATTTTTTTTTAAAATGATCAAGTCTTAACTCGATTAACATGAATATTATTATCAATATAAAAAAATATATATTCAAGTACGATAAAACGCATTATTTTTTTATTTATGAGGTGAAACACTTTATCTTTCTATTTATAGGGTGAAAAAAAATTGTATCTAATTCTAAATGAAAATGAAATTAACATGAAAAGACAAAATTACAACTCCATCAAATGTTAGAGTTGTGACTCAAATTCTTATTAAAATTAAATACAAGTCGCAACCGGAGGTGCAAGAGCCGGAAACCCTTACAGTACTGTATAGGCTGCACGAGAAGAATCTGTATAGATATTTACTTCCTCTGTTTAATTGATTTGAATAAGATATTTCAACCCTATTGCATTACTTCTATTAGATATGTTAATTAGAATAAGATTTTCTAAACCGATAAATAGACGCAATCTATATTCATTGTATTAATTTGATTTCGATTCCGAAAAAATTTTCACGTAACATCTATCGAAATTGAAGCTCGAGAAAATTCGCAGCCGGGAGATCATGATAATGTCGGATACGGATATATCTAACTGCACGAAAACAAACAACAAACGAACGAGCATTTCTAGCTGCTTTCGGCATTGGACGATCAAATATATTAACCGGAATAGATTCCAAAGAAAATTAAGCATGATTACAACTTATTGATCATCAAACATCAAAACTTCATCATCTACAAGACACAGCCGGAAAATCGACAATGCAATGCAACTTTGAGCGGTAAGTAGGGATCAAACATGCCATTAATCAGTTTCCTGATACAGATACGATACGTAAATACGAGTAAATATATAAAGAAAGAATGACAAAGCAATTCACATGATGATTTAGTACCCTTAGAAGCATGCCTGCAGCTTTATTTTGATCCGCATTAGTCGACAATGATGCATAAGATGATAGCGTAAGGATAAATTTGCAGCATCTTACAGAATACAGTATCGTTAGAAGCCAAACGCGATTCCCACATCGACCGTCCCGATTTTCACAAGTGACCTGCAAAACATCTTGAAGAAAACCTACAAACAAGTAAATTATTGCACACATTTCTCATACAAAACAAATGCAAAGAAACGATGTGCTCATGAAGTGTGCTGAATCAATGTCACACGGGACACAGGTAGAGCAATGGGTTTGGGATTCAGCATCTATAGAACATAACATTCAAGAATCGGGCCGAGGGTGGAAACATTGGTAGGGATGATTTTGTCAAACTAGGAAGAATTCATAATGCATGCAAAATTGCAGATTTGTCCACAGATTTCCGATAGCGACATCGATCTATAGCAATGAATGATGGGGACAAAAAACAACTACTCAAACTAAAAAGTCCAAAAAAACAGCAGCATTGAGACGACGACAACAACAATCACAAATTCCACATTTACTTCATGCTTTCATTACAAACCCGAACAACAAAACTATACCGGCAGAATCAATCGGAATCAAGTGAAAAACAAAACCAGCATAAATAGTTACATAAATACACTTAGCACAACGTCATAATTTGATGATCAAAAAAGCACATTACAATGAACAAACATTAATTTCTTCTTCTTACCTATGTTATCTTCGATTCGAAATTCGGAATTTGATAAAAAGAACATAAATTAACCCTTTTTGAGACCATTATATATATATATATATGACATTCAAGAGTTCTACAAAAGCAAGAATGTACCAAAAATCTTATGAAGAATAGACTACAATGCATCATCTTCACGAGTTTTTTTTTCAAAACTCAGTTTATTGGATTACCATAACCCAAACCACCACCGAGAAATCCACCACCAGTAGCGGCATAAACGTCTGAAGGATCGAGAACAGGTGACGAAGACGACCCGGCATTTCTCCCACCACCACCTAAATGCAATTCAGATATATTTGGAAACCCATCTCTTCCTTCAACTCCTTGATCATAAAGAAACCCTTTGAACACATGTCCACCGATCTTAACGACGGCTTGATATGCGTACTCGTCTTCACCGCCCTCCACTGCCGTTACTCGTACGCATTTGAACACCGCAGGCGCACGGACTTGCCCTGGCAATGTCTCTTTAAAACCAACATCTGCACAATGCATCCACATAAGTATTAAAAACCCTACAAAAAAATATTTTTTTTTTGATTTATATCAAAAATTTATATCGAAAATAATACGAAATAACTTAACAAAACCTTGGTGGCTCGAGCTTGTATCAAAGCTTCGAGGAGGGGTAGTATTTGAAGTTGATGTATGTGAAGTGGTAGTGGTTTGCGAGGTTACAAGCCTTGGTTTTTTAGCACCGGAAGTGGACCCCGATGAGCCAGCTCCAGCGGTTGTAGCGGCGGCCGACATGAGCTGACGTTCTCTTCTCCGAGCAGCGGGTACCCATGTACTTTTAACGTGAGTAGGGCAATCAAAGCCTCGACTTTTACAACATGTTCTACACCTTCTATGGGTGCAATCTTTTTTAGCTTGATTCCCACAATCTTGACATGTTGCCCCTGAACTAGAACCAGAACCACCGCTACCTCCACCCATTCCACCGCCGTCACCGGCCATCATGGAGGGATTATTATCAAGGAGTGAAGCTGGTTTTTTAAGATAATGTGAAGAACTTTGATTCTGCCATAGTTGTATCCCACTGAACTTACCAGTGTCTTCCACATTTTGTGGAGGTAAACAAGGAGCCGCTGTAAGAAGTGGGATAACACCGACACCTAGTGCGGTGGCGGCGGCGGCGGCGGAACTCGGACCGTTGATTTGTTCATTCACCATGATGGGATCTTGAGTATGATGATGATGGTGATGATGATGATGGTTAAAAGAAGCAGCAGGAGCAACGACGACAAAGTCCCGTAGACCAACCATCCCCATCTCAGGACCAGCAAGTCCATAGTTGATCGGACGAGCAGGAGGCCATTGAGCCGGAGCCACCGCAGTCGCCGCCGTAGAAGCGGCGTTGGGATTGAAACCGAGTGATAATAAATCATCGGGGCCAGCTCGAATTGCTGTGGACGATGATGTCGCCCAATCTGCAAAGGCTCCTCCTGTATCTGACGGTAGCTGCCCTCTTGTGGTAGCCACAATGACAACAACAAAAATATAACAAAAATATATATCCCTTCCTTTGTAATAAAAGAAAAAATCTTTTCTTACCATAAAACATACATAGATATCTATGTGGGTGTTATATAAGGTAGAAGAAGAGGAAAAGTGGGGTCAAAAAAATCTCTGAATTTGTAGCAGAAGATATAAAAGAAAGGGTTTTTGGAAAGAGAGAAAAGAAAGAGAGATCTTGTTTGTTGGGTGCCTTTCCAATTAGTGCAGCAAGCAGTGTTTATATACACACACACACACACATACACACATACATATATGTATATATTTATATCTTTAGCTTCTTCAAGCAAATCAACTTGGTACTGAAAGAGTGTGTTTTGATGAGAGACACTGCCACAAAGATTAGATTTTTGAGAGTGAAAAACAGCAAAATTTGCAGATACTTCTTCTGCAACTGCTGCAGTCTTACAATATATAACAAAGCAAAGCAAAACAAAACAAAACGAAACAAAAACCTAAAAAAGCTCAGTGTGTGTATGTATATATAAACACACACATATATATAAAGCCAATTATAAACAACCCTTTTCCTGTTTTCTTCTGTTCTTTATCTCTATTATTCTTTTTCTGTTATCTCTCTTCTTCTTCATCATCTTCTTCTTCTTCTCTTCTTCTTCTTTTTTTCCTTTGATAGAAAGTGAAAATGAATTTGGGTTTCTTTTCAATCTTATTTCTTTCTCTTTCTCTCACTCACTCTCAATATCTTTCATTATTTCTTGCTTTCTTTTTTTCTTTTTTCTTTTTTTTTTTTGATTCTCTGACTCTCTCTCCAATAATCACTACTATTTACTATAGAAGAAGGAGAAAAAATAAATAAAGTAGGAAGGAGTTTTTGTTCTCTAGTTTTTGTCATTTTATGCCATCTTTTCAACTCTACACTTCTCAATTCTTTTCTTCTTCCTTTGGGTTTTTCCACAAGTAACAATCATTTTTGTATTTTAAGTTTATTTTTTATTTTTTTTAGATTTTAATAAAATAACATATTAAGAGCGAATTTTAATGGACGGTGCGTTTATCTGTGATTAATGTAAAATAACGATAGCCGTAAGATTAAATACTGTAACATAAAATAAAAAATAAGCTAAACGCACCGCACCTAAATAAATTGAAGTGGAGATCACCCAATTATATTTGTTTTACCTAATTATGAAAAACTATAAAATGGTCGTTCAATTATTCTTTCTTGGTCACGTAAAAATGAAAATACCCAAAAATCTAATATAGTTAAGTGATAAAAAAGATGAAATTGAATAATTAGCTGATTATTTTGTAACTTTTCATAGTTAAGTGACAAAAAAAACGTGACGGTATTAAAACAAATTTCTTATTATCAATATATCAAATGAGTCGATGTTTATTATATTAAGTATATAATTTTATGCATCGTCAATGAATCAAATAATGTCATCTAATTAGAAGTAAAAGATTTAATTTATTTTACTATTTGTCATCATCCGATTAATTGATAATGTATACCAAATTAACTACTCGTATCCTCGTACCTTTTGTATATTAAGGTTAGTCTTTTTTTAGTCGAAAGCGATATTCAAGTAAAGTTCTCCTAATAATGACAATTCTGATATTAAAATTTGGTCCAAATATGGTTTTCAAAATTGGATTGGTAGTCAAATAAATTAGGGGTGGGTTTAGATGGGCAGTGCGTTTACCTAGGGTTAGTGTAAAAACAGCGGTAGTGGTGAGATTAGATACTGTAGCAATACTGTAGCGTGAGATAAAAAGTAAGCTAAATGCACTGCACCGTACTCAATTGCCCATCCAAACCCACCATAGGTCACCGATCTGTCGGTCTGAATGGTTCAATTAAATAAATTATTAAAAATTTCATAGAAATATTAAAAACGGCTCAACCATCAATTCAACCTATTTTTATCTTAGTCCATATCAATTTATAACTCAATCAATTTAAATTTTTTCTTCAAATCGATATTTTAATCAATTTTTATCAACGGATTCGATTCGATTCAACCCGTACATGCGTTATTCTCACACAGTCCTTTCCGTCGCGCGTCAGACTCCTCTTTCAACTAAAAAAGAACATAGAGCTTGGGACCGTCGCCTTTTGCTCCTCACCTACTGGAGCGTGTATTCCACGCTCATTAACTACCCAAAACTATTTTGTTAGTAACAATAAATTATTTTACCCACACAAAAAAATTATCGTAAATTATTTTTAAAACACTAAAAATTGGGTCTTCCATCTAACCGATAAATCATTGGTCTAATCAGTTCGACCATCGGTCTGATTCAAAAAAAATTGTGCATAAATGTTGAATTTAGTCTTTATTCTCGAATTTATTTTTTAAAATTTTTTATGCTTTTCGACTTTTTAAATTTCAATCTTAACTCAAAACTATTAAATTCGTTAACTAAAACAACGTGACTTTTTATAAGTATTATGTGAAAATAGTGAGTTAACATAACATTACAAGTATGATAATATGTGTGTGGTATAAGATTTTCTATGCTATTCGAAATAAATCGTGTGAGTTGTCTATGGTGGTTGTGTCTCGTACCATTCTCTCAAATGGTACCATACCCTACGATATGGTGCAAGAAAATATTTTCTATTTGCATAATTAGCATTAAATTTATAATTTTTGGGTTCACGATTCAAATAGTATATAGTTTTAATTATAAAAACTTATATAAACTTAATTTGGAGAAAGACTTATGTCAAATTATATCTATTTTTATAATACGCAAATTAAATCAAAATAATATAAAATTTATAATATATAACATTTGTAAACAAATTATAAATTGTCCAAAAATTTCGTAACATTACTTATAAATAATATAATATTTTGTCATAACTTTAGAATGTTTATTTTTTATACTAAACTTTCTAGCCCTAACTTTAGAATTTTTTGTTATAACTTTATAAAATACACAAATTATTTTTATAATATAATTTTTTAGGATTTACATTTGACCACAATCATCCCAAATATTTATACGTGCTCGTGCTTATAATCTATTTTTTAACTTTTATAAGAATAATTTTTTAAAATTGAATTTTGGAGTAATTATCTACGTAATTACTTCAATTCTCACCCTCTCCCTAAGAATTGGAATTTGATACGATCTATCAATTATAATGATTACCCAAACATGCTGCCACAATGTAATTGCAAGCAATTACACCCAAATCGAATTACAAGCAAAAGAGTAAAACATACCTCTACTGAAATATAGAATATGACAATATTTGCAAAATTAAAATGTTTTATTTTTTATACACCAAATATTAACCTTTACCACCTACAAGTATTGAGTGCAGTGGTAAACAGACCTGTTCATGGGTTGGGCCACTCGGCCCGGCCTGAAGGCCAGCCCGAAATGTGGGAGGGTTTGGGCAAAAATATAGATTCGAAAAATGGGCTTGGACAAAAAAAATAAGGCCTATTTAAAAAATAGGTCGGGCCTCGGGTAAGGTATTTTTAGCCCGGGCCTAGCCCGGCCCGAATTCAATAAAGGACAAAAAAATATGTTTTTTTTAATATTGTTTTCTTCTTATTTTGCGACCATTTTACAATTATGTTGCTACTATTTTGTTGTTATTGTTTGAATATTGTATAAAACTTATTTTATTGCTAATTTTGTTATTATTTTAAAGACATTTGTTAATTTTGTTATTATTTTAGAGACATTTGCTTGTTAAGTTGCATCTATCTTAGTGTTATTTAACTATACATATTTTTTAAAATTTATTTTCAATTTGTTGAGAAATATTTATTTTGATGTTTTTAGTATTTTTATGTATTATTTATATTTTAAAATAATATAAAAATTAATATGGACGGGCCGGGTCGGGCTCGAGCCTAGCGAACGGGCCTAAATTTATAGTTGAACTTGGCCCGGCCCGGCCCATGCACACCTCTACTGGTAAATAGGAATGACAATGGGGTGGGGTTGATTTTTGCCCACCCAACCTCAATCCCGACCTGAAGCTTGATCAATCTGACTCAACTTCAAACTAACCCGAATTTAGTTTAATTATTTTGTTTTTTTTTTAAGCAAATAATATTAAATTTTTTTTTAGTTTAGACTTCAAACTTAATATATATATATATATATATCAAGAGTATATTTGTAAGTATTTCAAGAAAGGGCAGATTTACCTTAATCCTGTCTCGACCCATCCTGGCTATTTTTTTTAATTTCACTCGACTCGACTCCCAAATCCAATTTTTTTTTTTAAAAAATTGATTTTAAAATATCGAGTTGAGTCGAAATTCATCAAATTCAGATCTTTTTACCATTCCTAGTAGTAAGCACATTCTACTCACGATAGATGAAGAACGTAAATTCAAACTTTAAATACAAGATTATTAAAAATAAAACATAAATCATAAAACGAATACGAAAACAAAATGTTAAACTTTTCACTTTAGCCTACCATATATTTAAAATATTTATATGTGTTTTCCACCGTCCAATTTACACACTACATGACTATCTTTTTTAAAGCACGCCCCCTCTCTCTCTCTCCCAGTGTGTGTGTGAAAGCACTAATTTTTAAAGCCTCTTCCACATTTAAGTGTGTTTTCCTTTTCTAAGCCATTTGAAAAAGCATTACACCAATGCTACTTATTTTATTATTTGCTCATGTCTTATCATTCAACCCACAAGGAATCATTTTCTCCTATCTATTGTTTTATATTACTCAACAACATATATTTTTATATAAAATATACAACTACCCATAACTCTAATTAAAAAAAATTACCCATAACCCGATAACCCTAAATTTTTAGATAGAAAAATAAATGTGTCATCGACAACAATGTCAATTGAATTAAGACTCGATTAACTATTCAACTATAATGGTTAAACTTTGATTCACGTGTTTTGGATATGTTTAATATCATATTTGATTTTATATTCAATATCTAAGCATACAACTAAGTTTATGAAAGTGAAGATGCTAATGGAGTGAAGTGGAGGCAGATATTGCAAAATCTATCACTGCTTCATTATTAAACATGCTTTGCCTCGTCACCTTTCTTGTTTCACTGTGGACGTGAAATCTTGAAAATCATTATTATTTTTTGACGAAAAAAATTAAAGTTGTTTCTATAGTATATCTTTATATACAATGGGAAAGTAGTATTTTTATTAAGTGGGGTTAGGCGGGGTAATTAAGTACATTCATCGTTCCATATCCACGATAATAATAAAAGGAATCTACTCACCTCACCACTCTTATGTGTTTTTATTTTTAAATCGAGTCTTTTCGGAGTATATCGACTTAACGTTTATCGAGTGGTTCAGATTTTATCATTCCAAGTAAAATAACTTAATCGATACAATGTTGATATTTTACTTTGTGATTAAAACATTAAGGGTAGGTTTGGATGGACGGTGCGTTTAGCTGTGGTTAGTGTAAAAACAGCAGTGGTTACGAGATTAGATATTGTAACGATACTATAGTGTGAGATAAAAAGTAAACTAAACACACCACGTCGCACCCTACCGTCGATCCAAACCCACCCTAAATATAATTATTTGCTACATGAAAACATTTAAATGGAAAAAATGAATGCTTTTATCTTTAATTTGAAGATTTAAAAAAGAAAAAAAAAAGGCAAAAGATTGTTAAAAAGTTGACATGATTGTATTAATTCTTGCTTAAGATTAGGATAACATTTGTGTAATGATGCAAAGAGATAGCAAATCTCATGCTAAAAGAATGCCATTGAATTCAATTATAGGTGAGAGAGGGTGTGCTTATAATTAAGAAAGACTTGGAAATTGCTTAATCAAATGATAAGCTTTTATTTTGTTCCCTAAAATATTGTTGGGGGACCCATCCTTTTCAGGTTTAATATTTTTTGACACGGTACCTAAAACTATTAATAATCTTTTTCCAACTCATAAATAAGAAGATAACGCGCTTCAGTGTACTCAAACCCACGCCCTCCTACACTGATAACAATGCTCATACCAATCAAGCTAAGACTCAGGGTGAGTTTGGATGGGCGGTGGGGTGCAGTACGTTTAGTTTAATTTCTGTCTCACGCTACAGTATTCCTACAATATTAAATATCACTGTCACTGTTATTTTTACACTAAGATGTAATTATTATCCTAATGATTTAAATTAGATCATTGCTAGTTAATTAATTAACACCATCTATTTATTTCATCAACTTTAAGAGCACGTGGGTCACATAATAAAACCTAAGGAAATCATTTTTTTTCCACACTAAAGTTTAAACAATGTCAAATCATGTCTTGATTAACTTAATACAAAACCATTGTGTCATGTTTTAATTAAGTTAATACAAAACATCTGTCCAATTATCACATAATTATTATATTAATTAAACAAAAGCACTCTAATTAATCATTTAAACTTCATCATCAAAGAGATGTCACATCTTCAATTAGACTACACATATATATAGAAAGAAATTCCAAAAATATTTGATGATGATGACATTATCGACCCACATCTTTATTAATATCTATAATTTGTATTTACCAAAACATTTAAACATGGAAACCCATTTCTTGAACATAGATGAGTGATTCCAAATTAAATTAAATTAATGTGATTGAAATAATTAATATTTAAATTAATAATTAAGTCGTTGGTTGAATCTTAGTTCAATTGGAATGAGCATTGTTATTAATGCAAAAGAATGTGGGTTCGAGTATACTAATGCAAAAAGAGAGGTCATGAGTAGTTCTAAGCTTTGTGTGAAAAAGAACAGACATGATCAGAACTTATAATGAAATTATTTATAAAAAAGTCTAAATTAACGATCAAATTGAGAAAGAGTCTGTCAAGTGTCATCTATCTGAAATCGAGAGATTCTTTAATTGGGTTAGATTCGATTTAAATTATTATTTTTTAACTTAGATTCATTCAAATTCGCTCAAATAACTAGGGGGTTCGAGTGCGCTGATGCGCTTTATCTTTCTATCTATGGGCTGAAGAGGGATTATGGGTAGATTTAAAGCCAGATAATGATGGGACTGTAAATAATTCTTCAAATGCCAAGGTGTAAACATTGTGATTGCATGAAAGAAAGAAGAAATTTCAAAAGATGGATGGAGTCCAGCTGGTATGGTTTGATTGGGGCAATCACATCACACATTAATTCCAAAATGTCAAACAAAATATCTCATCAAACGTTCCATCTTCTTTCCACCGTTGACCATTAAACAGTTTCCAATAAATCAAATCCACTGAAATAAAATTTAAAATTATAATCAAATCACTTTATCCCCCATCTTTCATCAATTTTACTTATAATCTATCAAATTAGAATCCGAAGCAAATTAGTTCGGTTGATATCGATATTATTATTAGTATCGACGATATAAATTTAAATATACTAAAGCTCGTTTATTCTTCTATATAAGATTTAAGTAGGAGTTACAACATAGTATTTTGTCACATTTCAAGAGTTAGATTGCGTTTTGCCCATTTTACTTAAAATATGAACATATTAGTTTCTGTGCATCAACCTTTTTTGTTAAAAAATTCGTCATTTCTACTATTAAAAATTAGTGTGACTGGCGAAATAACTAGACAATTCCACGTGACATATCATATGTACCTTATGTTAACGTATAAAGATTAGTTTTTAATATTAAAAATAGACAAAAATTTTAACATAATGCCTAGTTTACTTTTTGATTTAATGTATAAAAGCTAAAAAAAAACACAACTATTTAAACACAACTGTTGAATTCGACTGATACAAGAGGAGTTTCGACTACATCTATTTAAAGATTGAAAAACCTTATTCTAATCAATGTCAAATAGAAGCAGTGTAGTAAGGTTGAAACACCTTATTCTAATCAATATCAAATTGAAGAAATGTAATTCTATACGGATTCCACTTGTTCAGCTTTAACCCCCTAATTTTACCACTGTATTATTTATTTATTAAGAATTTGGGTCACACAACTCCAACAATTCTAAACTAAATTATTAAAATATCGATATTATATTAATCAAGTCATTTCGTCAATCGTGACCATTATTTTCAACAAATAATTTTACAACCGTTAGGGGTGAGTATTCGATCGAGTAGAGCCGAATCGAGTCAAAAAATTCCGAGTTAGTCGAGTTGACGAATCCTATTTTAGCAATCGAACTCAATTCGAATTTTTTTCAAATCGGATCGAATCGAGTCAAAAAATTTTGAGTCAAGTCGAGTCGAGTTAACAAATCCTATTATTTATACTTAATGTTGCGTTTACATGAATCGATTATTTAACTAGTAAACGAAGTATAAAATTATTTAACTACATAAACAATACAATTGTTTACCCTTTTAACTTAATCAGTAAATATTTATCAAAACAACATAGTTTTACCTTTTAACTTTTAATTTTAGAAAATATAAACATTTATCAAAATGACGTAGTTTTGCCTTTTCTTATTCGATTTTTCGGATAACTCGAATTGTGTAATTCATATTTGAGTTAAACTGAAAAACTTAAATTTTTATTCGAGTTTATCCAAATAACTTGATTAACTCAAATAACTCGAACTATTTAATTCAAAATTTGAAAATTCTATCGAGTTTTTCGAATCGAATCGAATTTTGCTCATCCCTAACAACCGTGTTATTTCGAGGATTTCTTTTCAAATATATAAAATTTGAAAAAAAGGAAAAGACATATTTATCTCATATATTTGTATTTAAATATTCTTTAATGTGTAAGAAATATTGCAGAATCCAGATTCAAAAGAATATTTTGTTTATGTCCATCAATTTTTTTAAAAAATTTTAATTACACTATAAATTAAATTATTTACGAGAATGAATTATTTTGAAAGGTAAAAATCAATGTCGCTAATGTATTAAGTGGCGTCACCTATAGAAAAATATTTTAATAAAAATAAATAAACAATATTTTAATTATAAAAAGGATGTCGCTACCTGTAATTTTTTATTTTTAAATATATAATGACATATTTGACCCTCCAATATAAAAAAAAGATCATTTTAGCCATTTATTTAATTTTTCATTTTTTTAACCCTTAAACTTACGTTTTTTGTCAAATCACCCCAAATAAATAGAAAAGTTAACATTAGTTAATTTAGCTGAAGTGACATACACATGAATTATCACGTGATTAACATGCAAAATTTAATTTTTTTAATTTATAAAACTTTAAAAAATTAATTAAACGTTGACATTTCATTCATATATATATATATATATATATATATAAATTTCCATAGTCATGGGCATAGTTTCCCTACAACAAACAACACCCCAACCACCCTTTTTCTTCCACAAAAGAGACAACTCCCCTATCATATAAAAGATTTATATTTATTAATTTCGAAAAAAATCGAATTTGATTCTATAATTATTAATTGACCCAAATTCCAACATCGTAATATTTAATTCAAACAACTCGTGATCTTAATAAAAATTGGTGTTGTTAAAACTAGATCGAATCAAATCAGTTATTCGAACAAAGTATTGAACTAGCCCTTAAGTGAACCATAAAAAATCGATGCTTGAATGAATTGAGCCGAGAATAGACGATTCGATCATTATTTAAACTCGAGCTTCGACTTTTGAAGACAACATTATTAATAAAAACACGTGAAAATTCAAATTCGACTCGACCCGGTTGTATGTGATAGTGAGAGTGTGGTAGGACACGCGTTTAGAAGAGAAAGTGGGGGAAGAAAAGTAGAAGAGCCGTGGTGATATTCTATTACAGCACAGATCTAAGTTGGAAAAAAAAAATGTAGAATAGGGGGGTTGATAGGGCAATAATAGGTTTTTATAGGGTTCACATGTCGAGGTTAATATGGTTCGGTTTTTTTTGTCCCTATAAAGAGATTGGTTGGGTTTATTACCTCGAGCCCAACGAAGATGACACACCGGTTCATAAAACCCGCGAGATCTTTCTTCTTCTCACTGTCTTTGTCTCTCTTTACCGTACTAACCTTCTTTTTTTCTCCTTTACTTTCAATCTCACTCGCTATTTGATCCCACTTTTTGCACGTGCTCTTGCTTTGTCATCTTCTTAATTTTTAATTAGGTAAAATTACCTCTTCGGTGCTTCGCAATTTCGATATTGAAAAATTTGATCCTATTAAATAAAAAAAAAGCGCACTTTAATTTCTTTCGATTTTTTAAAGTGAGTAATTAAGGGTAATTAATCATAATGTTTACTTTTTTATTTTCAATTGTACATATTTTTTGTTGGTATGACCAGGGGACGAAGCTAGAATTTTTTTTAAGTGGTCGAAATGTAATTTCACCATTTTAATAGACTAGAATTTTTTTTTCATTTTAGTAGGGACCAAGGCCCCGACCAACCTCATAACTACGCCCTTGGGTATGATAATGAGTGCAATTTAATTTCTATCGATTTTTAAAAGGGAACGATTAAGCATAATTAGTCATAATATTTAATGATTTTTTTGTCAATTGTACATGTTTTTTGTTAGTATGATAATAAATTTAGTTCTCGAAGTTTACACATTTTATCAATTTAGTCTCATTTAACAGATTTAGCTCACAATATTTACACATGATATAAAAAAATCAATGTTTAAATTTTTCATTATAACGATCAACATTTGGTGTTGATTTAACAAATCTAACCCGCAACGTTTACACATTCTATCAATATCTACATGAAATATATAAAACATCAATGATTAAATTTATTATCGTACCAATTAGTACAATTGACAGAAAATATCAATGTCGTGATTAAACGTGTGACCAAAGTTAAATTCTTTATTAATTTGAAAAATAAATGTACCAAATTGAACATTAATGCCAAACTTAGGCGCAAAAGAGTATATTTACCTTAAAAGGAAAAAGTTTGGCGCGTGCAAGTGGGCGAGTTTGGGGACAGTAAGATGTAAGAGGTAGCATTGGATTTACTGCAAAAAGGGTAGCCTACGAAAATAGTCAGTGAAAGTATGTTTAATAGAACAAAACGTGTCAGTGTTTTATTGGTCTGTAGAGCAGTGGTCAGTCACAGACTGTCGTGCCAGATCTGGGAATTTTGTATTTTATATAATATGTAAAAAATGTCCAATTCCAAACAAAATGGAAGAATTACAAAAATAGAAATAAATATGTCTTATTGGAAAATTTTTGTTAATTCATATATAACTATTTGCCCAAGTACGAAGGGAAAAAATATTAAATTCGAAAAATAAATTTGGGAAAAAAATAAATTCATTTAAAATATGGGTTAAATTTAAATTTAAATATTTAAGGCTTGGCTTTATTCGATTATTTTTTAAAATTTATAATATTTTATATTTAATTTTTGAATTTGATCAGACAAAAAATATATTTTTTTTCAAAAGAAAATGTGAGAGTTTTTATTAATTTATTTTATATAAAAAATAAAGAATTACAGAAAAATATTTAGTAGTCGCATTGACTTTTAATTGAATCTAAATTCGATTCGGGTCAGACAAACCTCTCGCAATATTATTTTTTCAATCCATTAAACTTGAACTCGAGATTTATTTAAACATGATTGAATTTATTACTATTTAAAAGTAAAAATATTAAAAAAAACCTTCCCTATAATTAGTTATGGGTAAAATTATTTTTCACTCCACTTGGTGTACAAATAAGACAAATTTGGGCCTTAGGTTTAGCATTTGGGCCCAATATAAGGACAATAGTGACGCTTTGTTTGGGATTGGCTACGTAGATATGAATTATAATAAAAGTTAAATAAGATATAAAATACAAGATAATTTTACGGTAAATTATATTCATGGTCCCAACTCGAACCAACAACCTCAACCGCACGGATTATTTAGATTTGATTGTTATTTCCTTGACGGATCCAACCAAGTACTTAATTAGACACGCCAATATGTTTTTCGGTAGATCGAATATGACACACAATCTATTCAGTACTTCTAACTGTATGTCTATCAACACCGAATCAACGACCTCTTTTTTATTTGGTGTTAATACAACTTTGTGAGACGACAAAGTCTATCTTCTAAATCGGAGAAACATAAAATACAAAAATAAATTTTTTTAAGTACACGTTTGAATCTCACTACTCTCTCTCGAATTCTCTATCCACCCAAAGCAAAATAAATTAAAATATTATCTTAATAAAAAGTATTAAATATTATCTTTTTATAAATAAATTCCCAAAATAAAGTTCTCAAAATTATTTCTGTTAGATTTGTAAAAAAAAACTGAAATAAAACTTAATAAACCAGGATCTATCATGTCAAATCATCAAGAATAAATGAAGAATAAAACTAAATGCGGAAGCGTACCTGAATCCATGAATTTCTTGCAGTTTTACCGGATTTTGGGGATTTGATCTTCCAAATTAGCACACAAGAAATTCAGAGAAAATCTGCTCTCTCTTTCCTAATGATGGGATATTAGAAAAGATATCTTGTGTATATTTTGGGGACCATAACCCTAATATTTATAACATTGGCATATTAGTTCTAATCAAATTCTAATTAGCCCATCATTAATTAGAATTTGATTAGAAGAGTATCTACACATATTTAACCCATACTTTATTTAATAATTAAAAGCCCAATAAAATTCTAACCAAATTAGATCACTTTTAATTTGGGCTAACCTATCATGATAGTAAATAATAACATGTAATTATCCTTATTATATATGTAATGTCCAAATTTTCCAAAAATTTCATGGTAGCTCAAACTTTTTACGACAAATCGGATTCTGTCTCTTTTTGACTATTCGATCTCACTTTTACACCGGATCAAAAAGCAAATAATTTATCAAAATTAAGCACAATAAACATGTAAATTGGGTCTATTATCACATGCTAGTATTTAACGGTACAATTTATATCATGTCGGACTTTCGTAACACTTTTAAATCTGGGTTACGACATAGCAAGACTAAAATATTACAAATCAGTAACGTTAGTGACAGTTTTTACATTTTTTTTATAATTTTGATTTTATATAAATTATTTGAGTAGAGTCGACACTAATCAATTTAAGACTAAGCGTTGTTAGTTACTTATATAAAATCGAGAGTTTAGTACACATACGAGTACATGAGTATATATATTGTGTTTAAATGGGCCGTGAGAATGGATTATGGGCCCATATAAGAACCACAATCTTATCTCTAAATCAAGAAAATTTCCATCCTTTTGGATTCCCATTTGAATTATTATTTTTTAATGATAAATGAATATTTAAATTTTTTTTAAATTCCAAATAAAAGAAAAAAATGTATTGTGAGGCCCAATGTAGGGGTGAGTATTCGATCGAGTCGAGTCGAATCGAGTCAAAAATTTTTGAGTTAGTCGAGTTAACAAATCCTATTTTAGCAACCGAACTCAATTTAAATTTTTTTCGATTCGAATCGAATCGAGTCAAAAAATTTCGAGTCAAATCGAGTCGAGTTAACGAATCCTATTATTTATACTTAATGCTGAGATTAGATGGACCGATTATTTAACTAGTAAACGAAGTACAATATTATTTAATTACATGAACAATATAATGATTCTGCCTCTTAACTTAATGGGTAAACATTTATCAAAATGACGTAGTTTTGCCTTTTAACTTAATTTTTTAAATTTTAACTTTTAAAAAAGTAAATATTTATCAAAACGACATAGTTTTGTCTTTTCTTATTCGAATTTTCGGATAACTCGAATTGTGTAATTCATATTCGAGTTAAACCGAAAAACTTAATTTTTTATTCGAGTTGATCTGAATAACTTGATTAACTCAAATAACTCGAACTATTTAATTTAAAATTTGAAATTTTTATCGAGTTTTTCGAATCGAATCGAATTTTGCTCAAGCCTAGCCCAATGGGTAGGGTTGGCCTTATATAGTTGCCTATCAGACCTATCTAAGGGTAGGGTAGTCCATCGAACCCGATAGGCCCAACTCGACTTGAGCTAGGATTGGATAAGGATTTTACACTTCAAGTTCAACTTGGTCTGATTTCAATTTAAATAATAAAAAAATATTTTTTAAATTTAAAATTAGTTATACAATATATAAAATATCAATTAAAAATATATATTTTTGAATACTTTATTAATTTTTGAACATTAAAATGAACTTTTTAGGTAGGTTGAGTCGACCTAAAAATAGGCTTGGGCATGAAATTTTTTTTGAAACCGAGCTTCTGCCCGACCTATGAACAACTCTATTGCCTACCCATGTGGGGTCACAATTTAGATTAAGAATTTGGATTAAATTTTAACTTGAATTTTAAAAATATTGTTTACTGCATATTCAGACAGATGAAGATAATTATTCCAGATATCTATTATTTAAATCTGCATTGGTTATCCGAATAACGAATGTGGATACGAATTCGAATATCTGAATCCACCAATCAATTCTGATTTTATATATAAATAAAGAGAATTTGAATGAATTTGAATTTGGAATTTTATAGATTTGGATATACTAAGAATGATTTGAAATTTTGGTCCAGCATGCAATTAATTTTCATGAATTTAAGGGAAAAGTACACCATTAGTCGTTAAACTTTGATTAAAATAATATTTTAGTCATTGAACTTTCAAAAGTGACAAATCAGTCACTAATGTTTATGAAAAGTGACAAATCAGTCACCAATATTTTTGAAAAGTGACAAATCAGTCACCCGAGTCTATTTTTCATTACAGGCCTAATGGGACAACTGATGTAGCCTGTTAGGGTGCTACGTTGGACATGACTAAATGTCCATTTAATGGGTAATTAATTTCCACCATGTGATTAAAAAAATTAACTTAATGTGCAAAAAAAAAAATTTAAAACATGAGAAGAAACTGACAAGACAAAAAAAAATTGGTTAAATAAAAATAAATTGTTTAGGAGAAAAAGAAAAATGATTAAAATTTTTAGGGAATCATTGGAGAAGGGATTGAAATTATTCGAAATTGGGAAATCATTATGCAAATTTTCAACATTGTCGGAATGGTTAGTAGAAGAGAACCAACCGAAGGTGTTCCATCGATTGTAACGGGTAGCACAATAAAATTACAAATAACAACATCATCAACCATATTTTTCTCTCCCTCCTTACATCCTCCATCGTCCTGACTTTTTTCAAAAGACCCAACAACATGATTTGTGAGCGGAGCGTCAATGGTGGATCAAACTAGGCAAAAAAAATGACATGCATTTTAAAACCCACTCCCATACTTCTTGCACAAAAAAAACTTCCTACTTGGGTTGTCATTGGACCAATAAGTCCTTAAATTGGCTAGGTTTCCATAGTAGCACATCAAAAACACAGTGGGTATCTCTATTTCTTATTCTTCTTCTTCTTCTTTTTCTTCTTTCGGCTAGGGTTCCTCTATTTAGTTGGTAATCATTATAAACTGATAAAAGCATTTGATGTGGACATTTGGTTATGTCCAACGTGGCACCTAACGGGTCACGTCAACTTTTAATTATGTTTGTAACAAAAAATGGGTTTGAGTGACTGATTTGTCACTTTTCGTAAACGTTTGTGATTGATTTGTCACTTTTAAAACTTTAGTGGCTGAAATGTTATTTTAATCAAAATTTAGTGACTGCTGATATACTTTTCCCTAAAATTAACCATAAAACTACAACACACATAACCATTGGATTATATTTAAGAAATTAAACACAAAATAAATAAATAAATTCACAATTAACACTAAATTTATTCTATTAATAAAATCATGAAAAATTCAAACCATAATTACTTCTTGACACAAAAATGTATAAAAAAAGGATTTTTTTTTTTATTTTTTTAGAATATGGGATTATAAGATCGGTTAATAATATTTTAGAGATGTAGAATGAAAATCGATTGACGGGTCAAAATATCCTGGAGGTCCTTATACTAGGTGTTACAATGCATTTTGCTTATTCTACTAAAAAATAAGTAAATCAGTTATTGGACATTGGATTAAAGAGTAAATTGGTCATTTCTATTAAAAAATTCATTCATTTCTACTGTTAAGAACTGGCATACCTGACAGAATAACCAATAGCACGTGCGTACTCCTCATGTTGACATATAAAGACTAGTTTTTAATAGTAGAAATGGATAAATTTTTTAACAGAATGACTAATTTACTGTTTCATGTAACGTATAAAGATTAATTTGCCAATAAGAGCCTTTATAGTACTTTTATCTGATTTATTTACATTTTCCCAAGGCTTTATGTTGGTCACATGAACAAAATTTTAAAAAGAAATATCATATAATCGATAAATTAGAGTTGGATTACATTTTGTCTTCTCTACTAAAAAAAATGAGCAAATTAGTCCCTACACATTAGATCAAAGAGCAAAGTGGTCATTCTGTTAGAACTTTTATCCATTTCTACCGTTAACAAATGGGTGCAAATTTTAATAGAAAGAACAAATTTGCTCATTCATCTAATGTACACGGGTTAATTTGTCAATTTTTTAATAGAGAAGTTAAAATGCAAGCTGACTTCTCGTACAAAGGTTTCCCAATTCAACGAAACTCGTTAAACGGTGTTATCAATTACACTTCGATTATTAGAAGAAATACTAAATTTTAAATATTTGAAAAGTAAAGGGGATAGTAGCAAAATTAGACTTCTAATCTTTTGACCCCTGCTGGTAAACAAAAATTTGATTTTTCTGGGGAAGAAAATGGTGACTAAAAAAAGAATGGACAAATCATTGAAAAAGGAAAATTGAAAAGCCAAAAGCCAAATCTGGGTTTTTAATTAAATCCAAATCCAAAACCAAAACAAAACTACAACCGTTAAATTCTTCAAATAATCGAAAACAAAATGGAAATGAACAAGAAAATAAATATAAAAAAAACACCCCAAAAACAAACAAACACTTCCCTTCCTTTTCTTCTTCTGTGCTCTTTTCATTTTTCCATCGGAATCTTTCTATTCACCTCTCTCTTTCCATCTCTTGAAATGATGTTTAAAACGAAGATAGAATTGCAAAATTGAGAACCCAAATTTTGAATTCGCTGAAATGGTGGTTCCCTTTTTGAAATCGAATCAAAGGACCAAATATTGAAGGAAAAACAAAAAAACAAAGGGGTACCCAGAAAAAAATAGGGGAAAAATTCAGAACCCATGGAAGGTAAATGCTTTAGTTCCTCAAAGCTTAGATCAAAGTTTTTTTTTTTTTGAGATTTGGGTTTTTCAATTTTGAGTTTTTTGGTGTTTAAAAGTTGCATGCACTGAGAAATTTTGATATTGGTTGGTTCAATAGAAAATAGAGTATAAAAATTCTAGCCATGATCTATTTTTTCTCCAGCATTAAAAAAAAAAAAAAAAACTATGATTTTTTTTATATATTTTTTAGTTTTTTTTGTCTTTATTTGCTTGGATTTTATTTTATCAATTATTTAATTTTGTTTTGGAGGTGAGATTTATTCTTGTAATAATTCATTTGTTCTTCAAATATCAGTATCATGGTTGAATATTTCCTTTAGAAATGTTGTTTATAAATCTTAATTTCTTATGATTAGATGTTGTTCTAATCACTTGTTAGTTTGAACCATTGTAAAATTCATCCATGGCAGCTCTTGTTTTTATTAAGTTTTTCGAGGAAAATACGCGGTATTCAGTTCTAATTGTTGCATGTTGTAAATTGGAAGTGCCATTAGATCATGAACCTTAGATTGTTTGTTGTATTGATAGGTGATTGTATCAATGAATGGCATCGCCTTTGATTCGTGTTCTAGGTTTCAAGGGTAATCCGGATAAAGGGTTTTTATGTGAACGTCTGAAAATTTACGCTAATACGTTCGGTTGATGGATTAGAGATATTTCGAGTACTTCACTAATCCGACAACCGATCCATGAATTTTTTCATTTGGTTCACTGGAAGATGGGACCAATGCATGAGGTTTCTTGGTAATGCAGAAGTTATCTATTGGGGAAGATTGTGTATAAGATCGAGTATTGGTTGGATGTTTAGTCGTATTATTTTCTGTATGTTAGATTGCAGGGAGCTATAATAATGATATGAAAGAATCTAAGAATGAAGATATCGATCTTTCTTTCTTTTTGATATTCTGAGGTTGAAGGACAGCCGGATCCAAGAGGCTTGGACTATCGATGCTTGTGCTTAAAATGCTACGTGTTTCCATTGGTTATTTCTCTTGAACGTGAGAGATCAGTTCGAGAGAAAGATAAAGTGCGGCCTTCTAGAGTTATTCGTGCTATGACCCGCCTATTCGTTTTGAATTGTTGCATGGTACCTTAGATTGTTTTTGTATTGATAGGTGATTGTATCAATGAATGACATCGTCTTTGAATCATGTTTTAGGTTTCGATCGTAATCCAGATTAAGGGTTTTATGCAAAAGTCTGAAAATTTACGCGAATATGTTCGGTTGATGGATTTTGAGATGTTTTGTATACCTCACTAATCCGACAACTGATCCATGAATTTGTTCATTTGGTTCATTTTCTGGAATTTAGGACGAGAACTGCAAGAGTTCTCTAATGGGGAAGATGCTAGCTAACAGCAGTTTCGTGAAAGGTCATAAGATCATGTATTTGGTCGTAGGTTTAGTTGTACTATTTTCTGTATGTTACATTCAGGGAGCTATAATAATGATATGAAAGAATCTAAGAATGAAGATATCAATTTTTCGTTCTGTTTTAGTATGGGTGTTTAAAATGGCAGAAGGAATATTGTGAAATTGTTCGTCTGATTTGGAGTAGTTTACGTGAGGTTTTTGTTTTACTTTTCGTTAATCTGAATTGCCCTCGTTCTCGCTTTTATGCTATTTTATGTAGTTGGCTAGTATACATTGTACTTCTTCTCGTATCATGCTTAATGTTATTAAATCTATTACTTTTTCTTTTCTATTTCTATGCACTCGTTTTCAATTCAGGTGAAGTGCAGACCGAAGAGAATAAAGTTTCTCTAGACGTGAATAAGAAACGAACCGTAAAGACACCGGCTCAGGTTATGGCTCTGGAGAAATTCTACAAAGGTATTATGTAGTTTTTCATTTCTCATCTTATTTAAATGTATTCATCCATTATGTTTAAAATAGAGTTTCGGGTGTTTTTTCAGAGCTTCGGTTTCCTTCTGATGAAATGAAAGCACAAATCGCACTTCAAGTAGGGTTGACTGAAAAGCAAATATCTAGTTGGTTTTGTCACAGAAGGTTAAAAGACAAAAAGAGAGATGAATATGTTAACGGGCGATTGGATCATTCTAGTGGCATTATTCAGGATCGTGGTAGTGGACTCCGGCAAGATTCTTCTGGTAGTATCAAGGAACGGGATTATAGGAATATCGATCCGAGGGAGGTTGAAAGTGGAAGGATTTCTAGCCAAGAGTTTGTAGCTACTGATCACGTATACAACCGTAGGAATCATCAAAATCCATATGATGCTTGTATGGAAGATTCATCTTCTGAAAGTAGCTCGTCTTTACAAGATATGCATTTTTCCGAAAATCGGGGTCCTTATGACACTAAACTTGGACAAAACGGAACCATTACGCAGATAAACCCAAGGATGACTAAAAACACGGTTTATAAGCCGTCGGGATATTTGAAGGTTAAGGGTGAGAGTGAAAATCCTGCTATTCTTGCTGTCAAGAGGCAGCTCGGGAGGTATTATATAGAAGATGGTCCGTTACTTGCTACTGATTTCGATTCACTTCCTAATGGTGCATTTGAATTCCCGAGTAGCCAGGCGGTCAGTGGTTAGTCCAATACCGAAATCTGTTTGTTATATTCACTTTTTTTATAGAATCATGAATATTTGAATCTCGTGTTTGCGTCATCAGAGCCAGTAGATGTTGGAGATCATCCCCAACAGCCCCGTTCTCCTCGTATCTCTGGAGCTATGAAGCAGCCAAATCTTAACGTTGTAAGTTGACTCTTGGATGCATTTTTTTCATGTTTTGATGTATGTAGTGGATATGCAAACTATATTTACATTATATTCTGTAACAATATGGCCATGCTAAACGGTGTTGACAACTAGGAAGAGTTCATTTTTACCGGTTCAATCGGTATTTGAAATAACTATGATGTAAGGTGTCATATTCAAATCCTGTCAAGAGTCTTATGATACGGCGTTTTGTTCATCTAATGTCCTTGTAGGTAAATGAAGTACATAATTCAAAGACAAGTTCTCAGGATCCTTATATGGAGAATGCAACCTTCAAAACCGTGTACGGGCTCGAAAGACGGAACAAGAAATCTCGTCATCAATTATACAAGTCCCATTTTAACTCATTCCCGGGCCAGAACTCTTCATCGGATATCAACAGAAGTTCGGCTGAAAATGCCGGTACCATCGATTGCAAACGAAGTAAGGTGAGCTCTAAGCTTGCTGTTGAAAGGATGAGACCGGATTCTTTCACTAACCATCCTGGCCCCAATGTTGGGAAACTCGATAATGAACAAGAAAAGACTTGTTTGCATGACGACGATAATCGTACGTATAAGGCCCCGAAGAACAAAATCCCATCTAAAACTTCAAATTCTAAACGTGGGTGCATTGAGTCCCCGCGTGCAAGGATGGCAAAGGTATTTCTCCTCACATATGCTTCGTCTTTCAACAGTTTTGTGCCGTGAATGTTTTGGCTTGAAAATTCATTTTCTTTACTCAGGTGGAGAAACTTGGTGGACAACGGAAGCCGAAAAAGGAGTATCCTGTAGGAGTAAAAACCGATCCAACAAACGAATCGAGAGTAAGTTCAAGCTTTTAGTTGACTTTGGGTCAGGGGCGGCGCCAGGGGCTGGCAGGGTCCCCTGTCCCCCTAAAATGTAAAATTTCACTTTTGACCCTTTAAGTTTTACAAGATTTTAATTTAGTAAAAGGTAAAATTACACTTTGGCCCCCCAAAATGATAAAATTTTGATTTAGTCCTTTAAAAATTATAAAGAGCTAGTAAAATTGTGAAATTACATTTTAACCCCCTTAAAAACATACAACTTAATTTTGGTCATCCCCAAGAAAAACTTTTTGGCTTCGCCCTTGCTTTGGGTCAAATTCGCATATCATGCACTTGTATTTTTGTATCTCAAAGGTTGCCAAGCAAGTCAATGTCGATTTCCCGCGACCGAGATCCCCTCTGTCAATGAATCCGACTAAAAGGTCAGCGTGTTATACATTTTTACCTTGCCCCAGTCCATCAATTTTTATTACCTTGTATTCATCATCCACATCTTTGGACTGTGTTTACATGTTTCAGCTATAGACCTTCCATGGATGTACCATCAAGCTTCAGTGAAGATGAAACCGCAGACACTAGTTCATCCTCGGGTTGACACGACGTGTATGGCCGACTGGTTCGTAGAGAAAATGGTAGGGATTATATCGACCCCTCGGAGGCCTGTAAAAATCGCCATATGGAGTTTTTGTACATTAGGCTGAGAGAGCAATTTTGTTGGTTGTATTTTGTCCTTGAAATATTTGCTCAGCTGTTAATACATGTACAAATCCCCATCTTCACATTGCAAGATATGAGGTTTTTAACATTTTCAATTTACTTTATTTTTTTTAACATCCTATTACCAAGATTTTACTTTAAAATAATGTAAATATTGACACTTAAACTCGACAATTAGGTCTACATTGGCTTCTGAAGTTGACAATTAGGTTCACTTTGATCCCTGAATTTAAAAAATCTAAAGAGTGTTGCATCATTACGTGAAAAATAAAATTAAAATTAAAATAATGACATGGTACCAAATTGAACATCGAAACTAAATTTAAGTACCAAATGATATAGTAACCCGTGTTTTCTATTTTCGATTTATCGAAATTGACTTAAGAAAAAAAAAAACTTTTTGGGTTTTCCCCAAACATACCCAATTGAAAATCCTACCGTCTGTTTCTTTGTTTGTCCAAATAAACCCAATTGTCCAATTGGGCATAATTAAGAATCAATGTTCACCTACTTATTAAGGTAATTTAATTATTTTCTTTGAATTCTTTTGTCAAAAGAGAAATTTTATACATAAATTACCTAAAATAATTTCTTTTTGAAATTTTTTTGAGGTATTTAGTAGGACCTAATTTAGTAAATTTATTTTTTGGTCACTCGACTTCAAAAAAGTTATATTCGAATTAGTCAAAAGCTTTTATTTAACTCACGGGGTTGTTAAGTTTTTCTTTTTTAAAAGAAGTTCGACTAGTCCAAGCTATGATTCGACGATCAATACGGTGGATTAGTACTTATTGATGAGTAGAATAACATATCTTAGATCCAAGTCGATTTGACGGTCAGTATCAGTGATCGAAGAAGAAAGTTATTTAGATTTTGGTTTGCAAAATCGTGACATTCAAAGCTATTTTATGAATTTCACAAAAAAAAAAACTATTTTATGAAAAAAAATTGAACTGTAGAAGAAAAGGGAACGAGAGCTTTCAATTAGTGCAAGTGGTACGAACAGATAAGGCTATATAACAACGATTTTAATAATCCAATGACTTAAATGAAAACTTTCAGATAGTTTAATGACCATTTTATAACTTTTTGAAGTTGAGCGACCGTAACGTAAACTTACCAGTAGTTTGATAACCTTGGGTGTAGTTTACCCTAGTTAGTATTGTAACGTTACGTATTTTATATTAGCGTACAGTTCCATATTTATCGTTATTTATAAAAATATTTTTCATATATTATATATACATGCAAAATATACCTCAATTTTAAAATTGTGAAGATTAAAAAAATAAAATTTAGTTTAAAATATTAAAATATTATATCTATCAACACGAGCCAGTACGCAACGGTACAAATTGATATTAATCGAAACGATTAAAATATTTTAAAATTTTAACCGAAACAAAACATACGGACCGAAACGACCAAACAACCAATATCGAAACGGTACCAACTATCTTGATTTTTTGTCCAAAAAAAAAAGCTTTGACCATGTGACAAAAATGGGGAAAACCTTTAAATACACTTTACCATATGACCAATTATGCTGCAAATTTTTGCAATCTCAATTTTCTTCAACCTAACCCATTACTAAAAAATAATTATTTAATGTTTTTTTAAATGATAAAAAAAATTAGATAATCCTAGTACAACTTTGCATTAATTTGTATATATTGCAATTACTTATAATAATCTTAAAAATTTAAAACGGAAGTCTGATTTTTAGATCAATCGGTTTAATTTATCAAATCGATCGAGTTGATCAAAATTCCATTTTTTTAATATGAAAAATCCAATTGCATGGAGGAGGTTGCCTCTAAGTGTCGCTAAGGGAGAGCGTTCGATTTTTTATATTGGTTTGGTTAAATTTTTATTAAACCGACTTGATTGATCAACTTAAAGCTCAAGAATTGAACTGACTTTAGGTTAGTTGGTTAGTCGATTTAATTGACTTTAATTATTGGGCTTGAATAAATTATATTTATTTTATGCATTATGCATTATAAATATAGTTTAAATAATTAAATATATATTAAATTAAGTTAGTTTTTTCAGTCGGGTTAGTTGGAAATTTTAAACATCAATAACTGATCGAAATAACCAACAAAATCAAACCCATAACTTAAAAATCGCATATGCTGTCAAACCAAAACCAACTAAACCAATTGAGTTGATTTTCTCGGTTTTAACCGAAAATTGCTCTCCCCTAAGTGCTGCCCTCGTCATGGAAAGATCAATCTTACAATGTTGCAATTCGGAAATCACTGCATCCAAATACTCTATATTAAGCCTTAACGCAGTTGGCATCGTTGTTCTAGCAACAATTAAAATGACATGAGTTCAAATGTGATTATGCACATTTTTCTTCCGATTTATGAGTTGGGAGGAATTATGAGTAGAAATAAAAATTGTATTTATTAAAAACACTCGAGACGAGCAAAGGCATAGTACTACTAGAACTGCCTTTGCTTCTACCAAATCCGCATTAACATCTTTTCGAGCTTATATATTACATCGAATCAAATAATCGATCAATTTTCAATTCAATCGGTGTAATTCACCATTCCAATTCCATATTTACACCCTAACTTCAAAATTAAATTTTTATTATCAAATCGGATTAAATGGAAGTAAATAAAATTATCAAAATTTGTAGGACAAATAGCTTTTAAAACTGAGTTGCATGGGTGGTCCATAGAAAAAACATGCTTAGAACATGGGGTTGTCCTCAAAAGGACAAAAATTAACTGCTCAACCCTTCATTATACACCATCCAACTTAATTGTTGGACAATATAATTTAGATTTTTTTTCCTATATCTTTTGCCTTTTGCCTTTTGACTTTCTTTTTTAAGAATTGATATATATATATATATATATATATATATATATATTATAAAATAAAATGTTAGAAATTTCGTCGATTGAGTCTTAACTCGATTGGTATGAGTATTGTTGCCTACACAGGAAGACGTGAGTTCGAGTGCGCTAAAGTGCATTGCATTATCTTCCTATTTATGAGTTAGAAGAGGTTATAGGTAGTTCTCAATATTGTGTCATTGAACTATTTGATACTTAACAATCCGGTGAATTAAATAAAAACTTTCGAATAATTTAGTGACCATTTTGTAACTTTTTAAAATTAAGTAACTAAAACGTAAACTTACTAATAGTTTAGCGAATTTGAGTGCATTTTACTCTTTTTTACCATCGTCAATTAGATTGAGTGGTAAAGAGTTTGATACCTTTTAATCAAGGTCTTGAATTTAAGTATCGTAAATGAAAAAAAAAAAAAAACCCATCGAGAGAGCTTGTCTCTAAAAATGGAGTTTGGCGTGGTTGGACTCTAGATTGAGTCGAGACTTTTGTAGCTTTCGGATACCATAAGCTCAAAAATGAATATATATTCGGAGATGAATCCAACTCTTAAATGAAAAAAAAATACAATTCAGTCCTTTCATAAATGATGAAATTATAAGTTAATATAAGGTAGAATTACACTTTAACTCCTCCAAAATGGAAAAAAAAAATCCTATTTAATCATTTTATAAATGATAAAAACATAAATTAATATAGGATAAATTTATATTTTGACCTCTCTAAAATTTATAATTCAATTTTAACTCGTCAATTTTAAATTTAAATTTGTTCATATTATTGGACAAAATTGAAAATGGATTAGTATTTAAAAAAAAGTTAAATGTATAATTATAAATACAAATAATATATATATGAGTATTTATAATCATAATTAATCATTATAAAATACGAATATATTAATAACTAAAATTTATTAAAAATTAATAAAAAATGATAAAATTTATCAAAAAAAAGTTACTCTTTAAGAAAAAAGGAAATTATAATAAAATTGATGTTTTACCAACTCAATAATTTTGGTTCCTTTATAAAAGAAGGGTTTCATCATTTTTTTTTATATAACAAAATTAAAAAAGAAACATAATTTTCCCCTTTTTCAAAGGACCAATCCTTATCTCATAACCACACATGAATGTATTTTACATTGACTTATGATATTTTTATTAAAAAGTAACCCTAAATCAAGCTATGAAATGGACGATTCTTGAAAGTCGAAGGATAATGGTGGTTGCGACACGTACTTAGACAAGATAACATAATTACGGATTGCTTTGCCAAATTGAGTCTTACGTGGAAATCAAGCCTTCAAACCTTTGATTTGGTCCCTTATGAAGTCTCGGGCATCTTTCAACAAGATAAAGTCGAGAGATGCTTTTGATCTTTTCAATTTGATGTAATTTTATTTGTCAATTCGAAAATTAGCTTTATTACTTCAAATTTATGAGACATTAATGTTTATATAATTAAATTTAAATAAAATTTAATTTTATCTATTAAATAGTAGTCTTATCATGTCGGGCCAATTTAAATTTTAAATATTTTTATCATGAACTTAATTAATTCAAATTAATATTTATCATTACTTCGTTTTTAAATTAGGTAGATGGTTGAATCGGTCATATTATAGATTTTTTATTTGATTGATTTATCTAATTCAAATTGAATAAATCATTAAAAAAATATAAAAATCCGATTCAATCAATCTATTACCTTATTTCGGATTAGTGTATTGATTGGTTACCGATTCAATTCGATTATGAAAACACTGACGAGAAAAAAAGTATGATGGGTTAGGGTCCTCCCATTATTTTAGTGACTATTAATATTGTATTGAAAAGTAATGAAATAAATAAGAGGAAATAGATTTAATAAATCACATATTTAAGAGTGAAATAAGTAAATATTTTGTTTATGGAATCGAGATAAAATTATAAAATTTTAAAGTTATAATTAAAAATGCTTGAATTAAATTATTAAATTTTCACAAAAATAAAAATGAAAAATTTAAATTGAGTCTTTTAACCATATTAAGAAGTCGATTGAGTGCTAACTCAATTGGCATAGGCATTGTTGTCAATGTAGGAGGACATGGGTTCGAGTGCGCTGAAATATATTATCCTCCTATTTATAAGTCGGGGAGGGGCTATGGATAGTTCTAAGCATTAGTGTCAAAAAGAAAAAACATGATCATATCCTCCCTGTTAGGGTGAAGATTGACCTCTCTACTTATCCGTGGCTACATCTTTACGTGTATTTATATCGTGTTTAATTTTTTTCATAAAAAAATTTTTTTTTTATTTTTTAAAATTTGTGTGGCTATTTCTTTTTATCATCCTTTCACTTTTTCTTTTTTTTTTTTCAATTCAAAAAGGGGTGGTGTTGGTCTCAATCAAATAGGGGAAAGTGGTGAGCCATTATGGATGTATATGACAAACTTCAATCAACCCACCCTTTTATTGCCATATGCTTCTTCACCAATTTTTTTTTAATATTTTTAAAAAATTCTCATGTCAATTAAAAATATATTTTTATTGTAATTTAGTATTGAATTTTATGAATATACAATTTAGAAATTTTAAACAAAATTTAAATTTAAATTAAATGATAATGATAATTTTTTAAAAATCTAATGATAACAAATTTAAATATATTTATCTTAATGATAATTAAATAATATTATTTATGATAATTTTTAAATATATATAATTATCCTACTAAATATTCAAATTTATTATATAATTTTTAAATACAAATATAAAACCAAACAATAATTACACATATAAATAGTTATCAAATTCAAATTTGTTATTTGCATAAACAATTTTTTTTCGATATTTTATGTTCATCGATTTAACTTTTTAAACAATAGTCGATTGAGTCTTAATTCGATTGGCAAGGGAATTGTTGCTAATATAGGAGAACGTGAATTCAAGTGCGCTAAAGCACATTATCGTCCAATTTATGGATTGGGGAGAGACTATGGGTAGTTCTAGACATTATATAAAAAAAAAGCATATATGATCAGAACCTATAATGAGATTATTTAAAATAAAAGTTTTTAAACACATAGAATTTTTTAATTTTATGATATATTATAATTTCTTGTATGTTTATTTTAATATTTCAATTGATCTTTTTCGCTATTATTTTTAGATTCATGATTGCATTTATAATTATAATTGTAGCTTCTAAAAAAATTAATATCTAAATAAAAAATAGATATTATCGGATATATGTATATATTATAATTTAAAAATATAATCACAAATTGAACACGAGAAATAATCACGAAACTCGAACATAGACTGATGGATATGAAAAATACCAAAAGAAATAGTAAATAGTGTTATGTTTTATAAATTATACATTTAAATAAATTTTAATAAATTAATTGATAATTTTAAATAGAATTTAAGAATTAGGTGAAAATCTTATTCATGCATATTATATATATATATATATATAATTAGTTATAGCTAAATTTTGACTTTCTTTTTTCACACTAGGGATTTTAATATTAATATAAAATATAACTAAACTTGCAATTTTTTAAGAATATTTTTAATTTTTTTATATTTAAAAGATTCTATCCATGAAAATAAAAATAAGTGAAAATTAGTCTTGTTTAATGTAAAAAAAAATTAAAATTAAGTACAATTAGTGTGAGATCAAACTCGAGTTATTAGGTTTGATATCCCAAGTTTATATGTTTTAAATGTGTTTTAATTTATCTAAGTATTTTTGGGTTAATACCAAAGCGTTGTAAGATGTTTAAATTCTTTTTAAGGGATTTTGGTATGCAAGTCTTGAGATATACGATTATATGTCTTGAGACAAGAAAACATCGATGCAAAATTTTGCTCCAGGGGCTGTTGTCTTGAGACATCTTGCTAGGTCTCAATACATGACGCGCAGAGCCAATTTTTAACCTGGAAATTGATACTTTTAACGGCTAGAATTTATCCCCAATAGTCATCAACGTCTACAAACTTGTTCTTTGATATAAATACACTTCAAGACTTAAGAGAGAGATATCCAAGCATCAAGATTAAGAGAAACGTATTCAAATATTTATTCTTTCATTTCTCTTGTAAATATTATCTAGGAACTTATTGTTAGATGTTTTATCGCTCACATTTCATTTATTCTCGAGCTTATTTTTTGTAAACATATACTTTTTAGACAGTGGTGGAGCGAGAAAATTCTTTGGGGGGGCCGGAATTAAATTATATATTTTTACGATAATAAAAATACAATTTCATCATTTTAATAGCCCATATTTTTATAATTTTTAAAGAGTTAAATCATTTTTTATCAGTCTTTGGGGGCCAACAGGGGCGAAGCCAAAGGGGGGCTGGCATGGGCCCCGGCCCCCCTAAAATGTAAAATTGCTATTTAGACCCTCAAAGTTTTTTAAAAATTTTAAATTAGTAAATGTAAAATTGCACTTTGGCCCCCTTAAAATTATAAAAATTCGATTTAATCCTTTACAAATTATAAAGATAAAAACTATAAAAAAATAAAATTTCATCCGGCCCCCTAAAAAATTGTTCTGGCTTCGCCCCTGGGGGCCAAAGTGCAATTTTACCATTATTAATTTAAAATTTTATAAATTATAAATGGCCTAATTTAAAATTTTACCATTTTAGGAGGGTCATGAGTCTCTACTACCTCGCCACTGCTTGTAGAGGTCTCTCCATTTACTCTCTTTCACATCACTAATTGTAAAGTGGACCATAAAAACTAAGAAAGATTCTAGTTTAACCGTAAAAGCTAGGGGGAAAATGTTTTATCTAAGCTTTGTGAAAAAAAAAAAAGGATCGTAAATGTTGTACTTTTTCCTTAAAAGGTAATAATTCAAGTATAGTGAATTGAGAAATTCTTGGCGGAAATATATCAAGGTAGTGAAGGTAGACAATTGTGGCCGATTTATTATAAATTGAATTGTCCTAACTTTTCTTTCCTTTCGTGATTATTTAAAAAAGTTTGCAAAGAATTTTAAAATACCAATTCATCCCCTCTTAGTATTCTCGAGCATGGTGTAATTCAAAAGTATTTAGTAAACTGAATTTCAATATCTAATACCTAATTTGAATAATTTTATATTTTACTAATTAATATTGCAAAATCTCGATTTAAATATAATTATAAATAATAAATCAATTTTTTATTAAATAAATAAAATTAATTAAATCTAATTACACAAACTTAAATAATTTAATATTCAAATATGGTTTCAATCATACAACACTTCAATTGGAGAGAGAGATTTGATAGAATTAAATAAAGAAAAATGTGAAATTTTATGGTTAAAATTTTCAATCAATCCCTTTACTCGAATGATGTTTGTGATATGATCCATATATTTAAAAGTTAAAATTTGAATAATATTTTTATTTTTTCTAATTTAAAATTCGTAAATATTAGTATTTTTTGTCAAAATTTATCATAAAAATATTTACGCAAACATACCAACTTCAGAAGCAAATTATTATAAAATTTGTAAGCAAACCTTATAGTAAGCAAAATTTGACTAACAATACGGATAGTTAGACTAGAATTTTTAAATAAAAGATATTTTATTTAAAATTAAAATTTTAGAATTGCTTTTAAAATATATATGGACTATATTGCAAACTTTATCAAAATAAGGGATTAATTACATATTTTAACCAAAATTTACGTAGGCTTTATTCATAAATTGACCTTGAACTATATATCCTAATTCTCAAATCGATTACTAAAGTTTTTTTAGAAGTGATATTTAAATTATTAATTTTGTCCCATTTTATAAAAAAAAAAGTACAACGTCGAATAAAAACGAATGATGTGTCACATTATTATTGGCTTATGTTGTTTTTTTTTGATAAATTGAGATAATTTTTTTGACAGGTTAATTCATTAATTCATTCAATAAATAGAACCATACAATTCATGAGAATCAATAACAACATTCGTCATAGATGATGAAGGACAAGCTCCATTAACACAACAAAGGCTTTAGCCTTAACATCAATAGAACATTATGACACGTTGCAATTGACTTTGTCACAACTGAAGCACGACATTTTTGGAGTGATTGCAAGCACTTAATACGATAAGAAAATCTGCCCCAGATGGTCCAAAGTGACGAACAAAAATCGACAAAAGAATCGAATATTCACCAAACTAGAGAGGACGACAACAAAATCATCCTCAAAATCACTTGCAAAAGGAAGATTACATGTATAAGCAAGACTAAAAAAACGTGTTACAAGAGCATGCAAAAACTTATAAAACTGAAGACTTATTAAACAATCGAAAAACAAACAAAAAACATTTAAAACTTAAGACAACACGAGTCCAAATTGACTCGTGCAATCATTTATTATTCTGAAATACTCTCAAAACAGGAACATATTAAGAAGCTGACGAAGAACCACCCACTTTTCTAGAAAAACTACTAGTAACTGATGGAGTTTTAGTGAACAACAAACACCTTCATCTGTCCATCACAACTCGTGAAAACAACAAAAAGATACCCACAAAATTGATCTGCAAACTAAAAAGAGAGAAGCATGTGGAGTGAATGAGAAGAAGAAAGAAAAATATGGTTGGTTGGAAGGAAAAAAAGGCAGGCGACTGTTGGGCAAAACAAAAGATAAGAAGTTAAATTGGGATAATTTAGCCACTATTTCTTTCGAAAAAAATTATGGACCAAATTGAAAATTAGAATATGGTTTAGGGGCTAATTTACAAATAAAACCCTTTATTTATATTAAATTTTTTTTTTACACAAAATAATGTTATATTAACTTTTTTTAATTATATTTTTACTTTTTTCTATTAAGAAGAGTTTGACTAGGATTTTACTATTTACATTTCACTGTCTTTTCTACTTTTTTTTTTTTTTTTTTTGTTTAACAATTTTCTCAGTCACCAAACAGAAAAAGAAAATTAAAAAAATTATTCACTGCAAAGTTAAGCAAAGGAAAAAAAAAAAAAGTCTTAAAATAAAGAAATTCAGATTAAAATTTTTTGTGGGTATTTTTTGCAATTTGCATTATCCTTTTTTTTTTTTTCACCTTTTTTCCTTCTCTCATTTCTTTATTCTCTGTCTCTCTGTCTCTTAACTCTTTAATCAGATCAAATATTATTACTTAAAAACATTAGTTTTCTCAACGCTTTCCCAGATTTTCTCTCTTTCCAATCACCCATTTTCGCTTCACTTCCCTCACTTCATTCCCATTCTTTAGCTACTTTCAATACAGAAAAGCTAAAATTTTCTCCATTTTTACTTTAGATTACGATGATTGAAACTTCAAAAGAGGTATAAGAAGTGAAAGTACGATTTGGGGTTAGTGAAATTCTATTAATGGTGGAATCCAAATTGTTTGGAGATTGGATGGGATTTGTGAGGTTGAAGTTAGTGTTTAGCTATGGTGAGGACGGAAAAGTAAAGGGTTTTTTTGGATGGAAGGGTTTGGTTTTGAAAATGGATGAATTTGTTCTTAACATTTCTTAACTGGGTTTTTAATTTTCTTTTGGATCCCATTTTTTTTGGGGAGAATATTTTTTAGTGTAGTTTTGGTTTATGTCAAGAACTGATAGGATGGCTTCCGATCTTAGTAGAACTGGCCCCGTTGAAAGAGACATAGAACAGGTATTCTTTTTTCCTTATTCTTTTTGCTGATTTATTTGTACTTGTTGGATCAAATTTGTTGATTTTTTTTTCTTGTGATTATTGTTTGAAATTGCCTTTCATTTGGGGCTGTTTTTAGGAGGTAATTGAGCTGGTTAATGATTGTTGAGTGATGTATACGAGTAGATTATGCTAGACCTGTTAATATTCCTATATTTTCTTGTGTCATAATATTTATATATTCTTATAAATTTTGATTAATAATTTGTGTTTACATATATTTTGACATTTTTTGCTTATTCCTGTTGTGTCTGTATAGATTATGCTTAATTGTAGGAGCAAGTAGAAATAATAGTGGAGTGATGAAGTCTTGCTAATAATATTAGTCATCTTAAGTTCAAACCCTAGAGGTAACATTGTTGGGAGGGGTATCCACGAAACCTGAAAGGATTAGTCTTCATGGACTGTAAAACAAACATAAATGATAACTGTAATTTTTATAACTGTAATTTTTTGGACTTTGAAATGAAAATAAATAGGGGAAACCAGCTGATCTGAGTATTATGTTGATTCCATGATATTAGAAGTTTCTAGTTGGGTCACTATGTAGCTAAATCTGCTCTTGCGACAAATCAATGGAAATATGGATATGCTCCATGACTGGTAAAATTTGTATGTATTTTATTATACTGCTACTTTATGTCAACTTGCTGCTGCACTTTAGTCCACAACATAGTTATGCAACTCGAGTAATGATACTTCTTCTTGGTTGATTAGTGTTTTCTGTTTCACCCTTCATACATGGTTAACCCTTTAATTATGCTATATATATATATATATATGACATTTATTGTTACACGCAGTTGCATTTCAGATATGCTAGCATTTCTAAACATGGCCTGGTTTTTAACAAGTCGTTGATAATTACAGTCCCATGTACCACTATGTGCTTGTGCTACTATTGCAGATGAAAATGTGTCTGGTGGACCAGAAATAACTTTTTAGTATATTATCACAGCATTTTCCTTTTCGGAAATGACTAAAATTTCTTTCCATTAATTCTTTTTGTCCTTCTATTAGATTGAGTATTTTCTGAACAATTAGATGATCCCTTGGATATTTTCATTAATTTATCATTATGCTACCTGTAAATTGATTTTGAAGCTATGATCATGTTTCCTGCCTGCAAATGTCCTAAATATTGCTAAGGTTATTAGGTACTCTTTGTGACAGGCAATTACTGCTTTAAAGAAAGGAGCTTGCCTGCTTAAGTATGGAAGAAGAGGGAAGCCAAAATTTTGCCCCTTCCGCCTTTCGAATGTAAGTTTTTTCATATGTTCAGGTCACATACTCAAAAATTTTTCTTTTAATATATTTCATTGTCGGTTAGCCTGTGTTGAAAATGTGAGAATGATTTACACAATGTTCACGCCAAGAACAATATTTGTAAAGTAGTTTTTACTTTTAGCCATTGTAAGTGATGAATTATGGAATGATTGGTATATAGAGGAAAATCAGGTTCAAAGTTGCTGATATAAGACTATTCATAGTGTTGACCTGAGAAGTTCAAACTAGTTATTTATTCTGCATGGAAACCCTTCATGTTATTTACTGTTTAGAACTCTTTGGTGCTTTTCCTTTGTTGTTGAAACTGACTGAGATATTTGTATTAGATAGAGAGAAATCAGGTTCAAAACTGCCGGTAAGAAGACTATTTGTATTTCTTATTGCCAACTTGGGAAACACAAACTAATTATACTCGAATGAACTTCAAACTATTCTGCATGATAACACATTATATTTGTCTATAACTTTGTTCTATCGTTCCTGTGCCTTCCTCACTCTCGCTCAAATGGTGAGAGCACAGTCCACTTGCCATCACAACTCATTTTCACTTCTTATTGACTTGTTATGTATTAGAGTTGTGTAAGATAAAAAGTGAAGCTAGGGATGCCATCACTTGCCTGTATATATGCATCGTTGATCATGTACTTGTCATTGTGCTGCTGAATATGAGTTATGTTTTCCTTATAAATGCCTAAATTGTTGATTGTTAATTTTTCAGGATGAGTCTGTTTTAATATGGTTATCAGGGAAAGAGGAGAAACATCTTAAACTAAATCACGTATCTAGAATCATATCTGGGCAGCGCACTGTAAGTGGTTAATATATGTTTTTCCTTGTTCACCAGTTTCGAATGAAGTTGCAATTTGAGTTGGTTAATATATGTTTTTCCTTTTCACTCCAATTTTTTGCTTGCTCATTGCATTACAACTACACTTGAATCACTTTAAAAGCATCGCAGTGATCTTTAACTTAAAACTATGATGATGTGGATTTGCATGTTCTTTGTTTTTAAAATTATGATCATGTTACTTTGGCACTTGGATTTGGATAGCAGAATTAAGACAATTATAACCTTGAAACTGTGATGCTATACTTGGTACTTTTTATTTCTAGGTCTTATGCAGCGGCTTCTGTTTATTCTCTTGTCTTGGTGACACTGTGATGACTATATTCATTTTTTTTATTATTATAAATTTTCTGCTATTACTCATAAATATGGTCTATATTTCTTCCAGCCTATCTTTCAACGGTATCCTCGGCCTGAGAAAGAGTACCAGTCATTTTCACTGATATATAATGACAGATCACTGGATTTGGTAAGAATCTTCTTCGTTTTAATCATGACTTCTCGTTTATCTGGTTATTTATTGTTGCATTTTTCCTCTCCAGTGGCATATACAGACAGGTCAAAGTTTTATTTATTTATTTTCTTAATAAAATTATTCTAGATCTGCAAGGACAAGGATGAAGCTGAAGTCTGGTTTAGTGGTTTAAAAACATTAATCTCTCGCAGCCATCAAAGAAAATGGAGAACAGAATCAAGAAGTGATGGCATTCCTTCTGAAGTAAATAGTCCTAGAACATACACGCGAAGAAGTTCACCCTTACATTCTCCTTTTGGTAGTAATGATAGCTTGCAGAAGGTATGGTTCTATTTTATCTACAAAATCTGCTTTCAACACTACAAGATTGTGAATTTGAGACCTTTTTCTACTTAAAATGTAGGATGGTGGAGATCACCTTCGCCTTCATAGCCCATATGAAAGTCCTCCAAAGAATGGTCTTGGTAAGGCGTTTTCAGATGTAATATTATATGCTGTTCCTCCCAAGGGTTTCTTTCCTCCAGAGTCCGCTAGTGGTTCAGTTCATTCTTTGTCTTCAGGAGGATCAGATAGTGTACATGGCCACATGAAGACAATGGCAATGGATGCTTTTAGGGTTAGTCTTTCAAGTGCAGTTAGTTCATCAAGCCAAGGATCTGGCCATGATGATGGTGATGCCTTGGGTGATGTTTTCATTTGGGGTGAAGGCACTGGGGATGGTGTTTTGGGTGGCGGACTTGATAAAGTTGGCAGTTGCGGTATCAAAACGGATTCTTTACTGCCTAAAGCTTTAGAATCTGCGGTTGTACTTGATGTTCAGAATATTGCCTGTGGTGGTCGACATGCCGCCTTGGTAACCAAGCAGGGGGAGGTTTTCTCCTGGGGAGAGGAATCTGGAGGCCGGCTCGGGCATGGTGTAGACTCTGATGTTTTGCAGCCAAAGCTTATTGATGCCTTAAGTAATACTAACATTGAGCTTGTAGCATGCGGTGAGTACCATACTTGTGCTGTAACACTTTCTGGTGATTTGTACACTTGGGGTGATGGCACTTATAATTTTGGTCTTCTTGGTCATGGAAATGAGGTAAGTCATTGGGTGCCAAAACGAGTGAATGGGCCCTTGGAGGGCATACATGTCTCGTCAATATCTTGTGGCCCTTGGCATACAGCTGTTGTAACCTCTGCAGGTCAATTGTTTACCTTTGGTGATGGCACATTTGGTGTTTTGGGTCATGGAGATCGGAATAGTGTCTCAATACCAAGGGAAGTGGAATCCTTGAAAGGGCTCCGGACTGTCCGAGCAGCTTGTGGAGTGTGGCATACTGCTGCAGTTGTTGAAGTCATGGTTGGGAATTCAAGTTCTAGCAACTGTTCCTCGGGTAAGCTATTTACGTGGGGAGATGGGGATAAAGGTCGACTTGGACATGGCGATAAGGAAGCAAAACTTGTTCCTACTTGTGTTGCTGCTCTTGTTGAACCAAACTTTTGTCAAGTTGCCTGCGGACACAGTCTGACAGTTGCCCTTACAACATCAGGGCATGTCTACACCATGGGAAGTCCTGTTTATGGGCAGCTAGGAAATCCACAAGCTGATGGAAAAGTTCCTACCCGTGTTGAAGGAAAGCTTGCTAAGAGTTTCGTTGAGGAGATTTCTTGTGGTGCTTATCATGTTGCAGTTTTGACTTCGAGAACTGAAGTTTATACTTGGGGAAAGGGAGCAAACGGTCGATTAGGTCATGGGAATGTTGATGATAAGAACTCCCCAACATTGGTAGAAGCCCTGAAAGACAAGCAAGTCAAAAGTATTGCTTGTGGCACGAACTTCACTGCAGCAATCTGTCTCCACAAATGGGCTTCAGGCATTGATCAATCAATGTGTTCTGGGTGTCGCCTCCCATTTAATTTCAAAAGAAAACGTCACAATTGTTATAATTGTGGCCTAGTCTTTTGTCATGCATGCAGCAGTAAGAAGTGCCTTAAGGCTTCCATGGCTCCAAACCCTAACAAACCTTATCGTGTCTGTGACAATTGTTTTAATAGACTGAGGAAAGCCATTGAAACTGATGCATCATCACAATCTTCTGTAAGTAGAAGAGGAAGCATAAACCATGGGACTAATGAATTTGTTGATAAAGATGATAAGTTGGATTCTAGACCTCGTGCTCAACTTGCTAGATTTTCATCAATGGAGTCGTTTAAGCAAGGGGAAAGCCGATCAAAGAAAAACAAGAAGCTAGAATTTAATAGTAGTCGTGTCTCACCAGTCCCAAATGGAGGCTCTCAAAGGGGAGCACTTAATATTTCTAAGTCTTTTAACCCGGTATTTGGATCATCCAAGAAATTTTTCTCGGCATCTGTTCCTGGATCAAGAATCGTTTCTCGTGCGACATCCCCAATATTAAGACGGCCTAGTCCTCCTCGTTCAACAACACCAACCCCAACACTCGGAGGTCTCACCTCCCCTAAAATAGTTGTGGATGATGCTAAGAGGACCAACGATGGCCTTAATCAAGAGGTCACTAGATTAAGAACACAGGTATTTTCTCTTCCATACTTTCAATACTCTTTTGGAGATTTATTTATATGCTTGTTTAACAAAGGCTCCGTGTGATAGCTCCTTGCATTTTCCTTTTTAAATCCATGGATTTCTCAAATGCTCATTTTGCTTGACCGATGAGTTCTCACAATGGATTTTGTCTAAAGTGAGTGCATGGTGCTTCTGCAATGCGGTGTAGTAAATTCCAAGTTCCTTCAAAACAACAGTCAACATTTGGCTTCCTATTGCAATGCTAGATGCTAAGCATTAATTTCAGCTGGATATTTTTATGGTTTAGAAGATTAACTCGTTTCCTTTGTCTAGCAAAGAAAGCAAAGCTCTTATACTTGTTTGCAAGGTTATTTAGGATTTTATTTTATTACGCATCACCAATCTTTTATCTTTCAGGTAGAGAATCTTACACGTAAAGCACAACTTCAAGAAGTCGAGCTGGAAAGGACAACCAAACAGCTGAAAGAGGCGATTGCAATCGCAGAGGAGGAGACTGCAAAATGCAAAGCAGCAAAGGAAGTCATCAAGTCGCTTACTGCACAAGTAAGATGGTTTAATTTTTCCGTCTTCCATGTTCTGGGTTTTTATACTTTTGTTTCTCCTTATTAATGTTTGAAGCTCTTTGCTTGCCTTTAGTCACAAACCGGGCATGTCGGTTAGTTAGACTTCGAATACATTCATCATGTCTTTATACTGATGTAGATTATATTTGATTTGCCGAACAGTTGAAGGATATGGCTGAAAGACTGCCTGTTGGGGCCACACGGAACATTAAGTCGCCTTCATTTACTTCGTTTAGCTCTAGCCCTCCTTCCAATGATGTCTCTAGTGTTTCTCTTGAAAGAACGAATGGTCAAATAGTGTACCAAGACCCGGATTCAAATGTATCAAGCGGCCAGTTACTTTCTAATGGGTCCAACACCACCAGTAATCGTAGTACAAACCATACCAAACAAGGCCATAGTGAACCAGCTACTAAAAGTGGAGGCCGATCAAAAGAAAGCGAACCTCGAAATGAGAGTGAATGGGTTGAGCAAGATGAACCTGGTGTGTATATAACACTTACCTCACTACCAGGTGGTGCCAAGGATCTCAAACGAGTACGATTCAGGTACATTATTGCATTGACAAGCTATAATCCTGAATAATGGGGGTTTGGATAAAAGTATCATGGTGGTCTTGTACTAGGAGTCAGATTGCATTTTGTCCCCTTTACTAAAAAAATGATTAAATTAGTCTTTATACGTTAAATCAAAGAGCAAACTAATTTTTTTAGTTAAAATTTTCATCCAAATCTACTGTTAAAAACTGGTCTAACGTATAGGGACTAATTTTGCTCATTTTTTTAGTAGAAGAGACAAAATGCAATCTTACTCTTAGTACAAAGACCTCCATGTTACTTTTACCCGAGTGTTTGTCTGTAATTTGGTGAAAAATTAAACGGTTTGGTAAAAACTTTGAATGCAGTCGTAAGCGGTTCAGCGAGAAACAAGCAGAACAATGGTGGGCAGAGAACAGAGCAAGAGTATACGAACAATACAATGTCCGGACAATCGACAAGTCTAGTGTCGGTGTCGGGAGCGAGGACTTAGCTCATTAACACAATGAAAGTAGTAACTATATGATTGTACATTCAACAGTCTTTCTGAGATTCCGATCCCAATATCTGGATTTCGATTGATCAAAAACCATACAACACCATTGTTGATCAAAGAGTTGTTTGAAGGGAAGCAATGACGGTATAAAGGAAGATAATTAGAAAAGTTTGTTTGGGATTTTCTCTTTTTTGGATCATTTTTTTCCCACTTGATTGGATTTGAGGGGTGACAAAAAAAAATGTAAATTTTTACTAGGGTTTTCTGGCTTTTGTTGAAAGCAATTTGCCATGTAAATTCATAAGCAAGTTAAAATCTGCAGGGAAAAATGAAAGTTCTTCATTTTTTTGGGGGTTTATATAATTTTAGTTATGCTGATGGTATGTATAGTATATTTTAGGAGCCGTAAATGAATCGAGTTTGAACTAATAACGGGTTTTTGTTCATGTTTATTTGTATTTGGTTGTGTTGATTAAAAATTTTAAAATTATTTTTGTATTTATTTATTTAAACAAATATTTTTGTGAAGATATTATAAATAAATAATAAAAAACTAATCTTGAATAATAAAAAACATAAAACATAGTTCTTATTTTTTATAAAAATAAATATTAATTATATTGTAAATAAATAGGTTAAATGCCCAAATTGGGACCTAATCTTTTAAGAATTGTTCAATCAAAATTTTCAAAACTGACAACTAATTTTTTTAAATGTACCAAAATTTTTAAAATGATCAAATAAGGGTCGAATTTTTTCAAATCTGCTCAAATAAAGGTTTTTTATTTATTTTTTCTTTTCAAGTAATATTTGTTTAACTATTATGTGTTCTATTCTAAACACGACAGCATTCACTTAATTTTTACTACAAACTAAGTTGAAATGTGTGAAAAGCTCGTATTTGAATATTTTTGTAAAAGTTTGATCTTTCTACGAGTAACCCTTAAAAGATTAAACACTAATTTAAATATTTAGCCTAATAAATATAATAAATACAATGCAATAATAATATAATTGATTATAGGATTAAAGCATAATTTGGTTCTTGAAGGAGACTTTCTTTTTTTTTTCTTCATATTTTTCATATTGACACCATTTTTCTTTTGTTCAAATTGGTATTTAAAGCAAGGATGCTTGAATCTGATTGGATTGATTGGATCGGGAACTAGCTGAGATATCTATCTAGGGAATGATTTTGAATCTGTTGAATCGAAAATCGATACAAACCATTTGAACAATTTTTTTTTGTTTTTTTAATGGAAATTGCCTGGGGATGGTTGGATAAAGGTGAATACGAATGATGTTGTGTGTTAGAATTCTGGGGTTGCTGTTGTGGGTGGAGTTGTTTGCTATTATACTGGTTTTTGGATTGTGGGGTTTACAAGAAATATTGGGTGTTGCTCTGTGACCATGGCGGAGTTGTGGGGTATTCAGGATGGGATTCAAATTGCATGGAGTCTTGGCATGAAGAAAGCGATCATTGAGACAAATAGTAAAAAAATTATTCAAGAAATTCAAGTAACTGGAGAGAAGTAAGATTGCTCAGTAGTGATCCACACCATTAAGACCTACTTCAACAACAAGATTAGACGATACAATTAATACATGTGTTCAGAGAGGACAATAAAGTAGTGGATGAATTGACAAAAATAACATTCTGAAAACCAGTGTTATAAAATTATATTCAAGTAACCACCGAATAAAATCCTTCAATTAACGAACTTAAAATAATTTAAATATGTAAGACTCCACTTGAAAACTCGAACCAAAAATCACTCATAACCAAAATTCCCTAACTAGTAACTACCACCGGAAAACATAGCCATTTGCACCTCAACCGCCGAAAACACCAGCTTTAAGTGCTTAAAATAAGTCGTCTCCCTCTTCGTTTTCAATGATAAAAATTCAACCACCCTTTTGAAATGGACACTGTAAAATTATTATCCCTTTTAAAAACCTGCAAGTCCTTAATAAAGGGTAAGCTCATTCACCAGAAAATAATCACTTCAGGCTTCCACAACAACATTGCGTTATGCAAAACCCTCATCACCTTTTACTTCTCTTGCAATTTACACCGCTCGGCCGGCCGTGTTTTCGATACCATCGACAACCCATCAGACATTTCTTTATGTAACACTCTCATGGCTGCTTACACTAAGAGTTTCATGTTCGTTGAAACTGTTAAGCTTTTCGATAAGTTATGGAAATACCCTTTGTTGAAGCCTAATGGTTTTACTTATCCCAGTTTGCTTAAAGCTTGTGGTGGATTGGGGGCTGTTGGGTATGGTGAAATGATTCATACCCATTTGATAAAAGTTGGGTTTTTGTCTGATGTTGTTCTTGGAAGCTCTGTTGTAGCCATGTATGCAAAATGCAATATGTTTGAGGAAGCTACCCATGTGTTCGATGAAATGCCTGAGAGAGATGTTGCTTGTTGGAACACTGTTATTTCTTGTTATTATCAAGACGGGAAAGCTGAAAAAGCGTTGGAATTGTTTGAGAAAATGAGAGACGATGGATTCGAACCAAATTTAGTAACGCTTACGATTGTTATCTCATCGTGTGCGAGACTTATGGATTTGGAAAGAGGGAAGAAGATTCATCGAGAATTGGTTGAAACGGGGCTTGGTTTGGATGGTTTCCTTGGCTCTGCTCTTGTTGATATGTATGGAAAATGTGGTTGTATAGAGATAGCTAGAGAGGTTTTCGAGCAAATACCAAAAAAGGATGTGAATGTGATCACTTGGAATACCATGATTGCTGGTTATAGTTCAATAGGTAATAGCCAATCTTGTATTGAACTCTTTAAGAAGATGAATATGGAAGGGATTGAACCTTCTTTAACTACTTTAAGCAGCATCATAATGGCTTGTTCGAGATCAGCCCAACTTCGGTACGGGAAATTCACACATGGTTACGTGATACGAAACATGATCGAAACCGATATCTTTGTTAACAATTCCCTTATTGATTTATACTTCAAATGTGGAAATGTTCATTTAGCTGAAAATGTCTTTAAGTTAATGCCAAAGACAGATGTAGTCTCGTGGAACATTATGATCTCGGGGTATGTTTCCGTTGGAAAATGCTTTGATGCTCTTGGTATTTACGATAGTATGGTTAAAGCTGGTGTAAAACAGGATGCAGTAACGTATAGTAGTGTCTTAGCCGCTTGTTCGCAGTTAGCTGCTTTAGAAAAAGGGAAGGAGATACATAGTTCTATAATTGAGAACAAGTTGGAAAGAAATGAAGTTGTTATGGGGACACTACTAGACATGTATGCAAAATGCGGTGCCGTAGATGAAGCATATAGAATATTCTGTGATTTACCGGAAAGGGATCTTGTGTCTTGGACTTCTATGATCACTGCTTACGGTTCTCATGGTCGAGCTTCCGAGGCTTTGAATCTTTTTGATAAAATGCAGAAATCCAATACAAAATCGGATGGAGTTACTTTCCTTGCAGTTTTATCTGCTTGTAGCCATGGAGGATTGGTTGATGAAGGCTGTTCTTATTTCCATCAAATGATCAATGAACATAGTATTAAACCGCAACGCGAACACTATTCATGCTTGATCGATCTTCTTGGACGTGCTGGTCGATTACATGAAGCATACGAGATTCTCCAAAGTACCCAGGAAACTAGAGAGGATGTTGAGTTGCTAAGCACACTATTGTCCGCGTGCCGTTTGCACCGGTGTTTAGAGCTAGGGGAAAAAATTGCAGGATTGCTTATCGAGAAAGATCCCGATGATTCATCTACGTATATCGTTTTATCAAATATGTATGCTTCTGCTAAGAAATGGAGCAAAGTACGCGAAGTGAGATTGAAGATGAAGGAACTAGGACTGAAAAAGAACCCGGGTTGTAGTTGGATTGAGGTCGACCGGAGGATCCAACCTTTCTTCATAGAAGATAATTCACACCCGGAATCAAAGATCATGTATGAATGTCTATCCTGCCTCAACAGTTACATGGAAAAGGATGTCATGATGGAAGCTCTCGAATCGAGCATAGACTAAGGTGTTGTTTGATAAAACAGAAAATCAAACATCTGAAATTCAAGCACTTCTGGCAAGGAGAGATTAGAAAAGCTGTGAACATTCCTCCTTTATAGAGTGGACTCAATGGTACTCGGAGTCAGGTATGTGTCTGATAAGAATATATTTTTTCTAAGGGTCTTTGAAGGGTTATACCCTCGTAATTAAACTGGTAGTCGTATCTTAATATGTATTAAACACAGGTATCAGACACGAATACTTCAAGAAAATGAAGAATCAAGCAACATAGTAGAGGGACCCTTATGAAACATAGTAGAGGGACCTCTTAAATAAGAAGAAAGTTGCTTGCCTTTCAACAACTGCACAGTAAATGGGAAGTTGATGGTGAAAATTGCTTTTGATATATTAACATACAATTATCACTATTATTTATATATGAACATTACTTTTGAAATGTGATTTGTATAGACTTGTGGTGTAATAATTTGATTCTTTGTGTTCAGATATTTTTGTACTCGGTAGTGCCGTATAGAGGTGATCATGGGCTGGGCCGGGCCCAAACAAAATTTTAGGCCCATTTTTTAGGCCCGAGCCCGGCCTGAAATATGGGCCTAAAAATTTGTCCAAGCTCGGCCCGAAAGAAAATTGATAAACCCGAGCCCGGCCCGGCCCGGCCTATATTAATTTTTTTTTAGTTTTTTTCATTAAATAAAAAATTTTAAAAACAAATATTAAAACAAAAAAAAAAACAAATAAAAAATATGTAATTTTTTTTATAGCTTTTTTCATTAAATAAAAAAATTTAAAACAAATATTAAAACAAAAAAACCAATAAAAAATATGTAAATTTAAAAAGTATATTTGATTAAAAATAAAATATATATTTAATATATAATTCGGGCCGGGTCGAGCTGGGCTCGGGCCAAAAAAAGTTTTACCCGAGCCCGGCCCGTTTTCTAAACGGGCCTCATTTTTTTGCCCAACCCCATATTTCGGGCCTATATTTTTACCCGAACCCTCCCACTTTTCGGGTGGGCCGTCGGGTCGGGCCGGATAGCCCAACCCATGATCACCTCTAGACTGCCGTAATAGTTCGATTCTATTAGTGCAAGATATTTAATCTCGTGTTTTAATTTTTTTTTTCAAACTGCTTTTTCAAACTGATTTGATGAAAGTATTGTTAAAAAAATTAACGGGAATGACGTGAAATATTTTTATGAGATATAATTTATTACTTAGGTAACCCTATAAGATAATTACATGTGAAAAATAATAAAATAAATAAATCATACATGAAATTAAAAAAAATAACTCTTAATTTAAAGAAAATAAATGTAATTATCTAAAAAAAAGTTTCAAAATGAATGCATATATTTGTTTACTGAGAGGTTTCGAAAAGATAATTAATTAATCAAATTGAAAATACTGAATGTGTGCATTGATTTTGAAACTTTATTTTAGATAATTACATTAATTTCTTTAAATCAAGAGTTATTTTTTTAACTTCATGAATTATTTATTTTAATATTTTCCAAGTGTATTTATCTTATTGCGTTATTTAAGTAATAAATTACATCTCATTAAAAATATTCCACATATGAAATTCCACATCATCCCGTTAACTTTTTTAACGGTACTCTCATCAAATCTGTTAAAAAAAAAAAGAATAAAAGTTGATGGTCAAAAAACATAAAAAATACAATTAGGACCATTTTGACAAAATATGTAAACGTTAGTGGCTAAATTTGTCATTAAACCTTTAAAGAATGTCATTTAGTTTTAACAAACTAATATTTTGAAAGCTTTTTTTATATTCTACAAACGGAATCTTTTACTTGGAGTTGATATACAACTAAAAAAGTTATGTCTAAGAGTGCAATGAGTTGAGCAAAGCCCGAATATTGTCAAGCTCAAGCTCGACTCAAAATTCATAGTTCAATAATTGGCTTGAGCTCGATCAAACATCTATTTTTAAGCTCGAGCTCGACTCGAGATATAATCGAGCTACTCGAGTTGGAGCTCAATTAAGCTTGTTCACCAATTTTTGTAGTCAAGCTCAAATTTGAGCTCGGCTCAATAATTAAGCTTAGGTTAATAATATATTAAGGACGATAATTTAATTTGATAATATAAAAATATGAAAAGTTCAATAAGGCTTGTGAGCTGTTCGAGTAAAATATTATTAAGTTCAAATTTAGCTTGACCGATAGCTCGAGCTCAGCTCAATAATTACCGAATCGATTTCGAATTTTTTCAACTCGGGTAGCTTGTGAGTACCAATGTCCCATTAGTCCATTACAATTTAGCCTTACTTGATTCATTTTTAACAGCACATGAATTAAATTGATCCATTTAAAAATAAAGGGACTAACTTATCCAATATTTATAATAGAGGGACTTGTCATGGAATTTTACCAAAAAATCAACCATATCCACACTCTTCTAGCTTTTGTATGTTTTCTGCACTACCCCATTCGAAGACCACGAAGCAAAAGGAACTGATCAACAATGGCAGACTTTGATCCTCTAAATAACATTAGTCCCCAGCTTCTGTTACTAGCTTTATTATCCCTTTGTCTCCTTCCCTTCATCTTCTTCCCCATTTTCCGCCGTCAAAAACAAGCTCCGCCGCGCAAAAACCCGACTCCACAGTCGTACCCTATAATTGGAAACCTCCCGGGTTTCCTCCGCAACCGCCACCGTTTCCACGATTGGGTCGCCGACATGCTCTCTCTCACGCCAACATCCACTCTCCAAGTCAACACCTTCCTCAACCTCTCTCGCGGCGTTTGCACCGCTAACCCCGCCAACCTCCACCACCTCCTGGTCGCCAATTTCCCCAACTACATCAAAGGCTCTCGGTTCCACGATTTCCTCCACGACCTCCTCGGCGACGGCATATTCGGTATCGACGGCCATCTCTGGACTATGCAACGTAAGCTCTCGAGTCACGAATTCAACACCAAATCACTCAAACATTTCATCTCTGACGTCGTAACTTCCCAGCTCGATCAAAACCTCGTACCGTATCTCTACACCGCTTGTAACGAAAACCGAACCATCGATCTTCAAGAGATTTTACAAAGATTTTCATTCATTAACATTTGTAAAGTCGCGTTCGGTGTAGATATTGAATCTATGGATAATTCAGGTTTCGCTAAAGCTTTCAACGACGCTGTTGATATCTGTTCTTCGAGATTCTTTGCTCCGATTCCTGCCGTTTGGAGAATCAAGAGATCGTTGAACATCGGATCGGAGAAAAAATTGAAAGAATCAATCAAAATAATCGATGATTTCGCTTTTGAAATCATCAAATCAAAAGCAAAACAAGAACAATACGACAGAATCTATCCCGATTGGAGAAATCAAGATCTGTTATCGAGATTCATGGCGAAAACGTCATCGGAGATAGAATTCGACGACGAAGCAAAGAAGAGAAAGTTCTTACGAGATATAATCATAAGCTTCATCCTCGCCGGTAAAGATTCAACGTCGACGGCGTTGACTTGGTTTTTCTGGTTAGTCAACGGCCACCCACATTGCGACCGTTTGATTCTTAACGAAGTAACAACACTAGATCCTACTTTCACATACGATGATTTAAAGAGTTTGAATTACCTACATGCGGCTCTATCGGAATCGCTACGGTTGTTTCCTCCGGTACCAATCAATTCAAGATTAACGGTGAGTGATGATGTTTGGCCTGATGGTACCCACGTGTCAAAAGATTGGTTCGCTGATTATTCTGCTTACGCTATGGGGAGGATGGAGAAAGTGTGGGGCCCTGATTGTAGAGAATTTAAACCCGAAAGATGGTTGCACGGTGGTGATGGCGTTTTTAAGCCGTCTGATCAGTTTAAATTCCCGGCGTTTCATTGTGGCCCCAGGACGTGTTTGGGTAAAGATATGGCTTTTGTACAGATGAAGACGATCGTAGTGGCTTTGATGCGTGAATTCGAGATCATAGCCGTCGATGGTGGTGCGACTGCAGAGAAAATGATGGACCCTCCTTACACTTTATCACTTCTTTTGAAAATGAGAGGTGGTTTTCTTGTTAGATTAAAGAAAAGGAGGTTTAATACGAATTAATCCGACTCGACTTCAAATTTAATTAAAATTGATGTTGCATTAGATAAATTTGTATTATTTTGTAAAAGTTTAAAATTTAGATTATTATAATTATATTAATATTTTTTGTATGGAATTTTATATTATATATTCAAATTAAATATTTTGGTGACTGAACCTTAATAATTTGTTTGAAGTGTAGACGTGAGTTTTTTTTATTGGTCTAATAATAATTTTAGGGTGGGTTTAGATGGGCGGTGCGTTTACCTGCGGTTAGTGTAAAAACAGCGGTAGCGGTGAGATTAGATACTATAGCTATACTGTAGCGTGAGACAAAAAGTAAGCTAAACGCACCGCACTCAATCGCCCATCCAAACCCACCTTTAGTCTTCTAATGTTTATACATTTTATCAATTTGATCCTAAATATGAAAATTCTATAAATTTAACCTTCAATGTTTGCAATATAGGTCATTTTAGTTTAAATTCTAAAAAATTCAATAAATTTAGTCCCTCGACATTTACAAAATAAAAAATTTTAATTCTTTTTTAAAATGTTGTAAAATTGTAAACTCCAAAGCACATTCCGATGGATCACAAAGAAAAGATCCAACGATGAAGACCTGCATATGGTAATCATGTTTTAAACTTTAAGCATTCACTGCAGGAGTAACGATAAAGAACACCCTTAGTGTAACACTCTTCACCTGTCTCCGTCACCAGATTGCCAAGGTAACGGTGGTGGTAGGGTTACCAAGAAAGTTCGGTTATGGAAGGATGATCCTCCTGACGATGGTGGTATGGACATGGAGACTTTGGAGGTAGTTCTGATGTCCTTTAAGGCTAAACTGCTGAATGGAACGAAAAAAGTCGGAAGGGGCTAAAGGGTCACTTTTTGAAGATGACATTAAGTTGGAAGAAGGAGATGTGGTGAAGGAGAATGTTGGGGGTTTTCCAAACGAATCCATGAGTTGGTTGATCAAAGTATGGTGCGAACAATGACTATTTCTTAGTCAAATTGAATGCCATAGAGGACTGCACCAAAGCCTTGTCAAAGGGACCGTGGGTCATATTTGGGCATCATCTAATGGTTCAACCTTGGTGTTCCTCTTTTTCAACGTCGCAACCATATCCATTGCAAGTGGTTGCAGGGATTAGGTTGCCAAGATTATTAGGTTCTTTATACAAGCCATTTTGCTCGAATGGGAATGTGTGTGGATTTAAGCAAACCCCTCATCTCAAAAATCAGAATAGAAGAAAATATTCAAAGAGTTGAATATGAGTCCCTTCCTAATATTTGTTTCAAATGTGGGTGTTATGGCCATGTTCAAGAAATTTTTCCTACGGGCAATGATAGAGACGATAGTATTAACATGGAAGAAATGCTGCCCAAGGAACCGCTTGTTGCTTATCGCGTGAAGATGGAGGAGTATGGATCCTGGATGGTGGTTGAGAGGAGGAGGAGAAGACCAAATAGCCATGGATGGAAGTGGAGGTGGGGGTATTTTATATATTTTTTGAAAATATTTATGTATTTTTAATTTTTTTATTATATTTTTTTTGAATTTTTAGAATTAGGAACAAAATGAGATTATTTGTTAATTTCAAGGGTTTTTTTTTAAAATTATGACTAAATTGATATAATATGTAAAATTTTAGGGCTAAATTTGTTATTATACCAACTTATTTAAACTATAAAGTGAATTTAGGATTTTTTTTTTTCAAAAGTGCCTATTTTTCAAACTATAAAGTAAATGTATTTAAAATAATTATTTTTAAAAATATTTATTAACAAATATGATAATTAAATTTTAGAAAAGGCTTTTCAAATGTTGTGTGGCTCATTTAAAAAGTTTTTTGAAAAAAATAATCTATTAAATTTGTGGCGGGAACAGATGACACACGATTCAAATTCTGATTTAAATCACCAACAAACAACGACTCTAATCATCTAAATCATATATATATATATATATATATAATATTAAACTTAAAACGAAAAATTTATCATCTCGTGAATTTAAATCTATATATCTCACGACTCAAACCCGAGATCTTACCACCTAATCCTTGTTAAGCTACCATAATTTATATTATACATGTATGGTTATTATGGTCTTTTTTTATTTGATTAATTTGGAAAATTATGAAATACTTTATATATATGGAAAAATTTAACAAGAAAAAAATGGCTAAAAAATCCTTCCAATTAAATATGCATTGAATATTGAAAGTTTGGAGATATCAAAAAAAAAAAATAGAGATAAATTCCAAATTATACATGAATTTTGATTTAATGTGCGATTGTATATATAAACTTTAATTTGATGCAATTATACACGTGAAACTCTAATTGTGGTTCAAATATATACTTGAAACTTTAAATTTAACATCGATTAATTTTTATATTGGATAAATATAATTATTTATGTATGAAATATATAAATATAAAATGATGTTATATCAATAATTGTGTTAATAATTTACAAGAATTGAATCAAATCAAAATTTCATGTATAAAATTGCACAAAATCAAAGTTCATGTATACAACTGCATATTAAACCGTAGTTCATGTGTAGTTTTTGGATTTATCCCAAGAAATTATATACATTGTAAAACCAATAAACACAAAAAAAAATGTACAATTGAGAAATTTGTTAAATGAGGACTAAATTGACAGAATGTGTAAATTTTAATTGCTAAATTTGTTAGTATACCAATGAAAATCATGAATAATTGATGGAAAACATTAACGTCACGATAAGTTATCTTTAGTTGCTCACGTTCAAAATTGATAGGGATTAAATTGCTCTAATTTTTTTAGAGGGATCAATTTGCTTAATTTTGAAATTGAGAAGGACTTTAGAGGTTTTTTTTACCAAATTTATATTATGTATCTTTAAAATGAAAATTATTACATTTTTTTTTTTGGTGAATAGAAGAAGAAACTATACAAAATACTGAAAGGAAACAAAAAGAGATGTTACATATAATTGTAGACCCTCCTCCCTATCAAAAGCTAGCTTGGTTAATACAATAAGTTTCCATGTTTTCTTCTCTAGGAACATATTTAATTGATCAGTTCTCCTCATTTTGCAAGAGTTATATAACACATTTGATTATTGCTGAATATGATCCTTTCGGTAAGGCCTCCTCGACCACCCCAATAACTTTCAAGTTGCCTGTCTGCACCAAAACTCTATCGTGTTGTCTTCCTTGTACTAATGTCACACCATCAAGAATACCCCACTTCAGCTTCGAAAATAGAGCATTTCCCCAATTTGCGATTAAACCCAAGGATCCATTCCCCATTTTGATATTTCAGAACTCCTCCTGCAGCAGCACAACTTGTGTTAATTTTAACCGTTCCATCATAACTTAGTTGAATCCACCTTTCTGTTTTCACAGTCTCTTCCCTCGAAATGTGCCTTACATAACTTCCTCCCTTGCGAGCAGAGATGTAATGTGTAGCCCAACAGTCTTTAAGATATTGCAACAACAATAATTTTAACTGAGCTGTTAGTCTATATAATTTTAACTTAGGTGTTATTGATGAAATGGAAATTAGGTGTTGAATTTGAATTATAAAATTTGTTTGATATCTTACTCAAAATTAAAGGGTTAATATGTAGTTTGTCCCCTTCTCTAAAAGTACTTAGTTGATACCAAAACTTATTTTGGACCTAATTGGCATTTGAATTTGTTTTCCGTCACCCAGGTTGGTACCTTTGCACTAACATCGTTAGTTTTGTGTTGATGTGGCATTGATAGCCAATCCGATGGTGATATGTGGAAACTTCTTAGTATGTCAGCCATGTGGCAGACATAAATTAAAAAAAAATTAAAAACTTTAAAAATATATAAATTAATAAAAAAAAGTATATATTTTTTTCACATTAAGATTGTCCAAATACATCTAAATTTGGACAAAAGGTTGTCCAAATACATCTAAATTTTGACACCCATTTGTCTAGCTTCATTTTAAATGTATTTTCAGTAAGTTTATATTTTTTATTTTTAATTAAATACCAGGTTATATTATTATTATGAAATTAAAAATATATATTTAAAATTAAATTATATAAATTAATAAAATATAAAAAAAAATTAGAGCAAAAATGAACCTAGTCAATACATTGTCAAGATTCAAATGTAATTATCAACTATTACATTTAATATAATTTTAATTTTATTATATTTTAAAATATATATTTTTTTATTTCAATAATTGAAGTTATATAAAGTATTATCGTGTGTATTACTTTGAATATAACGTATTAATAGAAGTTAGAAAGACTAAACGCCTTTCATATTAAATTTAGTCTCATCTCCATTTCTCATAATTATTTTAGCACATAAATAAAATAGTTTAAGGGTAATTATTTTTATTTAAAACAGCATTGATGGTTAAAACATGCCAGTAATTAATTTAATTTATAATATTCAATTAGCCAGTCTTAACTCGATTGGCATCGGTATTGTTGTTAGTGCAGGAAGACGTGCATTCGAATAAGCTGAAGAGCATTATCCTCTTATTTAAGGGTTAGGGAGGGGTTCTGTATAGTTATAGGCATTGTGCATTGAAGCACATTATCCTCTTATTTAAGTATTGGGGAGGGGCTATGTATAGTTATAGACATTGTATAAAACATGCCATTAAACTTGATTGACATCGGTATTATTGTTAGTGCAGGAAGACGTGGGTTCGAGTGCGCTGAAACGCATTATCCTCCTATTTAAGGGTTGGGGAAGGGCTATGTATAGTTATAGACATTGTATAAAAAAAACTAGATATGGTAAGAACCTATAGCGAGAATAATGTTTAAAAAATAATAATATTCAGTTAAAAATATTTAAAATCTAATTAAATTATAAGGTCTATTACATTCTAATATAATAATATTTTTCAATTAATATATGTAACTTTATTATTTTTTTCGAAAATTACGAGTACAATCGCAATTGTAAATATATTATAGAGCTCGATATACAGAATAACATATTCAGGCCTATACCAAAATAAACCTATACAAGACTCTCACACGTATTGGGACATAAATTAGAATATTAAATATGGATTGAGAAATTACATATGATTTACACAAAATGTGACTTCGAGATAAGATTTTAAATTTCTCAGAATCTTAAGATTACCGTTAGGCCAATAAGTTTATATTTAAAAATTTATTATCAATTTTTTATTAAAGCTTTCTAAATAATTGTAACTAATTAATATATAATTAAATTTTTTTATTATTTTGTAAATAAAACTGAAAAATAAATAAAAAATTTAAAATACATATATAAACAATAAGGGTATAATTTATTTTTTATTTAAAATTTTCCCAGTAAATAAATGTAAATTAGGTAAATGTATTTTACAACAAACTTTTAAGAGATAAGTGTCTTTTATTTTATCTTTTAGTATTTTTTTTTAAAAAAATTAATCCATTAAACTATTTGGTGAGGGAATGGATGACACACGATTCAAACGTTGATCCAAGACACCAACAACCAACGATTCCGATCATCTAAATCATATATATGATACGATAAGCTCGCAACGAAAAATTTTGTCGCCTTGTTAATATCACTTTCTATATATGTCACGACCCGAACCCGAGATTTTATAAGAAGTTTCCATCTCTAACACATAATCAATATATAAATACTTTTTATATATATGGAAAAATTAAGAAGAAAAAAGTGACTAAAAAATCCTATCAAATAAATACACATTGAACATTGAAGGTGGGGATATCAAAGAAATTAAGAAATATTTCATATGCATTGGAAAATCAATAAAAAGAAGAAGAAAATGTAAGTATTTTTCACTTGATATTTATGAGTAATTTTCATTATTTGAAATGTATTTTTTTCTTCCTTCAATATAGCTCAAATCCCTTTTTCTTTGCCCTAAAATCTTGAACTCTTTGCTCTTTTGTCCCTTTACATGCCGTTTTTAATTCAATCAGTCTTCTAAAATTCCCAGTTTTCTTTTTTAATTTTCCGAGAAAATAAAAAACACCCAAATCTTTGGTTTTTTGTTGTTGTTGTTTTTTTTTTTTTTTTTTTTTTTTTTTGTGTGTGTGTTTTGATGGATGATCAAGTGACTAACACCATGGAAAAAGGATCAGTTTCAATTGAAACATCAGATTCAGTGCCATTAAAGCCAAACAGTAACAAGCTCATGGTGAAGCTCAAGATCTCCAAGAAAAGCTACGGCGGCTCCGGCGGCGGAGGTGGAGGAGGAGGAGACGGTGGTGGTCAACATGTTTGTCCTGTTTGCAGCAAAGGGTTTACGTCAGGTAAGGCGTTGGGAGGTCATGTAAGGATCCATATGAAAGCTAACAAGAATGGTGGCCGTTATAAGAAGATATCAAAGCGTCAGCCAAGGAACAACAATAATAATAACATCCGTAAGAAGATTCCGATCATGGCGGCGGTAGCGGCGGCGGAAACTCCGCATGAAAGCCATGGAAGCGAAGAGAAAGTGAGCTGCTGTATTTGCAAGAAGGATTTCAAGTCATTGAAATCCTTGTTCGGTCACATGAGGAATCACCCCGAGAGAAACTGGAGAGGGATAAGGCCCCCGCCTTCCGACAAGAACAGCTGTTGTTCGAGTGTGTCGGAGAACGACGAAGCCGTCGTGGTTGATCAGATCAAAGGCTCCGCTTCCGATCTGTTGAAATCCCTCCCCAAATGGACCACCACCACTAAACGGTTCGAGAAATCAACTCGTTCCGATCACGCCAACAATGCCGATGCCGATACCGACACCGAGGATGAGATAACCGAAGCTGCTTATTGTCTTATGAAGCTATCTAGAGGTAATTCATTTGAATTAGATAATACAAAAATTCACAAGACACCATTGAAGACAAGCTTCTACACTAAAAACCCTAAAACAACTCCATTGAAAGAAGAGGCAAAACAATACTACACCAAGAACAACAAGACACAGCAGCTAGATTTTGATTTGAATGAACCTTATCTTGGAGAAGATTCAGATGATTCAGATGGTGAGGTTTGATTATCAATTTACCAAATTTCTGGGTTTCAGCTACCATTTGCTTATACATATACACATATATATATATGTATGTATGTATGGTTTCTTAGTTTCTATCTATCCTTTTAGGGTTTAAACTTGTGCCTGAAAACCCTTGTTGTTTTTTGCATAAAATATAAATGGCTGTCAACTAGTTTGTCGTGTTTGCCATTTGACATTATAGTTTATGTCTTTTTCATGTTGCCCTAGAACTGAATTTTAAGTATGTTTGTTGGTTCAATACAACTGAGATGATTATGATTTTATGTATATGTACATCTATTTAGTTTATTGAATCTTTGATCAGTACTATACTAGTTTGATGTTGTTTTTCTATATAATCACTACTATATATGTATATATATGTATGTTTATGTATAGTTTATTGAATCTATGATCAATACTATATGCTATAGTTTGATGTTTTTTTATATGATGATCACTACATGAAAACGCCGCAAATACTATTAGTGGCGCTTATAAACGCCGCTAAAAGTCTGTTTTGGTGTAGTGTGTATATGAATATGTATGTATAGTTTATTGAATCTATGATCAATACTACATGCTAGTTTGATGTTTTTGGATATGATGATTACTATATGTATATGTATATGAATATGTGTATGTGTATGTATAGTTTATTGGATCTATGATCAATACTATATGCTAGTTTGATCTGTTTTTTATATGATGATTACTATATGTATATGTATATGTATATGTATATGTATATGTATATGTATATGAATATGTATATGTATGGTTTTAAAAAAAAAAATCAGCTCAAGTGAATATTATTTGATTGGTTTTCCCATATTCTTCTTTGAAACAATGATGATCTTTTGGAGGTTTAATGGATTACGGTATATTATTTTGGATTTATCATATCGATCTCTAATTTCTTTAGTAAAAGTATTATAAAATAATAATCTTATAAATAAAAAATTTAAGGGAAAAAACTATGAAGAAGACCTAAAAAGATTCAACTTTTTTTTTTTAACATTAACGATCACTATGTTTAAGTTAGATAAAAAATTACAGCTTGGGGGTGGGCACAATTGGGGATGTACTGATGAAATTATACCGTTTATCGTTATCTTATAAGGCGAAAAAAAGGGGGGCATGTGATGACATAATTAGTTAGGACCATCTTTTTATATAAATAACTAATGAAATTATAAACATTAAGGTACCAAATTGTGTAAAAAAATAAAGTATAAGGATTAAATCTTAAATTCAAACGTAATATAAGGCCCAAAATTGAAAAAATGCAAGAAGGAAGGCCTAACTACCAAAAATATATAGTGGTATAGATTATATTATCAAAGTAATACAATATATTAAAAAGGTACAGACATCAAAAATAGACTTAAATTATGAGGGGTAAAAATTATATTATCCCAATTTCAAGTAGTTTATCTAATTATGTTTTTTTTTGTCACCCAACTATAAAAAGTTACAAAATAGTTACTCAATTATTAGTAAATTTCTTTTTTTGTCACACAACTATAGAAAGTTACAAAATGAGCACTCAACTATTCAATTTTGTCTTTTTTGGTCACCCAACTATATTGGATTTTTGGGTGTTTCCATTTTTACTTTAACCAGCTGGTGACCAAAAAAGAGAAAATTGAATAGTTGAGTGACCATTTTGCAACATTTCATAGTTAGGTGACCAAAAAAGAAATTAACTAATAATTGGGTGACTAAAAAAGAAAAAAAATCATAGTTAAGTGACCTCTAGTGTAATTTACCTTATAACATATTAAAAAAATTACAAGCAAGTAAACTTAACAACCAAGGGCCAAAAATTATATTATCCCAATTTCAAAATATTCTATTTACTATACATTAAAAAAAAGTATACAAATAAATATAGGTTACAATGTCTAGCGTTAATTTTTGAAAATTAGGAATTTAGTCCTTGTACTTGTATTTTCAGTAATTTAGTCTCTTTATTTTTCAAATTTAGCACTGTTAATTTTTTTGTTAAATTGGTTTCTATGACATTTTGAAATAATAATTAAAAAAAAACTACTCACTTGGTATCCATGTAATTAAAAAATATGTTGTAATTAACCTAAATTTAACCAAAAAAAAAATTAACACAATTGGACCTAAATTTTGGAACTTGAATATAGAGGGACTAAATTCCTAATTTTCAATAATTATAGGGACTACAGTCATATTTTATCCATAAATATAACATATTTACGTTCTTTCAACACTACCATCTCAAACAGGAGTGGTTTTTATTTTTGGTGAAGAAATGAAGAACAGTGTTGGTAGGTTCATCGCCGGAAGAGTTTCAACTATACTTGATAACTCAATTTCACCTTCAACCTTGCGATTCTATAGCTCACACTCACCTCCTTCATCTTCCAGCAAACTCTTTGTTGCAGGTCTCATTTTCTTTCTCATCTCTTTCGGTTTTTGTCTTTCCGATTGTTTTTAACATAATGGGAAATTGGGTATTGAAGGATTATCATGGTCGGTTGATGAGAAATCTTTGAAAGACGCCTTCTCTTCTTTTGGCAATGTCTCCGAAGGTTAGTAGACTCGTCCTCTATATGTTCGATAAATTGTCTCACTGATCACAGTGTACAATGACTTGAACTGGAAAGCTTCATATAATCGGCCTGTTTCGCTCTTTGATAATTTTTTGCTAGTGAGGATAATGTATGATAAAGAGACTGGTCGGTCAAGAGGCTTTGGGTTTGTCCATTTTTCTAATGAAAATGAAGCCATGTCTGCAAAAGATGCTATGGATGGAAAGGTATTGAGACTTGGTACTTTTGAACCTGAAAGTCACCTTCCATAGGAGATCATATTTATGTTGAGAACTGGTTTCGCTGCAGGCATTGTTAGGTCGACCATTAAGGATAAGTTTTGCCCTTGAGAAGGTTCGGGGTGTTCCTGTTATAGTCCCTCGTCTACCTCACACTTGAATTTGCAAGTAATTTTCTACTTTCTTACTTCTAAGTGATTATGGTATTGATGAACTAATCAATTAACCTGATGAAGGATATTCATTAAAAATTGCATTGTACTTCCTTTGAATATTTTATGAAATGAAAAAGAAAGTGTTTTTTTGATACATTTATCGAAGAACTGCTGACAACACAGAGAATTATGGATCACTTGAACAACAACACAACCCCATTCCTTTAGAACCCTTCTGTAAGTGCAAAATCTCTTCCAACCAGAGGTGAAAGGCAGCACGGAACAGCGGTGAAAAGTTACATATTAAGGTTGGGTTTGGATGGGCGATTGAGTGCGGTGCGGTGCGTTTAGCTTACTTTTTGTCTCACGTTACAGTATCGCTACAGTATCTAATCTCACCGCCACCGCTGTTTTTACACTAACCGCAGGTAAACGCACCGCCCATCCAAACCCACCCTAAGGTAGCATTTAAGACTATGATTGAGTCCCTTCGAATTATTATCAAAGGTTTTAAGATAAAATAGTAAATTTGTTCTTTTAATTAAAAAAATTATTCATTTATAATATTAAAAATTGACGTGGTTGACAAAGTAGTTAGATAGTAAGACGTGACATGCCACATGTACTTTATACTGATGTATATAGACCCGTTTTTAATAGGAAAAATGGATGAAATTTTTAACAAAAGAATTAGTTTGCTCTTTAATATAATGTACAATGACTAATTTGCTCTTTATTGCTCTTTAATCTAACGTGGTTCATGTGGCATGCCATGTGTTACTGTGTGGTTATTATGTCACTCACACTATTTTTTTAATCGTATAAAGAGATGAAAATTTAAAAAAAATGACCAATTTGCTCTTTAATCTAACGTAAAGAGACTATTTTACTCATCTTTTGAGTAAAGAGTACAAAATACAATCCGACTCTTAATAAGGAGTTTCCATAGTACTTTTCCCTATTTTCGGTGTATTTGAAGAACATTTGAATAACAACAATTGTTTTTAGTGTAAACTATAAAAATGGTTACCCAACTATGTCCGCATTCTTGGTTTGGTCACCCAATTTTAAAAATTTTCAATCCAGACACTACGGTTTGAATTTATTCTTGTTCTGGTCACTCGCTACTAAATTGATAACAAAAAGTCTTTTTTTAACTGGTATAATAACACATTTAGTTCTCAATACTTAACATGTTCTATCAATTTGATCCTAATTCTAAACAATTCAATAAATTTAACCCTTCATATTTACAAATTCTATCAATTTAATCCTCAAACTTCTTAACAAAAAGCTTTCAGCTTTTAAAACAAATGTATTCTATATCTATAAATTTCTAAAACCCAAAAAAAGAAAAATTGAAAATTTAATGACGAGTGACAAAAACAAGAACGAAATCAATCATTAGTGTCTAAATTTTAAAAAAAAAATTAAAATTAGATGACCAAAACAACAATACAAACATAATTAAGTGACCATTCGTATAGTTTACATTAGGTATCTATTTGACACCTATAATAACGAAAACGCTTCCGGCTAGAACAATGTAAAGACACACTTTTTTAAATAGTTAATTTTTTTATATTAATTATTAATTTAAGGTGTATATTAAATTTTTTTAATTATTCCCCGTAAAAACGGTATAATCATACAAAAAAAAAATTATTGAAATGAAATTTTAATTTTTCTAAATATTTATATTTTTATGAGCAAATTATATTAGTAATTACCTAATTATATTTTTTTTGGTCATTTAAATATAAAAAATAGTCACTTGATTATTAGTAAATTTCGTTTTTGGTCACCTAATTATAAAAAAATTACAAAATGATCATTCAGCTATTCAAATTTTATTTTTTTGGCCACTCAATTATCTTGAATTTTTGGATGTTTCCATTATTACGTTAACCAGTTAATAACAAAATAGATAAAATTAAATAATTGAATAAATATTTTATAATTTTTTAATAATTGAGTGACTAAAAAAGAAAAGAAAAATTATAATTGGGTGACAAGCGAAGCGAATTCCCATTTTTGTCTCTTTTATTTTTTTATTTTCTTCTATTTTAGAAGGTCAATTTCGTCAAATTGAATTGTAAACTTAGAAGGGCAATTTCGCTATATTATTATTTACGCTCACTCTCTCTCTATTTGCCTCGCCTTGCCTTATCCTAATCCTCTCTGCAATTCAAAGAAGAAGAAAAATGGCTTCTTCAACTCTCTCAACACTTCCTCTCCGCTTACCCACTTCCTCTAATCCTATGCACCCTTCCCATTTCAAAGCGCCTTCCCTCCAATTCCCTCTCCGTTCCCTCACTCCTCCTAACCTCACCCACCGTTCCACCGCCCTCCGCGCCACGGCCGCCCCCGAAAAAATCGAAAAACTTGGCACTGAAATCTCCAACTTAACCCTCGAGGAAGCCCGCACCCTTGTCGACTACCTTCAAGAGAAACTCGGCGTCTCTGCCGCTGCCTTCGCTCCCGCAGCCGTTTCAGTTGCCGCCCCCGGTGGTGCCGATGCCGAAGCGGCTGTTGTCGAAGAGAAGACCGAGTTCGATGTGGTGATTGAGGAGGTTCCTAGCAATGCCAGGATCGCGGTGATTAAATCCGTTAGGGCTCTGACAAATTTGGCTTTGAAAGAAGCGAAAGATTTGATTGAAGGTTTGCCCAAGAAGTTCAAAGAAGGAGTTTCGAAAGAGGAAGCCGATGATGCCAAGAAACAACTTGAAGAAGCTGGAGCTAAAGTTTCCATTGCTTAGAACAGCAGGTTTGTTTTCCTATGATTAATTTCCAGTACAGTAGAAAATTTCTAAATTGCTAAAACTGTTGCTATTCTGAATTTTACTCCCTTTTTTGCTCATTTAATTGATGCATTTTTATATATTTAGTTGCTTACTTTCTCTTGAATTGCTCGAATCCGTCTGTTTGTTTGGACGGTTGAATTAAATAAATTATTGAAAACGCTGCACAACCCATCTGTTATCTTCGACACCGCCATTGCTTGAATGAATTCGCCTTCACCTGATCGAACAAACTCCAATCCCACACCTACTTACATGATTAAAGATGGAAGCGTCCACCCAATGCTGCTTCCCAGTCGCAACAAGTCAAAGACTCGAAGGCAGGATAAGAGCAAACAATGCCGAGTTAGACATCCAATGCCACTAATCGCCTGTAACCTCGACAGCTTACCCATGGCTATTAGAGATATCAAGTCCTATCTTAGAACCATTACAAGTAGTAGGAGGCTAGGAGCCTATCTGTCAAACCCACATCGTTGACCGGAAAACCATACATCAACTGACCCTCCACACTAAGAAAAATCACTTACTACCAACTTTAGCTCTTCTCTAATGGTAGGGGATGACCATTCCTACACCTGCCCAACCCATGACCATGACCTATATATTTCAATTCAAAATCGACATGTGAAAATCTTAAATTTAACTCAACAAAACAATGGTGGAGGTTCCGGTATTAGGAGTCGAATTGTATTTTGACTCATTTCATTAAAAAATGGGTAAATTAATTTTTATATCTTAAATCAAAGAACAAATTGGTTCTTCCGTTAAAAGAAATTTTTTCCTTGTATGTTAACATTTGTTTATTTCGTCAGTCAGGTCAGTACAAGTGGATGAATTTTTTAATAGAAAGAATCAATTTGCTCTTATGTATATGAATTAATTTATCAATTTTTTTAGTAGAGGGAGCAAAATGTAATTTGAGCACTCTACGTTCGCCAGCTTCGAGGAAAAGGGCAAAGATGTTAAAAAAAATCCTTTTGAAGTATTTGCAAAAGGCCGATCAAATGAATGAATCCAGTGCAAAATGATGACTGATGAGCTACTCTAAAATGCTTGATTCAATCAAAGACATTGCTGGCAAAACTGGAGTATAACTATGGTAGCTATAAATCACCCAAGTTGTTCATTCATTACATAAAAATCAATATAAAACTAAGTTAGCTATTACTTGGTATGCCAACACACAGCGAGTTAGATTACATTTGATCTCATTTACGCAAAAAATAAACAGTTTAATTTTTATATATTAAATCAAAGAGTAAGTTAATTCTTTTAATTAAAAACTGATATGATTGACGGAATAATCATACCATGTGATTTTGTGTGGATATACAAGGATTGATTTTTAACACAATGGTAAATTTAACTTTTGATTTGACGTACAAGGATTAATTTGGTCATTTTTTTAATAGATTAAAAATACTTTTATTTAATTGTTAATAGAATACATTTATGTTTTACTAAAAAAAAGACGTGGCATTTTCTTATTGGATGTTGATACGGTAAAATGAATGGAAATTAATAGTTTTAAGTATTATTTTCTTTAAAAAAATAGTAATTACCTAAATGTGAAAAGCGATATAATTTGGTAGTCAATTTGAAATTAAGCCAATTTACAAAGGCAAGTTATAAATTCCTAGGAAAAAAAGGGATTTTTCTTCTTCGTCGTTAACAGCTGTGAAACATACCTAGCGAGTCATCGAGTTTGAATCGGTTGACTCAGTTGAAAATCAACTCAGCACTATAATTTCAGTGAGTTAGAAGAAAAAAAGAGAGGCAAGTATGGAAGCTACACCTGAAGGAAACGAGTCATCGAGGGACGCTAAAACCCTAATCTCATTTTACTCCAATTATCTGAGCAACCGATTCACCTCTTTGTTTCCTTCCTTTCCGTCAAATTTTCTCGAGAAAATCTCAAATCTGTATCGCCAAACGCTTCTTCCTATCTCTACTAAACGCAGAGCTGGTCTCCCTCTCCCATTGCCTTCCAACTCAGTCAACTCAACTCGGTACACGACCTTCACCTCGTTTATTCATTTCCATTTTTCTTAATTAGTAGAAATGAATTTCGAACTTAATAGTTTTTTTTTTTTAATATCCAGGACGGCATCAGAAGCATCGAGAATTTATGAAGTTTTAAACGATATAATGGATCGTTTCATTTTAAATTTGCATAAAATTCAAGAGAATTTGCAATTTTGGCAATCTATAGCTGAGGTAATGCACTAATGACTTAGTTAATTTTGAATTTCTCTAAAATATGCAGTTGTTTCTTTGAATTAATTGTGTTAGGATTAGTGTTGCATTTAGTAAATGTTGAATTTCTTTTTACTGTTTTCTATTGCAATAGCAATAGCAAGAAAAATGTAACCAGATTGAAATCAAACCGAATTACATATTTGAATGACCTGAATTGAATTGCATTGCTTTGGTTTTGTTAAAGTTACTTTTAAGTTTTTTCGCTAATTTAGAAATAAAATATTTTATTTTGATCTTATGAAAATAAAATTTGATTCAATTCAAATCTTTATGGTTTTTAATTATGAATAAAGAAAACCAAAGTTAAATGGTAAAAGTCCCATGGAGGCCCTTATACTAGGAGTCAGATTGCATTTTGCCCCCTCTACTTATAAAACTGGCAAATTAGACCCTGTATGTTAGTTCAAAGTGGAAATTGGTCCTTTCTGTTAAAAAATTGACTGGAATAACCAAACTGTGATATGTGATGTGCCATGTGTACCTCATGCTGACGTACAAAAACCAATTTTTAACGGTAGAAATGGATGGAATTTTTAACAGAAGGAGCAGTTTGCTTGATGATCTAACGTATAAGGACCACTTTGCTCTTTTTTTTAGTAGAGGGGGCAAAATGCAATCCGACTACTAATACAAGGGCCTCCATAGTACTTTTACCAAGTCAAATATATCTAATTATTACATCAAACTGAAATCAATTTGAACTGAAATCGAATCCAACATGGGTTTGCAAGGCAAAATTGTACCACCCTTCATTGTTTGAATTGGTTTTTTTGGTCAGCTTTAACTGCCTGAGCACATCTACTTCCAGAAATGAAATACAAGTAGCAATAACAACAGCCCCATTGTACTTACTAATGTAATTTTGTACAAATATTTAGGGATCTAATGCAAGGAAAGTTTACTTCATGATTTTCGAGAGAGGGCCACGAGCTTTTGTTAATGGATCAGTTCAACTCATGCGTGAAGCTGTCACTGATGGATCAGCAATGCAAAATCTTTCCCATTCTTCATCTGTGTACATCTCTGAAAGGATTGCTGTCTTATCTTCCCTAAGGTGTTCACTTGCTGCTTTTCTGGCTCAGGTTTGCTCCATCTTTGTCTAGTTCTGTACTGTCATGTTATGCTTTGACCGTAATAAGGAAGCCCATCATATGTTAACACACTCACAATCTTACTTTTTTCCTCCCTCTCTTTTCCGAAAGCCATAGATAGACATAACATTAAGCATGTAGTAGTTCTATAGGCTTGATAACTCTACTGTTATGTTTTGTTAGACGTGATTAATCAAGGATTCATTTCTTGTTTTCTTCAATAGTTTTATGTGGAAGTTGACAAATGTGGAAAGGAGTTAGCAGAAGATCCAGAGAAGTCATTTTCCTCATTAATGCACACTCTTAATGGCTTATTTTCTAAGTTGGACGCATCAATTGGCCATCTTCATGCTTTGCGTCAGGTATATATTTCTCTTGTTGCATTTATTTTGCAATGTTTTCAATCTTTGGCAGAGCATTTCAGACTTGCTGCTATTATTAGAATTTAGATTGTTGAAAACTTCTACCCCAATTTTCATGTACAAAAACTATGCAGAATGATTCTTCTGTTGAAGGAACCTATTCGTTTCCTCTACTATTTGAGACATTGCCAGAAATCAGTCAGGAAGAGTCTCAATGGACAAATTCTGAAATTAAGGAAGCTATCAACTTGGTTTCTACGAATCTCCAGGCACTTGACTCTTACTTAGCTCTCATGGTAATGGTCCTTTTTTAGTCCTTTTTGTCATAAAACTAGAGATTATTTTATTAACTGATAACTGGCTTGTTCATTCATGTTTTTTGCATTTGATGTTCAATTTATTTTTGGATTTGTTGCTTATTTTCTTACCATGCTCTTAGGTAGCTAAACACCAAAAACCAAGTAATGTAACTCGTTACTGGATCCGGTATACATGTGGTGCAGTTGGCCTTTCAGTTTGTTCTTTCTGGCTCCTACGGCATAGCCGTCTGATGGGAAGTTCTGACATTGACATCTGGATTCGTGAAGCAAAGGAGTCAACAGTTAGCTTCTTTAATGACCATGTTGAGCAACCGGTACACTGCACTTTGCTAATCTGATTGCTTAGTTGTTTTTTTTAACATCTCTCTCTTGCATGTCTTGTATTTACCATTTTCATGAATACTTGAGAATGAAGCTGATTGTAGTGATGTTAATTTATCTTCAGCTTTTGGCAATTAGAGATGAACTTTTGGATACGTTTAAGAAAAGACAGAAAGGTGTGATGGATATGGAGGAAGTGAAGTTGACTTCCGATTCTCTCCACAGGTTAAATTTTCTTCCTGCCAGTTTGCATCATGGATATTGAATTAAATTAGCTAGGATGTGATTTTCATTTCTTCAATCCCTTTTTTAACTTCTCATCTATTCACGAAGCACGGCTAGTGAAACGACAAAGTTCTGAGTTTTAGGCTGCTAGATTATTTAGAATTAGGACATAAATTCTGAGTATATACCTAATCCTCCTAACTATATTACTAGAATTTCTTCAAACCTTAGGAAAATGGGGATGGGGGTGAGGCTTAAAGGAAGGGCTACTGTGTAGCTCAAGGCCCAGTGGGCCTCTGTATGTACAAAAAAGATTTGTACTTACTACTTTAATCTTTGCTTGAGATATCAAGATTCTTCTAGAGATATAAGTTGCTTGATATTTGTTTTATTTGTCTTTAGATTGTCTTCCAGCTCCACTATTTGATCTCTTTCTTTTTCTATGGTGATTGGATATAATGAAGTTCTTTTTGTTCAAAGGTGATTGCCATATCATCGACAGCCATGTCAAATGCTTTTTCTAAACACAATTGCTTTCATGGTTTGCAGAATGTTATTGGCCTTCAGTGAGCAGACAAAAGGTGAAGCGTTCCCAGAGAATGCATCAGATCAGGAAATGCTTGAGATAGTTATGTTAAGGTACTACTTTTTTCTAATATCATGGCAATGCTAAATCATGTTTGCACTTTATGACTTATGATGCACATGGTATGGGTGAAATTTAAACTTTATCTTTTGTTTGGAATTTTTTTATTTACGAATGCTTCAGGTACAAAAAAATGCTTTAGACCAAAGAGATTAGTGATAGTAAGTTTTTATAAATCCCAGTACATCTGAAATAATCTTGCATTCTAGATGATTGCGTTTTCATGATACTTTCAGAAATTTCCAGAATAAATATGTTCCTCCTATTGCTAATCTGATATATTGCTTTAACTGAACTGCCACTGTATGGTGTATATCTCTTTATGTGGTAAATTTCTTCTTTGAAACAAACTCTTTCATTGGGATTTTAATGTAGATATGAAAAGGAACTTGTGCATCCTATCCAGAATCTTCTCCACGGAGAGCTTGCCCGTGCTCTGCTTATCCAGGTAATGCTCATGATTTTTATAACGCCGATACTGCCTTCTATTTTGGTTGCATAACCTCATGCTTTTGCCATTGCAGGTGCAGAAGTTGAAACTCGATATTGAGATGTAAGTTCAACGCCAGCTTTTTCCTACATAGATGCTTAAATATTATCGGTTTTCTGGTTTATTTCAGTTCTCAATGTTCTTACTCATTACGATGATCATTGAACTAGGGCAATGCTTGAACTGGATCAGATTCTCAGAGCAAATGAAATAAACTTTGCAATACTAGCTGCCTTGCCAGCATTCTTTCTGTCTCTTGGTCTGATTGTAGCCGTGCGTGCATGGTTTAGACAGGTTGGAACACTTCAAAGCTATACAATATGTTATCTAGTTAATTTTTAAAAGTAAATTCCATTTTGTTGATCAGTGTAGGAAGGGATGATATGCTAGGTTTAACGATTGCACTATTTACATGATGGTTACACAAATTTATAGTGCCTGACTATTAATTATACCTTTGATATTGGTCATGACTGGTTAAAGCTAAAGTTCCATTAAAGAGCATTTGCACAGGGTAGAACCTTCTCAGGGAATATTATAAGGTTTTAATGAGGCTGATCCTGAGCCGCCATCCAAACACAAATACCCTCAGGGCAGAAAAGCATACCTATTAATCACCAAATCTTGTTTCCTTTCTCGTATTTGTCAGACAATTGATTATTTGGTTTTGTTATTCTAATCAGGATACTAAAGCTGAAGGCAGAGGAAGAATTGCTCGTATCCAGAGGAGGCTACTTATTGTGGAGATTGAGAAAACAATTATGCAGTACCAGGCTTACTTTGACCAAGGGCTGGTAAGAACCTTACCGTTCGGTTTAATTCCTGGATGGTCGTGATTAATTTCTCCTTTTTCCCCTTTCCACATTGGCTTCTTTTGAAAGGGCCTTGATAAAATTTAGATTCTAAGGAAGCCATTTGCAAGATGTGAACTCGTAGGAAATCATAAGATCTTGACTTTATATGCTTTCTCAACTGAGAACAAGTTCTAAGTAGCTTTGATGATATTGAGGTGAGGTCAGATATGTAGTTGACTTCTTCAGTTCTACTTGTTTAGTGGCACTAACTGGAGAGAACTGGAAGCACCTTTCTTGTTGCCATTGCTCCGTATGTTTATTTTGTTTTTGTTTTCTAAAAGCATCTTCATCCTCCCCCTTTTCCCATCGACCCTTCTCTCAGTATCAGTATATCATATGTTACCTTGCATGATTTCATATGCTCGATATGTTTGTGCATTTGTATTTCTGTAGATTAGGCGCCAAGAAAGAAGTTTGATCTGTTAGAAGAACCTTTATTTGGTCCAAAAGCTGTATTTACTTTTACTATGCTGAATTCGGTCTCTCTCGAGACAGATTAGAATACTGCTTTTGTGACTAAAGCCAAAGGAATTTGCTTCGACTCGACACCACACATACCACTCACCTACATCTATGTTCCAAAGGGTGAAAATAATATGACATATATAATGCTCTTTCACAGGAAAATGATGCACAATGCATGTTCGGGTTGTTGATTTATTGTCTAGACCGTTTATACCTTGCTGTCAGAAGACATGCAAAGGCGACCGGTGAATGGCAATGGTTAGTTGATTCTTCTGTTTCTTAACTGACTTAAAAGCTAAATTACTTTGACCATCTTGTTTCGACTTTCTGTCGTAAGATAATGAACTCAAGATAGCAACTAACCGATTATAAAATTCTGCAGCTTGAAACAGGATATAATTGATTTAGGAAGGCCTGGTCTTCAAACTTCATACAAGCTAATTGTGACGGCACGAATGGAACGCGTTTACGATTGTTTGCTTCCTTCCCTAAAACGCCAATAGATCATTACCTTTAGTTCGAAAAAGGGGGAAAAAAAAAGGTCTCGATCTTAAATTCCTTTTCCGTTGCTTTTTTGTTGTTGTATAAGCAGAATTTTACCATATCCTAGTAGTCGGAAAACTACAGCGGAAAAAAGTAGCTGCAAGTGCAACACTTCCCTGGCATTCTCGAATTGCTGTCTGCATGAAATTTTGTAGGGCATTGCTTAATTTTGATCTGAGGTTATACACAGGTAAGGTTCGTTGCCAATTTGCCTTATGTACTCGGATTTGGATGTGAATGTTAGATACGGATACATGTCCAGCACGGGTATGTTTCATTTTGTCCAAGTCTTTTTATGTGTTTGGAAGGTTTTTAGGAATCCATATTTCTATTCCATATTTAAATGTGTCTAAAATGGGTTATAGGCACATATACTTCAAGAGAAATAAAGAGTCGGAAAAACATAGATTTTGCCTTTTTCATACTTGCTATTTCGTATTTCCATGCATGCTTTCTTCAAGATTTAACTTTTTTAATGTATTTTTTTCTGTAAGAATATATCAAATAGATCAAATACTTGAAAATCTTTTAAAAGTTCGAGAGAGAAACTGTCATGTCAGGTGGCGGCGGTTTTTCAAGAATCCGTTGCTTGACGTGACAGTTTTTTTTTTTTTTCTTTCAATAAGAAAGTAACACCTGGTATCTTCTTTTTTCAAAAGAAATGACACATGTCAAATGTATACTTATCGAGTTGGTGTCACTTTTTAAATGAAGAATTTATCAAAAGCCTTTTGTATTTATAAAGTAATAGATATTATTTTGAGAATAAAATTGTCTTTTCTTTTAAAATCTGAAAACATATTTGCACATAATGGAATTCGAACTCAAAACAATATGATTTTCACTAAATTTTACCATTTGAATTAAAATCATATTCGATTGTTATGTCGGAAAATTTTAGTTTTTTTACATAAAATTTTCACCTACGTCATTAGTGTGTCATAATCTAGTACTTGAGTAGTTTACATTCCTTTTTAAATATCATTTTAATCTATTGGCAGCTATTTAGAAGATAAGAATGTGTCTATAAGAGTGATAAGAAAAATTGATATTTTAAATGAAGTTCTAGGTTTGAGTCATGTAAAAAGTCGTGCTCTATTTAATTTCAAATTTAGTAAGAGTTCAATGCACGGGTTTTACTTTACTGGTAGTTGAATTGATTAAACTATCAATTTTTTTGGTCTAATTCTGCTCGATTTGATTAAATAAATTATTAAAATTTTAAAAAATAAATAATGTATACCGATTTTTAAATCAAATCTTTGGACTGATCCAACAGGTTTGATTTAGTTCGAACATCATATTTGCGGTCCGGTAATAAGGGTAATTAGCTGGCTAAGTAAAAGGTCTACTTGGAAAGGGCCAAACCATTGAAAAAAATTTTGGGTCAAACCATAAAACTTGGAAGGACATTTATTAATTTTTGGTATGGTAGGAGAGAAAAACACTTTGTTTGGTAAGAGAGAAGAGAGGTGGGTTGGGAAATTTTACTCTGTTTGGTAAGCGAGAAATTGAAGGAAAATTAATATCAGTTCGTGAACTTTGATCCAACGTGTAATGTTATATGTGAATTTTGATTCTCTGTAACTTTGTAAATGAATTTTGATTTGATTCAGTTTTCACAAATTACTAATAACATTATTGAATTAGCATCATTTTACATTGATATATTGCATACAAAAACAATTATATTAATTCAATATGAAAATAAATATATGTATCTGTTTCATTAAATGTATACAATTGAATCAAAATCAATGTTTTATGTATACGTATAAACTCTAATTCAAATTTGTTAAATCATGATCAAATTGATAAAAATGTGTAAATTACGAGAGTTAAATTTGGTATTATACCAGTCAAGTTTATGTAAAATTGAAGAAAAAACATTAATATTGTGATTAATTGTCCTTACTTTCTCACTTTCGAAATTTGCAAAGATTAAATTGTTCCCTTTTTTTTTTCAGGGATCAATTTGCTTAATATCAAAATTGAGATTGGAGAGATCTTTTTACCTATAATTTCAAAAGATATTACACATTATAATTGTTTGATCCAAATTTTTTTTGTCTAAATCTATTTTTTTAAATATTTTCTTATTAAGTATATATTTTTGGAAAATAAGGTGAACATATCAATATTAAGTATGGGTTTGGATGGATAGTGCGGTGTGTTTAGTTTACTTTTTGTCTCATATCGCTACAGTATCTAAGTTCACTGTCGCTACTACTTTTACATTAACCATAGGTAAACGCACCGCCCATCTAAACCCACGCTAAATAGAACACAACTAGATAAATTAAATAAAATAAAATATGAAATATAACATAACATATACATAATTAAAAAATTAATAATAAAAAGCTGAGATTTATTTAGTCCTGTTTCCTAAATTGAGAATTTCAGTAGCTCCAACTTTCTTCCTCAAATTAGTTGTGCTTTCCCAAAGTGAGAATTTCAGCAGCTCCAACTTTCTTCCTCAAATTAGTTGTCAACTTGACTGCATCAAAATCTCCAATCACCACCACTTTCTCTTTCTCCTTACCATCCAATGCAACAGAGTCTACCCCTATATATATATATATATATATAATGATTCACTTCATTATCTCAAATGAAACAAAATAGTAACAATTATTACTTTAATTTTTTTAAAAAAAAAAATTTGAGCAAAATTGGTATCTAAACTATGTTTTATCTTCAAAGCAGCCGCGAGAGGAGGAGGCTGGCAAAGCTTCGCCTCCCCTAAAATGAGAAATTGTTGCTTTAGACTTCAAAAATTTATAAAATCTTAAGTTAATATACGATAAAATTATAGTTTGGCATTTTGAAAATCATAAAGATTTAAGCCAATACAAGGGTAAAATTGCATTTTACCTCTCATAAAAATATATAAATTAATAAGGGTGATATCTGATAAAAACGTGCATGGTATTATATTGGGATAAACTTGATAATTTTAAAAAAAATTTGTATCAAATTGAGAATTGAGGTATAGCTTAAGGATCAATTTGCTAATATTTTTTAAAAAAAAATCAACTTACCTGCTTGTCCTGCAGCCACTTGAAGGGCCTCACTCCTGCATTTTTCACAGTTCATAGCCACCTTCAACACCACCTTTTGCTGTATCCAAACATAAAAAAAGAACATGAATTTTAGCCCTAAATGTCAATTTGATCTCGATTTAAACGTGAGTGTCAGATAAGAATATATCATTCGATGACGCAATTTTTAATATTTTTCATGAAATTGAAAGAATAATTTAAATTATAAACAAAAATTAGAGCAATAAAACTAAATATTAATAATATAATGAAACTCAAATGATGGAATCCATAAATAAAAAAATAAAAAAATTACCTTCATATTTGGTTTCCTTCTTCTTCTTCTTCTTCTTCACTAACACCCAAAGAACATATATATATTATGAAGATAAAAATGCTGCTAAGAAGGAACAAAAGTATATATGGTTTATCACATAATTCACATGCAACAACCTCATATATATATATATATATATATATATATGATGATGATGATGATGATGATGAAATTTCATATGACATAGCCTGCTAGAAGTTTCCTTTTCATTGCTATGAATTTTGATGCCATAAATTAACAAGGAAAAAAAACAGTCCCAACACCTTCTTTTACAAGTTATTTGTTATGTTCACAGTTAACCCATTCAATCAATTTCTAAAAAAATATATGTATATATTTATTTTATATAATTTTTAGGCCCTGTTTTCTAGGCCCGAGCCCAACCTGGCCCGAAATATGGGCCTAAAAATTTGTCCAAGCCCGGCCCGAAAGAAAACTGATAAACCCGAGCCCAGCCTGGCCCGGCCCATATTAATTTTTTTTTTAGCTTTTTTCATTAAATAAAAAAATTTAAAACAGCGATGGCGGTGAGATTAGATACTGTAGCGATACTGTAACGTGAGACAAAAAGTAAGTTAAATGCACCGCACCGCACTCAATCGCCCATCCAAATCTACCCTTAGTATCAAATTTCCTTTCATTTTTTACAATAAAACAAGGAATTTTCAAGTCAATTTCTCCCCATTTCCTGACACCTTCTTTTACAAGTTTTTTAACTTGTGTTCACAACTATAGTCTACCTAATCTACCATTAATAGGAGGGGGAGATGAGGGGAAGAGGGAGAAAGGGTTTTAACTCGTATTATTTAGGTGTCAGATAAGAGTTTTAATAACTATTATAAATAATTTTTTATGATTTACGAAGAATTTTATATTTTTTAACTGTAAAGAGTTAATATTTATACTAATATTTAAACGTTTGATTGAGTTTGTGTCATGGGTCATTAACTTGGTTAAAGAAATTATGAAAATTCATTTCCATATATAAATATTACGAGGATACATTTCAATATTATTACACGGACCTGTGTTTTAAATACGTGGTTTTTGCATGTAGGGGCGAGCAGGGGCTTGTTCCCCCTTATGTTTAATATTTTTCTAAAATGATGAAATTACATTTTTACTTCTTAAAAATTTACAGTTCAATTCCAACTACTCTTAAACTTTTTTCTAGATTCGCACATGTCCGCACACGTGTAGTGTAGTAGGATTTCTAATATATTATATGCTAGTAATTTATTTTACTCGAATTTAGAGTAAGAGTGTGTTTTTCATTACTTTTGGGATGAACTTTTCAACAAAAAAGTGCTTTTATCTGAAAACTAATAAAGAACAAATATCAGTGGAGCAAATTTAAACACTTTTTTGAAGTGCTTTTTTACAGATGGAGAAGCAGAAAATTTTGCCATTTCTCAAGCCAAAAGTGCTTTTGGTTGATTTTTTACCTTTTTAACCTTACACTTTTTCTCCTTCACAATCTCATCCCAAAATATTAAAATATTAACAATAAGTTATAATAAATTATTTTTTTATATTTTTATTAAAAAATCATAATATTAACTAATTTGAACATTATTTAAATACATATTTATTACTTTATAATATCATGTCTAAAATAGACATTTTACTTCTCAAAAGTACTTTTTTGACAGCTATATCAAACACTTAAATTTTTCAAAAGCACTTCTCAAAAGCATTTCTTAAAAGCATTGTCAAACTGGCCCTAAATCTTGTTCGACATATGTATATTTCTCTTATTTATATATATACACGTAATATTTTTCATATATTTATAAGATTATACTCTTAATCCATGTTCGAATATTTATATAAAAACTTTTTTAAAAAATAAAATCCCGGATATATTTATAAATGATAATAAAAAAGGAAAAAAAATATTTTAATTCTTTAATTAACACCAATTTTTAATGTAATCGAAGATAATTTTTATCTCGACCGCTTAAAAAAAATTCAAATAAATAAATCTAAAATATTTAAATAAATTTTATAAACATGACGCGTAAGTACCTAAACGCCGCCGCGTTTTTTTTTTTTTTTGTCAAAAAGAGCTGAAAACAATCTGGCAGCACAAAACCCAAGGAAAAGAAATGTAAAGAAACAGCAGCCACAAAAAAAAAAAAATGAAAAGGCAGCAAAATCAATCAAACCAGAAACAAAGTTTTTAGCACACAGAAAGCTAAACCGAAAACCAGAAATCCAAAACAAGATGCCAGAATCATCCCCACAAAGAAACCTTCCTAATCGTCATCAGAACCATGACCGCCTGACAGAAGGGAACCAGCTTTGAAGAGACTGCTCCATTCTTCAAAGCACAAAGAAAACGCGACAATCAGCCTTGCGCACGAAGCCAATCTGCCCAGTCCTCAACCACGATGCTATGAACGCGACCAGGGACCTCCTCAACCCAACAGCACGGTAAAGGCCAACGACCACCCTCCACCGCCAAATTATGCGCTGCCCGATTCCCTCTTCTTGGAGACAGAAGAGGGAATTGATACAAAAGTTGAGAGACAATTAGTGTCGAATTGATACAAACAAAAAACACGTAAACTTTAGATCCACTTCATATATCGCTTTCAAACATTTGTAACTTTCAACTCTTGTAGCCCTTAAAAATCCAAAACGATTAGGATGAGTTTAGATTTTTTTGAACCATTTATAGTAATTCAATTTGATTTTTTTTTTGTTCTAATTTTAGATTTTTAGATTTATTTAATAAAATAAATTTTATTTTATAAATTTTAGATAAAAAATAATTAATAAAGTAAATAAAAAATAATTAATAAAAATATCATTTTTATAAATTTTATCATTACATCATATAAAATTAAAATTAATTAAATTTCAATATAAATTCAACTCGATTCGAATAACCATAATTTTTAACTCGTATTTCCGCATTTAATTTAATTGGTTCATGGAATTTAAAACCCTAGTTTAAAAAGAAAAGAAAATTCTTCTAAAAATTTTAAATTTTACTATTAATCCCTATACTTCGTAAAAATTATAAATTTAATTCATATATACTTTAATTCAACCAATTTCAGTCCTTAATGCTTTTCAAATTAATCAATTTTAATCTCTATACTTTTCTAAATGTTGAAATAACAATTAAATTCAATTACTAGTCATATATTATACATACACTTATAGATTTAATCCATATAATTGAATATTTTAAGTCCCCATACTTTTCTAATTTTAAATTTCAATCTCGACAAGAATTACAACATTAATCCATTAATTGAATTTTTATTGAGTAATATGTGAAAATAATAACCTAACATTATATTACACATGATGATATGTTTGTTACATCAGATTTTGGATATAACAAAATTTAATGAATTTAACGGTTACCGTTTGGTAAGGACAGAAATTTTAAATTTTAAAAAGTACCAAGGACTAAAATGACCAAATTTAATTTTAAGTACTAAATCCACAACTTTTGCAAAAGTATAATGATTGATAGCAAAATTTAACCAAGAAAAAAAAAAAGAGCTATGATGTGGTTGTTCCTTCCAAGACTAGAAAGATTTGAACATATACTAAGAAAAAAAGGACCAAAATTGGGCTTAGTCTATGTATATATATTCTCTAGTGAATGAAAAATACATAGGGCAAAGTCCATGATATATATATATATATATATATATATATATAAGCAACACAATATCTATTCAGAAAGCAAATAAAATGGGAGAAGCAGGACAATACACGCTCATTTGACATTGGTCTTACCTTCACAAGCAATGTAGCACCAGCAGTTCCAGAAAAAGTACTGTCTCGAAAGCAAAAACAAGACGGGCCGGGAGTCGAGAATCGAGACAGGCATTCTTTTTTTCTAAGTAATTCAGGGATACAGCTTTCACTCATTTCTCCTTTTTAGCCAAAGATTCTGCCTTATACTCACTTCCGGCAGTGACAACAAAACCGGCCCCGACCTAAAAGAAGCAAGATGCAATAACCACAACTATAAATACTAAACAGTATGAAAAATATAATAAAAATGATTCGATTTGAGACGTGTATGCAAAGTTTATGCAAGAGTGTTGGAGAATTACTTGGCAATCTTTCAATACAACGCGCTCTTGTAGCTGTACGTTGCTACAAATCACGGAGCCCTGTATTATACAGCCATCGCCGATGGTAACATGATTCATTACAACTGAATTGACAACCTGCATATGCATGGAAACAAATATTTGTGTTACAAAGTGAACGATTATCTAAGCTTGAAATGTTCGTGCTGTTTTTAGTTTCATAAATAACAAAATCGTAGGAAGCAAGTTTTACAGACTGTTCTTATTTACGTTCTGCTTTATCTTACTTGCCTAATTTAATAGGAGAAATCATCGTACCTTCACATGGGAACCTATCCGGCAGTGACGACCAATGATTGACCGTTTTACTTGGCATTTGTCACCCATTTCCGAACCTTCACCCAGCCTACAGTTTGGCCCCACCTAATCCCCAAAGATTATCATTATAATTGGTGGTTCTTATTCAAACTGATTTTTAAATAATTATAAATGTTTGTATGGGTGAAGTAGGCTTACAGTAGTTTTGGTTCCGAGCTTCGGTGAAGGACCTATAATATTATTAGGACTTAGCAGATGATCTGCGTCACCAGTGACCTGAAATATTATAGAGAGAAAAAAGTCAACTGTAAAGTGGAGTAAAAAAGTTCGGTGGCAGATAAGAAAAGTGAAAATGTGAAACACGACTCACATCTCGATTTATGTCCATAAATGCTTGAATGGAATTTAAGCGCACACAATAACTGCTGCTGCTTGCAATATAAACACAGCATTTATGGGTTTTCCGAGTAGAAGAAGAACCATCGGGATTCTCAGAATAGAGTCCGTGAAAGCTTGGGGTAGATGCGTTAGCAAGGATTCGAGATATGAATGCTTGATTGTTCTGGGAACTAACCTTCTCATTACTGTTTTCTTCACCTTGCGGTGTTCCATTTAGTAAGGCCTCGGATTTCTGATAGTTATAAAAGAATTAGGAACAAATTTAGATTATCCAGATCAACATGTAGCCTTTGAATATTGAGACATGTAGTGATACTAACCAGCTGGCTCCGGACAAGATAAGGAAGTACATCCTCTTTCAAGCTTTGAAACGTATCCTTTACGTCTAAAACTTCTTGCAGAACAGACCTAAGTGGAAATACGACACAGAATTGTAATTAAAAATAAAGGGTAAAACAAGGTGAGGGCACTGCTGATCTTGAAGCAAGTAGGGATAGAACCAACCTCTTGAATGCATACATATGAGCATCCATGAGATCAGATCGCATTTCCATCTATGTAAAATACAAAACAAAAACGAGGTTAAAAAAAGAATATGTAGCAAGTTTTAATCCATTTGATGGATTTCCAACATGCAAGAGTTATAATATAAGACGATAGACTGAACACAATAAGCTACATTACAAAACACAACATTGTTTAACTAGAACATCGATGCTTAGCTTTTAAGTTATTGGCCATTAGTAGCCTTTAAATCGACAGATGGGTGGAAAAAGGATGACCCTCCTATGGCAAAAGTACTATGAAGGCCCCTGTACTAGGAATCAGATTGCATTTTGCTTCTCTACTCAAAAAAGGGGTAAATTAGTCCCTGTACGTTAGATCAAAGAGCAAATTGGTCATTTCTATTAAAATTTTCAATCTTATCTATTTGTACTGTTAAAAACTGACTAGCTGATAGAATAACCATAGAGTAACATGTGGCATGCCATATGTACCTCATATTGACGTACAGGGACTGGTTTTTAACAATAGAAATGGATGAAACTTTTTCGGAAGGACCAGTTTGCTCTTTGATCTAAAGTACAGAGACTATTTTGCCCTCTTTTTTTAGTAAAAGGGGTAAAATGCAATGTGACTCCTTGTATAAAGGCCTCCATGATATTTTTACCCCCTTCTATATAAGAAACGGAGCCTCTAGACTTGTGTGTTGCAGCACACAATGCTATCAGTAATCAACTTCACCATATAGGCATTCATCGTCACTTGCGTAAGAGTCGTAAAATAAGAAAAAGGATTGATGGAAAGTAATACCTGGCCTACAGCATGGAGAATGCGCTTTGAAATTCGAGCATCTTTCTCAATTTCTGCTCCTATAAAGCATCAAGAGATTCTATATAAAGATCCAATACAAGTAGCAGGTTAAATAAATAAAACAATGGAAACTAACCCGTAGCTATGTGTAATAAAAATTGTTTGCTAGGGTCCAGTCCAATGATGTTGTATCGTCCTAGTTTCTTGGCTTTATCTTTTCCTCCGGAGGATCCTGACTCTAAAGGTCCACTAACAGGAATAGAGCAAAGCATTGTAGTCACTGCTGCATCATGTCGCCTATGGGTGGCAGCAAGAGCACCGGGAGGAACATCAGAAACAAGATCACCACTCACGACCTGCACGGCGATGAGACAGCAGTAAAGAAACTACTTGATTTTGGACAGGGGCAGAGGGAGGAGGGGCAGGCAGTGACCTTGGCCTCCCAAAAATGAAAAATTGCTTATATAGTCCCTTTAGTTTTTAGGAAATCACAAGTTAGTATAATGGTGAAATTGCACTCCCCCCCCCAAAAAAAAAAAATTAATTTCCAGGCTTCACCCCTGGTTTTGGAACTGAGAGGCCGTTGAAAAACAAGTACTAACCAAAATGTCTTTTGCTGTGAGGTGATGTGAGATTGCCCGAAGTGCCCCAGCAGTTCCAATATCCTCAGGGACTGCAGCAATCTGCAAAATCAAAAAAAAAAAAAAAAAAAACTAATTAGAAGGATGAGCTTCCTCTAAATTGCGGTCTTCGATAAAAAACTCCGTGTTCATTATTTTTACATAATTAACTTGTCCATTGTCTCTAAGTAGACCACATAAAAAAAAAAAAAAAAAAAAAAAGCTTCCCTAATACATTTTTTCGGGTGTGATTGTTAAAGGCAACCTTCTTAGAATGTAGTATGCAGCCAATTGTGTAACAAAACACACGCATTGTAGGTTTCCATGGATTTCCTATTCGAGAAAGAGTTAAAAGTCTCAAACTTGTTCTTAGTCTTGAATCTTGATGAGAATTTAGTTAAAATGAGTTAAAAAATCCTACACAAATGAAGTGTTAATGAGCTCAAGCACCTCTATTTCAAAAATATGGAATAACATGCACTATAACTCATTCCACAAAATTTAACTATATCTATATTTGGTCCTTTCTACCAAAGCCAAAAGAAATATGGTTAATGAATGTCCATAGTTTCCTATGCTAATCAGCTTCTGAATATTATGCATCATCAGAAGGTAAAAGTATCATAGAGGCTCTTGTACTAGGAGTCGGATTGCATTTTTCCCTCCACTCAAAAAATGAGTAAATTAATCCCTATACGTTAGATCAAAGAGCAAGCTAGTACTTCTGTTAAATATTTCATCCATTTCTATTGTTAAAAACTGGTCCCCGTGCATCAACATGAGGTACACGTGACACGCTATGCTATGTGTATTTGTCTAGTTATTCTGTCAACCACACCAGTTTTTAACAATGGCAAAGGATGAAATTTTAATTGAAAGGACTAGTTTGCTCTTTGATTTAATGTATAGGGACTAATTTATTCTTTTTTTGAGTAAAGACGGCAAAATGCAACTTGACTCTTAGTACAGGGCCTCCATGATACTTTTTACCATCACCAGAACCATTGAAATACCTTTACAGGTGATCCAGTTGCAATCTACAACACTTCAACTCTTAATTTTCCATAAAGTACCTATATCCAACATCGGTATCAACACATATTTGGACATAGATAGGAGTATGATTCTCCAAATATATGGAAAAAAACAACCTAAAAAACCGAGCATAACAGTCTCAGACACAGACCGGTATCCAACCCTCACCTCGAGTGCGAGTAACACAGATTGTAAACACTCCCCTTTTCTCAAAATCAAATTTCATAACTTGAATTGTACTTTACATTTGTTCCAATCAAGTAAATAACATTCATTAAAACAGAAAAAAAGCAATTTATTAAGCAATACAATGTTGCATAGTTTCTATAAACAGTCCTCAAATAAAATTGTCTAAAAAAAAAAGGATAAATGTTAAGTACCTCAACATGTAAACGATCAATGAAAGTCCCAGAAATCCAAGCACCAACGAGAAGAGCTGCATCTTCTCCTTCAACCACCTATTTTTTCACCACCCCCAAGACAATTCAAATCAAAAACCCTAAAACCATAAATAAATTTTAAACCATCACACAAAAAGGGGAATTCTTTTTTTTTTTTTCTTACAACAATTAGATCTTTAAGGTTGCTTTGTTCCAATTGGTGCAAAACGTAGTTAAGAACAGGGCAGTTAGCCACCGGAAGCAGCGGTTTAGGCAATTCCTGCAACAAATTCACGAAAAAAAAATTTAAATCAATGAATTTATGAAATGGGTATTAGATAATGAAAGCCAAAAAAAAAAAAACCTTGGAAACAAGGGGAGTTAGATTCTTTGAATTGCCACCGGCTAAAACCACTACTTGAAAATCCATTGCCAGTTTCAAAGAGAAATATATGTATATGTGTGTATATATATATATATATGGTGGGTTTTTCGTGGGGTTTTGGTGAATCTACGAATAAATTTTGTTAAACATACGTATGGAAAATAATATATTTTCGATTTTATTTTAGATTTAGATTTCATTATATTTTTAGGGTTAATATAAATTTTATACCTTAACTTTGGCTTCAATATTCAATTTGGTACTTGATTTTTTTTGTTCACCTGAGTTTTGCTTCGATATTCAAAATGGTGCTTGATTTTTTTTTTCCAATTTGATACTTGAGTATTTTTTTGTTCCGATTAAGCATTTAAGTTTGGCTTTAATGTTCAATTTGGTACCTAAAGTTCTTTTTTAGTCCTAATTAAGTACTTATGTTATTTTTACTAGAACACACGTGTCAAATATTCATTAGACAAAATGATATCATTTGGTTTAGGTACCAAATTGAACGTTGAAGCCAAATTTAAGTACTAAATTAAGAAAAAAAACATAAGTATCAAATAGTATATTAAACTTATTTCTAATTGATTTTTTTATTTTATTTTAATTAGCCTTGAACTTAAATATTTAATATTATTGACCAAGCTTATTGTTTAATAACAAAATAAAATTTCTTCTAAAATTTGTTCATTGGTCGAAATGCCTACCGGTAGACTCTTCTCGACTTAAGCTGGATTTGAATAGAAATTTTATGTTTCGGGTCTAACTCGACTTAGCTCATAAACAGTTCTACTTCCTCTCCTTATTAAAAATAAAAGAAATATTGTTTTTTTTTTAAATAAATTGTTATGTAATAATTTCATATCCATCAACTTGCTAAATAAAATTATACAAAATTCAAAACTATAAATATTTTATATTAAAAAAAACTAACTATAAAAAAGTAAATATTTATAAAAAATAATGCATTATTATTAGTTGAATTATAACTTAATTTAATAAACATATTTTTATTTTTGAATAAAATTTTGAAAATATAAACTGATAAAAAAAAAATTATGAACCCATAGAAAAGAGAAAAATATTATAAAAGACAGCAATTAGATACAATTCCATACATATTAAGATGGACGAACAAAAACCGAACTAGGTCAACTTCGATACTAATTCGGTTTTTTACCGACCGGTACAACCGATATCGATACAATGAAGATCATGACTTGATGACAACACGAACCGAATTAAATTCCGAGTTCAATCTATAGCTTCTTCCACCTTCACCTTTGGTTTGCAACAACTCTTTGTATCATGTGCCGCGGTCTCGATCTTCCTTCGGCAACAGCCACCATCCTTGCCGAGTTCCAACCTCCGCTCCAGGAATTCCGGATTCTCCTTCCAAACCTCTCCATCAGAATAAACCTCTTTCTTCCATATTGGAACAGATGCCTTTAACTCGTCAATCAAAAACCTACACGCGTCTAGGGCATCAGCACGGTGGGTAGCCGATACGGCAACAAACACACTCGTTTCTCCTACTGGAACTATGCCTAAACGGTGTGCAACTGCAATAGAATGGAGATCCCAGGATGATCTAGCAGCGGAACAAATAGACTTGAGGTTCTTGATCGCCATCGGTACGTATGCTTCGTATCTTAGCTCCACTACTGTTTTGCCTTCGAAAGTGTCGCGTGTTGTGCCGGAAAATGTAGCTATGGCGCCAGCTTGAGGGGCACTTACATAGTTTATGTACTTGGCAAGGTCGATCCAGTTATTGTCGTCTATGATTTCGACAAGAGTTTTCTCCTCGGAGTTCATCGCTGTTTTCAGCACTTTGACGGTTATCCCGAGGCGCAACTGGTCTTTGTTTGGGACAGAAATTAAGAGAATCCCAATGGTGGTGAATGCAGTCTAGAATCGAATCAAAAACAATGCAATGTCAAATGAAATGAATTCTGCCAAAACCGAAAAGGAACAATGTCACAACTAAACGAACAACATACACAACTAAATTCAAAGTAAAATAAGATTCTAGCAATTTCGGATTAGACCTGTTAATTCCGACTTGAATCGAAAATCCAATACGATCAATCCGAATCCAAACTTGACCTAATCCGATTAGACCATAAAAAATTAACACCCCAAACCCATCCAACCGAACCCAAACTTACACAAAACCAAGTTGAAACAACTCAATCCCAAAATGACCAGAAACTGAGTGACCATAACCTGGAAATAGTTGACCCGAAAAACCGAGCCTCAAACTTAAACCCAAAATGACATGTACATGAAATGATCAGACAGACTGCAAATTAAAAACCGATTACCAAATGAGGCCTTGGCTTAATCACAAATCTGAGTAAGATAGATAATCATAACTCTATAATAATACCAAATGATCAGATGGATTGCAAATAATAGAACAGAGTAGTTACTGAGTTCTTAGCTGAATCTCAGGGTTGAGGTCTTTAGGTTTAGATTTTACAGTAAATACTATGCATTGTAATAATTCCAAAGGTTAACACAAGAAATTATTCATAGCCAGAACATTAATCCAACAAGAACATCAAATCCCTAGAAAGAGGGGAATTTCAATAACAAAGGCGAAAAAGGAATCAAACATAGGTACAATTAGACTAAAAGCAACAACAAATTCAGCTCTAACTTAACTAAAATCAATGGAATTAACAAAGAAAATACGTAAAAAATTAAGGGGGAACCCAGAGCAGCAAAATAAACATATCAAACAATGGAAATTTGGTTCCAGCAAAATTTCAGATATGAAGAACAGAAAAAATCAAGAATTAAAACGAAAATTTAGAAAACAAAATCGAAAAAAGAAAAGAAAATAGTTTATTAGATTACCTTGAAATAAAAAGGGATTGGGAGGGGGGGGGGGGAAGCTTGGTTCTTCGAAATGGGTGAAAGAAACCGCTAAGAAGAGATAAGAGATGGCCACACAGATATATATATATATATATATATATATATATATAAAACAAAACCCCACCTTTAAAATGATTATAGTTTATGGATTCTGTTTGGGAATTTCACTGTACAGATTTTGTAGCTTTGTACTTTGAAAGCAAAGGTAAAAATGGAGAGAAGGGTAAAGCGTTGATCCTTCAACCACGAGCTGAGTTCATTTGAATAACACAGAGATTTCAATTTTCAGCCCCTTTTCCAAATTTATAATAGTTTTTGGGTAAATTGTACTAATAGTCATCCAACTATAAAAAGATACAAAATGATCACTTAATTATTAGTAAAATTCAATTTTGTCACTCAATTATGAAAATTTACAAAATGATCACCCGACTATTCAATTTTATCTTTTTTGGGCACCAATTCGTTAATAATGAAAGGTTTTAAAATTAGCATAAAAATGATCACTCAATTATTCAAAAACTTAAACATTTTTAAATAATTCAGTAACTTAAATGAAGAACTTCAAATATTTTAGTGACTTAATTAGAAACTTTTAAATATTTCAATAACAATTTTACGACTTTTTGAATTTTACGACTTTTTGAAGTTGAACCATTTGAGTTGTAGTTTATCCTAATATCATTAATTAATCTAAACTATTTCTATTAAAATATTGATGTAGAAGTCAATATGAATAATTAAAAAATATATTTTTTTATTTAAAAAATATTACTTTTACCAAATATGATGAATTAAAAAATATGTTTTTTTTATTTAAAAACGTTACATTTATTAAAATCAGTATGGATTTCTACTAACGCTTCGAGTTGGGTAATTATTTTTTAACTAAATAATTAAAATTTGTAAGTTACTAAATGTTTCAAGTTTCTATATTTTTTGTATATTTTGGAATTCAATCCCCATATTTTTATTTTTAAGAATTTAATTCTTATATTTTTCAAATTTAAAAATTCATTTACATATTTAAAATTCATATATTAAATTTATTAGTGCAACGTTCTAAATTTTAAAAAAAGTACTTACACGACAATTATGTCACAAAAATTGACTTTATAATGGACTTAAATTTAACAATTCTTTTAATTAATGTGAAAATTTTAATTAGAATAAACTATTTAGACTAACTAATGGTATTAAAAAGGCTGAGGTGTCAAATTATGTCAAATTTTAATTTTGGTCGCTCAAATTTGACTATTTTCATATAATTAAAAAGTAAAGGGACCATATTTGATATTATTAATAATGTAAAGAAAAGAGAACAAAATCCATAAGTCAATAATAAAACTAAAAGGAATGTGCCTCTCAATGTACTAGCCACAAAATTTCTCAAGGCAAAGTCACAAAGCAGAATATTGGTACCATTGAAATATTTTCATGCTTTTTAAGATAATTGTTTCTAACTTTCTAATAAAATTAAATTAAAATACGAAATCGAACCATTTAACAACGAAAAAAATACCAATTTTTAATTCATTCTTCTAATCAGCTCGTTGATAAAATTCTCCCGGTTACCGGCATCTCCTCCTTCGACGTAATGGTTCCTCTTCTTCTTCAAACCACCCAACGGCGCCTTCAACTTGAAAGGCCAAAGGAAGTTATTGGCCTCTTTAAAATGAGGACCCACTGTCATGATCTCATGGATGAGATCTTCGACACAGATGATCCCGTATTTGCCAAGCGCCTGCGATCAGTTCCCAATCAACAAGCATGGTTAATGACCGGTCGGCATTGATATGCAAAACTAGGTAAATGGAAAAAGGATACAGACCTGCTCGACGATTGCATTGTCGGTCAAAGCGACTCTCTGCTTGTTCAACTTCCCGAAACCTCGTTTGTAAATCAATTCCTTCACACTCTTGAGATTAGGGTATCTAGAAACATACGTCAATGAAAAATAAGATATGGCAAGTACGTATAAGGATTACAAAAAGGGAAAGAAATGGAAACGGGAAAGGCAAACAATACCCGTATGTAACGTAAGGTTCAACCAGGTGAAGCATGTTCATTGTTGCCTTGTTTACTTTAAGGAAAACACCATTGAAAATCTGTGTTTTGTAAGAGCAAACACACGACAATTTAGATTTCAGATTTTTATTCTCCAATACGGTTTTGGAAAGAATGACCCAAAGTTAGAATGACAATGAATAGGCATAACAGAACAAGAAAGTTCGAGAGTAAGTTCAGTATTTGCTAAGCTACTGTCACCTGTATTACTCAAGCTCGGGTGTGTTTCGAACTTGGATATGTTCATTTTTTTCCAAGATTTCCGTGTATGGAGAATCATATCTCCATACTCATTTCCATATACGGGTCGGATACAGGTATTTCAAGAAAAATAAAGAGTTGGGAGCAAAATAGACCACAACTTTCAACTCAAAATTGTGCTAACAAAATGAAAAACCAATATAGTACCAATAACTTCAAACCACACAAACTACATCCCATAAGTTAACTTTAAACAAAACATATCAAACATCAGCACGTAAATAACGACACTAAAATATCAAAATCGTACATCTTAACAAACAGGGAGAGGTCGGGAAATTGATTCTCGCAACCCATATGCCTCGTGGTTTAGGAAAAAGATACGGTAAACTACCTGTCTCAATCGCAAGAGCTGCAAAATCTTTCTCGTCCTCGGGTGCATAGCATTGATACTAAAAGCAAACATTCACAACATATTACAATCTAAAATTTAGAATCAAAATTCATAAACAAATGAAATGCCACGGATCACACATACCCACGGATTCGAACGATAAACAAAAGCTTAGCTTCCGGATCCACGTAGAATCCTCCTTTCAACTTCGCCTCGCGCTTCAATCGAATCAACTCTTTCTCCTAAGAGTTACAGGCCACACAATAAGAGATTCAGACACATTTAGGATTAGATAAAACCGAATTTTACATAAATCCAAATAGAACACCACCTGAGCCTCATACTCCTTTGCGTATTGCTTAGCCCTATTGAAAATCAACTTGCGGTTCTCGACTTTCTTCTTCTTTGCAGCTTCAAGCTCCTGCTTTTTGGCAAGCTCCCATTCTTCATTCCTCTTATTCTTCTTCAAGAGCGACTCAGGAATCACAGCCTTGACTTCCTCACCCATCTCTAGTCAACATAATATCAAACCAAAACAAATCAAGAAACAAGTTCTAAAGATTTAACCAATGTTGCCCGTACTCTTCTGTTCCTTAAAATATTTTAAGCAAATTGAGCATACACCCAGCAAATACATACATGCAACTAAACATGTCAATTGGACAGATCATGTTAGTTTTGAATCAACCAATCTGAATCATATCGGTTTGGATTGTAAAAGTACATGGAGTCCCTTGTACTAGGAGTCAGATTGCATTTTACCCCCTCCACTAGAAAATGGGCAAATTAGCCTTGTACGTGCTGTTAAAATTTCCATCCATTTTGGACCCATTTTTTGAGTAGAGGGGGCAAAATACAATCTGAGTCCTAATACAAAAGTCTCCATGATACTTTTACCGGGTTTTGGGTTTTTAAAATTTTGAATCATTTAAGTTCCAATCACTTCAGGTTTGAATTAATTTCGTGACTGAGACTCACTTTTAGATAAGATCATTACGAGTTTCAATCATTTCCAGGTTATGATCACTCCAAATTAGGGTATTTTCAAGATATTCGCTCGGTTCATTTCAAGTTCAAGCCAATTTCGGTACGGATCATCTCAATATCAGAAAATTTTCAGGCTCGGTTCACTTCAAGTTCTGATAAAACAGGTTCAAGTCGGTTCGAGCTTGGGTTCAAATTGATCGGATCAGAACATTAACATAAAAGAGAGAAACAATGAAATGGGGCTATACTCACAAAACTATAATACTGGAAAAATAAAAGACTATAAAATCAAAGAAGAAAAAAACACCTTAATTTCTGTGATGAATTGAGCAATTACTTCAAAAAAAAACAATGGAAATTAAGCTAGTATTCACCTCATTTCAAAGAACTGATAGAAACAAAATCAAAGCACATATGAATAAACAGTTAATTGAAACCAAAATACTTTTGCAAATTTAAAAAAAAAAATGGTGTGCGAAGGCTTACCTCTCTGTGCCTATGAACTGTGGAAGATAGGATGGTGCGGCTTACTGAAAGGGGGGCAGATTTTTAGGGTTTCAACAAATCTGATTATTAGGGTTGGGTTTTTAGGGTTTTTAGGGTTGGGTTTTGGGCTAAAGAAAGAAAAAATATAATAAAAAACCCAAACCAATATCCATTTTTTTTCATTGGCCCAATCTCTCTGTTTCAAGGGGTTCTCATTATTAGGGTAAATTACACTTAAGGTAACTAAATTATTAATAATTTTATGTTTTAGTCACTCAACTTTAAAATATTATAAAATAAGTCACTAAACTATTCGAAAATTTTCATTTAAATTATTAATAAAACTTTTTTTAAGATCGAAAATCAATAATATCGATTTCATTACTGATTCGATTTTTAAAAAAATTGGATAGTACAGCTAAACTGACCCTTCGGACAATCACACAGGTATTTCAACAGATGTCAGTGGCAGCTTTTCAAGTCTTTCAATTGCAGATGAAGTGTTCGATGTAATGCATACGTTACTATTGGATAAGCAACGAGCTGCATTGGTGGCCTCTCTGCTTATTATATTGTTCCGATTACTCATTTATGAAGATTCAGTAATTCAATTGCAATTTGCCTTGCCATTACCATGAAACGCTACATCTCTAGAATCACCAATTGGCCTACGCCCTTTCCCTTTCGAAACTTGAATTTCTTCATGGTATCTTCTTCTTCTTATTCTTCAATGTTCTTTCAAAAAAAAAATCCAAAAAAACGTATTTTGTATGTATTATATAATCATTTTTTTGTCAATTCATAGTTGTTTTCTGTTCAAAAATGAAAAACCTAATTTTTATCATTATTTGATTTGACAAATAAACGTCTAAATAACGGTATCTTCTTCTTCAATGTTCTTCCAATTTTTTTTCCCAGAAAAACGTGTTTTAGTTTGTATTCTATAATCACTTTTTTGTCAATTCTTTGTTGTTTTCTGTTCAAAAAATGAAAACCCAATTTTTATCACTATGTGATTTGACAAGTGAATGTCTAAATCACCTTTGATTATGAGAATTGATCTGGGCTTTGTTTTTGTTTTTTGTTTTATAAATCAGGTGGATAAGGAGAGGAATTTTGGTTCTAAACCTACGAAAGAACCAATTAATAACGAAGAAGGGAATCAAATTTCCGATATGTTAATCGATGGGTTCGGCCGGAAACATACTTACCTGCGAATCTCCTTAACCGAACGTTGTAATCTCCGGTGTCAATACTGTATGCCGGCAGAAGGGGTAGACCTTACTCCTTCACCAAAATTACTCACTCACAACGAGATCCTTCGTTTAGCTAACCTCTTTGTTACTTCCGGTGTCGATAAGATCCGTCTCACCGGCGGTGAACCCACCGTCCGGAAAGATATTCACGATATTTGTTCCAATTTATCGAGCTTGAAAGGGCTTAAAACATTGGCTGTCACTACAAATGGAATTACCCTTGCTAAAAAGCTTCCAATGCTTAAACAATGTGGGATTACTAAATTGAATATCAGTTTAGATACCCTTGTTCCTTCGAAATTTGAGTTTATGACTAGGCGTAAAGGTCATCATAAGGTTATTGAATCCATTAATGCGGCCATTGATGTTGGATACAACCCTGTAAAAGTATGTTCTATTTTTTACCCTGTTTTTTTACTCTGTTTTCAATATAATGCTCTGTTTTGGATTTTTAAGTGTTTGGGTCTGTTTTTCCTTGCTTTTTCTAGGTTAACTGTGTTGTTATGCGTGGATTCAATGATGATGAAATTTGTGATTTTGTCAATCTCACTGTTGATAAACCAATTAATGTTCGATTCATTGAGTTCATGCCTTTTGATGGGAATGTATGGAATGTGAAGAAACTCATTCCGTATTCGGAGATGTTGGATACAGTGGTAAGGTACGGATCTAATGATCTTGTTTTATGCTTTGTTTCTAAACTTTCACAAATTAACTCAGTTTCTTGTTTGATCTTGCTTGATAGGCAAAGAAATTTCCGACCTTAAAGAGGTTGTGTGATCATCCGACAGAGACTGCAAAGAATTTCCAGATTGATGGCCATGTCGGTACTGTATCTTTTGTTACTTCGATGACCGAACATTTTTGTGCTGGTTGTAATAGATTGAGACTTTTGGCTGATGGCAACTTAAAAGTATGTCTCTTTGGTCCTTCTGAGGTGAGTCTGGTTCTCATACGATTTTGCTGCATATGTTGTTATTATTCATTTGCATATCTCAAGTTTAATGTTGATATGTTCTTCATTGCACTAGCATAGCGGTTGCACTTCCGATGTATACTAGTGATGATTCTTTCCAGTTCTTACACAATTTGCTGCATATGTTGTTATTTGTTTGCATATCTCGAGTTTAATGGTGATATGTTATTCATTGCACTAGCATAGCGGTTTGATGTTTACTAGTGATGGTTCTTTCCGGTTCTTATGCTATTTGCTGCATATGTTGTCATTCTTTTGCATATCTCGAGTTCAATGTCAATATGTTCTTCATTGCACTAGCATAGCAGTTGCACTTTCAATGTTTACTAGTGATGATTCTTCTCAGGTTAGCTTAAGAGATCCTCTTCGTTCCGGTGCTGGTGACGAGGAACTTAGAGAAATAATTGGAGCAGCGGTATGCTTTCTGCTTAATGACACTTTGTTTAGGCCTATTATTTTGACTATCATGCTCTCTCGTTTTCCGAGACCAGGGAGAGGGTTTGATGGAGTTTTATAGCTTTTTAAATGAGTGATATGGCTAGTTGATTGTTCATGGTAGCTTTGAGTTACGGAAGAATCGATCCAAGTCTTCCTTCATTTCCTTTTCTTGGCTTGTACTATATACGTATACGTTATTCCTTCTTTGGTTCAGGTAAAGAGAAAGAAAGCTTCGCACGCCGGGATGTTTGACATTGCAAAGACAGCAAATAGACCGATGATACACATTGGTGGCTAAGGTACTTATGTACCTTCAAATGTTTTAAGGAATCTGGTAGCTCGGTTTCTTTTTTGTTGGTCTTGTTTTTAGTTCTTGCTTGTTGAGGTTGAACGATTATAGTACCGTTTTAGAGTGGGATAACATAGGTTCTCTTCTTCATATGTATTGCTCCGAATAGCAGAGGAAGACTGTTACCTGTTAGAATATGGAATGGTGTTGTAAGTCAACTAATGTTTATACCCATCTTTGATTGGTATTCTTATCTCTCTAACGAATAAAGTCTCCTCAACTTGTTTGTGTCGAATGTTATATTTTCGGAGATTCAATGTAAAGAGCACGGTTTAGCCATTCTACCCCATGTGAGATTTGAATTATTTGAAACTAGGAAATAAGAATCTAGCTGCTCAAGCATTTTCTGTCTAGGTTTTTTACATAGCTTGAAGCTTCAGTGAACTTAACAAACGTTGTTTCTGGTAGGTCATTCCACCCAAAATTTCAACGATTTCCGAATTTAACCCTAGTGTCTTTATAACCCTTGAGCATTTCATTTGCTTAGTCCCAACTTATTCATGAGGAGTGCCCAATAGTTTCCATTGCCTACGTAAAGGCAACATAAACAATAAATGTACCGACATGCTTCTTTTCTTGCTTCTTACACATGCATCTTCGATATTCACTTGCTTCAATATCCCTTCCTTTTGAATGTATATGCTCGGTTTTTTCCATATATTTGGAGAATCATACCTCCATTACCCATGTCTGAGTATGTTCTGGACATTTGCAGCATTTTAGACAAAATGAACGCAAAATAAATGTACCGACATGCTTGTAAAACTCATGTCTGAGTTCATGTCTGGCACATGCTCGAACATGAGTGTGGGGCATGATTCTCCAAATAAATGGAAAAACAGAGCATAACTGTTTCAAATATGCATGTGTATGTACGGGTATGGAGATGATGCTTCTCTTTGCACATACACGTACATATCTAACACGGGTATGCTCAGTTTTTCGAGAATCATAATCATCCCTCATACTCATGTCCGAGTATGTGGCGAACAGACATTTTAGACAAAAATGAATAGTAGGGGTAACATAGTTTAAAAAAAAAGAAGACGTTGAATAAATCGAATGCTGATGATGATTACTCTTTGGTGTTTACATACATTTCAGGCATGTGGTGTAAAAAACATCCTCCAGAGGTGAAAAACATAGATGAAGCTGGTAATTTTCACATACTGTTGATCTTTGCTTAACAGTAAAAAAGAAAATGGGGTGAATTTGTGATGAAAAAGTTTTGTTGTAAGTTCTTTATGTTGTATAATTTTTTTTTAACTTAAAAGGCCAAGTTTAGCATTGAGAGGGCACATTTACTGAGATCAAAACGCTGTATTTTACTGCAATAACCATAATGATATTGGTTTTACAGCATAAGCTATATATGATTATGCAATGATTTTATTTATATACCTTTTTAGAATTGGGATTATTACCAATTATATTCAAATTTAATTACATTATTTAAGTTTAAAATATTATTTTTATACATTTGGAAATTATATTGATTTCATACATTTTGACCTATTAAATATTTAATTATGTAATATTTATTATAAATTATTTATCTTTGAATAATTAGATAAAATTCCATAGAATAATATTTTTTTAGAGGGACAAATTTTAAAATTATAAACGAATTTTGACTAAATGTACAATTTGATACATAAATTTTAATATTAGACTTTACATATGAAACTTTGATCATATACATTTTAAAAAATAAATTCATCAATTTATTTTTATATTGAAGAAATATATTTTTATATACAATATATAAACATAAAATAACGTTATATCACTAATTATGTTAATAATTTATAAAAATTTAATCAAATCAAGATTTTATTATAAAATTGCATAATAGATTAAAATTTACGTGTAATTTTAAAATTTATCTCTAAATAAAATTAAGGAAAATGTTTTATTTTTCTCATTAATAAAATTGAATACAAAAACTTCATATATATATATATATATATGGTTAGTACTCAAATAAAAACTCGAACTAGAATAAGTTCTATGAGATGAACATCCCTAACCACCATGCCATTAGCGAAAGTTCATATATATATATATATATATATAGTTGAGGGAAGATACTAGGAAACATTTTATTGATGGTTCCATCAAAAATTGGATGCTTGAAAACATGGCTTATCCATAATTGTCTTAAAAACAAATACAAGGTCAAAGTCCAAAAAGACAAACCATTTGTTGTAGTTGTTGTTCTAGAAGAGCCTAACACAACACATTTGAATCAACGTTTCATTTCTTCAAAAGTTGGCAGTGTTTGAAATCATTCATGAAGTGTTCCCAATATATCATCATCTCTATATAAGTGATACCTGAAAATAATCAAAGTTCAAAGAAGCAAATGAGCTTATAATTAAAAAAACTTACAAAAGGCAAAGGACTATTTGTGTAAAATATCCAAAAATGTAAAAGTTACATAACTTGCATTTTCACCCCTATGGAGTATGGACTGTTCATTCTAAATAAATAAACTGGTAAAGATGTTGATAGAACTAAACAAAGGCAAAAAAATCAATGTTTTCATAACCAAACCGGTGATCGAACTGGTCAGACCACCGGTTGTCAGTCCGATCAATTCAACTAAAATATTATTAAAAAATCCGGTTCAACCGTCAGTTCAACCGGTCCGTACCGGTTTCCAATCCAACCGGTTCAATGCCATTCTCCAAACCGGTTCCCGATTCAATTTGTCAGTCCAGTCCAATCCAATTCAAACATCATCAAGAAAAACATTTTCTAAGATCATAAGTAAACAAAGACGGAGGCATAAATTAGAGAACCCAAAATTCCTATTTGATCAACTCGAATCAAATCTGATCCAACTTGATTATAAAACGTTAACAACCTGAACCTAGCAAACCAAATCCAAATAGGCATGAACTCAATCCGGCCTAAACCCAAAATGATATAAACCAGAATGGTTGATTAAACCATTGATGAAGTGCAAATGATTTGGTTTTAAGTTTTCAATTGACACCACTCACGAGTTAGATCTTTAAATTACTCTTTTATATATAAATCCAAAATGACTGGACCCAAAAACAAATCCTCAAAACTAGAATCAAGCATACCTAAGTCGATATGAATCTTAAGTGACCTAAACCTCAAATGATTCGACCCGAAAAACATGAACTTCAAACCCAGTGATCCAAACTCAAAAGGAATTGAAAACCAAGATAACCCAAAACTTTAAAACCCGATATTTCAACCTGAACTAAATCATACCAATCCTAAACCAAACCCGACTTGAACACGAAACAACCCGAAGCTAAAATGACCAAAAACCTGATATGATACAATCATATAATTACATATCACAAAAAACCTAATCCTCAAACCAGAATGACCCAAACCCGAAAATTAAAAGCCTGGGATCTAACACATGCATATAAATCGAGCTTGAAATCAACACGGACTTGTCTAAGGCATAAATGAGCCAAATTTGCACCAAAATTTAAGTAAAATCTTCAACATTGCAGAAGAACAATGAGAATATACAAAAACAAACTTGAAATTATACGAATCTAGAATGAACTAAACCCCAAATGATTAGACCCAAAAACATAAACTCAAAAGGAACTGAAAAACCGAAATAACCCCAACAATTTAAATCTACATATTTCAACCCAAACTAAATCGAACCAATCCAAAATCAAACCTGAATACTGAGCCCCAACTCGAACTCGAAGAGACCCGAAACCCAAAATGATCCAATCCTCAAACCAGAACTTCACAAGTTTGAAAATTAAAAGCCTAGAGTCTAACATATGCATATGAGTCTAGCTCAAAATCAACCCTGACTTGTCTAACGCATGAATGAGCCAAATTTGCATCAAAATTTAAGTAAAAGCTTCAACATTGAAGAAGAACGATGAGAATATACAAAAACAACTTTTTTTAAAAGAAAAAAGAGACTAACTCTTTTTCACCGAGCTTGATTTCAGTGCCACCATATTCAGGCAAAAGAACAGTATCTCCTTCTTTTAGATTAAGTGGGATGAATTTCCCATCTTTGTCTCGTGCTCCTGGTCCAACTGCTACGATTTTCCCAGAATTCAACTGAAAAAATATTGAACGAAATTAGACAAAAAATAAAAATAAAACCCAAAAAAATCAGTGAAATGGGAAGATGATTATTAACCTTAGAGGTTTTCTCGGGAAGTAAGATTCCGGAAGTGGTTTTAGAAGGAGGAATTATTTTCTCGACCAAAATGCGATTGAATGAAGGGATTAAACGCTTTGCCATGTTTTGATTTTGTTGCTTTTAACAGAGAAACTAGAAGCTTCTTTCAATGGTGGAGTAAATGGGGGAGATGTAGGGTTTTGTGGGTGCCTATATATATATATGATTTTGTTACTCGCATAAGTGGGGAAAAAAATAGAGCTATTTAAAATATGAATTGGGCTAAGATTCGAACATTAAAAGTTCGAGTTTAGCAGAGCTCGATTTATTTTTAAAGATTATAATATTTTATATTATGTTATTTTTATATATTATATAATTTATAAAATATAAAATTTAAATTTATAATACTATTATAATGTAAATTTTAAACAAAATGTTAAAATGAGCATATATAAAAAGAAAATTATTTGATACATTATTAGTGAAGTTTTTTAGACTTAAGAAATAAGTTACTTTGACAAGTATATTACAGGGTGTAGTAAAAAAAATTAATTATATTAATAAATATGACACTTGTCACATTCTCAATCTGCCTATGAAGTCTAAAAATTCTCGTGTATCAAATAACAACTCTTACAAAATTATTAAATTAAAAATAATATGGATAGATTTAAACAAAATTTTAAGTCGATATTTTGGATTGGTCAAGTTTAAATAAACATAAAATATATTAATATCATGTCTAGACCTTATCCGATCTATACACACCTCTATGGTAAAGTAAAAGAAAATTGAATTTCTTAAACAACTATGGAATTCCTTATAAGATTACTAAATTTCTCATAAATTATTGAATCTTTTAATTAGATAATACATTTTTTTTATAATTTTAATTATACTTTAAGCTTAAAATAAGTTTATATATATCAATAAAAAAATATATTATGCATAATTTATAATTTAATTTAATAATTGTTAATTTTTTAAAATTAATTAAATTAATAAAAATTAACTCATAAATAATAAGGTTTTCTTTTTATTTAAAAATCATTTTAATAAATAAATCTTAAAAGAGGTTAGTGAGCTTTTCTGACATTTTCTTAGCCTCAAATTTGATAATAATTAAAAAGTTAAATATTAAAGAAAAAAAATTAAAACTATATTTTTGAAAATCAAATATAACAATGAACCAAAAACAAATAAAATAAATCAATTTTTTTGTTAAAAATAAAAAATATATATAAAAAAATATCATTCCTTTCCCTATTCTAATCAGGTTTTTTTTTATTATAAACTTTTACCGATTTAAAATAATTTTCATAGTCCAATTTTAACAACCATAACGATGATGATAAGTACAAAATATAAATATACATTTTTTTCAATCATTAATACGCAAGAAATAATAAATTTTCATAATGATAGAACCAAAATATCCACTGTCCCCTTCTAACAATGTCGTATTTAAATTCAACCCAGAGTCCCCTTCTAACAATGTCGTATTCAAATTCAACCCAGAGTATAATATGCTTTACCAGTACATTCAACACGTGTCGGTATATGTACATTAAAATTAAAATATCCACTGTTCCCTTCTAACAATGTCGTATTTAAATTCAACCCAGAGCCCCCTTCTAACAATGTCGTATTCAAATTCAACCCAGAGTATAATATGCTTTACCAGTACATTCAACACGTGTCGATATATGTACATTAAAATTAAAATATCCACTGTCCCTTTCTAACAATGTTGTATTTAAATTCAACCCAGAGTCCCCTTCTAACAATGTAGTATTCAAATTCAACCCAGAGTATAATATGCTTTACCAGTACATTCAACACGTGTCGGTATATGTACATTGAAATTAAAATATATTTAAAATTTAACCCATAATTTAAGGACATTTACAATCAACTCCAATAAATAATTTGTTGGAAAATACCCACTCTCACAAAAATATAAGTACTTGCTTGTAAAGTAAATTATTTCGTTTAATGCACAATATATTTGAGATACCATTGAAAAAAACACTCATACAAACCTTAACAAACCAAAGCTCGGTATCTAAAAAGAACAAACCAAAGCTATGATAACAAATCTCACAAATTCACTTTTTGCACAAATATTTCCCTACTATATATCTTATCATAAAACCCGAAACAAACACTACTGTTCCATATCGGTCTTTGGTTCTCCGGCGCATGCATGAAAAAGGGAGTAACCGGGCGAAAAAGTAGGCCCGAGTTTTCTTTTTCTTTTTGGTTTACTGTACAGCAAATTCTCAAAAAGCAGAAGATGAGTTAGTTACCATTGAGTATCATCATTCCTCGTATTGGATTCCGCCCCTGGTCAGTATTGTTGCGCTTACACCAACACATATACTGGGGTATCGGTCCATATTTTCCGATAACCCAAGGATGCTTGGCTACATCATTCAAAGTCATTCTCTCTTTTGGGTCTGAAAAAAAAATGGTTTTAACATTCTCGTGATCACCAAGAACAGTAAAGCCCAGCGAGAAATAGATGGTAGCCTCGAAATCATAAAAAAATATTTCGCTAACCTTTGCAAAGAAGTCCTTCTAGTAAGCTCCTCAACCCTAGGTTCATGTCGTTCGGCAGGATTAAAGGGTTATTAACAATCTGCAAGAAGAAAATGAATAATGTATTTGTTGGCCGTTGGAAAGATAGAAAGATGAAGCGAGAGAATTTATGCAAGCCTTTGATACCTTTTCATATGTATCCTGTAGTGTCTCACCGAGAAATGGATATTTTCCAAGTACCATACAGTACAAGGTAACTCCTACAGCCCACGTGTCAGCAGCTTTTCCGTGATATACTGAACCTGTTGGTTGATCTTGGGCTTCGTAAAAACAAACATAAACAATATTCTCTATCTCCATGAAATCCTAGAGTGAAGTTTCAGCTAACAGAGGGAAAACTGACCTAGACAACACTCAGGTGCAGTAAACACAGGAGTCCCGGGAGAACGGCGAAGCTCATCATTGTCATTCTACAGAAATTTAAAAAAATTGCTGAAACAGTAAATACACAACTTAATTCCACAGAGAACTAAACATGATTTAAAAGTTCGACGGTGACAAAGATGCAATAATAATGAGAGGCATGAAAATGAGAACAAACAAGGGCAAAGTTCTACTAGAAAACTTCAAGCAAATCTTTTCGGGTGTACTTGGTTGGATGGAAAAATAGAAACCAGAAAAGGAGAACAGAAAATAAGAAAAAGGAAAGAAAATAGGAAATATGTTCATTTTCCATCCTAATGGATAAAATCAAATCATTCCAAATTGAAATGATAAGAGGAGAGAAAATTAAAAATATATATTTCATTTTCTTTTATCTCAATTTTCAACTTTACCAAGGACTGAAAGGAAAGAAATTTTACTTTTTCTTTCGATTTTTCCATCTTTCCTACCAAGCACGCCAAAGGAAAGAAAAGATAAAACTGCTTTCTATTTTTCTACTCTTACATTTCCATCTTTTCCATTTTCTTTCTGCTCAGCCAAGCAAAGCCTTCAAGTCTAAGCCATACAAACTTATAGTGCACTAAACTTTAAACTAACAAAAACAATTGCACGCAATCTACCCGGTATACACGCACACTACCCTTCCGCACTTGGCTCATATCTTAGAAGACCAGACTATTAACAAAATTTGCGGTTCACATGATTATAATTGCAATAATAAACAGGACAAGATTAAAGAAGAGGTTCAAACAAGAGACCGTTACAATTTAACACTCTCATTCAAGTGTAATTTGAGGGAATTTACAGGTGAAGTAAAACCATTACCTCAAAAACCTGGCTGACACTGAAATCCCCTATCTTCACCGTACCCGTGCTAGTAATCAACAAATTATCAGGTTTTATATCTCCATGCACAATGTTCTGTATTTAGAAGAAACAACACAAGCAAGCACAGTAAACCAGCAAGTTAACAACAGATGATTTTATCGTCCATCATCGTGAACAAGATGTTCCACATACAATGTAAAATTCATCGGAGCATGTGCAAACTTTCATCACAGTACCAAGGGTAAATAAGTAAAATTCTAAGATCAAAGCCCTTCATCATCAGAACATCAAAACATAACGTATCGAAACACAAGGAATCGAACAAGTATGGATATATATATCATAGGTATAAAAAAAACAGCACACTTTCTTCTTTATCATATCTATCTAATAAAGAATTTAGTTGGGGCCTATCACACAACCATTCACAAAAGATTTATTAAAAAATGAATGCAAGAAAAATTGAAACCATTCACAAAAGTTGGTTTTTAAATCATACATGATCATGGAGGTACATAAGTCCAGATACTATATCTCGCACATACTTCTTAGCAGTATCTTCACCAATACCTCCAGGAGGACCAGAACCATCACAAACCCATTTGCTTTCCACATACTCAAGAACTGAACAAAGAGAAAGGTACAGGCAGTCAATAATGACAGAAACTCATTTAAGCACATCACTAAGGGAAAAAAAGGAAATATAAATACCCATGTAGAATTGATCCATGCTAGGGTCATCAATCACCTCAATGAGATTGACTATATTGGGATGTTCTAACACTTTCATAATTAGAATCTGCAAGGGAAATGGATCAGATAAACATGGGCACTCATCCAAAATAAAAGGTAGAAGTTCAGGCAGCTCTCTCCACAAAAAAAGTAGAATCCTTAAAATTCTTCCAACATCTCTGTTTTGTCAAGGAAATTAAACAAATAGTGTTACAAATTCTCTGTTGTTTCCCCACCTCTTCATGGATGGAAAAAAATGCCGATAACATGTTAAACCAACAATGAGCTGAGTCATTTTCTTCATTAAAGACTTTTCATTTAAAAAAGAAAAAAGAAAGGAGTTGGAGTTAGAGACCTGAGTTACTTCCAATTTTTTTGAAGTAAATAAAAATGGATAATAGTCTCTAAATGAGAGAAGAGAAAGCAGTCTGATCCAACATATGAGTGATTACATCAGAAATATATATATCAAGTCAATACCTCACGAAGAACATCAGTCAGTGCCGTCTCTGTAAGAGCAACTCGCAGCTTTGACAAATGAGACTTATGAAAAGCCTATAATTTAAATATAAAAATTACTCATGATTGAAAGGTAGAATCATAATTTGGCATAAAATTTTAACAGTTAATTTTAAATGCTTCAATTTTGTTAATAAACAATAAATGTGGCTCCAAGTAAAGCCTGAAAGTAACCACGTAAATTCAGCATAGAATAGCCATAAAACACTCATTCTGATTTGTTACTTCTATTTTTACCCTCAAAAGGAACACTTCGTATTGAAACAAGCTACTAACCTTAATAGCATAGTGTTTCCCATCTATCCTGTTTCGATACAGAACCTACCAAAAAAGCAATCAAAACAGGTAAATTTCAAATCCTTTAAGCAAATTATATACCACTGTCTTTCAATAATATCCTCACCACTTTTCCATAGCTACCAGAACCAATCTTGTATTCCCTCACATACTCATTAATCATCTTATTCCCATTTTCATCCTGATAACGAAGTCAAGAATCAAAACTAAATTAGCACAAGAATTAAAAACAAAATGAAATGAAGATTACTGGTGTAATTCCAGAATACAAAGCACACAAGTTATCTCACATGCTAAAGCACATCGACAAGACAACACTAATGTTGGCATAAAGTGACAATTCATCTGACCTATGCATAATTACAATTTGTAAAGTCCATACAGATAGTAATGATTATGCAGCACCCATATTAGAGATAAAATATTGTGGCCAAATAAAGAAGAAAGCCATCATATGTCATAATAGTTCACTACAAATGGAGGTATAATAATTCATTTCTAAGCTTACCTCTGACCGGACAATCCTGTTGGTTTCCTTGACAGGAAATTGCCTGCAAATCAAGCCATTGTCAAGTTTGAACCTCAAAATTTCTTCAGAACGCTTGGCACGACCTATAGACTCCACTTCATCTCTATGAACAGTGTTAGTAACCTCACTGTAATATGAACAATCATCATCATCTTCTTCTTCTTCTATTTCTTCTTCTAACAAAAACTCCCGGGAAATTTTGAAGTTAGATCTACAATTGGGCCTGGACGTTTGTTTGGGCCTTGCTGTGAAGCCGAAGCAACCACAACACCCCATTGCTCTAGCAAATGAAACACTCTTACTAAACATGTAAACACTCAAAACATTGAAGGTAGTATTGCAGCTCTCAAGCCTCGGAACAACGAACAACAAATCTTAAACCTGAAAAAGTAAGCATAAGATTAGGTCAATAGACCACCTATAGCTATCACAAAACTACCCATGGAATTTTCTGGTTAAGATTAAGGAAATCTCAAATACATCTATATACTACATAAAGAGATGTAATATTTTATTACAAATGAGTAAATGACTAAATTGAAACACCCAGACATAACTGTTCATTCAAAAACAAAATTTATGCACGTTTCTATTCAAAAAGCTAGTTTCCTTTTTTTCATTTAATCATTCAAAAGTACTAAAAATCATGCATTAGAGCTGACAGAAACACATATGAAATTACCCATCAACTTAGGCTCTATTCACATCCACTACAACATACTCTGTTGCTGCAACTACTGACTCTTATATTTCTCTATGCCTTTGCTTCCTGCTTTCCTCTTTAATCTTATTGAGTTCTTCCTCTTCAGCAAGTTTTTATGCAATCCTTTCTTCAAAATCATCCAGCTCCTCTTCATCTCTTTTTAGTTTATCACCTTGTCTTTCCAATGAATGAATGCTAGAACCATGGACCTTTACTGTTTAATTCTTTCGTCTTCTGTCCGATAACTTTCTGTTACATCCCATTAAGATTGTGTATGTTTCTTATACCTATCTTAATCACCATAGCCATCATTTTCAACTTCAATATTCCCATCTTATCCCTACTCCTGTCACTTCTCCTTTCCCTCTCCTGCTTTCGGTTCCATTCTTCAGTTTCTTTTACCTTTTTTCCCATCTCTTTCTCTGTCATTACCCCTGCTCCAATCTCTTTCCTTCTCCCTCTTCCTATCTCTATCTGCTTCCATATCCCAACTCCTATCATGCACCTTCTCCCTTCACCATCCATATCCCTGTCCCTGCTCTTCACTAGCTCCTCCCTTCTCCTTCCTCCCTCTAGTTCTCTCCCCTACTTTCTAGCTCATTCTCCCTTCTTTCACTACTAATATCTACCAAAAATCGGTGTGGTTTAGATTGAATATACAAGTTGACCGTAAAACTTACAACTTATTTATACTAGACTTTTCTTGCAAGTAAAGTTATACGCTTTCTAGCAAATAAAGTTCTATTACTAACCCTAGATTTAAACCCTAAACATAACTAATAACCCTAACAGACGATAAGACATTCGATCATTTAACAATAAATCTAAAATAATTAAAATATTATAAAATAATTAGAAAGCTCCAGCATCAAATCAAAAAGTAAATAAAAAGTAAACAGCTACTGTAATTCCAATACTCATTAAAATATAAATTGACTCGCACAATTCGAAACAGTAAAATTAGAAAGAAAGAAAAAAAGCAATAAACCAAACAATCAAACGAAACCCTAACATAATTAAAATCCAATACTAAATTCAAATTACCTGATTTTTTTGAAGGCCTGAAGCCCTAATCAACTATGCTATTGCAAAGGATGCCATTCAGCTAAATGGAAGAAGCAACTTTCAACATTAAACCCACAGCGAATCTCACCCAACATCGCTCTAAAAACCCTCCACTTTTTTTTCACGTTGACTTTTTTCCCTCCCCGATCAAAAAAAATACTGAAAAGGCCTCATTTGAATTTGATTTCTTCTGTGAAGAAGATGAACCACTACGAAGAAGAAACCTCCGTAGCGGTAACGAAAAAGGGTTAGAAATAGAGAATCAAATTCGAACGGCCTGTGTAAAATTATTTCGAAGATTTTTTTTTCTTGAAAACCCGAATTCAACAAGAATTTTGAAATCGAAGCGCTTCGATTCCGGTTGTTTTTTTTTTTCCAAAATCGAATCGGAGAAAATCGGGAAAAAAAATCAAACACCCTTTTTAGGGTTTTTTCTAATGGATTTTGAGAGTAGATTTTAGAGAAGAGGGATTTGGGGTAAGTGATTGGAAAAAATCGAAGTAAAGGCACTGATAATGATCGGTAACTGTGGGGTGGGTGTGGGGGTCGGGTCAGATCAAGTTTGGTGTATATGTAAAAGATTCGCAGCTGACCCAATAAATTTTTTTTTTTAATATTTTCCTTTTAAACTTTTTTAGAATTAGAATAGGTAAACATTGGAGGGTTAAATTTAGGATAAATTATTAAAATAATTATTTTTATTTACTTCGAGTTATATTTTAGTTATTTATATTTAAAATATTACGTTTTAGTCACTTACGTTAACATGTTATAATATTTTAGTCACTGAGCCATTAATTATCGTTAACGGTGTAACGGTAAGCTGACGTGGTTAAATCATCATTTCAAACAAAAAATTTAAGTTAAATTATACAATTAGTCTCCATATTTTCGTTTTGAGCAATTTAATTTTTCTCTTTTATGTCCTTTTAACTTATTTTTCATTCTCTTATTCTTCTTCTTATGTTTTCCTCCATTCTACGTCTTCTTTAATGTAGTTTTTCTATGTTTTTCATTTGTTAAAACTAAAAGGGAAGAAAAAAAGGAAAATAAAAAAAAAGTATAGTGACTAATTTTAGCAAATGCAAAATATAGAAAAATTACGTTAAAAGAGATAAAAAAAGGGAAGAAAACAGATAATGAAAAAGAAAAAAAGAAAAAAAGTTAAAATAACATAAAAGAAAAAAATTAAACTGCTCAAAACGAACAAATATGATTATCAGTTGTATAATTTAACCTAAAATTTTTGTTTGAAATGATGATTTAACGTGCCATGTCAACTTACCGTTACATCGTTGACGACAATTAACGGCTCTGTGACTAAAACGTCACAACACGTTAACGTAAATGACTAAAATGTAACATTTTAAATATAAATAACTAAAATGTAATATGAGGTAAACAAATTTGACTATTTTTATAGTTTACCCTTAAATTTAATATTAGGTCAATAAAAAATATCCACGTCGGCTTTTTGTTACTCATCTAATGGAAACTAATAGAAGAGTGACTAAAATGTTTGATTTTAAAAAGTTGAGTGATTAAGTTGAAAAAATTAATAGTTCGGTGACCAAAATAGAACTATAGGCATGGCTTAATGACTATTTTTATAGTTGACCCAAAATAATTAAAAATTTAGGTCACTTTTTACAATATTTAAAAATTTTAAGCCTAGAATTAGGTCAATAATTTACGTGTTGGATCGAGGGGTAAAGAATTTGATGGCTCTTAAATAATAAGGAATCGAATTCTTGTGAGTAGAGAAAACAATTTTGAGAGAGCATTATTCTCTAGTTTAGGTTCCGACCCGACTTGACTTCAAATTTAATTAAAATTTGATATAATGACCGAATACAGGAGAATCTAAAAAATAATCATAAAAGTTATTCTCTTGTTTTTTGTACTATATAGGTAGAAGGTTAATACACACGTGAAGATATACTTACACCACACACGCACACACTTCATCTAAAGGGAGCTACCCAAATAAAGGCTCGTCCGAAAGCAAGAACCATGATGGGTTCTATGAGTGAACATCCTTTAATCATGACCTACGAGTGTTAAAAAAATTATTCTCTTATTGTACAATATTAAAATTACAAAATAATAATAATTTAAGAACTCAAACTTCAAAATTACAAAAAAAAAAACTCTTTAAATAATAATAAAAAATGTTAGTGATAAAAGCTCCATAGAGGTTTTTGTAATGAGAGTCGAATTACATTTTTGACCATTTATTAAAAAATGTGTAAATTAAAAAGTTAAACTTAAATGTTAAGTTAAAATCTCCCTTGAAAACCAAGAGTGCTCTCAGTAGAGTCCTAGAGAGAACAGCTACTTCTGTTGCTTGGGATGGAGGAGGGTGGTGGCGTGGAGAGGGAGAGCAGTAAAGTGATTTCACTACTAGCAGATGAATTAATTCAATTATCAATCAATAAACCACTAGTGGTGCCGCCTGACAAACCCACTTTGATTTGTTCGGTCTGGACAAAAAAATTCTTCAATACAGAGAGTTTTAGGGCGCAATTGAAGAGTATATGGAAGACAAAAAGGAAATTTGAAATTAAGATGGTGGGGCAGAATCTTTTTTCCATAGTCTTCGACCTAGAAGAGGATTTGAAGCTTATTATGGAAGGGCAGCCGTGGTTATTTCGTAAGTTCCTTATTTTGTTTGATAGATTGATTAATCCAATGGAACGGGACCAAATCTGTCTCACTACGTCGCCATATTGGATTCATGTTGGACCATATCCACCAGATTTTGATAAGAAGGATTTGTTACTCGCGATTGGAAGCACTTTTGGAGGAGTCCTCAGATCTGAGATCAGCGGTGATTTATGCAGACTTAGGGTCAACTTGGATGTTCAGAAACCTCTGCGTAGAGGAATTTTTGTTTCAAGCGAAAACAGTGTAAAATCCTGGATCCCTTTTAAATTTGAAAAATTGCCAGTTTTTTGCTTTGGGTGCGGCAGATTAGATCATGGTCTCAATGACTGCAAGTTGTCAGATCCTGTAGAAAAAATCAGAATTAGAGAAGACTCCCCTTATTCAATTGCGTTAAAAGCAGAATCGAAAGTATTGGGTAAAGAGAGCATGAAATTCAACGCCTTTGTTAAAAAGTTGGGCTCGCAGTGCAATTACATAGGAAAATCTAAGGTGGTGGAGGGACAGAATACGGAGGATAAAATTGGTTTCATGAGTGGAATCGTTTCAGGAGGGAAAATTCTAGCAAAATAGGAGGAAGGCTTGCAGGATCAGGAAGATACATCTATTCTGAGGGAGAATGAACTGTTGAATGAAGGAAATAACATAGGGGAGAGCTGCTTAAAAGGTTCAAAAAAGTCAAGTTGGAGAAGGCTACCTGCGAAGGTTCATTCTGAGTCTAACCAAAAAACAAGCGTTGGGGCAAAAAGGAAATCCCCAGAAAAAGGTGATCATAAGGACTGTTTGGGACTGACAAATAGGGAAGAATTGAAGGGGTTTAGATCTGATGATATGAATGACAATGGAGCTGAATGTATGGAGGTTACGTTGGATAATTTGGAACATTCTACTATTTCAATCAAACTAGGATCGGCGACTTCCATTGAGCAAGCCGACCGGTCACAATGAAAAACGTATGTTGGAACGTCCGTGGGTTGGGGAGCCCACGGGCTGTGAGAAGGCTGCGGCATTTATGTAAGCAGTACAATCCCCGGATGGTCTTCTTGATGGAGACTAAGCTAGATCAGAAGCGTATGGAGAGGGCTCGAAGGAGTTGTGGTTTTGTTAGTGGAATAGATATAGCAGCAGAGGGATCTCGAGGAGGACTATGTTTAGCTTGGAAAGGAGGAATTGAGATTACCTTGAGGAGCTTTTCTAAATGGCATATTGATGTAATAGTTAAGGAAGATAATGTGCAAGAGGTATGAAGGTTCACGGGATTTTACGATTCACCATATTTGAAAGATAAAAACTTTGCATGGAGTTTGCTCAAAAGACTAGGTCAAGAATGTAACTACCCATGGTTAGTAGCAGGAGATTTCAACGAGATTATGTACTATTTCGAGAAAAGCGGTGGAGTGCCACGAGATCAACGAAGAATGGAAGCTTTTAGAGATGCATTAGACGAGTGTCAATTGATGGACCTTGGGTATTCGGGATCATGGTTTACATGGGAGAGGGGAAACCTTCCGGAGACAAACATTAGAGAGCGACTGGATAGAGGAGTGGTTAATGATAAATGGTTGCTTCTATTCCCAAGAGGTAATGTTCAACATCTTGCCTATTCTACTTCTGATCATTGCCCTATTCTTATAAGCACAGATAGTGGTGTCAGTCCTCCTAGAAGCCGAAGATTCCATTTTGAATCATGGTGGATCTTAGAGGAATCATTCGAATGTATTATCAGAGAGTTTTGGGATTCTTCCTCAGCACCGTTAGTTGAGAAATTGGAGATGTTGCAAGCTCGTATGAAGAAATGGGCATGTGTTACTAAGAGTATGAAGGGGGGACTTAAGAAAAAGTTAACTGAAGAGCTTGAAGTTTTGTTACAGAATGAAAGGGATGATGATACAATGGCAAGGATTATTGTAACATCCTAGATTAGGGGTTATGCGTTCGTGTGTAATTCATGAGATAGTGGGCTCAATAGGTGTGTTGGATGTGTTCTGAGGAGTTCTAGGAACCCTAAGGTGCATGGAAATGTATGGAAATGTAAGGCAATGTATGGAAATGTAAGGAAATGTAAGGAAATGCTTTGGAAACGTTAAGTTTAAAAGAGGAAAGTGAACATTTTTGGAAACTAGGGGATGTAAGGAAATGATGTGGAAATGATTCAAAAGAGGAAAGTAAACATTTACGAAACACGAAATGTAAGGAAATGTCAAGTTTAAAGAGCCAAACGAAAATTTTTGGAAACTTGGAAATGTAAAGAAATGTCAAGTTTTAAGGCTTAAAAGAGAAAACTAAGGCAAGGTGGCCTTAAGAAAAATAATATGAGGAATTTGACACACAAACAGGCTTGGAAAAGTGGCACTGAGATGCCACTTAGGGGCTCCGGAAATGGCGCCACATGCAAGGTGTTGGGCCTGAGTTCGAGTCACATGGGAAGCAAATAAAAGAAATTTTATTTTGCTTCCGAAGAAGTGAGGTGGACGGCACATGGCTATAAATTAGGAGCTTTTATTCTTTTATTTTTAAGAGATAAAGGGTGGATAAATAAGGGATAAATAATGGATTTATTTTAGATTATTTTCAAGAGATAAATGTGGATATTATTTCTTTTATTTTGATAGATAAGGAAGAGATAAAAGAGGATTATTATTAGTATTATTTTTATTAAGAGATAAGAGATAATTATTGGATTAAGTTTTATTAAAGTGATAAATCAAGGGATAAAGCTATCAAAATAGAAGAGTGGTGGCCAAGTAAAGGACTCTAGCTAGTAATTTTGGCTATAAAAGGAAGAGTAAGGCTATTCTTCATTCATTCTTTTCTTTTCAAGAAAACCTCTGCCAAAATTCTCTAAAGTTTCTCCTCTTCTCTCTCTTGAATTTTCTCTGCCATTATTCTCTTTTTCTCTTTTCTTTTCTTCTTCTATTACAAACACAATCAAGCCGAAGATACCAATAGCCCTAGTCGATTTCTCACTAAGCCTCAAGAGCCGAAATTGTTATCCACATCAAAGCCATAGCCGAATCTTGCTAAGGGTTCAAGCAAGAGTTCCATCAAATTCTTCAATGAGGGTAAGATTAGGTTAGATTCTCATTCTATTTCTTTTAAGGTCATTTGTCGAAATTAAGATTCTAATACCCTTAATATCTGTTGTCGAAGAGATCTTTCGGGATTTACTAAGTGTCGACTACAAGGAAGGAGAAGTTCTTTTCCCCGAAGGTACACCATAAGCCGCGTGTTCCTAGTTATTCGGTGAATTTCGGGATTTAAGAATCTAAGGTAAGTCATATTTAACATACGGCTAAGGGTTATTTGTTGTGAATAAATGTTAGAAATTGATCTAACATGTAGTTATAGGGATTTCGCAGAGAGGGATACAAGGATTTTGGGATTTGAGAATTTCAAGGTAAGTTTTAAGAATACTAATCCTACTAGGATTTGGATTTATGGCCGAATGGCTTTTATTAAATTAGTAAGTGATTAATCAAATGTAGGAATTTGAGATCTAAGGCGATGATCGATTTCGGGATTTCAAGGAATTCGTTAAGCAAATCAGGTGTGTACCCTACCCTAAGTTTTGATAGGTTCATGGCTATGTTTAAATTAAATGTATTATTAAGAATGTGTGTACCCACACTAACTTTCGATATATCATATGGCAATTATTTTTAATATATGAATATGCATAAGAATGTGAATGTGGCTAAATACCATAAATGTGGTAAAAGTACCCAGGTACGTTTCCTACTTTTGATAGGATTATGAATATGTATATTGTTACATGTGAATAATGAGAAATTAAGTATGTTATGCATGATGATAAAATATATGGGGCATTCGGGATATATGTGAAAGGGAAGAAGGTGTTGACTTGGTCTCACTAACGGAATATGGTGACTACGGTCACAAAAATTTGAATATGGTAACTTCGGTTACATTATCTCGAATTTGGTAACTTCGTTACATTATTTGAATATGGTGTCTAATGACACAAATTATATGGGCGATGAGCACGTCGATCGCAACGATCGCCTTCGATGGTGTGTAGCGGATGGAGGGTTGACTTAGTAGTCCCCACGGTGTGATTGGCGGTGTACGGGTGGTGTGTAGCGGATGGTTAATTAGGTTTGGGTTTGGGAATGCATCATTAATTGTATTCTATGATTTGAATGTGTATCATTTGCATGCCCGATTCTATTATGACTTAGTGTTGTGTACACATTGAGTCTGTTGACTCACCCCGTTTGGGGAATATTTTTCGGTGATGAGCAGTGAATGGACCGGGTCGGCGGGAGCTTAAAGGTGGCCATGCATAGCAAGAAATTTATGATTTGGACTTTCAATTTATTTTAAGTATTTTAAGTTTTACTTTGGGATCATTGATATAATAAGGCCATTGTGGTTTACTTTATTTTTCTTTTATTTATTATGTTTATGGATTTTTATCAATTAAAGTTTAAGTAAATTTCTTTTAAAATTAACTCTAAATGTTTTGTCACCTTAAATAAATGGGTTTTAACATAAGATAAATTTGTTTTCAACTCAAGCCCAACCCAAACAATATTTTTAAAAAATCATACAAGTTTTTCCTAAGTAACAAAAGAATTTTGAACCGGTTTACTTGAGGAACATACCAAATCTGTCCAAAGCTCGTGGGCGGGTTTGGGGTGTTTCGATTTGATATCGAGCCAGCTTTAAACTCTCGGCCTCTGGTCTAAAGCCCAAAACATTTTCAAATCGAGCCCAAATGAGTTTTATGAAAATATTTTTGGAAATAAGCAGGTTTTCTGGCATGGCACCTAAGTCTCCGACCCGTAGTCCACCAGGTAAGTACTTCGATCTCTTGTGTGATTTATATTATGATTTGTAGAAGGGTAGAAATGGAATGGAACGTAGATTAGTGAACTAGAATCTATTGAACCATAGGACTAGTCTATTCAAACACAAGTGCATAAGACTTAAGGACCATTAAACAAACCTATGACTAAGTCGCCGAGTTAGGGTGTGGCAACCATTGTGCGCATGTCTAGGATTGGATCCGGAAGAGCCTGGTATTTAAGCAGTCCTAGTGACTCACCTCCTCTTCGCAGGAATCCTACCTGGTGCGTAGCTTCGGTTCACCCTAACCAAGAGGACTTATTCATAGGGCTAAACCCCAACTAAAACCCGAAAGGAACTAGCCGTATTTTTTCAAAAAAAAAAAAAAACCTAGTTTTAAAACTCTTAAAATTATCCTTTTGAATTGCAAACATGATTCTATAAAATTTTTTGAAGTATTCTTGATTTATAAAAATTACTAAAATACCCCTATTTACAAAATTACTAAATTGCCCTTGGTTTATGAAATTTCTAAAATACCCACAGTTCTTATCAAAAAATTCATTACTTTATAAAATGTCCAAAAACCCTAATTTGAAAAATATCAAAATACCTTGATTTTGGAAAATTACAAAACTGCCCCTAACTTACAAAATTACCAAAATGACCCTAATTTCCAAATTTTTGCAACATCACCGTTTTGGAAAGTACAATTCTCAAAAAGAACCTCAAAGTTTTGCAAAATTTGGAAATACCCGAAAATATTAAACTCTACAAATTTACCATGGTTTATTACCAAAATACCCCGAGCTCCAAAATTACCGAAATACCCCTGATTTCAAAATTTTTCAAAATACCCTGAATTTAAAAATTCCAAAATACTTTTTGACAAAATCACCAAGGAACCTCATTTTGACAAATTACAAAAATACCCACAGAGGGCAAATTACTAAAATACCGCAGGTATTGGAAAAACAACAACAATGAAAACTACAACATTTCTCGAATGAACGAAAGTTCATAATTGATTGATGGATGTATGAATGTAAAGACTGTGTGCATGTATGGATACGAAAGAACCACTCCTAAAATTTTTCCATAAAAATTCTTCGCGAATAATCAATGAAAACAAGGACTAATTCATAAAACTTTTTACTCGGATTAAATCGCGACGTTAGAAATAAGTTCTAGGGGACGTGAACTTAGGGATTGTACCTAGAAAGTATGATGGTTCTATTAAGATCGTGAGTCTGCGCAGCCGAAAGCATAGTGCGGTGAGAAGGATTGTACAGCTGTTAATAAGTAATTTCGAGGACGAAATTATTTTTAAGGAGGGTAGAACTGTAACATCCTAGATTAGGGGTTATGCGTTCGTGTGTAATTCATGAGATAGTGGGCTCAGTGAGTGTGTTGGATGTGTTCTGAGGAGTTCTAGGAACCCTAAGGTGCATGGAAATGTATGGAAATGTAAGGCAATGTATGGAAATGTAAGGAAATGTAAGGAAATGCTTTGGAAACGTTAAGTTTAAAAGAGGAAAGTGAACATTTTTGGAAACTAGGGGATGTAAGGAAATGATGTGGAAATGATTCAAAAGAGGAAAGTAAACATTTCTGGAAACTTGGAAATGTAAGGAAATGTCAAGTTTAAAGAGCCAAACGAAAATTTTTGGAAACTTGGAAATGTAAAGAAATGTCAAGTTTTAAGGCTTAAAAAGAGAAAACTAAGGCAAGGTGGCATTAAGAAAAATAATATGAGGAATTTGACACACAAACAGGCTTGGAAAAGTGGCCTGGAGATGCCACTTAGGGCCTCTGGAAATGGCGCTACATGCAAGGTGTTGGGCCTGAGTTCGAGTCACATGGGAAGCAAATAAAAGAAATTTTATTTTGCTTCCAGAAGAAGTGATGTGGACGGCACATGGCTATAAATTAGGAGCTTTTATTCTTTTATTTTTAAGAGATAAAGGGTGGATAAATAAGGGATAAATAATGGATTTATTTTAGATTATTTTCAAGAGATAAATGTGGATATTATTTCTTTTATTTTGATAGATAAGGAAGAGATAAAAGAGGATTATTATTAGTATTATTTTTATTAAGAGATAAGAGATAATTATTGGATTAAGTTTTATTAAAGTGATAAATCAAGGGATAAAGCTATCAAAATAGAAGAGTGGTGGCCAAGTAAAGGACTCTAGCTAGTAATTTTGGCTATAAAAGGAAGAGTAAGGCTATTCTTCATTCATTCTTTTCTTTTCAAGAAAACCTCTGCCGAAATTCTCTAAAGTTTCTCCTCTTTTCTCTCCCGAATTTTCTCTGCCATTATTCTCTTTTTCTCTTTTCTTTTCTTCTTCTATTACAAACACAATTAAAAGCCGAAGATACCAATAGCCCTAGTCGATTTATCACTAAGCCTCAAGAGCCGGAATTGTTATCCACATCAAAGCCATAGCCAATATCTGCTAAGGGTTCAAGCAAGAGTTCCATCAAATTCTTCATGAGGTAAGATTAGGTTAGATTCTCATTCTATTTCTTTTAAGGTCATCAAAATTAAGATTCTAATACCCTTAATATCTGTTGTCGAAGAGATCTTTCGGATTTACTAAGTGTCGACTACAAGGAAGGAGAAGTTCTTTTCCGGGTACACCATAAGCGCGTGTTCCCTAGTTATTCGGTGAATTTCGGGATTTAAGAATCTAAGGTAAGTCATATTTAACATACGGCTAAGGGTTATTTGTTGTGAATAAATGTTAGAAATTGATCTAACATGTAGTTATAGGGATTTCGACAGAGGGATACAAGGATTTTGGGATTTGAGAATTTCAAGGTAAGTTTTAAGAATACTAATCCTACTAGGATTTGGATTTATGGCCGAATGGCTTTTTATTAAATTAGTAAGTGATTAATCAAATGTAGGAATTTGAGATCTAAGGCAGTAAGATCAGATTTCGGGATTTCAAGGAATTCGTTAAGCAAATCGGTGTGTACCCTACCCTAAGTTTTGATAGGTTCATGGCTATGTTTAAATTAAATGTATTATTAAGAATGTGTGTACCCACACTAACTTTCGATATATCATATGGCAATTATTTTTAATATATGAATATGCATAAGAATGTGAATGTGGCTAAATACCATAAATGTGGTAAAAGTACCTGTGCACGCTTCCTACTTTTGATAGGATTATGAATATGTATATTGTTACATGTGAATAATGAGAAATTAAGTATGTTATGCATGATGATAAAATATATGGGGCATTCGGGATATATGTGAAAGGGGAAGAAGGTGTTGACTTGGTCTCACTAATCGGAATATGGTGACTACGGTCACAAAAATTTGAATATGGTAACTTCGGTTACATTATCTCGAATTTGGTAACTTCGGTTACATTATTTGAATATGGTGTCTAATGACACAAATTATATGGGCGATGAGCACGTCGATTGCAATGATCGCTTTCGATGGTGTGTAGCGGATGGAGGGTTGACTTAGTAGTCCCACGGTGTGATTGGCGTGCGGGTGGTGTGTAGCGGATGGACAAATAGGCTTGGGTTTGGGTTGCATCATTCATTTTATGAATAAGTCTTTGATATGAACTTGTATGCCTAAATTGTTGAATGTTAGTTTGTGTACACATTGAGTCTGTTGACTGACTCACTCGTTGGGAATATTTTTTCGGAGATGATCGGTAATGGGCCGGGTCGGCGGGAGCTAAAGGTGGCCATGCACAAAGAAGGAAAGACTTTTATTATTTGGGACTGCTATTTATATCAAGTACTTAAATTTTATTATTTTTTTGGGGTTTTGATTGATGTAATAAGGCCATAAGGCCCAAGTGAATTTCTTTATTTCTTTTTGCTTTACTACTAGATAATATGTCACGAACTAAATTGGATTTATAAAATTAAATAAATGGGTTTTTAATCTAAGCCCAACCCAAAACGAAATTTTCCTGAAAATACACGAATTTTCTCTAAGAAACAAAGAATTTTGAAACCGGTTTACTCAAGGAACATACCAGATCCGGCTCAGGCTCGTGGGCCGGGTGTGGGGTGTGGGGTGTTTCAATTATTGATACAAAAATCCATTTAAATATGGAGATCGATAAAGATGAGATGTATTGGGAACAGAGAGCTAGATCTAATTGGCTTAAGCTGGGGGATAGAAACACAGCCTACTTTCACAATTGTGCAACAGTTCGAAGAAGGGCTAATACTATTAATAAGTTGGTTTTGGACGATGGTAGGGAGATTACTAATAGTATTGAAATTACTGATGCTGCAACGGAATTTTTTGAAGATCTTTTTACGTCAAGAGGTAGTGGAAATCCGCATAAGGTGTTGGAGGGCATTGGAACAAATATTTCACATGAGATCAACGACAGTTTATTAGCTCCTTTCAGAGAAGAAGAAGTGTGGTTAGTATTGAAGGGAATGGGGCCAACAAAAGCTCCGGGCTCGGACGGTTTTCCTGCACTATTTTTTCAGAAATTCTGGCACATTGTTGGTAAGGAGGTTATGGAGTTTTGTTTATGTATATTGAATGGTGAGAGAAGGGTTGAACAAATAAATGTTACGGAAATTGTGATTATCCCAAAAATGACAAATCCTACGTCTATAGCGAAATTCAGGCCTATTAGTCTGTGTACAGTTCTCTATAAAATTGTTGCAAAAGAAATTGCTAATAGATTACAAGATGTTATGGGGTTATGCATTGATGAGGTTCAGAGCGCTTTTGTCCCAGGCCACTTAATAACTGACAATGTACTCGTAGCATATGAAATCTTGCATACTTTTCGAAAGAAGAGGACAGGGAAAAAGGGGTATATGGCCTTGAAATTGGATATGAGTAAAGCGTATGACAGGGTGGAGTGGGACTTTGTTAAGCAAGTGATGATCCGAATGGGGTTTGCTGAGGACTGGGTAGGTTTGATTATGAAATGCATTACTTCAGTCTCTTATGCCGTTAACATTAATGGTTATAGGGGCAGACTTTTTCAATCGACTAGGGGGTTGAGGCAGGGTGATCCTTTAAGTCCATTCCTTTTTCTCTTTTGTAATGAATGTCTCTCTTCACTAATGAGAACAGCAAAGGTTAACGGTGCGGTTAAAGGTGCAAGGGCAAATAGAAGAGGGCCTGCGATTTCTCATATTCTGTTTGCAGATAATTGTATGTTGTTTGGTGAAGCAACAGAATAGGGGGCTAAGTGCATGAAGAACATTTTAAAGGAGTATGAAAATTGTTCGGGACAGTGCGTTAACTACAGTAAATCGACGATTTTTTATAGCTCAAATACGACAGAAGAGGCAAAAACAGTGGTGACATCAATGTTAGGAGTCAGGAGTTCTTCTAACCCGGAGAAATACCTGAGTCTTCCAAATTTGGTGGGTAAACGGAAAAAAAGAAGCTTTTTAGAATTTGTTAGATCTGATTAATACGTGTATTGATGGCTGGAGCACCAGATTGTTATCTCAAGGAGGGAAAGAATTTTTTTATAAAATCAGTTTTACAGGCTATTCCTACTTATGCCATGTCGTGTTTTCTTCTTCCAAAAACTTTATGCGAGAAGATTGAGAGTAGTTTCGCTAGGTTCTGGTGGCAAAAAGGTGCAGGCAAAAGAGGAATTCATTGGAGTCAATGGAGATACTTATGTCATCCAAAAGAGGAAGATGGTTTGGGGTTTAGAAATATGGCACAATTTAACATAGCCCTTCTTTCAAAACAAGGGTGGAGATTGCTTCACTATCTGGAGTCCCTAGTCGCAAAAGTTTTTAAAGCAAAATATTTTCCAGATAGCGATTTTTGCAATTCACGTTTGGGGAACTCAAGTTTGTATGTGTGGCGTAGTATTTGGGCATCAAAGAAGTCATTGGAAAAATGTTTAATCTGGAGAGTTGGTACGGGTAAAAACATTTCAATTTTAACAGATGTATGGATTCCAAATTATGCTAATCGAATATTAATGCCCGATGTTGTTAATGCGCATTTTGTTAAAGTAGCGGAGTTAATCAGCAATAATGAGCGTATTTGGAATAAAGATCTGATAGAGAATACCTTCCCAGTTGCAGAAGCTGACTTGATCCTCCAAATCCCCTTGGCGATGGAAGCTCATGATGATATGCTGGTTTGAAATAGCGAACCGTCAGGAGAATTCTCAGTGCGGAGTTCCTATAAACTATTACAAAGTTTCGATCCTACAACTTACGCTTTACAAAACATCTATAAAGAATTTTACAAGAAACTCTGGCGTATTGACATCCCAGCAAAAATTAAATTTTTTGTTTGGAAAACATCCTGGAACTACCTATCTACCCGAGTAAATTTACATTTCAAAAAATTAGCACCCAACAGTGTGTGTCCTCGGTGTCAGAATGGGGAGGAGACGATGAATCATCTCTTCAGAGAGTGTCCTGTTTCGATGGCAGTTTGGAGGGAGTTAGAAGATTCTGTTTCTATTTTGCTTCCATTTTCAGAGCTTTTGGAATGGCTTACCAAGGTCATGGGTCTCCTTTCTACTGAAATGATCTAGGCTCTTTTGTATAGCGCTATGGGTCATCCTGGGAGAGACGAACTCTCGGATCCATGACAAGACAAACAGATCAAGTAAGGAGATGGTTAGATTTGTTCGCAGTTACATAAAGGAACTCGACGGAGTTAAAGAAGAAACTCAGATTACCTCTAAAGTGAAAACGAAATGGCGAAACCCATCTGGTCTGATAGTTAAAATAAATTTCGATTGGGCTTTTGATGAGCGAACCAAGCAGTCGGCATCTGGAATAGTGGCTAGAGATAGTAGTGGGCATGTTCTCATCTCAAGCACTGATCTACACCAATGAGTGGCCTCCGCCTTTGCTGCGGAAGCAATAGCTTGCCGAAAAGCAACTCAAATAGCCATTGAAATGCAGAAAATGGAAGTTATTATAGAAGGCGATTCTCTGACTATAATAAAGAAATGCAACAAAGGATGTTTCAACAGATCGTTAATTAGACCCTATATAAACGATATCCACAGACTAAAATCCAGAGTCACAGGACTAAGGTTTGAGTTTGTTCCAAGATCTCGCGAATACTCCGCTCATATCTTAGCAATCAAGCATTGAAGAGGAAGGAAGGGATTTACTCGATCACTTTGGAGTTCCATGCTATCGCCGAATCCTGTGAAGAATGATAGCGTGCGAGAACCGCAGTTAGGAAGAAGAAAGATCAAGGATGAGGAGAGTTTTACCATAGGAGATATCAACAGTCTGAATGAGCTATTAACTCCCCTCGGTATAAGGCATCGCCATTAATGGAGAAACCGATAGATGGGATCTCGACGTGATTGGCGAAATGATCTCGATCAAGCGATATAGACGGTGTTGTCTCTTTTCAAATTTTTTTCTTTGATTTTCTAGAGTCTTCTTTTCCCAGGCCAATTTGTTTTCGGGCCTGGTTTTTTTTATGTGATCTGTTACCTTTTATTTTTAATTGATTAAAGCCCAATCTGTTTTCATAAAAAAAAATGTGTAAATTAGTTCTTATATGTTAGATTAAAGAATACATTAATCATTTATTGTTAAAAATTTCATTTATTTTTACTGTTAAAAATTAATTATTATACATTAAAATGAGATACACGTTATTATTATCTTATTAATCATGTCATCTTTAGAATTGGATGGTATTTTTAATAAAAAAGTCAAACACTTTTATTAAAATATTTAATTAAAAAACTCAGCTTCCAAATAAATAAATAAATAATCTTTAAATCATTAAAATTTAAATGCAAAATTCAGAAAATTGTTCCTTGCCCAAAAGATTCCAATAAAATAAACTTTAACTCGAAACCGAGATTGATTTAAAGGAGGCTAATAGGGACCCGGCTCCCATAAAATAAAAAATATTTTTATAATTTATAAAATTTTAAATTAATAATAGTAAAATTATATTTTAACATTTAAAATAATTTAATCTTCTAAAAATTATAATTATATAATTTAATTTCGACTTAAAAAAATGTTCTGACTTCATTTTTATTTTCGATTAAATTTAAATTAAAGCTAGTAAAAGGTTAAGCAAATCCCATTTCTGCATTTTGATAAAAAAAATGTGTACAAAATGAAAGAAAATAAATTCACTTTCTCGGGAAAATAAAAGAAAGTGAGAACACTAACGAAAAATTTGAAAATTAACAGGATCAAACACCATTAGTTAATTACAAGATTGCCACCCATCCATCATTTACAGTATCAAAAAGTTAAAACCAAATCGATTATTATTCAGTTACCGATTCAAGAACAGCTCATAGATCCGAAAAAAGAAAGAGACCGGGTTCTGGTCATGATTCACGGTCCAGCTCCGGCTCCAGCTTTGGCGCGATAGATCTTGCCAAAAGCGTGGAGAGCAACGACGAAGGCAATGAAGCAAAAACTCATGACAAGAACAACGGTAGGGGAGATCTTCAAGCCCGGAGCATCGTCTGTGTAGAACCGGAGCATGTTGCTCGATCCGGAGCCGACGGTGGTCGATGCGGAGGTGGCAGCAGCGCCTCCCGTAACCCTGCGACGACGCATTCCGGCCGTCACGGCAGCGGAACCTCGAGGAGCCATGACGCCGGGACGGGTGGTGGTGGAGGAAGCGGTGTTTTGCGACTGAGAGGAACCTCTTGCCATGGTTTTGGGAGAATAATGTGATTTCTTTTTTTTTTGTGTGTGTGTGTGTGAGAATTTTTCTTTCTTTAATTTCTGCGAGAGAGAGAGGTGGGGGAGAAGAGTGAAATGTGGAGGGTAAAATAGTAATATTTTGGACGATCAGGATTTCTTTTTCTCTTAGATAATTAGTCAACGGTTTGACGTTAATTTGGGCAATAATAGTTTGTAAACAGGCTTTAATGCACACTTTAGTCCTTGAAGTATACGTTTTTCTCACTTTGGTCCTTGATTTGGACATTGATAGTTTGTAAATAGGCTTTAAGGCACACTTTAGTCCTCAAAGTATACACTTTTCCCATATTAGTTCTTAAAGTTTATTTTTCCCACTTTAGTCCCTAACGTTCCCAATTTAGTTTTTTAAAGTTTATTTACCGATTCATAATTTTTAAAACGAGTTGAATTGAAACTGATTCGACACGAGCACTTGCATAATGAAAACGAGTAGAATGAAGTATCCGTACCCATTGTGTATGGATTATTGAAGGATGAAAATAAGAATAATACTTCGCGAACCCATAGTTTTGGGTGTCATTGAAGGTGAAGCTAGTATGAAAAATTAGCAATGATGTCGAGCAATAATTGAAGTAATTTTAACCATTAATTTTATAAATTGTGTTAATTTAGTCTTGATTTTAAAAAATTTAACCCTCAACGTTTATACATTGTGTAATTTAGTATTTTTTTTAAGGGTTCTTTTATGAAATTGGGGTTAATTTTAAAAGAATGTGAAAAAATGAAAAATATTATCTTGGATCTTTTAGTGCTTCTATTTTTTGTATATTTTTGATCAAATTTAGTTGATAATTTTTTTTTTAGCTTTTTAAGTAAAAGAGTCAACTGCAAAAAAGACCAAATTACATAATGCATAAATGTTGAGGGTTAATTTTTTAAAGTCATGACTAAATGACACAATATATAAATATTGAGGATTAAAAATGTTATTATGCTAAATTTAAAAGCTATCACATCATCTTTCTATTAGCCATTTAACGATCAATGACCAAAAAAGACAAAATCGAATAGTTGGGTGACAAAGTTGTAACTTTTTATAACTGGGTGACCAAAAAAGAAACTTACCAATAGTTGGGTGACTACCAATGCAGTTTACGCTTAGTAAAATGTTCAAATATGTCATAAGTTCTTGTGCTTTTAAAAAAAATAGATTTTAGTCCCTATACTTTTATTTTTAGAAATTTAGTTCTTCTACCTTTCAAATGGCAAATTTTAGGTTTAATTATTAACACTGTTAAATTTGTTGGTGTGACATTTTGAAATAGTAAAAAGGGTTAAATAGTGATTTGCCCTCTGAACTATACCTCATTCCTCAACGTGGTACTTGTGATTTTTTTGTTCTCAATTTGATATATGGCAATGTTGAACCAATTACTGGCTGACACGTAACACAATATTTGTTAAAAAAATATAAAATGAAAATTAAAAAAGTAAATAAAGGAAACAATGGAAAATTATTTTTTAATATATATCATGCCACGTGTCGATCGTTGATTTGTTCAACACTACCAGGGGCGAAGCCAGGACAATTTTTTAGGGGGGCCGGATGAAATTTTAATTTTTTATAGTTTATATCTTTCTAATTTGTAAAGGATTAAATTGAAATTTTATAATTTTAGGGGAGGCCAAAGTGAAATTTTACCTTTACTAATTTAAAATTTTAAAAAAAAATCAAGGACCTAAATAGCAATTTTACCTTTTAGGGGGACCGGGGCCCATGCCAGCCCCCCTAGCTTCGCCCCTGAACACTACCATGTCACTTTTCGTAACGACATGGAGTAAAGTGATTGACGGAATAAAACCATAGTTACCAAGTTGAACAAAAAAAAATCACAGGTACCATATTGATGAATGAGATATAATTCAGAGGGCAAATCACTATTTAACCCTAATAAGAAATACTCATTTGGTAGCCTTATAAAAAAAGACATTGTAATTAATAAAAAAAATTAACAATATTAACAGTTACACTTAAATTTTAAAATTTAAAAAATAAAAAAATTAAATTTTTAAAAATAAAAATATAAGGATTACATTTCAAAATTCCGTAAAGTATAAAAATTTATAACATATTTTAGTGATATAGTACACAACGATTATAAACTGCCACGTGTTAAATGCTTTAAAAGAGAGACAAAAATAGACCACATAAATATAACAACACATGCACGTGTTCCAACCTTAAATCAATAAAGATTAAATATGTTAATTTAAAATGTATACAAAATAAATATTATTAAAATTCAATATGTTGAATCGAGAATCGATGGTCGGATAGTTTTAACAGATATTATAAATTTGAAAAAAATCGAAATGATGTAAAATTTAATGGAACTAGATAAAAAGTTAATTAAAATTGTTCGTAAATATTTAATTTTGTTGTTATAATTTATAAAATAAATTACAATGGTTATATTATTTTTATTTATGTTTATTAATATATTATTGTTTTCTTTTCCTTTTTTTTTCCTAATGAAAATTTAGAATTTATTCAATTTTTTTATTTTATATGATTGAATCGGGAAGAATGATTTTTTTTAGTTTGATCATCGGTTCAGTTCTTACAATATTTCAAGTTATATTTTATTTTATATTGCAGTCAATGTTAAGCTTTCATGGTCTTCCTCTCTGTATTTCCGGCATTATTCACCATTTTTCCCGGTTTAAAGAGTATGAAAATTCTAAAATTTCTCTCTCTCTCAATATATATATATGTTTTCTCACAATGTTTGCAGGTATCCCCATGGAAACTAAATTATTGTGTGTTTGTGTTTGTGTTTTTTTTTTTGGGGGTAGTAGGGTTGCAGAGCATGAACGAAGAAGAGAAGCCATGAAAGCCTTTGTTCGAGCTAATGAAGAAATGGGTTTTCGAGTAAACATCGAAACGATGGTCGAAGAATCCATGGGAGCTGACGTTAATGGAGATCGAGCTTTGGCTTTGAAGGATCTGTCGTGCAATACTGGCTTAGTTTCTACAGCGAATGCTGCGTAGTTTTTGGTAAAAATATCATGGAAGCCCTTATACTAGGTTTCAAATTGCATTTTATCCCCTCTACTTAATAAATAGATAAATTAATCATTGTACATTAGATCAAATAGCAAATTATTTTTTTTGTTAAAAAATTTCATCTGTTTCTACTATTAAAAATTAGCATGGTTGACAGAGTAACTAAACAGTAAAACGTGATGTGCCACGTGTACTTTATGCTAACATACATGGATCAAATTTTAACAATATGGTTTATTTACTTTTTAATCTAACTATAGGGACTAATTTGTCTATATTCTAAGTAAAGGGGGAAAAATATAATCTAATTTTTAGTATAAGAGCTCCATGGTACTTTTAAGGTAGTTTTTTTTTTATTGAATTAAAAAGTTAAAATGTGCTTTTACTCCTTGTATTTTTACAATGTTTGAGAATCGATTAATGTATTTAGGAATAATGTAGCATTTAGTCCTTGAATTTGATAAATTTTTTTATATTAGTTTTTAATTTTTTTTTTTGTTCCTTGGAACTTGAAAGTTCTTCCCGATTTGGTCCTTGAACTTGGAGTTTAATGATATGGCAATATCAGATTGTGCCACATCATCATTTATCATTAAAAAAAACAAAATTTTTATATTTTATATAAAAATTTCATATATTTTCGAGTGATAACATGACACAATATCAAAGTGCTACATAATTGGACCTTAATAGAATCCAAGTTCAGAGGCCAAAATGAGAAAAGTTGCCTAGTTTTGACTTTTGAGACTAATTTGGTCAAAAGGAAAGTTTCGGGACCAAGTTGGATAAGGTTGTTAAATTCAATGACTAAAATATTGTTTTATCCCCGATATTTAAAATAATTGAAATGTTAAAATATGTTTTAAGTCCTTGAACTTTTCGTACAGTTGTAATTTAGTCTTTCTAATTGTTAACATCATTAAAATTTTTTTGTTAAGTTCACTGGTGATACATTTTGAGACATTTTTTCGTGGAAAATATTTTATCTAGTAATTTTTACTATTAAAATCAAACGTGTTTGGGAAATTAAGTTTCTGAAAATACTAATTTTCAGTTGATTAGATATTTTCAACATTTCATCAAACAAGGCCTTAGCCAACTTTTTTTTTCTACGGTATTAAATTAATTTTTACTCAATTCACCAAAAACGCCAAACAATTGGGTTTTTTTTTTGGTTCGCTCCGGATTAATTATTAAAGTTTTTGAACAGTTTAGTGACTAATTTGTAACGTTTTAAAATTAAGTGACCAAAATATAAACTCACTAATAGTTTAGTAACCTTGGATGTAGTTTACCCTAAAAAATAAAAATAGCTATATATACATAATTATAATTAAATTTAAATAAAAACATTTTTATTTATTTTAAATAATAAAATAAATTATTCAATGCGGACTGGGCCGAGCCTAAGCCAGGGCCTGATTTTTTTGAAAATGGGCTCGGGTCTCGGTCCGGGCCATCAACACCACTGTTTTGGAGGGCTCAAGGTTTTACTGGTAATTTAATTTCTTCTTGTTAGCCACTGTTCTTGTATGGGCATAGAGCTAAAACACAGCCATCAATTTTACGTTTTGATGCTGTGCTACTCACCGTTCAGTGCCTTCTCCGATATGTTTCGAGGTTAGATTTGCAGCACCCATTTTCTCACTTTTTCTCTTGTTTTCCCGAGAAGCAAACAGAAAATTATATACATATATATTCTTTGTTATTGCCATAAATCCAGTTGCAAATTCATTTGATGAGCATCAAAATGATTGCTCTTCGTAGAAATTGCTTGATTAATCTTTTTCACAAGTACCCATTTCACCATTTCCCATTTTACTCTGTTTTTTCTTGTAATTTAGGTACCTTCAAAAACCCTCAACACAGCCCGTTTACCTTTACCCAAATCAACCCATCATCGATTACATCTCCCACTTCAATTTCACATCAATTTTACACTTATTTTTACTCAACTAAAGCCCCGCCAAGATCATATAGAAGGAGGGTAAATAAGAGATTAAAAGCTAGTCAAAAGCCTGTTCTTGACCAAGCTAAATTTCAACAAGTCATTTCACAGCTCCCACCTAGGTTCACTGCTGATGAGCTTTACAATGTAATAACACTAGAAGATGATCCTTTAGTGTGTTGGGAATTATTCAATTGGTCTGCTCAACAACCTAGGTTTAAGCACAATGTTTCCACTTATCATATTACTATAAAGAAGCTCGGTGTTGCGAAAATGTATGAAGAAATGGATGTTGTTGTTAACCAAGTGCTCGCACTTCGTTCGTTCGGTTCTGAGCCCCTTTATAATACCATGATTTACTTTTTTGCTGAAGCCAGGAAGTTAACTAGAGCTGTGAATATATTTAAGCATATGAGGAACAATCGGAAATTCGATTGTAGGCCGTCTATTAGGACATATAACATTCTTTTCACCGCAATGTTGAGTAGGGGAAAGGATTCTTATATAAACCATATGTATATGGAGACTATTAGGTGTTTGTTCAGGCAAATGGTTGATGACGGGATCGAACCTGATGTTTTCACGTTGAATTCTATGATAAAAGGATATGTGCTTTCGCTTCATGTCAATGATGCTCTTCGTGTGTTTCACCAGATGGGTGTGGTTTACAAGTGCTTGCCTAATGCTTTTTCCTATGATTATTTGATTTACGGGTTATGTGCGCAAGGTAGAACGAATAATGCTAGGGAGTTGTGTGATGAAATGAAGAGAAACGGGTTTACTCCTAGTGGTAAATCGTATAACTCCCTTGTGAATGCTTTGGCAATTGCTGGAGAGGTTGAAGAAGCGGTGCATTATCTGAGAGAGATGATTGAAATGCGGAAGTCTGCTGATTTGATAACGTATAGAACGATTTTGGATGAGATTTGCAGAAGAGGAAGAGTCGAGGAAGCCATGGGATTGTTAAGAGAGTTGCAAAGTAAAGATCTTGTCGATGGACATACTTATCAGAAACTTCTTTATGCAATGGAGGATAGCTATGGGGATTGAAATGAAAGAAGCTGGATCAGGTATTGCATGCAAGAATTTTAGTTTTTGCTCATAACATTCTATGTCCTAATATGCGTAAATCGTTACTTCACCATCATTCATTCGAACCGAACCACTGTAATATGTGTTGACAGTCCTGATATTGAACTAATTTTAGTTGACATAGATGATAAATCGACAAAAAAAGAAAAACAAAACCCTAAGAAGCATGCTTTTAATGATTTTTTTTAAACATTTTCTTTCATTTATACATGTTTGTTCTATCTAGATTTGCATTCGTATGAACTGATGTTAATGTATGTGATTTAGGGATTTAGGAATATCATAGTTCAAGCTTTGATGCTGCATTTTTTGTCAACAATCAATGCAGCATTTGAAAACCTTTCAAAATGCTTTATTCTCAATATCTTCGGTTGTTCTTTTCCATGTGTGAGATATATGTTTCAGTCTATGTGTACTCTAACTCAGTTGTGAGTTTTGGATACGATAATGTGTTTGACACGAGTAGGTATCTGACGTGGGTATTTTCTTTTTCTTTTTTTAAGTTTTTCATCTATTTGAAGGGTCCTTGGAGGCTGATGGGGAATATACGGTTGAGTCTGGATATCGGGTGCTGAAATAAGGAGAACAGAAGGGGAGGTTTGTTCTAATTCCCGTGTCACCGATAAAAAAGTTTGGAAGTGGATATGTATTGGTGCCTGCTAAGATCAAGGTGTTTTTTATGGAGAGTTCATACTAATAATATAGCAAGAATTCGGAATATGTGAAGAAGGAAGCTAGTACAACGGCCATTATGCCGTTATGCATTGGTGCTTGCTAAGATCAAGGTGTTTTTTATGGAGAGTTCATACTAATAATATAGCAAGAATTCGGAATATGTGGAGAAGGAAGCTAGTACAATGACCGTTATGCCGTTATGCAGGCAGCACGTCGCTGAACTTTTGCGGGAAGCTAAAGGAGTGAATGAGAGGCTAGACAGTAAAGAGGTAGAGAAGGCTAAATGGGAAAGGCCTAAGGCTACTTGGACGAAAGTTAACTGCAATGGAGCTTATGGTGAGAAAGGGACGAGTAGGAGTTGTAATTTGGAATGAGAATGTTGAAATGGTTGTGCGACATGGGACTGTGAGAAACATAAAACTCAGCAGTTCAGGCTGAAGCTGCAGCTCCAAGAGAGGGTTAAGACTAGCTGAAAAGGAAAAATTGAGTTAGATGTACAACGTGTGAAACTATTGAGTTTTGAGTTGTGAAGAGACAAGCAAATAAAGCGGCACACCGGGTGGCCACCCATGTGAGGAAGAGGATGTGCTTGACGAATTGGGTTGAAGCATCCCGTTTTCGTTTTTGGTACCTAGGTAATTGAGGTCTGATAGCAAGGGATCCTCTTTGCTATGCTAGGTGGAATATTCTTTTGACCCGAAAAATGGGGTCATATTTTCGTACTCATATCCCCGATATGCATCAGACACGACTATCAGACACAGATGTTTCAAGTAAAATGAAGAGTCGGAGAGTCGGAGCAACATAGGCCATAGTTATTTAATTGATAACATTTGTTGGCTGAAAAATATGGCAACTTGTATCGTTTGATTACAATAAAGTACAACATACAAAATAAACATGATATTTCTACACTCTTTGAATTTTCTTGTAGGTCAGTGTATTTTCTTCTCATTGGTACATCATCATGGTAGAATATACCAGTGCATTTACGAGATAGGTTCCATGGACCAGAGCTATGTTACTCAGACTTGAATGTTAGTGTTGGATATGAATATGTGTTTTACATATGTTTTTTCCCTTTCCTTGTACTTAAGAGATTTTAGGAGGATCTTATGCATTGAACACGGGTGTCAGACATACGTACGGACATAGGCTCGAAGATGACTAGGGTTATAGACATTGGTTAAGGATTATTTTATTACAAATTTGGAGGATTAATATTTTGTTCATTATGTGACAAATTTATAAAAAAATTGTATAAAAATAAATGAAGTTTTAGTTGAAATAGTAGGTTTAACTTCAAACCCCATCATGCATAGGTATGTTTTCGGATTTAAATTGATTATTATAGATTTTATATAAAAAACGTAAAAGATAAAAACATCATAATAATATTTGTTCTTTATAAGCATAGTAGGTTTTTAGTCGTTTCCCAACTGAGTTGATGCCTGGTTGACTCGTGATACCAACTCTAATAAAGTTGAGTTAGTGAAAAAATATGACTGAAGTTCAAATCTTACTATTCTTATAATGTGTGTTTATTTTTCTAAACTTATCAAAATACTAAAAGACATAAATACCCATTAACAATATTTCTTATTTTGTAAAAAAATGGGTTTTTGGTAATTTCATAACTGAGTTTATATCTGATTGATTGGACGACACTAACTCAATTATCTCCTTAATATATAGTGTATATATATAGTTAAAATTTGAAAATAAACCGGCATATTTTTAAACACGACCTAATTGTTGTCTAATTTGTCGATATTTTTGTTAAAATTCTCTCAAATATCGATTAGACATTCGGGCTTGAATGAATAATTTTTTTTTTTTTTTTGAAAATTAAAGATGGAATAAATGTTGGAACGTGGGTGTCATTATTATACATGGTTTTGAATGAAGTATGGGTAAGAGAGGAGCTCCATGGCCATGGTGGCATGCCCATCATTTCAGCCATGAAAATATCATCAAAATCTAAGGAACAATGCACATGATCTTTTAATCATATTGAAATGATATAAATCAATTAAATTGGAAAATAATTAAAAATTATATTTTTTATAAGATATAATGTAATATTTAGTCTTTGAATTTGGCAATCTTTTCTATATTGATCCTCAAATTTTTTTTTATCCACATTAATTTTGGAATTTGACAGCTTTTTACAATTTGATCCTTAAATTTAGATTTCCGTTAAAATGTGATGATGTGATATTTTGATATTGTACCACATTGTTACATAATTATTTTAAATATGTATATATATAATTTTCTATATCTATTAGATTTTATATAATTTTTTAAAATTTTTAAGTGATTATGGGGTACTTTGTTAGAGTGTCATGTCATCATACTTTAATGGAATCTATGTTCAATTTTATAGACCACATTGGAAAAACATGTCAAGTGTTGGGATTAACATGGACAAACAAATTTAGGGACCAAATTGGGAAAAGTTTCCAAGTTCAGGGACTAAATGCTACTTTGTCCCTTTTTATAAAGTAAATTATAGGGTTAATCCACTTTTTGGGAGCTTGAACTTAACAACTATTCCCATATTGGGGCTTGAACCTTTTTTTGTCCAAATTAATCCCTGAACTTGGCAGTTGTTCGTGTATTGGAATAATGTGACAATTTAGTCCCTCTTAATTAATATTATAGGGTTAAAAATATTAACATTATATAGATGCAAAAAAGGTAAAAGACCTCTTTGATCCTTCTTGATTTTGATATCGAGTAAATTGATCTATTTAAAAAAAAAAACGTAACAATTTAGTCCATCTCAATTTCGAAAGTGAGTAACTAAAGACAATTAATCATGATGTTAACTTCTTTAGTCAAATTATCCTACCTTTGATTGGTATAACAACCCTCAATGTTGTCTTAATTCTAAAAAATTCAATAAAGTTATCCCTAAACATTTACATATTCTGTCAATTTGGTCCCGATTTTAAATTTGTTGATTTGTTTTAGAATTATGACAAAAATGACAAAACTTGTAAATGTTGAAGATAAACTTGTTATTATACAAATTAAAAGTAGGATAAATTGTCATTGGTTGCTCGTTTTCGAAATTGACAACGACTAAATTACTTAAATTTTTTTTTAAGTGATCAATTTGTTTAATATCGAAACTGAGAAAGACTGGTAAAAAAGTTATCAGAGTTTTTAAAAAGAAATTGAGCATGGAAAATAATGGGATGTTGGGAAAAATATGATTTTTCATTTTGTCTTTTTCAAAGAATAAAAATAAAAATAAACTTTGTTACCAAAAAATGACAAATTTATTGTAGCCATTTTAAAGATCAAATCACGTGGGAAGCACATGATTTAAAGTCGGAATTCCAAAAAGGAGACAAAATCTCAAAATCAAGACCATTGGTTTTTGAAACATTTGCATGTGCCCTGTTAATTGCAATTTAATCCATAATTAAATCATTAATTAATCGATTTTTTTAACGAAGAAATTATTTTATGGACCCTTCCCACCGCATCATCCATGGTTCTTTTCTAATTATTTAATGATATTTCAACAATTTTTTCCATGTCATTGACACATAATTTTAGTAATCTTTTTACCCTGAACCCCAAATTCCAAATCCGAAACTCAAACCCAAACTTGAACTCGAACCTTAAACCCTAAACTTCAAGGCTCAGGGTCGAGTTCGAGGTTCAGGATTTAGGTTCAGGGTTCGGGTGTAAAATTTTAAATTTTAAAACAAAATATCTAAAAAATTAAATATTAAATAAAATTCATAAATTAAAGAAATGAACAATATCCAATTGATTTTTTTTTTCTTTAAATGATAGTATGATATTAAGATAAAAAATATTAATTATGATAATGTTGACTATTAAGTGATAATTGTTATGAATATTTTATTATTAATTTTGATATAGACTTTTATTAATTATAAGTCAATTATTTTTTAATGTTTATTATCAAATTTATTAAAATTTTGAATTTTCTATGAATTTAATTTTTCAAATGAATTATCATATATCGAGTTAAATCTATTTCGAGTTAAATAATAAATTAATTTACAGATTAAATTTAAATAAAATTGTTTTTGAATTATGATAATAATAATAAAAAATTAAATTGTGGTGGTGAATTAGTTAAGATAAGATTCTTGAACCTTCCAAAAAGGTCAAACTAGTCACCCTAATTAGTCAAATTTAGGAAAATAAAATTGAAAAATGTTTCATTGTATTAGGAAAATGATTAGTCATTTAGAAAAGTACACTTTGATTTAGGCACACATATTTAATTTCAATTTGATTTTTTTAAATTATTTTTTTAATTAAAAATTAGATAATTAATTTTCAATTCAATTATCGGTTCAATAATGATTAAAAAAATTATAAAACCGATTCAACTGGTTTACTTTTCATCCCGATTTCTAATTTTTACCGGTTCTAAGCAATTAGCTCATAGGTCTAGGGGTAAAAATAGAAAATTAACCTTTGAGTTCCCCATAGAGAATAAATTTATAAATCGATATATGATAAATTTGCACATTGACACCTCAAAAAAAGGAAAAAAAAATCATTCTAACCCTTTAAAAAATAATGAAATAAATTAATAAATGATAAAATTATATATTCACATTTCAAAAATTTATAATTTAATTCTAGCTCCAAAAAGATTTTAGATTCGTCAGTGCAAAGATCGATTCAACCCTTGTGTTCGATTCAATATACTGGTAAATTTTTAATCCATTCCGACTCAAATAACACAACTGAAAACTAATAAAGAGAGAGAGGTCAAAAACTTGTTTGACAAGCAATTAAATCAAACATAAATTTTAAGTATATCATAAATAGTATTAGTAGGTGACCTAAAATTTGTTACAAGTTGAAATTAGGTTTAAACCCAAACTTTGAGTCTAGCTATAGGTTTTTTTTATATTGAAGGATTAAATTTAAAATTGGTGTTATCTGAAGACTTGAATATGTATATTTTGTTATTTTATCGGTACTTCAGTAAGTAAAAAAAAAATCGAGTGGGGGAGTCTAATGCAAAAGAAAAAGGGTCAAAATATATGATTCTGGTCTCTCTAATATGCTCGAATTTGTTAGATTTAGTCATTATACTTTAATTTTTATAAGTTAGTCCTCCTGCTTTTATAGTGTCATTTGTTAGTCCATATAAATAACGCCCTTAACTATTATGGTTGAATTATTGATGTGAATTTTTTTCTAGTATGCTCAAATTTGTTAGATTTAGTCATTATACTTCAATTTTTATAATTTAGTCCTCCTGCTTTTATAATGTTATTTGTTAGTCCAGATATATAACACCCTTAACTACTATGGTTAAATTATTGATGTGGATTTTTTCTTAGATACATAGGTTTCGATATAAAAACATTCATATTAGTATGATGAGTTGGAACAACTGTTTTCAAGAAAAAAAATATCATTCTATTTAAACTAACTAATGATATTATAAGTAGAGTGAATCGAATTAAAGGGACTAAATTTCAAATTTAAGCATAATAAGGAACCGAAACTAGAATTTGACCGAAGAAAAAAGTTATTTCATAATTAGCACATAAATAAAGTTTAGAAACAAATTGGAGGTATCTTTTCCTCTATACAAAGTTAATATAACCTATTAGTACCAATGTTTAAAGTTAAATATTAATTAATGGTCAAATATGGTTTTAAATCCCTTCACTGTGCTCAAATTTGCGATTTAATCCCTATATTTTAATTCGACATATCTTTATCCTTCTATTTTTATAGCGTCATTAGGTAACTCAAATAATTAACATCATAACTATTCCGATTAAAATGTTGATGTGGCTTTTTTTTAGAAGCTTTCCTTTCAACTCATCATGTTAACATGAATTACTTTCCGTTGAAAGAAGTGTCTTTTACGAGAAAGCCATGCCAATATTTTAACTAGAATAATTAACGGTGATAATTATTTAAGCTAATTAATGACATTATAAAAGTAGATTAGAATAATTTCATGTCAAATTAAAGTATAAGGATTAAATATGAAATTTGAGTATAATAGAGGGACTAGAATCGTAACTTGGCCTTTATTAATCTAATGTCCTTGAACTTCTCCTTTAGAAGAGTTTCATGGGACCTTTGACATCAATTATGTCTAAAGAGGCTCCCATAACGATCCTAGGTTGTTGTACTCGTCGTCGATGAAGCTGGGATTGCTATGGTATCTTTGTGGGCTACATATGAAGGTGTCGACGGCAAATTGTTGGGGATGCGGTTGAGGAGGCGGCGCAGTCGCCTCCATGCAAAGCAAAGCCCCCACGAGGTTCGCTTGTTGTAGCTGCATGTTGACCACTTCGGCTTGAGCTTTGGCTAACTGTGCTTGGAGCTCGTTGACTTGCTTCTGCAACTGGCAGATTGCCCCAGCGCAGCCGTACACCGGGTCTCGGATCCTCGCACTAGCTTCGTACACCATGCTACTTACTGCATCGGCCCTTTGTGACTCTGGAAGTTCCTGAAAGGGGTTGTAGATAAAAATATAAGTTATTGGGGGCTAAAATAAAATAAAAAAACATTATAATAAAAAATCTAAATTGAATTGTTAAATTTATAGAAAGACTTAAAATGAAATTTCACCATTTTATTCCCCAAAGCCCCTGTTCATGTCAGTATGTCACCGCGAAAGGAAAGTCTACACCTACACCTTTAGGCTTTAACGAACTTTTCTTATCAATAGGTCAAATTATTGTTTTGGTCCTCTTTTATCCTCAAGTTCACGATTTAACCCTTTCGACCCATCATGTTAAAATGGATTTTAAGAAAGTTCACAATAATATACTAATTGGAGTAGTTAATAATAGTAACCATTTAGACTAAAAGATGACATTATAAAAGTAAAATGATTAAATTATGATAAATTAAAGTATTTGGACTAAATCCCAGATTTAATTGAGGCACAATGTAACTACTGAATATCAAGACATCAGATCGAGAAAAAGAAATCGGGTACGAATAATAGTCAAAGAAAATGTAATTAGGAAGTGTCAACATTTGATGAAAGAAAGTGGGGTCGTTAGCACATGCACTATATGTAATTCTACCTAATATGAACAAATCAATTCAAAACTAGCTTTTCATATTGCTGTTTGATATAACGCATTCATTTAATAGAATGAGAAATGCTAGGCCTAAACGTATTAAAAAAAATTAGTTCGGGTCGGGTTGAGTCGGCTCGAAATTTTTTTATTCAATTTGACTTAATACAGATTGAGTTTATTAGGGTTTAATTATGAATTTCATTTCTTTATTTTACAAAAATTGAGAAGTTAATCCCTATTTTGTTACAGAAATCGAGAAGCTAGTTCAATTGGGTAATATCAATGTAAACAACAATTGGACTAACTTTCGATTTTTGTAAAGTACGAGGGTTGAAATCTAACAAATTAAAAAGTAGGAGGGACTAACTTTTTTAATTTTCGTAAAATAAAAGTCCTCTTATTGCTCTAAAAGAAAAGTGAAAACCTTTTAAGCATTTCACACTAGTACAACTAGCCATTATTCTTCACATGGAAAATCTCCTAGTAAAACTATCAATAAACTACCTGCAAGAACTTGATTATGTTGCTAGCACCAAAAACCCGATGAGCGGTGGTGAACTTAGCCGGTTCGGTTGGAGGGAAATACGGGGCCAACATGCATTTATCGGCACACCTTCGCCTCAAAATCTTGCAAGCAGCACAAGGACTAATGACGACCGGCGGAGACGTAGGTGTCGAAGGGGATGACGGGTTCGAAGAATTTGGAGAAGCAACGGCGGACGGGGTTGCTTCTCTATATTCCATCTTAAACATATGGACTTAAAATGAGAGAAAAAAGAAGAGTTATAGGATGATGATCATAATATGTTGATAGGAATTTTTTTTGGGTTTTTTTTTTTTCATTGAAATGGGGTATTATTTATAGAAGAAATAAGCCCAAATAAAAAATAAAAAATAAAACATGACATCATTAAATTAACCAAAAAAAAAAAATCTACATTGGTGTCTGGTCTGGCTGCTTTCTATGTTTTTCACAAATTTTTGTGGGTTATGTTTCTACATTTCTTTTGGCTTTTTTTGTCTTCTAAAAATGACCATTTCTAGTTTGAAAAACTCTTCCTTCTTTGTTGACCTCATGACCCATGACCTAATTTTTTTTTAAAACTATTCTTTTTATGTTTAAGTAAATTTCCATAGTTTGAAATCTTGGTAAAAACTACGGGAGTTAAGTGAGATGATAATGGTCTCTCCTATCTTAGTTAGTGGTCAAGGGTTTGATTCTTGCTCTGGGTATGGAACAGTTTTAAAACTCGTGGCCAACATCTACCCCTTAATGGACCTACCGAATGCGGATGATTAGTTACTAGGTTCACTCCGGTAGATACGTTGAGAAACTAAAAATAAAATTTGGTAAAAATACATATTAAAAAATATTTTTATAGAATTTTAGTTTTTAAATCATAATTTGATTGGGTGTAATTGAGTCTTAATTTGGTTGGCATTATTGTTATTGCAACAACAAGAAGAATGTGGGTTCGAGTACTCTTAAATGCATTTTTCTTCCGATTTAAAAATTTGAGGTTCTAGGTAGAAGTAGACATTGTATAAAAAATATATTCATGGGTCAAATCGGACTATGACCCGATTCTAGAAAAAAAAAATTCCTGCTCAGCTCGATTCGCTTTATTTCCTTGACAAGAGAAACTCTCCTTGTATTAAATAGAAGGATATGGTGGACTTAAATATATACTAGATTTACGGTATACTTATGATGTAAGTAAAAGAATTATGTAATAAATATATTTATTACAAATTCATATAAAAATTAATTGATATTTTGATTACAATTGTAAAATTAATTGTTCATTATATAGAGGTGTTAACTGTTACGTGGTCAAATCTCATTATGACCAAAATTTCATTAATTTATAATATAAGAAAAAAAAGACAAAAATACCATCATAAAAATATAACTTAATTTGTATATGAAAAATGTATTTTAGTAATTTTGTAATTGAGATGGCGCTTGGTTGACTCATGAAAATAATTCAATAAAACACTTAAAATAATTAAATATCTAAAAAAATGTTATTTTTTAAAATTTCATATTTCCTACAAAAACATTAACCATTTTAATTGAGTCTTAGCTCGATTAGCATATGCATTATTGCCAATGCAGGAAGACGTGGATTCGAGTGTGTTGAAGTGCATTATCCTCCTATTTATGAGTTGGAGATGGGCTATGGGTAGTTTTATGAGTCGAATCGAACTCTTCCAGACTTAATTTTTTTTATATAATAAGGATAAAAATATAATTTTATAAATATGTATATTTAAATGAAAAATTTGATTAGATTCACAAGCTATTTAAATCAAGTATTAAAATGCTTAAATTTAATCCGACTAATAGATTAAGCTCGATTTAATAATTATCAAATTAAATTCGAAATTTTTTCGACTGAAAGTCGAATCACTTTCAAGTAGCTATATGAACTGTAAAAGCAAAACTAGCATTTGGTGACTTGTCCAAAATAAATAAATAAATAAATAATTATTTGTTTTATTTATTTATTTAAGGTCCACGCGGAAAAGACTCTTTTAGGACAGCAGTGGAGTGTGGAAGAAACTGTAAAAATGAAAAAAAAAAGAAAAGAAAAAAGAATATTAGGTGGATAAGTGGTTAGAAATTTAAGTAAATGTAATTCTGGTCCCTCTGTTATAGAGATTGATTTAAATTAGTCCCTATAATATTAAATGGAAAATTTTAATTTTTGTGCTAGTAAAAAGAATAAAATAAAACAAAATTTTAAATTGAGTTAATATTTACGGTTTTAAAAGCATTATTTATTTTTTTTAATAAAGTTAATCTATACTTATCTATAATATTATTTAAGCACTTTATTGAGTTGCTGTCATCCTTAATCAGATCACCAACTCAATTATGAATTTACAGAAACACCCATTCTTTTTAAATTATAATTAATATTATTATGATGCCTTCAAACCATACGTTTCATTATTTATTGTATGTTATTTTTAAACGCACATCTATGTTCTAAATTTGTGGTTTCCACACGCATACGTGCGTAATAGAATTTAGAGTGAGTTGGTATCACTTAACTCACTAACACCGACGCGATTTAAAAAATACATAAAAAAACCCAAATAATATAATAAATAATAAATATTTATAAGGTTATAAAAAGTAATTTAACTTTTTAAAAAATAAAACTGCATCTCTTATTAACTCATTATTCATATTTTTACTATTTTACAAAATAATCCAACCATTACTTTAATACTTTTCCACTAAATTTTTATTTAAATGAGGTTTGAAGTTGGATATTCGAAATTCGAGATTTGACCGACGGTTTTCACGATGATTTAGGGTTTAAAATTTAGGGTTTAGGGTTTCCCTATGTAACGGCCAGTCATTGTGAAACGGTTAGGGTAATGTATGTGTGTATGTATAGATGGATGTAGACGAGCTATTGTGAAACGGTTAAGATAATGTATGTATGTGTATGTATGGATGGATGGATGGATGTTGCATGGATGGCGTGAAAGACCAACAAAAACTAGTGGAAGACGAACTATAAAGCGACATTTTCATGTCGGCCAAGTTGTTTCTAGAAACTTTGATCTTCAGATATGGTATAAAAGATTATAGAAATATGTAGGGTTAATTGGAACAAACATCCTCAAACTATGGTTAGATTTTATATTGGTATTTGAATTTTAAAATATTTTAATTGAGTCCTTATAATACCAGTATGGTATCAATCAAGTTCTTTTGTTAAGTCATTTATTATCTTGGACATTAAATACTAGCTCAAAAATTTCAACATGTGTGTATACTAGCCAGGGATGGAGTTAAAGGGGACAAGCAACGACCTTGGCCTCCTTGGTTAAATTGCTTTTTAGGTCCTCTCAAAATTAAAAGATTCAATTTAATTTTTTGATTCTTTTTGTTAAATGGAAATTTTATAATTTTAGTCTTTTGGAAAACTGATAAATTAATTATCTTGACTCCAAACAAACATGGATAATTTGGATACGAGGAGTTAAAAGAAAAATAAACATTATATCACTTAAATTTTATTGACATTTATTTTTTTAACACATAGATACACACGTGTTTACAATCTGATCCACATGTTTTATTTTTGTTCACATCGAGCTAACATTTAAAACCTAAATCGATGACCGGACTAGTATTTTGAGAACTCAATTAAACCGTTTTAAAATGTACATACTGATTTAAAATTTAAGCAATAATTTGAAAACATTTAATGTAGTTAACTTATAAAATTCAAAGTTGATCTCAGTCTTGGAGCCTAAATGGTATAATTTCACTTTTAATCCCTCTAAAGTATAAACACTTCAATTGAATCCTTTTTAGCTTTAGCCAAATGGACAATTTGCATTGTTGACCCCTCCAAAAAATTAAATATTCAATTTAAACCATTTTAACACCAAACTTTTCAGCTTTGACCCCATAATTTTTAAATTTTTTTTTTTATCTCGATCCCAACACAGTATTATATGTATAGATGTATAGAAAAAGACCCACACGGTTTTAGGGCAAAATTGGTCTTAAATTGACTGCAGCTAGCATTGAGTTTTTCTATTATCCCACACAGACCGTTAGCGAAACAATAAAAAAACAGCTTAAAAAGGAAACCCCAAAATTCTTCTGCCATTTTTTTCAATTTTTTTTTTCAATCTTCAATGTTGAAATTAAGAATGCTGCAATTTCAACACAAAATGGTGGAAATAAAGTACATCAATGGATTACCCAAAAAAAAAAAATAAAGGGTAAATTACACTTAAGGTCACTAAATTATTAATAAGTTTATATTTTGGTCATTCAACTTTAATATGTTACAAAATGATCACTGAACTATTTTAAAGTTTTCATTTAAATCACTAAACTAAAAAGTTGAACTGCAGAAGAAAAGAGGAAGGAGAGCTTTCCGTTGGTATAGACAGTGCATAGTGGTAGATCTTGGGACAAAGTTTGACGGGGCTAGTAAAATTTTAAAAAATTTAGGAGTTTAATGATACATTTAAAAAAAAAAAAATTGGAGGGTCTAATTAATTTTTAAAACTTTTTGTGAGATTAATGAGAATTTCCAAGTATTTTAAGAGAGCTTAATTAATTTTTTTTTTTTAAAAATCAAAAGTTATAATTAGTATTTTCAAAATTTGGGAGTCTAATTAAAATTTTCTAAAACCTTCAAGAGAGAAATGAAAATTTTCTAAAAATTTCAAGGGGGAAATGGAATTTTCCTAAATTTTTTTTTTGGGGGGGGGGAACTACCATTATTGTCTGGCTCTAACAGTACAAACAGAGAAGGTCATACAACATCAATTTTAACATCTCAACAACTCAAATAAAAACTTTTAAATAGTTCGGTGATCATTTTATAACGTTTTAAAGTTGAGTAACTAAAATATAAACTTACTAATAATTTAGTGATGTTGGTAGTAATTTACCCATAATAAAATGCCTAACATATATGTCAATGGCGTCAGCCTCATGATATGTCCTAAAGTCTTAGACACAACACACAAAGGGGAAAAAAATATATGTGGGAGACAGTAGGTTGCAGTGTTTTTGTGGAACAAAGATGGGGATCTAGAATTGTAGGAATAGTCTTCCCCACTAATTAAACTTAGAATAGGTGTAAGCAAATATATATATATATATATATATATATATATATATATTAATTCAAATCTTACAAAATTATCTTTAAAAGGTGATTTTGAGTAAAAATTTTAGATTCGAATCTCAGCAATGGTTATCATGAATTGATTGATTTAAACAGTTAATTCAGTGGTTTAACGGGATAAGCAGGGGCAAATTCGAAAAAAAAGAAGAATTGAATTGTAAACTTTTGAGTGGTAAAAGTATAATTTTATCAAGAGTTAATTTATAATTTCATCATTTTTTAAGGGATTAAATAGATTTGTTTTTTTCATTTTTTGGGAGACAATGCGTAATTTTACCACATATTTACTTATAATTTGATAATTCATAAGGGGATAGAATTGTAAGCAGGGGCGAGTTTAGAAATTTTTAGGGGTAGAAATAAAATTTTGAGATGTCAAAGTATAATTTTATTATATATTAATTTATGATTTCATCGTTTTTGAAGGAATTAAATATTTTTTTTATTCATTTTGGGGACAAAGTACAATTTTGTCATATATTAACTTATAACATTATCATTTATGAAAGGATTGAATTACAATTTTTTCAATTTTGAGAGTTCCAAGCTTCTACAGGTCTCTCTTTGGATTCGCCTCTGCGTATGTATCGAATTGAAAAATCAATGAACTCATCCGAATCGGTAAAAAGGAAAATTGGATGCTTGAAAAATTAATTAAAATTGAAAAATTGATTACATTTTGACATTGTGTTTTAGTTCATCTTCTATCTCTTTTTTTTTTAATAATCTCATTATAGGTTTTCATTATTTCTACCCTTTTTGACACAATGCCTAAAACCAGGGGCGAAGCTAGGGGGACTGGCATGGGCCCCGGCCCCCCCTAAAATGTAAAATTACTATTTAGGCCCTTAAAATTTTTTAAAAATTTTAAATTAGTAAATCTAAAATTACACTTTGGCCCCCCTAAAATTATAAAAATTCGATTTAATCCTTTACAAATTATAAAGATATAAACTATAAAAAATTAAAATTTTATCCGCCCCCCTAAAAAATTGTTCTGGCTTCACCCCTGTCTAAAACTACCCATAACCTCTCCCCAACCCATAAATAGGAGGATAATGCGTTTCAACGCACTCGAACTTACATCCTTCTGCATTAACAACAATGCCCATACAAATTGAACTATTAATTTATCTTAATTTTTTATTTTATTTTGTAAGATATTGAACTATCCCGTTTTATCCGATTAAACCGAAAATAAAAAATTCGAATTATTTGAACAAGTCATTTCTCTCTTCTTTGTACCAAAAAAGATAAATTAAAAATTTGCAATCCACTTGTACCAGCCCGGTAAGTATGATTGCAAATTGAATAAGGACCAATTCATATAATAAAATAAATTATCTTCATTTAAATAATAAAATATATAAATATTAATGTGATAACATTTTAATTAATAAATGTGATATGTGACAAAACTTTTAGGTTAATTATATTAAATTATAGGACTTAGACTTTTGAAAAAAAACTCATAGTTTAATAATTTCTTTTTTAAAAATATGGTACCAAAAAAATTAATTTTTTAATACATGGTCAAAAATAATTCCCCATTGGTCTTTCTTTTTTGGGTTAATTATCCCATGGGCTATTCTTTATAAGAAAAATAAACTTAATTATGACTTTAGTTTTATAATTTTTGTGAATTGTGAGTGAATTACATGATGACATTTTAATAAGCATCAAACTTTATGTGAAAGGAATTGTTGAGGGGCTCGACTCATTTAGGATAAGTATTTAAAGTGTTATCCGTCGGGTAATTGATTGAACCCTCAACAATTGAAGGTATTGTCCTCATGTTGGGGGTTTGTCTTTAGTCTCTGCGGAGAGCTGTGTAGGAGGACGCCTCTATTGAAGAAGAGTCGACCTACAAAAGCTCATGAAAGGGGTGTTAGTATTGTGCGTAATATTAATTATGGAGAATGCGTGCAAGGGAATTTGAGCCACTAACCTAGGCTTAAGGCAACATACTTGCAAGCATCGTATCACCTGAGCTACGTGAACTATGCGCAACTCTTCTCAGAAGCTGGGGATAAAATCTTAATACGGGTACAATGTTGGATTTGGTGTCCTAAGTATAATATTTTCGTCTATATACACTTGTAATTTTTTCGAATAGATTGGTTAATAATATTATTCACGAATTACATTAACACTCTTTGTATATTATCCTCGCGTGGTTTTTGCATGTAAAGCAAATATTAGCTCATTAATTGTCTAATATTTAACTAATACTAAGTTGTATTACGTGGTCGGATCGTAATATGAAAAGACAACTTATATTAGTAGACGAATCTAAACATGTCCTTAGTATAATAATAAAATGAGCAAACCGATTGAAAGACTAATATGTCGTTATCAAGTCCAATTAGGGAGATGTCTTGTCTTGGGCATCGGAACGAATAACTCCCAAAAGATAGAAATATAGATGCAACTTACTAGATTGGCAGTACATCGGATTGGACCCAAAAAGAATAAATTTTGAATCTATTTATGGATTTATTCACTTATGACATTCAGAGTGTGGCATACCTTAATCCTAAGTGTATGATGAACTATGTATGCATGACTCGTATATTTTAATGAGATCAAATAGGTAAAGAATCGAAAGCTAGTGCGTTGGGTATATGACTTCTACGGTATGTATCATCAATCACAATAGTGAAATTCATAGCCAGAGATATGGGTAAATGATATCCTCTCATTGGCATTACATGGTAGATGAAAAGTAAACGTAGTTACGGATCGTTCATCTTTACGATGAATAACTAGATTACTATTTAATGGTAATTGACTTTTCATGAAAGAAGATATAATGGTTATCATAAGATAAAATAGGATCATATTGGGAGAATGGATTTATCCCAAAGAGATTAAGGGTATCCTATGAGGGAAACACACTTATGACAAGGTAATTGGATGAGCACTGATCGAGTTGCTTTCGTAATGATATGTTATTAAGGAGAGCTCATTTATAATACTATAGTGGAATGACTTCGTGACTAAATGAGTTTATAATTAATAGGCGAAAAGTTGGAATTTAATTATAAATCATTTGAGCCCTAATCACATATGTTCAATTGGTCCATCCACTAGCTCGTTGAAACCGAAAATGAATTGCATGTTGAATCAAATGAAGATAAATGGATAGAAATGGTAAAGTTAGAGAAATGAAAAACATTCGGAAATGAATGTGATTTTCTCTAAATGAAAATGACCTGAAAAATTAATTTATGGTTTTCTGATTTATTATTTAATTAAATAATTGAAGTTCGAAAATAGAATTAAATTAATTAGTCATTGTGAATCCATTGAATGTAGAAATATTAAATATATTTTCTCATAGATTCTTTTACGGTGAAGTTGCAATGATTTTAACAGAATTAGAATCGAGTTGAGAAAATTATTTAATTAGAAAATTATTTAATTTATTTAAATTAATTTATGATGTTTATTTTGAAAAATAGAAAAATAAGTATTAGATTGGATTTAATTATAAAGTACTGGGTTAAAAGTCTAAGAAATACTTATAATTGGATTCGATATGAAAGAGGCCCAAAATCCCCTCATACTAAATATATGGGACGACAAACCCTAGTATATTTGATTTGAATTTGTGTTTGATTCGAATTCGTTCGAGCTTACACTTGAAGCAATTCGTGGTACGAGAATAACAAAGAAGACCATTCGGTTGAATGTCAGGAACGACAAGGATCCGTCGAGCCGAAAATATAGGTGTAATTACGGTAAAGGGTTTATTGCTATAAATATCATAAACCGGCTCGATTTTCAAAATTATAATTTTCCGCTATGCAAGAAAACCATTTTCGAACCAGATTTTTTTCCAACATACAATGCCCTCGATTTTGTGGATCTAGTTGGTTGCCCGACGATTGATACTTTGAAGACTTCTCTTAAAATAGTCAACCCTCCTCAACTACAATCAACCAAGTCTCGATTAAGAACTCTCCTTGTGTTAGATGGAATGACACAGTGGATTTAAATATATATTAGATTTTTTATACACTTACGATATAGATGAAAAAATATTGTAATAAATATATTTATTAAAACTTCATATAAAAATTAATTGGTGCTTTGATTACAATTGTAAAATTAATTTTTTATTATACTTGGGTGATATGTGTATTAGATTACTATTTGTTAATTGCTACAATTAAGTCATATAAAATCCTATTTTTTCTAACCCCTAATGGTTTATAACAACGACTCTTTAAACTTTTAAAATTCTCGAAAATTCAATTTTTATCGGTTAAATCGAGTTTCTGAATTATTTCATTTAGTGTATCATATCAATCAGGTCACAAATTCTCGATGCAATTAGCTCAATAGATTAATCTGGTCCAATTTCAATAACAATTTTTTTAGTCAATAGTTGAAAAATGATCCAAGTAGGAAATTGTTTATAGTTTTAAAAGCCAATTTTATTTGTTAATCGAACCATAAATTTTTAAAAAAAATATTAACTCTATTAAACAGTAGATCATATTTTTCAAACGGTAAATGTTAACTATATTTTAATTTCACCTTATTTGTTTCTTTTTAAAAATGTAAGGACTAAATTGATCCATTTAATAGTAGATGGATTAATTTGACTATGTCCTTATAATAGAGGGCCCTCTCAAGCACCACTCGATAATCTTTTTCTTATTCATGTTTTCTTAATTTTTTTCGGTGAATGTATGTGAAAGGTCCTTAAATTATAGAGATTAGATTAAATTAGTCCCTCCACTACTAAAAATGATCAAATAAAGTCAAATTCGAATAGAGGTAACATTTATTGTTTAAAAATATATCATTTACTGTTTAACAGAGTTAATGTTTTTAAAGTTTTTGTAGTTTTATAAATAAAATCTTTTGTTTGGAATTGAAATGCAAATGAAAAAAAATAAATTTTAAGATATTTTTTAAACAAAAAATGTTAATCCTATTACTTATTTGATTCTTTTTAACAGTATAGGGACTAAATTGATCCATTTAATAATAGATAAACTAATTTGATCCAGTCTCTATCATATAGGGACCTCCTAGGTACTTTAACCAATTTTTTTTTCATATATTTTCACTTATATATTAAGTGTGCCATTGGTGAGCCCAAATTGAGAAAGTCCATGAATAATATCTTTCATTATTTTGGGCCAGTCCAAGACATATTTGTTAAACAATAAATATAAAGCTAAATTCAATGAGATTAAAGGATTTGTTCACCGTCCCAGATGTGGCCTGAGTTCGAATCGTGCTAGTTGTATTGCTGTTAGGGCTTTGCCTCTTATTATAATTCACCAAAAGAACGTCATGAAGCAATGGTGATATAATATAATATCTAGGAAACAACATCAGCTTTCAATACCCAACTATAAGAAAATTACAGAATTAGACCCCCCAAATATCTCTTCTTTTAAAAATAGCTCCAAAATTCATGCAAAATATCATTAGTTTTATCAACCAATAATAGGGAGAAATAAAAAGAGAAATAAAAAAAAGGAAAATACTAAGGACCATTCTTGGAATTAACCCAAATGTCCTAACACTTGTTCACTCCCATTGTTCTACATTAAAGGACTATTAAGAAGTCCATGCCAAGTTGAACTGAGTCCACTCCAATTTTCTCTCACCGAGTCAAAATCAACCATGTTATAATAATTATTCCCATGGTCACCATTGAGTTGCCATTGGAGACCCCATTGATTTTGATTCTCATCACTTCTGTTACCATCACTAACAACCTCTTGTTTCATCGCCGCGACCATCCCATTCGGTGTCGTCCTTGTCGTTGCATCACTGATGATTTCTTCGTCATTGTTGTACGGTAACATCATCGTTCCCCCACCGCTGTTTGCGAACCCATAATTATAAAAACCCTGGAAATGGTTCTGGTTACCGAGAAGGCCGAAGCTGTTAGGGTTTCCGAGAACGGGGAGTTCATTTTCGTCGAACCCTAAGTGAACATTGGCTTGCTTTTGGAGCCTAGCAATGGCTAAGGAGAGTTCACTAGTATCAATTGGTGGGAGGTTGGTATTGGATGACATCAATAGTTGATCTTGACTCCTTTTTGATGATGTTGATGATGATGATGATGATGATGATGATGATCTTCTGTTTTTCCTACACCCTCCACCCACTGGAACATTCCTCAATGTGCCACCTTTGGTCCAATATCTCCTACATGACTTACAAAAATACCTTGGTTGTGAAAGGCTATAATTGTTGTAATAACAAAACTTGGTGTTGGTTGAATCACATCTTGGGCATTTTACTGCTTGTTCTGGTTGTGGCCTTGCTTTCCTCTCTTGTTGTTCATTTCCTTTGGTACAAACCATCATGTTTCCCAATGTAGGATTAGGCATCTCCTACAAAATATAATCTTAGTCCAATCTTTTTTTACGAGTGACGAGGTCTAAACTCATTTTATTTAGATGTCTAATATAATCCTTTATTTTTCTTTTATTTTTCAAATTTAAAAATATATAAGTTTAATAAAATTAAAAAAAATACTCATTTGATAGTAGTGTAACAAAATATAAGGGACTGAATCCCTTAGAATAGAAGTAAAAAGGACTAAAAAATTTAAAATTATGAAAATTTCAAGGGCTTAAAAGCACATTTTGATATTTTGATTCATTTAATGCATGTTTTGTGACATTGGATGATAGATAAAAATGATGGGATTTTGGTGTCATTAGTGGGGTCATCAAAGGAGAAATTTTGAGGATTATATTGAATTTTTTTTTCTCTATAATTCACAAACAAAAAAAAAGGGTTTTAAAAAAAATTAATCAATTAAACATTCAAACTAAAACTTAAATTTATATATATAAAAAAAAAAAAACAAAGACTAAAACATGTTCCAATCTAAAATCAAATCAAAAGAACCATGACCCCCAAAAAAAACATGAACTTGAAATTAAAACAAAAACTTTTTTTATATGTATATATATACATATATATGTACCTGGTAGTGTCTGCTTGAAGGATCCATCCATGCAACAAAAAAGAAAGTGAAACTGAGAAAAAAAAAACAAAAAAACAAAACCCAACACACTGCTAGAAGAATTCTAACTTGTCTTTGGGGGGTTCTTTGAACTAAGAACTGTAGTAGCAGAAGAAGAAGAAGAAGAAGAAGAGGAGGAGGAGGAGGAGGAGATATGGGATTGTTTTTGGTAATGATAAACTCAAAGGCATGCAAAAGCAAAAGTGAAAGTGAAGAGAAAATAAGGGCAACCCTTTAATATATATAAAGCAAAGACACCCCTCCCTTACCCCTATTTGAAATAAGGAAAAATAAAATTTTATTTTAATTTATGTTTATAAGTTATTGTTTGGTCAAATTTGATTTTTAGTCCTTATGTTATGCGAAAGTTGTGGATTAGTCTTTGTATTTTATTTTGGTTAATTTTAGTTCTTGTATTTTTTAAATTTTTAGTGGTAACCCGAACGATAGCAATTTTGGTATATAGCCATGTGCTATACGTAAAATTATAGATTTAATTCATGTATTTTATTGAATTATTCTTAGTCGTTATATTTTTTTAAAATTCGATAATCTTTAGGGATGAATTGTGACACGTCATGCATCTTAATGGAGTCTGACTTTAAGGATCAAACTGGAAAAATCTGCCAAGTTCCAATACAAATATGAAAAAAGTTAAAGGATTAATATAAAAAAGTTATCAATTTAAAGGACTAAATGTTATATTAAACCAAGATGTTTTAGATTACAATAGCTTTAGTTATGATGCTTGGTTTCTTTGTTGTTGTTTTGTGGGACCCTTTTGCTCGGTTGGATGCAACTATACAGTGGGGTCCAATGGGGGATTGGAGGAGGGGGCCCCACTTTTCCACCACCCATCCTCCACTGTACGTCACCATCACCATGATTGGGGTCCACAAGAAAATGCATGCAGCACAGACACAGAGGATCATAATCCACTACTACACAAAAATCATGAAAACGGTAGAAGCATAAACCTCGTGTTTCGTAAAAACAATATGACAAAAAATCATTACCTTGTTCTTCTCTCTTTGGTAATGAAACCGCCCAATTCTTTTATTGGACCGGTATTCGAATCATTCAGTTAATTGATTTAATTAAAAAAATTATTAAAAATATTTAAAAAACTCGATTCAATTAGTTTGATTATTGGTTTAATTGGTTTTTTAGTTGGTTCAATTAGTTCGTACTGATTTTTAATTTAATTGGTTTAAAATTATTTTTTGAACCGATACCTCAACTAAGGGCGAAGCCATAATTTTTTTGGGAGGGGCCTAATTTGATTCTAATTTTTTAGAGAGAGCTAAAAATGTAATTTTTTTATTGTATTAATGCAAAATTTTACAATTTTCAAGGGAGTAAACTATAAACTTTTTTGTTTTTGTTTTTGGAGATGGCACAATTGAATTTTAAATTTTTGGAAGAGTCGAAATAAAATTTTACCGTTAAATTAACATAAAAATTGCAAATATTTAAGGGACTAAAGGAAGAGTTTTTCATTTAGGGGCCTCCCTCTGACCACAGCCAGTTCTAGATTCAACCGGTTGGTCCAGTTCGGTTCACACATCATTGGAAACTGCTTCAATATTATTTCGGTCTAAATAAGTTATCTTTTATGTTGGTTTTATGATTTTATGAATATTAATTTTATTTTGTAATCTTTTTGGGATTCGTAGTTGTCTCTTCTAAGAATGTTATCTCTAGGGTTCAAATTTGAGTTTTTTTTTCTATAAGTGTAATATGTCTTACTACTGCATTCAATAAAGTAATATTTAGCCCTTTAACTTAGCAACTTTTTCCACCTTAATCCTTGGATATTTTTTTGTCTACATTATTCCCAAAATTTGGTAGCTTTTTTTCCCATTTGGTCCCCAAACTTGGATCTTGTTAAGGTATGATAATGTGACGCTTTGAGATTCAGATTTAGTGCTTGATATTTCAAGTCGGATCATTATGATTTAGATCATTTCAAAATTTGGACATTTCATTATTAGGTCATTTTAGATTACTTTTTTTGGTTATTTTAGGTTAATACAGAGCTATGAATTTTGTTTTGAGAGGCCAAGATAAAATTTTCAGGTGATAGCTTAATCGTATTCTTCCTTTCGTTTGGTCATCTCCTCTTGGATTGGCATATTAATTTATGCCAACTTTCCAATCACAATAAGCCTCAAAATTATTCTTTCCACAACAATGTGGAATAGAGAACTTTGGTTTAGCCAAAGAAAACTGCCCATGATCATTATTAACCAAAATATCATCATTTGCACGTCGAGCATTATTTCCACAAGCACGAGGTTGTTCAACCTTAACACTATCATCATCGCCTCAAATACATGTCAAACGCTCAGTTTGGGCATTCAAACGATCCAAAGTGTTGCTTATCATTTGAAGTATAGTATTTTATTGCCTCTCTTGAGCATCTATATCTCGTTGCAACTTGTAAATTATATTCTCGAACTTATCATTGACCTCGAAAGAGGTATTGTTACAATTTCGCCGCAAAATCAACAAGGTTCTCTATGGTAATTGGTGGCTTTTCACCCAGATTATCTATTAGGATCGACCCAATTAAGCAGGAAGAAAAAATAACGGAATAAATTGAGAAATTGAACACACAAATTTAACGTGAAAAAGCCCCTCCAAATAGGATAAAAAACCACGGGCAAAGATAATTTTACTTTAATGGCAAGAGAACGAAGAGTACAAAAGATGGAGATAAAAAAAACTAAACCCCGAAAACTCGAAAACAGAGAACCCTCAAAACGTAAACACAAAATTCTCTAAATGTGTTATGAGTTCTAATATCTAATGGGTGTATTTTCTAAGGTTGTAAAAGAGCCTATTTATAGGCTAAATTCATAGGTCAAATAATAATAAAATAATCTAATCTAATCAGTGTTTGATTGAAACAAATAAACAGAGTTTAGCTAGAAGATTATTTCTCAAATTTGACTGAAATAGGAGTCATGCTTAACAAATCTCCACCTTGACTCATATTTCCACAATGCTATCTTTGCCAAAGCCCGCCGCGAGCCTATCTTGAACCATGCAGGGAATTAATTGAGTCGAATCTGTGCTTAGAAACTGGAAGACTTCTAGCCTTCAACTTGTACACTACCAAATCAAAACTAACTCGGGTTTGATTTTCACGAACACAGTGCCCTAACTTTTCAAAACCTGCATCCAAAAGAGAACCTCTCTTAAACGAAACGGTCATACCTTTTTCTCTCCTATGACCAAGTTGCCTCCGCTCCAAACGAGTAGACTTCGACTCTATAACAGACGAGGGACGTCCGATTTCACCGGTCACTGTAGAACCTTCCAGAATATAAAGACTGCCAGTTCTTTTACCTTTTAACAAAACGTGAGCTCCACGAGATTCTTTAATGTCGCTCGATTCGATGTTGATTCTGCATCCTTTCAAGTCTAAAATATTTAAGGAGATGAGATTCTTTCATAAATCAGGTACATACCTGACATCTGAGAGTGTCCTAATCGTCCCATCATGTATCCTAATTTTAATAGTACCAATACCAATTACCTTACTAGATGAATCGTTTCCCATGCGCACAACTCCACCTTCAACCGAACTGTATGTGGAGAACCATTCTCTATAGGGACACATGTGGAAAGAACATCCCGAATCTAGGATCCACTCGGACGTGAGCTTGGAGTTATCGCTCGTTGACACTAACAAGAAATTATCATCGCTTTCATCGGCCAAATTAGCACCAGCTACATCTTCCTCGTTATTCTCCGCAGCTCTTTTATTTCGTAGTTTATAACAATATGCTTTGACGTGACCTAACTTTTTACAATAGCGGCACCTTTTATCTCGTTTTTTTTATGCTACCAAAATAGAAGCTTGCTTATCTGCCTTGCTATCCAAACCAAACTCATTGTCGAGTTTGTCTTTACTCAACAAATGACCCTTCGCATATTCGAACGAGAGTTTGTCTCTGCCATAAATCAGGGTCCCCCTGAAAGACTTGTATGAAGGGGGTAAAGAGCACAATAATAGCATAGCCTGATCTTCATCGTCAATATGAACCTCAACATTCTTTAAATCATTTAAAAGAGTAATGAATTGACTGATGTGATCTCTAAGAAGCTCACATTCGTTCATGCGAAACGTAAATAGACGTTGTTTCAACACTAAACGGTTAGCCAGAGACTTAGTCGCATAAAGAGTTTCTAACTTTTTCCACAAGGCGGATGAGATTTTCTCCATCAATACCTCCTGCAATACCGTATTCGTGAGGTACAACTAGATTGCAAACAATGCCTTTTCATCAAGCTCTTCCCATTCTGTTTGATTTAGATTCTCAGGCTTTTTCCCTGTAACAACCTTTTTCAAGCCGGTTTGAACTAGAATTGCCATCATTCGAACTTGCCATAGATTGAAATTTGTCTCACTATCGAACTTCTCAATTTCAAACCTTGTTGCTGCCATCTCTGAACGGGCTGATCTATGCAAAATGAACTAGCTCTGATACTACTTGTTAGGATCGACCCAATTAATCAACAAGAAAAAATAGCGGAATAAATTGAGAAATTGAACACACAAATTTAACGTGGAAAAACCCCTCCAATGAGGATAAAAAACCACAGGCAAAGATAATTTTACTATAATGGCAAAAGAACGAATAGTACAAAAGATGGAGATAAAAACTAAACCCCGAAAACCCGAAAATAAAGAACCCTCAAAACGTAAACACAAAATTTCTCTAAATGTGTTATGAGTTCTAATATCTAATGGGTGTATTTTCTAAGATTGTAAAAGAGCCTATTTATAGGCTAAATTCATAGGTCAAATAATAATAAAATAATCTAATCTAATCAGTGTTTGATTGAAACAAATAAACAGAGTTCAGCTAGAAGATTATTTCTCAAATTTGACTGAAATAGGAGTCATGCTTAACATTATCACTCCCTTTGCTACTATAAGTATCACAAGTCATTGTGAAAGCCTAAGAAAAAATACAACTCTCAAAAAGAAAAAAAGAAAAAAAAGAAGCAAACCTCACTGAAGTAAGAATTAATCTTGTGAGTCTTTTAAAAATGTTTATATTAATCAATCAGAATGTATTAGAACCGTGTTAATAAAGCAAACCTAGTGGCACTAGAAGTCCAAAATCTGCTAGACACCAAAGAATCGTGTTGCACGGAGGAAGGAATCTGCAACATGCTTTAACTTACTAAGACAAGAAAAAATAAAGTGTTAGAATGCATAAAGTAACAATAAAAATAAAAAACAAATGAAAATCTAAGGTTAAGAGTCAATGAAAATTGCTGAAACCCAAAAAATTGCGGGGCAACTTGGCAAATTTTGTTCGAAGTGTTCCCGATTTCCAAAATCGTGAAATTTAAACTGGAGTTTCTTCAAATAATGTATATCTAATCTGGAAAGTTTCGGCATGAAATTCAACCCACAAAATATTTTTTCTTTTTTTCTTTTTTTCGTATTTTTCTATGTTTTCCCCACTTTTTCGATCACTTTTTTTGTTGGAAATATTTTTCTTTATATTCTAAGATAGTGCCAAGAATCGATATGTAAAATTTGAGATCGTTTGGAAAATGTTTACCCATTGAAAAATTATTTTTTTTCTAAAAAGTTTTCTTGGTAAAAAACTATTTTTGAGGTTGTTTTGCTGAAAATCGGTTTATAAAAAAGCACAAAGAACACCTAAAATACCCCAAAAATGAAAACCAAATGATAGAGACGCGTGTGGAGCAGGATCACAAATTTATCCAAGTCGCGGATTTGATCTAAAGCTCTAGATGAATGAGGAAATTTAGAATTTGTCACAACCAAAATGCAAACTAACCAAGTTAGAACTAAGTAAAATAAGAGCAGCAAATAAAACGCAATAATAGAGGTGTCAAGAACAAGGAAACAAAATTGAAGATTAGGGTTTCTTGAAATCCAAGTCAGCCTAGAGAAGCAAACTTATTCTTAATGAAATTGAGCCTTGCGGTATAGTAAACTTGACACGTCCATGAGCCTGAAATTGGGTCTTGAACCTCTCATATCGACTAGATTATTAATTTTCGAGAAAGGAAAAAATATAAAAAAAAATTCTATTTTAATAAAGATGATCAAAATCCGTTCGATTATTTATTCATGGCTTGAGTTTGAAATTTCATTTACGCCTAATGTATTATTTAATATTTAAGTTTGGAATTTTTCAAAATGGGGTATCTGGAATTTTTTTTTTGTCTAATATGGTACATATATCTGTTAAAGTTATACATTTTTGTATTAAAAAATAACGATATTAACTTTTTAATGTTTAATTTGAGCTTTATGGTTGATTTGATGAAAGTTATGTACTAATATTATCATGTTTGAACTTTTATTATTTTGTTAATAGAATTAACTTAGTTTTAATTGTGAATTTGTTTAATTTTGTGTATAATTAATTTCTTAAATACAATCCAACGACTATATTATTTTTCGAGTTTTAGAGTTATTTGATGAAAGCTAATTGCTAATATCATTAGTTAATTATCAATTTTTATCAAATTTAACATTATTACCTTTGGATATCAAAATTTGCCAAATAAAAGACCACATCGCACAACAAAAATACCACATTAAAAAAAAGGTTAAAATATGTCATAAGTCTCTGTACCCTTCACAAATTTGAAATTTAGTCCCTATATTTTTATTTTCAAGAACTTAGCCTTTCTACTTTTCAATTTTCAAAATTTGGGTCCAATTGCTAACACTGTTAATGTTTTTTTGTTGTTGTAACATTTGTTGGTGTGACATTTTGAAATAAAAAAAACTACTCACTTGCAGTCATATAACTAAGAAAAATGACGTTATAATAAACTTGAATTTAACAAAATGATTTTAACAGCGTCAACCGTTGAACTTAAACTTTAAAATATGAAAAATAAAGAGACTAAATTCTCGAAAAAAATTTCAATCACCATAATTAATTAAACTTTTTTTCATCAATGAATTAACCACAAAAAAGGTCAAACTCCTAATCTGTGGTTAAGAAATATTGAATGGAAAAAGGTAGGGAAATGAGATGAAACATGCAAATACTATCATCATCAACTAACTATATATTACATGTACATAAATTCAATAAGTTGGTCCACAACATTATTATTTTCCTAGGCTTGAGTCAATTTAATCATATGGTGAAACATTGGTTCAAAAAAGGCCACGTCTGTTTATCTCTAATCATACATATCATATGGCATTTTGTAGCATTTTTCACTTGTTCTATTTTATGTTATTTTGTATAATACTTGTTGAGTGTTTTTGTGTGACCTTCTTAGGGTTAATTTTTTTTATTTATATGACACGATTTGTAAATATGATGTCTTAAGTGAGTCCCATACATCTCAATATGTACCCTATTCTATAATTAACATGTGTTTACTAGATGTGGGTTCGCTTGCATGGTGATGCGAACACCCCACATGCGAACCCATGATGCAAACACCACCCACGTGTGAGCCCATGTGACTCACATGAGCGAACTGTAAAAAAGGTTGGGTCAGTAATAACGAACACCATCACAATACTATACCATTTATATATACATATATATAATCTTTTAAACCATATTTGTAGAATCTAAAATTTTTATTAATAATATGTCAAATAATTTTTTTTATAGATATAGCTGAAATACACATCTTATTAACAAAATTACATCTACGTAAATCAACATAAAAATAATGATTAAAAAGATTAGTTTTTGTACCTTAAAAGAATCCATCAACAAAAGAAGAGAAGCTTGTAATCCACATGCAATCAATCAAACAAATTAAGCTTCAAATGGCTAAGATCTTTACTTAGCCTATGCTTTTATTATATTATTATTATTATTATTATTGAATTAGGGAGCATGATTTTTTGGACCGACGAGAAAATCAATGTCACCAACCAAAATTCTAACATTGTCATCATATGTCAGAAAACAAGAAAAATATTGAACTAACAATGATTGTTTGATCAGATACTTTGGATCCTAAACAGAAAAAAAAAACATCATTCTATAATGTTAAGAATAAAAAAGGAGGAAAAAAGTACAAATATGAGAATGAAAAATGTTGTTTGATTTTATATAATTTTTACGTCTATATTATTTGGTATTTAAATTTGGTTTTAATGTTCAAACGGTATTATGTAGTTTAATGAATATTTGATATTTGTGCTCTAATGAAAAAAATATGGGTACTTAATTGAGATAAGGAAAAGATTTAGGTACTAAATTGAACATTAACACCAAACTCGGACAAAAAAAAGGAATAAATCTCAAAATTATAGATGAACTTTGATTCAATTTGCAATTAGATACATGAACTTTGATTTGGTGCAATTATACATGTTTTAGGTCAAGTGTCTGTGTTGGAGTGTTTCACTCCCTCAATAGAAGGTATTGTCTCTATGTGGGGGGTTTTGTCTCTTGTACTTCGAGAAGAGCCCCAAAGGGTTCACTGAGTTTTGGGAGCGCTTCGGTTGGTGGAGATATGACTTGCAAACTCACAAGAGAACTAGCCAAGTGGTACCATGGATGCAAAGGTAAGGCTTTAATGCCTTGGTTGATGGTTCGACCCCTGCAGGCGCAATATGCGTAATTAATATTTCACACAATTTGTAGGTCGTATCTCCACCAACTGAGTCGCTCCCTGAACTCCATGAGCCTCTTTGGGCTCTCTTCGAAGTACGAGAGACGAAACCCCCCACACGAGGACAATACCTTCTGTAAATGCCCAAATTTGCCCGGCCCATTGAAAAATATAAACCAAGAAATAAAATAAAAATAATAAATAAGTCCAGAAAATTATAAGCCCAAAAGAAAAAAAAATTACAAGTCCAAAGTATAAAAAACCTAAGCCCAATTATAGGCCCGCAACCTAAACTAATTTTCAGAAAAACTAAAAACCCTAGCCTCCATGCGCCGCACCCCCTCCTCGTGCCTCCGCAGCGTGCACGCTGCCCGAGGTCTGCTGCCTTGCACCAAAACGGCAAATGAGCATCTTCTCTCCCCTCTGTTGACTCTTTAGGGCCACCTACAAAGAAAGAAAGCACAGAAGCAGCAGAGACCACGCGCAAGCAACAGTAGCAAAAACAATAAAATATAGTATGTAAAATCGGCTATAAGAGCCTAAGAAAAACCGATTGTAAAGAGAGCAATAAAAAAAAAGAATACAAAAGCTTCAATACTGATTTTATTTTTTTATTTTACAAAAATACAAAAAGGAAAAAGAGATGGAGGTTTTAAAAAAAAAAACTTACCGAACGCTTGTACTCCGCCACCGTGGGCAAAGGATTTGGTATTTTTAGGGTTTTCGGAACCCAAAAACCGAAAGTCTTTAGACTTTTCGCTTTTTTTTGAAGGATTTTCGGGGAATATTCCCCTAGATTCGGACTCCAGAAGTCGATTCAAAACGATGTCTTTAGTGTTTTTCGACCACCGGGGACGGCGGAGCCCATCGCCGGCGACTGGTGGCCGTTGTGGAGGCTCGCCGGACCGGTGGCCGGCCTTAGGGCCTGCTGCAGAGAAAAAAAGAAAAGGGGTTTTGGATTTTATTTTTTTTATTCAAGGGCTGAAATGATTTTTTTAAAAAAAATTTAACTTAAATAGACATAGCGAAACGACGCCGTTTTGAAGAGGTCAGAAAGGCCCCAAAACGAGGTCGTTTTGGCCGACCCGCCCGACCTAGGATCCGCGTGTTTTGCTTTAAGGGGGTCTAATTGCGCTTTTGGTCCTTCCGCTTTTTACACATCTTGCAATACAGTCCTATTTCCTTTTTTTTGTTTTTTTAATTTATCCCATTTATTTTTTTTATTTTGATCCTTTAAAACGGTGGGCATAAGGAGGGCAGTGATATTTTCCTTTTCAGCCCCTATTCTTTTTAGCGCGTTACAATTTAGTCCTTTATTTTATTTTTACCCTGATTTCTCCTCTAAAATTTTATTTAGGTTTCAATTTAGCCCCTCTTATATTCATGAACTTATTTTATTATGATTTAGACACTTAATTTTATTTTAATGTCAATTTAATCCTTTTATTTAATTTCAGCCCTGTCTAGGTTTTTTTTTTTGTTTTGTTTATTTTATTTATTTACTTACCATTTTTTTTAATTTGGTTTTGGTATTTATTGTGCATTTTTATTTTATTTTATTTCATTTTATTCTTTGCCTTTATTATCGTTATTATTATATTATTTATTACTTATTTATTTATTGTCTTCTTACTTTCAAAAATTAGATTATTTATTATTATTACTATTTATTATTATTTTTGTTATTATTAGTATTATTATTATCATTATTATCATTTTCATTATTATTATTATTATTATTATTATTATTATTCTATTATGCATATTATGCCATCATTACTACAATCACATTAGTATTATTATAGTGTTCCTCTATTTATTTATTCTAACATTTTACCCATATAGCTATTATATATTATTCCGTTTATCACTATTTTATACATTGAATTTAGATATGTTCATCCATTGATGTACCACACCTGAATAAAAACGCATATTGTTTTAAAAATGATATTTGTTATTATTCATAAAAGGAAAATTTTTAAAAATAGGCAATGTTCCGTATTTGGAGATTCGGGAAGTCATACCCTAACTTACGGGGTTTCTACTTTCTCTTTGAACCTAAATAATCGAACATTTTAAAACTAAAACACATGAGATTTAAAAAATATATATATGATGAGCGATTTTATTTCCGAGAGTACGGGATGTCATGTCCTAACTTACGGGACATGACCTTTTCGTTAACTCGAAATAAGAAAGTTTCTTATATAAGTCTGGATTCGACTAAATGTTTTCAAATAAGAATGTCATTATGCAAAAAGGGATTATGTTTTAAATTTCCTTCAAATTTTCAAATTTCAACACTAAAGACATCAAGTAATCAACTAGGTACTAATTTTGGGCGTCACGAGGGTGCTAATCCTTCCTTGTGCGTAACTGACTCCTGAACCCATTTTCTGAATTTTGTTGAAAAAAAAATCGTTGTTTTAGTAAATCAAACCTTTTATTCAAATAGTCAAATTACGAGGTGATCCGATCACACCTCATAAAAAAGGATTGGTGGCGACTTCCATTTTCGTTTTTTTAATAAAAAGTCGATTTCTAGAAAAAAAAAAGGTTTCGACACCTTCCATTGAGGGAGTGAGACACTCCAAAGCAAATGCTCACCCTCAACAATACACTTGAAACTTCGATTATACACATTTAAATAAATAAATATACATCAATTTATTCTTATATTGGATAAATATAATTATTTATATATGCAATATATGAACATAAAATGATATCATATCGATAATCATGTAAATAATTTATGAGAATTTAATCGAATCAAAATTTTATATATAAAATTACACATTAAACTAAAATTCAAATATAATTTTAACATCTATTCTATTATTTCAATCAAAACTTCCTTTCAATTTTTTCTTTGGTGAATTTAAGTTTTTTTTAATGAAAGTAATTAAAGAGATTTTTTTTATTTTTTTTTTTGGATATGTGGTGTTTGGGGTTGTGGAAACAATGGTGAGACAAGTGGACATTTGTTATGTAATGTTCATAATCATATATAGTATCAATCCAGTTAGTTGACTGGTCAACTTTATGACAGTCAAAAGTCATTAAATAAATAATAATTAAATAAAATTCTTTAAAGAGAAAAAAAAAAAAGTGAAAGTAAAATAGAAAACTGTGCCTAGCATCTTCAGTGAAGAAAAGAATCTAGCAATCTGCATTCCCACTTCAAACATATAAAATTCTCCTCTTAAATTGTGTGCTGATTTTTTTTTAAAAATTTTATAAATATAAATATAATACAATACCATTTATAAATATATGTCTCATTAATTATAAAATAAAATAAAAAAATTAATTAATTTTATTATAAATTCTGACCCTTTCCTAACTTATAAGTAAGAGAATAATGCGCTTTAGCGTACTCACGTGACAATCGAGTTTAGACTCAATCAACAAAAATAAAAAATAAAAACTTAAACGGATAAAATATCGGCATATAATCAGACAAAATTTATATATTATAACTTGTGCATGATGAAACTAGAGACTTCACGTGGTAATAATATTACAACTGATAAAGTCGTTGAATTAATTTTTTATTTTATTTTCAAAATCTTATGTGTAATGTGATTCGCATAATACTAACAAAAAACTATGTTATTTTAGTTAATTAGTTTAGTGACTGTCGTTTTGAGTCAGGACTGAATTTTAAAATTAAAAAATTATAAGGACAAAAAGTAATCAATTTGGATAACATGGATTAAATTCACAACTTGTTATAGTATAGGACTAACAACACAATTTGACCTAAAGTTATAATTGTTAATGTCTAGGTCAAGATTAAAATTTCAAAATTCAAAAAGTACATGAACTAAAATTGACCTTACTTAACTTTAACTTCTTCAAAATCTATATATACATGTCACACTTGAACTCTTGAAAACTAGCATTCCTAAAAAATATGTAAGTAAATAATTAAGATACGCTGATTAAATATATCAACAAATAAGATAAATGTCACACCCAGTTTTTTCTTAAGTTCGAAATTTAGGAATAATTGAGGGTTAAATTGAAAGAAGCTAGTTGAGTCTCAATTTTGGTTCGGGTTGGATTAAAACCAACCGGTTCCTTAGTGGGAGACAAAATGATTACTAATGGACGATTTTTATGGGGTTGATAACCGTGCATGAATGGCTATAAATGGCTAAGAAATGAATTCTCGAGGTGAATTCTTCTCAATTCTGTTTTATTTTCTTCTCTTATTCATCTTTTTCTTTGGTTGCTCCGAAGAAGAGGTAATTTCGTGAAGCTCTGCATGGAGCGATGATCATGAGGTTTGAGTCAAAAAAAAAAAAAATAGAGAGTCTAGTGAGCTATTGCCAGGAGGATGGAAGCTCTGACGTTCGAAAAAGCTAAGTTGATGAGACAATAAGCATCAGGTGAGTTTCTATACTCCATTCGTGGGATGCTGTATGGTTGGCATGTATACGTGTTGAGTTCAAAGTAATAAAGTCTTTTGGCGAATTATCTAATTAAAGTTTGATGTTAGACCAAATCGGTTCAATTGTGACACTTTATATCCGAACTAAATGATCGGATCGAGTAATAACATTATAATAAATTATTATGTCCTATCAATTTTTCCTTAAACTACAACTGATATCATCGCTGGCAACTGATATTGGCAGGGACTAATAGTAGAATTTGATGAATATGTAAGTGGAATGGTTAGTCCATTTGAATTCTCCAAGTGTGAAGTTGAATGTGAGAAAAGAAATAAAGATTTATCCTAAGTGTGAAAAATGAAAAACTAGACAAGGCGAAGAAAAATGAGAGACAAAGGCAAAAGAAAAAGCAATGGACTAAGACAACAAGACATAGGGATAGAATTTGAAGGTGGAAGACCGAACACGTGGCCAAATGGAATGTTGCTAAAAAGCAAAATGAAATATTTGTGTTCATATTACGAGAAAAAAGCAACCTTAACCCAACAAAACAAAGAAACAACATTATTACAACAACAACCCATTGTTCCACAACTAACAACGATAGGAATTACATTTTACGTAAAAAAAAATAGTAAATTAATTTTTGTACGTTAAATAAAAAAATGAATTGATTGTTTTTATTAAAAATTTCAATTATTTTTATTGTTAAAAATTGACGTGGTTGACAAAATAACTAAATAATTACACGTGATGTGCTGTATGTACCTCATGCTAACGTACAATGACCAATTTTTAACCGTGGAAATAGATGGAATTTTTTAATAAAAATACTTGTTTGCTCTTTGATTTAACATGCCAGAATTAATTTACCCATTTTTTAATAGAATGGCAAAATGTAATTTAGTTCTCAGTATAAGGGCCTTCATGGTACTTTTATCTAAATTTGATCCTTAAAATATACGGTAAATTACACCCAAAAGCTACTAAATAAATTATAACACACTTACTATGTGAGTAGAAAAATGTTACGAGTTTATAAAAATGAAATGTTGATTTAGTTGAAATGACAAAGTTAAAACAACGGAAATCATGTTTTTTTTATTCAAATCATATTATGTATAGGTATTATTTTTAGATTTATATGAAAATATAAAAAAAAAAAGATAAAATGACAAAAAATATTTTCAAAATAATATTTGTTGCTTTGTAAAAATAATGGGATTAGGGGTAATTTCCTAATTGAGTTGAGATTAGTGTTGTTTGAATCAGACCGGGAGCCAGTCGGGGGACCGATTCGAAAAGTGGCTTTGAACTGGTTAGATTAATTGAACCGATATTTTTGGAAAAAAAAAATTTAATAGTTTTTTAATCGAACCGATTGGACCGATGAACCATTAGTCTAATCGGTTCGATCACCAGTTTGATTTAAAAATATTGGTTGAGACCCTATTTGTGGGTACTATTAACTAAGTCAGACACTTAAAATATAGTATAGAAGTATAGGTAAAAAAAAAAAACACCCAATCAATCGGGATTGATTAAGTTGATGTCAACTGAATCCCAACTAAATTAGCTAATTATTGAATACCCAATCATTTTACGAAACTAACAAATATACCATAATTTTTTTATATTTTACCTCAGATTAATATTTGATACATTGGCGATGAAATTTTTTAATTCCACAAACGAAGTTAAAAAAGCCACCACATGTCTTTAATTAGTATTTTAAAAAAATTAAAATTAAATAAATGTAACACACAATGGTTTCTTAACTTTACTTAAGGAATTAAAAAAACTCCACCAATATTATTTCAATCAAAGCCACTTTTATTTTTCTATACAATATTTTTCATAAATATATTTATTACATATTTTTTCACTCACATCGTAAGTGTGACATAATCTAATATTTATAGATCGTTCTAATTATGGGTAAACTAGATTCAAAGTCGTTAAACTATTACTAAATTTATAAATCATTTTAATTATGGGTAAACTACATTCAAAGTCGCTAAACTATTAGTAAATTTATGTTTTGGTCATTCGACTTCAAAAGTTACAAAATGGTAATTAAACTTTTCAAAACTTTTCATCTAAGTCATCGAGCTATTAAAATCGTTCTTGTATGGCATCCTTTGTTCACACTGCTTGCACCACAATTCATTTTTTTCATGAAACAACTTTGAATGTCATGAATCTGTGAACCAAAATTCAAATAGTTTTTTTCTCCGATTTCTGACACTAATTGTTAGATTAACTTGAATCTAATATACGTTCTGCTTCTCATGGATGGTACTAATCCAGTGATCATCGAATCTTTACTTAGAACTTGCTAAAAATTTTCGAATATCCAATGACTATTTTATAACTTTTTAAAATTAAGTGAACAAAACATAAATTTATTAATAATTTAGTGACATTGGTATAGTTTACCCTTTTAATTATATATCTATTTTTTTAACGTTTATTTAACAAGTGAAAAAGAAACATGATGGGATCTGAGAGAAAGAAAGCATCACGCGAGGCACGAGAGTGATGGACGGTGGTGGGAGAGCGATGACGTCATGGTAATGATGATGATTGGTAACGGACTTAAATTTGTCTTTATGAACGAATAAGGACAGAATAAATCTACTGTAACGGAATTGCAAAACAAACAGCCGTTATCAAATCATTTGTTTTTATAGGGAGTATCCTATTCTAACACTCCATCAACACATCATCGTCATCATCTTCATATCACCCCTATTTTAGTAACGTATGCATGTGAGATATTTTGTTATGTAGCTTCATAGACGTGACAAGTGCATGCATCCAAAACCCCAACTTCGGTTATTAAAAAAATAAATTTTTGATTTAGTTAGTGTCACGAGTCAATCGGGAATATCCTTCCATAATAGATTTGATTATGAGTTGGGCTACTCACCTAAGCCCGAAGGCCCACTTGAAAAATAGAAGGGTTTGGACAAAAATATAGATCCAAAAAATGGGTTTGGACAAAAAATAATGCCCATTTTTTAAATGGGTTAGGCCTCGGGCAAGATTTTGTGGCTCTGGCCGACCCGAATAAACTGTTTCATTGCTGTTTCACTAACATTTCGCTATTATATTGTTACTATTTTGTTGCTATTGTTTGGATATTGTATAACTCTTGTTTTATTGTTAATTTTACTTCTATTTTAGGGGTATTTACTTGCTAAGTTGCATTTATTTTAATGTGATTTAAGTATAAAGACTTTTTTAATGTGTTTTCAATTTGTTGGGAAATATTTATTTTAATGTTTTTAGTGTATTTGATGTATTATATTTTTAAAATTTATTTTTATATAAAAAATAATCTAAAAAAATTAATACGAGCAGGCTGGGTCAAGCTCGGGTTTAGCATTTTTAATATGGGTTGGGCTTGTAACACCCCCTACCCGTATCCGTTGCCGGAATAGGGTACGAGGCATTACCGGAGTTTACTGAACATTTTCGAATAATTCCAAGTCATTTATTACTCATATTCTGAAAATAATCATAACGTCCATCTGTTGGGTCCTCAAAGCCCAAAACATACATTAGGAACCAACCGAGATTAAATCGGGATTATAGAAAATTTTTCGCAAAATCCTAAAATTTTCCTACATTGGTTAGCGTACTTTAATATTAACAAACTTATTTTCTCAACATGTCTCACTTGAATTTACTACTTGTCCTAATATATACAATTTTCCTTGTATCGACGTATCAAAGATAGTCTTATATTTACATGTCATGATACATATCATTCTCTTCTTTGTTTTCTTCATAAATATAAATTATTCAATTTATTATGACAATATTTCATGTACCATCATTTTCATGAGTTTAGTGTATATTTAGTCTAATAGCAATTCATAATCTTGAATATGCATAATTATCGAGCAAATTTCACATACATGTATTTTCCATGTCATATTTCAATATATCAAATAATTATCATTTCTATGTATTTCAAGTTTAATTTCATGATTTCAAGTACTTTCCATTTTCTATATTTATCCCGTTGAATTTCTCGAAATTTTGATGGATTTTCGATGAGTACACTTATAGTGTACAATTCCGGATCCGTCAATTGCATACACATATGGGTATATCCTTTTTCGAGCACACTCCATGAACCTCATCCTTACAATGGGATTACCAGTCGAGCTAAATCCTGTAAGAGAGCACACTCCGCGAACCTCATTTCTTACAATGGGATTACCAGTCCGAGCTAAATCCTCAGTAACATATGCTCAAAGAGTATTGTCGGGATTACCAGTCCAGGCTAAATCCTACCGCAACGACAATTACTCTAATGAGCTTGGATCCGAATTACCAGTCAGGCTAAATTGAGATCTAATTCGGATTACCCGTCCAAGCAAATCCATTTTCCACATATTCTTCGGGAGGGCTATATCGGGATCACCCGTCCGGCTAGATCCTTTTCACACATATTCTTCGGAGGGCTATATCGAGATAGGATCACCCGTCCGGGCTAGATCCTTTTTACCGCAATTCCTTTTCAGAGATCCATCGAATTTTCCTTTCATTCAACCGGGATTTATTTTCCATTTTCATCAAGAATATCAATACTTCATCAATTATCATACAATAAACATCCAAATCATATTCACATCAATAAAAATATATTTCAAATATTTAAGAATATAATTCAAGTTACACGAACTTACCTCGTTACTTGTTCGCGTTTATAATTTCACTAATCCGATGTCTTTTCTTTTCCACGTTCAAGTCTCGTATTTGAATTATCCGAATCTTTATCAATAAATTTGATCATCATTTTCATTCATTTCATATTCTTATACATTCAATTTATGCTCTAGGCAAAATTACCATTTTGCCCCTAAACTTTTAATTAATGATAATTTCATCCTTAGGCTCAGAAAAATAAAATTCCTGTAATTTAATCCTTATTTCAAACCTAATTATTCTCATATATATTGATAATAGCCCATGAATTCTATGAAATATCAGAATTTTTCATAATTTCAACACTTTTCAATTTAATCCCTAAAACATGTTTTCACCCGATCTTGATCTAAATTAATAATTTCATTCAATTTTGTAATTTAAATAATAAAATAATCCATTTCATGCAATTTGGTCATTTCTGACATTTTTACAAATTACCCATAAAGTTTTACTTTTATTCAATTTAGTCCCTGAGCTTAGAACATGCAAATTAGCCATGCTAGTTGAATATTCATATATATTTTTTTCCTCCTCCTCCTCTCCATACCATATCCTTAGTACAAATAACACACTTGTAAGTAACATTATCTATAATTTTCACTATTTACTTATATGGATATTCAAGCTGTCCATCCGTGTCACAGTCGCTAAATTATTTTTAAATTGAGCTACAGAACTCAAAATTAAGATCCGCTAATTTTTCCTGAAACTAGACTCACATATATTCTTACCATAAAATTTTCATAATTTTTGGTTTAGCCAATAAGTACAGTTTATTCTTTAAATTCACCCCTATTCTGCTGTCTGATAGTTCCGACCCTTCTTCACTAAAAATTAATTATCTCCTCATACAAGATTCGGATGATGTTCTAGTTTGTTTTTCTTGAAAATAGACTCATTCAGGATTTTAAAAATATAAATTTAAGCCCATAATCATGTTTCTCCAATTTTTGATGATTTTACAAAGTCAGAACAGAGGAACCCGAAATCATTCTGACCTTGCCTCACAAAACCTATTATATCTCGTGATTTAAAATTCCATTACTTACAAAGTTTCTTCTATAATAAACTAGACTCAATAATATTTAATTCCATATTTTATTCATCCTCTAATTCGATTTCTACAATTTTTGGTAATTTTCTAAAGTTAGACTACTGCTGCTGTCCAAAACTGTTTTTGTGTAAAATGTTAATTACCAAGTTTATAACACCTTTATTTCCTTTCTCTACAATATTTCCCATCACTTTCTCTTATTTCTAACATATCAAGAGTATAAAACCTTATATAAGAAAACTCTACATTAACATCAATTCCATGCTTTTTCCACAATATCAAACTTAAAAATATATTGGAAACTTGATGTTCTTACATTGTTTTATTGATTTCAATCTTTAACTTGATTTTCTCTCTCCTCCAGCTTCTATTTCTTGAATCTAACTTGATATTCTTGCTCCCCATAGTTTCCTTGTCATCTTTCTCTCTTGATGGCTATGAAAATTCTTTTGAATTTCAAGTGAAAATGGTGGATTTTTGGTAAAAGGACCAATTTGTAAAGAAAAGAAAACTTCTTTTCTTTCTCTTTTTCTCACGTTGGATTGCATGGGAAAGAGATGATGATAATTCATCATCTTTCCTTCCTTATATACTACATAAATAATAATAAAATAATGATAAAATAATAAAATATCTTATCAAAATATTAATAAAATAATATTTATGTAATTAAAAATTTATAAAATATCATCAACATCATCATTACTTTCTAGATTTCTCTCTCTTCTAATTGACCATTTTGCCCTTTGTGATCTTTTAAAATTCCATCCTTGAATCATCATATAATTTGGTAAAATTATAATTTAGTCCCTCATAATTCTTTACCTATTCAATTTGGTCCTAATTCATCCAATTTCCTTAGTTTCTAGATCATTCCACCCTTAAAATATTTTCACTATTGGTCCTTCAACTTTTTTATATTTACACTTTAACCCCTGAAGTTTTGAATATTTACTCTTGGGCAACAAACTTTTCTCACTTTTACAATTTAGTCATTTCTTAAATTAATATTGTAATATATCATAATATACTTCTCAATGTTGTCATAACTCCAAAATTCCCCTTTTTGTCGCTTTATTTCCTTATTTTACTATATCAAAGATAATATCTTACTGTAAAAAAATTTCGGGGTATTACAGGGCTTGGGTAGAATTTTAGGCCCATTTTTTGGGTCGAGTAAGGCCTAAAAAATGAGCCTAAATTTTGCATCAGCTCGGCCCAACCAGAACCCGACCCATGATCAGGTCTATTCTGTAATTAAAATAAGTTATATTATTTGAGGGTACTTTAGTCTTTTTATTTTAACAAAAAACAATAAAATATGCATATGGTGGGACTTGAACCCACATCAATTGGATTGGTAAAACCTTAAATATGTACAATTTTTTTATTATAATATCGTACATATTACATGTTTCATTATGATTAATTAATTTCAAACTATTCATTTTATTGTTTATTATATATTATTTTTAAACACATATTTGTATTCCAAATCTATGATTATCACATGCATACGCATGATATGATTTCTAATTTAAAATAATATGCGTTGATATTTTTGTTTTAATATATTAAATATATTTTATTTAAATTTAATATAATATCTTAAGTATATCTTAAATATATTTATTTCATGTTGATTGAGTCTTAATTCAGTTAGCATTAGCATTGTCGCTAATGCAGGAGGACATGAGTTCGAGCAGGCTGAAACACATTTATCCTCCTATTTAAGAGTTGGGTAGGGATTATAGAAAGTTCTAAGCATTATATCAACATATATATATATATATATTATTAGTGTGAAAAAAATAACGTCGGTAATGACAAATATATCGCAAAGAAAAGAGAAACAAAAATAAAGAACACACAAATTTTACGTGGAAACCCTTTCGGGAAAAAACCATGGGTAGAGGAGAAGAAAATTCACTATGTCGAATTCGAATCAATTTACAAGAGGAATAGACTATGTCTATTTATAGGCTTCTAAAGACATATTCTAATAGGAGTGTAGTAAGATTGAAACTCCTTATTCTAATCAATATCCAATAGATGGAGTTTAATAAGGTTTAAAAAACCTTATTTAAAATAAAATAAAAGAAGTGTAGTTCTATAGGGATTCTTCTTTTATTTTATTTTACCATTGTATTTTATTTAAATAAGGATTCGGGTCACTTAATTCTAACAATCTCCACCTTGACATGAATTCTAAATAAACAAGTTCTTCATCGCGAACTCTCAACGAACAAGTTCTCCACCTCTTCCATAAAACCCCTTAAGGGTTTAACTTCAACAATTAACACCACCAAGTCTAAGCAATGCTCAAAATTGGTTATAGGAAGTGACTTAGTCATCATATCTGTAGGATTTTCATGAGTACTAATTTTGCTTACAATAATATCACCACGAGCAATAATATAACGAACAAAATGATACCGAACATCAATGTGTTTTGTTCTCTCATGAAAAATTTGATCTTTTGTAAGGAAGATGGCACTCTGATCGTCGCAAAATATCATGCTTGATTTGAAGGTCTTCATTGAGCTCACTAAAGAGTCCCTTCAACCAAATAGCTTCTTTACAAGCCTCGATGTCGCCATGTACTCTGCTTGGTGGTAGACAAAGCTACCGTAGTTTGCAAAGTAGTTGTTCAACTGATTGCACAACCTCCGATTGTAAAGACATAACCAAAGTGAGAGATCTTCTTCTATCAAGGTCTCCAAAGAAAATCAAGATCAACATACCCAATGACTCCATCTCTAGTTCTTCCAAACTGTAAGCAAACATCGTAGTACCTCGTAAGTATCTTAAAATCCATCGAATCGCTTTCCAATATTCTTTACCGGATTCGCCATGTATCTCGCTAATCGCATCGATCGCATATGATAAATGCGGGCGTGAACAAACCATAGCATACATGAGAGATCCCACTGACCTAGAGTATGGAACATGTGACATGTACTCAATCTCATCATCTGATTGTGGAGACAAAGTCGATGAAAGTCTGAAATGGGCTGCTAAAGGAGTACTAACAGGCTTAGCACTCTGCATATTGAACCTGCAAAGAACTTTCTCAATATACCCATTCTGACTTAGGTATAATTTACTTGCTTTTCTATCTCTAAGAATCTCTATACCAAGTATCTTCTTTGCTGGTCCCAAATCTTTCATCTCAAATTCTTCACTTAGTTGGGCTTTGACCTTTCTTATCTCTCCTTTATCTTTTGCTGCTATCAACATGTCATCAACATAAAGAAGTAGATACACAAAAGAACCATCAACTGCTTTTCTTAAAGTAAACACAAATTGTCAAAACTACTTCTTTTAAAATCATGAGAAGTCATAAAAGAATCAAACCTCTTGTACCACTGTCTTTGTGACTTTTTCAAAGAAGCAAACATAGTCCTCTTTTTCTCGAGACTCAGAAACCCTCTCCGTTTGTTGCATGTAAATATCTTCCTCAAGTTCTCCATGCAAAAATGCAGTTTTTACAACTAACTGCTCAAGCTCCAAATCATGCATGGCCACAATACCAAGCAAAGCTCGAATCGAACTATGCTTCACAACTGGGGAGAACACATCTGTGAAGTCCACTCCTGGAATTTGACTGTAACCTTTTGCAACAAGCCTTGCTTTATATCTGGGTTCTTCAACTCCTGAAGTCCCTTTTTTCTTTTTAAACACCCATTTACAGCGGACAACCTTTTTACCTTTAGGAAGTTTCACAAGATCCCATGTTCTGTTTTTATGGAGTGATTCCATCTCCTCTTGCATAGTAAACATCCACTTTTCTAAGTCTTCACAGCTAACCGCCTCAGAATAATTAGACGGCTCTTGGTTTGCATCTATATCTTCGGCCACATTTAAAGCATAAACAACTAGATCAGCCTCGGCATACTTCTTTGGAGCTTTAATTTCTCTTCTAGTTCTGTTTTTGGCGATAGAGTATTGTGGTGAAGAAGCAACTCTATTCTCAATTTTTGTACTGGCTTGAGGAGTCGACTCTGTATTAATCTGGTGCTCCACCTACTTTTGATTTTCTTTATTGGAAGAGTCTTTAAGAGATAAGTTAGGTAGCATAGCAGTTTCATCAAAAACAACATCTCTGCTAATCACAACTTTTCTATTTTCAGGACACCATAACTTATACCCTTTTACACCAGCTTTATAACCAAGAAAAACACATTTAATGGATCTCGGTTCCAATTTTCCATTATCAACATGAGCATACGCAGACACCCAAAGATCTTTAAATCGAATAATTAGCGGGATTACTGCACCATACCTCTTGTGGAGTCTTTTTCTCAATGGCAATGGATGGAGATCGGTTGATCAAAAACATGCAAGATGAGGTCGCTTACCCAAAACGACTTTGGTAAGTTGGAATTTGACAACATACATCGAACTTTCTCCATGATCGTTTTGTTCATTCGTTCTACAACGCCGCTTTTGTTGTGGAGTATGACGAATCGTCAAGTGTCTCACGATCCTTCCGACTTGCACGCTTTATTAAACTCATCGTAACAAAACTCTATGCCATTGTCTACATGTGTGGAGGTGTTTTATTTGTTTTCCGTCTGCTTTTCAATCATAGTTTTCCAAGACTTAAATGCGAAAAACACATCACTTTTCTGCTTCAGGAAGAATGCCCAAACTTTTCTGGAAAAATCATCAACAAAAGTTAGCATATAATTAGCTCCACCTCTTGAAGGCACTCTTGATGGCCCCCACAGATCAGAATGAATATACTCCAACGTTCCATTCGTGTTATGGATTCCTCTGGTGAATCGAACTCTTTTTGCTTCCCAAAAACGCAGCGGTGCTCACGTAACTTCAGTTTTGCAAATTCCTTGCCCATCAAGAAGTCCTCTTTTGCTCAATTCTGCCATGCCATTCTCACTCATATGCCCTAGGCGCATATGCCAAAGTTTAGTAATATCATCATCTGACAAGGAAGAGGAAGCGACAACTGCATCACCAATAACAGTAGAACCTTACAAAACATATAACTTGGCAGTATTTCTTTGCCCTTTCATCACAACGAGGGAACCTTTAGAAATCTTCAAAATCCCACTTTCAGCTGTGTATTTGTACCCTCTTGAATCAAGAATACTCAACGAAATTAAGTTTCTCTTCAATTCTGGAACATGCCGTACGTCACTAAGTGACCTGACAACTCCATCAAACATCTTAACTTTAATTGTTCCAACACCTGCGATTTTACACGAAGCATTATTTCCCATCAAAACAACACATTCAGACACTGTTTCGTAATTTGTAAACCAATCCCGATTGAGACACATGTGGAAGATGCAACCTGAATCAAGTATCCACTCCTCGCTCACTTTAGAATTGTTGACAGAAGCGGCTAGAAGTTCACCATCACTGTAGTATTCTACAACATCGCCTTCACCTAATTTTCTCGGTTGTTTTCCTTTGATTCGCAGCCTCCCTTTTAATCTTGTTCAGTAGCTTATAGCACTCGGTTTTAATGCGCCTTTTTTTCTTGCGAAGTTACAAGTTTTACCTCTGTTTGAAGACTTGATCTACCCTTAGATTTACAAATGAGGATTCCGTTCTCGTGTTCTTCCACGATCATCATCAACATTCCGATCTTGTCTCTCACGAACAATGAGACCCTCTCCATGAGAGTCGGGTTTAACTACATGATGCTTCATCTTATCATACGAGGTCAAAGAATCATAAACCTAATCAACTGTGAGAGACTCGCGGCTATATAAAATCGTGTCTCTCTCAAGGTTGAATAAGACGGGGCAACGAACAAAGTAGAATCAACCCTAGATCTTCCTTATCATACTGAACCTCCATGGCCTCCAAGTTTTAGAGAATTTCTTTAAACACTGTTAAGTGTTCGTGCACAGACGCACCTTCCTCCAAACGATAAGCATAAAGACGTTGCTTCATATGCAACTTGCTGGTTAGAGTTTTCGACATACATATTTGTTCTAGCCTCTTCCATAATGCCGCGGCGGTCTTCTCCTTCATCACATCTTGCAAAATTTCGTTAGACAAATGCAGATGTAACTGTGTTAACGCCTTTCGATCCTTGCGCTTTTTCTCTTCCTCCGTCAATGTCGAAGGCATCTTATCTACCCCTAGCAGGGCTTCCTCTAAATCCATCTGTGCAAGAACTGCCTGCATCTTTATTTGCCACAACACAAATCTGGTGTTGCGATCCAACAGCGGAATTTCATACTTTAAAGGTGCCATTACCGTGATCGAGATGAAAAAGACCCGGAAGCTCGGATACCAATTTGTGAAAAAAATAACGTCGGTAATGACAAATATATCGCAAAGAAAAGAGAAACAAAAATAAAGAACACACAGATTTTACGTGGAAACCCTTTCGGGAAAAAATCACGGGCAGAGAAGAAGAAAATTCACTATGTCGAATTTGAATCAATTTACAAGAGGAATAGACTATGTCTATTTATAGGCTTGTAAAGCCATATTCTAATAGGAGTGTAGTAAGATTGAAACTCCTTATTCTAATCAATATTCAATAGATGGAGTTTAATAAGGTTTAAAAAACCTTATTTAAAATAAAATAAAAGAAGTGTAGTTCTATAGGGATTCTTCCTTTATTTTATTTTACCATTGTATTTTATTTAAATAAGGATTCGGGTCACTTAATTCTAACAATTAGGTTTGAGTTTTAGATTTATTATGAGTTTAAGTCCCATTATAAGTAGATTTTGTTTATATTTATTCTAGTTTAGGTTCAAATTTATTTCGATTTTCAATTCGGTTGTGTTTTATATTGATTTGATTCAAGTTGGTAAAAAGACCTATCAAGTCTCTCTAAATTTTTATATTGAGCAAATTGGTCCCTTTAAAAAAGGTATAATATCTAATTCAACCCTTAATACTTACATATTTTGTCAATCTAACCCTTATTATTATTTTTTTGAGCTAAAATGGGCCCTCAACCTTTTAAAAAGAGTCAGATTTGACTATTAACCTTTTGAAAAGAGTCGAATTGATTTTTTAATAGAAATACTGACTAAAATGTTAAAATTTTAACATGATAGCCCACATAGCAATTCACATGTACTTCATGCTAATTTTTTAAAAAAAATTATGAGCTTTTTATTTTTTTTTTTTGAATTTTTTATTTTTAATTTTTTGAATATTTGTATATTTTTAAATTATTTATTGACGTGGTGGCATATAAGACAAAATAATGTCATGTTAACATTAAGTGCACATGAACTATCACACGGATTGCCAAACCAACATCATTAAAAAAATAATGTTTTAGTCAGCATTTCTGTTGAAGAAAAGCAAATTGACTATTTTTTTTAAAGTTAATGGCTAAATTTAGCTCAAAAAATCGAATAATAGCTAAATTGACAAAAAAATATAAACATTGAGGGCTAAATTTATCATTATGCATTAAAAACGGAGTAGTTTAGTTGCATTCAAATTTGAAAGTAAGCAATTAAGGAAAACTAATCAACATATTGCCACTTGGTAGCTTCCAATCGATTCCATCCATCATGTCAGCGAGGTTAACGATCAAACCAGTCAACTGACGATTTTTAATAACAAAATGGGCTAATTGATTTTTTTTGTCACTGATGGCTCAATTGGGGGTGCATTTTTTTTCATAAGGGCTCAATTGATTTTTATTTTTTTTACTGAGGGCTTTTTTTAACCCTTAAGTCAAAATTTTATGAAGATACAAGCCATTAAAATGATGTAACTACATTTTAGTTATTATAAAAATATATAAACTTATTTTCTTCCTTAGAAAAATTTTGGGTAAACTACACCACTGGTCACCCAACTATTGCCCATTTTCTTTTTTGGTCACCCAACTAATCGAGACTTTTTTTAGTCCATTTTCGTTAAATGTTGTTAAATCTCTAACGAGGTGGTGACATGATAGTTAAAAAATTAATATAATAACAAATTTAGCTCTCAACTTTTACATATTAATTGGGTGACCAAACTAAAAAAAATTGATAGTTAGGTGACCAAAAAGAAAGGGACAATAACTGCGTGACCAAATTAAAAAATTGATAGTTGGGTGACAAAAATAAAAAGAAGCAATAGTTAGATGACTTGTGATGCAATTTACCCTAAAAAAATTTGGTTTGGCTCGTCATGATATATGATTGGATCACGTTATAATGTAGATCCGAGGCCGATGGATCCCTTGTGAGCCATTAAGATGGATAGGACGTAAGGTTAGCATGGCGGTGTCAGCTATATACTAAGCTAAGCTAAGCTAAATCTAATTAGCGTGGGCGCAATGTTTTGCCATAATGTTGCATGCAATTTGTGACATTGTCGGCAATTTTTTGGTCCAATTTGCTTAGGAAGGGACTCCCCTTCTATTTTTTAAGTTTTACTACTCTCTCACATTTTAAGTACACACTATGGTTATTAATTGAGTTTTAGCTTGATGAGTATGAGTATTGTTGTTAATATATGAGGACATGGGTTCGAGTGCGCTGAAGCGTATTATCCTCCTATTTATAAGTTGGGGAGGGGCTATGAATAGTTTTAGGCATTGTGTAAAAAAATAAAAAACAGATATGATCAGAACCTATAATGAGATTGTTCAAAAAAAAGAACCCATGATGGTTATTTTTTTCGAATAGAATAGTTGATTGAATTGTTAAGATTTCAACGGTATTGATGTGGCAATTTTTGTACATTTCATAATTGAAGTGCACAATTTTTTAAGATTTTTTTAAATTATTAAAAATGTTTTTTTAATTATGAAGTACACGTGGATTGTCATGTGAACTGTTGTTAAAATTTTAACGGTTCAATTAATTTTTCTGAAAAATTTAATTTGATTAAATTTTAAAGGACGAAAGCCAATGTTATAGAAAAAAAGAAGAAAAAGAATTAGGACCAATGTGATAAAAGAAAGAAATTTAAAGCTAAATTAAATATTTTTAAATATTAAAAAGATAATTATTAATATAAAACAATGTAGTTTTAGTATTTTATTATTTTTAAACAATGATATGGGTTTTTTGGATGGAGAAAGCTCGAGCCTGAAAAGTTTTTTAGAATTGAGCATCGGTCTAGCCACTGGCCAGGCCATAAACACCTTTAATGTCAATTTATTTTGACGATAGATACTTTATTTTGATTATTAATATATTATCTATAGTATACTTAAAATATTTGACAATTTTGATATCGCGAGTTAACCAAACATCAACTCAATCGAAAAATGATTGAAAAGTCATTTTTTACAAAGTAAATTATATTATTACAGTGATGTTTTTATCTTTTTTTATTATTATATAAAATTAATAAAACCTATAAATGTTGTGATTTAAACTTAGGAAGCTACCGTTTCTAGACTATTGATTTTACCATTTCAACCAAAAATTCATTTTGTTTTTACATATATTTTTTATGACCAAAGTATCCTTTATATCCATTTTATACTCCATTAAAAATACTCATTTCGAGATTCATGGTTATCCCTCTCAATAATATCGTTTTTAAGGTTCGAATATAAACTCTCTCTCTGAAAATATAATGTATCTTACTACTGCAATCAACACTTATTAACTGTTCTTACATAAAATTTTATTAAATATAATTTTTATTTAAGTTATTTTTAAGATTAATAAAATTGGTTTACATGAAATTGTGTTTTCTAAGACAATATGTGTAGATAACCCACAATAAGTAAGATTGCTTCATGTTCCTTTGTTAAAAGAATAACTATTATTAAAAAAAAATAAAAATGACATCGGAATATAGTAATTTTAATATCGAGATGTCTAATATTCAGTGGAATTAAAATTTTTCTAAGCTCGCCTATATTTATAAATGGCTAATCCAAATTCATTTTAAGGCCGCCCATATGATTTTTAAATTTTTCAAAAAAAAATATTTATATTATTTTTAATTTAATATTTTTTACCGATTAAATTTTTTCATATAGCCATGTTTACATTATGTTAGTGTTATATATTACTATAGAGTTAATTTTCGTGCTATAAATTACATACTATATAAAAATAACATAACATAAAATATTACAAACTTTAAAAATAGGCCGGGTTGGACCAAACTTGGGCCTGACCCATATTTTAAAAGGATTTTTTTTTGCCCAAACACATTTTTCGAGCCTAATGTTTTTATCAAAACCCTTCTAAATTTTGGACGAACTATTGAGCTTGAGTGGATAACCCAATCACGAACAAATCTATCTAAATCCAACTCGACTCAAATCAGGATGGATCGATCGATCGAACCGGATGGGTCACTATACCCATGAATAATTATAGTATAGAGAAGGAAAAGAACAAAAGTTGGGGATTTTACCATAGCTATAATGTTGGGTTGCCAAACATGGGCTGGACCACAAACAAGCTTGAATATAAGATTGGCTGACGGTCAAGCATTTCATCAAACAGGTGGTTGGTGCAGTCTAAAGACATAGCCTAGAGTTTGACTAAATAATTTTGATGTTGCTTGTCGCAAAACAATGTTATTTTATATTACCATTAAAAATTATATTAACATATTTCGAGTGCGAATATATAAAAATTTGAATAATATAGGAAAAAAATTATAATCAAGCAGGTGGACCATTGAGTTATTATTGATCTTGTTCTAAGATAGAGACAGTGTGGTCGCCTTATGTTTGAAGGTGACGATGTAGACTTGATACTTGCCGCCTAGCTATATACTCTACTTTCATTTGGATATTGTTGAGGGGTGTATTATTGTTTTACGGAGTTGGAATGCTTCAAAGTGCTTGAATAGATCAAACCATGTGTAAATTTTGACTTGACTCTATAACCTGTGGTAGAGGCGAAGACAGAAGTTTATTTTCGGGTGCCAACATTAAAATTTTAAATTTTAAAAGGGTTAAAGTAATATTTTATCTTTGTGTATACTTGTTATTTTAGAATTATAAAAGGATTAAAATGAAAATATTTCATCTTTGGAGGGCAAAATGTATTTTTACCATTAAACTAACTTATAATTTTTAAAAACTTTAAGGGATTAAAATAATAATTTTTCATTGGGGGAGTAGGCCTTGGAGCTATCGCTACCTATAACCTGTGGTTGTGGCGAAGGTAGAAAATTGTTCTAAGAGCGAATAAAAAATTGTAAGGAGCAAAGTGAAATTTTATCACTATATTATTTTGTGATTTCGTAAAAATTTAAATGGATTATATAGTGAATTTTTCTTTTTCTTGGGGAGGAGGCAACCTGGCAGGCCACTACCTGCCAGGTTGCCTCCTCCCTCCACCCTTGACCTATGGCATAAAGGTAATTTATAGGATCGTTTTGAGACATTTGGGACATATATGCTATAGGTAATGGAATCGAGTTCAATCATGTGCAAACTTGTTAGTTTTGCACGATTTTGTTTGTTGGGAAAATAAATAACACTACTAATTTTTATTGACATTGCATTTTTTTAATGTCAAATCAAAGTTGACCATGCAATACACATGTATTTATAGTTTGATCCACGTATTATAATACACTCCATGTATGGCATTTAACGCCCAAAACGACATCTAGTGCAATAAAATAACATAATTGATACAATGATGATATTATAAGGACACAATTAGAAAACTTTGAAGTTTAAGGATCAATTTAAAATCAGAGTGATAGTTTAAGAGATTTAGTGAAATTAGCCCTTTATTTTTCATGACATAATGTTAAATTTAACCCTCGATGTTTACATCTTTTGTCAAATTGGCCTTTATTCTTTGTTTTTAGCTAAATTTGACCCTCAATCTTTTGAAAAGAGTCAAATTTGATTATCTATATTGAGTAAAACATTACAAATTTAAACACGGTAGCCCGCATGGCAATCCACATGTACTTCAAGCTTTTTTTTAATTTATGATTTTTTTTATAATTTTGAATTTTTTATTTTATGATTATTTTATAATTTTTTTAAATTATTTGTTAACATGACATTAAAGACGAATATTGCCGTATTAGCATGAAGTACACATGAACTGTCTATACAACATTGTTAAAAAATAATGTTTTAATTGGTATTTCCGTTAAAAAAAATATTTGCCTCTTTTTTGAATGATTAGTGGCGAAATTTAGCTAAAAAATATCACAATGACAAAATATATAAATATTGAGGTCTAAATTTGACATTATGCCATTTTTCATTGATAAATTAATTTTCAATCTAGTAAAACCAGATTATGTAAAAATCATATTAAAAAAAATTCTTTTGTTGCAATCCATCTAAGTTTAAGATCCAAACCCAAACAATATTGGGCCCAGCCCACTAAATTTCTTGAGTGGACTTTGACGTTACTTTCCACTTAAACTAATAAAAAACTTTGGCCAAAAAAAAAAGAACTAAGGGATTAAATTCAAAATGGGTCCTCAAACTATATAAATTTGATCACTTAAGTACCTAAAGTTTTTTTTTATCAACATTGATACCTAAACTATTAATTTCATCTCGTTTTACCCAAAATACAATACCAACAAATAAGAACTTGCGACATCAGTGTTAAGTTTTTACAATCTTACTAAATGTTTTGCGCTTTTGAGGTAAAATAAGACAAAATTAATAGTTTAAATAATTTTTATCGACAAAAAAAAAAAACGTTAAGTTACCTAACTGTAGAGATTATAGGTAAGCAAAACTCGATTCAATTTGAAAAAATAAATAAAAAAAATTGAATTTTGAGTTAATCGAATCGAGTTATTCGAATTATTCGAGTCAACTCGAATAAATAATTTGAGTTTTGAGTTCGAATAGAGTTGAATTTTACAATTCAAATAACTCGAATAATTCAAATAACAAATTGGTATAAATACCCTTTTGGTCCCTGTCAAATTTGAAAATAAGCAAATTGATCTCTTTCTTAATAAAAATTACAAAAAAATTCAAAATTTATATTTTTTAAAAAATTATAAAAAATATATAAAGAAAGTTAAAAAATTAATGATTTAAGTTTATCATACTAAAGTATTTATTATTATTATTTTGCTTTGAAAAAGTTTTCAAATATATATGGTTTCAAATTTATGTGTTCTAACATGAAATTAGTTATATCCTAATAAGATTTTGATTTGAGATATTTAATTTTTTAATTTAACTCGAATAATTTCACTCGATTCGATTCGACTCGACTCAAATTTTTTGAATTGAGTTAGAATGATAAAATAGAATTCGTCAACTCGATTAACTCAAAATTTTTTTATTCAATTCAATTGAACGCTTACCCCTAACAGAGATGGCAACAGGGCGGGTCAAGGTGTATTTTTGCCTGCCCTAACCCCAACCCAATATACCACTAACATAACCTGACCCTGACCTCACTCAAAATTAAATATTAATTTACCTTGCCGAGTAAAATCAAAACTATATCGACGTTGATTCTAACCCAACTTAATATGCCACAAATTTTTTATCAAAATAATAGTAATATTTTAATGTCTTTATTACTTTTTAGTGATACTATTAATTATTTCTAAATATAATTATATTAAAGTAAATATTAATATAAATTTTATCCAATAGTAGAGTAGGACGAGTTTTTTTTTAAATCTAACTTCGACTCAACCCGACTAATTGAAGAATTAAATTTGCCCTGCCCTGCCCTGCCACACCTGGAAACAAGTTTCCAAAAAAAAAAAAAAACCTGATCCGATATTGAAACCCGTTGGGTCGAGTTTTTTTTTGCCATTCTTACCTAAGTGGAAAAAATGTTATAGTTTAGGGGCTAATTTTGCAATTACGCGAAAACGAAATAACCAAATAAATTGAAAATAAAAGGTTCTTTTTGGTTTTTTTTTCTTTTCTTAAATTCCACTTTGAAAAAGGAAAGCGAATTTATTCTGAAATTTACAAATTTTCGATGACAGTTGCAATGGGGAAACCGAAGGCAAAGTTTCCCAGTCTCCCGTAAAAAAGAAAAAAAAAATTGAAAAAAAAATAAAAACCGTCTCAGATCCAGAAACTTACATCCAAACTTCATTTATTTCTGTTTGATTCTCGAGGAAAAGAGAGAGAGAGAGAGAGAAAATGGAAAGAATAGAAAAGCTCATAGATAACTTGCCGCCGATGGATCTGATGCGGTCGGAGAAAATGACGCTCGTTCAACTCATTATTCCCGTCGAGTCTGCTCACCGAGCCATTTCTTATCTCGGTGAACTCGGTCTTCTCCAGTTTCGTGATGTACGTTTCTATATGCTCAGATCCGATTCTTTTTGTTTGCGCTGCTTTAGTTTTAATCGTTTTTTGAATAATTGTTGATTAGGAGAATTTCGGATTTGTTTTTTTTTTCTTTGGTATTAATAGGAAATGAGATTTCGCTTTTTTTAAGTAGTTGAAATTTACGTTCATCTGAAAGCAGAGAGCTTGTTATTATATTTTTTTTAGCTGTTATTGTTTTCCTGCATTTGAAATTTTGGTGGAGTCAATGCGAATATGATAAATGATTAGGTGTTGTTCCGGTGTTTGAATTTTATGAGAGCGTGAGATCTTGGCTGAATTAATTTTCTCAATCAGTCTCCTGTTTGATTTGAGATGTATTTGAATTGCTGGATCTTGTTAAGATACAATATAAGAGGCTTTAGATTCAGAGCAAGGAAGTTATACTTGTATTGAATTTCTTAGGAAGGAGTTTTTGTTTCGCATAATAACAAGGTGGTTTCTGGTTTGTTTTGAGAGATTTTGGAATTTGAGCTTATTTAGGGCTCGGCTTTGAGCTTATTGGAGAAAGTTTTACTTTATGCTTTTGTAGGTAATAATTTTGTAACTTTAGACCTAGCTTTAAGTTTTGCCTATAATATGACATTTAATATTTCAATAAGCTTTGCTCTATTTGGGAATAGAACATATATTAAGCTCTTGGTGCGTGTATTAGTATGAGTCCTAAGTTTCCAGGAGTTATAGGATTGCTTGAATTATTGAGAGGAGCAATTTCATGCTAAAGTATTGAAGGATGGGCTCTCTGGTTTTTAGTTGGTGAACTATACTAAATTTAGCCACAGTATGTGCTGCAAGTATGATCAGGGATTTAAAGCGACTTTCTATCAACTTTTTGATTCAAGTTATTTTTGTTTCACTATGCATTTGGGTTAAGCTTTTTTGGGGCTTTGTTGGTTATACTGATGATAATGACTATTAATTGTTAAAGATGTTGTTTTTATTATATAATTTAGGATGGAGGATTTTGTAGAGGTGGGATCTTGATCCACCTAAATAGAAGTCCTACTAGTAGAATTGTTGTCAATCCAGTCAATATATATGTATGTATATATATTTTGGGGGGGGGGGGGTTGCTTTAGAAGGTCTTAAGGCTGTTTACCATGTCATCTCTCCTTATTCTGGTGAAAAGGGTGTTTGGTATCATAACCATATGGCTAGTTTCTGATTGCTAACTAATTTAACGAAATTGCTTTTGTAACCATCAATTGAATATGCTAATGGTTATAATACTTTTCCTCTACTGTGGCAGCTAAACTCTGAGAGAAGTCCTTTCCAACGAACATTTGTTAATCAGGTATGGACCAAAGCCAGAGTTTTAATTTTGTGCTATATGTTTAGGCTTAGTTCTCAATTGTTAAATATTTATTTTAATGAGAAAATATCAAGTATTATTTAATAATGGTGCAAGGTCAGTTGAAATGAGAAAATCTGCTGATTTTTTATATGTATCCTTTCCTTGTGTACTTAATCGTATCTACAGCGTGTCTTTGAGTGAATCAAACTGAGTGATTATTGATTATAATCTGCTGTAGTTTTAATTGCTGAGAGGTCTTAACAGGTGAAGCGTTGTGGAGAAATGTCAAGGAAGCTACGCTTTTTCAAAGATCAAATTAGTAAAGCTGGTCTACTGTCTTCAGTACACCCTGTTGTGGAACCAGATCTAGAATTGGAGGAATTAGAGGTACATTTGCTCTACTCCCACCAAATAATTGTTCATTCCCCCTTTGACTTGCATATTCCCTTTTGATGTTCTAGTTACAGAAAGTTATACTTTATTGCATGCAATAATAGTTAATGTAAGATATGGTAGTCTTTTCTGGATTAAAGTGTGTATTGTATTTTGTGTTTGTTACAATTCCAGATACAGCTTGCTGAGCATGAGCACGAGCTGATTGAAATGAACTCCAACAGCGAGAAACTTCGAGTTACATACAATGAGCTCCTTGAGTTCAAGTTGGTTTTGCAAAAGGTGAATTTCTTGGTTCATTTCTTCAGTTATTATACATATTAATGTGTTAGGGACCAGTTCTTGCATTTGTTTATGGATTTCTTTCTCATCTTCACTGCACAAAGTCATGTTAGGGTTTTACTTTTTTTTCCTCCCTCCCCTAAATGCTTTCTAATATTCAGTTATTCCTCTGGTTGGTTGATTTCTGCAAAGCCATTTTTAAGAATTAGTTAAGCTTTTTAATGGTCCTGCTTCATTCAAACATGATAGGAAATTACTAGGCAAAACAAAAGGCGAAAAAATTGAAAGGAATATCATAAGATCACAGGGCAAGTAACAATATGAAGTGAATATTTTTGTCTGTGGTAAAGATATGTGAACTCATCAAATCCATGTAAACTTTTTTCTGTTTCCTTTTTGAATGCTACGCTTTTGAAAAGAAACCTATAACCAAAGTCTTTATGTTGAATACTGAATGCCTTCTCATTCATTTTGCTCAAATTCCAGGCATGTGGTTTTCTTTTGCCAAGTAGTAACCATGCAGTTGCTGAGGAAAGGGAATTAAGTGAGAATATATACTCAAATGATGATTATGTTGAGACAGCATCATTACTTGAACAGGTATTTGCTGATCCTGTTATTTAATTACTTTTTGCAAACCTATTACTCCAGTTTCATCTAGTATATGCTTATTCACTGTACAGGAAACGAGGCCTGCAGACCAATCTGGTTTGAGATTCATCAGTGGGATTATTTGTAAGTCCAAGGCTCTTAGATTTGAGAGGATGCTATTTCGTGCTACCAGAGGCAATATGCTTTTTAATCAGGCACCGGCTGGGGAAGAAATTATGGATCCTCTGTCTGCTGAAATGGTTTATTTTCCCGCTCATCACCATAGATTATGTTGCTAATTCTTCTGCTATCTTTTAATTTGGAAGCTTTTACTGTTGTTTGATACATTCTGTCTCTGGTTTGTCTACATCCAAAGATGTCATGGTATTGCTTTTTGATGGCTAGACTGTTGCAGTGTTGAAAGAAAGAAGCTTTACAATTATTTTTTTCTATTTGTCTTTGCAGGTTGAGAAAACAGTATTTGTGGTTCATTTCTCTGGGGAACAGGCAAGGACAAAGATTTTGAAAATTTGTGAAGCATTTGGTGCTAATTGCTATCCTGTCCCTGATGACATTAGTAAACAAAGGCAAATAACTAGAGAAGTAAGTGCTGGGTCATGGAGGTTAATTATTTTTTTTTCTTGTGTCCGTTATACTAATCAAATCATATTTTGAATTTAATGTACAAATATGTTAATCTTCATATGATCTTCATAACCTGGCCTAAAATGCTGTGCCTTGATTCTTTGAGGAGATGACCTAACAGCTTTGATTTTTTCATTTTTTTTATTCTGGAATATTCAGGAGTTGATCCAAACTTCAATTTAATTTGGCTCTGTTTTGACTTCCTCACTTGTCTATATGTATGCCTTGTATGGTTAATAGTTGGAGTTACAATGCAAATCTGTATTCTTCTAGTTGAATGTTTGGGTTTTTGTTCACAGGTCTCATCACATCTTTCTGAATTGGAGACCACATTGGATGCTGGTATTCGCCATCGAAATAAAGCTCTGACCTCAATTGGATACCATCTAACACAATGGACGAGTATGGTAAGATGTGTTTTAGTGAATGTGCCTTGTCTTACTTGTTGTCTTTTGCTGGAGCAATGAACATCGCAATGCACAAAATATCTAAAATAATAATGTGCAAAATATCTAAATTAGCATATAAAATCCCATATAATTGTTGCTATGCTATTATCAGCTAGAACCCTTGTAATTTTTTATTTTTTTAAAACCAGGTACGAAGGGAAAAAGCTGTATATGATACATTGAATATGTTGAATTTTGATGTTACTAAGAAATGTCTTGTTGGGGAGGGATGGTGCCCTATATTTGCAAAAGCCCAGGTATCTCATTATGCATCATCAATCTAAGTTCTATGTTTTTTCTCTGCCCTCTTTATCTTCTGTTAGAACTTTGTTGCCTCAGAATTGAGGAAATAGGTTTTTCCCAACAGATTCAAGAAGCATTGCAACGGGCAACATTTGATAGCAGTTCACAAGTAGGTATAATTTTTCATGTGATGGATGCTGTGGAATCACCTCCTACATATTTCAGAACAAACCATTTCACAAATGCATATCAAGAGATTGTTGATGCATATGGGTGAGTTCTAGCATGATGCTCTGTTGCTTTAACTTATGGCTGACATGCTCTCTGTTGATATTATAGAGAAAAATGTATAAACTACTCACTTTAAATAGTATGGTTGTCCAGTGTTAAGAATATTGTTGTATTAATCTATACCTTAGTACATGCTTTCGTGGATATGGATGTTCTGTGTTTTAGATGGTAAATATAACATGCTAGTGGGGGGCAACACCTTCCTTTCTGCGGTCAACATGATTTCTTCCTTACAGTCTATCTAGTTGTTAGAACATTTACATAATGACACTATAGTATGTCAAAGTTGAAGTATCTCCTCCATATTATAACCGCTAGTTTATGCATTCTTAATGTATTGAATGATTCAGTGAGTCATAGTGACTTCAAGATAAGCTATTGTATATGTTTATTTGTGACATATTTACTTGCTACCTATATAACCTATCAGAATTCTGACATTAGAACTATTTGCAGTGTTGCAAGATATCAGGAGGCAAATCCTGCAGTTTACACTGTTGTTACTTTTCCGTTTCTTTTTGCGGTGATGTTTGGTGATTGGGGTCATGGAATATGCTTGTTATTGGGAGCATTGGTCCTCATAGCTCGAGAAGGCAGGCTCAGCACTCAGGCATGTCTGCAAACATATCTGTATAGAGTAGAAACTAACAAGCGAACCTATATTTGCATGATAGAGAAACTGTTACTGTTATAATAGGAATATTGGATAGGATATTGTTTTTAATGGGTATGGTTTCTTATTGGGACTGTTAAGCAGGGTTTAACACTGAATGAGGCTGCATTTTATTTCAGTTAATCATTAATTCCTACTTCAATGATGGTTTGAACCATTGGGTTGGCCCATTGATAACATACTGCAGAAAGTGGTCTGATTGGTTAAAAATCTGAAATACAAGTTTATGAATAGCTTCTAAATGGATTTCTACATTTCTGACGTTTTTGCTATATTTTGGTATGACTGATTTCATAGCATATCATTTTCCCCTCATTAATGTTTGTCTAATTATCAAACTGCTATACCAAGGGTCTTGTTGTATCTGTTTTCTTAGGTGAACTGAAGACAATAAGATTTCATTTTTCTTTTATTGAAAGAGAAAATCATCTGATTCAAAGTAAGAAATGAGATGGGAATGGGATTGATGCACTCACACATAATTTGAGATGGACCTGATGTTGTGATAATTATGCACGCTTTCTTTCTTATTCTTCTGTTGATCTGCATGTAAATTTATTCATAGCTTGTAATTATTGTAATCTAATTTGCACATTTGATACCTTACAGAAGCTTGGAAGTTTTATGGAAATGCTATTTGGGGGGCGATATGTACTCCTTTTAATGTCACTCTTTTCAATTTATTGTGGGTTGATTTACAACGAGTTCTTCTCTGTTCCCTTTCACATATTTGGTGGTTCTGCTTACAAATGCCGAGATGTTACCTGCAGGTTTGTATTTTTAATTTTAGATATCTAAATAATTTCACTAACCAGTTTTTACAAGAAAGATGGAATATGTTATGTTTTCATCTGATGTCATCCTCTGTCCTACAATGTCTCAGAAGCAATTTTAACTTTAATAACCACTATCGAGGATGTAATATTTCCTTGGTTTTGATTTCTCAGTTGCTTTATATTTCTTTCTTTTATGTAAGGATATTTACATACTATTCGCAACCATCTTTGCACTACTGTAGAACTTGATATAGAGTTTGACTATTATATAAATTGTATTGCACCATTGAATCAACCTCCGTAGATCTTCTTTTAGATATAGGTTTATTTTTACGCACTTATAGAACAATTAGGCTTATTGCATATTTTTAAGGCATTGGTCAACCCTCCTCAGTGTTTCTCCTTTATATGCATATAGTTTAGTTGGAACTTTAACACGTAAAAAAAGGGTGAATAGCCTAGTTCTGATGTACTAGCTTACAGCTTTGGTTTTGAGTGAATGTTTCAGATTTGCAATACTTGGGCAGACTAACAAATTCTCATATCTTCAACTAATTTTCCTATTCCACTGTTATTATGGTTGTTTTGCTCAGTGATGCAAACTCTGCTGGTTTGATTAAATTTCGTGATCCGTACCCATTTGGTGTGGATCCAAGCTGGCGCGGAAGTCGTTCAGAGTTGCCTTTTCTGAACTCTCTTAAAATGAAGATGTCAATTTTGCTAGGTGTGGCACAGATGAACCTAGGAATTGTATTAAGTTATTTCAATGCTCGTTTTTTCCGCAGCTCCCTGGATATTAGGTGTGTGGTTTTTCCCTTTTTATCCTTCGACTTATGCCCTGTTCTTAACTTGCTTTCATTAGGGGATGAAACTGAAACTTACTTTTCATCTTGATGTTAGGTATCAGTTTGTGCCACAGATGATATTCCTCAACTCCCTTTTTGGGTATCTTTCATTGCTCATTATAATTAAGTGGTGCACTGGTTCTCAAGCAGACCTTTATCATGTGATGATCTATATGTTTTTGAGTCCCACTGATGATCTTGGTGAAAACGAGTTGTTTTGGGGCCAGAGACCACTTCAGGTGTGATTTTCTCTCTTCTGGTTATTGATGCAGACTGTTATTTACCGTGTTATTGTATTTCAAGTCTTTCTCAGCAGTCTATTGTTGCTTAACTTGTGCAGATTGTATTGCTGCTTTTGGCATTAGTTGCGGTTCCATGGATGCTTTTTCCTAAACCTTTTATTTTGAAGAAGCTTCATTCTGAGGTACTATGTTGTCGACCTTTCTTCGGTCTTGCTTTCTTATTGCTACTTCTATTGTTTAGATTGGGCTTGGAACAATTTAGATGAATGTCTTGTTGATTTTTTGAACTTTTTGTGCAATGTGCTTTAGAGATTTCAAGGTCGCACCTATGGCTTGCTTGGTTCCTCTGAGTTTGATCTTGATGTGGAACCCGATTCTGCTCGGGACCATCATGAGGAGTTCAACTTTAGTGAGGTTTTTGTGCACCAAATGATACACTCCATCGAGTTTGTTCTAGGTGCTGTCTCGAACACGGCATCATATCTTCGACTTTGGGCTTTGAGGTGGGATCTATTGTTTTCTCAGTTTCAATCTTTTGGACTCTCTTAGATAAATGTTTAGCTAATGTCTGCTTTTAATGCCATTATAGCTTGGCACACTCAGAATTATCAACCGTTTTCTATGAGAAAGTCCTACTACTTGCTTGGGGGTGAGTTCTTTTAATGTTCTGCATGGTGAATGCTAGTTTTGTGCATATTTCAACATCATCCCATCTATTCATGTTCTCTTCCTAGGTTACGGTTTATATCTATGGTGAAATGTTGGATGAATGACAATAAAACTAAACCACTGTACTGGGCAATTATGTGCCATGTTTTCATGCATTTTATCTGTTTAAGCTTGCATTACTCTCTTAATCCGTTTAACCGTTCTATGGTAAATGGTAATGACTCCATGAGGAATGATTATTACAGGTACGACAACATCATCATTCGGTTAATAGGGCTAGCTGTGTTTGCTTTCGCAACTGCTTTCATACTACTCATGATGGAGACCCTTAGTGCTTTCCTTCACGCTTTACGTCTTCACTGGGTGGAATTCCAAAACAAATTCTACCACGGTGATGGGTACAAGTTCAAACCTTTCTCATTTGCCTTGATAACAGATGACGATGATTAGTTAAAACCATAATCCTTGCCTATTGACTTTTCGGATGCAAGAGAAGAAGAGTCGTACACAAAAATGGATATATCGCCCCGATTATCACATTTTGGCCGTCCAGGGTTTGCTTTCTCATCCCATCTTTTTTGTGCTTTTACACAAATTTGACATAGGACTTTGAAATCCCAGCACTTTTTTTTTTTTCTTTCCTTAATTTTCTGGTCTTGGTATAAAAGATTTTGCAAATAGTCAGATTGGGAGAAAGGGTGTTATTCTACGTTATCGGGATTTGAAGTGAGTGGCAGGTAAGAATATGTTCTATTTTTATATCTACGGTTATAAATATTTTAGAGAAAACGAAGAGTCCCGATAAAATAGACTGAGTTGTAAAAAAGAGCTGTGGATTTCAATTCTTTGTTCTTTATTTCTTCAGTTGGGGAGAATGGGTTGAGGGGTGAGTGAAGGGTAGATTTATAAAAGAAATTTATTACACTGACAAAAATAGTGGGTGATTTTGCAGGTAATGTAATGTATGGTAATGTAATATGATAGAATCACATTCTTATTATTCTTATTATAACATAGAATTCCAAGAAATAGCTCCATCTTGCTTGCTATTATCATTGTGGTGGACAAGCTATCTTCATGCTTTAATTTTTCTTTTTAATAATATTATCTGTTCACTCTAATGTTTATATCTTTTGTGATCGTAAAAGTATTACGGAATTTTTTTACGAGTTAGATTGTATTTTGTTTCATTTACTTAAAAAATAGGCAAATTTGTCCTCTTATATTAGATTAAAGAGTAAACTGATTTTTCTGTTTAAAATTTTATCCATTTTTACTATTAAAAATCGGTCTTTGTGGTTATTTCATTAGTGATGTCAACTTTGGATGAAATTTTTAATAAAAAGTATTAATTTGTTCTTTGATCTACCATATAATGATTAATTTTGTTTATAGAATTTAAAAATTTTAATAAAATGGATAATTATTAATTTCTCAAAAACTAAAAATCTGAAATCAGGAATATCTAACAACCGTATGGGTTACGAGTTTTCACTTTGCTTAGCAGAGAACTGCAACGCATTCTCACGCTTTATACACACGGGTGCACAAGATATTCGAATTTAACTTTGACTTCAAATTTTAAGTTGAAATTCAGCTTAAATTATAATTTAACTATTCCGAGTTTGAGCTTGTATTTAAGTTGACACTAGAATTCGATTAAGCTTATTGGTAATTAAGTTGAGTAAAAAATATAAATTTCATAATTTAAAATATATTAAATATAAAAAATATAATTTCATAATGTAAACTATATTAAAATAGTTAAGCTTGTAAGTAAGGGGTTTGAGTTGAGAACTATGGTATTTGAAGTTAACTCATCCATAACTTGAAAATTTGTAATCTCATTTGAATATTTTGGTAAAAGTATTATAAAGGTCATTGTATTTGGAGTCAAATTTTATTTTATCCTCTCTATTAAAAAAATATGCAAATTAGTTCATGTACTGTAGATTAAAGAGTAAATTGATAAATTGTAATCTTATTTAAATTTTTTGTTAAGAATTTTATCCATTTCTATAGTTAAAAATTAGTCCCTATATATCAACATGTTGTACACATTTCACGCTATGTGTCACTGCTTAGTTATTCTGTTAGACACGGAAGTTTATGAAATTTTAACAGACAGGATTCAGGGGTGGATTTAGGGGGGGCTGGCAAGGGCCCCGGCCTCCACTAAAATATAAAATTTTTATTTAGCCCCTTAATTTTTTTAAAATTTTTAAATTAATAAAGGTAAAATTACACTTTGGCCCTCCCTAAAATTATAAAAATTCGATTTAATCCTTTAAAAATTATAAAGATATAGACTATAAAAAATTAAAATTTCATTCGACCCTCCTAAAAATTTGTTCTGGCTTCGCCCCTGACAGGATTGATTTGCTCCTTGATTTAACAAATAGTGATTAATTTGATTTTTTTTAAGTAAAAGGGACAAAATGTAATCTGATTTTTGATACAGGGATCTCATTGTAATTTTACCTCGAATAGCTTGCGAAAAACACGTGTTACTTACACCCTGTACACAAAGCATAAGTCACCAAGCAAAGAACAAGAACTGAACTGTGAAAAAGAAAATTCCGGTTTCGAAAAATTGAAACAATGGAGACGACAAATTTCAAGAGAATCAAACATGGTTTTTTCCCAGAAATCATCAACCGTGAAATGAGAATTTCTTCCCCACAAACTTTTTCTCGCCATTTCTCTTCTTCACAGGTTCCATACTTTTATTCTTTGCTCTTTCTTTTAGTCCCCCACTTTGATCACACCATCAAATGAAATTATCAACAATAAGTCATCTATCTAATGTTCAATTCTTGTTCTTAGAAAAGCTGGGTATTTAAGATTCAGTTAATTTCTATCCTGTATTTGATATGGTTTTAATTTTTAATTATTTTTTCGGTGTGTCTTTTTTGGGTACAGGTTATAGTAGAAAAAATCGATCTTTATGGGAAACTAAATGGCCATGAAGGATGTGTAAACACTGTGGAATTCAATTTTAATGGTGATATCTTGGTTTCAGGTTCTGATGATAAGCATGTTATGTTATGGAATTGGGCAACTAAAACCAAAACACTTTGTTATGCTTCTGGTCACTTAGACAATATATTTCAAGCTAGAATTATGCCTTTAACTGATGATAAGAGAATAATCACTTCTTCTGCAGATGGTCAGGTAAATGAATGTTCTATGCTTTTTGTTTATCCTTTGCTTTGATGCTTGTCTATGTTAGTCGGATTTGGATACGAGTGTGCTAGGGACGAAGCCAGAAAAGTGCTTTAGGAGCGGTCAGAGATGAATCATAAATTATTGGGGCCAAAGTGCAATTTTACCATTATTTTAATATATAATTTCATAAAAATTTAAGGGGGCTAATGGGAGATCTACCATTTGGGGGGCAAGGCCACCGCCTGCCCCCCTTTGTCTTTGTCCCTGAGTGTCGGGAATGTGTTTGATATTGGTATTGTTAGAGCTTTGTGCTGATGGTCCGAATGTATTCTTCTCTTTGGATTCCATTGAGTGGTGTGCCTTCAAGGTTTTGTTGGAACCATGATAGTTAAAGAGCTTAGCAATTGGGAGACTTGAACCCGTGTTGTTTAGGATATAGAGGTCATGTGTGCTAGGATGGCGCCACTTAAGGGTGCATTGCTCATGGCACCTAAAGAGGGTAATATCTTCTCATTATTAGCATGATGCTCTAATTTTTTTGAAGTTTTTTGCATATTTGGAGGGACTTTAAGCATCATATCCCTACTTTGGTCCTTGATGATAAGAGAATAGTAACTTCTACTGCTGATGGCCAGGTCGTGATGTTTATGCTTTTTGCTTATCCTTGCTTTGATCCTTAATGCTAGTCTATGTTAGTCGGATTTAGATGTGAGTGTCAGGTATGCATTTGATGTTGTTATTGTTAGAGCTTCTTGCTGATAGTCCAAATGTATTGGTATCTTTGGGATGCCCTTGGGCCTTGAGTAGGGCACCTTCAAGGTCTTGTCTCTGGTGTCAAACGAAACCATGATCGTTAAAGAGCTTTGCGTATTGGGAGACTTGAACTCGTGTCCTCTAGGATATAGAGGTCATGTGTGCTAGGATGGCGCCACTTGAGGGTGTGCTGCTCATGGCCCCTAAAGAGGATAAACTAATATCTTCTCGTTATTAGCATGATGCTCTAATTTTTTTAAGTTCTAGTGTATTTGGAAGGACTTTAAGTATCATATCCCCATAACCATTACACAAAAATGCATCTAACAAGAGTGTTGAACATGTGTACAAAAAAAAAATGAAGAGTCGGAGCAATATAGATGCTACTAATAGGTTATTTTTGCTCATTCAAAGAAACTTCTTGAAACATAACTAAAGAATCTACTAATGAGACTGATAATTTCTTACTTCTGACCTTCTAAAGGGTTTTCTTTTTATATCAGGTGAGGCTTGGAGAGATTTTGGAGAATGGTCAAGTTAAGACAAGAAGGTTGGGAAAGCACCAAGGTCGTGTACACAGCCTTGCTGTCGAGCCAGGAAGTCCGTACATATTCTTTAGTTGTGGTGAAGACGGCTTAGTTCAACATGTTAGTTAATTTAATGGACAGTGCAAGTTTAATTTAGCTTCGATCATTTTTTAGTTTTGTCATTATTCTTTACTCTTTTGTGTGTTACAGTATGATCTGCGATGTGGTTCGGCTTCGAAGCTATTCCATTGCTTCTCATTCAAAGAAACTAACAGTCCGCCTTTAAACATAAGGTTAAATGCCATTATAATTGATCCAAGGAATCCGAATTACTTTGCTATTGGAGGTTCCGATGAATATGCACGTGTCTATGATATCAGGAGATATCAGTCGGATGGATCTAATGTTTCGGATGAACCCGTCAACTTATTTTGCCCTCGCCATCTGCGTCACTCTAACCATGTTCATATTACAGGATTAGCTTATTCTAAAGCAAGTGAACTACTTGTTTCTTACAACGATGAGCTGATTTATTTATTCCAAGAGAACATGGGGCTCGGACCTTCTCCTTTATCTCTTGAGTCTGAAACTCAGTTGAGAAATGAGGAACCGCAAGTTTATGCGGGTCATAGAAACTCACGAACCGTTAAAGGAGTGAGTTTTTTCGGCCCCAAAGATGAATATGTGATGAGTGGTTCTGATTGTGGGCATATATTTATTTGGAGGAAGAAGGGTGCTAAGCTTGTTCGAGTAATGGTAGGTGATCGGCGTATAGTAAATCATCTTGAGCCTCATCCGTGCATGCCATTTTTAGCTACATGTGGATTTGATAAAGATGTAAAGCTTTGGGCTCCTATGGCTGGTGATGCTCCTGCACTTCCTAAAAACTTGAAGAAGGTATCATCTCGTATCCAGTAGTGTTAATAAGATGATGGGTAAACTACACTAGTAGTCATCCAACTATTAGTGAATTTGTTTTTTAGTCACTCAACTATGAAAAGTTACAAAATTGTTATCCAACTATTTAATTTTGTCTTTTTTGGTCACTAGTTGGCTAATGTAAAAATGGGAACACCTAAAAATCCAAGATAGTTAGGTGACCAAAAAAAAACAAAATTGAATAGTTGAGTGACCATTTTGTAACTTTTCATAGTTGGGTGATGAAAAAAGAAATTTACTAATAGTTGGGTGACTACTAGTAGTTTACCCTAAGATGATTTATGAATGTGTATTTACTTGTACTTATATTCTCTATGAACAGATTACGGAATCTAATAGACAGAATAGAGAAGACCAGTCCCCGGCAACACTTGCCCCCGATGTTATAATGCATGTTGTCCGCCTACAGAGGCGGCAGATGTTTGAATATGTTGAAAGAAGGTATAGTAGACCTGATCTTGAAAGTGATGAAGAAGATGGGGATGAAGATTATATTTCAGGGCTCGCAAATGACATCACATTTTTGGAAGAGTATCCTGGTGAGAACTTCGGAGATTGCAAGATCAGCTAATGTCTTGTAAGTTTGGAAGTATGGAAATTTCAAGTTCTTCCGGTTTTATTTATCGTAAAAAGTTCCGATAATATCAAAACTCTTGGATGATCTCTTGTAGGGGAGCTAACAGTGGTGAACGATTTTTCTCTCCCAGAACGGAGTCAGCTCGGGAAACTAGTGTTTGCATACAGAATGAATGCTTAAAGGTATTCCAAATATTATTTCTTCCGTCTCGATAGTGCACGATCTACAAACAATTCTCCATTGTCAGATGAGAATTTTCAGTCATACAAGGCTTCACAAAAGTTGAAACTGAGCGCATTGATTGGATTCGCGACATTGTCATACAAGGATCATCTTTCTATCAAGATTTATTCATGAAGTCTTGGTGTGTGGCAGATCATCTCGATTTGGCATGGAGCACGAAGAAAACCAAAAGTAAGTTCCCCAACTTCGAAACAAGTGAATGTTTCAGTGTTTCTTAGATATACCGTGTTAAAATATCCCGTTACTTCGTTAGTTATATTATATATCACTATGTTATTCAGACTCGGGTGAGTGTGTTGCACATATATCTAAGGGTGTACATTCATTTTTTTTCAGTCTCGTCCATATTCTCAGTTGTGCGGCATTTGCCATAGTTGTAGAGATAATAAATGTCAGTACGACACTCACATTCAAGTTCCGAGTAACTTCGTAAACAATATGCTTTCTGTATATTTGGATATGGTTATCATTACACCATTTTCTAATTGAATTTTCTTCCACAAATCATCATTCCCCTCCTTTCACTGTTTGTTTCCCTAGAAAATTCGAAATGCTTCTTGAATTCCACCGAAAACCGAGTTCAGGGTTTAAACATCAGCTTTTAGAACTCTCATCATCACTGTTTTTATTTCCTCCCTCCACACTATGATACTTATAACACTTTGCACAAAACAGGAAATAAAAGAAGTTCAACATCTGCATCATTGCAAACATCAAATACACATTCCCGAGTCTCCCGTTGTTTATATCGTCTGGCAACCACGTCGTGACCCTTCGAACCAAATCAATCACGGTGGTGCTTAGATAGTAGGCGAATCCAACGACAACTGAAATCATTGCTGCTGCGGTGCTTTTCAACGGCTTCGGAAATTCTTGGTAATACAACGTGACTTGTCCGGGATAATGAAATGCTTCACCGAGTCCAACCAAGACTAATTGGGGCACTAACCATAGTACAAACATAGGGACAACGGACCCTGGATGGTCCAAAACACAATGGGCTTGAGCCAGTTTTAGCCTTCTTGATTCCACCAAGGAAGCAACAGCCATACCTGTCATGTTAAATAAGTGACCGAGTCCAATCCGGTGAATGGGCATCGGCGATCTTAAGGTTATCTTCTGCCATAGCGGAAAAAGGAACCGCTCAATCAATGTGAGGTTGATAGCTGTTGAGGTTAATATGAACACCATCATTGACCCTGCTGGGACTTCAATATCCGGTCCGAGACGGCGATTGACGGTTAGAGTTTGGAGGATTGTTAAGGTGCTTATAACCGGCAGTGTCGTGCACATTAATACGCCACTCGACAGTAATGGGAAAATTCGCAACAGGTTTTTAAAATCCTCAACTTGTTGTACGGAGCATAGTCTCCATGAATTTACCTTGCTGTCCTCCTCGGTTTCCATTGCAGCAGCATGGTTTAGAAACCTGCATTTGCTTGATTGGTTAATGTCATTAATATCGTAAAAAAGACTAAATTGTAAAAGTACGAATAAGTATGTCGATAGATCGAGTCAATGTATGATATTTACACCATAAGTCGACCAAACACGAATTATGAATTTTAATTGTAAGACTAAAATAGGTATTTTAGTCAGCTCATATATTTTTCGAATGACATTTTTTATTTAATATTTATATATAAGCAACTTAAATAATATTGTCCAAAATGGGTTTCGAATATTGGTGATAGAGTTTGATATATATCTTAAACACGTTTATTTTTTTGTCCAAATTAAAATTTCAGACATAATATTTTTGTCTCAACCTTCGACAAACATTCGAGCGAATAGCTTTGCCCTTAGAGTGTTTTATTTACATTATAATATTTTATATATATTTAAATTTTAATATAATATAAAATACATAACATATGAAAAAAAAACATATTAATGTTCAAAAAAGAAAAGTAAACTAACATATTTAAAAAAATTGAAAAATAGCTTAGGCTCGAGCCTTGCGTATTAGAGTCTAAACCCGCCCCATATTTTAGAAGAGTTTTTGTCCAAACTCATTTTCCGAGCATATTATTTTTGTTCAATATCGAGTTGATCTTTTAAACTTTGAATAACTTGATTTTCCTTTTGAGACAATTCATAAACTACCCATAAAACTCTCCAAAACCCTTAAAGTGGAGGATATTATGTGTTTCACCAAGCTTTTTATAACTCGGCCAGTGGTCGAACCGGTCAAGCCACCAATTCGCCGGCCTATCGATAAATCATTAAAAAATTAATAATAATAAAATATTAAAAATCCGGTTCAACTGGTTAGTACCAATTCCTGAGTCAATTGGTTCAATGCCTCTATCTAGATTGATACCTCGGCTGGTTCCTAGTCCAACCGATCTGACTGGTGATCTGGTTTAAACAACCTTGGTTTAAACACATTCTAACAAGTTGCTATAACAACGGCCGTGCCAATTGAATTAGCATTTAATCGATAATAAATAATATGATCCTTAAACAAGTCTAATAACGGGAATATAAAATTTCGAAATTAATAGATCAAATACCTGAAGCTTTTAGAAGGCAATGAAACTGGTTTCGCCTTAGGACCATCTTCTTTATGGTAATAATCTTCAGCTCTAGATGAAAGAGGCACTTTTCTCTTAACAATTGTGGCAACAACAACATGTGCAAGGCTCAAAAATGGGCTTCCCTGAGGCTTTATGTGTCGATAATAACGTTTCCCCGATAAAAAAACGACTAACCCGATGACATTCACCGCAACACACAACCAGTACCCGAACACCCAACTCACATTTTCCTCAATGTACACAATCACCGTGGCACCTAACACCATCGATGCGTACAAAGTGACGGCGAACCAATTGAAGAACACCCTTTGATCCTTCGAATTGTCGAATTGGTTGGCTCCGATGGCTGCGATGGTGAAACGTGTGCCCGCCACACCTACCGCGGCTAATGCTATGCCTGAGTAAAGTATACAGAAATGAACTTTTGATGGTGTCGGGCACGATGTTGATCCGTGTTGACATGGTTGAGGCCTTAAGGGATCAAGCATAGCCGTTAAAGCTATGAGGATAATACCCTGCAAATGCGGTGGTAAATCAATTCTCGTATCCATAAATAAATATATGCCGGAGCTAAGTGAATTAACAGCAAAATTTAATAGTATTCACTTAATTGGATTAATTTATCGATTTTTGTCACTACGGTTACATAGGACGGCACTTTAAATATGTTTGAATTAATGATTAGGTCAGTAGTGGTTCATACATTGTTGATACTTTAAAGGTTCAATTAAAACGTTTTGAAGTTTCGGACTTGTTGAGGGGAAACCAACTGCTGTTGGAGAAGTCTTTGAAGTGTCGTTTGTCTGGGACCGATGGACCACTTAACGAGTTGGTATTATCACCGGGTCAAGTTGGAATTTTGTCTCCCGACTTTGTCAAGAGCGCGAGTACTGGAGGCAAGGTTCACAGAGCATGAGCGCCTTGTTGAATTGAGTTGAGCGCTTGGTAAGGTTTGAACTCCCGTATATGGCATCTAAGGGCCTAATCCAACAAGGTGCTTCTGCTTTGTGAACCTCATTTTTGGCACTCAGGCACTTAACGAAGTCAGGAGATAAAACTCTGGCTCAACCTAGAGACAATATTGAGCCGTTAAGATTCCATTAACCAAATGGACGGCACTTTGTCAAGAGATCGAGTGTCGGAGACAGAATTTATAGAGCAGGAACACCTTGTCGGATTAGGCCCTTAGATGCGTGATCCAACAAGGTGCTCCCACCTTGTGAATCCCGCCTCCTTTGACACATGGGCTCATATCAAAGTTGAGAGACAAAACCCCAGCTTTGCCCAGGGACAATACCAACCCGTTGGGGGCTCCTTTGGCTCCAGACGGACGACACTTTGAATACTTCTCCAGAAAAAGTCAACTTCCCTTCAACATAATCAATTTAGAATCTAGGTTCATAATTCGAGGTCGTTTCATAATGAAAATAAAAGTAAATGGTTACCAAGATCGAGATAAGAGACGAGATCCAAATGAGAGAAAAGCAACCGAGGAAAGAATCGGCAAGGATTGCAGCAACCATAGGAAGTAAACTAGTAGAAGCAGCTACAATGTTGAATGTTTGGGTTGCATCAATGCTTCTCACATGGAATTTTTCAATCATGTACACAATCAAGTTGTTTGCCCATCCTGATACTGCTATGCTTGATCCTATTAGTGCCCCTGTTTTTTTTTTTTTTTTTTCATTTGCTTGTTAGTCCGAAAATTCATAACACATTTCTTTCGGTGCCGAATTAGGGTAAGTATCCGATATGAGTATATGTCTAAAAACGATCGAAACCCATGTTTGAATGTGTCTGACAATAACAAGTTTCAAATATGAGTATTTTAGAGAAAATGAAGGGTTTGGGTAAAATAAGCATGATTCGGAGAATTCATGACACACTTCTTACTTTAGCCAAACTCGAGTGCGTGATACAAGTGTACATGTCTAATGATAATCAAAACTCGTGTTTGTATATGTGTCAAAAACAAATATCAAGCATGGGTATTTTAGAGAAAATGAAGAGTTTGAGTAAAGTAAGCATAGTTCGTATAATTAATGACACACTTCTTACTTTAGCCAAACTCGAGTAAGTGTGTGATATGAGTATACATGTCTAAAAACAATCAAAAACCCATATTTGCATGCATGTCAAAAACAAATATCGAGCATGGGTATTTTAGAGAAAATGAAGAGTTTGAACATAATTCGGAGAATTCATGACACATCTCTTACTTTAGCCAAACTCAAATAAATGTGTGATATGAGTATACATGTCTAAAAACTAACTAAAAACCCACGTTTACATGCATATCAAAAACAAATATCAAGCACGGGTATTTTAAAGAAAATGAAGAGTTTAAGTAAAGTAAGCATAGTTTGGAGAATTCATGACACACTTTTTGCATTAGCCAAACTCGAGTAAGTGTTTAATATGTATGTCTAAAAACAATTAAAACCCCTGGTTGAATACGTGTCAAAAACAAGTTTCAAACATGGGTATTTTAGAGTAAAAAAAAAAGAATTTTAAATAAGGTAAGTATAATTTTGAGAATTCATTATACACTTCTTACATTAGCTGAACTCAAGTAAGTGTCTAATACCTACTTAAAAATAATCAAAAACTCATATTTTATTGCACATCGAAAACACATTTTTAAAAAAAATAAAAAAAAATAAAGAGTTCAGCAACCTAACCAATTTTTTTTTTTTAAAAAAAAAAGTGAGGAAAAGAGAGAGAGAGAGAGACCAGCAATGAAGGGGAAAGTAGCCCAACCACCACGTTTACGAGCGGAGTCAGGCAACATTTGACCTTCTCCGTCACTGGAAACTTCTTCACCACCACCATCCATAGTCGCTCCGATGAAACAAGATATTTAGCTAAGACTTTTCAGTTTTAATTAATGATCTACACAATGGAAGCCATTTTTATAGAATGGCCAATAAAGCTTTGCTGTTACATATTCTCTCCACCAGTTGTCTCAAGCTTTACTCATTGTCATCCAAAAAGATGAACAAAAAAAAGTCCAAGATATAGAGCATCAAAAATCAAAAGAAATATGATGACTCTCACACACACACACACATATATATATATATATATATGTACTCTCTTTTATTTTTGAAAACTCACACAGAGATATTATCCATAGTGATGATGATATCAAAAGAGATGCCATTACAACTTATAGAATAAGATGCATTGGACAGTAAAACAGTTTTTCTTTATTCTCTTTGAATTTTTTTCACAAATTAAAAACGTTTTAATAATGTTTAATTAAAAAATTCCGTCAATAAATATATTATAAAATGAAATAAGTAAATAAACAAATGACAATTTCCTTTGGATTAAGGGATTTAATTAATTTTATGTTATTTTTTAGAAAAGAGAATAAAAAACATTAAGCAGACATGCTTTATTAGTAAGCTTTGCAATCAAACAGTAGTGCACATTTTGTATGTATGAAAACACTGTTTATGTTGCACATCCCTGTTGGATTTCATTCACCCTTTAAACTATAAGTCAAACTTAGGCTCCAATATTCAAAACCCAAGTCTGTCTCGATTTTTAAGTTTATAATATATTGTGTTTTTTTATATACTATAATGTAAATATTAAAAAAATGTTAAATTCTTTCTCAAAAAAAAAATGTTGAATATGTCTAGATTTAATAAAAATTGTATATATAACGAGCTGACCTAAATGGGTTTGAGTTTACTATTTATAAATATTAATAAATTTAAGCAAATTTGAAGTTCATATTTTGAGTTAAGCTGAACTTAAGTATTTATATATAATATTAATATTTTACATAGACCCGATCTAAACCTCTTTTATGAACACTTTTACCTCACATGTTCATAGTCTCATTGTTGTTAGGTAGATAATGTTTATCATTTCTTTTAACCAAATCAATATATAAATTATTTAGTTTATCATTTAAAAAAATAATATTTTGAGACTTATAAATAGCTAATTTGACCTCATCCTTTTATTGGGATTTCCAGAATGAGAGTATTTTCGAAGTGTTTGAATAAGTGAAACTTCAACGGGACAAGATGGGTTAGATTTTTGCCTGTCTCGACCCGATGTACGACACATATAGCCTGACCCCGAGTTAAAAAAAGAAAAGAAAAGTAACACCGAAAATGAAATAATTTTTATTATTTCCTATTAATTTTTGTCTTTATATTTTATTTATGCAACACGAAGAAATTATGGAAATAAAAAAATAAGGAAAAAGGCTTTCATGGGATAACAACAAAGGTGAGCTGCACAAATAATGGAAATGAGAATCCAATATTAATATACTATATAAAAGGTGAATTTTGTAATTAACCAAGGCAGGGTGGGTTTTTCTCTAAATCTGAACTTAACCCGATTCGATCACTATTAAAAAAATACCCTTTTTAACCTACCCAAACTCAATTTCAAAATAAAAAAATATGTTCCTATCAGCTCTGATTGAGTCGGAATTCGTTGAATTATGTGAAATTATAATAAACTAAAGAATTTGCACATGATTTAACTCGATCCCATGACTAATTACATATAAATAATTAATAAACAAAGTTATTATCACTTAAGCTAATTGATAGTACCTCGATTCTACGAAGAGCCCATACTTACTGACTGAAAAACGAAAAGATCCAAAACCAATTTGCAGGAACACTATTTGTTGCCACATGTACCATTTACTTAGATCATGGAATTTGATGAAATCTGATATGGTGGTCACTCATGAATTGGTTGATTTTTCATAGTAAAAAAATGTTGGCCTCAAATTTTGGCACTACATGTGACCATGGCTCCCAAAATACTACTGTTTATAATGCTGAAATAGAAATAATGAAGATCAAAGACTTGGGCCACCCAAAAAGATGAAAAGAGAGAAATTAGGACAATAATGAAAAATTGACTATAGGTCGGGTTTAAATTGGACTTGGATCGAGCTATTGTATGATATTAAAATAAACATTCAAGCAAAATATAAGAATAAAATAGTATCAGTTGTATCGAGATGAACAGTAAGAGCGGATGAATTGATTGATGTTGGTCGTTGCCTAGAAGAATCCGGTGAACGGTGATCGGAATAGTGCCTGGCATACTAAACGCAGCATAGACTCAAAGGTGAAGACATAATAGCTGATATATGTGTGTATATATATATGCTTAATATTTTATGCCTCTAAAGCTTATTTAACATATTATTATTCCCCTTTTATGACAAATTTATACACAAAATGTTTCTTTTTGAATGTATGGCCTTGGATTTTAATATTATAATTAGATTTAAATTAAAAATGAGATAATTATCAAATTTATAATTAAGTTTTAGTTTAATGTGTAATTTGACATAAATTTTAATTTATTATAATTATATATATAACTTGAATTACAGTTCATATGTATATATTATTTTTATATTTGTATAATTTTAATATTTATACACAAAATATCATGTATAATATTAAAATTTATTTTTTTATAAACATCGAAAAATGTCTATTTATGGCAATTTATCAATCTTCATGCTTTACAAACGTTATGGTTTTGTTTTATAAAGAAAAAAAAATCATCGTTTAGATTTTTAAATTTGTTTGATAATGATATTATATTTTTAATTAATACAAAATTTACAATAAGATAAGTGGATTGTTGAAAATGTTAATTGCTTTTATTATTTTTTTTAAATCATATTTGATATAATTTTTATCTAAAATAATATAAATTAAAATCTTAATATAAATAATTTTAAAAACCAAAGTTTTAATTTTATATTAATTGTTTAAAATTAATAACAATAATAACTTAAAGAACAAAAATAATAATATTATTATTAAAAAAAAACAAACCAATATTCTCCAAAAAATTAATAACCTAAAGAACTGAGTTTTTTTTCTTCTTCAATCTTTTTTCTCATCTGATCCAAGAAGAAACTCACCTTTAATTTTCATGGAGTTCTTTTTGGTTCTTTTAAACCTTGGAAATTTGGATTTCTTCTTTACAACCGAATCTGGATTTCGCTTTACGTTGACCTCGCTTACCAATTTTCCACAACTCGAACAAGAACTACGCTCCGATCGATCGCACATTCATCACCATATATAAAATCAAATATTAAATTCATAGAAAAGAATGAAAAAATATATTGAAATTTTAGAAGATTTATTATGAAAATCAAGAATTTGAGAGAGCGCTTACAAGAAGTTAGCTTCAATGGCTGCTTTGGAATAGTGGAGACAGTGAGAACAGTAAACGTAAGCGATTGTCATCTTCATCGTCATCGCCGTTAAAATAATAGTAAAAAACAAAAAAAACAAAAGAAATTGGAAATTTGCTATCGGTTATTGATTTGAAGAGGGGGTTTTTTGAATTAAATAGTGGAATAAGTGATGGCTTAAAGTCGGTTTATTCCGCATTAATGTGCTTTACGTGGGTGAAAAGAATTCACTATTTGACCCCAAAAAATAATAATAATAATAATTTTTTAATAAATATTTTATTTTTACAATCAGAAAATTAATATACTAAAATTTCTCGATTCCCCAAAATTTCTATTTACGAAATGTTGTGGGTTTTTCTAGAAATTATATTTTAAAAATATTTATAAATTAAAATAGTTAACAAATTATTCTAAAAAATATTTACTAAATATAGTGGGTTTTTCTTTTGAGTAAACAAGTTATTTGCAGTGAATAATTTTTTTTCTCAAAAAAATAGGTGAATTTTAAAATTACTTTTTTAAAATTAAATTACAATAATAACCTTAATTTCAGTGCTTTTGAAAAAAAATTAATTGATAGGTATCGAATTAACGTGACACCAAGCTTTTTTATTATTATTAATATAAAATAGATATAAATATTAATTTATTATTTATAATATATTTAAAAATAATTTTCATCTTGGAGTGAGTAAAAATTGCACACTTTTTTAGAATTAGTGAGCAAAAATAGGAGTGAGCATCGAGTGAGAAAATTTCGAGTTAATTGAGTTGATTAGTGTCATTTTATCATTTTAATTTAATTTGAAGTATTTTTGAATCGAGTCAAATGAAATGAAATTATAATCAAGTCAAATTGAATCGAGTGAAATTGTTAGAGTTAAATTAAACATGTCAAATTCAAATATTGTTACAATATAACTAATTTCATATTAAAGGACGTAAATTTGAAACTAAATATATTTGAGAACTTTTTCAAAGCAAAATAATAGAAAAAAAATACTTTAGTATAATAAACTTAAATCGTTAATTTACTTATTTAGGTCTACAAAATTATTTTTTAGAATTTTCTAAAAATTTTAACTTTTTCATATATTGTTTAAAATTTTTAGAATTTTTGTTAAGACAAAAGTCAATTTACTCATTTTCAAAATTAACAAGGACCAAAAGGATATTTACATTAATCTATTATTTTAATTATTCAAGTTATTCGAATTCTAAAATTTAACTAGACTTAAACTCGAAACTCGAAACTCGAATTATTTATTCAAATTGGCTCAAAACAAATCAAATAACTTAAATAACTCAATCCAATTAACTTCAAATTTAAAATTTTCAAAATTTAAAATTTTCAAAGGAAAATCGAGTTGATCAAACTAAATGGAAAACATATATCTTTTCGAGGAAAAACACTATAACTAGTGGGTGGAAAAACATCTTTTCAATGAAGAAATATATGTACATTTAGCTCCTTTTAAGACGAATAACTTTGAAAATATATATATCTACAGTATATGAGGGAAAAAAAGTAAAGAGACAACTATATCTACTTTGTTAACATTTAACTCATTATATATTGGGTTTTTATTGGTAATATATTGATTTTTTAATCAATTTCTAACTGATTTTTTTTTAAAATTAAATTTTAATATAAGTTAATCATAAAGGAGTTTGATTATATATTGCACTAACCTAGTATAGATGGTGAATTATGAAACACATATGAAATAGAGGAGACAATAAAGAAAGAACTCAACTTGAACCATTTTTTTAATTTTATATTTTTTTCCTTTTATTTAATGTATTATATAATTTATCCGTAAAAATTTAAATATAGTAAACTATAATGTAAATATTAAAAAAATTATTAAGTTGTTTACACTTAAAAATTTAGTTCAAAAAAAAGCATATAATGCTAGTAAAAGATATATGTATATATAAGTAATAAATATTAGTTAAAATATTTATATTAAAAATTAAAAAAAATATGAACAGACTTAAACAATACAAGCAAAATTTAAGACACATATTTCAAATCCGACTGCCAGGCAAAGCTAGAAAATCATGTATGACATAAACATTGATAAAAGTGCATAAGCCCAACCCAAACACCTCTAGCTTAAATATTTCTTTTTCAATTTCCCCCACTTCTCTTTTTCTTTCTTTTTTTTTTTCATTTTATTATTAGCTTCACAACATTTTTGAAAAAAGATAATAAAGAAAAAAAAAAGGAAAAAGGAAACATGTAAAAATGAAAAGTTAATACCTATAACAAATGATATTTTTTTTCCATACTACTAAACATTTTGATAATTGAATTTTTTTCATTAAAATTAAATTTCACAAAGTAATATCGTTGCTTAAAAACAATTTTTCCCCCTCAATGAAGCAATGCCACAATTTATAGCCTAAACTTCAACCCCGCCCCGCCCCCTTTTCACTAGTTCCCCATGTAAGGACCTAAAACATCTTCGCCTACTGGCAAGAATGTGTTAGTAATGCGGTGTTCCGATGTAATGTAAAAACAAAAACAAAAAAAATTACAGTTGCCAAAAAGGTACGTACTTTCTTCAATCTCCAGAAGAAGAAGAAGAAATTGTCTTCCCTTTTCTGTCCGACGAGGCAGTGGGACCAGTGTCCGCACTTTCTTCAGTTTTCGGCTTCTGCATCTGCAGGAGTTGGAGCTGATTTTGTAGCACCTACTCAATTTTGAGAACAAAGAAAAATGTTGAATAACAAATAAAGCAATTTGGAAATGTGTGAGATCATTTGACAATTTCTCATGCCATGCAGCAAATCGCAGAATTATACGTCTATGGGAAAAGTACTATAGAAGTCCCTATACTAGGAGTCAGGTTGAATTTTGCCCTATACTCAAAAAATGGGAAATTAGTCCCTATACATTAGATCAGTGAACAAACTGATCATTTATGTTAAAAATTTCATCCACTTCTACTATTAAAATTTATCACGACTGACGAAATAATCAGACAGTTACACATGGCATGGACATGTACCTTATGCTGACATACAGAAATCAGTTTTTAACCGTAAAAGTGGATGGAATTGTTAATAAAAGGATAAGCTTGCTCTTTGATCTATCGTACAAGAACTAATTTGCCCGATATTTAGTAAAGGGGGCAAAGTGCAATCTGACTTAGTATAAGGGCCTCCTGGTACTTTTACCATGTCTGTATGTTTGTATGTATGTATGCATGCATGCATGATGCATGTACATATGTATGGAAGCTCTAAATGCTAATGCTATTAAGAGGCTGTCCTCAAAAAGGTCATGACTATGACATTGGTAATCTCATGCCATGCAGCAGATCCCACAATTTTATGTATGTGTAGTGGGGAAGGGGGGGTATATACCAGTTGTCGTTGTCTTGAGCAAGAAAAAGTACGTATATCCCACGGTAGGGGACAAGATATAGACGGTTGTTCTTTTTAAAAAGAAAAAAATTGAAACGCATAATTAGATGGAGAAAGCAACAATAGCAACCTTATGACACATAAATGATACCTCAATCTGCTGCTGAATGATCTTCTTCTGAGCTTCCAACTGAGAATCTGGAATGTGCAGATTACTACTCGATGCCTCTCCCGTGTTCCCATTAACATGAGGCAATTGGAAAGGGACAAAAGCACAATGTGGGAACCGTGGAAAGGACAAGTTGACTTGTCCACCAGGAATGACAAATTGTTCTCCGGTGGATGCGGCTTCCCCACTAGATTCGCCCTTCGTGGAGTCATCCGGTTGCCCATAAGCCTTGGGAAGTACAGCATATCCAGGAGACCTGCATTTAAAATGCACAAGATTGTAACTCGTAAATGGCTGTACCAGTCGGGATTGGCAAAACTAATGCATTTGGAGCCAGATCAGATCATGTATAGGAACCGACATCAATAGCACAATTAGAAACCTTGATGATCTAGAGAAGCCTCTAAAGCAATGAACAACTTATCAGCTTTCGAAAGCTATCATTTCAATGCAAAATGCAATAATTGATAATTAGAGCACTGCATGGCAGTTAAAATAATCGCAAGGGAAAAACAGCCAGCAAAATGAGGAAACTGCAAATTTCATTGACATGAAGTATTATAAGCATAAAACTACTTACCAAACCAGAGTGTTTGCAGATGGATAGACGTAGGATTTCTCATATATTGATGCTGCAGTGGCAGCAGCCTGAAGCCTGGCCTGATGCTGGGTCAAATTATCAGCAGCCATGTCACCACCAGAACCTTGTTGAGCTGAGCTTGTGCCAGACCCTGTTCCCACTTCAAACAATTAGCTGATGTTTTTAAAACAGTAATGTCAATTTGATAAATGTAAAGTTATAGAAGTTAGAAGCAAAGCAATATCGAAGTAAAGCAAGTAATTATTTAATTTCCACATCCCAGTTCTTTGCAACCTGAATCAGCTTAACAGCTTCAAAGTGGTATAAGATAACTGGGATATTGTAGGAATTATAGAAATATATTAAATGTTTTCTACAGATAGATAAATCTTATTTATGTAGATAAATCTTAGAATAAATCATTTGAGATATTCTAGGATTATTTTATCTTATCTTTTAGTAGTTTATTAGAATAAGGGAATTATTTTCCCAATTAGGTTATGACTCTTTTCTCTATTTAAATTCAGTTCTTTAGTTAATAAAATACAGAAAAATACAGAGAATTACTCTGTTTTTTTACATGGTATCAGCTTAGGTTACGGTTCCTTTCCACCCTAGACCATGTCGAAACTTCTTCTTCTCAATATCCTTCTCCTACTCCGGAGATTACCTCAAATCTAGAAAATTTTTCTGGTTTTGATGCTCAATCGAACTCGTCTGGTCTGAATATCACCTGCCATAGATTAAATGGCAACAATTTTCTAGAGTGGTCCCAATCGGTTAAGATTTTTCTCTTGGGAAGAGATAGATTGGGCTATGTTATCTTTGGTGAAATCAAGCAGCCTGCTGTGCGACAATCGGTTTTGCTAAGTGGATGCGTGACAATGGTCGTGGTTATGACTTGGCTCCTTAATTCCATGACCCCAAGTATAAGCGAGAAATTTTCTCCTTTATAACACAATTGCTGAAATGGAGTGCTGTCCATGAAGCCTACTCCAAAGAATGATAATATTGCCGAATTATATCATGTTGAAAATCAAGCGACCACTCTTAAGCAAGGCACCATGCCCGTCACTCTCTACTACAATACCCTTACCGCTCTCTCAAAGAATTAGATTTGTATGCACGCATGATTGGGCGATTCAAGAGATGCCCCTTTATCAACAAATTGTCACTCAAAGAAGGCTATTTCAATTTCTACACGGCCTAAACAAGGAGCTGGATGAGGTTCGCGGCGGGGGTCTTGGCTATTTCTCCACTTCCCTCCCTTCGAGGCCTTCTCCATGGTCAAGAAGGAAGAAAGTCGACGAAGTGTGATGCTTGCTTGATGAAACGGATTCAACTCCTGAAGAAGGATCTCGCCTTAGTGACACACCAATCATCTCCCTCTTCCAAGCGGGGAGACCTTGGTGTGATCATTGCAAAAAGCCCGGTCACTCCAAGGAAAAGTGTTGGAAGCTTCATGGTAAGCCTCGAAATGGAAGTCAAAGAACTCCAGAGATAATAAATCCAGATCTTGCCGCTGCGACATCTGTCACAAGCTTCTCCAAAGAGCGATTGTTTGAACTTCAAAAAGCTGCTTGGAAAGTTTCAGGGGTCTAGTGCGGGTAATCTGGTCATGAAAGAACCGTAAGGTAACTCTTCTTCCACAACATTGCTTTCCTCTCGTTCACTCCTAATTGGATCCTAGATTACGTGCTACGGATCATATGGTAGTAATAAGGCCTTATTTCACAATTTTTTCCAAATCATGTTAAAGTCACAAAAGCAAATGATGGGTCCTTATGCAAAATAGAAGGCCATGGAACTCAAGTTGTTCTCAATGATCGATTGCACTTCATAATGTTCTCTTTGTACCAAATCGCTTGCAATCTCATTTCCGTAAGTAAAATTTCCTCGGACTTGAACTACTTCGCAACCTTTAACGGTCTTAATTGTACTTTGCGAGCACCTCGAACTCGAAGATGATTGGTAAGGCCAACTTGCAGAATGGTCTCTACATCCTCCCTTCCTCTCCTAAACCCGAGATCTTCAAATCTTTTACAGCTTTAAATACAGTTGATACTGTTATGTTATGGCATTTTCGTTTAGGCCATCCTAGTTTCCAATACCTTGCTAAATTGTTTCTGATCTATTTATTAATAAAAGGCCAAACTCTTTTTCTTGCAAAGTTTGCTCTCTTGCTAAACATACTAAATCTTCTTATTTTCCTTCTCCATACAAGCCTTCTCACCCTTTTGCTTTGATCCATAGTGATATTTGGGGCCCTTCTCGGGTGAAGAATGCTGATCATAGTAAGTGGTTTATCACTTTCATTGATGATCACAGTGGGGTAACTTGGACTTATTTGCTAAAAGACAAATCAAAAGCTACGATATTTTTGCACAATTTTATAACATGGTTCTCACTCAATTTGGGGCTAAAATCCAGCTCTTTAAATCGATAATGGCGGTGAATTTTTGCTAGGTCTTTGGGTAATTTTTTCAGGACAAGGGCATAGTTCAACTTAGTTCTTGTGTTGGAACCCCACAAATGAATCGGCATTGCTTAGAAAGGAAAAATAGGCATCTCCTAGAAGTTACTCGTTCCTTCTATTTACTACCAATGTTCCTAAATATTTGTGGGGGGAGCCTTATTAACGGCTACCTATTTAATCAACCGAATGCCTAGTAAGGTTTTAAAATTTCAAACACCTCAATCTATATTTTTGCAACATTTTCCTCATTTTAAGCCTATCTCCTCAATTTTGCCACTTAAAATCTTTGGTTGCATGTGCTTTTATCCAAAATATTGCTCCTCATAAATCCAAGTTAGACCCCAAGTCCTTAAAATGTGTCTTGGTTGGATATTCTTCACTTAAGAAGGGATACAAATGCTTTCATCCTCCTTCAAAACGATTTTTACCACTATGGATATCACTTTTTATGAACAGGATCCCTATTTCACACAGTGAAATTCGGGGGAGACATGGAGTGATTTTCAACCAAATCAGTATCTTCTCCTAATTTCCATTCTCAACCTTCAAAATTGCCACCAATTTTACCTTTACCTCTGATTTGTCACCGTGACTACTCAGATTAATTCTCTTTGTTATACCTATCAATACCTCATCCACACCTACTTTAAACACCCTCCCGAGAATACACCTACTCCTATTGAAAATCTTCAACAAACATCACCACCCAAACAGACTTTGTGTCTACACAAGAAAAAGAAAAATATCCACGAGACTGCTTTTGCAACTGATTCTTGCCGAGAATTGGATTTGGGTTCAAATTAGGAATGGAAGAAGAAATCGATAAGTCCTCTACTCTAGATGATTTTCCTATTGCTATTAGAAAAGGGGTTAGACAATGCACCAAGCATCCTATTGAAAAGTTTGTTGGCTATAATTCTTTGATGCCTTCTTTTCAAGCATTTACAAACAACCTTGGATAAAGAACAGATTCCCACAAGCATAGTTGAAGCTCTAAAGGATCCTAAATGGAGAAGGGTTGTTGAAGAGGAAATTGGTGCACTAGAGAAAAATGCTACTTGGACGATTCTGGACCTTCCTCAAGAAAAAAGGGGTCATTGGTCAGTAAATGGATCTTTGCTGTAAAGTACAACTCCAATGGAAGCATCCAACGATACAAAGCTAGACTGGTGGCTAGAGGCTTTACGCAAACGTATGGGATAGATTTCACGTAAACATTTGCACCGTGGCAAAGCTTAACAACTGTTCGAGTACTCCTAAGTTTGGTCAGAATTGCGATTGGCAATTACATCAACTTGATGTAAAAACGCATTTCTTAATGGCATGCTAGAGGAAGAAGTTTACATGAAATTGCCACCGGCTTAAAGTCCGTTGAAGGAAGCAACAAGGTGTGCAAGCTCAACAGTCTCTATACTGGGCTAAAACAATCACCCAGAGCTTGGTTCGAGAGGTTCACTAAAGTCATTCTGAAAAACGGCTACAAGCAGTCCCTTGCCGATCATACACTTTTCATCAAGGTAACTTCTACAAATAAGAAAGCTATCCTAATTGTGTATGTTGATGACATAATTCTTCTTGGAGATGATGAGGAAGAAATTAGCAATTTGAAAAAGTCATTAAATTGGAATTCAAATCAAGGACTTGGGAAAGTTAAGATATTTCCTAGGAATGGAGGTGGCAAGATCAAAAGAAGGACTTGTGATCAATCAAAGAAAGTATGTACTTGATTTACTCAAAGAAACTGGTTTTCTTGGTTGTAAGCCAGCTGATACACCAATGGAGGGAAATTTGAGATTCAACAAAGAAGATGGGTCTTTAGTAGACAGAGAGAAAATTTTAGAGATTAGTTGGGAAACTTATTTACTTATCTCTAACGAGGCCGGATATAGCATTTCACAGTAAATGTGATAAGTCAACACATGACTAATCCTAATGAAGAGCATATGGCAAAGAAAGAAATGAAATTCTCAAGTACTTGAAGAAAACTCGGAGACACGGCTTAATGTTCAAGAAAACACAAGACAGAATCTGTTAAGATTTTTACAGACTCTAGTTGGGCGGGAGACCTCACTGAAAAGAAGATCCACTAGTAGCTCTCTGCACTTTTGTTTGGGGTAACCTTACAACTTGGAGAAGTAAAAACAATTTGTTGTTTCAAGAAGTAGTGCTGAAGTTGAATTTAGAGAGCACTAGCTTTGGGAATATGCGAAGGAATTTGGCTACTTAAATTACTAAAAGAACTTGGCACTAATCAAGAGGATCACTTTGAAGTCTTGTGTGATAATCAATCTGCTATTCAAATTGCCAAGAATCCAGTCCAACATGACCGAACAAAGCATCTGGAGATTGATAGGCATTTTATTGCTGACCAAGTCAACAAAAGGACAACCACTCTTTCCTACATTCCTTCAAAAGGACAAATTGCGGACATTCTCACTAAGGCTCGCCAAAGCACATTTTCAATAAACTCCTATTCAAGCCGGGATTATACAATGTATATTCTCCAAATTGAGAGGGGAGTGTAGGAATTATAGAAATATATTAAATGTTTTCTACAGATAGATAAATCTTATTTATGTAGATAAATCTTAGAATAAATCATTTGAGATATTCTAGGATTATTTTATCTTATCTTTTAGTAGTTTATTAGAATAAGGGAATTATTTTCCCAATTAGGTTATGACTCTTTTCTCTATTTAAATTCAGTTCTTTAGTTAATAAAATACAGAAAAATACAGAGAATTACTCTGTTTTTCTACAGATATGGAACAGGTTATCCCCAAAAACTTGAGGCCAAAACATGGACAACATCTTTAGATGGGGTTGGAGTGAAAAAGCCTTCAAGTAATATACACAATACTCAGGCGCGCCCCTTGAAGCACGAGTAAAACCTGTGGTCATTTTACATTTCCGCACCTTATAAAGGCACAGGCCTTAACTAGCTTACATGCAGTTCGACAAGGCATCAAAAGATGCATGAACTGTATTATCTCAAAAACAAAATAAGTCTACTAACAGGTGGCATACAACCGTTCAAATTTATCAAGAAAATCAAAATCCTCAAGGGATGTTGTAGATTATGTTACAATGAGGTTACCTTGTCCTTGAGCATCTGACCAAGGTCCATGTTGCCCTCCAGATGAACTTGTTCCGTTTTCAGGTGGTACAACGAGAGCTCTACATGTAGGGCAGGTATGCTGTCTCTCCAGCCATGATCGAAGACAGTGCACATGAAAAAGATGTCCACATATCAACTTCTTTGCTGTGGTCATCTCTTCACGGCATATAATACATGTTGCATCGTTTCTGTTCATCCAATCAGTAAGCAATTAAAAACGAGTCAAATTGAAATTAAAATATAGCTAAAAATATATAAAACTGAGTTCACAATCAAATATTTGACTCACGCAGCGAGCTCTTCAGGGGTTGCATCTGGGAATCTGTCATTCATATTTGAAGCGATCTTCCTATAACGCATGTAATCAGCAACACGAATTTTGAAATTCCTAAAGGTTTCATATAGCTCCCGTATTAAGTGCAGAGGTACACCATAGTTCCTGCATAAACAAATTAAAAATTAACAACCATACCATTGATTAATCTGTAGGATATATATACATACACACAAGCAAATTAAGATACCGAGGCTGGTGAAGAAAAAGTTCATTAAACTTATCATACTATATCCATTCTCTATTATAACTTATCTTATAAAGACCTAGCAGCACAGCCTTCCTTTAACAAGTTGGCAACAGAGCCAAATGAGACTAAGTTCTCATGACAACCAAATTATACTCTTTTTAGGATTAGAAGCTGATTTCTGTGTCATTACAGCAAAATGTAATAGAAACCAAGTTTTAGTACCATGCCATTCACATTTCAGAAACTTCACAATGGAAAAGCAGAATAAATAACTTGTGATCATGCAGAAAGTAAAAATAAACAGTTTACTTACATGAAAATCACAAGAAAGAAGCATAAATACATAGACAAGTGAAGCAAGTCCCGAATGAGCTCCAAGTAGAAGGTATAGACAGCCTTCTTCTCCCATTGTCCTTCCATAAGCATGTCACTCACATAGAAAACATATTTTATAAAAGTTGACACTATTGTCGTAGCCAGAATCATGTACCTAGACCCAAGGAATTCAACATTAGTCAGAGTGAAAATAGATAAACTGGAAAATACAGATCCCCCACTCCCTTGTGCAGCTGATAACGTATTTTTAGTAACTTTGAAAACTCACAAGTAGTAGTTAATACATGTTTTAACACAGACAAAGAACAATGATACATGTTATCATTAATCAAGAAACAAAGAAAATGTGCCAAGTTAAAAAACTTACTCAAACGCAAAGAATAGGGAAACTGAAGCTTGCCGTGTTTGGATCAGAAACTTGATAGAACTTGACAAAAACAGACAATCTAGAAGAAGAAGGAAACCCAGAAAAGAAACAATCCGAATGTGAGACAACATAGGAACAGAAGGGGTCGTCTCAATGTACTCAACCCTTTTCTGTGCCAACCAATGCAAAGCCTTGATTAACAACAGAGCAGTAACCATAGCAAGAAATGTAACTGAAAAGTCCTGACGGAAAATAGTGATCGCAAAGAGGATCTCCATAACCTCTCTCCATGACTGCTCATTCAACCGTTCAACCTCAGCTTCACGAAGGGACCCGAGGAATATCTTTTTGGTTATTTGCCATAAGATACACATAAATACAAGCCCCATGTTGAGAAGCAGCACCAAGCTGATCTTAGAGGTTGATAAATACACCATAGCAGGATAAAACTGGCCTCTACTGTTGAATGCATGGTAAATAACAGCTAGCATCGCAACTAAACTGAGACCAGCATAGGTTTGCAGCCTCATCATTTCGCTCTACCTAATTACCACGCTGCACTATTCAACCAAAAGAGGAAAATCAAAATCTAGAATCAAACCTTACTCTTTCCAACCTTTTAATTCGTTACGAAACAATAATATAAGCACTTAGACAAACCGAAATTATTAAAAACAAAAAAATGTAAACGTTCAAAAATTTCCCCTATTCTGTAATCCAAATGTATAAAACTTTACGAATTCAAACATCTATTTACCAAATCAAAACAAAAAAAAATTCAAATTTTCACTGAAAATCAAAATCTAGAATCAGCATAAAAGACTAAATCCTCCTCATCGATTAACCTTACTCTTTTAAACCATTTAGTTCATTATGAAACAATAATATAAGCACTTAGATAACTGAAATGATTTTTTTTAACGTAAAACGTTCACAATTCTTCTGTATTCTATATCCAAATGTATCAAACTTTACTAATTCAAACATCTATTTCAACCAAATGTGTATATATATATCAAATTTTCCGTGAAAATCAAAATATAGAATCAAACATAAAAGACTAAATCCTCCTAATCAATTAACCTTACTCTTTCAAACCATTTAATTCATTATGAAACAATAACATAAGCACTTAGATAACTGTTTTTTTTTTTTTTTAATTAAAGCTCAAAAATTTTGCGCATTCTGTAATCCAAATGCATAGAGCTTACTAATTCAAACATCTATTTCAACCAAAAAAAAAATCAAATTTTCCCTAAAATCAAAATCTAATATCAAACATAAAACACTAAATCCTCCTAATCGATTAACCTTACTCCTTCAAACCATTTAACTCGTTACGAAACAATAATATAAGCATTGAGATCAACTTAATTTATAAAAAAAAAAAAAAAGATCTAAATTCTGTATCCAAATGTATTGAACTTTACTAATTCAAGCATCTAATTCGAACAAAACAAAACCAAAAATTCAAATTTTCCCTGAAAATCAAAATCTAGAATCAAACATAAAACACTAAATCCTCCTAATCATTAACCTTACTCTTTACAAACCATTTAATTCGTTGCGAAACAATAACATAAGCATTGAGATCAACTTAATTATCAAAAAAAATCTAAATTATGCTTCCAAATGTATTGAACTTTACTAATTCGAACAAAATGAAACAAAAAAAAAAATCAAAATTTCCTCCGACATTATTTTCTCCCGCAACCAAAGAATCAAATCAAAGAACTTCCAAATCGAAAATTTTCTATCAATTAATTGGAGAAATTTAAGCGAAAAAAAAAAACATCAAAAAAAAGAAGAAGAGATTAGAATTGACCTGAAAGAAACTTGTGCAAATTTTATTTTTTTCTGAGAGAACCGACAATGAGAGACCTTTTTTTGCCTTCGATCTTCTTCGTTTTTTGCGGGAGAAATTATAAGTTTTTATAGCTAAATAAATTTAACAAATTTATCAGAGCAACAAATCGACAAAAAAAACCGATGGCTCTTTATTCAATCTACGAATTTTGTTTTTGTTTTGGAATTTAGAAAAATATTTAGGTCTAATTATGATGCTAGTCTCTCTATTCTTCTCATGTTTGAAATTTGGTCTTTCTAGTTTTAATCTCATCAATTTAGTCCCTTTTGATTTTATAATTGAAGTCTAATTGGAATTCTAATAAATTAAACTAGATTATGGGATGAAAAATATGTTTATTAAAAATCGATATAATTAACAATAAAAGTAAGAGTTCAAATCCAATTATATGTGTATTTTTTTTTCTATATTAAATATAGAAAGTGATAAAAATACCCTCGAAATAATAAATTTACTTTGTAAAGTAAGAGTATTTTCGTTATTACATTGACTCGTAATACCAACTCAATTAAATGTTTAATATATAGTATTAATTATATATTTTTTAATTAAAAACTAGTTATGTATACAATATCGGGAAAAGATTGTATGAAACAGTGACGCCACGTCATCTGTATCCCTTTCCAATAGTTTTATACCACATTAGTATTCTTATCCTGAATTTCAAAATTTTCATCCTGAAAAAAATCAAATCCAAATGAAAATCCTGAAATTCAGTATAAGAATACTGATGTGGTATAAAACTATTAAAAAGAGATACAGATGATGTGGCGTCACTGTTTCATACAATCCTTTCTCTACAATATCACATGCGTAAAAAGTCAAATAAGACAGAAAAATATTGAATTTATAAGTGTAAGGTTTTTGATTCTAAATCGAGTCTTAAAAATTTTCAATATTGTTTCAGAGATTTAGCGTAAGAGTTAGAGTTTTTGTTCGGGTATGACTTTCTCTACTTAACCAATTTTTTTTATATATTTTCACATTTATTTCAAATAAACTTCTATTGTTGAAAAATAATAATTAAATTCTCGGATTAAAAATAGAGATTAAATTCTAAATATGTAAAGAGTATAGGGACTAGAAACAACATTAGACCAATATTTATCCTATGCTATTATTTCCCTTATTCGAACATTTTTTTTAATTCACGTAATTGCAGTCGACGAAACCAATCAGCATAGCCCACGTGGAATTTCCTGCTATTAATGTTAAAAAAGAAATTTATTCATTTCGTGTTAAACAAAAATTAGATTATTAATATTAAAAGTTAAAAGCTGAATTTTATTTTTTTTTATAACAAAAAATGATACTAATATTAGCAAAGTTATGTGAAAATTTAAACCATAAATACTCTACGACCTTCTTTTCTGTCAATGTTTGATTTTAGGCTAAATCAAGGGTAAATGTAGAATGAAATTCTAGGACTCGTATTGCAGTTTGCCCCTCTATTTAAAAAATAAATTAATTAATTCTTGTACGATAAATAAAATAGAAATTTGATCATTTATATTAAAAATCCATCCATTTTCCTATTAAAAACTGGTCTTACTGATGGAATAATCAGACAATGACATGTTGCGTGCCACGTGTAACTTATATTAACGTACAAAGATTAGTTTTAAACGGTATAAATGGATAGAATTTTAAAAATAATGACTAATTTGCTCTTTGATCTAAAGTACGGAGACTAGTTTGCTTATTTTTTTAGTAGAGAGAGCAAAATGCAATCTAACTCCTAATACAGGGGCCTCTATCGTATTTTTACCTTATATTCTGCTATTAGTTTTTATATCATATATAAATCGTGAATTTAATCATTATACTTTAATTCAATTAAATTTAACTCGTATATTTTTTAAAATTAATTATTTTTAATCTTTATAATTTTTAAATTTTGAAATTTCAATTCTTACCTTTTTAATATCAAAAACCTACGACAAATGAAAGTACAGGATTAAAGGTATAGTGAAGGGCCTTACGACGTCGTTTAATCTCAATTGTTTATTACATTTTATTGTAAATACTTTTATTATCTTGTAAGTAAGAAATTTCATTTGATTAAGAGAGGTTAATTAAATTAAAGTTTATATTAAACTTAATCATTCATTCTCAAAGTTTTATTTTTTTAATTATTTTTTAAAACTAAATAAATTTATTTATTAATAAATAAAAATAGTTAAAAGTTTTCTCTTGAATTTGACTAGATATTAAAATTTTAATATATCATTTCGTATTTAATTCTGATATATTTTTCTAATATGTTATCTATATTTTTCCTGATTTGATCTAAATATATTAAAATTTTCTTTTATTTTCAATTATTAGAGTAATGAAAATAATTCTTATATGTAAAGATGATATATAAAGAAGGAGTAAGATTTAACTTTTACAATCAAGTAAAGAAATGTGGGGTGTGTCTCGTATTTTTGGCTGAATAGACGGCGACATTACGATGAGAAGTTTCCCAACGTTGCGGCGACGGACTACGTCGTGACAACGCGAATGGAAACGTTACGATGTGGCAAAGTGTTTCCCACATAAATCGAGTTTTTTCTCCCAGTTAAACTTTGATTACTCCAAGGATATTTTAGTATAATTAGACCTCTAATCTTAGCCTATAAAAAGGGGTCTTGTATCTCTATTTTGCGAGCCAAATTAAGAAGGCAATTAAAGATGTAGTACTACAAGGCTTTCCTTTTGGGGGGGACAAGATATAATCGCAGATGAGTTTTGATGAGAGTTTTCGTGGTAACTATTGAGAGAATTTTGTACTCCTTTTGAGAGAATTCTATGAGAGTTAGGGTTTTGTTTTCAAATTTTGCTCTACGAGAGTTAGGGCTTTGTACTCAAGGTTTTGGATAATATTTGTTTAGTACATTTAGGTTTATCTTCTCCATATTGTACCATCGTTTGTTTACTCATTTAATGAAAAGTCGAAGCCTCCTTTGCCTATGATTTTTATCTTCTTCGAATGAGTTCTCCACGTAAAATTTATGTTCGATCTTCTCTCCATTTTCTATTTCATTGTTTATATGAGTCAATCCCCAACAAAAAATGATGCAGTCTAGATGATTTTACGATGAAGGCATAAATTTATTCGTGTGAAAAGTTTGTAGTTTTATTCATGCAAAAATTATGAGTCTAGTAAAATGGATTGTTATATTTATGGAATCATGATGTGGGATAGATGAGATCGAATTAAAACTACATTGAACTCATCATATAAAATTACATATATAGATTAAAGTCTAAACGATTAAAGCTCTTATTTTTCACTACCATCATTCGGGATAAAATAAAATTGCACACTCAATTTATTTTCGAGTTTGGATTAATTTTTATTTTCAAAATCATGAAACACACATTCTCTCTCCCTATATATAAATTTATTAGGTTGATTGGAACAATAGAGGTACAACATACAAAATGGATAAATAAATAAATAAAGGAAAGAAAATAACTTTAAAGGAAAATGCATTTACGACGCTGTTTTCCTTTAGATTTTTTACTACGCTTGATGGTGGTGTTCACATTTGATGTTGCCCTCTCTCTTCTCCTGTTAAATAAAATAAAATAAAATGAAAATTGGATTCAAATATTCAATTCGGTCCACTTTGATTTGATCATAAAAAATTAACGATTTAAATTCGTTCAATTTAAACTCAAAATTTAAAATAATTTGAAATTACTTTAATTTATAGTAACTAAAATTCAAATTAATTGTCATCCGTAGTGCATTAATTCAAACTTGAATAAATTTAGACCTGAAAACAACCCAAAGAAAATAGTCTAAAAAAATTTAAAACTCAAATCGACCCATTCCAAATTAACTCAGAATCAAAATAATTTGAAATTTTAAAAATATTTTATGAATATTTGAAGGGAAAATCATATATTTTTTATTTTGATTTCTAAATATGAAATTAGATGCTTTTATTGATAGGGACACTAGTGGGTATGGTAGGATTCCAACTTTAAAATATAATGCTTCCATTTAGGGTGTGGAATATATTTGAAGAGTCCATTTTTATATGAAAAATGCCCTATTTATATATTCTATTCTATATTCTTTGAAAAAAATTAAATATCTTCTATGGTCTTAATCTGTATTTTTCTTTCAAAAAAAATTATTTTTGAAATATTTTTAATACCATATTTAAGTTGCAAAATGATTAGATGAATTTTCTTTAACAAAATAATAAAGATAATTATATTGTACCAAAAATATTTATAATTATAAAGCCTTTTTATCTTTTTTTCTGAAATAAATCTAGAAAATAATTGCATATTATTTTATTATTTTAGTCAAAGTTATATTTTATTTTTAAATATGATATTTTTCACTCACAGTATAAGTGTGTCATAATTTAATTATATTTAAGATTTTAATTGAGTTTATTTTTTATACATTGATATAGTTAAAAAAGAAAACTAAAAAATTATAAATTTTATTATATGTCATACAATAATTTTATCTTTTTAGAATTTAATACCTTAAACTATAATTTCAAAAAATTATTAAAATAGACGAGTGGTTAACTTTAAATGCATGTTTGATTCTTAGTGGTTAACTTTAAAATAGACGAGTGGTTAACTTTTTGACATGATGCTTAAAATTACCTATAACCTCACTCCAACTCATAATAAAGAAGATAATGCGTCTCGGCGCACTCCAACCCACGCCCTCTTGAATTAGCGACAATTTAAACTTTTTAAAATAAAAGAAAATATAATGATGTAATGGATTTTATTTTTTCATTTTTGTCTTTTAATTTTATATATGCAAAAAAAAAAAAATTGTGCAATCGGAGAAAAAAATGTTAAGGTGTATCATGCCATTACATGTTAAAAAAAAAAGAATTTCATATCAATTTATTTGGCGAATTAGAATTATAATTATTTTTTGAAATATACATTTTGACCTATTTGAATTGTGTTTATTAGGGGGGAAAAAGAATTTGAAAGAGAAATATTTAGCAAAACTTTTTAGATAGAAAAAATATTACTACTTTAAAAAACATGCATAATTTTATCTAATTAAGTACTTGAACTTACAATTAAGTACTTAAACTTAGTTTCTTTGTTCAATTTTATACTTGAATCAGGCTTCTTCTTTTTTATACAAATTAGTATTTATTTGAATCAATTTGAACCATGAAGCCAAATTCATGTACCGATTTGAACTGAAAAACCAACTCAAGTACCTAATCGAACAAAAAAACAGTTCAAATACTAAATTAAACCTTGAGACCAAATTTAAATACCTAATTGAACAAAAAAAAGTTCAGGTACCATAATGTATATTTACCCTTATTGTTTTTTAAAAAAGTTTAAAGCTATAATTCCTTCCCGTTGAAGTTGAAGGTTCGAATTTGGATTATTTGAAGTTCAAATCATCGAGGCTCAAATCATCATTTTGTGTTTCAAACCACATAAACTAGAGCCTTAGGTAAACGAAAGGAAGACACGAAAGAGAAAATATGAAACCGAACAACTACCGGAATATCGGATGGATAAATACGAGAAAGAAACACTAGCAAAAGATGATTGAGCCTTAACTCTATTGATATCATTGTTGTTGCAATAATTAAAAAGACGAGGATTCGAGTGCCATTCGGAAAAGGCAAATCAGACAAACCATTGAAAATAGAAGTACTTTTAAAATTTTAAACTTAAACTCTATTGATATCATTGTTGTTGTTGCAACAATTAAAAAGACGTGGATTCGAGTCTCATTCGAAAAGGCAAATCAGACAAACCATTGAAAATAAAGCACTTTTAAAATTTTAAAATATAGTAAAAATTAGTCACCCATAAGCAAAAAAAAAAAAAAAAAAAACATTGGAATCTTGCAAATTGTTCTAAAGGTTTCAAAGGCGCCAAGAATAGAAAGCAAAAAAAAAACAAAAACCAAATATAAGAAAAATAAAAACCCAGACTACTAAAAAAAAAAACAGAGCAAACAAGCCGGTCGACGAAATAATGCAAACGAACGACCCACGAACCAATTACGAGATTGAAATCTTTGCAAACTTATCTACTCTGTTCTTTTTTTTTTTTTTTTTTTTGGTTGGAGAGATCCTTACTTGGCCATCATGACTTTGACGAATTCGTCGTAGTTGATCTGGCCGTCACCATCAACATCGGCTTCACGGATCATCTCATCGACTTCCTCATCGGTAAGCTTCTCGCCAAGATTTGTCATAACGTGACGAAGCTCGGCAGCAGATATGAAACCGTTCTGATCCTTATCGAACACCCTGAAAGCTTCTTTAAGTTCCTCCTCAGAATCGGTATCTTTCATTTTCCTTGCCATCAGGTTGAGAAATTCAGGGAAATCGATGGTCCCATTTCCGTCGGCGTCAACTTCATTAATCATATCTTGGAGTTCTGCCTCAGTAGGGTTCTGTCCGAGTGACCGCATCACAGTACCCAGTTCCTTGGTAGTAATGCAACCTATATAGCGAGTATTGGAGACAAATGAAGGAAATAAGACTATGGTTTCAGCTATGAAACAATAAAAACAGACACAAATGCATAGGCGAACAAGTACGGATGCGGATCGTAATATTTTTCCAATGTGCAAAAACGACACGGATATGCAGGCAGAAATGTAATTGATCAAATTTATAGTGCAAAACATCGAGAATTCAAAGTTTAACAACTGATGGATCAACTAATACATGTAACAAAGTATATTGATTTATAGAAATCAACTGATTCAATAGCCTTCAAGTATTTAACTACCAAGTACTAAACATAATTTCTCATGTTCGGGATTATAGATCAAAAGAAATTTGCTAGAGGTTCAATCCAACGAACTCGAGTACAGAATCCAAAGAAGCTTAGCTAATGAGATTAAACATTCACATAAAAGAAATGCAACCTTCAATCATGATTAAATCAAAAATCAAATCTCAAACATAAAACTATGGAGCAAATCAGGAAACGAAATGGCGATCTAGGTAAGTCTCTTTAGCATCAAAGATAAGTCATAAATGCAATCAACATCACGACCGAGAAAGGTCAACGAGAACGAAAATGAAAGGAAAAAAAAATACAGCGATAAGCCATCAAAAGCAAGAAAATACATAAAAGAAGATCAATCAAGATCATAAATTCATAATTCGGAATCCTAGATCCGTCACACCATCCAAATCACGAAAGAAAACGATCGCAAAATTCAAAAATTAAACAAAAAATAAGCATAAAAAACGAAAAATAACACTCAGATCCGCAAACCAGAGCTGAACCAAACGAGGAACATTATTCCAGCATAATTTTTTAAAAAATCAATAACAAAATAATAGTGAGGAAAGAGAGAGGTGAAGGAAGGGACCATCGCCATCCTTGTCAAAGAGGCTAAAGGCCTCCTTGAACTCAGAGATCTGGTCATCGGTAAGCTGGTCCGCCATTTCCTTTTTCTTCTTCTCCTTCTTCACTTACGCTTCTTTTTTGTTTTTTTTTTTTTCTCAGGAAAATGAGGTGTTTGGGGAGAGAAAAGATAGCGGAGAAAAATGATGAGAAAGAGTGTGATGTATTGAATATGGAAAATATAGAAAAGGGTAGTAAGTGTATATAAAGGCCCAAAGTTGGGCCCAATACAGTAAGGCATCTGATTCTCTCTCATCCGCTGGCAAATGTTTACTTACTTTTCCTTTTTGGTAAAATTTAAGAAAGGTCCTTGTGGTATACATTTTGGTGGATTAGTCCCTATATTTTAATTTGACCAGTTTTGATTGGATTATTATATCATTTGATACATGAGTTTAGCTTCAATATTGAATTTGATACCCAGCCAAAGAAATGTGACCTAGTGAATATTTGACTCGATCTAATGTAGATCTAATTTTCTATTCATTTGTGCGATTTGGGTTGTCCCCTCGGGACCATCACCGCTCCTCTAATCTCAATAATCTGTACATTCCTTATCAGTATATGGGCAGCGATCTCTTGAACACATGTTTAGGTTTGGCCTTAATAGTAAAATAAAATGAAGCACCTAACAACGTATATTCATAGATTAATAACTACGAGATCTCTCCTTTCATTTTGGGGTATGAAGGGATTGTACCATTCGAGCTTCTTTTTTTTCATGATTTTTTCCAAGGTCCGAAGAAAGCTACAATCAATAGGTTTTTTCCTAATGCTCCCTTCTTAAGAAGAAGAATGTGAAATTCTTTTTCCTTTCCATGGGGATCGAGAGATTGGATCTAACCGTACTTATATGCCAAATTGAACATTTAAACCAAACTTAGCTGGTTAATTGGAACTAAAAAAAAAAAAAACTCAAGTATCAAGTTGAGAAAATTCATGTGCCAATTTAAATATTGAAGTCAAACTCAAGTACTGATATTAACCTTTCTCTCTTTTTTTAAAAAAAAAATTCTTTATTTTTTAAAATATGTATTTTCACTCTTTTGAGTATAGAGCAGTTTTAAAATTTGTGATCAGCATTTATCCCTTAAAGAATAGACTTACAGAATACAGAGAATTAATTATTGGATTTGTTGGAAGATCTGAAAACCAAGGAAATAGGCAAAGAATATAAAGAAGTAACACATGTACACAATTTAGCATCTAAATATTCTCTAATTTGTGAAGTTTCTAGACAATTAGAGAAGAACAACGCTACAATAGAATATTTGATGAAAGGGAAATCTTAGCACTTTTTCAACTTAGAAATGCCAAATGTAAATAAAGATAAAGTTTTTTAATATAAATTATTTAGTTTATATAAATGGAATAATTGATACTTTTTGTTGTTTTTTATTGTATTGAATGAAAATATTATATAATATATTCTTTGAAGAAATTATGATGAAATTGTATAAATGGTTCCTTGTATTATATGTTTTTGATAAATTTATTTATGGGTTAATATATACGGAGGTATAAAAAATTTGGTAATTTATACCTATTTGGCATCTAAATTGTTTTTTTACCTAACCGGTAATTAAACTTGAAAATTAAAGTCTAACTTGGTATTTTTTTTAGGTACTTGACTAACACTATTAAAATACGTTGATGTGGTGCTGATATGACACTGATGACCAATAGTAATGGTTGTATGTCATCATGCTATTGGTTATTAGTGCAACGCCAACTTATTTTAACGTTATTAGTCAAGCACCTAAAAAAAAAGTACTAAGTTGACTTAGGGCCCCTTTGGATGTACATTTACCTCCAGTGCGGTGTTTTTAGTTTTTTTTTTCTCACGCTACAATATCACTACAATATCTAATTTCACAGCTACCGTTGTTTTTACACTAACCATTGATAAATGCAATGCCTATCCAAAAGGGCCCTTACAGTCTCCAAATTTACGTACCAATTTACCAAGTAGGTATAACTCACCAAGTCCAAATACCTCCATATATATTAACCATTATTTCTTTACCTATTTTTTAACTATAATTAAATATTTTTCAATTAATCTATTCTCTTATCCTTATTCCAACTCTCGACTTCGAGTGAATTGCACTCCACAATATCACCTTAATCTCCTCAATGATGTCCTCTCTTATGTACACTGTATTAACAAAAGGAACCAAAGAAAGGAAAAACACGTTGCGAAGCCTTTTTGATAAAGGAGTTCTATAACGGAAAAAGAATAATAGTTAACAAAAGATAGCATGAATTTAAGAATAATTTAATTAATTAATTCCCTTTACACCCAATAATTTTATGTCAAAATATGCGGTCAAAATTTTCATATAAATATTCTATTTAATGTTCAACAACATATGCCACAATAGTATATATTTAAAGTTAAAGATTTATTTTTTGATTGAGTCTTAATTCTATTGGTACGGGTAGGGGTGTATAAAATTCGGGTAAAACTGAAAAAATTCGGTTAACTGACCGAATTCGGTTAATCGATCGGTTAACCGAATTTTTTTGGTCGGGGGTCGGTTAATTATTTTGTGATTTTTCGGTTAACGGTTAATTCGGTTTGAAACCGGTCGGTTAATCGAATTTTTTCGGTTTAAACGAAAAATTTAATAAATAAAATTATAATATATAAATAGGCCCACTATTCACCTAAACCACATCCCTAAACCCAATCCAAACCCAAATATCTAACCCAACCCAATTACCCAATCCAACCCAATCATAAAAATTACAAATAATTTAATAAATAAAAATAAAATTCTAAAACTAAAACTAAAATTATGTAATCTTTTTAATTATGTAGTGATTAATTTCGGGTAATTCGGTTAATTCGGGTAATTCGATTAATTCGGTTAATTCAGGTAATTCGGTTAATTTTTAACCAAAAATAAAAAACATATAATTTTCGGTTAATTCGAATAACCGACCGAATTAACCGAAAAAATATCGGTTCGGTTACTTTTTTTGAAAAAATTTCGGTTCGGTTAACGGTTAAAAATTTTGAAAGGTCGGTTAATTCGGTTAATGTTATTTCGGGTCGGTTAACCGAATGAACACCCCTAGGTACGGGTATTATTGCTAATGCAGGAGGACATGGGTTCGAGTGCGTTGAAGCGCACTATCCTCCTATTTATGGGTTGGGGAAGAGCTATGAATAATTTTAAACATTATGTCAAAATGAACAAATATGATCAAAAGTTATAATAATATTTTTCAAATTAAAATTCAGTTTGAGTTTCAATTTTGGGCTTTTAGATATGGACTTTTAATGGCTAGAAAACTAAATTTTATCAATCTTGAAATAGAATATTACAACAATTATTCGATTTATGCCTGTTGATATAGTCTTTAATATTATTTAAATCTAAATTCTGACCAAACAATAATTGATGAATTTATTAAATTAAATTCTATTATTTCCAAAATACGATGCAACAAACATGTTATCATAAGTGTAATGCCATGTCGGCTTGTTATTTCGTTATATTAATTGAAAAAAAAATCAGTTAATGGATTAATGATTGTCATTTGTGTTAAGACTAAATTTTTAAAATTTGAAAAGTATAGCGTCTAACAATGATCCAATTGAAAAATATGGACTAAATCTATAACCGTACACATAGTATAAAACTAATAATTGAATTTAACTAATGGATCTAACAGCTATTATTTAGGTAAATACTAAAATTGACCAATTGAAAAAGTATATAAACTAAAATTGATCAAATCAAAGTATATGAACTAAAATCCATAACTTTCGCAAGGTATTACTTTTAATTCACTTAAGCGTATCTTTCGAGAAGGTAACAAAAATGCTTACGTGTTAGTCCAACTTGAAAGTAACTTTCAACATATCCATCCTTGATTTAATATATATTGTAATAATATAATATTTTAAAAATAATTTTTATAGAGAAATGATGGTATGAAATAAAGACGTCATATATCCTATATTTATTTCTAATTATTTAATGATATTTTAACAATTTTTTTCTATGTAATCGATACATAATTTTGATAATTTTTTTAATCTGAACTTCGAATTCAAACTTAAACCCTAAACCCTAAATTAAAATGTCAAATTTAAGATTTAGGGTATAAGGTTCAATATTCAAGTTCAGGGTTCGGATTTAGATTCAGGCAATTAATTATACTCGTTCTTCATAGACCTAAAAACATTTTTAACATAAACAGCAACTACCACAACCGATAAAACAGCCAAAACAATTTTTCTCGAACGAGTCAGTCCCTTAGCCGCCGTTTCAATCCCCGTCCTAGGAGGAACTTGTTGTTCAACGGCATCTTTTCGTTTCATTGAAGTATCAATATCATCATCACCTGCGTGTGGCTTTAGATCCGCCGTGGGAGGGGCTTGTTGAACGGCGTCGTTTTGTTTAAATGAGGCATCAGCATAACCTGCAGGTGGTGGAGCCTCCATCGACGGCGGAGCTTCTGGATCTGGATCTGTAGATGTTTTTGCTTGTTGATTTTGATCGGCTTGGATGGTGGATTTGGGGAATTTAACGCGGAGCATGCCGCCATTGAAATTAGCTCTGATTTTGGATAAATCACAGTTTGATGGTAATGGGAATTCTTTAGAAAATCGGCTGATTTTGTTGCCACCGAGTGAACGTTCTCCATATATTCTCAACAATCCTCCACTGGTTATTTGAACTTTAAGTTGCTCCTTCTTAAACCCTGTTCAATGAGAAAAAAAATCTCCTCTTGATAAATTTAACATTTTTGGATTGAATTTTTTTTATAATATATTTATAATTTCTCATCATATCTATTATTTTTAACACAATAACTAAAACTATCTATAGCCTCTCCCTAACTCATAAATACGAGTATAATGCGCTATAGCGCACTCGAATTCATGTCCTCTTACATTGACAACAATGTTCATACCAATCGAGCTAAGACTCAATCGGCTGAAATTAAATTTTTTAAATGTACATTTTGTTTGAAATGAAGCTTTTTAGGATTGCTTTTTATTCAATCAAACTATCAATTCGTCATTCCAATTAGTCCAATTGGTTTAATTAAATAAATTATTAAAAATAATATTATCAAAATTGATTTAATCGGTTCAATTATCGATTTAACAGATTTTTTAGCTTGGTTGAATCAGTTCATACTAATTCTCGATTCAACCGATCTAAAATCTTTCTCTGACCTATTGCCCCAACTAGTTTCCAGTCTAACATTGGTTTAGATAACCATGGCAAAATGATTCCACTATAATTATAAACATATGTTAAAATAACTATGAACTAAAATCAAATTAATACAAAAATAAACAGATAAATAATTGGAATATAATCGAGCATAATTAAACTATAGTAACTACATATAATGAGACTGGAGAGCCGTACATAGTAATTATATATGGTGGGACTTGAACTTAAATAATTAAAGACCCAAAGTCTCGACCTACGCTAACAATGTTAATGCCTCATCGGTAAATCCATTTCTTTTAAAAGTATGGTTTTTGTGGAATGTTTCGGGATTAGGTTAAATTAAGCTATTAGTTCCTGTGTTAAGCATATATACTTTTTTGTGAAATTCATTAAGTTATGTTATTTTCAAAATTTAGCTTATGGATTAACGATAATCATTTGTGTGAAGACTGAAATTTTAAATTTCTAAAAAGTATAGGTACTTAAAATAATCCAATGGGAAAATATGGATCAAATCTACGACTACAACTGTAAGCATAATGTAAGACTAGTAATTGAATCTAACCAAACAGATTTTACTGCTATTGTTTGGGTCAATACTAAAATTTTAAAATTTGAAAAGTACATTAAAAAAACATTTTAAATAATAAAAAGTAATTATTTTTCGAACATATATGTAATAATAAGAGTAAAAGTATTGTGGAACCCTTATACTAGGTGTCAGATTATATTTTGTCCCTTCTACTAAAAAATGGACAAATTAGTCCCTGTACATTAGATCAAACTGCAAATCTGTCTTTTCTGTTAAAAATTTCATCCATTTCTATTGTTAAAAACTAGCACGACTAATAGAATAACCAAACAATGACACGTGGTGTGCCATGTGTATCTCATGTTGTCGTATAGGAACCAACTTTTAACAGTAGAAATGGATAAAATTTTTAATAAAAATATCAATTTCAAGAGCAGATACTAGGGGCAAGTAGGAGCCCTGGTCACCCCTAGAATTGAAAATTCCCCCTATCAATTATCAAACTAAAAATTAATATAGGAAAAATTATATTTTAACCCCTAACAAATGAAAAATAAATTCTATTTAATCCTTTCAAAAATTATGAAATCATAAATTAATAAATGATAAAATTTATATTTGACATCTCAAAAATTTATAATTCAATATTACCCCAAAAAAATTTCTACATTTGTCCCTAATTAATTTACTCTTTAATCTAGCATACAAAAAAAAAATTAATTTATCCGTTTTTCAATTAAGAGGTAGTATACAATCCGACTCCTAATAAAAACGTCTCTACTATACTTTTATCATAATAATAACAATAAAACTAAATAAATCATGAAAAATTGGAAAAAGAAACAAGACCTGGTAGATATGCAATTAAGGTGTCGTCTGCAACCTCATGAACCCATTCAGTCGGCACCTCAAACTCTTCGAACACAACATTTGGCTTCGAGTCCATGATGTCTTATTATTATTCAATTTAATCCCTTTGGGTTTTAAATCTATTTTTTAAAATCAATATCTTACAAAAATCTCTATTTTTGTTGGTTGTTATATATACACACAAAACAATCAAACAGGAGATTTCTTCATCTTTTGTTTGCTTTCAATAGAATTATTCTTTTTTTTTTCTTGTTTCTTTAATTTTATCCTAATAATATACTTTTTTTGTTGGGCAATTGTTTCTTCAAAGGTTGGAAAATAAGATTCTATTGGTTTCGTTGGCATTTCCATCTCTTGATGTACGAGAAGCAACTTCAACTTGTGATTTTGGGGAAGTCAAAAAGTTGTTTTAGGGGACTTAAAAAGAGATTAATTAAAAATTTAAGGATTAAAGTGTAGTTTTATTATCATACTAATATGTAATTTCATAAAATTTTAAGGAGCTAAATGACAAATCTATCATTTTTTAGGGAGACCAAGGCCACTGCATGACCTCCCTTGCCTTCACATTTGCTTGTGACTCGTGGATTTTGACCCAAATTTGAAAATTTGATTTGTTGAACTAGAACTTCAATTATAGTAACTTGATTTGATAATAAAATGTCAACAATGTAAACTCGAATTTAAATAGAATTGAAATCAAAATGAGTTGAATCTGGAATGGTTCAAAACTAAAATGGTAGCTTAAAAAGACCCAGATATAGAAGTGTCTAGAACCCAAAATGATTTGAACTTTTAATGACACGAGCCTAACCCGAATGGTATGAACCCAAAATGATTTGGACTAAAAATTATCCAAACACAAAATTGACTTGAACTAGAAACTAACTTGAACCATAGCAACCCAAAATAATAATAATATTTCAAAAAATAAGTTCGAATTTCACATCAACACAAAAGTTTAAAAATATTAAATTTGTTAAATAATAAATTATATTTTTCATTTATATCATCATTTCCTTATGATATAATAAAAACACCAACTTCATACAATAACAAAATCTGATTTTTTCATACAAGATAATATATTTCAAACCTTAAACCCTGATTTTCTTCCCTTAATTATATAAACCCATAACCTTATGCACCTCCATCATTTGGATTTTCTCCTTACAAAATTTAGGAATAGAGTCGACAAAATCATCAGGAAACCCACCGATATATAAATTCCTCATCCATGAACAATAAGGAGGATTTGGATTTCTACTACAGATATGGTTATATGTAATCAACTGGGAAGTTCTCTTTGCATCTTCTTTTACGATGACTTTCACAAATTCTTCTATTAAGATCTCATACCATTGTCTTCTATTTCTTTTGTTAGAAGATACCATCAACCATAGACTATCCAACCTAATTTTATGTTCGATGTATATAAATGTTTCTCTAAGAAAACAATATTTTTGAATTTCCCACCTAAAACCAATATAACATGACCAAATTAACTCTTCCATAATGATGTTTACAACAATTATGTGGGCAACAACGTAATCGTTGTTCGGGCCCATCCTATAATTTCTTAATTTTTTACCAAAATGTCAACAACCTCCCATTGTTGTTTAGTTCTTATATTTTTCATAGTTCGAGTAATCGTGACCATTTTTCTCTGCACAAAACATTTATAAAGCATTGTATTTATTACAATATGTGCCTTAACCTTGAACCATATAACCATTTCAAACTAATCATATTTCATAAATTCAAAACCCTGCTATCTTATGTCACAAACAAATTCTCGTAATGTCATTTTATTCTATTCGTAAACTATAAAACCATAATATAATTACGTTATAAAGTTTTATTACCTTTTTTCTTGAAGCTTGCCTATTCTAACTTCAATCCCAAGAAAAAAAACCTTTGTTCCACCAATTAATACAATGATAACCCATTAATTATGTATAACATTTATAAATTTTCGCCAATTGAGTCTTAGCTCGACTGATATGAGCATTGTTGTCAATGCAAGAGGATGTGGGTTTGAATGCGCTAAAGCACATTATCCACTTATTTATGGGTTGGGGAGGGGCTATAAGTAGTTCTATGTATTATCTTAAAAGGATTGGATATGATTCAGAACTTATAAAAATATTAATCCTCCTCCTCTAGGCAAAATTGTCTTTAACTCTATTAACTTCCTCTCTTTTTGTCCTTCTCTTCACTCTCAAATTTTTTTTTTCACTACAACATTTTTCTTTTTCACTTTAATGCAAAATCTTCTCAAAAAATTGAGATTTTTAAACACCCTAGTATATGGTAGGTTCGGGAATCTCGACCTTTAGTCAAGACGATTTGAACTTCTTAGGCAGCAGAAAATCTCTACCCCTTTACATAGACATGACATGCCACGAGAATCCCAAATTAACATATCAATTGTCGATTTAGGGGTCCCAAAAGTTTCCTATACATTTTAGACATACTAGATGCCTTGTTTTAAATCCTAACTCATCAATTGCCATATCAATTTGCGGTTTTCATGCACCTCTCATATTATTTTGATAAAAAAATTATATTATTTCAATAATTAATTTTTTTTATTATCTCGAAAAAAAAAATTCAATAAACACAATTTTATGGTTAGAGAAAAAATTGACACGTAAAAATAGGATTGGTGAGTGCACCAAAAAGGCCCAAGCCGCCATTGTACCGTACCCAAACCCTCAAACATCCATCTTTAAGGTAAAAAGGCAGAGGGAAATAATCTCGACTGAGAGAAAGCGAGAGTTCAATTAATTCGATTTTTTTAAGAGGTGAAGGAAAAAAAATGGAAGATTCATCATCAAAGTCGTTCTTGAGAAAGCAATGGGATGAATACAAAGAATTCTGGGCCGATCGATTTCCGTTCACTAATGTCTATTCAAGATACATCGGCCGTGAACAGTCCCTTCCTTCATGGTCTGAATCCGATGTTAACGAGTTCATCGCTTCTGATCCGGTTCATGGACCCACCGTAAATCATTTCCTTCCCTTCTCTGTTAATTTTTGTGTTTTTTTTTTATGGGTTTTCTGTACTGGGTTTCTTTGATTTAGTTCATATTTCTTTTTTCGTGTTACAGTTCCTTTAATTCAAGTTTAGTTTTTTTCATCTATTTTAATAGTTTTTACTGGTACCCTATGCGATTTTATTTTCGTGTCGAATTAGTTTATTTTTCCTACTGTTTTTTCGCATTGGGTTTCTTTGATTTAGTTTAGATTGTAGCAAAATTAGTCCTTTTTTACTGATTCCTTTTTCGTTTTTGATTGTTTTTTCCTGTTGTTTTTTAGTGTTTAATTCAGGTTTAGGGTTGATTTGATTAAAGTTAATTGCTAATATATTAGGTTTGAATTTTTATGATTTTTAATTCAGGTACCAAATGATGTATTAAGCCTATTGGGAGAAATTCAAATTTTATTATTGTTTTGACTGTTCTTGTTCTTGTTGAATGTTTTTATCATCATGGGAGTTTATATATTAGAACTAATGGGTTTTTCCTAATTTGCGAAGCTTGTAAATTTCATTATTTCGATATGAACACAGTTTTACCCTTTGTGATTTTATCTTATTTATCTTAAGATGTTGAATCTTGAAACTAATAGTGAAAATGGGGTTTTTTGTTAATTGATTTTAAAGTTTATTAGGGGGATTTAGAGGTTATTGTTAAAATATTGAATATTATCTCCATAAGGTATAACCATATGCCGGTTATTGTTTCAGTTGAAGACTGCCAGGGAAGCAGCAAACATCGCCTTATACGGAAGTGCTATCGGAGCTATCACAACTGCAGGTTTTGCCTGGAAATACTCGAAGAGTTTACATGGTAGTATACTGCTTATTCTCTTTGTTTGCATATGTGTTTTTGTTTCATAATGATGAAATTGTCGAAATCTGGTATGGTCTGAATATCAAAATCTTGGTTCCTTTAATAGTTAGGGGAGTGTGTCATAATTAAGCTGATATGAGATAAAAGTACCATGGAGGCCCTTGTGCTAGAAGTTGGATTGTATTCCCCTCTACTCAAAAAATGAACAAATTAGTCCATGTACGTTAAACATTTCATCCATTTCTACTGTTAAAAATGGTACTTGTACATCAGTATGAGGTACACGTGGTATGTCACATGTCATTGTTTTGTTATTTCGTCAGTCACACCAGTTTTAACAATACAAATGGATGAAATTTTTAAAAGAAAGGACCAATTTGTTCTTTGATCTAACATACAGGGACTAATTTGCCCTCTTTTAGTAGAAGGGGCAAAATGCAGTCTGGCTACTAGAGGCCTCCATGGTACTTTTACTGCTGATATGAATATATTACAGTACAAGGAATTCAGTTATGCTTCCCGATAGGTAGTCAAAGAAGTTCATAAGGCAATGGTAAGTGCCCAACCGTTTTACCATTCACAATGATTCGTGATCCCCAGTGTTGTCAATGGCGTAAGGCACAAAAAAAAGTGCAATATATGCATGTGTCTATATGTGTGTATTATAAGCTTTAAGACATATAATAAACTCTGAAGTGTGGTCTACTTTATCTACATAACATGCATTTTTTTTACTTGTCAATATTCATGATTTCCTTATGGTCCATGTTTATAGTTGAACACTCAAATATCGAGACTAGTACTAGGATGAATAAAGGTAGATATCCAATGAAAAAGTGAAAATAAAAGAATGAAGGAGAATTTCAATCAGGTGGGCCTTTTTTTTATGCCTATTGCCTTACAGGTAAGCACATGTTGGTTCACCAGTCATGTGCCTGATCGAATAGGCCTCACCCGGAAGGGTCTGAGGCCCTTTTGTTATCTAGTGTTAATGTGCTGGCCTTGACAGCACTTATGATCTCTCGTGTTTTCAGTATTCTCCACGTTAACTGAATCTCTTTAGTTTGTTGTATGTTTTTGTGTGTCTTCTTGGCCTATCTAGGTCTCACCAGTATCTTTCTTTGCTGGTTTCAAGGCACTAGTAGTACTAGGATGGTCCGGCTTGTTCCACAGCTGACGGTTTATAGAAACAGATAAGATTGAAGGAGAAAATACAGTTTAGCCCGGTTTTCTGGATACAATAACATGAAAAGACTTGGAAGAAAATTAACTTTCGTGCATTAAAAAGAACATGCTAGGTTCTGAGTTTTCTGCTATTTTAAGTCGGTGTCAGAAGTCCGGTTCGACTAATGTTATGAGACAAAGGGAAGTTATTTTAAGCTTCTCAACATGGGTTTTCCGGAGGCAAGAACACGAAGCAGAATAACTTTTAGGTTGCAAGTTTTCCGCTGTTATAAGTTGGTAATAGAACTTGGTTCGACTAATGTCATAATACAAATGGAAGTTACTTTAACCTTTCTCAACCCTTATTTTTCTGTTAGGTGCTGGACTGTCTTTCGTAGGAGGAGCCGTTTTTGGTTGGACATTTGGACAAGAAATCGCAAATCACGCGTATCAACTCTACAGGTTGGACACAATGGCTGCGCAAGCCAAATTTATGGATTGGTGGGAAAACAAGTGCCGGAGGTGATCTTTAAAAAAACTTATTGTGATGTCGAAAGCAGCACCTGGACTCGCTTTCCATTTGGTTAAATAATGGCGGCATGTCGAAAACATAACGTTTGGTCCAATGCTTTGGCTTTTGTTATAAACTTTCGCATCTGAGTTTGAAGGATTTGGAGTTAACTTATTTTTCCCTTTTGGAAGCAACTTGATGGAACCAGTTGTTTACATTACAGTACTTTGAATAAATTTGATGCAGTTCTATCATTGTTTGCAATGTTTTCAAGGTTTCATTTCTGTCCATTTTGATAAGGCTATTATTGAATATAGTTTCAGTACCCTTGGCAGGTCACCATTTGTTTATTTCTTTGCCATACGGCAAGCACTCATCAGTTAAATTTCATTCATAACTTTGTATGAAAAATAATTGTCAAATTCAGAGATAAAAGTATAAAAGATATTGTCAAATTCAGATCATAGTTCAAAATGTTATAATCTTTTATAAAAGCTCATTCAAGTATTCAGAATCTGTCATTATCTTCAACAGTTTTGAGCACCTAACAATAAAGGGCTTATAAATTATAAAATAAACATAGTCAAAATTATACATTTACATAAATCTGCTGATTCCCTAACTTCTGAATAATTATAACTTTATTTACTTTTATTCAGCATCTTTTTATTCTGAATAAGTTCCCAGTCACCAACTGTTTCTCTTTCATGTATTCGGAATACATCCTTCAAAAACATATCTGAAAAGATAAAAGGAAACATTTGGTTCATTAAGAATCACAGATGCAACATCAAGATACAATCACCTATGTTATTTAGACTCGAGTGCAGATGTCGGATAAAATATATATATATTCGAAAACATATATACAACAACGAGATACCGTATTTCTCGAAAGGTCATGTCTCAATTCGGAAGGGAAGGGGTAAATTGACAAAAAAGAACTTTTTAAGTACCTCTCTGGAAATTGGGGCATAGTTAAACATACCAATTTGCCAATAAATCCTTTATATGGGACAACAGTACAAAACAAAGCATCTTTGTATGATAAGACTAAGAGATCAAAATCAAATAACCATATATGAAATACTAAAGATTATAATATTTAAGAGTATATATTATAAGAGAAAATAAGGTAAAAGAACCATGAAAGCCCTGTACTAGAAGTCAGAGTGTATTTTGCCCCCTCTACTAGAAAAAATTAGCAAATTAGTCATTCCACGTTAAATCCAGAAACAAATTGGTTCTTTCTATTAGAAACTGACGTGACTAACAAAATAACCTAAAGATGACACGTGACATGCCATGTGTATCTTATGTTGACGTACAATGACCAACTTTTAATAGTAAAAATGGATAGAATTTTTAACATAAAGACCAATTTGCTATGTGATGTAACGTACATGGACAAATTTACCCATTTTTTGAGTATAGGAGCCAAAATGCAATATAACTCCTAGTACAGGAGCCTCCATAATACTTCTACTTTTACAGAGAAAATGATAAGCACATGAACCAATATCATAGCAATTGTCAATTTCTAGCATCTTTAGATAGAAAGGTATATCACATAAAAGATCAATCTATATGCAAATATTGAAATCTAAAGCAAAATTTCAACACCTTATTTGGAAGCTGAACTTGAAGCGCGTGAAGCTTCGGCACTGATGTCGGGCAAAGGAGCTTCTTCACTCGTGTCTGATATCTGACAGCGATTTGGTTCCTGAGTAGAACTGTTCTCCAAACTGGTTGTTACGGTAGGAGGGTTGGTTCCATTGTCTCGGGTTTCTATATGTTCCATCATGCGAGAGACTGTTGCAATGCCGGCATTAACCTCTCTCCTTACTTCGGAACCAATATCTGCCATGGAAGTGTTGCGAGAGAAGAATCTCTCCTTCCACCCCCTCGTACTCCTCGAAATCGACTCTTTGTATCTAAAAAGAATGCACATTTAAATTCAAAATATCATCAAACTAGTTAAAACCTTGAATGTCCCCGTATGACAGATACCTCGTGGAAACGGCATTGAACCGTGACTTTAGCGATTCAGAAAATGATTGGAATTCTGAAGGTCCGGCTCTATCTTGACTATTAGGCGACGTCCTGTAAAATAGAAGATGTTATTGTGATAAAGAAGGTAAAAATATCATAGAGACCCTTGTACTAGGTATCATATTGCATTTTGCTTCTTTACCTAAAAAAGGGCAACTTAATCCCTATACATTAGATCAAAGAGCAAACTGGTCCTTTCTGCTAAAACTTTCATCCATTTCTATTGTTAAAAACTAGCATAACTAACAAAATAACCAAATAGTGACAAGTGGCGTGTCATATGTACTTCATGCCGACGTACAAGGACCAGTTTTTAATAGTAGAAGTGAATGAAATTTTTGACAGGATGACAAATTTACTCTTTGATTTAACAAATAGGGACAAATTTGCCCCTTTTTTGAGTAGAGGGGGCAAAATGCAATGTGAATCCTAGTACAAGGGCCTCCATGATACTTTTACCGAAAAAAAGGCTGAAAATGTGTTCTAACTGCCTAATAAACGAAAAAGCAAGGAGAATCAAGTTAGAGAATATTAAGTACCTAGTGTTCGAGGAATTCCCTCGATCATTGACCAAAAGAATGCTGGAGCTAGATGCCGAGGCAGGCTGCTGATCGGCTTGGACAGAGGGTAGAGTAATTGATGCCGGAGATTCTTCCTCGGCTGTTCTTGCAGGAAAAGAGGGAGATCCAACGGTTGCCGGTTCTCCTTCACTTTGAGTTGGAGATAATGAAGATATGGGACCAGTGGAGGAGGGTTCATCATTCGAATGAGAAAAGACCAAGTACTGTGGACGACGACCTTGAGCTGATGACCTATTCCTCAGAGCTTCCCTTCTCGAAATATGGTGTGCTCGCCCCATTGCAGCAGCAGCAGCCAAGTGCTGAATTATGCGCTCCTCGAGCTCAGCATCATTGACCCCGACCGGCAACTGCAATTAAAACCAACCCTCTATGAGAATGGTTAGGGTTCGATTCAATTTATCGATCATAAAATGATGATGCTAAGAAATACAAACATGCTGTAGTTCAAAATCCCCCAGAGTTGGATGACGAAATATGGTTGCATTTCTAGAGGGATTGAACCTAAAACTCCTTTCCCGTTCCACAGCCTCGAGCAGTTCCTGGCTGCCAAAGCAAAGAGAAAATCATTCGCATGTAATATACATGAAAAAAGAAATCTCAAACATTAATAAGTCGATGAAATACCGACCTGGTAGGATCTTTCAGGCTAATTGGCTGCCAACACATGGGGCATTGAGAACTCCTTTGACACCTGCAAGATCAAAATAGTAAAACAACATATCCCGGCTTTAAAAGTCAGGTAGATTCAGGTATTTTACTTGATAATACTTTTAGAAGTCAGATTGCATTTTGGCCCTTCTATTAAAAAAATGTATAAATTTATCCTTATACCTTAGATCAAAGAGTAAACTGGTTCTTTATGTCAAAAATTCCATCCTGTTAAAAACTGGTATGGTTGACAAAATAACCAAACAATTACACATAGTGTACCATTTGCACCTTATATTGACGCACAAGAACCAGTTTTTAACAGTAAAAAATGATGGAATGTTTAATATAATGACCAGTTTGGGCTTTGATTCAACATACAGGAACTAATTTGCCCATTTTTTGAATAGAAGGGGCAAAATGCAATTTGACTCCTAATACAAAGACCTCCATGGTACTTTTACCGCAGATAGGGCCACCTTCAAGCTCGAAAACATACAATTCAGCCATTTACTATTCACATATGCTGATAAGAATTATATCACGAAACTAAGATAAAATGAGAATGGATTATACTACCATTCAAGAATGCAAGATTCAGGTATTTTACTCAGTAATAACCCAAGTCATGTCCCCGACTGGTTTATAACAAAAAGCAAATAGGGCCATATTCAAGCTAGAAAACATACAATTCAGCCATTGACTATTCATGAAACTAAAATAAAAAGGGAACAGATTATACTACCATTCAAGAATGCATTGAAGATGGAACTCGTGCTTGCAGCCGGTCACCTGTAAGTCTCGAAAACAAACAAAGATCAAAGAAATGTACATTCAAATATCGAACAAACGAGAATCGTTATTCTAAGATATGTATACCGTGGACGGATCACTTTCACAGAATGCTTCTAGACATATACTACAAGCATCATCACAAGCATCCTGGATTCCACCTTCAACGAAAGCGGCGGCTGAGGTTAAATGCGCCTCGGATTTGGTATCTTCCATCACCTATAAAGGCCAAAAACACCAAAGCATATAATTTTTCAATCTCAATTCCCAACTTTCTATAATTGAAAAAATATATAAAATTAAACTAAAACATGTTTTTGAGCACAAAAATGGAACCAAACGATTCATTATATACAATCAACACTCAATATACATACATCACACTGATCAACTCAATTTTAACAAAAAAGATAATAAATTAAGCCTTAAAAAACTTCAAAATTTAAAAAAAAAAGACTTCATTAAATTCATAATAGAGGTAAAAATAATCCATAAAAATTTAAAAGAACAAACTTTTCCCCCATAAATTGTTGAACTTTACCTTCATTTTCTCATCAAACAAACACCAAAAAGAAACCCAGAAAGCAAAATCAAAGAAACACCCAGAATTTACTTTACCTCCATTTTTCTCACCAAACAAACACCAAACAGAAACCCAGAAAATTAAATCAAAGAAATACCCAGAATTTACTTTACCTCTCCAAGAAGAAAAAACAAGCCAGCAGATCGATTAATAAAATACGGAGCTAAAAGAGTATAGATTTGGGCAAAGTGGAAGACTTTGAATTTGGGGCTTTTTTTTTCTTTAATGAAATTTTTTTTTTTTTTTTTGGAAGAATGGATGAAAGTGATGACTTTTTGATTAATTTTAATGAAGAGTGTGGGGTTTAAGATATGGGGTAAGTGAAAAAAGAAAAAGGTTTTATTAGTGAATTAGCTCTTAAATTATCTTAATTTCTAAATTAGTCCTTAAAGTAAATGGTATATAACCAATGTTTTTAAAATCAGACTGATGGTTGAATAGGTCAAACCAATGACTTTCGGTTTGATTGGTTCAATTGATTTAACCGGTTGATTTGATTTTATTAAATAAATTATTAAAAAATTATAAAAATTGAAATATATTAAATAGAGAAAATCGGTTTAATCGTCAGTTCAACCGATTTTTTAGCTCGGTTCCAACTGTTCGCTCTAAATTCGGTTCAACTCTTTATCCGAATTGATAAAACGACCGATTTCCAATTCAACCAATCAATTCAGTTCGGTTCTAATAACCATGTATCTAATTCATCAATTTGTCCCAAAAAAATAACACCATCCATTAAAAAGTGATATTTTATAAGATGCAGGACATTTTGTTTTAGTAAAATAAGTTGGTTTTTTTTTTTTTTTTGAAATTTTGGTAAAATGAGATAAATTTGATAGCTTAGGTATATTTTTGACCAAAAATAACTTCAAGGACCAATATCAAAATTAGGATACAGTTAAGGGGTCAATTTATAATAAAACCAATAAGAAAAAAACAAAGCTGGGTCGGGTCCTGTGGAGTCTGTGATACCGAAGCGTGGCAGCTTCAGTGTAATATTTTTGACCATTCGTTTGTAATCATTTATTTTTTAAGTTTTTTTAAGAATTAATCATTGTACTATAAATATAATCAAAATAAGTGAAATTATTAAAATGTTTTTATTTTTTAATTTTTAATATTAATAAAATTTACTTATAAAGATAAAGACATAATATAAATTTTGAATTTTTTTTGTTTACACCAAATGAATTATTTAATTTTAAAGTTAATAGCATAACTAAAACTAAATAAAGAAAGAAATTTAAAATAATTTTTTATTCCAAATTAGAGTTGATTCAGATTAGCTCGAATTAAAATTTATTTATAATTATATATAATTATTGATATATTTTTATATTTTATAATATATAAATAATTAAAATAAGTCTTCAAATCAAATTAAATTTAAATTTGAATCCATTTATATATTTTTTTTAAAATAATATATTTTATACATTTTAATATTCGACTCGCTTCACACGATTATATATTTGATAAGAATATTTTTGACCGATCTTGTAACCTTGGAATTTTCAAAAGGTTAAAATTTTTCATAGGTCCCTATAATCTTCACAAATTTAAAATTTAATCCATGTAGTTTTATTTTTAAGAATTTAGTCTTTTTACTCTTTATTAAACAGTTAAATTTGTTGTTGTAACATTTTAAAATAAAAAAATACTTACTTAATAGCAATGTATCTATAAAAAATGGCATTTAATGAATCTAAATTTAATAAAATAATTTTAACAGCATTAACAATTAGATCTAAATTTAATTTCTAAAAATAAAAGTATAATGACTAAATTATAAATTTACAAGGAAGTTGTGGCATATTTCACAAATATATTTTTTCTTAATTGGCCGGCCCAAATGATAGCAGCAAGTGGCAGTCCGTGACAATAGTAGTTGCCTTTGTTTTTCACAGTCAATTATTTGGTCGATTTATTATTATTTTTTATAATTTTATTTGGTGTCAATTGTCAAACTAAATAAATTGTAACTAAAATATTATTTTATTATTTATAAGTAACTAATTTTTTACGAATTTAATCTTAATTTTGTTAATTTTTACAAATAAATTAATCAAATTAGAATTAAGTCACGATTTATTTTAGTACAAATAATTTTGAAATATTAATAAATTAATATATGTAACTTTTTCGAATATATTTCAATTTTAAATTCCATTATTTTTGTACTGATTTGTAAAGATAAATCTGGAAAAAAAATTAAAAAGAGATGAAATTAAATTAAAAATTTGAGAAATCATTTTTAAAAGAACTAAACATTTTTTTTTTCATTTTTTGAAGAAGTCAGAATGTGCAATTTTAATTTATAATTCAATGATTTATAATAAAAAAATTGAATTTCAAATTTTTTTAATTGTAATTATAATTATTCCAACATAATTGTATCAATATTTGTAAAATTATCCATATACAGAAAATAATGATAAATATATTGAAAAAAAATAATGATAAAAAATTATATAATGATTTTTTGAGCCCTAACTTCTTGAAAGTACTCTCTTAACATCTAAGAAACTAAACCTTTGATAATTTAAACCCTAAACCGAAAAGAACTAAAACATGAATCGAATACACGGAAACAAGTTGAAGTCTATATAATAATGTGTCAAAATTTATATAAATATATATAACATCTTTAAACATAATTTTTCGATACGAGAGAAAGAACCGTTAACACGAGACGATACGAGAATTGTCAAGTCTTACTTGTAACCCAAGAAACATGCCTAGTTTCCAACACAAACTTCGATTAGATGTAGAATTTCCCAGGGTGTTTGTTAAGAATAAAAAAATGGAGATTGGTTCCACTTTTTCTTCCTAACTACCAATGAAGCCCAACCTATGAAGAATCACTGCTAAGATGAGCATGCATATTGCGAGGATCATACCGGGTTTCCCGAGCAACCAGTTCTTTGCTTTCTTCGCACCTTCGGCTCCTCTTTGGATCCTATCAACCCAACGCATCTGCCATAATTCGCCGATGGGGAAAAAAGTTAGTGTTTTGAGGCAAACATGTAAATCGTTGGCACAAAGAAAAATTCCCCATAGTCGGCTAAAGCGGTGAACCTCTCTAACAAAGGACGATAATAATGATGAATGGTCAAAAGGTAAGCCATGAACATCTTAGACACGTTTATAAGGTAAACCTCTCCGAAGTGTAGGCTTATTTACCAATTCCATTAAGAAGGGCTACTACCATACATGCAAGATACGCAACGGCAAAGCCAGGAAATTGATTTAGGGGGCCAATGTGCAATTTTACCATTATACTAACTTGTGATTTCCTAAAAACTAAAGGAACTAAATAGAAAAAGTTTTCATTTTTGGGGGGGGGGCAAGGCCACTGCCAGCACCCCCTCCTCCACCCTTGCAGATACAGATATGTTTCTGACACGGGTAGGTTCAAAATTTTAACATTATTAAGAAGGATAAGGATAAACCCCAAACTCTAAAGGACGCGGTGGTACTCCAAGAAAAATAAGGTTCCTAAGTGTAGGATGGGAACCCTGGGAGAGAATCTCAGCAAAACTTCGACAACAATTCAATGAACGGAACATGTCAGACCCATTAAACTTCCAATTAAAGTATGATGATAAATGTTCTATGACTTACGTCTTAACAAATCCTAAATAGAAAATAAAATGTAAGAAGAGGTTAATAAATGTACCATTCTATCCAAGTCATCAGGCGATAAGGATGACATAGCTTGTTGAGCTTTTGCAGCATCTTCCCGAGAAAGCTTCATTCCAAATTGCTCGCTCATGTTTGCCATCATTTCCGGACTCATGTTTTTCATCATTGATGCAAACATCTGGTTAATTCATAAGTAACTAACAATTAATGGACACAAAGGAGGGCTTATGCAATAACATTCCATCAGCTATCGCCTATTTAAGTTTCAACATTAAAAAGTAAAAAATCATGCTAGCAAAATAGAAATAATAAGGGTAAACTACATTAGTAGTCACCCAACTATGAAAAGTTACAAAATGGTCACTTAACTATTCAATTTGTCTTTTGTGGTCACCCAACTATCTTGGATTTTTTGGTGTTTCCATTTTTACGACAGCCAGCTAGTGACTAAAAAAGACAGTGACCATTTTGTAACTTTTTATAGTCAAGTGATGAAAAAAGAAATTTACTATTAGTTAGGTGACCAAAAAAGCAAAAAAAATCATAATTAAATAACCTCTACTGTAAACCCAAATAATAATAAAACCAAAGACTATCATGTAAAATATATTTGCCGCACCTGCCGCATGGCTGGATCTTTCATTTGATTTCTCATCTGTTCTTGTAGATCAGCAGTTGATGTTGGTGGAAAACTCGACTGAGCATTCATTGAATTTGGAAAATGACTAGAACTAGAAGAGGCAGTTTCACCGAAACCAACATTTTCACTGGTGATGGATGATGTTTGAGATGTGGGATATGTTACCTCAGCATCTGAATCGAGCCTGCTACTGTTTACAGCTGTTGATGCCGGGATAGAATCTTTTCCTTTAATAGAAGCTGCCATTTCAAACATTTTTTGGAGCTCTTCTGTTGGCATCTTGGTCATCATATCAGTTGCGGTTTTAAGCATGTCAGGTGTCACATTCGGAGGAACAGGTCCAGTTCCAAATCCACCTGTATATGGGTTTTCACCAGGAAATGAAGAAGCTAATTGAACCATTTTTTGTAGCTCTTCAGGTGACATCTTGCTGATCATATTTGATGCAGTTTTAAACATGTCAGGTGACACCTCTCCAACTTTACCGCCACTCATTGCAGCAAGAGTGTCGGGATCGGCACTGGAAATGAAATTCTGAAATGACCTGCTAATCAAAATGGGGAATGAGAGAATTGAAACAGAGCACACAAAATTGCTACAGTAATAAACCATGAACTTTCATAAATGAATGAACTCAAAAAAGTTGGAAAAATAAGGAAAAAGTGGAGATGCGAGTTTGGTTCTGTGGGTGAAACATATCACACTTGTTTCCTTTAACCCTCTGAGTTTTGCTTCTGGCAGCAATAACCATTTCAACTTTAAGTTCATAATCTCATCAATCCACCACATATGGACATCAAAGAGAATCGTATTTATGTGCACAAGTATCATTGTGACTACAATAAACATATACTGCGCAGATTTCATAACCGAAAAAAAGGAGGAATTAAGAGAGAGAGACCCGATAAGCTTTTGCAGGAAAACATTATCTTTCTACACTTATAACTGATATATAGCCCCGATGTCAATGTGAGTAAAGCTCCTTATAAATGATCTTTAAGTTTCTGTATGTTCAGTTCATTAAGTGATCATTGAAGTCGTTTTTATATATTCGACATAATCCACTCATGGAAGATAGAATATGATAATACCAAACTAAGCAAATGAATATCACCTAATAGGTGATTTTGTGATAATGGAACAAACCTGAGTGCCTCTGGATCCGCCTTTAAAGCCTGTAAACTCTCAGAATTGGTTCTCAAGTCCGCAACTTTTTTCCCATTCTCACTCTTAGAGATTCCAGTACTTTCTCGTGGCTGTTTCGATGAATGTTCAGTAGATGAACTTTGAAGAGTAGCAGGAGAGGTGCTTACAGTTTCTTCAGTTATTTCTTCAATTACCACTCCTGTGAAATAAGGAGAAAAACAGAAGTGTAAACATCAAAGAGATATAAGAGAGATAGTAGCCACCAAAAAATGCAAAACTAACGACAATGAACTTACCCCGGGGTGCTTGATGACTGCCTTCTCTAGCCAATCTTTCCTCAGCATCTCTGCATCAACAATTGATACCACTAATTACCATGAAGCATTCAAGAAAAAAGTGTGTTCTCATCAATTTTATCAATAATGGTTAATAACTAAGCAGCATAGCAGGAGTATCTAAACACCAAGTGCCAACACAATGCATCTATCACATCCTAACCAAGGATGGTCATGACGGGCTGATGTTGGTGCATAAACTAACATAAACTTATGCCATGTTTCCACAATCTTAAGTCAAAAATATTTCATACCTCAAGACATCTGCGATTGTTTCATCATCAGGGGAAACTTCATGTGCATTTCTCAAGTCCGAGACAGCATCCTATTAATTTCAGAAAGATTATCAGCAAAAGCAAAAGAACACAAGCAGATATTGCAGAATATGAACACATGCTAGAAATGCAATTCATCAACCATTGGCAAAACCGTTATGCATACAGAACTCACATCAAATTGACCTAGTTCTTTATAAGCTTGACCTCTTCGGTAAAGAGCTTTAACGTTCTTTGCATCATAAGACAAAACCTGTAAATAAAAATATAATTTTAGCCAGAAGAAGATACAAGATCACAAAGAATCAAAACGCTAATTAGAAAACTATTGATATATTTGTTTATTAAATTAGTAGCCTAGTCATCTTGGGATGGGGGACAAGTCGAGGATATAATTTATGACAAAAGCGATTGTACCAAAAAAATTGACAATAAAGAAGAACATTGAGTCTTCATACCTCAGAACCTTCTTTTACACACTCGTCATATTGCCTTGTTTTCAAATAACATGACATGAGATTAAGTGAGCATGCCAGCAAAAGTGTTTTTCCTTTTGCCGATGGAATTCCTTTCAGGTTTTTCTTTGCCTGAGATTGTGAAAGAGGAAATGATTATTTTAATTAATATGAGAAGAAAATACAAACAAAATGTGATAAAATTTAAAAAATAAAAATAAGCAGCAAGAAATTTTCCCATAATAGGAAAAAAACACTATGTGCAAAGTTGAAATCATTTTTCTCTTTCCAAAAAGACAAAAGAAGAAAGAAAGAAAGAAAAAGACCAAAGATATAAGATCGCTGCCTTACAAGCAAATATTTCTCAGAGGCGTTATTGAACTTCCCTTGCTTATGAAACTCATTCCCCTGGAAAAATTGAAATAGACATTTATTCAGTCAGATGCCAGTCAATAAGGGTTAATGGTAACTAAAACCAAAACCGTAACAAGAGCAGACCATAATTAAGGTTAAAGTTTTGATTAAGGCACGAAGATTAACAGACACTCTTATTTGAAAAGAGTTCCATAGTGAAAAGCTCTTAAGATTCAATGTAGGAAGTTAACAATTATAATACCTATAGTTTCTGGAAAGTCAGAGTTTTAATTTAGTCCACTATAAGTGTGTATATATATGACAGATGTTATTTAGATACATACTTAAATAGCAGTTGACAGTCTTGTTTTGTTCTACAACAAAATGCATGTGGTACATCTCTAGCAATGAATTGCCTCCACAAATGAGTCATAGTTACATATTAAAGATTAACACAATGATATGGTACTTTTTACATACAACTCGTATTCATATTTTGACTGATGTTTAAGTTATGCAACTTAATGGTTTAAGACAACCGATTAGTAGGATATATCTCATCAAAGCTTTTATAATGTGTTCAATACCTTAAGACTTCGAGTATTGCAGCTCTTTTATGAGCTCCGAGGCTCCTATGGTGAACTGATCACATTCTTTAAAACTATGTACTAAAAAATATATTTTTATCTATCTGATCTTTTGAAAATACCAGCACCAATGATGTGATTTTGGGTGGCAAAAACTCACTTGATTCTTCAACATCTCAGCTGCACTTAATTCATAACTGATCTGAGCATCAGCCCGTGCTCGCAATGAGGCTATCTCTTCAGGCGATGCATTGGCCATTTTCTCACCAATCTCCGCCATATCCTCAGGCCGAGTGTGCTTTAACTGTTCTGCAGCTTGTCTCAAGTCTTCTGGCCTCATGTTCTTCATGCTTTCTGAGGCCATTCTCATCAAGTCAGGATTAGACATCATCTGCAATGCCATTGAATCCACAACAAAAGCAACCATTAATGTTGCATACTCAAGTACAAAGTATAAACTGATTACTTCTTCAATTTCAGCTCTTTTCATGTGTGAAATATACAGGCCTATTGATTATACTGGTTCAGCTAAAAATCAATTACTAATTACTCAACCTAACGAATTATGAGCTAAATTAATTTTATTCCCCAATCCCCATTCTTGAAGAAATTCAAGAAATACAGATAAAATAGCAGATTGGTTAATTTTGCACCAGAAAACCAAAAAAAAAAAAAAAAAAAAGAAAGAAGGACGACTGATTTCATTAAAAACGTGCAATTTAAGCTCGAAGATAGAACATCATATAAATGTGCAAATATAAACATTGTATATCCCTAAGCAATCAAAAATAAAATCAAAACCAAAACCCAACATAAATTCCAAAAAACTAAAATACCCAGATCGAAAAATACATCAAACTCACTAAATCCTACATGGGGTTTTGTAATTCTGATCAAAACAAAATTCAACAAAAAAAAAATTAATAACAAAATTGAACCTGTTGTTGGATCCTGGATAACTCAGCGGGTGACATACGACTCATCTGTTCCTGAGCGATCCTTAACAACTCAGGATCCATCATTCCGTTGAACATCTTTGTCGATTTTTAATTTCAGAAAAAAGAACAATTATCAGATCAAATTTAATAAATTACTTTTAAAAAGAAAACAAATATGAGAATATATATATATAAAGAAGAAACAAGTCTGAATTGGTTTTAAAAGTAAAAAATTAAAAAATTAAAAGTTCTAGAAAAAATTAAAAGTGAGAAGTTGGGTTTTATTCTGGATTTTGGTGTATTTAAAGAGAAAGACAGAGAGGGTCGCCCACCAAACGAGAATAGAGGCCAAGGAATTGAAGGAAATTTTGCTAAGCTTCGATGAAATTACATCGAGGCATCGTCGGCTTCTTTTATTTATTTTCGGTTTAATTTTGGTTTTAGTCCCTTTATTCTGTTGATATTTGAAATTTAAATCTTTTATTTTAATTTTGATATTATTTAAGACTTAATGCATAGTTTGATACTTAAGTTTCACACTCTTTTCTAATGCGACAAAAGTCATATATTTTGGTACCTAAAGGTAATAATGTTAACTTTTAGTGGGTCTTTTTTGGTAAATAAAATGATATGGCCTTAAGCTAAAGTTACGTAAGTACGAATCTCTCTCAAGCAATAGACACATAACACAATGGATATCATCATCCAATAAATCTCTCACAATACCCTATGGTTCCTTATAAATAATCAATTGTTCCATTTCGCCTTGAGCCTCTTTGGCGATATGATCTGCCACTCTATTACTTTCTCTTAAGATTTATCAAAATTTCACTTCTCAATCCTTAAAACACCAGTCTTGAATAAGCCTAACTTCGCTGTAATTATTGGTTACTGCTACCCATTTTGTATAACGACAATTAGCAAAGAATTATCACTCTCAATCTCTACTTGCCTATACCCCTATGCCCAAGCATACTTTAAACCTTCAAGTAATACTCGAACTTCAACTGGAAAAATATCTGACAATCCTATCACCGTTTCAAAACCCCCATCCAACTTCCATTCATCCTTTTCACTACTCCACCTATAGCCGCTTTTGGTCTAGAATTCGACACCGAGTCATCGACATTCACATTAACCCATCCATGAATAAGACACTCCTTAGTCATGGATCTACAAGCCCAATTTCCAGACACTCCTTTAGTATATAAAGATATTGTCCAAGCTCCAGCTGAAGCCAAGAGAGCACGACTGTTTAATTTAAGTTTTAGAGTTGATTTGATAAAAATTCATAATTAGCTAATAATATTAGGAATTATTTTTCATTAAATTAACCTTATAACCCGAGTTAAATAATATCCATCAGACTGCATTTAACAAATTAAATGCAAAACTAAATAAATTCATGGTTAACATTAAATTTATTATATTAACAGAATCCTGAAAAAATCAAACCTAATAATATTACCAATTAACTTTCTGTAAGTCAGCCTTAAGATCCGAATTAAATACTAAAAACTTAACATTGTTATCTTTGCATACCAAAATATATAATTGTTGTCACATTTAAGTACTAAATTGGACAAAAAAAATTAGAAAAAATGTGTCAAATTTAAGTACCAAATGATAAACTAAGCCATAGTTTAATTACTCTACTTTTTATAATAATGTTATTTGTATGTTGGAATGGAAAGGGATACACATGAAATATTTCGTAATCATCTTATTCTACTTATAAAATTTCTCATTGGATTGAGGTCATGAGTTAATCCGATACAAAATGCAATTGGAAAAGATTAAAAATTAAATTTTTTAAAAACAATAAAATTTATTATAATGGTATTTATATTTTTTAATAATTTTACAATTTTAAAATAAATAAATAAATAGATTAAATTACATTAGTTAAAAAAAATTGATTTGGACGATAATGCGTTTTAATGCACTTAAACTCACATTCTCCTACACTAATAAAAATGATGATGCCAGTCGAGCTAAAACTCAATCAACCATATAGTCTACTTTTTAAAAAATATGTAATATATATTCAAATAATTATATCATGTTTTTGTTTTTATATATATCATCGTATTTAAGGTAACTAGTTTATTTATATCGATTTTATAGAGGTGAATGCATGTCCAAGGTTTAAACATTCTGCATATACAAATTATTAATATTATACAATTATTTTATTTAAAATTTATTTTATTTTATAATATTTATAATTTATTTTATTTTATAAAATATTATATGTATCTTGACAATCGTAATAATTATTAGGGTAAATTACACCAACAGTCACCCAACTTTGGGGTAACTGACAAAACAGTCACCTAGGTTTCATTCCAGTCACTCAACTTTCAAAAAGTAACAAAACAGTCACCAACGTTATGAAAAAGTTACAAAACAGTCACTTATTAACGGTTACCGTTAAGGGTTTAACGGGATTGCTGGCGTGGCAAGTTAACCAGCTGATGTGACAAGTTAACTTGCCACGTTGGCGACGGATGATGGGTTTAGGGTTTGGGGCGAGTTAAAGGGGAAAAAATTGAAGGGTTAGAAATAGATTAGGGATTCAGGGGGTTTGGGGAAAAAAAGGGAAATCGATTTTTGGAAATTTTGGTTTGGATTTGGGGTTTTTTAGGGTTGAAACTGATTTGGGAATCGATTAATAAAGGGTTTAGGGTTAGAAATCGATTCAATAATCGATTAACAGGTTGCAATTGTCTATTTTGTTTGGGGAGAAAAGAAGACGAAACCAGAAACCATTAGTGTATTTGATTGTCAGCGACAATGGGCAATAGAAGAGAAGGTACCAGTGTTGTTACATCCACTATAACGGGTAAGTTATTGCATATTGTTTTAATTTTTTTGGATTTCAATGCTGTTATTTCGATTTAGGGTTATTTAGGGTTAGTTCGGTTTTAATTTTAATTTTGATTCTGATTTTGATTTTGATTTTTATTTCGATTTTGATTTCAATTTTGAAACACTCACTGCCATTATCAAATTGATGTTTATTGTGTATATCTGCCATTGTAATGTCATTATTAAACTTATGTGCATGACAGACAGAAATGGTTGTGTATATCTGATGGTTGTGTTTGTATTAAATTATTTTTGTATTGGCGATTGTCTGTCATGTGCATGACAGAAATGGTTGTGTTTGTAATAAATTATTGGGTATTTTGTATTGGTTATTGTTTGACAGAAATGGTTAAAGTGTTTGCCTATGTTGTCTACCTTTATTGATGAGTACTTTGTTTGGCAGGTTTAATTGATGACAATCTTAATGAGAATGAAGAAGACATGTCTGGTAGTGATGTATCTGAAAGTGATAGTGATTATATAGGAGTTAGTTTAGATGGTTTAAACATGGATGGTATAGGAGTAGATGAACTGTGTGATAGTGATGATTCTGGGAGGTTAGATAGTGCACATGAATCTGACTCAAATGGCCAAAATTGGCCTGAGTTCAACCTAGAGACTGACATGAGTAATCCTAGACTTAAGGTTGGAATGTTATTTAAGTCTAAGGGCAGTCTAAAAGAAGCTGCCAAGCAGTATGGTAGGTTGAACAATTACTTTATTAAGTTTCTAAAAAATGATTTAAAAAGGTTAAAGGCAGTCTGCAGTGAAAAATGTCCTTAGTTCATATGGGCTTCTAGACTAAACCCTAATGACCCTACTGACCAGACTTGGCAAATTAGGAGTTCAAACCCTAACCATACTTGTTCTAAAGTATATAAAAATAAGAATGTAACCTCAGCTTGGATAGGTGAACATTATAAAGAAAAATTCATTGCTGATCCTGATTATTCTCTGAAATCATTACAACAAGATGTCAAAAGATATTTGAGTTGCATAGTCTCACTAACCAAATGTAGGAGGGCTAAACTTAGGGCATTGGAATTAATTGAATGAGCTTATAAGGCTCAATATGAGAAGATTTATGAGTATTTGTTGGAGGTTAGGACACAAAATGTGGGAACAACAACAATCTGTTATCTGGATAACAGGTTGTTTCAAAGGATGTATGTCTGTCTGCAGGCATGCAAAGATGGCTATAGGGCTGGTTGTAGGAGGATAGTAGGTTTAGATGGATGTTTCTTGAAGGGCTACTATGGTGGCTACTTGCTTGCAGCTATTGGGATAGATGCAAATAATGGCATCTATCCTCTTGTATATGCTGCTGTGGAAAGTGAAAACCAAGCATCATGGCTTTGGTTCTTCGAGTTGCTTGCAATAGACTTGGAAATTGTGAGCTCGTACAAATATCTTTCATGTCTGACAAACAAAAGGTAAAACTCTATTTTTTCATTTTTTTTATGTTGTTTCTATTTAGGGATTGCCAAAGAATTAAACTATTTTTTTTCTAATTGCAGGGACTTTTAGAAGCAATATGTATGTTGTTTCCTAATGCAGAAATAAGACACTGTGTTAGACATCTACATGCCAATTTCAAGAAGGCTGGTTTTCGAACAAAGGAATTGAAAGATTTGCTTTGGAAAGCTACCAGAGCAAGCACTACAAGGGATTTTGAGGATGCTACGGATGAATTGAGGAAAACTAATCAGCAAGCTTATGATTGGTTGAAGGAGAAGAACCCTACTCACTGGTCAATGTCTCACTTCTCAATTAGGAGTCATTCTGACATGTTGGTGAATAATCTTTCTGAATCATTTAACAAGGTAAACCCCTATGTTTTATGTTTATTACTAATCACTAGTAATTCACTAATCATTTATGTTTACTGACAGATGATACTAGAAGCAAGAGAGAAGCCTATTCTGACCATGATGGAGACAATAAGGACCAAGATTATGTTGCTTATTGTCAAGAAGAAAGAATAAGCTGACAAATGGAAAGGAATGTTGTGTCCAAAGATCAAGAAAAAGCTGGATGTAAACATAAAAGATTCCTTGAGGTAAAGTTACCATTTTTAATCTTTTTGATGCCTTTATTGCTGACTTTATGTTGCCTTTATTCTGACTTCATATTACTGGTCACATGCTATTTTTTAATATGCATGCAGTAATTGTTGGTGTGTTAACAATTTTTTAATATGCATGCAGTGAGTTTTTTTTTATAATATGCATATAGTGAGTAATTGTTGGTATGTGTGTATCTTTATTGGTGGGGCTGCTGAAAAAGTTGTTTTAGTGATTATTTCAGTAAGCAAGCATGCTTTATTGTTTTTTAGGTGTGTTCCATCACATGCTGGTGGGGACAAGTATCAGGTTGAATGTGGTCCCGAAACCAAGCATGTGGTGGACTTAGTTGAGAGTTGCTTTGCTCCTGCGCAGAGTTGAGATCTCACTGCATCCTCTTGCATGCATGCATTGGCTGTCATTCATCTAAAAGATGAGTCCCCAGAGACCTATGTACAAACTCAGTACACCAAGCAAACCCAGCTTTCAAATTTACTCCAACTTTATAAGTCCAATGGGGGTCCTAAACAATGGGCCTCTTTGTCAAACATGTTGCCAATACCGCCTCCTACTCTAAGAAGACCACCTGCACCAGACCTACTAAGGTGAGAAGGAAAGAACTGATGAAACACAAACAGCAGAAAGGTTGAGCAAGAGAGGGTGGGCATGAGGTGCAATAAATGCAAAAGAATAGGCCACAATAAGAGGAGTTGCAAAGGGAAGTTGGCCAAAACATTCCAAAGAAGCAATTTGCCTTAAGTTTTAGTATACTGCTTTATGAATTTGTTTGATGATTTCTCTTGTTCTTGTAGGTCAAAAGACATAAAGTTGGTATCCCAACTCAAAGAACATGCTACCCCAAATCAGCAAGAGAGTACTCCAACTCAACAGGCTGCCTCAATTCAGCTTACCTCATCGCCCCAACTCATCAACAAGCTGCCCTAAGAGAAAAGCTCCCATTGAAGATAAGACCAACCACTGTTAGATGGATGCCTTCTACTCAAGAGTCATCCATGACAGACCATTGATGATGATGTGAACAGACTGCATTTTGTTAACTTTTTGAAAATGTGTAAATTTGCCTGCTACTGATTTATTAACTTAGGCAAATAATTTTTTTGTAAACTTGCCTATGATTGCTGTTGCTAGTGTTGATAAACTTAGGCATATAGTCATTGAATTTTTTTTGTAAATTTCACTACAATTTACATATGTTCACTTGTGTTGAATTGTAGGAAAATTTGGCAATATTTTGCACCAATTCCTTTTGTAAATAGTTTGGCGTTTTGGCCTTGATATATGAGAAATATATTTTTGTTATCTTCTGCATTCTGAGTATTAAGAAATACATATGTGGTTTTGAACTTGTAACATTGTGTTTCTCATTCTTCATTGTTTGTTTGCTCATAAAACTGAGGGAAAATGGGTATTGCAAGGTGATGTATTGCTGTTCTGACTTTTAGTTACTGAAAATACTTGCAGCCATGTATACCAGCAGTCATGTATAACATATGTTAAGAAACAATATACAATTTGTAATCAACAAAACTATCCTATTTCAATTTTCAAGTGTTTGTAAACAACAACATGAGCTGGTTAGCCATGTATACCAGCAGCCATGTTTAACATATGTTAAGCAACAATATACCAAAGAAATAGCTGACCATGTATACCAACATAACCAATAATATATCAAAGAACAAAATTACAAAACATAAGTTGTTTTCAATGCTAACAACAACAATGTAAGTGATTTTTAAGGTTTAAAAAAACAAGATAGTTACAAATACAAGCACAAAAACCGTGTTCCTCTCTCCTTCCTCCTTGCATCCTCCAATGTCCTCACTTTTTTCAGAAGACCCAACAACAGAATTCGTGAACGGGGCGTCAATGGCGGATCAAACCAACTGAAAAACCGACATGGTTTTCGAAATCCAGAGCCAAATTTGTTACACCCAAAAAACCTCATACCTGGGTTGTCATTGGACCAAGATGTGTTCAACTTGGCTGGGTTTCCACAATAGCACACCGAAATCATTTGAGGCATCTCTATTTTTCCTCTTCTCCTTCTTCTTCTTCTTCTCCTCATCTTCTTCTTCTTCTTATTTTTCTTTTTCTTAACCCTAAAATGGTGCTGCTACAATTATTAAAGGGTGAGTAACCGGCCAGCTAGACTTAAGGTTGACAGCAAGGAAGCCGTCACATGCCACGTCACTTTGCCGTGACGTCTGTGACGGAAAATGGAAAAAAGGACTGTTTTGTTACTTTTTAAAAGTTGAGTGACTGAAATGAAACCTAGGTGACTGTTTTGTCAGTTACCCCAAAGTTGGGTGACTGTTGGTGTAATTTACCCTAATTATTAATTATATCGGCAATATAAAATTTTAAAAAAATATTAAATAAAGAAATAAAACATCACGTGTATTTACATGCAACATATATGATCTACAAAAATAGTGATATTATAAAAGTAAATAGATTAAATTATGTCAAATTAAAGTTGAATAATTAAAATCAACATAATAGTTTGACTAAAACCAAATGTCGACAAAGGCCTCTCTATGCATGGATGGATGACGTACGCAAAAGGGCACAGGGAGGACCTTTTATGTGTGATAGGCTTAGAATATAATGCTTTCGAGAAAGAAAGGTTCGAAAGTTTCACAAATGCGAACGGTTTTGGAATGTGTCTATAGGTTATGAAAGCCCCAAATGAGTCCAAAAGTCTACAAAACGGGCCAAAAGTTTGTAAAACCAATCCAGAAGCTCTAGAACACTCTTTAATAAAAATACGTGTATAGATGATTATAGAGACAAAGATCCAACTGTGCCAATCCGAAGGCTCTTGAACACTTTAGAATAAGAGATTTATGTAAATGATTCTAGAGAGAATGATTCGGTCGTACATTTGTATTATTTGAAGTCGTTATATGGAAAGGCTAAGCGTATAAACAATTAGACATCATTCCTCATTTGTATGTAGTTGGAGGATGTAAATTAAAAAAAAAAAAACTAATTCAATTATAAATTGATATATCATATTACGTAAATATATATATTATACATACACTATTATAATAAATATTTATAAACAACATTATATTATAATAATATAAAACCATAAAATTTAATTGATATGAATCTTTAGATCCAATTTCAAGCCCATGGATATGACGGGCTTAGTTTATTTTAAGGTCGAAACACGATATCTGAATCCAAACAGTTGAAGTCAAAAATCAACTTTTCGTTCAAAACTTTATCACGAAGAAATTTCGAGAAGAAAAGTTGAAGATCCAAGATGATGGACTTTGAAGTTTAATACGGAGCGACGATGAATTAGAAATGACCCATTTTACTTGTGGACTTGAAATCTCAATTCATGATGACAAGCCCATGTGGAAGATGTTAACAAGCTTAGACGTTACACTCAAGAACCCCACCAATCAAGCCCACACGCCTAGCCATGTTATAGTCAGTTGACTCGTAGTGCATTTTTGAAAGGGATCTCGACATTTCTAGTTCAATATGTATAATTATTGATTGAAGATCCATTTCTTAGTTTCCCAATGCACTTTGAATAACTCGATTTCGAGTTCGGGAACTCAAGTTATGACCATTTTAGTGAATACTGCGTGAGCAGAATTTCTAAATGGGATTATTACGAAAATTATGAGTTTCAGGCTTTTAAATCGAGTTTAAATCGTATTGGGTTCGATTTTTAAACTTTATTTTTATTATGTACGAGTACAATATTGTATTTATTAAGTTTTATTATTTGATTATTTATTTATTTCGAATTTTGGATAAGTTTTAAGTTATTTAGTAGTTTTATATCAATAATAAAGTTTGGTTTAAAACTACTTGTTGTTTAGATTAACTAGAATTTCAATATACCTCTTCATTGTATTATTTACTTTGGGTTAATAAAATTCTCTTTTGAGTTTTTATTCTAAGAATTTCTTTTAATTTTTCTTTTAGAAGAGTTTTAACAATCTTTTTAGATTGTGCGATCATTTTTAAACTTTTTGCTGTCAAGTTTTTTTTTTGGTAGGAAAATTAGAGTTATTTTGAAGGAAATTGTGGATTCATCTGGTTTTGAGGGCTCATTGGGATTTTTACACGCCACTTTTCATCTTTTTCACCTATCTTCTTTATTTTCTTCTTTCTTCTATATTGTTCTTGTTTAATTGTTCAAACCTTTGATTTATTGAACTGTTCTTTTTTTTTTCCTATCTTAATTATTTATTTTAATTGTTGCCTTTTAATTCTTAGATCTAATTTAAATTTATTTACGTTTCAAGTTGTGTCAAACGAGTTTTCCTTCATTCAACTAGAACTCTAGGTCAAATTTGCAACTTGACAATTTTACAATCCTATATATTTACAAATAAAACAAAATCCTAAAGCGTGTCAAAGTGGATAAATGCAATAAATTTTTTAACTAAATCATCTTTCAAAACTTAGTAGTTGAGTTTTTTTTTTAATAAATAGGATTTAATTAAAGAAATGGTGGATAAAATACAAAATGTTGATAAAAACCTAGAAAAGATAAATTAAAAACAAAATGCTTGAAAAAGAGACCTTCACAAAAGAATGAGGCTAGGAAAAGGCAAGCAAAATATTGTAGGAGCTTGAAAGAATAAATAAAAAGATATATGTGCCCTACTGGACGCGTTTTCGCCACGTGGCCTTACCCCATCCTAAAACCGATTTTAATATATATATAAACTGTGCCTTTTTTCAACCCAACGATGTCTATCTTTTCTTATATATACCCCATTCATTTTCAAAAATTTTCATTCAATCTTATTAATCTATTCTCTCAATTCTCTCAATATTTTTATTCTTACTTTTCTATCATAATCTCTCAAATTTTCAACCTAACGGTGCCATGTAAGACGCATTTTCATCCCCTCTCCTTCACGTCACCTAAAAACGCGTCTTACACACACGTTTTTACATTTTATCTTCAAATTTGACCTATTTCCCTAACAAAAATAACCTAAATCCCTAATTTTATTTTAAATTTAGCATATATCTCTATTCCCATATTACATTATCAACATCCTTCAGCTTCAGAAAGTCACATTCAGCTATTATTCTAAAAATATTCTCTCATCTATGCTTTTAAGACGTAGTTATCTAGTGGCGTATTATCTTCATCATTCTTTCAATATTTGTTTTAACATGTAAATATTAATTTTTCTTATTAATTATTACATTATTATTAGTAAAAAATATATTATTGTTAAAATTTACAATATGATTAATTATATCATATTATGTCACAGTTCTGGTTACAATACATATTTAAATTACATAAATTATGTTATATGTGTATAAATGTTATAAATATTATTGAGCAAATAATTAAAAAAATTATTAGATTTATTCATGTGTTAGGTTATCGGTCTAAGTCCAAAGGCCCAATCAAAATTTGAGAGTGTTTGTCAGAAATTATTAGGGCTCGAAAAATGGACCTGGATAAAAAATTAATCTTGTTTAAAATATGGGCCGAGCTTGGACTTAAATATTTAAAGTTTGAGCTCGATCCAACTCATTTTCTTCAATGTTTATAATATAATAATTAATTTATAACCTATAAAAACAAAATCTATAGTAATATATAATGTATATATTAAAAAAATGTTAAGATTACTATATATAAAATATTAATAAATGAAAAATATATAAAAATATTAAATGCTAATTAAAATATAAATATTTTTGAAAAAAATTTTAAAAAGCATATGAGCGAGCCCAAAATGAGCTTGAGTTAGTCATTTACAAATATGAACAGGTTTGGATAACTTTTTAGGCCTATATCTCAAGCCGAACTTAGACAAATATAAAATGTGTTAGTATCATGCTTAAGTCCAACCCATCAATACCTCTAGACTTTACAAATTACATTATAATTAACTATGTTAACCATGCTGATTGAGTCTTAGCTTGATTGGCTGGGCATTATTGCCAATACATGAGGATGTAGGTTCGGATGTACTGAAACGTATTATTCTCCTATTTATGGGTTGAAAATGGAATATGCTTGATTTTAGGCATGGTGTCAAAAAGAACACTATACATCCAAAAAGGCCCTAAATCATATAATAAATCCGAGTACAAGTTATGCAAGAGGGTTGGTATACAATATTAAATCATCTATTTTTCATTTTTACACATATAAACCTCTTTTTTCTTCTTCATTCATTTTTGGCTTAATGCTCACTTTGGCTCCCGAGCTATACTCATCTCTCCATTTTAACACCTAAACATTTTTTTTTCTATTTTAATACTTAAACTATCATTTCGTTACACAATTTAGCTCATGTTGTTAACAAAATTGACACAAATTGATGTCAACATGGCATTTTGCCACGTTAGCAAATAGTAAAAATTATAAAAAAATGTAAAAAAAAAGGATTAATATATACAGAGGTATCAAAACTTGACAAATTATACTTACTTGGTACCTAATTTTTTTAAACCTAACTGGTACCTAAACTGGAAATGGTAAGTCAAATTGTTACTCTTTTTTAGGTACCTAACTAACACTGTAAAAAATACATTGATATGGCACTGACCAATAGCATGGTGACATGTAGCAACATCACATGTTGACACATTGACACGTGACAAAATTACTTTTTATAAAGTTTAAATATTTTTAAGTTTTTGCCATGTGTCAAAATATGATGTTGTCACATTTCATCATGCTATTGGCTATCAATGCCACATCAACGTTTTTTAATGGTGTTATCCAGGTAGATAAAAGAAGTATCAAGTTGGCTTGCTGTTTTCAAGCTTAGGAACTAATTAGATCCAAAAAAAAATTTAAGTACCAAGTAGGTACAAGTTGCCAAGTTTAAGCACCTCTGTAGATATTAACCCTGAAAAAAGTTAAGTACCTAAATGAAAAAGTGGTATAGTTTAAAGGTGAATTTTGCATTTAAACCTATTTTGACACGATAATGCAATATTTTAGGGCAATTTACTAAAATATACCAAAATTAAAAAAAATTGCGAAAATAGGCCGAAAATTTAATTATTTACGAAAAAGTGCCATTTCCCCTCAAAACGCGTCTCTCAACAAGGCTGGATGCAAAGAGAAAACGCGCCCACGAGGAGCATTTTTCGCCACATCAAAGAAAAATGCTTCCTTGAGGGCGCTTTGCTTGATGTGGCAAAACACTCCCCAAGGACGCTTTTTAGCCCGTGTTTTTTTAAACTATTCTCGAATTTTTAAAAATTTACGAGAATAAACCTTTATAAAGGCTCAAAGTGACAACACCATTTTTTTAAGGTGTCATCAATTAATATGGAAATATAACTTACAAAGGAAATCTTTATATAGACCCAAAGTTCTATTTCCCTTGTTTTCTTGAGCAATGTGAGATATGAGATATGTCTATATATAGATTCATGAACAGTTTTGCAGTTTGTTCCTAAACAATGTGGGATTCCTTCCTCTTTTAACTAACAACATGAGATGAAATGCAAAGTAACATTATTTAAAATATTAATTAGTAAGCATAATAAAAATATATCAATTAATTTGATATTCAAAATATTATAATAATAAAATCATTCTTAATAATTTTAAAGTATTTTTATAGGACAATAATTTTGACATATTGTAAATTAATACTCCCTACTCGTCATTTTTATATTTTTAATAATAAATATAACTATATTAATTCGTAGATAATATATACATAATATAATATATTAGCTTATATTATATAAATGTACTATATACAAAATAAAATTATATAACATATGATATTTAAAACTAAAATAATGTAATTCTTATGTAGTTAATAAAAATAATACTTTAAATATAAGATAATTCAATATAAATTTTAACCGTTTTATGTATTATGATATTAATTCATTTAATAAAGTTTTTTTTGACAAAATCTAAATTCTAATTTATAAGTTTTTATGTATTATGATATTAATTCATTCAATAAAGTTTTTATTGACAAAATCTAAATTCATTTAATAAATTTAATTAAACAAATATTTTAATAAAAATATAGTTTTTATTTAAAAATGTGATAAATTTTTATCATAATAAAAAATATATATTTAAAACTACAAAATCAATAATATAATAAACATTCAAGATGGTGTGTTTATACTAGGAAATATTTTTAATTTTGTGCTTATCAATTTTAGTCACAAAGAGAAAGCTGAAATATTAAAGAAGGGGAAAACGGGTCATCTTCTCCCACTTTAGCCAAAGATTTCACATTTCTAAGCTCTTAGTATATCGTCTTGCTTGTAAATCTTTTCAGCTTGGGAAATTGATAGAAGAGGATGGAGTGAGAAACTGTTTGTGTTACTGCTTTAAACCATGATAAAATAAAAGCAAAAATGAGGGCATGTAGCAATTGTTCAGATTGAAATATATTACCAACTAGAGATTTATAGTGTAGCCTTTAATCTCATGTTGTTAGTTAAAAGAGGAAGGAATCCCACATTGTTTAGGAACAAGCTGCAAAACTGTTCATGAGTCTATATATAGGGCTAGTTTGGCAATGCTTTTGAAAAGTGCTGTGGAAAAGTGCTTTTGAAAAGTTTACTTTAAAATTTGAGTGTTTAGCATTACTGTCAAAAAGTGCTTTTGAGAAATAAAATGTCTATTTTAGACATGTTATTATCAAGTAACAAATATATATTTAAATAAAATTTAAATTAGTTAATATTATTATATTTTAGTAAGAATATAAAAAAATTACTATAACTTGTTAATATTTGAATATATGAAATATAAATTTTAAATATTTTTAAGTAATAAATATTAATTACTTATAAAATTTAATTAGAATATATAAACTACATTTTAAATATTTAAATATAACCATTAAATATTTGTAAGTAATATTTTAAAAATATTTTTATTTTTAATTAATGATTTTAACACATTTGTAATTAAGCAAACGACGAAAAAAAAGAAAGTACTATGTTATTAGAGGGGTGAAAAAGTAATTAAGCACTAAAAGTGCTTTTGGGAGAGGAAAAGTTAAAAATTTTAACTTCTCCTTTTTAAACGATTGAAAAGCTAAAAATTCCAAATTAAAAGAAAATGTTCTCAAGACAAATTTTTCCTCCAAAAGTACTTTTGGAGCCAGAAGTGCTTTTGAAAAGCAATGAAGAACTGGCCCATAGACATATCTCATATCTCACATTGCTCAAGAAAATAAGGGAAATAAGACTTTGGGTCTATATAAAGATTTCCTTTATAAGTTATATTTCTTTATTAATTGATGACACCTTAAAAAAAATAATGGTGTTGTCACTTTGAGCCTTTATAAAAGTTTATTCTCGTAAATTATTAAAAAATTCGAGAATAGTTTTTTTTTAAAAAAAACACGGGCTAAAACGCGTCCTTGGGGGAGCGTTTTTGCCACATCAGCAAAGTGTGCCCTCAAGGAAGCATTTTTTGCTGATGTGGCAGAAAACGCTCCCTCGTGGACGAGTTTTCCTGCTACATCCCCTGAAAACGCACTGACGTGGACGCGTTTTGGGGGAAAATGACTATTTTCCGTAAATAATTAAATTTTCGGTCCATTTTCGTGAATTTTTTTAAAAAATTGGTATATATTGATTATTTACCCAATATTTTACATCATTGACCCACGCGCTTTTTCTTAGTGCCACTTTGAATGTAAAAGGGTCACTTTCTTAAGCTTGGGATAAGGAGAGCCTAAACAAGTCATTATCCCAGTAAATTCTTTATAGTTAAGTGAAATATAATTAAAAATTATTAAAATATGAGAAATAAAAAATTTCTTTTTGATGGTTTAAAAAAATATGACTATTTTTATAAAAAGAATTACTTTTAATTTTTAAATAAAAAAGAATTAAGCTTTTCTATTATAGTTTTTTTTGGGTAAACTACACCCAAAGTCATTAAACTATTAATAAATTTACATTTTGGTCACTCAACTTCATAAAGTTATAAAATTGTATTGAGCTATTCGAAAACTTTCATTTAAGTCAATAAGTTGTTCACATCACAGTTATATGGTCTTTTTTGTTCGCACCGTTTAAATCAATTGAAAGTCCTCTTTTCTCTTATCTTCTACTGTTCAATTTTTTTTGTTTTATAGAAAGAACTTTGAACATTACAAATTTACAAACTAAAATTCAAACAACTTTCTTTTCTGATATTCGATATTGACCATTAGATCGACTTGGATCTAAGATATGTTCTTCTACTCGTCGATAGATACTAATCCACTGCACCAATCATTGAATCATTATTTCGAACTTGCTAGCCGAACTTAAAAAAAAATCTAATGACTTAAATAAATTTTTTTAAATAATTTAATGAATTAAACAAAAACTTTCAAATAGCTCAGTGATCATTTTATAACTTTTTAAAATTAAATAACTAAAACATAAATTTACTAATAATTTAGTTTGTAGTTTACCCAAAAAAAATTGTTTATCTATCTATAATAAAAGAGAGAAATTTATTTATAAAAATGAAATAGTTTAGGATTTTTTAAATTATTATTTTTCATTTTTTATTAAAAATTTTGCTGCTTAAATGCTTTGAGACTGTCTCCATTTCGTTAAAATTTCCCTTTCTAATTCGTTGACGGCATCAATATTTACAGGGAGAGAGATAAAGGGGAAAGGGAGAAAAGAAGAACAAAAAAGAGAATTTTCCCCTATTTTTTTTTTTTGTTCTTGGAAAAAAAATTAATTTTTCCTCGGAAAGTTTTATCGTATTTTCTTAGGAGGTGGTTAATTCACGATCTGAGCTAGGGTTTTTAGAAAATGTTGATCGGAGATGCGAATTTGATTTGATTTTAGCTGAGCCGATCTCGATTTGCCCTAATTAGAGATTCTTTTAGCCGGCAGTGAAAGCTATTGGCGAAGATTCAAAGAAGTAGGGCTTGTCTTTTTTTTCTTCTTCGGCTTTCAATTTCAATTGCTTTTGTAAACTACTTCACTGCCATTCAATTAAGGCGCTGTAGGTTAAGTAGAAAAGTCAAGCAGTGAGCTCAAGCTTGCATGATCAATGAAGGAGCACTAGCGTTAAAAGGAAAGATAAGCTGCTTATAAATTTGTTTACGATTTCTTGAACTTAGGGCTTAATTAGGGAACGTTAAAGGAAATGGATGTGGACTCGTCGATGGTGCCGGAGACTGGTCAGAATCACAGTGGAGGGTCGCAATTACCGGCGCCGATGGAGAGGGAGCCACAACAGCAAAATCAGCAATTAGAGAACCAGGATTCGTCGTCAGGACCTGGTGGATCTCTGTCTTCTCCGGCGCAACAGCAGGCTGAACCAGCTGCATCTGATGGTCAAGGACAGGCTCAAACGACGGTGGTGGGGCCGAGGTGTGCGCCTCCTTATTCAGTGGTGAATGCTATTATAGAGAAGAAAGAAGATGGGCCTGGTCCTAGGTGTGGGCATACCCTAACGGCTGTGGCAGCTGTAGGGGAAGAAGGGACGCCTGGTTATATTGGGCCTAGGTTGATTCTGTTTGGTGGTGCTACGGCACTGGAAGGGAATTCTGCTGCTTCCGGGACTCCATCATCAGCTGGAAGCGCTGGCATCAGTACTTATTTTCTTTCATTTCGATTTGATCTTTGCTTAACTGTCGTTTAAGTGATTTAAGATCCGAAATTTTTTTGGGTATAGATGCTGATATATGTGTGCGAGAACCTAGGAAATCTAAGATGCATTTTCTTTAAATCCAGAAATTGTAGCTTCGAAGGTTCATATATTTGATGAGAAACCATAGCTTAATGCAAGGCCAACCTAATTTCATCTTTTCTGTCTGTATTAATGTATATACCTGTCTTCTTTTTAAATTAGATTGGTTAAGGAACAACTACATTAAAGAGTAAAACAGTTATTTCTAGAAAAGTGAAAACTCTAAAGAGGTAGGGGGTGCCAATGCAAGTAGAAGGCAGACCTTTTTCGGAACAAGAGATGAAATAATATAATTGTCTTTTAGGTTCTTCTTTGTTGAATACTAAGTTAACTGAATTTTATTGCTGCTGTAGCTTGAATTTTGGAGGTGGCATATTAACTTTACGTTTATTTGGTTTTGTTTAATTCAAAACGGATTTTATTTTTCTCCTGGTGCAAGCAAAATGAATTTCATTTTGTCTTACATAGTGGCTGACTAGAAGTGACGTAACTTCTGTCTTCTTGAATTTTGGATGTTTCAGTATTTGTTATGGTGCTACTAAATTCAGTTGTTTATTCTGGAGTTTTGAACCCTCTTCCAGAAACCTTTTTTACTCCAGTGACTCCAGAGAAGGCTTTTCTGGTAGAACTAGAAGTGCAATTGATATAAATAGCAAATGTTCTCTTCAAAGATGCTTTATGTTGCTAATTTGAATTGATTTTTTTTTTTTTTTAAATCTGACCTAGTTTTGTAGTAAAGTGGAAACTACCCATATGAGATATGTCTTTTTTCAGCTTACAGTTATAGTTTAAAATAAAAAGGTTTTCTTGGATTAAAAAACAACCTATGTCTTTCTGCTGCTACGATTCATGCTTCTATAATTGAAATAGTCATGAGCTAGTGGCATTTGCTATGGTAGCATCTTTCATGTTTTGAAGTCAATTACATCGGGTTTCATTTTTCATTGTCTCTTTGTTTGTTTTACGTTTATGGTGTACAACTTAATAACGTTTGATTGGTTTCAAGTGATAATTCATAACTAGGACATTTTTTGGCTTGATTTTTTTCTTTAGGACCCTCTAGAAATCTGTTTGTAACATATGGCATTTCAAGGCTTGATGTTATTGCCTCCTATCCCCTTTGAACCAGTTAATTCTTACGAACTTTGTTTATGTTGTTGGATGATGTTCATGCGTTTTTTTTTTTTTGCAGGACTAGCTGGTGCCACTGCTGATGTGCACTGTTACGATGTGTTAACTAATAAGTGGTCTAGGTAAGCCTAAGACTAAGGGTTCCTTTCTGCTGTTTTACCTCCCCTAAATTCTTCTTGGCTTATCATCTTATTAATTTCACAGGATCACACCCTTTGGGGAGCCACCTACACCAAGGGCTGCACATGTGGCAACTGCTGTGGGAACTATGGTTGTTATTCAGGTTAGCACGCCGCGCAACAATTTTTAGTATATCTTTTCTCTGTTTACCATATTATTTTGTTGAACTTCTTCCCTCTGCAGTAAGTCATTCATGACATGGATCTTTTTTCCTTTATTCTTTTCAACTCAGGGTGGAATTGGTCCAGCTGGTTTGTCTGCTGAGGATCTTCACGTTCTTGACCTCACACAGCCACGGCCACGGTGGCATAGGTTTGACCCTGAGCAATGCTTGTGCTTGCACCTTATTTATATTGTTAAGATTGGTCTATTGATATGAATTTTAAATGATATTTCAGGGTTGTTGTTCAAGGCCCTGGGCCAGGGCCACGCTATGGACATGTGATGGCTTTGGTGGGACAAAGGTTTCTCATGGCGATTGGTGGAAATGATGGTAAGTATCTGTTCTGTTTCTGTTATATTTACAAGATTATCAGAAAATTTTCTAATGAATTATTTGCTGAAAATTTTTGGTGCATCATTTCTAGGAAAACGACCTTTGGCTGATGTATGGGCCCTGGATACTGCTGCCAAGCCTTATGAATGGCGTAAATTGGAACCTGAAGGGGAAGGCCCTCCTCCATGCATGTAATCTCTCTCTCTCACGCACAAATGCACAGATGCATGTAGAACTGACTGCTTTTCTTCTGTCAACCCCAATCTTAGATTACACAGACAGTCCGTTCTATTTTCTTAGTTTTGGTCTGTTGGAAGGAGCAGCATGCATGATATGAACAAAAGTTACTGTCTTCTTTTTGATCCGATATATGCCTATCTTTCACTCTGCATGTGGTTGGGTGTGATGATTATTAATGTATATATTTGTATTTCTTCCGTCATAGCTTATTGAGTTTTATAGTTTTTACATGATATTTTATGTTAAAGGCTTAAAGCTCAGTCTTGCTTATGCTTTCAGAAATGATGGTGCCAAGTTTGCTTCCTATTTGATTATTGTTGTATATTTTTATATATTATGATGGTTTAGCAAGGTGATTGTAAGCTAATTCCTTGTTGGCCATTTATGTTTAACTAGGTATGCCACTGCAAGTGCACGCTCAGATGGTCTTCTTCTGCTCTGTGGAGGGAGGGATGCGAACAGTGTGGTGAGTTTTAAAGTCCGCATTCTGTGATGTCTAGATTTAGTAAATAAATGCATAGTTTGTTTTCTTTTTCCTTAAAATTTTTAGTTTCCTGAACAATATGGCAGAAGATTTCGTATCCTGTAGTTTTATCTTGTCAATTATTAGTGCTTTTGGGTAATTTTTCCTTGTTCAGTTGGGGAGAAGTTAAAATAATCTGAATAAATGTCCATACTTTTGCATGTACATTTTATCTGTGTATGTAGGGAGAGTGGGGCATTCTAACGAATTGTGAAGAATGTGAAAATAATAGCAATGAAGAAATTTTAAAAGTTTGAGCTGAGATGCACGTATATTGTGTCTTCTTAAAAATGTTTATATCCTTTTGCACCATTAGATTCTCTTTTCATGGTTTCTTCTCGCTTCTATTCTCAGCCATTGGCAAGTGCATATGGACTTGCCAAACACAGGGATGGTCGTTGGGAATGGGCAATTGCTCCAGGTGTCTCACCATCTCCTAGATATCAACATGCAGCAGTGAGATTTTCTTTTCTTTCACCCACTTCCCTTTTCCCATAAATTAATTGATCTAGTTCTTCTTTAGTTAGATGAATTTTATGCAGATGATATGTTTCTAGGTCTTTGTCAATGCAAGGCTCCATGTTTCTGGTGGGGCACTTGGTGGTGGACGCATGGTTGAAGACTCATCAAGTGTTGCAGGTACTTATTTTTTATTCTTCTTTTTCCCAGTATCTTTACTTCTTTATCACTTGATGTTGCTGCTTGTTGGTTTAGTTGTACGCATCAAACATGGGTTTGCAAAATATTTAGGTGTAAAGTAGTTTTCTGGTCAAAATTTATGAATTTATCCAAAAGGATTAATCTTTTTGATGTGAAAATGACTCAATGGTAGTGTAGAAAGTAGGGAGCAACTTTTCTTAGCTCTTAAACCTGTCTGTCCACTCTCCAATCTCAGTATCCTCCAATCATGTAACTTGGAGTTTTCTTGCTGTTCCTCTCTCTCTCATGTGATAAGTTACATCTGAAATCATTAACATACCCCATCTATAAGTAACAAACTGACATTATCATTGTTGTTTGTTATCTGAATAATCTTTATCAGAAAGTTGCAAGACCCATCTTTTGCTTGATGGTTCAAGTACCTTAACTCAGGCAGTATAAATTTCTGTAAAAAAGCAGGAACTTTTTGTTACATTTGTTTATTCATGTTAACTGATATTGTTATTACGTTGAGCATTCAGCCATTTGTTGTCAAAGATAACACTATAGATATCTACAACTTCCTAACTTGTCTCCCTTGTTGGTAGTGTTGGATACTGCTGCGGGAGTTTGGTGTGATACAAAATCTGTTGTTACAAGTCCAAGAACGGGAAGATACAGTGCTGATGCTGCTGGTGGAGATGCTTCAGTTGAGTTGACAAGGCGTTGCAGACATGCTGCTGCAGCTATTGGTGACTTGATATTTATTTATGGTGGTTTACGTGGTGGTAAGATAGCCTTTTATTCTACTATATGTATAACCAAATTTTTTAGCCTCAGCACAGAGTTATTACTTATCAATTAGATGCATATGCCACTATTTATTATTATACGTAATTACAGTTTCACTTTAGAACTTCATTATGTGATTAATCTAGAAGTACTAAGGCTCATTGATGTTTATATTTTGAAAAATATAGATGTTTTTCCCCATGCATAATTTAATCGTTAATATCTTTGATTACTTATTGTATTTGTGATATTTGATTGATGCATTATAGGATTTGGACTTGGTCCTTTAGGATGGCTCACTTCATTTGTTTTATAAAATGATCTTCCTAGTTCATTTGCTTCTATTTTCTAAGTTAGTGAATTATTCTGGCTGGTGGTGTAGATTGGTAAGGTAGAAGGAACAAACTCATTTTTGAGGAAGCCTAATGATAAGGCACTGTTGTATTTGTGCTAATCATGAGAATCGATACTTGATAATCTTAAGTGTAACAATATCTTGTATTTATGCTGTAGGGGTGTTGCTTGATGACTTGCTTGTTGCTGAAGACCTAGCTGCTGCTGAGACAACGACAGCAGCTTCACATGCTGCTGCTGCAGCTGCAGCCACTGATGTGCATCCAGGGCGTTTTCCTGGAAGGTATGGATTTGTTGATGAAAGAACAAGGGAAACAATGCCAGAAGCAGCTCCTGACGGAGCAGTTGTACTGGGAAATCCAGTTGCTCCCCCTGTAAACGGGGATATGCATACTGACATAAGCACTGAGAATGCCATGGTTCAAGGATCCCGGTAAACTACCACTTATGTTTGTTGTGTTATATGGTTATTGAATGGTTAAGCTTCATCAATCAATCCTAGTGGCTGCTACAATGTGGTTTACGATGCAGGAGAATGAGCAAAGGTGTTGAATATTTGGTCGAAGCATCAGCTGCTGAAGCTGAGGCTATTAGTGCCACACTGGCTGCTGCCAAGGCACGGCAAGTTAATGGAGAAGTTGAATTTCCTGATAGGGATCGAGGGGCGGAGGCTACACCTAGTGGAAAACAGACATCTACCTTGATTAAGATGCCTGATTCTTCTGGATCAAATGATGTTGCTCCACCTGGAGTTCGGCTTCACCATAGAGCTGTTAGTATCAGAAATTTTGATCTACACAACACTGGTCTCAAGTCAAAATTGTCATTTCTGTTACCTATAACTGTGTGTCCAATGTTTCATTATGTCAACAGGTTGTTGTAGCTGCTGAGACTGGTGGAGCTTTAGGTGGAATGGTCAGACAGCTTTCTATTGACCAATTTGAAAATGAAGGCAGACGGGTTAGCTATGGGACTCCAGAAAATGCAACTGCTGCAAGGAAACTATTAGATAGGCAGATGTCAATCAGTAGTGTCCCAAAAAAGGTAATAATAGCCCTAACTTTTTGCATGATAAAGCAATGTGTGTTTTTGGATAATTATTGAATGTCTCTCAAGCAAAAAAACGAAAAGTTAGAATGGTAAATGCAGGACCTTCGCCCCCTTCCTCCTCCTCAAAATACCAACCTTAAGCTTCTTAATCAGCAACCTAAGTTCATGAAGTGTTTTGGGGGAAGCAGTTTGAAAAGCAACGGATTGTCTTTGTAAAAGTTCTTATTGGGTGAACCACAGTTTTGTTTTTCAATTGGTCACCGAGACGGTGATGAAGTTATGGCTGATAGAAGTTCCTCCTAAGAATTGGTTTTGCATTGATGCTCCTGTTAGATATTTCAGAATCTTGAAACAATTAATTCATTAATTCATAATGGTGTCTATGCCAGGTTATTGCACACCTTTTGAAGCCCCGTGGCTGGAAACCTCCAGTTCGTAGACAGCTTTTCTTAGATTGTAATGAAATAGCAGATCTTTGTGAAAGTGCTGAAAGAATATTTGCAGCTGAACCAACTGTTTTACAGCTAAAGGCTCCTATTAAGATTTTTGGTGATCTACATGGACAGTTTGGAGATCTTATGCGCCTTTTTGATGAATATGGGTCACCTTCTACAGCTGGAGACATCGCGTAAGTATTTTGCTGGTGGTGCATCAACAACATGGCAAAGGGTTTCAACTAACATTTTTTTAATATCTATAATTACTGTTTTCTCATGTGTAATCTCCTTCTATGGCATCTTCTTTCTCAATCTCAACATTTTATTTACTTGATACTGATTTTATATAAAATACTATCAGATATATAGATTATCTCTTCTTAGGAGATTATGTGGACCGGGGCCAGCACAGCTTGGAAACCATTACACTTCTGCTTGCTTTGAAGGTAAATTTAGAATTTTGATACTTTGATAATCTTCTCGTGCTTACTTTTATTTCCCATTGAAGTTGTTATGAATCAAATTTTCATTTTATTTTGTTCTACATTACAGATTGAGTATCCCAATAATGTACATTTAATTAGGGGGAATCATGAGGCTGCAGATATCAATGCACTTTTTGGCTTCCGGATTGAGTGTATAGAGCGCATGGTATTCTCTCAGATGTGATAGAAAATTGTTCTGCATTCTGTCTAACATTTATTCACAAATATGATTGGCCTATGTAACAGGGTGAGAGAGATGGAATATGGGCTTGGCATCGCATAAACCGTTTATTCAATTGGCTTCCTCTGGCAGCTCTAATTGAAAAGAAAATCATTTGTATGCATGGTGGCATTGGTCGATCTATAAATCATGTGGAACAGATTGAGAATCTACAGCGTCCTATTACAATGGAAGCAGGCTCGATTGTTCTAATGGATTTATTATGGTCTGATTCGTGTTTCTGTTTTGTTCTGGTCATCAAATATACGATTCTTTGCTTTGTTTTACCAATTACTTTTTACTGCCATTTCTATTCTAGGTCTGATCCAACAGAAAATGATAGTGTGGAAGGGTTGCGACCGAACGCTCGAGGTCCTGGGTTGGTTACTTTCGGGGTGAGTGTGTTACTTTGAAGCTGCAGCGTTTGAAGTCTTCTGTAGCGGCATGTTTCATGGGCAGTTGACCCATAAATTGTGGCTGGTTGATCTTACGAAAATGGTTTTTCCTGTTTTGCAGCCTGATCGTGTCATGGAGTTCTGCAATAACAATGATCTTCAGTTGATCGTTCGAGCTCATGAGTGTGTTATGGATGGCTTTGAGCGCTTTGCTCAGGGACATTTAATCACCCTTTTCTCAGCAACTAATTATTGTGGTGTGTCCCTGACCCTGCTTTAATATGCATATCCTGTTTCAGTTCGATAGGCAATTTTAAACCTTTAAATTCTGCTTCACACTTGCCTTTTTCAGGTACCGCTAATAATGCTGGTGCAATCTTAGTTTTGGGTAGAGATCTAGTGGTAGTTCCGAAACTCATTCATCCTTTACCCCCTGCAATGACATCCCCAGAAGCATCATCGGAACGTCATATAGAGGATACATGGATGCAGGTGCCACCCTCTCTCTTTGTTGGCAAGGTCTAATTGTCAAGGTTGTTTGAACCGGACCGGACTGGCCGGTTGGACCAGAAACTGGCCAGGGTACCGGTCCGGAGATGGGCTTTGGACTGGTTGACCTAGGAACTGATACAGACCAGTTGAACCGGGCAAAAAACCTGTTAAGCTGGTTGAATTGGATTTTTAATATATATTTTTATTTTTTATGAATTTTTAATGATTTATTTAATTGAACTGGTTGGACCGGTGGCCTGACCAGTTAAACTACCAGTCCAGTTCTGAAAACCTTGCTAATTGTATTACAAGCATTGCTTCTAATACTCATGTTAATCTTTGTTTTTTACGAGTCAGGAGCTGAATGCTAACAGACCTCCTACACCCACTAGAGGTCGTCCCCAAGTAACAAACGATCGAGGCTCTCTCGCTTGGGTGTAGTATACCCTTCCCAAATTGTTTCTTGACACTCATTTGGGTTCATGCAACCACCTGGAGGAGACTATCTCGGTGTTCTGTATAGACCATACAGCCACATACAGGTATTCCCAAATCTGTCTCTCCATATACGAAATACGCTAGTTTGGGAATCAGATTACTTGCGCCGTAGCTTTACGTTGGTTACGAGCGGCTGAACTTTCGATTTTGGGCTTCTTCTCCCCCTGTATATTGAGACACAGGCAGGTAAAAGCAGTTGGGTGGTTTCTTCAAATGTGTTGGCAATGTTGAGTATTATTATTTACATTTATTTTCAATATACAATATAAATATGTATGTATACTTGTTTTAGGTGTAATAATGTTTTTGAGTGATGATATTTAAAAATCATTGTGGGGGCGTCCTTTGTATCATAAGAGAGGTTTTGTTTGGTGTAATTTTCATTTATTTCAGCTTTTGTACAATGTAATATTTGTGTGAAAAGAAACTTTTTCTCCTAGCATGAGCCCCAAAAATGGTACAATTACTCTAAAGTCTCTAGAAAATTATAAGATTATAAGTTAGTACATTGGTTTAATTGCATTTTGATCCCTTCAAACATTTATAATTTACTTTTGGTCTACAAAAAAATTTCTGGTTTCGTTACAATGAACCACCTTGCAGCCTGCTTTTCTGGTGTAGATATGTCCAGAGTGAGCCTCGGATTTGCTCGCCATGACTAAACATACGGTCCATGGACTCAGGTGGTTTTGACCTTGACTTACATTTTCATAAACCACATAACTGACATTGTTTTAAACAATTTTTAAATTTCGTTTTTAAAGTTTAAACTTGAGTTTTGTTTTGTTTTTTTTTTTAAATATGATCCGTACACTCAGGTTGTTTGGATTTACAATATTTACATACATTTTTGTAATCCAGTTGTTTGGATTTACATACATTTTTGTAATCCCATAATTGGAAAATTATTTTATGAACTTTTCTTATCTTATCGGTTCTATCATTTTTTAATATATATATATATATATTTGAGTTAAATTTTTAAATTAAAGATGATGTGTTTTATTTTAATTGAGAGGGACTATAAATAATGTAATGAGAAGCTCTATAAATTAAAATTTCCCATAATTTATGATATTTTGAATAATTTTTAAATGTTTGGCTTTTAAGGGAAAAACCTAAACTTTCCGAAAGAAATATATTTATTAAGTTAATTCTTAATTTGTTGTAAAATATTATAATTAAATGTAGTAAACTAAAATAAAATTACTAATTTCTAAACATCTGTTAAAACAGAAAAAAAAAAAGAATTCACTATTAAATCAATAAATTGAATAGAATTAATTATACTTGGAATAATTTTACATTGTAATTAACAAAAAAAATTTAATTAATAAACCTCTAATCCATATAATACTCCGGCATGCTTTTCCGGTCCATCGTTAACAAAATACAAGTCTCTCATTTTCTGAAACGCGTGCCACGTCAGCAAAGAGTCGGACCCGGCTTGATGACATTTCCCAACTGCCCGGTTCACATCTAAAGTCCGAGCAATTCGGTCCAACCCACCGTACAAGCTATTACAAAACTTCATCATGTGTTTTAAATCATAAACTCGGTCACCGAAGAACACTCTAAGAATCGTCAAAAACTCGTCTAATTTCTCGGGCAAATCTCGTCGGGTCAGGATCTTAACCAAATACCCAAAATCATAGGCGCTATGAAACGTCACCCAACTCACTGAGTCATTACACACGAGTCCAGACGACATCATCAACTCAGCGAACCGAACCGAGTCGATCCCCTTTTCCTTATTCTTGTCAAAATCAATCCCTTGCCTCCTCAAAAGCTCGATGGAATCCGGCGCGTGAGGATCTCGCTCCACGTCGAAATCACGGAAATTGAATTCCCAGATGAACCGGGTACCGTTTTCGGATCCGGGCAGATTACCCGAAGAATCGGTGAGGGTTAGACCCACTTGGATCAAATTCAAAGCATCGACGTTAGATTTGAGTACCTTGTAATGATCGGCCGGTCGGAACTGACCGTTATACGGCCTTGTGGGGTCCACTTTTGGCCGGAAAATTATACCCGGGAACTCAGTATCCATTGAAATAAATGGGTATTCGTCGACCACTTGGCTGATCAACTCGAACTCCGATTCCAAATTATCTGACCAAACTTCCCTTATCATTACTGGTTTCGATACCCTATCTGAATCTTCAAAACCCATATCGGAAAATTCAAGAAATTACAACAAAAAAAAGAGATTTTTTTCCTTTGATTTTTAAAATTGATTTTTGGTGATTGAAGAGAGTGAGGGTGTGTTGGTTATATATACGTACATTTAGCTATGGAAAGCATATGAAGATGTTGCTTGGAAGGCGGTGAAAGTTAGAGAGAGAGAGTTGGAGTGTGGGTGCCGCCATTGAAGCAAATAAAAACAGAGGGGTTTCTCAATTTTCGACGCGTTTTGGGGTTCTATCGTTTTGACTAAAAGTGTAGGGCAAGTGGAAAGAAACAACGTATAAGGACTTGATCTTAATCCTTATTGACTCATGTTTTTAATTTTCTTTTTCTTTTTTAATTAGCAAATTTGTTTTTGTTTAATGTCAAGTGGGCAACATATATTTTTAATAAATACTCAGTTAATGGAACATTTTGATCATTTAATTTTAAAAAGTTATAAATTAATTATTAAAATATTTAAAAAAAATTGTTCAAATGGCTGTGGGTTAATACCCAAAAACAGTTCAAGCGATGATTTGATGATTAAGATGGTGGGTTAATTCTCATTGATGAGTAAAAGAATATTTCTTAATCCAAATTGATCTGACGATTAGTGTTGAAGATTGGAGAAGAAAGTTATTTAGATTTTGCTTCATAAATTGTGATGTTCAAAGCCGTTTTATAATATAAAAATTGAGTTGTAGAAAAGAAGAGGAGAAAAGTTTTCGGTTGGTGTAGGAGGTGCGAACTGAGAAGGCTATACAAGGATGATTTTAATAGCTCATTGACTTAAATGAAAACTTTCAAACAGTTCAGTGATCATTTCAGAGTGACTAAAACGTAAACTCACTAATAGTTTAGTCTTTTTTTTTTTTAAGAAATAGTGATTCCAAAGGCAACGTAAAAGTTTGTAGGGGTAACAAATTAGAGTGACAACGGAATTCATTAAACAACAATAGTTAAGGACAAATATGGAAAAATATTGAATCAAAGAAACCAAATCGAAAATAGCATTTAAAACTACCCATTTTTATCATTCTTAGAGTTGCATTCCGTGTTCGGTAGAAAAGTCCAATGGAGGAGAGATATTCACAACAATGACCATTAAATTGGTAATATCAAAAAACTATTAAAGATGCATCAATATGATCAACTACTAATAATAGCATCATAGTCTTATTATCGTCAAATTACGCCAATTATAAAGTTCGGGTAACCATGACAATACCAAAGGTAACCAAAATACTCTTCAACATCAGTGATGAATAAAATCAGTCCCTAAGACTAAATCGACAGATATAAGGTTGACTCAACTTCTATAACAACTTTATAACAATTTCCAGTCAACGGTGGTTTAATAGTGATAACTTTTTAAACTGGCATAATAACAACTTTAACTATCAACATTTATAAATCATGTCAATTTAGCCTTGAATCTAAGAAAATTGATCCTCAACATTTACACAATAATTTGTTCTTTTTTTTTTTTTTTTTCGGTTTTGCTCTTTTTGTGTGTGACATTAACGGTTAATTTTAAAAGAATAAGAAAATATGAAAATTATTATATTAGATTTTTTTTTTGTATATTTTCAATCAAAATTAGATGATAAATTTCTTTTTTTAGCTTTTTAGGTTAAAGGGTCATAAAGAAAAACAAAATTACAAAAAAACGTAAATTACACAATGTGTTGAGAGTTAGATTTTCTAGAATCAAGACTAAATTGGCACAATGCATAAATTTTGAGGGTTAAAAAGTTGCCATCGTTAGCCCGTTAATGACCAAAATAGAAAAAATTAAATAGTTAAATAACTATTTTGTAACATTTCGTAATTGGGTGACAAAAAAATTATTAATACTTTGGTAATTATTAGTGTAATTTACCCTAAATTTTATAATAAAATAATATAAAATTGGTTTTAGCATTCATGAATAAAACAACGTCGGCGTGACGGCTAGAAAAGCACGTGGAAACTGAGCTAATATAACATAATTAAATAAGTGTTAGTTTCAAAAGTATGGAAAATTGTTGGAAGCTGAGGTTTGCCCATTAATTTGCAAAACTCTTTTATTTAATATTTAAAAAAAACCAAAAACTCGATTAAGTTTTAGCTCTATTGCCATCGACACTGTTGTCGGTGTAGGAGGTTGTAAGTTCGAGTGCACAGATTATAGATAATTTTAGGCATTGTATAAAAAATAGTAGATATTATAAAAACCTATAATGATATTAATATAAAAAAAAACAAATATTCGATCATTTTATTGTATCTCGATTAAATTTGAAAAATGAGTTGAATTAAATTTATAAATATAAAATATTTTTTTTTCTTTATATACAAAATTCAAAACTAAAATTAGACTATTTTATTTATTTATGGATAAATAACAACCTCCAAATTCTATTAATTTAGTACTCAAAAGCTCACTCTTCTAATAATTAATTTGATTCAGTTTCTCTTGGACTTGTTCTTCTTGTTGACTTTCAAACTTTAAATCTTAATAAAAAATAAATAAATAAATAAATAAAAGTTTAAATTTTTTTATAAAATAATAAATTAGTTTGCATTTCAAAGGTAAGGCATTGATAAAATACCTTTTAGGGAAACTCATGAACAAAAGTAAAAAGATGTTTAGGGAAACTTCTAAATTTTTATAAAAAAATAACCCAACCCTCAAAAAAAAAAAAATGAAAGAGGTTTCTAAGATAATGCATGTCTTTTTTATAAAAATAATATAAAAGATAAATAATTTTTGGTCTCGTTAACATGTTAGGCTGCACCAGTTTAAAAATCCGGTCTCGTGACAATATTAGGCGACACCATCCACTTTATAAACCCCTCTCCCCCGTCTAAAAATCTGTTTCTGTTGAAGAAAAGAAAAAAAAAAAGATTTATGTTTAGTAGAAGAGGAGGACAAAAAAAGAAAAAGAGCTAAACAATTGTTTAGAAATACAAGAGAGAAAAAATTGGTTTAAGAAATCGGGAAAGAAAAAAAGAGCGGTTAGAAATCAACATATCAATATATTTGCTTTTCATTTTAGACTTCAAAAATTAAGTTTGAGTTTATAAGTAGAGGTGTTCATGGGTCGGGCCCAACCAAAATCTTAGGCTCGTTTGCTAGGATCGGCCAAAAAATGGGCCTAAAATTTTGCCCAAGTTCGACCCGGATAAAAATGCTAAAACCTGAGCCCGGCCCGACCAGCCCATATTAATTTTTTTTATATAATTTTTAAAATATATAATACATAAAAAAAATACTAAAAACAATAAAATAAATATTTCTCAACAAATTGAAAATAAATTTTAAAAAATATGTATACTTAAATATCACTAAGATAGATGCAACTTAACAAGTAAATTCCTTTAAAACAATAACAAAATTAACAATAAAACAAGTGTTATACAATATCCAAACAATAACAACAAAATAGTAGCAACATAATAGTGAAATGGTAGCAAAATAGGGAGAAAACAACAATAAAATAGCATTAAAATAGTAAAAAACAACATATTTTTTTGACCTTTCGTGAATTCGGGCTGAGCTCGGGCCAAAAATGCCTTACCCGAGGTCCAACCCGTTTTTTAAACTAGCCTAATTTTTTTGCCCAAACCCTCCCACTTTTCGGGCCGGGTGGCCCGACCCATGCACATGTCTATTTATAAGGTTAGCTTGTAATTATTTGTATGTAATTATATTTTATTTTATTTTGATAATTAGTAATATGATATGCACGTTATATTTGTTTGATAAAAACTTTTTTGTTGCTATATTTTTTTAATAAGAGCTAATATTTTTTAAATAGAAGCTAATTTTTTATATTTCAATTTCAATTTCATAGATTTAGTATTGACGATGAATAACCAAATCTTCGTATACGTTCATTTTGAGGGGGTAAGTTCACAAACAGCAGTTGGTGTATATTTGAATCTCGCCAGCAAATAGGAATGAGGTTTAATAAGAATGTAAAAGTCTATGATATGAAAAAAAATATTAGTGAGAAAATTGCTCGACATTGTGGGAGAAGGATGTCTGGACTATTCTATAAATTTCCAGTTTTGTCAAATCCGTGCTAATATACGAAGATGGAACTTGTAGATGACGAAGACGTGGAGACTATAATCACATTTTATTGCTCGACTGTGAATGTGAACGCTAAACTAGTTGAGTTATTCACTAAGTTAGTGGATGTTGAGCTCGTCCAAAATGTCACTTCATAAATTAACAATATGGAGTTCAAGGCCCGTGTACGGAGGTTCCGAGAGTGTCTTTTGATAGGTGATCGTTTGTACACGAGTTTGACTATGATCTAAACGTTGGATGGGCAGAATCGTGCGGTTATGAAGCGACATCAACATGGGCCGAGAATCCACATAATTCTATGATTGTGTATAACAACCCTAATCCCGGTTCTCGTATACAGATACATTCATTGATGATTGGTACTGATGCTGATGGTTAAGAAGGACCTAGTAATGATGGTCGTTTTGATAACGAGGGTGAAGATTTTAGTGAACCCGATCTGGATGAGGTCCCAGATGATATCAACAACAAAGGTGCAAACAATGATGAAAATGTATATGCCCCTTCGTTCGGGAACCTGACTCGTGGCATTGTCATACGCAATGACCCTGGGACCTACATGTTGACTGAAAGGGCCTACCCCTAGGCGATGTGATTTCTTGCCTTAGGGTAAGGAAAAGTGGCCTGTGATTAGATTTCATCTTTGGGAGATGGGTCACCAAACAATTAGGAAAGGAATCCACTCAAGTATCATTCCTAAGCACACGATCCAACCTCTTAAAACATGTTTGAAAATGTTTGACTCAATTCAAACCATTTCAACTTAATTTTTATGAAATTGCTCAACTTAACTTTTATTCAAAAACACTTTAACTTGTTATATCAAAACATATTATCCAATAAATCTTAGTTTAACACTTGTATTTTACAAAAAAAAAAAAAAAAAAAGAAATTAATTAATTTAGTTTGTTTTTTTCGTAAACACATAAACTTGAATCGTTTATTTTTGCTTATTTGTTGCATATAATTTGTTGAGTTACTGATATTTACTAATTCCCAAGTAAGCAATTTAACAAAAAAGTTTAATAGTGTCACACAATTGGACTAACTTCTAAATTTTCTTAAAGTGTGTGGACTAAATTCTAACAAATCAGAGGGATGAAATTCACAATTAGCCCCAATTTTTACTATCAGTAATTTTTTATTAGTTAAATTATAGTTTTAGTCCTTTTTACTATGTTCAAACAAGAGATTCTTTGATTTGGCATAATTTTGATAATTTTATTTTTAAAATTATATGTATATATTTTCCTTAAAAACATCTCGTCTGACACATTATATTGACACCAACTTTTTGATGTCGGAAGGAGTGTTTTAAGGGAAACCCTATCAAGCTCACCAACTTGCATATGCTTCAGGTTAAATTTATAAAAAAGTCCTTATACTATGCATTTTAGTAGATTTAATCCCTTTACTAAATTTTAATAATTTTTAATTTCTTAACTTTTCGAGGTCTTTATTTTCAGTTCTAAAGCTGAATTTTTTGTTAATTTTATCAAATATTTGAAGTGATTTATATTTTTTTTAAATATCTGATAATGTAAAATATACATCTTAACAAATACTAGTTTTTGTTTTTGTTTTTTCAAAGGTGCAAAAAAAAAAAAAAATTGTACAAAAATATGAAGGTCATAACATGTTTAAAATTTAAGCTACATAAGACTATTTGATGGAAATAATAGAGAGAAGTTTCATTTAAATTGAAAATACATATTTTAAAAAGTAAAAATAGAAATAATTAATTATATTAGAGAAATAAATATGCAAAAAGAAAAATGCATATTTATAGGATTTCACCTATAAGTCATAAATCAATCCATTTCATACTTAAAATTGGTTTTATTAATAACTTTCAAAAAATTAGTTTTTTATTTCCAAAGTTAATAAAAAAATATTTTCAGAAAAAAATTGGCCAAAAAATTTGGTTTTATAAAAAAAAATAAAAATACATCAACGTCACTTAAAATATAGACTTTATTGTTAGCAATAATTTTGCCCGTATAGTGTCTCATCGGCTCTAGCAGCGACAAGAATGGCATATAAAGGTATCTGCAATTTATAGGAAACTTATTAAATTATTTTCTAGTACTTATACTGTTGAAAAGAGTTGAATATTGTGAAATTTTAGCAAATTTGTCATTTTTATATAAATAATTTAAAAATATTCATTAATTATGAAGATAATTTGGAGAAATAATTGTATATAAAATTAATTCGTTTGTTATAGTAGAAGTTGGTGTTGCATGACCAATCAGCAGCACCACCTCCCTTTTTATGATTCAATCATTAGTTTAAAAAAAAATTTGGTGTCGTCGTTGTGTTAGACGACACTCGTTTCGAAATACCAGTAAGAAATAAGAGTATTCACGGTTAAGAAAAAGAAAAGAAAAATATTTTTTTTAATGGGTGTCACCAGTCTGTCAGGTGGCACCTGTCCAAATTTTTTTTTTTTTTTTAAATTCTGTCAGTGAAAAGAAAGGAAAAAATTAGTTTCTTTTATTGGTGTCGCCGATGTGTTAGGCGGCAACGATGGCAGGTTGTCAAGGGGAATTTTTTTTAATGGTTGTCGTCGGTGTGTCAAGCGACATTAAATTTTTATAAAATATTTTTTAAAATTAGTGCTGTCAGTGTGTCAGGTGCCACATGTATGAAGCCCTTCAAATGTTCGAATTTCCCGCAACTGTGACCTTTGGATAAATGCAACTTGTAATCGTCAGTTGCACCCTTCTGTAGACCTCTTAACACTTCCAAACATATAATGTCGGTGTAGATTTAATGACTTTGTAGTCCACCGACTCCTTCATGCTATTCCGCTTGATGGAAAATACACAGTCCTCCTTGTCCAAAATTGTTGGCCTACGAACAACTCTTCCGATTCGGAATCACCGCCAACCAGTGAGAAAGTATTATATATCTGGGTACTCAGGGAACTTGGATGCATGTGCCACAGCAAGATCTATGCTCAACATGTGGGCCCTAAGGTCATTGTGTACGACAATGCCATGACTCGGGTTCCTGATAGAAGGGGCGAGTATATTTTCACCCTCATTCGCGCCCTCATCGTCAATATCATTCGAGACCTTATCCAAACTGGAGTCACTAAAATTTGCACCTTCGTGATCAGGATGACCATCATTATCGAGTCATTTGTCACCATTTGCATCGGTACCAATTACCACAAGATGTATATCAATATATACACTCCAGACCACCTATATAAATACCACAACCTTTGACTAAAAAATAACCAAATGACTACCGATATGAGGATAGTGTGAGCTTCGAAATGATCTGGCTTGACTTATAACAATCTGTAATTTAAAACACACATTTCCAAATATAGTAGAAAATGTATAAGTAGTCTAAATTCATAGAATCTTGATATGCATGATAATGTCAATGCAAAATTTTTAGAAATCAATGCATAATTTTTAGAAAACGTTCCGACCTAACTCTGCTACACACCACAAAAAAGTTATCCAGAAATCATCCATCCAATATCACACCAAAATTATGGACAAGCCACCAAATAGTGCAAACAAGTTACCAAAACAGACAAATACGTGGACAAACCACCAGAGTTGCAGATATACTGTCAGAATATGTGGATATACCACCAGAAAGTACAGATCATTGAGCTGCCAGAATCTTTCTCTTTTTAATATTGTCCCAACCTCATGTTATGTGATATGGCATACAGAAACAAAATTAGAACAATGTGCATGCATAACATGCAATCAAATATAGCGATTTCAAAAATTTATCTGGTATTAAGAGATTAGACTAAAAGAAACAAAATCATGCCATAATATCACAAAACATGAGTGTCAAAACATAACATATTTCATTATCATACAACAAATCAAACATCACAGAATTTGAATCAGAGCACTTACCTTAGATTCAGAATCAATAAGCATTTTAGTACTTCCCAATCGTCACTTAATCATGTTTTGGAACATATATTATTCATATATTAAACATAATTGATTAACATTAAATAATTAGTCGCACGGATTTTATTTGTTAAATCTCACACCTTAATCCGTAAGTTCGCAGCACAAGTTCGTAAATTCACAATTCCAAAACTTAGACCTAGACAAACCTAGATTGGATCAACACCTAAACATCGTAAAACTTAGTTAAAACCAGCCTTAGGCATCCCCAAAAGGGTTTGACCAACCAATGAATCACTAACGATAATTCGAATCCGCTTTCAGAAAGTATATTTACACTTTTTTACCACTAATTGAAGATGCGAATTGATTTCGTGGTCACTGTTGATATGAGGAGTTTAGATCAGTTCCTAAGACCAAAATAACACATAAATCAACAATTAAAAATCACTCATAGCCTTAGAGGCATTTGATCAAAGTAAAAAAATTATCGGGAAAGAAACAATACTAGATCTTGCCTAAATCCGCACTTATGCTTTCCTTTTCCTAGATGAAATTGAATGGCACTATTCAACCAAGTAAAGGGGTTTATTTAATAAGGAAAAAGTGCACAAAAAGACAACAATGAAGGGCAACAAATGAAAAGCAAAACAATAACCCCTTGTGATGCTTTAAAGGGGCGACAACACCACAAATGTTGATAGGAAAGGGGGCTATTTTGAGCGGCAATAAATGGGTTAAACAAACAACAAAAAGAATGATTTTGGTGACCAAAAATAGTAAGAAAGAGGCTCAAATAAATGGTGGAAATATAATAGTAAATCGAAGGAGGAAAACATATGCAAAGTGAAGGCTTTATGGACGACAACACAAGAGGAAAAATCAATAGCAAAGCGGCTGCAATGTGCTCCAATAGAAAGCAATAAAACAGGCAGCAATGGTGCTGAAATAGCAAGGGGATGGCTTAAGGGCTAAAAAATGACAGCCAAAAGGGAAGAAAAATGAAGAAGGATGAGCAGCAAAAAGAGAAGAAAATGAGAATAAAAAAACAAGATGGCACCACCACCAATGGAGGAGAAAAGGTGGTGTGACGGCCACAGGCGGAGGAGGAAAGGAGGAGAGGGACGGCAAGGGAGAGAAAAGAAAGGATAAAAAAATAAAGAAAATGAAAAGAAAGAAAACAACAATATCAGTTTAAAAAGCTAATAATATCTTCTAGATAATTGAGATAAATCTTTCAATTATTCAAATTAATTAATTTTTCAGTATTTTACAATGGAATGGAATCAAATTCGAGTCTCTAAGCCAACTACATTAACTTATTACTTCCTCTTAACCATTTAGCTAGTAACTCATTCTTAAAATAAGTTAACAAACTTTTAACTAAGAGTCGCAGCATAACAACTCTTGGTCCACTAACCCAATTTCTTCTAACCCGATGTGACACATATCATCATATACAACCAAATAGGTTAGTCAAATTTCATATCAAGAACATTAAGCAAGAAATCATACAACATATCTCAATTTTGAATGCATATGTAGTTCATTTCCAAATCATTTCAAGTTTCTACTTTCATTAGGTTGAAATTTTGCCCGAGGGAACTCTAGTAAAACAAATTCGGATACACGAGAATGTTTTACTCACACAAGCTGACAAAGATCAAGGTTGCTCACACAAGCTGACATCATATCGAGGTTACCGGTTCAGGCTAAACCAACGATACATACAACTCGAGAATCTACAACAAATGCTAGATCTCATATCATCTTGTAAATCCTTGATCGGTTATATATAACCCTAATGGCATGCCATACGTATCCTAATCTTTTACTAAGTTCACACGAGCATCGTTGTTGTATTTGCATCGTTACAAAACTTGTATAAATTTACATATTTCATATGAGTCCTATAAACATTCAATACTCATATTGGTACTTTGTACCATTTTGTAATAGCCAATATTTTCATGATTTACAATTCAATCTGATTAAAGTCAAATATGTCAATTTCACCAATTTCAGTTTAATCCAAACATATACATGAAATAAACACAATTCAACATAACATCCAATAAAACAATAAGTTCCATATGAACTTACCTGGAAAAAACAACAAACAAGTTGAAACTTTAGGGACTAATCTACAATTTTTGCTTTTTTTCGATTATCTTCGGTTTGATCCAATTCCCGATCTATACAATTATTCCATTCAATTTATTAATACTAAACATTTATACACTATCCCATGACATGAATGAACATATGGAATTTTATTTTTCAATACTCTTAAAGTTTTACATTTTATTCAATTTAGAGCCTAAAATAAAATAACTATATCTTTCAATTTTGAGCCTTGATTTTAAAAATCGGTCTTAAATACATCCTTTAGGGACCCTCTACTATCTATTAATACATAAATTTCACATCAAATTTACATTATTCACTTTAGTCCTTATGAACAAAACTAATAATTAAACTTTACAATCTAGTCCTTTTTCACACCTAAGCTTAAAAATCTATCAATTTAATACCAATTTCTTCAAGAAATAAAAAATGACAACTTTAAAAAACTTTAACAGTTTTGCAAATTGGTACATAGGCTAACTAGCTAGATCAAGCTCTCATGACCTTAAAACATAAAAATTACAAGAAAATGACTTAATTAAACTCATCAATTAGGGATTGAAAGTTTGGGCTTCAAAAAGGATTTTCTTTCTTCTTCTCATGGCAAGAGGTAGAAGATGAATGAAAAATAACATTTTTTACCTTATGTTAACTTATATAGTTAGATTAAACCTTAATTAACCTTAATTAATTAATTAACCTTAACCTTAATTAACCAAAATTATTGGATCACGTCAAATTCCACTAGTGAATGCTACAAAATAATTTATTTACCATTTGGAACCTTTAACTATTTAAAAATCTATAGTGATAAAAACTTTTACAATTTAACCCCTTGTACCTTAATTAAGCAATTAATAGGAAAAATTGAATAACTAAACTTTAATATTCTATTATACCAACTTCGTAAATATTTCAATCTAATACTTACAGACCTGATTTACGGAAATGAGGTTCTAAAACCACATTTTTCGGCACTACTGAAAATCAGGCTGTTACACTATCAACTAAATTTGATAAAAAAAAACATAAGAGAAATGGAAATACCTAAAAATTTGAGATAATAATCTTCATCTTTTCTAATTCTTTTAAAACTAACCCTCAATGTCACAAATAAAAGTAAAATTGCAAAAAAAAAAAAAGAGAGAGAGATCAAATTACACAATGTGTAAATATTGAGGGTTCATTTTTCGGAATCAAGATTAAATTGACACAATGTATACATGTTGAGAGTTAAAGTTACTATTATGCCAATTTTAAAATCTGCCAAGTTATCTTTTCATTAATAATTTAATGGCTCGTGACTAAAAAAGAAAAAAATTCAAATAATTGGAAAGAAAAAGTCGAATAGTTGAGTGACTAAAAAAATTTAGTATGTAACACCTCTATACCCGGTCCAATCATACAGACTCGGTATAAGACTATTACATTTGGTGCCAAAACGGTTATGGCTAGATACTGTTTAATTTAAACTTTTATACATAGTATTATAACTTACCAACCACATTTGCAATCATATTTATAATTTCACTAATTCATTTCATATACTTACCAAAATACTTCAAGTAACCCAAAATAGATAGAATTTCAAGAGTTTACATTTTAATCCCTAACAAAAAAAAAAAAAAAACACATTTGGACTACCTATGTACATGCCATTTTAAAACAAAATATGGTACCTACTCTTGAAGCTCTTGAGGATGTGATGAGATGAGAGATCTTCTAGCCCGACTCTATCTCTTCTAGTCTAACTGTACCTACGCGTTAAAAATAAACATGTTAAGCCGGTGAAGGCTTAGTAAGCACTACAAGAATAAATAGGTAAATAATCATAACAAAATATTTTAAACTTATTCAATTATTACATATTTACTCACATATAAGTTTCTTCAACTATGCCTTACTTTAATAAAATTTAACTTTTTTTTTCTTTTCTTATGTAAGATATCAAACTTACCTTAACACATCGATGATTCACTTTTGTTCACAACTCATATTCTTAGCCCAAAGTAGACTTTATAGAACACACCGGATATACGAAACAAATACAGAGGTGCATTATTATGCACTAATAAACAGAGAGCACTAATGTGGTAATAGTCAGAGAGCACTAACGTGCTAATTATCAGAGAGCGCGCTAAAGTTCCTTAATGGCATGCCACTAATATCCTAGTAGTTCTAAATTCCGTCTACTTGGACATTAAAGTTGAATTTCATACATTTAAATATTTTACATAAATATTTCGAAAAAGATTTCTCATTTCTCCATCATTACGATTTAGTCCCCATTTCACAATTCACAAATGTCTCACTTTTTTTTCATATATATACTTTTATCACAACATTATTACTTAATGTTCAAACAATATGCCATCTCATATTCTCCATCTATAATTTTCTTTACAAATTTCATAATTCCATAATCTAATTATTTTTTTATTTACAAATTTAATTATATATTTTACGTACATTTCTATTCTAAGTAATTTCATACTACAATATAAGCATTTAAATAAAGATAATTTAAAAATCTTGTGGTACTTACAACAAAAGGTTGAGATGATGTATGTTCTTCTTCCTTCACTCCTTAGCCTTCTCTTTTCCTTTTTCTTCAATTAGGTCCTCTCCTTTCTTTTCTTTCTCTTCAATTTCATATAAAACATATAACATTTATATGTTTAAAAAAAACAATCAAATAACTTTCCTATACTATTTAATAAAAATAAACATGTATGGTATGATATTTTCATCATTTCTTCCCTTAGCTCTCATTTCAATTTAATCCATTAATCATAACTAACTTTATTTTATTTAAAACTAATTTCATAGTTTCATTCAAATCCCACTTTAAACTAATTTCAACTTTCAAATTTCACTATAAACCCTAATTTCGAAATTCTCTCAATTTAGTCCCTATTAATTAAAAAACTATATTTTATTTTAAAAATCAATCCTTTTCTCAATTCTAACTTGAAATTCTATCAATTCAAACTCTAATACTTCAATTTATTCAACATGAACAACATCTAAAAATCCATTAACTTTCAAAATTTCAACATAAATCAAGTAGTATTTTATTCTAGGATTCTAAAAACTCAAAAATTACAAGAAAATGGACTAAATTAGCTTACCAATCAAACTTTGAACCTTGAAACCCCAAATTTTCTTTCTTTCTTTCCCTTTTTTCTTTTTCTTTCCTTTCTCCCCTGTTTCGTTTGCTATTCTGTTTTCTTTTTCATTCTTTTTGTTTTGTTTCTTTTATATTTTACTTTATTATATTAATTTCTTAAATAATAAGTAAATGTATATAATTATTACAAGTATATGTATAATATTTTTACGTATGTATTTTACAATTACCATGCACTTGTATTTTTTTTTACTATACAAGTGTTATATATATGGTTTATTTACTAATTTAGTCCCCTAACTTTTCTCTATTTTATAATTCAACTTTTAACCTATATGCAATCTAGTCCTTTTACCTAATTACTCTTAATTTTAAACAAATTCACCTAACCAAAACCTAATTAACCACACAACTAATTTCGTAAATATTTTTAATAAATATTTACGATTCCGTTTTATGAAAACAGAGACCCAAAAATACATTTTCCGGTTACCCGACTATCGGGTCACTACATAGTAATAGTGATAAACCACAGAAGTAACATATTTTAATCCCACGCTTAGCGTGTTTTTGGATGTTTATTTATATAATTTGGTGAACTCGATGCTCCTAATCCTTTAAATTCATGTTTTTATACTTAGAAGAGCATAGGGGAGCGAAAGGAGCGGAAAATGGGCCAAAACTGGACAAAACGGGCCATCTTAAGGATCACACACGGCCAAGCCAGAACCACACGGGTAGGGCACATGCCCGTGTGACCCACACGGCCTAGACACACGCCCGTGTGCCAGCCCGTGTCGATTGAGAGCCATACAAATTCTCACACGGCCTAGGCCTCCTCACATGGGCTGATCACACGCCCGTGTCCCTATTGCACCCTGCTTTGTTTTCACGCGGAAAAAGCCAATTTTTAGGGATTCTGACCCTTCTAAAGTCTATAAATACACACCAGAGGAAGACCTAGGAGAGGACGCAGAGTAGATCGAAGAAATTACTCGAAGGAAGCCGTCGGAATCATCTCGGAAGCAGGATCTCATTCAAGATTGAAGATCTCCATCAAGTTCTTTAGAAGTTTTTGGGTTCTTTATGTCTTGTTGTTTTCTTAATTCTAAGATGTTTTCCTTTTACGTTATGAACTAAACTCCCTAAATACCTAGGGAGGATGAAACCTATGATGGATCTTATTATTTAATTATCTGAATTACATGATAAATACTTGTTATTGTTCTTAATTATGTGTTCTTAATTCTTGCTTTAATATTTTCAGGATATTAATTCAAGTTGGATGTGCTTATTCAAAGGAGCAAAAGTCCTGTTTTAAGAGTAGATCTAGCATAATTAAGCGGAGTTGATTGCAACCCTAGAAATAGGATGACATAAATCTGCCGGGTTAGAGTCAAATCTAATAAGGGAATCCATAAATCGAGTTAATGCGACGATAGGGGTTTTAATTAGAAAGAGATTTCAATTAATCAACCTAGAGTCAGTTGTTTTTAGTCTCGAAAGAGATATTAACATAATTTAGGGATTTCTACGGATCAAGGCAAGTGAATAAATCGTTTAATTCAGAGTCAGAATAATAAGTGAAGTCTAGGTGGATTCTTCCTTGGGTATTGTCTTTATTCATTGGTTTATTCGATTACTTTCTTCACTCTCTGTCGTGTTCATAGTAAATTAGTTAGTTAAATTTTAAATTAAAACAAATCCCCTTAATTATTAGGCTAAATAGTAGAAAGATAGTTATTACTAGTACTTTTAGTCCTTGTGGATACGATATTCTGGACTCACCATAGCTATACTACTGTTCGATAGGTGCGCTTGCCTTTGTCGAATTATTAGTTAGTTTCGTGACCCATCAAATAGTTAGGTGACTACCGGTATAGTTTACCCTTATATAAATAGGTTAAAATATGCCATTAGTCTTTTGTAATTTGAAAAAGAAAATTAAGACTTAGTCCATTTGCTTAAAAAGTTAAAAATTAAGTCTCTAGCTTTTTCATTTAAAAAAAAATCTCATTCTAAACATTAAAATTGTAAATATTTTCTGTGAAAATTTGTGAACTTGGAATTTTGATTAGGTTTTCTTCATATGACATGACATATGATAGATAGAAAATAAACTTGTTAAATCGTTAAATTTTGACAGAAATTTCCAATAACTATAATGATTATGCTAGGATTTTTAAATTGAAAAAAAAATAAGATGATGAATTTTTAACTTTTACAGAGACTAAAAGCACATTTTAACCATATATATACAACAAGAGATATACTTCGAATATAAGCTGTTCTTCATTCAATGCTATACCTAACCATTTTAGCCGACACAATAGTCATTACATGCAAAAGGCCAAAAGCTTGTTCGCCATTAGTCATTTTAAAAGCTTCGTCACTGCTGTTCCTGTTCTAATGTCAGCACCGGCACTTAAGTTATGTGTGTATGTACACTCTCATTGTAGATTAGCACAATGAACGGGATTGAATTTTCACTGGTGAAGAAAAGGTGTGCAGACAACTAGCAAAAGAGGAGTGGGGGAGCAAGGTACTGCACGTTAATTTTGTCTTAAGGTATGTTGACAAGAGAATTTAGGTTGAAATTTTGGTGATGATATTGTCATGATGAGTATTAGGTTAGAATTTTGGTGATGATATTGTTATGATGAGTAATAATTATAAATTTTAAAATGATTAGTTTTTATGAATCGTAAAATGTATATATTGAATGTCATGGACAAAACTCTACACATGATATGTACGCATGACGGGATTGGAGATCCATATATTTCAATTGTGGATTAAGTCAAGTTACATTTTGTCCCATTTACTAAAAAAATGGATAAATTAATTATTGTATATTAGATCAAAGAGTAAATTAGTCATTTCTGTTAAAATTTTCATTCATTTATACTGTTAAAAACTGGCATGACTAACAAAATAACCAGATAGTTACAATATGGTTTTCATAGACAATTATTAAAGATGAGTTATTTGAGTTTATTCTCATTTGGAAACATAAAATAAAGTGTTTTTTTATTTTGATGATATAGCATGTACAGTTAACTGCCGATAGAGATTTAACGGATGAGTGATTAAAATGAAAGCATTCTAAAAATTGAGTGACCAACTAAGTAATTTACCCTTAATAATAAAAAGGACTAATTTGATATGATCATTTGAGGGATCTGCCTAATACTTTCACCTTATATATTACTTAGTACTTGAGTTTAATTTTAATATTTAATTTGATACATGAATCCGATATAAGGTGTTTTTCTTAATAATAGAAAAGAAATACTCCAGTTACAAAAAGTTATTAACTATTTTCGTACCACGTTCTGTCATGTTAATTGAAATGTCACTAAAATTCTGATCATTGCCGTGGACTGTGTTCGTAATTATTATATACAACACTCTGCAACGGGGGTTATATTTTTAACGGTAAACTATAAAAATAGTCCACTTTTGTTTGCCTCATATTACATTTTAGTTACTTATGTTTAAAATGTTACGTTTTAATCATTTACGTTATTGTTTTGTTACGAAGTGGTCACTCTACCGTTAAGCTCCGTGACCTCCCTAATGGCGGTTCTACATGGCAGTCCAGATTAAATTTATTTAATTCAAAACTTATTTTCATCCCAACAACTGGATATCCAAATTGGCATTTAAAACCCATTTAGACTGCCACGTAGGACTTCAATTAGGGAGGTAATGGAGTTTAATGGTAGAGTGACCACTTCGTAACAAAACGATAACATAAGTGACTAAAACGTAATATTTCAAATATAAATAACTAAAATGTAATCCGAGGCAAACAAAAGTAACTATTTTTGTAGTTTATCCTATTTTTATGGTTTTGTCATTTCTCATTCTAAAAGCTACGTCACTGTTGTTCGTACCTCACCTTCACCTTCACTTAAGTTTACAACGTTCCACCTAAATTAGTCAACTGTCTTTATATCGAGGTTTTAATTCTTTTATTGTTTAAGTTAGTCTTTGAACTTGGCAATTGTTCCCATTTGGGGGCTTAAAATTGAAAATATCAGGGGTTAACTTGGACAATAAAAAGTTTAGACCCTAATATTAAAACAATTGTCAAGTTTAGGGTCTAACTTGAAAAAAAAAGAGTTCAGACCTTACTATGGAAATAGTTGCTTAGTTCAAGATCTAAAAAGTGATTTAACCTTTAAATATATAGCTAATGAAGTGTCGGCATTGTTGGTTAAAATTGAGGTTTTGAATCTTAATTATCTAAGTTCGAGTCACACCTTATATAATTGCACATGTTTGGGTTTTCAGTCTCACCTTGTACATATATCACGTGAAAATTTTGTTCAATTCTTGTTGGTTTTGCCCATTATGCTTTGGGCACACATTTATACTTGTATTTGTATAAGTGAAACTTTGTATATTGTATGTAGGTACATTATATTTATGGATAGCACATTGAATTAGATTAAATTTTCATTAGCTGAGAACTGAAAAATTCAAGGAAACAGGAGGCTGGGACCAAGGTATTACATTTCATGACTTCGACAACTTTTTTTTTTTTAAATTTAGTCCTTGAAATTGTTTTCACATTAATCCTTAGACTTGGATTTTATCAAATAATTTAATCATTTTTAACACTGTTAAGAGGTGATGATGTGATAATCTTTCAAAAGACCACATCATTACTTATTTTTTTTAAAAATAGTAAAAAAAATAAAAAAATTATACAATATTTTACTAAAAATACACATCCATAATGAATCTAAATAAATGGCCATCCAAATTTATTTGAATTTAGATATCCACTTGTCCAGATTCATTCTAGATGTGATTTTTTAGTAATAGTTTTTTGTTCTTAAATGCATGTTTGAATGAACTTGGACAATTGCATGTTAAGGTTCATCCCATCAAAATTCAAAAAAAAAAAATAGAAATTGAGAATTTATTTTGGATTCTTTTTTGAAATTATAAAAATGATTTAAAAGACTACATTTAAAATAAATTTAGACAAGTGGATGAACTCAAATGTCTATTTATTTATATTCATTCGTGCATTTTTAAATTTTTAAATATAACTTTAGGTTATATATATATATATATATATATTAGAGCGACACATCATCACTTCTTAAAAGAATGACTAAATTATTTGACAATCCTGATTCGAAACTAAGATGGACCAAAATAAAATTTAGAGACCAAATTAAGAAAAAAATTATCGAATGCAAATACTAAATGTTTTCCCCTATACTTGATAAGGAAGCTAAACATGCAAATATTAAATGTGTTAAAAAAAAGTTAAAATATAATAGAACTTAGATTTTTTTCTTCAATTTAGTATTTAATTTGGTATCATCATTCAATTTGATTTTTAAATATATATTTTTTTTTCAATTAAGTACTTGTTATTTGCGTATGTTATGTGTATGTTTGATTCGGTTATTTTCTTTTTTTTTAGTAAACAAAAACAACATTAGGCGATTACAATAAAATAAAAAATCAAACGCCCAAAATATCTTTTTGAATTAAACCCCGCACAGCTTGAGGAGGTATGGAGAACACTTGGATACTTATGAATCCTGTAGCAGCATGTCTGGCCATAAAATCTGTAACTTCATTATGAGCTCTGGCAATGTGACGGATATGAATCTTCCAATTCCTATGAAACAGAAAAAACCTTAAAGTCAAGTTTAAGTACCTAATAGGACCAAAAAAAATCTTAAGTGCCAATTTGAATCCCAAAGCCAAACTCAGATACCAAAATGTATATTTTCCCAAGTAAAATATTTACCAACAAGTGTTGGGTGCAATGGTTAAGACACAATGCAGTTTCAAGGAAACAACCACGAATCTAAAAATGATTAATCTTCATAGACTGTAAAATGATTATAAAATGTATGAATATGACATAAATATACAAATTATCAAATTAAAGGGATAAATAGTAAAACTATACACAACTTTGGTCCAATATGCAATATCATATATGAACTTTGATTTTGTACGATTTTATACATGAAATTCTTATTTGATTCAATTTTCATAAATCACTGACAACATTATCGAATTAGCACCATTTTACATTGATATATTACATATACAAACAATATAAAAATAAATTTGTGTATTCATATATAATTTTAATATTTACCATAAAATAAATGCCCATTAAAGTTGTTCAACTACTTTACTATGGATTGGGTGCGTTAAAATCGATGGTAACTAGATTTCTATCCCTCGAGACAGTGACCCAATCTTCAATTGGTTAACAAGTTGCCTGTTGCATAGGCATGGTAACTAGATTTCTAACCCTCGAGACAGTGGACCAAGCTTCGATTGGTTAACAAGTTGCCTATGGCATAGGTATGGTAACTAGATTTTTATCCCTCGAGACAATGACCCAAGCTTGGATGGGTTAACAAGTTGTCAGCAGTAGGTATGTACGTCATAAATTCTGTTGTATCAATATGGATAAACAATTGTTTTTTTGGTTCTTTTCCTAGTATAAACTTTGTCAGCTTTTAAATATTTTTATTTGGGATTAATTTTAAAATTATACATTAATTTTGATTTAATGTGTAATTCTGTACATGAAAATTTGATTTGATCCTGTCCTCACAAATTATTATCACAATTATTGATATTTCATCATTTATATAAAAATAATTTGATGTAATCAAAATAAAAGTTTCGGATATATATATATATATATATATATATATTTGAATTACAATTAAAGTTTCATGCGTATAATTGCACTAAATCAAATTTCATATATCAAATTGCACAGTGGATCAAAATTCACGTATAATTTTGAGATTGTGTTTGAATTTGAATTTGATGATTCATTTTCATTATTTAGAAAATTAAAGATTTTAGATAATATTATGGCTTAATACATAATTTGGTACTTTTTCTCTAATGTAGTACTTGTGTTATGTTTTGGTCCAATGTGGTACATGTATTTGACAAAAATTATACATTTTGGTACTTGGAGCGCCTAACGATGTTAGTTTTTAGTGTTTAATTAGGGTTTTAGATTTGATTTGATAAAAAAATCATAATTACCTAATAAAATTAGCAATTAACTTTCATCAAATCAATCCTAAAACTCAAATTACAACACTTCCATGGGACTATATTTGACAAATTAAACGCAAAATTACACATTCTATTAACAAAATCATGAAAAATTCAAATATAATGGTATTGGCAATTAACGCTCATTAAATCAACCCTAAAACTCAAATTAAACACTAAAAAGTTAGCATCGTACCTTAAGGCACCAAAATATATAACTTTTGTCAAATAGAAGTGCCACACTGAACACAGGTATCCTATTAGAACAAAATATCAAACTCGAGTACCAGAAGATAGATTAAACCTAATATTATTTATATTTATAATTAAATATTATCTTAATTATTAAATAGTATTAATTATAGAGTATAGTATAGTAATAGATTGAAAAATATTGATTTATTTTTTGAATCCAAATTTCAAAGCATGGTTAAAAGTTCTAAGGATTAATTGTAATTATTCATTCAAAGTTCAATTTTAAAATCTTAATTAAAATCTCATATATATATATATATATATTATATTTAATTTTTACTATATATCTAATTAGGTTCAACCAACAATTTGACATATCAAATTACTCATATTATCGGTGAAATTACTTATTAGGTCCCTTATTATAGGGGCTGGTTTAAATAGATATACTATCAAATGAATCAATTTAATCATTGTATAATTAAAAAAAATATATTCAAATAACGCTAAATTTTAATAGAGTTAACATTTATTGTTTAAAATATGACATAAAAATTATTAGTTTTAATTTGTGATTCAACTCCGAACAAAAAAATTCATTTGTAAAACCATAAAAGTTTTAAAAATATTAACTTTGTTAAATAGTAGCTCATAGGCGAATCCAATTGGGGGTACGTAGTGGCCTTGACCCCTCAAAAAACGGTGAATTGTGTTAAACTCCTCTAGCAATTATAAAAGTATACATTAATATAATGATAAAATTTTATTTTGGACCTTCAAAATTTTAACATTCCATTTTGGTCACCCTAAATTTTTTTCTTGCCTTCATCTCCGGAATAAATGGCATTTTTTTTAAATAGTAAATCTTCATTCTGTTAAGATTTAGCCTTATTAGTGCATGAAATATATTAATCTATTTAATAGTATAGGGACTAATTTGAATCAATCTCTAAAATAAAGGGACATGTTAGGAACTTTCATCCATATTATCAAGCGGAACAAAAATTTGCCGGTAAAACAATCGAATTATATATACTAGGCAATAAATGTAATTCTTAACATTTATATCTTTTGTCAAATTTGTCATTATTTTTTCTCTTTTTTTTAAAGCTAAATTTCACTCTCAACATTTTAAAAAGAGGCGAATTTGACCATCAATCTTTCAAAAGGAGTTGAATTACTGTTTTTTAATGAAAATACGAACTTAAATGTTAAAATTTTAAACATGATAGTACGCATGGCAATTCACGTGTACTCCATGCTATTTTTTAAAAATTTTATGAATTTTTAAATTTTATGAAATTTTAAATTATTTGTTAATGTGACATATAAGACAAATAGTGTCATGTCAACATGAAGTATACATGAACTACCACGCGATTTACCAGACCAACATTGTTACAAAAAAATTGTTTTACTCAACATTTCAATTTAAAGAAAAGTGATTTAACTCTTTTTAAAAGGGTAATGACCAAATTTAGCTCAAAAAAAGAAGAAGGGTCAAATTGAAAAAAAATGTAAACATTTGAAGCTAAATTTATCATTATCCCTATATACTATTTGTATTTATTTATATTTATATTCAATTTATCACATTCAATAAATCGCATGATTAACAAGTAACATTATTCGTAAATATATATTTTTAAAAAAATTATGTTTTACTTAAATTAATTAAAAACACTAATAAGGTTATAAAGTACAGAAATTAAATTATGTGGAATTAAAGCTATAGGGACTATAACTATAATTTGACCAATAAAAATATAAGATTAACATAAAACTTCAAACAAACAAAAAAACCCTAGAATCCGGGATTTGTTTCAATTAGTTCACGTAATCATCCTTAACAACTTCACATTCCATAAAATCAATAAGTTTGACTTTCGATATCTGCAACCCTTACCGTACCGTCTTCCCGGAAAAAAACGAAAACCCTAGAAAGCTCCCTTCATTCAATTGCTTGCCCATTTAGCAGTCTCTTCATCAAGAAAATCAATCAAGACAGTGCTCTTACATTGAGGGCATTTAGGTTCAACTTTGGATAACATGACATATATGAGACAACGAGGACATCCCACTAGCAGCATCGACGTTACTTCAGGACGGTACCGCATCGTCACCACTGACTCCTCCTCCTCCTTTTCATCTCCGGGTTCCGAAGACAAGCATGAGTTTTCTGGCGATATTTCCGGGGGAGAAACTGACATGCTCGGTGACCCTCTAGCTGGTGTTGTACTTGTTGAGTTGAGCTTCAAACCTGTTTTTTATAGACATAGGTGATGAAACAATCATAATTAAATTAAACAAACAAAAAAAAAAATGGGAGAGAAAATAATGAATAAAAATAAATTCACCTTTGGGCAAAACAAGCCTTCAAAGCACCCAATTTGAAGGTGTATAAAGTGGGAAATAAGATAATAATAAGATGTTTCTAAGAAGATATATATATAAGGGGATTTGGGAGTCGGAAGAAATATTGGGAGATGTTATATTGAGTAAGCCGAGTTATGGGCTATTTATGATGGCCTCCAATATGCATGGAAGGCATAATGGAAAAACATCATCGTAGAAACAGATTGTGTTCTTACTATTGAATCTATTCAAGGTAGATTCACAAGTTCAACTGAATAGAGACTTAGCTACAATAATTATTGAATTGTGTCGAAAACAATGGAAGGTAGAGATCCAATATATCTCGAGGGAGGCTAATACGACTGCACATACTCTTGCCGGCTTGATGAAGCAATTTCCTGTTGGTCTACATGTTTTTCAGAATATTCCTTTAGTGGTAGCAGATCAATTACAAAGAGAGAACTCTGCAATATTCAGATTTAGATACGATGGTTAATGTGTAATTGTTTTATTTTATATAAAAAAAATTATAGTTTCCACACACGTAATAAAAATTTTAATGTGATTTTACAATAATTATTTTAAAATTTTAACTTTTTCGTGACTTTAATATTTACCACATTTATGTACCAAAAAAAAAAAAAAAGTAGCACATTTAAGTGTAAACTGTAAGCTTTAAACTTTCAAGTCCCTAGTCCCTACCATAAATTTACACGTTCATATGTAAGATAAATTCAATTCAGAATTTGTAACTTATTTTCGTCATCCCCATTAATAGGTTTTTATTTTCACCATTCATTTTTATCTTTCATAATTTTAAAAAAACCATTAAAAATTTAGGTTAAAATATGCTTAAGTCCTTGTACTTTTTGTACATTTGGAATTTAGTCCCCTTATTTTTATTTTAAGAAATTTATCTCTTTATTTTTCGGATTTAAAAATATTAGTCTAATTGTTTAAACATTGTTAAAATTCTTTTGTTAAGTTCAAAATCATTAAAATTTTATTTTATTTCGTTACACGACTATAATGCGAGTTATTTTTATTTCAAAATGCGATACCAATGAATTCAATTGAATTTGGCTGGAGTTAGCTATTAGTTCTGAATTTTGAAATATGAAAGGTAGAGGGACTAAATTCCTGAAAATAAACGTAGATGAATTGAGTCTAAATGTGTGAATAGTGCAAGGACTTAGAGAATATTTTAACCAAAAATTAATAATTATATTATGTTCTCCTTTAACCAACTTAACATAATGGCAATGGAGTTGATAATTTGACTATTTTGATTCCGATTTTAGTTTAAATAAAAAAGTATTTAAATTTAATATTTTTAAATGTATTTTAAATGATTTTTTTAAATATCACATTTAAGCATGGTTATATATAAATTTGGATCTCATGAAATAATAATATTAACCCAACATGAAAATAAGTAGATTTATTTATTTTAAGGGATAAATATTAAATTTATACACGAATTTTGGTCCAATGTGTAATCTGATATATAAACTTTAATTTGGTGTAATTATACATTTGAAACTCGAATTATGAGTCGTCTGAATGCATAAAATTTTGATTTTGATTTAATTATATACATATTTAAAGAAATAAATACATACAATTATTTTCATATTGGATCAATATAGTTGTTTGTGTATGTAATATATCAACGTAAAATGTTACTAATTCGACAATATTGTTAGTGACTTGTGAAAATTAAATCAATCAAACTTTCATGTATAAAATCATTTAAAATCAAATTTTATGTACGACATTACACGTTAAATTAAAATTTTTGTATAATTTTGATATTTATTTTTTTCTTAATTAAGACTTTTGTAGACTAAAAATTGCTATGAAGCATTTTTTAACAACTTGTGTAATAACTAATAATGCTCCATGTTAATTATAACGAAAATTTTAATTTAAAAAAAAAAAAAAACTTTTAGATGAATTATTATTTCATGCAATTATTTACTGTTTATGACACCTCAGACTGTGGATGTGCAATTAATGTCATTGAGATACCAATAGATTACACTCTTTTAAGGGTAAATTACACTATTAGTCACTATATTATGGGTAAGTTTTTGTTTTGGACACTTGAATTATTCGGAAGTTTTCATTTAAATCACTTAACTATACAAAAGTTTTTATTTTAGTCATTGGGCTGTTAAGTTTTATTTTAAAAAAAGTTTCGCAAGCGAGCTCCAAGCGACGATTCGACGATCAGTACGGTGGATTATTACCTATCAACTAGTAGAACATATCTAAGATCCAATTTGATCTGACGATTAGTGTTGGTGATCGGAGAAATAATTGTTTGAACTAGTAGAACATTTATATTAAGTTATTTCACTCTTTTCAATATTTTTCATAGGGTAAACTAGACAGATAATCATCCAACTATAAAATATTTTTATTTTAGGTACCCATAAAATTTCATATTAATATTAATATTAATTTATTATTATATTTTTTTGAAAATAATTATGTATTTTTTTTTTTAGAATTAGGATCAAATTGAGTCCATTTGTACGTTCATTTTTTAAAAATTATGATTAAATTGGTATAATATGTAAAATTGGAGGGCTAAATTTATTATTATACCGATTTGTTTAACTGCCACGTCAGCTTGCCGTTTGTGATTTTAACAAGAGTGATCAAAATGATCGAACTATGTAACGCGGGTGCCTAAATTGTAAAGTTCTTATTTTAAGTACCTAAAATAAAAATATTTTGTATTTATTAGTAGATAGTACAACTACTTTTGAATAGTGCAGGTATATATGAAATTGACTATATATAGGGTCCTACTAATTATTATTACAATTACTAGTTACTATCAATGCATTAAATCATCCACCAAACTATACATTGTTGAAAGTACTAGGAAAATGCCTTTTTTTATAACATTACTAAAAAATTGAATGATTACACACTTTTGATGGTGCATCATTATCTTTATACTTGTGATCATTTTGTAATTTTATGAACTCGAGGTTGTAATTTCTCTACATCTCATACTCAGGTTGCATGTTAGAAGTCTCGTTTACTTTGTATATACCTCTTGGCTGATTACTTTTATTATTCTTGCTCAAGGGTCGTCTTTGTGGATGTTTCTTGTTGGTTTGTGTGTTTACTTGAGAGTAAGTAAAGGCTTAAGTGTCGGGAAATTTGATATGGCAAAATAAGTTCTTTTTTTTTGCATTAAAGAGCTTGTAATTAAACGTTTTTATGTTTTATTTTATGATTTTTAGTGGTTGTCACACTCCAAAAATAGGGCTAGAAGAAATAGGGATAAATTTCATATTTTTTTATTTTTTTTAAGCGTAGGGTAAGAGAACTTAGAATACTTTAAAAATTATTTTTGGTAAAAAATTAATAATGATGAGTTTGTTGGTTTAATGGTTAAGTTTTAGCATTTGCTTAAGTCTCAAGTTCAAAACCTCTTGTGCGTCTTTTAGCCAGAATATTTTATTTTCTTATCTTTACCCCATAAAGTACCGAATTTTCCAACTAGCCCGGCCCAAAAATTGTTTTTTTTAGTCCTTAATTTAAATCAATCCTAATTCTACATGAATTTCTAAACCTATTTCAATTAGGGCAAAAGAGTTTTATAAATAGAAAATCTTTTCAAACCCTAGAATTTTTTATCTAGAGAATTTCCCAAAGTTCATCCTATTCTCCTCCATTACCAAGTCAATTTTCAACCAAAAGATTTCAAGGTTTTCAAAATCGTCAATCTCCTCATCCAAATTAAGTTTTTTTTTGTGTCTTCAAATTAGATGTGGGATCTAAACTTAAATCATTATGTTTAATTAATTGAAATATTAGAAAGTAAGTAATTTGTATAGGCGAACCCCTACAGGCGAACCCCCTTTATGTGAACTCCTATAGGCAAACTGTAGTTGATATGTGCGAACACATGTATGAGAACCCATATGCAAAACCATATAGGATTTAACATGCGATCTCTTAGTATATATTTTCGCGAAACCTTACCTGTTTAACATGCGAACCCTATTTGTTTTACCATGTGAACCCTACCTATTTTAATATGCGAACCTTACATGTCTAAACATGCAAACCCTACTTGGTTTACCATGCGAACCCCGCATGCTTACTTGTGCAGACCTTTAAGTGCAAACTCTTTATATGCGAACCTTGATGCATGCAAACCCCCTATACATGCGAACCCCGCATGCTTACTTGTGCAGACCTTTAAGTGCAAACTCTTTATGTGCGAATCTTGATGCATGCAAACCCCCTATACGTGCGAACCCTATATGGGAACCTGTTATGTATGTGTTAGTCAAACAAGGATAATGATAAACAATCTAATTTCAATATACTGTTACAAGTTTTTAGTTTGAATGAAGAAATTTTATATATATGAAATTGATATGAATGATTACATGAATACATGTCATTAAATGACAGTATGAAATATTGAATGTGTAGGACAAGCATAGGATCAATTAATGATAAATAGCATGATATGTTGAGTATATGTGTATAATTAAATGAAATTATGTTTGGAAGACGAAGGAGTTCTGTAGGAGAAAGTGACAAATTAAGTCCACACCGAAAGTCAGTACTACATGAAGTAGGCGGCAATGTCGTCAAAATTGGATAAATCGGGATGATAGTTTAAAAAGCCATCAAAATCGGATAATCCGGGATGTAAGTTATTGTAGTAAAAGTCATCATCACAGATGACAACATTGTCACCAGGAAATCCGGGATGGTAAGTTTTTGACATGTGTTTTGGTGTGTCAAGCAATGCTCGAGGGCGGATAGGATGGATTGGTGGGGACTTAAAATCATAATTACATTGCATCATAAGTATAATTTGTTCATGCATTGATTTACTGATTGTTCCCTACATTATGCTTAATTGCTATGTTGCTATAAAATGAATGCTTCACTGTTTGTACGATTATAAATAGTGATTTAAAAATTAGACTCACACTGAGTTGTCATAAACTCACTCCCCCTTTTTCTTACCTTTCAGGTAACGCAGAGAACTAGGACCCAGAATGGCATTGGAGAAACCTCGGACTAGCAACTCGTTTTTCTTTTATTATTATTTTAAAGTTTCCATTAAAATTTCCCTTAATCATTTTGGGTTTATAATTATTAATTATTTCTTTCTTTTATATCTTACGTTTGGGATTATTTAGCTTATTAATTTTAAGCATGTTTACTTAGTTCATACTCTGATAATTGCATGCTATTTGGTTTAGAAAACTATTACCAATACCTTAAGTATTGATAAGCATTTTTAGCCTTAACTGTTTTTCCCAAAACTTCACATTAATAAATTTTGTAATTCATTTAATAAGTAAAAACAGTTTAACTAATGAATGTTTTATTAACAACAAAAGAGCAATTTTCATACAAACCAACTCAAGCAAAAGAATGGTTTTACTGGATCACTTCGGTGATCAATGTAACGCCTTCAACTTAGTCGAAACTTCTAAACCGGATCAAAAGTGTTACAAGTTAAATTTTTATCTTAGTAATTAATTTGTGTATTTGAAATGTGTTTTGTGACCAAAAGATGCAAAATCTTGCCTTTTGAGATCTCACAACTCGACAAAAATATTTTTTCTAAAAATGTTTCTCTAATTTTATAATTTTATGATTAGGTACAGAAATGGCTATTGTAATTGGTCCCTGGATGGGTGTTATTGCTAGTGGGTTTTGTTAATTCAATTTACGAATCTGAGTCTTTTATCATACATCATAACAATGTTTAGTGTAAGTTGGATACTTCGACTGGATATATTTGACTATGGTTTAAATTAGGTTAAATTTTACTATTAGTCTTTATATTTTATAAAAGTTTTAGATTTAGTCCTTATACTTAATTTGATTAATTTTATTCTATGCACTTTTCGAATTTTAAAATTTTAGTTCTAACCCAAACAAAAACGATTAAATTTGTTTGGTTAAATTCAATTACTAGTCATGTACTATATGAAAAATTGTAAAGTTGGTTCATACTCTTCAATTGGATTATTAAGTCCCTATATTTTTCAAAATTTAAAATTTCAATATTAACGCAAATAACAATCGTTAATCTATTAACTTGATTTGTAATAAGTAATATATGAAAATAATAAATTGATATGATATTACACATATGATAATATGTTTGACACATCAAATTTTGAAAATAGCATAACTTAATATGTAATAATTAATGTTTGATGGGAACTCAAATTTTAAAATTTAAAGGTACAAATATTAAAATTGATCAAATTAAAATATAGAGACTAATTTCATAACTTCTATGAAGTACAAGGATTAATAGCAAAATTTAACCAACAAATTATGATCAATGAATTGAATGGGGAGGATTGAGTTATATTTGAAAAATGAACTTGAACAACAAAAATAAGATTGTTTGAAATTCGTGCTATGCTTGAGCCCTACCCGTTTTATATTTTTATATATATTATGTAATTTATATCACATAAAACCAAATGTATAATAATACAATACAGATGTCTAAATTTAAAATATTAACAAAAAACCATATGAAATATGAAAAGTTAAATTAAAAAATAACATTTTTTAAAAAATATGGACGAGTCTAAAACATGCTTAAGTTAATCGTTTAAAAATATAGATGAGCTTGGACGAAATATATTGTGTAATTTATATCAAATAAAGTATATTTATATCATCCATAAACTTAGCCCGAACCCGACTCTGAACAGGTCTACTAATAAGCATACCTCATCTATAATAATAATATATATTTGAAGAAACTGACTGAAAATACTTTTTTTATTTTCGTAAAAGAAAAACTAGTACATAAATGGCAAAGATAAAAGTGAAACCAAAATTCACCCGAGGCGTTGGAAAGTTTAGCAAAAAAATTACCTCAAATAACTTGATTCCGGCTTCACTCGTCACCCCAAGTTGACGCGCCACCCATTCCGACTTCAATTGCTGGGGTCAACTCAAGTTCGGCAAGCACAGCATGTTTACTTTTTTTCTTTTTTACAGGGTAGGTAACTAAGCTATCAGACGATTTTGTATCTTGATTGGCTCTATCGACTGTCTTCCTTTTACCATCATGTATCGGATCAGCAACATCAGTCGCGAACAGCTCTGTGAACGAGGCACCTGCATCGTCAATAATGTCTAGTTCAGCCCGTTTCTCTAGTTTCTTCTTCTTCTTCGGTTTCTCTTCACCCGTGGTACCATCCTCGTGCATTGAAGTTGAGAACTTATCATTTGTTTTCCTTCCTTTTTGTTCAACCTTCGGTTTTTTCTTCTTTTCTTCCTTTTCAACGACGACGTCATCCTCAGCAATGGGAACTTCTGTCAGTTTGTCGTTTCCTTTCTTCTTTTTCCTCTTCGATTCTTTCTCGGTATCAAAAGCAGTAAAATTACTATCATGATTAACGTCCTGTTTCTCGACCGACACTAGAAATTCAGGATTCTTTTTTCTTTTCTGACCTGTTTTCTCCTCCATGTGAATATCTGTACTATGCGAAGCAATGTTGACGATCTCGCCCTCTTTGTTTTTTATGCTTTTATCAATTGGTCTTGCATTGAATATGTGTAAATTAGGCAGTAACCTTTTAACCTGCAGCATTGTTGTTCCGGAAATCATATCAAGAGACTAAGACGAGAAAAACCTAAACAAACACATATTCAAATAATACAAGAAAAAAATTTCTACGAGCCAAAACATGCTTACCTTCTTAGCCAATTTATCTTTTTCGGCTATGGGATTTCCTTGTAGGTTGAGATTCTTCAGATGGACTAATGAATCCAGTGCCTGTTTTTCAGTTGGAAGTCAACAAACAAAGCAGAAAACGCGGTAAAAGTACCATAGAGATCCCTATACTAGGAGTCAGATTGCATTTTGAGCCCTCCACTCAAAAAATGGGCAAATGAGTCCCTGTATGTTAAATTAGAGAGCAAACTGGTTATTTTGTTAAATTCATCCATTTGTACTGTTAAAAACTGGTGTGACTAACGGGATAACTAGACAAAGACACATGGTGTGGCACACGTACCTTATGCTAATATACAATGACCAAATTTTAACAATAGAAATAGATGAAATTTTAATAGAATGACCAGTTTGCTTTTTGATCTAACGTACAGGGACTAATTTAACCATTTTTTTAGTAGAGAGGGCAAAATGCAATCCAACTCCTCGCATAGGAGCCTCCATGATACTTTTACCTAGAAAATGCATTTCCATGAAAAAAAAAATCATAGAATCGGGGAAAAATAAATTATTTTAGGTTGCTACAAACCTTCAATTCCGACCATTGAGAGATTAAGTTATTTCCCAAGTCCAAATTTTGAAGCTTTTTATTACAAGACAGCTCCGACGGGAGACTCTGGACAATTCACACATGTGAACATGTAGGTACGTATATAGGAAATAATAACAAAAGCATCTAATCGATACATCAGAGAGGCTGAAATCAGTAATAGAACATGCTTTACTCGGATAGTCATTGTGTAAAAGAACTTACCTTGATATCATTGTGAGCGAGTCGAAGCTCTTTTAATTCAACGCAGCACTTGAGTGACGACTCGATAGCTTGAATTTGGCAATTAGAGGCAGAGAACTAGAACCAAGAGATATCAAAAAAGCTTTAGGAGTAATAATCAAGTTAAATTGTATAAGATATATATGAATAACAGAAGGATTCAATACCTTTGTGATAGATTTCAGCTTGACAAGAGAATTGCCAATTTCGGTGATGGGATTCCTAGAAAGTACTGGAGGAAAATTTCAGACAGAGATATAATCCGAGTTAAAATCATGTAAGTGATTTCTAAAGCACCAGCTTAGAGGTTGTGAGATCGAGTAGTGCAAATAATAGAGAAACGAGGTCAGAAAATGGAATGACTATAAGCATGCTTAGAGGTGTTCATCGGGAAGTACTTCCCATCCCAACACTCCGCTCCCGAATAAACAGAACCGGATTCTAACTTCGATTTCAAACACAAAATGCAAACCAAGTTAACATTTGAAACACGATCATTTATGATTACGAATTCATACCAATCGGGAAGTACTTCCCATTCCAACACTCCGCTCCCGATATTCTTAACAACTTCAAACTCAAACTTCGATTTCGAACACACAATGCAAACTAAGTTAACTTTCGAAGCGTGACGGTTTAAGATTACGAATTCATACCAATCGGGAAGTACTTCCCATCCCAACACTCAGCTCCCGAATATACAGACCATATTCTTAACAACTTCGATCTCAAACTTCAATTTCAAACACAAAATGCAAACTAAGTTAGCTTTCGAAACACAATCATTTAAGATTACGAATTCATACCAAGAGTGTTCAAATCTTTCATATCATCGAGTCCACGTATGGAAACAATCTCGTTATCTACACGGCGCAAGAAACAATGAGATTAAAAAGTACAAAAAAAATAATAATAATAAATGCAAAGTGATGCAATTTTTTTATAACAAAATCTTACCATTCAGAATTAATGCGCGTAAATTAACAAGAGGCTTAACCTCTTCCGTTGATCTAAGCTTATTTTTGCCAGCATTCAACACCTAATTTAAAAACCAAAATCGAATCATAAATTTGATTCAATTTAATTAGGAATTTAAGAAAAAACACAAGTGAGCTTTAAAAACTTACAGTGAGTTTAGTGAGACCTTCGATTCCTTCCAATGTTGGTAATTTGTTTTGAACAACCGATAACCATTTCAAGTTAACACAAGACTTCAATCCCTATAAAATTGAAATTTAAAATTGAAATCACATTTCATTTTTTTTTTAAATTACTTAAATAAGTATACGGAAGCAGGAAATGAAAAAAAAAACCTGGAGCGAAGTAAGATTGTTAAAAGCAAGGTCGAGTCTTTCCAAGTTTTCGAATTCAGCCAAGCAAGAAACCTGTTAAAAAGAAAATAGAAAAAATATAGAGTAGAGATTAGACGGAGAGGAACCGGAAGGCGATGAGAGAAAGAGGAACGGCGGCGGAGGCGTACATCGGAGAGAGCTTTGTGGGAAAGAGAGAGAGAAGTGATGGTGGCGGGATCATGTGTCTTCTCGTCTTTCAAGACATGTTCTTTGGTCAAGCGAGCCATGACGGATGCAACCCTAGTTCTTTTGGCGGCAATAACAGTGTACTGGTTTTTCTTTTAGAGCATCAAAGCAGATTCTGAATGGGCCAAAGGAACTGGTTCGGTCGAGTCGGGTCGGGCTCCTTAGATAAAAGTATGGTTTAATTTTGATTTTTAGTCCTTCTATTATAATAATATTTAAATTTAATCTCTTTACTTTAATTTGAGATAGTTTTAGAATGACGTGATTTTTTTTTAAATAACCTTAGGCATCGGGTTAAAATGTAAATTTAATATTTGTTAAACATGATTTGATTGGATTTTCATGACCTTAATTGTGTGGCGAAATAATAATAAATTTTTCATTTAATCTTTGTAAAAGCTAACGGTTTAAAACCTACTCAATAATATTATAGAGAAGTTAAAGGATTAAATTATGTCAAATTAAAATAGAGAGATTAAATTTCAATTACTAAACAACTAATATTATAATTAGACTGACACGAATTTTAAAAAGATCAGTTTATTTCAATGCCACCCTCCTTAAAAGGCGTTGAAGCAATTAAAGGGACATAAAATGTAAGTTTTTTATATTTGATTGTTAGAATGTAAAATTACTCATTAAATTTCCCTGATTATAGTTACTTGGTAATTATGATAATAATTTTGCTAGAATACATCGTTTAATTGATATCTGCCAATGTTTATTTTTCTTTTTAAATGGTATCCACACCAAATTCAAAATCTACGATTTAAACTTGTTTTAATTAACCCAATCAAAGATTTGGGATACACTATGGCCGAGGAAAATAACCAACAAATTTGAGCACCATTTGAATTCAGCTCGATTTTAACTCTATCATTACTTAAATTTATTTTTTTTATTTAATTTATAATTTTTATAATCTAAAATATATTTTAGATCTAAATTAAGTGAAAATAACTTTAAAAAGTTATAGTTAAAATTTATTTAAAAAAAAAAACAAAAAAGAATATATTAAAACATGAAGCAAGTAAAAAAATTATGTATTACAAAGTCATAGAAAAATTAAATGAAACTTAAATTGAAATGGTAAAATTAAAATTTAAAATTCATTGTATCACATGTGCATTTTTTTATTGATTTTATATAAAAAGATAAAAATACCCTCATAATCATATAACTTATTTTATATATAAAAAGTATTTTAATAATTTCTCAACTGAATTAATGCCCGATTGACTCATTATACTAGCTCAATTAGTAGCTTAAATAAGATATAGATAGATACAGTTGATTTACACTAACCAGGTAAAAATCAGAATCATATTATATGTATATATACTATAATGAATAATAACACCAGCACCAACCAAATCCATTGAGGAAGACAATTTGATAGAGTTTTGTGTTTTTAACTTCTAGTAAAGGGTGACTAAAGGAGGACCAACCAAAACCACCTAAAACAATAGACCCCAAAAACAAAACTATAGCCAAAAAAAAAAAAAGTATAATACCAGCATTTTTTATTTGGTGGTCAAGAATTATGAGCATTTAGCAGTGCTCGGTGGACCATGTCGATGAATTGATTGTCCTGAAAAACATGCAGAGTTGGTTAGATGCACAGGAAAAACGAGTAAATGATGGTACATTGCTGATGGATGGTAAACTTACCTGAATGAGAGCCAAAAGTGCATCTCGAACTTTTTCTCTACTGATAGTTAAACCATAGTTGTGCGTGGGAACGGGAGCAGGCGTGAGTGATGGTGAGGGAGCAGGCGGTGGAAAAGGTTGAAGCAGTGGAGCACCATGTGGGCGTTGTAGACTCAGAGGAGGGTTAAGTAGAGGAGCAGTCGGTGAAGATGTAGAGACAGGTGGCAATATCTGTGAAGAAGAGGAAGGATGCAAAAAGAACGTCGAGGGCTTTACGAGATTAGTATGATTGCTTCCGGATTCAGGGGTATCAAGTAGTGGCATCAATGGAGTAGAAGACGATAGAGGATATGGCAAATGCAAAGCTGGCACTGTAGGGGACGCAACAATGGGTGGGTTAGAAGGTGCAGGCATTGCAGCAGAACATTGGTATGGTTGTCCAAAATTCGACGTCTTTGAAGCATTTCCAATGGTCATAGCTGTCTGCAACATGTAACAAAAGGACCAAGATATAAGCACTGATAAATAAATGTTGTACCAATACCCAATATGTGTACACTTCAGAGCCTCTATCAAAAACAATTTAATCAAATCAACCATTTAATAATGATACCGCTTAGCCCTTAATGCATGTTGACTTGTTCTTTCTTTTAGTTGTGATATCTAATAAAATAAGAGGGGTATAAAAATAAAGAGAAAAACCAATGCTTGTTCATTTATCTCAGCGGATAAGCTTCAGACATGCAGAAACAGAGAATGGACTACGGAAAATACTTCACAATATATTAAACATAATTCATGAGATAGGATGCCATCATCTCCAGTAAAAGTACCATGGAGGCTCTTATACTAGGAGTCAGATTGCATTTTGCCTTCTCTATTCAAAAAATGGGCAATTTAGTCCCTATACATTAGATCAAAGAGTAAATTGGTCCTTCTGTTGAAAATTCCATCCATTTTACTATTAAAAACTGGTTTTTGTATGTCAACGACGTGTCACTATTTGGTTATTCTGTTAGCCATGCCAGTTTTAAATAGTAGAAATGGATGAAATGTTTAAGAGAAAGAACCAATTTGCTCTTTGATCTAAAGTATAGGGAATAATTTTCCCCTTTTTTAAGTAGAGGGGCAAAAAACAATCTCTCATCTAGTACAGGGACCTTCATGATATTTTTACCCATCACCTCCTTATAATAAACATGATTCACTAAGCAATTAGATTTGATGTGCTATCCTATGATACTTAACTACAGCCTATCTTAGCAGTGAAAGCAAAGGAGAAGACATTCATTAACTAAGTACAAACGATCAGTCATGATAAAGCCCAGTTTACGACAAAGCAATCCACGAGAAGATAAAATTATAGTGATAGGGTCACATGAAATTTTCTACATGTACTGGAATGTATTGCATGTAATCAGTGGGCAGAAGTTGAACAGAAAAATGCATACACTGAAGAAATTCACAAAGGCAGGATCATCAGGGACATCTGCGACACTGGGTGCAGTTGATGATGATGGTTCCAAGGGACCATCCATGATGGCCATTGTTGAGACAGCTTCCAGTTCTTCAAACTCACTGCATTTGTGATTAATATTGTTACTTGGAAATTGGCAAAAAAGGAAGCAAACCTGGATCAGATTGGAAGCTTACAAGCAAATATGATAACATAACAATTGGAATAATTACCACTCATCACAGTTTAAATTTTACCAGTTAAAAAAAGAAAGCTTGAAAATTGGGCAGAAACTCAAATACTAAACAAAACCAAAACAAACACTGAGAATAACAAAAAAATACAATAATCCAGCACCTATTTGGTAGAAGAAAATCGAAGGGTTGAAGAGTACACTACGAGAATAGACTCAAGTAAGGCAATTTAGAAAACATCAAAAACATTAACATCTCTTAAGGATGGTGATGGATATGGTCAACGAAGAGAATCAAATAAGTTAAGTAGTGGCAGAATATAACTAATGAAGTAATTTCTTGTGCTTGAAAACTGCAATGTTGATTGAAGAACTCAAATATCACAATTATAAGGTACTAAAAGTCGAGAGACATTTCAACTCAATGATGTATATACTGATAACTAAGCAAAATGCTAATAGAAAAGCGGGGAATATATTACCATAATGCTTACCCTTTTGTTGATGCTGCCTTTGACTTCTGGGGCACCTTTGAGTATGCAGTAAGAATCCTGAAGATGCCAAAGCACATAAAATGGCACAAATAAGCGATAAAAAACATCATAAATTTTTCATCAAACACACACACAAAAAAAAAAAAAAAAAACCAATGACCCGAATTTGGCAACCAAAACCATAAAAAGCAAAAGAAATGACAAAAATTATCAGTACCTGCTAAAAAGATTCGCAACCTCCTCGAGTTCATGTGCATCATAGAACCAAATACCATTTATTTCCTGAGAAGCATTGCGGTATAGTAGATATTTATCCTGAACTTCATACTCGAAATCTCCCAAGAGGTTTTCCACCAAATTATCTGTTTATAAAAATTTTCTTAAGAGACTATTTTTCTTAGTTTAATCATCATTCTAACCAAAATTTGCAAAAAAGAAAAAAGAAAAAAGATCGATTATAGAACATATTATATAATAAATCAAGAAACCAAAAAAGGCAGTAATTGCAATTTGTAAAAATCAAATCAAGCAATTTTCACGATTTAAGTTCACCGATACAAAAAGATCAAGAATCGCATTGAACTAACCAGTATTGCGTCTATTCATCACAATAAACTGAAACCTAGGCTGCGTATTCCTGAATTGTAAACCGAAATAAATATCTTAAATTAAAAAAAAAATTGAAAAAGTAGAATTTTAAAATATATATTAAAAAATTCGCTTTCAAAGTTACCTCTTGACAACAAAAAGAGATCCTTCGACATCTTTTCGGCTCTGCAGAAACAACAAAAGAGAAGCAAAATTTAGTGTTTAAATTAACAAAAAGGGCTTTAAAAAAAACTGGAAATTAGCCTATTACCCATTGGCTAAGGTCGATGTTGAACTCATAGAAAGCGACATGAGCGGCGGTGATGAGAATTTCTTCGACGAAAGGGTCGATGCGACGGAGAACCGTTAAATTGAGGAGTTTCGTGCTTTGTTGATCAAGATTAGGCATTAATTTCCCGAATTGCGGCTGCGACATTTTGGATCTTTTTCCAAAATGATTTTTAAGAAATTAAATTTAGAAACCCTAGCTAGATTTGAACGCCGTTTTCGCCCTTATTGGGAGAAATTGAAATGTGGAACGAAAATTAGTATTAAAATTTTTATTTTTAATGGAGAGAGAGAGAATGAACGAGGGAATAAACGACGATAGAAGGGAAAATGGAAGGCAAAATGTGAATAGTAAAAGCCAACTCAGCTTCTTACGCAAGCTATTTGTTTATTTGTTCGATTGGATGGAGTTGAATCGGGTCGGGTTTAGCCTCGATTTAAATTTATTTTGAGTATATTCAGCCCATTTAGATTCGCATTTTTATTATTTTAAAAAATATTTTTAAATTAAATTATAAAAATACTTAAATATTAATATTTTTTTATTTTTTATTTTTTATAAACAATAAAATAGACTAGAGTAGGTTAAGTCGGTTTAAGGTTGGAAAATATAAACCTAAACTTAGCCTAAAGTGGGCTAGGCCAACCAAGCTAGGTCGGTACTTGGTACATAAACACCTCTACCTATAATCAGGGGAGAGTAGTTTTCAGCTAAAATCAAGAAAATTGACTAAATGGATCTAATTTGTTTAGTCGATTTCAATTTAGATAGGTTTTTTTGGTTATGCATTTAATTTTGTTGGTTATTTCAGTCGGTTATTGGTTTTTAAATTTTCAATTAACTCGACCAAAAATTTTGACTTAATTTAATTTTTTAATTATTTAAATATATTTATAAATTATAATATATAACATAAATATACACTATTCAAGTTCAGTAACTAAATTCAATTAATCAATCAATTCACTTACATCAATACTTGAGCTCTAGTTTAGTCGGGTAATTTTTGTAAATTATGGTCGGTTAAGTTGATTTAATAATAATAATAATAATAATAAAAGCAAACAGAAAAAACTGAATGCTCTACCTACCAACAACCATTTTTTTTTTATTTGGAATAAATCTCAAGATTATATATAAAGTTCGATTTAATATTCAATTTAATATATACATTTTAATTTGGTGCAATTATACGCATTAAACTTTGATTGTAATTCAAATGTATAGATAAAATTTTGATTTTTGATTCAGCTATATACATTTAAACAAACACATCAATTTATATTTATATTAGATGAATATAATTATTTATGTATGAAATATATAAAACGTAAAATGATGTTATATCAATAATTGCGTTAAGAAATTTTAATTGCACGTCTAAAATTGCACAAAATAAAATTTTATGTATAACATTACATGTTAAACTAAAGTTAATGTGTAGTTTTGAAAATCTGTCAAGCGTTTTAGTTATGGTAGTAAATATTGTATCGCAACTGGTCATACTAGTCGATACGTATCATTCTAGTCAAAATTTCGATGCGCTTTGGACATTTCGGTGTGTTTCGGCCCATTTTCATCAATATTGGTGCATACCAGCCCATACCGTTTGGTACAAAATTTTAATATTTTAAACTATTTTTTTTTTATCTTAACCATTTTCTTCTTCTATAATTATATTTAAAATTAAAAACTATTAAATTAAATTATTGCACCAAATTAATAATTTTAAAACTAAGTATAAATATATTTATATGGATGTAATTGTGATATATTTGCGTGTGAAGATGATATATAATTTATTTTTATTAGAATAATATATAATTTATTATGAAATTAGATTAAAAACATATATATGAAAATATTTAAATGTATATATAATTTATTAAAAAACTAAAAATGAGACTATAAAATATAAATATATATATGAAAAATAATTAAAAATATCGATAACTCCGAAACGATACACCAAAACATCTCGATACGGATACGAACCAATACCAACAACTGGCTACTTTGGTTTTAGTACATCACCATTTTTCATTAGAAAAAAATGTCACGCAAGCCAATGAAAATTTGCTTATTTAGTTATAAATTAGAGTTTTAGATTGGATCTATCTTGAAACCAAATCATGTTGATCTCGAGCTCGAATCGTTATGAGTCCAAACTTTCTCAAGTTCAAATCTTTTTCTAGCTTGCGCTTTCTCACGCTTGAATTGTTACGGGCTAAAACTTTTTCAAGTTCAGATTTTCACAGACTTTTAAATTTGAGCATGTTTTATTAATTAAAACATAAATTAGTTTATTCAATCTGGAAATTCAAAATCGAAAAACCAAACAAATAAACTTGAAATTGATTGTCTTAACTAAATAATTCAAAAAATCTACTAGACCATTTTATTTAAGTTAAATCGATTTGACTCAATTCAATTTAATCCGACTGAAGATGAAAGTTGTCCCATGTGATGAAGATATGTCAAATGTAAAGATTTCACCTTAAAATGTTGCAACATAAAATTACACACCAAAAAGCAAATGAAATCATTCCAATACTTTCCACAACACACTATTTAGAAACCAATGCAATTTCAACATTAACCTTCCCTCTAAAAGTATTATGAAGATACCATTTTGCACCCTTTATTAAAAAAATTGAGTAAATTAGTAATTGTACATTAGATTAAAAAATAAATCGGTCCTTTCAGTTAAAAATTCCATTTATTTGTGTTGTTAAAAACTGGCAAGACTAACGAAATAACCACGTAATAACATGTGTTGTGCCACGTGTACCTGATGCATAGGGATCAATTTTTAACAAAAATAGATGGAATTTTTAACAAAAGGACCCGTTTACTCTTTAATCCAATGTACAAAGACTAATCTTATTATTTTTAGTAAAAGGAGTAAAATGCAATTCAAGGCCTAATACATGTGCTCCATCTTACTTTTACCTTTTCTTTGTATGTTGAGTTTCTCAGTTTCTTTTAAGAGCAAAAGCTGAAAGGATAATTATAATCACGAGGAGTGCAGCAGCTAATAGAGAACCTATCACTGCTCCACTTGCACTTTGGCAAAAATCACCAAATTGTTGACAAAAAGGAAGCCAATTCACGTCATCGTTCCCGTTATGAGCCAAATACACCATCGATGCAGATGCTGAACCTGCAGCTATCGTTAAAGCCGCCATCACCTGCAGCAATCCAACAAATAATTATCCTTCAAAACCATAAAATAACCTTCATGACAATCAAATACATTAGACCCACTAATTTAATACTATTTTGATTCGTGTGAGAAGGAAATCTACCTATTCATGTTTAGCGAATCTTACCTAGAACATATTTGAAACACTAGGATCAAATTATAAATACGTGATTGGATTTGATGCGATAAAAAAAATCATTTCACGTCAAATTCATGCAATAAATATACACGTATTTATAATTTTATCCACGTGTTTTAAATATCCAAATTAAAAATTAAACCTTAATTGACGGCTAAGTTGACGGAACAATCTAATTGAGATTTGAAGTTTATAACGATTTAGCGCTGAAAAAATCATCAATATATATATAGTGAGTTGGTATTACGGAATCAAAGATGACGAGGGAGAGCCTTGGTGTTGTTGCAAGTGGACGAATGATGCAGATTATGGAGAGTGGCAATGAAAGGAGAAGATAACAAGAAACTATGCCCAGTGCCATCACGAAAAACCTGAATAATTATAGTCAATATATATATATATCAAATAATCCAATGTTTTAGATATGATAAAAGTATCATAGAGAATCTTGTACTAAAAGTTGTTTTATATTTTATCTTTTCTGATAAAAAAACAAGAACAAAATAGTTCATTTATGTTAGATCAAAGAGTAAATTTATCATTTTCTTAAAAAATTCATCTATTTTTACTTTTAAAAACTGGTCTCTACATATCATATAAGGTATACGCAGCATGCAATATGTCATTGTTTGGTTATTTCTTCAGCCACGTTGATATGAAATTTTAAATAGAAAGAACACATTTACTCTTTGATCTAACATATAATAATTTATTTATTCATTTTTTAAATAAAAGGGGACGCAATATAATCTGACTTTTAGTACAAAAATCTCAATACTTTTAACACTTCAATATACAAATAAATAAATAAATAAAATACATACCGGAAAGTATCGAAATCATCGTACTGAGCTTCGAACTGGAGGAATTGAGTGAAAAAAGGGAGAAGTTGATCGGCAGTCCCCATTGCTACAGTTGCGCCGAGGGCAGCCCCAAGTGCGCACAGTCTTAATACAAAGTCGCCAACAGCGAGCCCTTTTTTCGCTCCTCGATTCGGTGGTTCTACGGCGGCGACAGCTTTCGAAGAGTTTAACAATGGGGCTGTTCCTTTAGCACTGGATTTTGTCTCCGCCATGTTGATTGCTATCTCACCACTTTTATCCGTCGCCATTAGAGAGATAATATTGCAAGGAAATAAAGAACAGTGAGAAAGATATATGTTGTAAAGATGAATGGAATGAAGATATCTAGTAGTGTATATATATATATATATAGTTAGAGGTATCTTTGATAATATATATATATATAAATTTGGTACGACCATTTTAGTGCATATAGATTGGAGTTGTTGCTTGGTGATCTTAACTTGCTCCATTTTCAACAATTTCATGCGAAAATGTGAAGATTTTGCTGAAGGATATCAATTCATGGAAGATGTAGTCAGTAGTTGTTAGTAACAGCTTCACTAAGTAGATATGTTCCAATTTTTTTTTTCCTTTTTCTTTCGGGTTAATATACTATCTGATACTTTATTTCAATTTTAATGTTCAATTTAGTACCAGAGTTCTAAAACCGAAACAAAGATCGCTGCAATTCTAGTTAAAAATCGTAATACTGGTTGTTTCTTGGGAGAAATTGATCAGGTAGAATTGCAGCTAGATTTCCAATTTTCACATTTCATTTCAATATATAATTTTATGATTTTCAACTATTAATAGGAATGCTTGGTTATTGTCTTTGGGTTATATTTGTTGGATTATCTAGAATAAGGATTAAATTGATAGAATATGTAAGTACTAAGGACTAAATGTATAATTATATTAATTAAAAAAGCCATGTCATTATTTCCGTTTTTGATTTAATGGATGGTGCCCAAAATCGAAATAAATGATAACATTAGTGACGAAAATAAAAATTTTTATGGCTTGGTAACTAAAAAACATGCTAATAATTGGGTAACTAATTGTATAGTTAACCATTTTTTTTTCTTTTCCTTTTGGGTTAATATACTATCTGGTACCTGAGTTTGGTTCCAATATTCACTTTGGTGGCTTTTTTTTTGTCTCAATTAAGTACTTATGTTTTTTTTACTAGAGTACATATGTCAAATATTCATTGAACCACATGATGTCATTTGATTTGAACATCAAATTGAACATGGAAACCAAACTCGATTACTCAAGTACCAAATTAAAATTAAAAAAATGTATTAAATTAAATATTGAAGCTAAACTTAAGTACCAAATGATATATTAAACTTAAAAATTATTATATTGAATAGCAAGTTCAAAATACAACACTATACAGACGAAGAACCTGAATCAGAGATGCCTAAAAGGAAGATAAGAAACCAAATAGAAAGAGCATTTAAAGATAAAATCCGCAACTCTTTCACAATACGCACCTATATTAAATAGAAAAACGAAGATCACATTTCCTTAAAATATTTACCACTATTTTTAGAATTGGACCGAATTAGTTAGGGTACTAGTTGAACCAACTGAATTTATTGAATTAGTCGATCAGATTGGTTGAATCGATTGAACTGATCTTCTTTATTTCTTTACTTTTTTAAAATAATTTATTCAATTGAATTGATCAAACTGATTAGATTAGTTGAACCAATCGAATTAAGAATCAATGGTTTGATGGTTCAATTACCGGTCTGATTCTAAAAGCCTTAATACTAGCAATGTTCCAATTTCAACAATGGTCTGGTCCAGTTAGGCTGTGCGTAGAGCATGGAGGGAGCCTTTGATGTGGCCTTTGCCGTCACCGGGGCACTTACTCTAGCTAAGTAGCATGGTTTTATACGCATCACCGTTGAATCTGACAATTACGCTTTAGGCTTATTTTGGATGGGCGGTGTGTTTACCTCCGGTGAGGTTAAAAACAGCGGTGGCGGTAAGATTAGTTGCTATAGCGGTGAAATTGGATACTGTAGCAGTGAGATTAGAAACAATGGTAGAGTGTATGTTTGGATTCAAACGCAGCTGTAGCGGTGAGGTGAAAATAAAAAATAACTATTAAGGACATCAGATTAGAATTGATATATAATAGAAGTTTTTAAATTATTTTACTTATATAAAATTATTAAAATATGTGAATTTATAAATTTATTTAATAAAATATTAAAATATATCTTCCAATATTTTATTATAAATATTTTAATGAATTATATAATCAATTTAAATTATTTATTAGATAAAATGATAATTATTTTTAATGATAAAATGATAAAATGATAATTATTTATTAGAATTTGGCTGCCAAATCTGAAAAAAAAAATAAGATTGAGAAAGAAATTAGTTTAACTTTTAAGGATAAAATGGTAAAATAATAAATAAAAGTATGGGTATTTTTGTCTGTTAAAAATACCTCTGCTGCACTAGTGAACTTACTGCTGCTGAAAGCTCCAGTTGGCTTTTGGGATATCAGTGTGGTGAAAATTAATTTTGGTTGCACTGAAATGCTCAACCAAATAGGTTGCCAGTGAGGTTGGTAGCCCAACTGCACCTCACTGGCGTTAAACGGTGAACCAAAGGAGGGCTTAGTGGCTAAGTTAAATAGTTGTACTCTGGCTCTTTTCGATTTGGTTGTTTTTAAGCATGTTCATAGGTTGACCAATGGGTAGCACATAGAACCCCTCATTGGTCTCTCTATATGAGGACAGAGGACATTTTGTTGTAGGTTGGATTTGAATTATTTAGATGTTATTTAACGAATTGTGTCGATTCAATAATATTATCTCTAATAGTCGATTGAGTTTTAGTTCGATTGGTATCGACGTTATCGTCAGTGCAGGAGGACATAGGTTTAAGTATGTTGAAGTGCATTATCCTCCTATTTAAGGGTTGGAGACAAACTATGCATAATTCTAAATATTAAAAAAAAAAACAGATATGATAAAAGTGCCAGCACCCAAATCATCTTCATTTGGTCCAACATGACTTTCACCACCTCTTATCTCCATTTGGCCCATATCTTCTTCAACACCCAAATTGTTAAAGTATCAATAGCATAATGCCATTAGAATTTCGGGATAACGCAACATTTAGTCTTTGGACTTGTCAATTTTTCTCAATTTGATATTTAAAATTTATTTTATTTACATTTATTTTGAAATTTGACAATTTTTTGTAGTTTTGGTTTTTGTCTATATGATGTCGTAAACTCTGAGATTGTACTATTTCATAACTTAAAATTTTTAATAAAATAATTATGATTTTTTAAGTGGTGACGTGACATAATTTCAAAATGACACGTGATTACATGACCAAAACTAGAAAAAATTGTCAAATTTCAAGAAAAATGTTAAAAAAAATTTTAAAAATTAAATTAAAAAAAATTATCAAAATTTAGAGACTAAACGTTGTTTTAGTAGTCTTTATAAAATACATCGACAAGAAAGCATTGATAACAGTAGTAATAGATTAGGTACCACTTGTTACTAAAGTCAATGGAAGCTGCACTCCTAAACTCGAAACACCATGGTCACATATCACTAAGGAAGATAAAGCTCCTAAACTTTAGGACACCCTTGGGGAAATGCGGTGGGCTTGGTGAGTCAATCTCGAGCTTGAAAAAATTTTAAAATCAAGCCTTGACTCAGCGCAGTCCGTGATTAACTCTATTACAAAAATACAATATTTTAATATTGTACAATTACTTTAATATGATGTATTAAACATTATATTAAGAAATAAAAGCAAGGGATAGAATTCAAAATTATATATGAACTTTAATTTTGTGTAATTTTATACATGAAATTTTGAATTTCTCCTATTTTTATAAATTATTAAATAGTATCATTTTATATTTATATATTTGTATATACAAATAATTATATTTATCCAATGTAAAAATAAATTGATGTGTTCAGTTATTTAAATGTGTATAATTGAATTAAAATTAAAGTTTCATATATACATTTGAATCTTAATCAAAGTTTCGTGTATGTAATTGCATCAAATCAAAGTTCATGTATCAAATTGCACATTGTATGTTTTTTATCCTCCACATCTGTTTTACAATGTATATTCAAAGTTTCGTTATTACTCCTTTAAATAATAAAAATTTAGTGAAACATTTATGCATGGAATGTTGTAACATTGAATAACACATTTATATTGGTACAAATATTTACATAATACAACATTTTACTTTGAACATAGAAAGCAAATGAAATCATTAAAATGCTTTCCCCCAACACCCCTCTAAGAAATCAATTGAAATTGCAATTTTTTATTTCTTTCTTTTTATTATACAATATCGAATGAGAAAGATGACAAAGTTTGAACTCGTGCCATTTGAGGATCCGACAAAAGCTCTAACTATTGCTCCAACCAAGTCTTGACAATTTCATTTCAGAGCAAAAGCTGAAAGGATAATTATAAACATGAGGAATGTGCCGGCTATGAGAGAACCCACCACTGCTCCACTTGCAGTCTGACAGAAATTACCAAATTGTTGACAAAAAGGAAGCCACATCGTGTTTTGGTTCCCGTTATGAGCCAAATACACCATCGATGCTGAAGCTGAAGCTGCGGTTATAGTTATACCCATCATCACCTGCAATAGTCTACAACTAAGTACCCTTTGAAATTATAAAATAACGATCATAACAAGGACATTGTACTAGGTAAACCAAATGTTATTAAAACTCGAGTGTAAATATTAAATCTCCGTAGTCATATTTCGATATCAATCATGTATATTTAAAAGAAAAGTTGTTGATTGAGTTTTAGTTTAATTGGTATTATTGTTATTGCAACAAGAAGGAGGGTGTAGGTTTACACGTGCTTAAGCACATTTTCTCTATTTCAAGTAGGGGTAAGTAAAATCCGATTCAATTCGAAAAACTCGATAAAAAATTCAAATTTTGAATTAAATAGTTCGAGTTATTTGAGTTAATCAAGTTATTCGGATCAACTCGAATAAAAAATTAAGTTTTTCGGTTTAATTCGAATATGAATTACACAATTCGAGTTATCCGAAAATCCGAATAAGAAAAGACAAAACTACGTCGTTTTGATAAATTTTTACTTTTTTAAAAGTTAAAATTCAAAATAATTAAGTTAAAAGGCAAAACTACGTCGTTTTGATAAATGTTTACCCATTAAGTTAAAAAAGCAAATTCATTATATTGTTGATGTAGTTAAATAATCTTGTACTTCGTCTACTAGTTATATAATTGGTTCATCTAAACGCAACGTTAAGTATAAATAATAGGATTTGTTAACTCGACTCGAATTTTTTTGACTCGATTCGATTCGATTCGATTCGAAAAAAATTCAAATTGAGTTCGGTTGCTAAAATAGGATTTGTCAACTCGACTAACTCGAAAATTTTTGACTCAATTCGACTCGACTCGATCAAATACTCACTCCTAATTTCAAGATAAGGAGACTATGGGTAGGAGTAGACAGTATATTTTAAAAAATTAATTGCACCATTTCCTACAACAATCTAAGAGCTAATTAATGTTCCAAACCATAAAATAACATTGTAATACTTATCTTATAGCTAGTGTTTAAGGGATAAAGCAACATTTAGTCCTCGAACTTGGTCCTTTAACCTTTTTTTTTTTTGTCTAGATTAATCTGTGAACTTAGACCAAGCTGGAAGAAAAAAGAAGTTCTAGGACCAAGTTGGGAAAAATTGCCAAGTTTAAGAACTAAATGTTGTTTTGTTCCTATTTGAAAAGTCCCAAAGCTACTCAATAGTAATCAAATTTCGGTTAAATTCTTATTTTGGTCCCTTTACTCAAATTTGAATTTAATCTTTGTACTTAAATTGACATAATTTAGTTCCTATACTTTTATATTGTCATTTTTTAGTTCAAATAATTAATATTGTTAATACTTTAACTTGAAGTTTTCCTTAAAAACTTCCCTTCAAATGCACAAAAAAAAAAAATCATGTCAGCATACTGAGTTAGAAAAAGTGCTTTCCTGTTTTATTTTATTTTTTAAAATAATTAACTAATGAAATTATAAAAGTGAGAAATCAAAATATGCCAAATTAAAGTATAGGAACTAAATCTCAAATATGATCATAGTAAACGGGCCAAAATTTGAATTTGACCTTCAAATTTCCATTATGTTCATTTCTAAGTTTTTCATGGCTAATATACTAAATAAACCCTTAAACTTTGTTACTTTATTTAAATAAGCCTTTATACTCTTGTATACTCAGAATAACCCATAAACTTTAATTGGTACTCAAACAAGCCTCTGGTTTTTAATTTGTATGTGAATGAGCCCCTAACTTTTAGTTTATACCTAAATAACACTCTTAATATATATAAATCAATATTTTATTTGAAATAAGGGCTAATTTGAATACAAATAAAATAGTAAGAGCTTAATGAATAAAAGTAAACTAGTTGAAGGGTTCTTTTAATCATTTAAACTTTTTTGTCATTATATGCACTGAAGAGGGATGTTAATCTCAAATATTAAAGAAAAGAAAATTACAGATTCAACCTTAATTCGGTTGGTATGGTTGATATTGTAACAACTAAGAGGACATATGTTTAAGCACACTTAAACACATATTATCCTCTTATTTAAAGGTTGATAGAGTGTAAATGAGATGCTAGTACTCGTAAGCTGTTCAAGTTTGACTCGAAAGAAAAATCCAACTCGATTCAGTACTTATCGAGTTGAGCTCAAGCTATCGATCGAGCCAAATTCGAGCTTCGTAAATACTCGGCTCAAACAACTCACAAGCTTTATCAAGTTTTTCATTTTTAATACACACTTTAAATATTTCATGTTATTAAATTATGTTATTGCCCTTAATATATTATTAACCTCAAGTTTAATTATCAAGCCAAGCTCGAGTTCGAATATACATGAGCTTAAATCGAGCTCAAGCTCGAGTAGCTTAATTATAACTCGAGTTGAGCTCAAGCCTAAAAAAGGATGTTCAATCGAGCTTGAGCTACCGATCAAGCTCGAGGTTACCAATATTCAGGCTCGGCTCAATTACACCTTTAGTTAGGAGTTATAGGCAAGGTTATAGAGCCAAACCAATCAGGCCTAATGGTTTGATGGTTTGACCTATTTGTATATTTTGATTAAATAAATCATTAAAATTCATAAAATAAATAAAAATAAAAAAATGGTTCAACTAGTTTTTGGGCCAACTAATCCGATGTCTCTCTTTAGACTAATACCCTAACTGATTATGGATTCAACTGACCCGATTAACCAATACGATTCCAACCCAATTCAAACCACCATACCTATAAAAAATAATAATAAAGCAAGAGGTATGGAGATAAAGTGAGTTGATTTTACAGTATCAAAGATAACAAGGACGAGCCTCGGCGTCGTTGCAAGTGGACGATTAATGCAGAACACAGAGAATGGCAACGAAAGGAAAAGATAACCAGCAACTGCGGCATTTGCAGTCACGAAATACCTGTAAATTTATGTCAATAAATATTATACATTAGATAATCGATGCTAAATTATTTGAATCCCAAAGATTTATTATATGAAAAAAAAGAGGGTAAACTATAGTAGAAGTCATTCAACTATTAGTAAATTTCTTTTTTGGTTACCCAACTATGAAAATTTACAAAATGATCACCCAATTATTCAATTTTTTCTTTTTTGTCACCAGCTGACTAACATGAAAATAGAAACACAAAAATCCAATATAGTTAGGTGACCAAAAAAGACAGAATTGAATAGTCGAGTGATCATTTTGTAACTTTTTATAGTTGGATGACAAAAAAAGAAATTTAGTAATAGTTTGGTGAATATTAGTGTAGTTTACCCAAAAGAAAATTAAAAGAAAGGGTACACTATAGTAGAGGTCACCTAACTATAGCTTTTGTGTTTGGTCACCCAACTATGAAAAATTACAAAATGATCACTCAACTATTTAATTTTATCTTTTTTCGTTACCAGCTAGCTAACGTAAAAATGAAAACACCCAAAAATCTAAGATAGTTGGGTGACCAAAAAAGACAAAATTAAATTGTTGATGACCATTTTATAACTTTTCATAGTTTGGTGATAAAAAGGAAAAAAAACATAGTTAGGTGACTACTAATGTAATTTACCCAAAAAGAAAAGACATACACGAAAGTTGTAATATCATTGTACTGAGCTAAGAACTCAATGAACTGAGTGAAGAAAGGGAGGATTTGTTGATTATTTCCCATTGTTACAGCGGCACCGAGGGCGGCTCCCATGGCGAACAGTCTCAAAACGAAGTCGCCGCTGGCAATTCCTTTTTTCGATCCTCGGTTCGGTTGTTCGACGGTGACGGCGATAGCTTTCGAAGAGTTTAATAATGGGGCTTTTGCTTTATCATCGGACTTTATCTCCGGCATGTTGATGGCTGTCTCTTTTACACTTTTGTCAGTCTCCATTAGAGATCTTGTTTTAAGGAAATAGAAAGAACAATGAGAAAAAGATGACTCAATGGAGTGTGTAAGATTTTTTATGTGGATATCACTGGTGGAGTGTTTGTCCTTATATAGGGATGAAGATGATTATTAAATGGGTAAATTATATTGAAGGTTATTGAACTATCAATAAGATTATATTTTAGTTTTTTAACTTCAAAAAGTTACAAAATAGTCACCGATTATTTGAAAGTTTTTATTTAAGTCACTGGGCTATCAAGTTTTTTTTAAAGCCTGGTTGACGAGCTCCCAGTGACGATTCAACCATTAATACAGTAAAACAATACCCATTTATAAGTAGAAGAACATACCTTAAATCCAAGTTGATCCAAGGTTTTCAAAACCAGACCGATGGTCGAACCGGTCAGGCCATCGATTCAACCGGTCCATTCAACTTGATTAAATAAATCATTAAAAAATTCATAAAAAATAAAAAAAAATATTAAAAAATTCAGTCCAACCGGTTCAACTGCTCTATTTAACTAGTTTATTGCTTGGTTCAACCGGTTCGTATCAGTTCTTGAGTCAGCCAATTTTTTGCTTGGTCCATACCGATTCTTGGGTCAACTAGCTTTTTTGCCTAATTCAATCAGTTCGTATTGGTTCCCGAGTCAACTAGTTTAATGCCCTTCTCCGAACCGGTACCCCGACCGATTCTCGATCCAATCTGTCAACCTGATCCAATTCAAACAACCTTGAGTTGCTCTGATGGCCAATATCAGAGATCAAAAAAGAAAGCTATTCGAATTTTTGTTTGCAAATTCGTAGCGTTTTAAAACTATTTTATGAAAGAAAAACTAAAATGTAAAAAAAGAAAGGGAAGAAGAACTTTTGATTGGTGCTAGTGGTGGGAACGGAGAAGGCCATATAACGGCAATTTTAATGACCCGATGACTTAAATGAAAACATTCGAATAGTTTAATAACTATTTTATAGTTTTTTAAAGTTGAGTGATCAAAAAATAAATTTACTAATAGTTCAGTGTCCTTTTATAGAATTTACCCTTATTAAATCTTTAGTAAGATTAAAAAATTGGGCTTGCAATTAGGCTGTCTTATTTTATGATATTGCTTACCAAAGAAAACTAAAATATTCTTATGGAATCGAACTTATGTGAGATTTTTTTATTTAGTGATATTGTTTTAATGTAATAATAAAAATTATATTAAATTGGTTTTTATAATATTTTTCTCATTATTTGTACTAATATTAAATTTATTACTGAGTTTTGTGTCACCACTTAATCGAATATTAATTCATTTAGTTAATGATAAAAATACCTTTACTTTACAAGGTAAACAGTATTATTTTGAGGGTATTTTTATCATTATATATTTTTTATATAAAAAATAGTAAAATATATACACCTCATAAGATTCGGAGATAAATCTCAAAATTATAAATAAACTTTAATTTAATACGTAATTATATACATGAACTTTGATTTGGTGCAGTTATACACGTGAAACTCTAATTGTAGTTTTAACATATACTTGAAACTTTAATTTTGATTTAATTATACGCGTTTAAAGAAATAAATCCATCAATCTATTTTTATATCGGATAAATATAATTATTTTTTATGCAATATATAAACATAAAATGATGTTATATCAATAATTATGTTAATAATTTACGAGAATTTGATCAAATCGAAATTTCATGTATAAAATTGCACAAAATTAAAGTTCATGTATACGATTATACATTAAATTAAAATTCATGTATGTATAAAAAGTACAATTGTATAATTGTATGTATAATCCAATTTAAGAATATAAACCAAATCTACAATTGTATGTATAGTACAAGACTAAAAACTTAAAATTATATATATATATATATATATATATAATATAGAGACTAAAATTAACCAAATCGAAAAATACAAAGACTAAATCCACAATTTTCATAAAGTTCAAGGACTAATAACAGAACTTAACATTTTCTATTCCCATACTTCAACTTTTCTATGTGTTTAGGAGTTGTCCCCTTAACTTGCACTACTTTTCTAGCATACACATGCAAAGATATATATATATATATATATATATATATATATATCAAAGATCTCAGTTTATGGAAGATGGAGCAGTTGTGTTCATGGTCCCATGTGGGCTGAGATAATACAAGCATAACATGACAAAATATATGTTTATAACTCTCTTTCTACACTTGATTAGCCTCTATCAGTCCTCAAATATACAACAATATATTCATATAAGTGATAGAGACCAATCAAGTGTAGAAAGAGAGTTATAGTCATGTCATGCTAATGATTTATTCATTTGTATTATCTCAGCCTACATAGGACCAAGAACACACCTGCTCCATCTTCCATAAACTGAGATCTTTCAGCTATATATATATATATATATATTCGCATGTGTATGCTAGAAAATAGTGCAAGTTAACATCACCATGGCAACAACTCCTACATACATAGAAAAGTTGCAATATGGGAATAGAAAATGTTCTTTTACTATTAGTCCAAGTTAGAGGTGATCATGGCCCGGGCTGGGCCGGGTTCGGGTCGGGCCCAGGCAAAATTTTAGGCATGAGCCTAAAAATTTGTCCAAGCCCGGCCCGAAAGAAAATTGATAAATCCGAGCCCGGTCCGGCCCAGCCCATATTAATTTTTTTTAGCTTTTTTTCATTAAATAAAATTTTTTAAAACAAATATTAAAACAAAAAACAAATAAAAAATATATAAATTTAAAAAGTATATTTGATTAAAAATAAAATATATATTTAATATATAATTCGGGCCGGGCCAAAAAAATTTACCCGAGGCCCGACCTGTTTTCTAAACGGGCCTCGTTTTTTTGCCCAAACCCATATTTCGGGCCTATATTATTACCCGAACCCTCCCATTTTCAGGCGGGCCGTCGGGCCTGGCCGGGTAGCCCAACCCATGATCACCTCTAGTCCAAGTTGTGGAATTAGTTTTTATATTGAATTTTAGTCTAGTTGCCTTTTCTTTAAAGCAATCCATTCCCTAAAATCGAAAATTTATTTTATGGACTCTTCCCACCACATCATCCATGGTCCTTTTCCAATTTATTTAATGACATTTCAACAATTTTTTTCCATATCATTGACGTATAATTTTGGTAGTTTTTTTTTTATCCCAAACCCTGAATCTCAAACATTGAATATTGAACCCTAAATTCTAAACCTTGAATTATGGTTCAAGGTTTAGATTTGGGGTTCAGGGTTCGAGTTCGAGTTCGAGTTCAAGATAAAAAAAATTACCAAAGTTATATATCAAAGACATAGAAAAAATTGTTGAAATATCATTAAACAATTCGAAATAGACCGTGAATGATGTATTGGAAGGGTCCATAAAATAATATTTTATTTGATTTCATAATTTTATTAAGATTTTTAAATAGCCTTATTTGTAATTAAAATAGCATTATTTGATTCCTTAAGCTCACATATAAATAGTATTTTAATTTTATTACGATTTTTAACTCTTTTTTCTTTATATTTTTCTGTCATAACTCTGGAAATTTTCTTTTTGCATATGTAAACATTGCAAGATGAATGAAACAAATTTTCAATGCTTGGATTGGACTAAATTGGTAAGTTTAAAAAGGATTTTAAAATCAAATTAATGGAGACAATACTGGTTATAAGAGAAAGGATTGTATGAAACATGGATATTATTCATTTCTAATAGTTTTATGCCACATCAGTATTTTTATCCTGAATTTCAGGATTTTAATTTAGATTTGATTTTTTTTTAGAATGGAAATGCTGAAATTTAGGGTGAAAATACTGATGTGGCATAAAACTATTAGAAAAGGGATACAAATAACGTGGCGTCACTGTTTCATACAATCTTTTTCCCCGGTTATAATATCAAATTATTCCTTTTTATACATTATATGCACACGTGGCAATCAATTGTGCTTCCACATGTCTGCTTTTGAACCATGCCAACAAACTAGATTTCCTTATTTGTTAAAACCCTAGCTATTTAACTATATAATATGGTCCAAATTGTCTAAAATAAATCCGTACAGACCCCTAGAATAAAATGTACTTCAATAATAAAAATTTAATGGTTTAATTGCACTAAACATCTCTAAATTATGACCTTCATTCTAAATTGATTTCTAAAATTTAAATTATTCTAATTGCATCCTTAAACTATCGAGATTACATCAATTAGGTCCTTTTGTTACTAAAATTATTAATTTAATTGATAAATAACGCGTCAGATATTATGTGATATAATTTAAAATGAAAATTTTAAGAAAAAAAATGAAGGGATGTTTAAAAAATATTAATTTTGACGTTTTCGAAGCTATTACAAAATTTTTATTATTCATTCTTTCCCTTTTCAGTTTAACTTTATTCTTAGCTTTTCTTTTTAAAAGTAATTTAACAACATTCTATTTTTTTTAAAGTTTTTTATTTTAAAAAATTAGTTACATAAGAATTGATGTGTCATTTAACAATTGAATTAATAGTTTAAATAATAAAATAACCTGATTAATATAATATCGATAGTTTAACGATATAATTATAATGTCCAGAGGCGAATCTGGGGGGACTGGCAGGGGCCCAGTCCCCCCTAAAATGGAAAATTGTTGTTTTGACCCTTTAGAAAATTTTAAAATTTTAAATTAGTAAAGGTAAAATTGCAGTTTGGCCCCCTAAAATTATGAAAATTTAATTTAATCCTTTAAAAATTACAAAGATATAGACTATTAAAATTTAAAATTTCATTTCAACCCCTGAAAAGATTTTTTGACTTCGCCCCTGATAACGTCTTAAAGTTCAGAATCCAATTTAAAATAAGAATCGTAATTTAAGGATTTGTATTACAGTTAACTCAAATTCAATCAATGCATTGAAACATTAATATACAATCAACCATGGGAAGTTGGAACAATGAATAACACATTTATATGTATACAAAGATTTACATACAATGAAAGCAACACAACATTTTACATTAAAAATTTAGAACATAAAATCACATGCATTTTTCTTTTCTTTTTTCACACACTTCAATAATAAAACAAGGAATTTTTTATTTTTTATTTCTCAATTTCTTTTAAGAGCAAAAGCTGAAAGTATAATTATAGTCATGAAGAGTGTGCCAGCTAGGAGAGAACCCACCATTGCTCCACTTGTACTTGAACAAAAATCACCAAATTGTTGACAAAAAGGAAGCCAATTGGTGTTTGGGTTCCCATAATGAGCCAAATACACAATTGATGCAACAGCTGAAGCTGAAGCTAGAGTTAAACCTGTCATTGCCTGCAATAATTCAGTTCGAAATCAGTCAGGAAATTATTTTAGGGTTTAGAAATGAATTATAAATTATTGGAGGGGCCAAAGTGTAATTTTACTCTTTAATTTCGTCCATATTATACCAAATAATTAAATGTTACTAAGATTCGGGTGTGACGATATAAGTTGAAAAATCAAAACTACTTGACAATCTTAGGTTAATCAAAATTCAGTTAAATTGTAATTTTGGTCTCTTTATTATACTTAAATTAAGAATTAATCTTTCTATTGAATTTAGCATGACAAGTGTCAGTTTAATATACTGAAAAATTAAGTGCGGGAAAAATAAGTATTGAATTTAAGTTATAAAATATATTTGTTATATTACTTAAAATTAATTACGAAATATAATTTAAGTTATAAAATATATTTGATATATTACTTAAATTTAATTACGAAATCACTGAAAATATTAATTTTGAGTTGATTTGATTATTTTTTTTCAACGGTTTATACACTCAAATAACCCATAAACTTTAATTGTTACTAAGATAAGCCTTTAATTTTTAATTTGTATGAGAATGAGCCCCTAACTTTTAGTTTATACCTAAATAGCACTCCTAAAACAAATGATCAATATTTTATTTTGAAATAAGGGCTAATTTAAATACAAATCAAACTATATAGGAGCTTAATTAATAAAAGTAAAGTAGTCGGAGGACTTTTTTTAATAGTTTAGCTTATTGAGCCTTAGCTTAATTGGCATAATTGCTATTACAACAACAAGGAAGACTTGAGTTCGAGCACGCTAAAACATGTATTTTCGTCCTATTTAAGGGTGGAAAGGGATTAATGATTGAATAAGGTATAATGATAAATTTAGCCCTCAAACGTTTACATATTTTGTCAATTTGGCTCTTGTTTTTTTTAGCTAAATTTAACCATTAATCTTTCAAAAACCGTCAAATCATTTCTTCAACAGAAATGCTAACTAAAACATAATTTTTTAACAATGTTGATGTGACAATCTGTGTGGCAATTCATGTGTACTTCATATTGACATGCCGAGTCAACAAATAATTTAAAAAATATAAAAAATAAAATAAAAAGTTCATAAAATTTTTAAAAAAGCTAGCATGAAGTACATGTGGATTGTAGGCTATAACGCTAAAAAAAATTAATATTTTAGTCAATATTTTCATTAAAAATAACAATTTGACCCTTTTTAAAAGGTTGTGAATCAAATTTAGCTAAAAAAATAAAAGCCAAATTGATAAAAGATACAAATGTTAAGGGCTAAATTTGTCATTATATCAAAAAAATGAATTAAGATACATAGGAATAGAGATGTTCATGGATGTTGGGCTAGGCAAAAACCTTAATTTTTAAAAAAAATCAAACTCGAGTTCAAGTTCAGCTCGCCCAAAAAATTATATTACTATTTAAAAATAATAAAATATATACTTTTTATACTAATATTTATATATTCTTATAATTAAATAAGAATATTATAAAAAAGAGCATTTCATTTGCGGTCGACAAAATTTTTTTGTTAAAGCCTAACCCAAAACAGACCAGGCTAGGTCGGACAGACCACCCTGCCGATGAAGAACTCTATTCAGAGATAGTTAGTGAGTTGAATTTACAGTATCAAAGATGAGAAGGAGGATCCTCGGAGCTTTTGCAAGTGGACGAACGATGCAAATTGTAGAGAATGGCAATGAAAGGAAAAGATAGCCAGTAACTATGCCATTTGCCACCATGAAAAACCTGTAAAATTAAGCCAATACATATACATACATATATATATATATAATCAATGTTTAATTATTTGAATTCCAAAGATTTATCATATGAAAGAAGAAGAAGAAGACATACACGAAAGTTGGAATATCATTGAACTGAGCTTCAAACCGTAAGAACCGAGTGGTAAAAGGAGCGACAGCACCAGCATTCCCCATTGTTACGGTGGCACCGAGGGTGGCTCCGATGGTGCACAGTCTCAAAACGAAGTCGCCGATGGCGATTCCTTTTTTCGTTCCTCGATTCGGTGGTTCGAGGATGGCGATAGCTTTCGAAGAGTTTAATAATGGGGCTTTTTCTTTAGCCTCGGCCTTTGTCTCCGGCAAGTTGATTGTTGTCTCCCTCGTAGTTTTATTGGTCTCCATTAGAGATTTGGTTTTAAGGAAATAAAAAGAACAATGAAAACGATAGCTATTGAAAGATGAAAGGAGTATAGGATTTTGATGTGGAAATCACCAGTAGAATGTTGTCTTTATATAGGGATGAAATATATGTGGTTAAAATATGTTTTAGTCCCTGTACTTTTATAGGATTTGAGATTTAGTCCTTTAATCCTTTCCTTTTTCTATTTAAAAATCTGTTGTTGGTAAATTTATATGTTTATTTTCTATCAATCATATGTCATATCACATGAATATAGTTTAATCAAAATTTCAAATTGATAAAATTTTACAGAAAATACTTACGATTTTAATAATCAAACTAAAATTTTAAACCCAAAAGATAGAGAATTTAATTTTTAACTTTTTTAGTATAAGGATTAAATATCAATTTTTATTAAAATATAAGTACTAACAACATAATTTAACCTATATATATCTATATGGTACTCTCAGTACTTTAGTACGTAGATATTGGAGTTGTTGGCATGCTGATGTTAGCTTGCACCATTTCCAAAATTTTAAGCAAAATATTGGTTTTATACTCAGAGATCTCAATTTATGGAAGATGGAGTAGTTTTTTTTTTTTTTTTTTTTTTTTTTTTTTTTAATGTGAGCTGAGATCATACAAATGAATAAATAAACATCACAACATGGCAAAATATATGGTTATAACATTCCACTTTTAATTCGAGAATTTGGATTCGAATTTAAGAGACGATATTGGTAAGATAAATAATCACGAATTTTAAAAGATTAGTTTCCATAAATCGCAAATGACACGAATGGTACATTAGTTCTATCAATTTATTTGGACAATATAGTCCAAGTTGTATGATTATTTCAGAATCGGATGTATTATTAATTGATAATTAGGTTTAGAGGTGTTTTTGGATTGGGTTCAAGTCGGGTCGAGTTTAAGCATGATATTAACCCAATTTATACTTGTCCAAATCTAACTCATAATATGAGCTTAAAATTTTATTTAAGCTTACCCATATTTGTAAATTACTTACCTAAACTCATTTTAAGCTCATCCATATTATTTTTAATTTAATATTTAATAATTATATATTTTTCATTATTTAAAATTTTATAGAGAGGTTATCTAATTTTTGTTCATGTTTACATTATAATATTATATATTACTATAGATTTAGTTTTTGTCTTACAAATTACATAAAAAAACGAGTTGAGCCTTGAATGTTCAATCTTAAACCCAACTCATATTTTAAATGAGTCTAATTTTTTTATTTTTTTTTGCCTAAGCTCAATTTTTGGGCTTAATATTTTTAAACAAGCCTCTAAGCTTGGGCGAGTAGCTCAACCCATGAATATATCTAATTGGGTTAAAGAAAGTGCATAATTAAGCCATCAATGTATTCAATAGAGGTGTTCATGGGCCGAGTCAGGCTCAACTAAAAATTCATGCCCATTTGCTAGGCTTGGGCCCAGCCCGGCCCGAATAATGGGCCTAAAATTTTGCCCAAGCCCTTAACAAGCATATGTAGACTACACTAAAATATATGCAACTTAACAAGCAAATGCCTCTAAAATAATAATAAAATTAACAAATGCCTCTAAAATAATAACAAAATTAACAAATGCCTTTAAAATAACAACAAAATTAACAGTAAAATAAGTTTTATACAATATCCAAATAATAACAACAAAATGGTAGCAATATAATAGTAAAATGGTAGCAAAATAGGGAGAAAACAACAAGAAAATAACATTAAAAAACAAAAAAAAAAAGAGCAGATTTTTTTGTCCTTTAGTGAATTCGGGTTGGGCCGGGCCCGAACCAAAAATGTCTTACCCGAGGCCCAGCCTATTTTTTAAATGGGCCTTATTTTTTGTTCAAGCCTATTTTTCGAGCTTATATTTTTGCCCAAACTCTCTCACATTTTGGGTGAGCCTTCGAGCCGGGCCGGGTGACCCGACCCATGAACAGCTCTAGTATTCAAGTCCATCCAGTAAATGTCCATGTCTAATCGATGAGGTAAATATATATATTTACAATTTAATTTGTGTGTTGGTAGAAGTATCATTGAGGTTTTTGTACTGCGAGTCAGAATGCATTTTACCCCCTTTACTTAAAAAAATGAGTAAACTAGTCACTGTACATTGGATTAAAGAGCAAACTTGTCATTTCAATTAAAAATTTAATCAATTTCTACTGTTAAAAGTCGGCGTAGCTGACAGAATAACCAAATAGTTACACATGGCACACCACGTGCACCTCATTTTGACATACAAAGACTAACTTTTAACAGTATAAATTGATGAAATTTTTAACAGGAGAATCGGATTTCTTTTTAGTCTAATGTATAAAAACTAATTTACTTATCTTTTAAGTTTAGAGGATAAAATGCAACTCGACTTATCATACAAAAACCTTCATGATACTTTTACTTCCGTGTGTTTTAAGTATACTCATCTGATATCCAAAATGAAATTAAGTTGAGAGAAATGATGTAATTGGTAATGAAATTAACTATAAAAAAAAAATTCAAAAATATATACAGTGTGAGTTGAATTTACGGAATCAAAGATGACAAGGAAGAGCCTTGGCTTTGTTGCAAGTGGAAGAATGATGCATATTATAGAGAATGGCAACGAAAGTAAAAGATAAGAAGAAACTATGCCCAGTGCCATCACGAAAAACCTGTATAAATATAATCTCTCTCGATATGTATATATATATATATATATAAAAGATAATCAAATGTTTATTTAAGTTTGATTATGCTTAAATATAAAAACATACAGGAAAATATTGAAATCATCATACTGAACTTCGAATTGGAGGAACTGAGTGGAAAAAAGGAAGAAGTTGATCGGCATTCCCCATTGCTACGGTGGCGCCGAGGACGGCTCCAAGGGTGCATAGTCTCAAAATGAAGTCGCCGACGGCAAACCCTTTTTTCTCTCCTCGGCTCGGGTGTTCGACGGCAACGGTGACAGCTTTCGAGGAGTTTAACAACAATGACGGATCCTTATGGGGGGCTAGGGGGTGCGTTCCGCCTCCCAAAATTTTTTTTGGGAATATTTGATTTTTCCTTTGAAATTTTTAGAAAATTTTAATTAGCCCCCACTAGAACTTTTGGAAATTTTCATTTTTTCCTAAAAGTTCTTAGAAAATTTCAATTAGGCTCCCTCAAATTTTTTAAAATTATCATTATACCTTTAAAGTTTTTTTTGAAAATTCTCATTAACCTCACAAAAATTTTAATTAGACCCCAATTTTTTAAAAAAATCTCATTAAATTTTTAAAATTTTTGAAAATTTTACTAACCCCCAAAATTTAATCTTAGAATCCATCACTGATTAACAATGGGGCTGTTTCTTTAACACTGGCTTTTGTCTCTGGCATGTTTATTGCTGTTTCACCATTTTTGTATGTGGCCATTAGAGAGGGCATGTAGGAAATAAACAACAATGAGAAAGAGATATATATGTTAGTTGAAAATGGATAATGTTTCCTTTATATAGGGATGAAATTGAATTCCGGTGGTTTATATAATCTTAAATATGGGTAGTATGGTATGTATATAATATTATACATATATACATATATATATATATAGTTGATTAAGTATAGCTAGAAAGAAAAATGCAGTTATCACCACTTCCAAAGCATCTCAATATAAGGTCAACCACGAACGAACACTACTTTATGTACCACAATAGACATTTTAAAAAAAGAAGTATCATGTTGAATATTCAATTAAAGTTCAAGTACCATTTATGATATTATCCCTTTATACAAATATATTAGACATTGGCATTGTTCCCCGTGCAAGAGGACGTGCATTTATCTTTCTATTTAAGAATTGAAGAAAAGTTATGATAGTTCTAAGCTTTGTAATAATATATATATATATATATATATATATATATAATAATTTCATTATAGGTTCTGATCATATATGCTATTTTTGATATAATGCCTAGAACTACCCATAGCCCCTCCCAATTCTTAAATAGGAGGATAATGTATTTCAGTGCACTCAAACCCACGTCCTCCTGTACCGACAACAGTACTTATGTCAATCGAGTTAAGACTGAATCGACAATAATATATATATTTAACCATTGGAAGTTGTAACACTAATGAATCAAAACATTTGCATGTATAAAATGATTTTACATGTTGTTAAAGTGTATAACATTTGGCATTAAAATTCCACACCAAAAAGCAAATGAAATCATTCAAATGCTTTGTTCCACAACACACACACTTCATAAATCAATGAAAACTAACCTCCAATAATGAAAACAACAACAACAAAAGCTTTTTTCTTTTTTCTTTTTTTTATTTTTTATTTTTGGGGTGAGATTTTCTTAGTTTCTTTTAAGAGCAAAAGCTGAAAGGATAATTATAACCAAGAGTAGTGCAGCAGCTAATAGAGAACCTATCACTGCTCCACTTGCACTTTGGCAAAAATCACCAAATTGTTGACAAAAAGGAAGCCAATTCACGTCATCGTTCCCGTTATGAGCCAAATACACCATCGATGCAGATGCTGAACCTGCGGCTATGGTTAAAGCTGCCATCATCTGCAACAATCCAACCACTAATAATTATCCTTCAAACCCATAAAATAACCTTCATAACAACCAAATACATTATGCCCACTAATTTAATATTATTTTGATTCGTGTGCGGGGTTAAATCTACTTATTCATGTTTCGAGATGGGACTAAGTTATTTTGTCAGTCAAGCTATTAGTTTAAGCATTAAATACCAGATTGAATCTAATGAGTAACATATTTAAAAGACTGGGATCTAGAAGTGAATTCAGAAATTTTTAAGGGTAGGAATTGAGTACTTATGAAAATTTTGAGAGATTAAAGTGTAATTTTATCTATATCAACTTATGGTTTCATCATTTTCGAAGGGATAAAATAGAAATCTTTTCATTTTTTTGAGGGAGCCAATGTGAAATTTTACCAAAAAAACTTTTAATTTTATCATTTACAAAGGGACTAAAAGACCAGTTTCCATTAAAGGCCAAAGCCCCTACCTACCCTTTATACTCGTCTCTGCATGAATCAAACTATAACCACATGATTAGATTCGACATGTTATAGAAATTGATCCACATCAAATCCATGCAGTATGTATATGTGTTTATAATCCGATACATGTGTTTTAAACATACTCACATGATATCTAAACTAACGGCTAAACCGATCAAAATTATCAAATTGCTAACGGAAATAACTCTAAAAAAAGTTCATAAATATATATAGTGTGAGTTGAATTTACGGAATCAAAGATGACAAGGAAGAGCCTTGGCTTTGTTGCAAATGGACGAATGATGCAAATTATGGAGAAAGGCAATGAAATGAAAAGATAACCAGAAACCATGCCCATTGCCATCACGAAAAACCTGTATAATTAAAATCAATATATATATATATATATACACACACATATATATCAGATTATGGTTAAATATAAATTTAGATTAATAGATAAAGGTATAATGTTAAATTTAGTCCTTAACGTTAATAATATTTGGTCAATTTGACCTTTATTTTTATTTTTTAGTTAAATTTAGTCATTAATTTTTCAAAAAGTGTCAATCCTTCTTTAATGGAAATACTAACTAAAGCATTAATTTTTTAATGAAATTGGCGTGGTAACTCGCATAGCATTTTACGTGCACTTCATGTTGACATAATATTATTTATCTTATATGTCACATAAATAAATAGTTTAAAATTTATAAAAATAAATCAAATTTAAAAATAATTATAAAAATTTCATAAAAATTCAAAAAATATTAGCATAAAGTAAACTTAGATTGCCATGCAAAATGCTATGTTTAAAATTTTTACATTTTAGTCGGTATTTTCATTAAAAAAACATAGATTCGACTATTTTTTAAAAAGCTGATGGTTAAATTGGATTATTTTTTTTAAAATTGAGGGTCAAATTTATCTTAAAAAAATAACGGTCAAATTGACAAAAGAATTGTAAATGTTAACTATTTAATTTATCATTTATGCCTTGAAAAACATACCGGAAAGTATCGAAATCATCGTACTGAGCTTTGAATTGGAGGAACTGAGTGAAAAAAGGAAGAACTTGATCAGCATTCCCCATTGCTACGGTGGCGCCGAGGGCGGCTCCAAGGGCGCATAGTCTCAAAACGAAGTCGCCGATGGCGAACCCTTTTTTCACTCCTCGGTTCGGGTGTTCGACCGTGGAGACAGCTTTCGAGGAGTTTAACAATGGGGCTGTTCCTTTAACACTGGCTTTTGTCTCTGGCATGTTGATTGCTGTTTCACCATTTTTGCCTGTCGCCATTAAAGAGAGATTGTAAAGGAAATCAAAGAACAATGAAAAAAAGAAAAATATGTTTTGTTGAAAGATGAATGGGATTAAAGATGAATGTCGTGTTTATATAGAGGGATGAAATTAAATAAAAATAAAAATGTAAGGTTAAATAAATAATATAAAATATAGAGTTGACTAGGTATAGTCAGAGATATATTTGATATTGTATTTGGTACGGTATCAATTTATTATGTAAGATTGGAGTTGTTTTTGCTACTTGCACCATTTCCAACAAATCATGCAGAATTTTTCTAGGAGAGTAGAAGATGGAGTAGTTTTTTTTTTATGGGTTTAAATATGTTGTTAGTCCCTGTACTTTGATAAATTTTGAGGTTTAGTCATTGTACTTAAAAAGTTAGAAATTAAGTCAACCAATTGTTTTGATTTAAAAATCACATTCCAATCATTAAAATCGTAAATATTTCCTATCAAAATTTGTCAATTTATTGACATATCGATTAAGTTGCGCTCATGCGACTGACGGGAAATATATATATGTTAAACCTTTTAGAGGTTTTGTGGAAGAGGTGGAGAACTTATTCGTTGAGAACTTGTATCAATGTGGAGATTATTAGAGTTTGTGTGACCCGAATCCCGTCACTTGTTGAAGAAATAAATACAGTGGCATAATAAGGGGATCTGTGTGTTCTTATTTTTCTTATTTTGCGATCATTCTATTGTCATTATCAACATTCACTATAGCATAATTATTAGGAATTAATGTAAAAATCAAATATTACTTTGGTTAAAACAGTAAAGTTGAGAGATTGTGTGTTTAGTGCCTTGATTTAAATCTCATCATAAGTATATATTTTTCTAATTCTATAGAAAAAAGACAAAAATACCCTTACATTCATATATATATTTCTTTGTTAAAATAAATGTTTTTTTGGTAATTTAACAACTGAGTTGGGACTTGGCTATAGATGACACTAACTCGATAAAAATATAGTATATAACATAGGTTAAGCACTTGACTGAGTTGGTGTCACAAGTCAATTAGACACTAACTTAGTTAGGTAATGACTAAAATATCACTGTTTTACAAGATAAATTATATTATTTCGAGGATATTTTTATCCTTTTACATCATTTATATATAAAACAAGAATACGTATTATGGTTTTGAATTTAAAACACAATGGTTTTAAATATCTTTATTTTACCACATTTCAACGAAAGTTTTATTTGTTTATATATCAATTTTTTTTATAACTATCTATACTATATAATTGTTAAGAGTTTGATTGAGTTGGTATCATCCATCAACCGGGTCATAACTCAGTTGTGAAATTACCAAAAGCACATTCCTTTTATAAAGTAACAAATATTATTTTTAACGTATTTATGTCTTTTTATATTTTGATAAATTTAGCAAAATACATACACATGATGAAGATTAGAGGTGATCATGGGTTGGGCTACTCGGCCCGGCCAGACGGTCCGCCCGAAAAATGGGAGGGTTCGGGTAAAAATATAGGCCCGACATATGGGCTTAGGCAAAAAAATGAGGCCCGTTTAGAAAATGGGCCGGGCCTCGGGTAAAACTGTTTTGGCCCGGGCCCGGCCCGAATTATATATTAAATATATATTTTATTTTTAATCAAATATACTTTTTTAAATTTACATATTTTTTATTTTTTTTGTTTTAATATTTGCTTTAAAAAAAATTAATATGGGCCGGGCCAGGCCAGGCTCGAGTTTATCAATTTTCTTTCGGGCAGGGCTTGGATAAATTTTTAGGCCCATATTTCGGGCCGGGCCGAGCTTGGACCTAGAAAACGAGCCTAAAATTTTATCTGGCCCGGCCCGGCCCATGATCACCTCTAATGAAGATTATAAGATTTAAACCCAAAACATCATGGTTTTCACTATCTCATATTTACCATTTCAACCAAAGCCACATTTGACTTTTATATCATTTTTTTATAAATTTGTTAAATGAAATTTTTTCTCGTATTGTGGGTGTTAATTTTCTCTGAGCATTTTAATTTCGAGCTTAGTGGGCCTTGATATTATTGAATTGAGGTTTTAGATTGAATTTCTTTCAATTTTTGGGATTAAAACAAAATTTTCGAATTTGGATCAAATTGAATTTTTAGTGAAATTTGGACTAAATTGATTAGGATTAATAATTGAATTTGTCCAAATTTATTTATTTTTAGCTAAACCCTTAAACTTTGATGAAAACATTAATTAAACCTACAAACTCTTAAATTGTATCAATTAAGCTCTTTTATCATGATTTTTCATTTCTTTAATAAGTACACAAAGTTTGGCTGAGACCTTAGAGCACAACTTTTTATAATGAAAGTTTGCTGAAACATTGATATATAACCATTGGAAGTAGGAACATTGAATGACAGATTTACATTGTATAATGGTTAAAATATGCTCTAGGTATCTATACTTTAGAAATTTGGAATTTATTTTCTTTATTTTTATTTTTAAAAATTTGGTCCTTTTACTTTTCAAAAATCAAATTTTAGGTCTAATTGTTAACACCATTAAAATTCTTTTATTAAATTCATCGATGTGACATTTTAAAATAACAAAACACGATCTCTTGTTAACTATGTAACAAAAAGAATAACATTGTAATTGTTAAAGATTGTATGACCCGAATCTTGTCACTTGTTGAAGAATAAATATAGTGACAAAATAAAGGAATCTATGGGGCGAGAGGCCGAGGGTCATACGGACCATATCGCACAAGTTGAGTCCATATAGAATTATACTTCTACAATTTGACTTTGATTAGAATAGAGTTTTTCAATCCTTAAATAGATGTAGTCAAAACTCCTCTTATATCATTCGTTTTTCAATATTAGTGAATTTAATCTCCTTTCCGAAAGGGTTTTCACGTAAAATTTGTGTGTTCTTATTTTTCTTTTTCTTATTGTTTTGCGATCGTTCTACCACAATTATCGACGTTTTTTATAACAGTAATGAAAATGAATTTTAACAGGAAAAAAATTTAACAAAGTTAACAATTGGACAAGAATTCAAAAATAAAAAAAGTAAAGGGATTAAATTCAAATTTTTAGAGAGTAAAGGGACTTACATACAATGAAAGTGTATTACATTCAACATTTAAAAAGAAAGTTGGGAACATAAGATTACACACCAAAAAAAGCAAAGGAAATCATTCAAATGCTTTTTTTTCCCCCACAACACACACTATTCATAAGTCAATGGAAACTTAACTTCCATGGGAAGTGGTTTTTTCAGCTTCTTTTCAGAGCAAAAGCTGAAAGTATAACTATAAAGAAGAGGACTGCACCAGCTATTAAAGAACCTATCACTGCTCCACTTGCACTTTGGCAATAATCACCATATTGTTGACAAATAGGAAGCCAATTGGTGTTTGGATTCCCTGTATGAGCCAAATATACAATTGCTGCAGCAGCTGAACCTGCTGCTATGGTTACACCCCCCATTATCTGTAATTCGAAATCATAAAATAACCATCATAATGATGAATAATTATACTCGGTAATTAAACATTATTGAGATTTTGGTATGAGGGTTAAATCCCTGTATTCATGTTTCGATCTTGGTTAAAACCAGTGGCGGAACGTGGCAAAGGGGTCACCTCACCTTTGGCTTCTCTTACATTAAGGAAATTTTAAATACAACAGTTAATTACACTAGATATCTTTAAATTATGACTAAAACATTCTAATTAAGCTTTTAAAAGTATCGAATATTAATCAAGTCATTAGCTTGAGCATTAAGTACTAACTCGAACTTTATGTGGAATAAATTTAAAACAAATGGATCAAATTGTAAAAACGTGATTTGATCTGACATGTTAAAAAAATAAAAGAAACTATAAGTATATATGAATTTAATCCACATATTCTAAATATAAACCGGCGTCATATTTAAATCGACAACTAAATTTACAGAATGACCTAATCGTTACAATACCAAAACTTTGAAGACATAATTAGAACTTTTGAAATTTACGACCAATTTAAAATACAGACGATAGTTTCGGGACATTTAATGAAATTAAACCTAAAAAAGTATGAAAAATCAAATATATATGCAAAGTTTTCAGAAACAAACCAATAATCAAATCAATTAAATCATCAATTTATTGACTCGTCTAATTCAATTAGATAAATTATTAAAAAATTCGATTCAACTGACAGATTCAACCAATTTTTTGACTACCGGTTCCCGAGTTTAACTTACACTATCAAAGATGACAAGGAAGAGCCTTGGAGCTGTTGCAAGTGGACGAATGATGCAGACTATGGAAAATGGCAATGAAAGGAGAAGATAACCAGTAACCATGGCAAGTGAGATCACAAAATACCTACAGAATTAAAATAAAAATATATATATATATATGTATTAGATAACACATATTTATTTGAATTTGATCAAATTACGATTTTCATCCTTTTATTATGTTTAAATTTGAGAATTTATCATTATATTTTAATTTGATATAATTTAATTTTTTTTTACTTTTATAATTTTTATTAACTTTTAAAAAAATTAATATTTTAATCAAATAGTTAACATATTTTGATTAAAATATTGACGTAAAGTATTTAGGGATGAAGCCAGAAAATTATTTTGAAAGGATTGAAAATAAATTCAAAATTTGTATGAGAGCCAAAATGAAATGGTTTCATTGTAAATTTATAAGTTTACGATTTCTAGAAAGATTAAGGGTGGGTTTGGATGGGCGATTGAGTGCGGCGCGGTGCGTTTAGTTTACTTTTTGTCTCACGCTACAGTATCGCTACAGTATCTAATCTCACCGCCACCGCTGTTTTTACACTAACTGCAGGTAAACGCACCGCCCATCAAAACCCACCCTAAATCACAAATTTTTTATTTTAAGGATCTAAATATAAATTTATTATATATTAGTTTATAATTTTTTTAAAATTTTTAGAGAAGCTAAAACATAAATTTTCTATTTTAGGGAAATCAAGGTCTTTTCCGATCATAATCTAAAAATTTATATTTTTTATATAAAATAAAAAATACAAAAAAAATTCAACTGATGATATACACAATCTCAAAGTTGAAAAAAAATCTACCAAGCTCCAAAACTAACGTAGATCCAAAAAAAAAATGAAAGGACCAAAGTGTAAACAATTAACAAGTTTAAGGATTAAATGTTAATTTCTCCAAAAAATAAATAAAATTATAGAAAAAGAGAACATACCGGAAAGCATCAAAATCATCGTATTGAGCTTCGAATTGGAGGAACTGAGTTGTAAAAGGGAGAAGTTGATCGGCGGTCCCCATTGATATAGCGGCACCGAGGGCGGCTCCAAGGGCACATAGTCTCAAAAAGAAATCACCAATGGCGATCCCTCTTTTGGCTCCTCGGTTCGGTGGTCCGACGACGGCGAAAGCTTTGGAAGAGTTTAAAAATGGAGCTTTTCCTTTAGTACTGGCTTTTGTCTCCGACATGTTGATTGCTATTTCACCGCTTTTCTCAGCTGTCGCCATTAGAGAGAGAGAGAATATATGTGTGTTTGTTTGTTGAAAAGAGAAATTGGAATTTAAGATTTTGATGAGAAGAATGGTTAGTGGAATGTTGGTTTATATAGGGGATGAAAATGAGATGGATGGTTAATGGATTAGATATATGTATATGTGTATGTATATATATTTGATTCTGCCATTTTAGGTAGTGGATTGGAGTTGTTGTTGTTGCAGTGCTGGTGTTAAACTGCTCCATTCTCAACAACTTCATTTCGAACAGTGTTTTAGGAAAATATTGACATTTTTTTTTGCTTTAAGTACATCTCTGCTTGTGGAAGATGGAGAGTACTTGTTGACTGCAGGTACCAAGTCAGAAATTTGTCATAAATTATTAAGAGTCAATGTGTAATTTTAGGCTATTTTACCCATTTAACCCAAAAAAATATAATATTTATAAAAATAACTCTGGTTCAAAAATATTCACCAAAATAACCTGAAATGAACAGTAGATTTGGGATTTGGGAACCTAACGGTCGGCACTACCTAGTGTTTTGGCCCCATGATTACCTGATGGTTGTGTCAGGCTTTAAAAAAATTGATTTTTTTGAGTTTGGGAACCCAATGGTCGGCACCAGAATTTTTTTTTGTAAATCGTATCATACTGCTATACAAAAATACCAGTATTTAATAAAAAAAAAACTTTTTTGGGTTCTGGCCATGTAATGGCCGGCACCAAAGACATTAAAAAAAATTGGTGCTGGCCAGTAGATGGTCGACACCAGGTACAATTTTCGGTTCCCAATACACTTTTTTTTTTATTGTAGGACACTGATGGCCAGTACCAGTGTATTTTAAAAAAAAAATTGGTGCTGGCCAGTAGATGGCCGGCACTAGATACAATTTTCAGTCCCCAAGGCAAATTTTTTTTTGAACTTTGGGACACTGATGGCCAGCACCAATTTTTTTTTTTAAATGCATTGGTGTCGGCCATTAGTGTTCTAAAATTTAAAAAAAAATGCATTGGGAGCCGAAAATTGTACTTGGTTCCGGCCATGACATAGCCAACACCAAAAAAAAAAATAAATACACTAGTGCCGGCCATCAATGTCCCAAAGTAAAAAAAAAAGTGTCTTGGGAACCAAAAATTGTACCTGGTGCCGGCCATCTACTGGCCAGCACCAAAAAAAAATTTTTTAATGTCTTTGGTGCCGGCCATTACATGGCCAGAATCAACAAAAAAAATTTATTAAATACTGTTATTTTTGTATACCAATATGATACGATTTTAAAAAAAATATCCTGGTGTTTGTCATTGAGTTCCCAAACTCAAAAAAATCATTTTTTTTTAAAGCCTGACACAATCATCAGGTAATCATGGGGCCAAAACACTAGGTAGCGCCGGCCATTGGGTTCCTAAAATTTAAATCTACTGTTCATTTCAGGTCATTTCAGTGAATGTTTTTGAACCAATTTTATTTTTGTAAATATTAATTTTTTTTTGAGTTAAATGGGTAAATTAGCCGTGATTTTACCATTTTATTAATATATAATTTCATGAAAATTTAAGTGATTAAATCTCCAACGTGCCCCTTTGTCTTCCTCCCAAGTTGTTGTCATGGTTGTTTTTTCATTTTTTTTAAGTAGGTTAAACTATTAATAAGTTTATGTTTTAGTTATTAAATTTTAAAAGATTATAAAATGGTCCAAATGATGATTCGACGATCGGTACAGTAGATCAGTACTCATAGACGAGTAGAAGAACATACATTAAATCCAAATCGATCTGACGGCTAATGTCAAGGATCGAAGAAGAAAGTTGTTTGGATTTTAACTTGTAGATTTGTGATATTCAAAATTGTTTCATGAAAAAGACTGAATTGTAGAAGAGAAGGGGAATTAGAGTTTCCGACTGATGCAATGGTGCACGTAGAGGACATATAGTAGTAATTTAACAGCATAATGACTTAAATGAAAACTTTTGAATAGTTCAGCTATCATTTTTAACTTTTTGAAGTTGAATAACAAAAACATAAAGTTCTTAATAATGTAGTCACTATGAGTATATTATATTTAATTTTTCGTAACTATTTATAAAGTAAAAGAAAATAACGATATCATTTTTATACATGAACTTTATTTTGATGTACAATTTGATACATAAACTTCAATTTTATATATATACACAGAAGTAAATATTTTCAAACCACAATAAATAAATTCATATTGAAAATATTTAACATCATTTTCAAAAATACACGTGGCGATGTAAGATGATGCCAAATATTGTACATCAAACTTATCTAGAATCTTGCATGTTTGGATAAAAACCCTCCTATAGTATTAGTATATTAAATTACACTTTATCAACTCTACAATTTAGGTAACATAAATTTTTCTACCAATAATATAAATCATGTACGAAATTATGGTCATAAATCAGATATATTAAACGTTTTTTATGAACATTTTTAAATTTTCCTTAATTGATTGCTATAAAATAAAGTACAAAAGCATATATATCATAGCATAAATTATATTACAAAGTATATATATATATTTAAGAATTTTTTTAATGTTTTTACCAAAAAAAAAAAATTATGTGGAGGCATTAGGATTATGACTAGTGTCTCTTTATGCATGACATGTCAATAATCAATGATTAAATTATTTATTGACCATTATGAAATTATTTTTTAGGCGAATTTATACTTAATGTTAAAGAATCTCCCAAATATAAATGGAAATTGTAGGAAAATAAATGAAAAATTGAAAATTGTTAATTCAATTAATGCTTTATAATATATATATATAATTATTACATTAACATATATAATTTATATCATATAAAAATTACCTAATTCAACCATTAATTTCAATTTTTATATGATTAACGTTGAAATGAATATTTGATACATTAGCATTATATTTGTTTTGTATTTGTTTTTTTTTTTAAGATATTTATTTTTAATATTTTACTAGACTCTACAAGACACTTGTTAACCCCCCAACCTTACTTGTTAAAGTTTAAAAACTCCAGGGACATGTACCAAATAATTTTAAGAATTGAATTGAATTTATTTTATTTTATTTTCACAATTTTTAATTTTAATCTATTGAAAAAAGAACTTTTTTCAATTTTCTTTGACCTCTTCTTCAATATGTCATTTAGAACAAGGTAACTTGATCTCTAATTTAATCAACTACATTTTTCTTTATTTTAAAACTTTAATAGGATTTCAACTATTCAAACTTATAACAATTTTAGAATATTATACATTAAGGTTAATTTGATTCTTTTACTTATATAATTAAGTCCTTTTTAAGTATGAAATATTTCTCATTTAAGTCCTTACAATTTAAAATGGAAATATTAGTACAATTTTCATATAAAATTGAAAACAATTAGAAAACTACATGGATTGAATTTAAAACTTAACATCCTACAAAATATGCAATAGTAAAGCAACATCTTATAATAATATTATGGATATTTAAAACAATCATATAAAATTATTTATTATATTCTCATAATTAAATACAACTCTTCAAAGTAGAAATCAAAGATATGAAACATTGACATCATATGCTCTTTTTTTAATTATAAAATTTTGATATTTTCTTGTATATTATTAATTAATTAAATTTTGTTTTAGATATTACTTTTTATCCTCAAATTATGTTGATCGCAATAAAAATCAAGAGTATTCATGGAAAGTTACAAATTTTGTCCCTGATTTTTAACAAATATATATTACTTAATATACACAATCAACCCCATGGGTAAAGAAAAACTTTTTTTTTATTACTATTTTCAAGTATAAAAATATAAAAAAAAAATTAAAAAGAGAATACGAAACGCGACTAATATGACACATTTAATAATGTGTTAATTTGTATTTACACAGTAAACACAAACTGAAACCAAGAAATGCATACATGGATTCTAGGATATAACATACACGAAAATCGGAAAATGTAAAGTCTAAAAAAGCACTTATTTGAACCCTGAAAACAAATAAAAAATTCAGTACTACATACATTCCATGCATTTACAGAATACAAAGATGATCCACAGCAACTTTAATGGCAACTCATTCTTCCAAGATTATAATATCTAGGTGGTGAGTTGCAGGAAGAGTTGTGAACTATATAGATATTTTGCTGGGATTCTAGAGCAGTATCGTAATAAACACTATGTTTACAAATATTCCTCAAAACCGAACTCGAAACAGATGAACTATTGGAACAAAGTTGCATAAAATAATCCTTGAGATGCATACCTTAGTAGAGGAATTTAAACGAGTGAGTGCGTCACTCAGGATCTGCATGATGGTAGAGTGATACCACCGCAGCAAGCAGCAATTATTATGTAGAGTATCAGCACGATCAAGCATGTTAGCATGGCCCTGTTTGTTGTAAAAGTAGATGTATAAGTTCCCTTATGTGGTATTCAACATGCACCAAAGATGTGAGCAGTTTACAGTTCGTGTAATTAATTAGATGTTGGGAAGTAAAGATACCATGGACACCCCTGTACTAGGAGTCAGATTGCATTTTGCCCCTTCTACTTAAAAACTGGGCAAAGTAATCCTTGAACGTTAAATCAAAGAGTAAATTGGTTATTTCTGTTAAAGTTTTCATCCATTTGTACAACTAAAAATAACCGAGCAGTGACACGTGATGTGTCATGTGTACCTCATGCTCTTGTACAGGGATCAGTTTTAAACAGTAGAAATGAATGGAATTTTTAACAGAAGGATTAATTTGATCTTTGATTTAACATACAGGGACTAATTTGCCCATTTTTTAGTGTAGAGGGCCTCCATGATACTTTTACCGATGTTAGGATGATTTTCTATTCATGTGCATGGATAATAAGAAATGCAAGCTAAAAGTACAATCAGACAAGTTTTCTGTGTCAATAGTCCACGAAAATTGGTCAAAACCAGTGGCTACTCAACTGACTACTCAAAAAAAACATCCTTCAATGATTATCAAAGCTAAAAGTGATGTTTTCCTCGGTTTGTCCGGTTTTCCTTTTATAACGAGCCTTGTACACAGTATGCATATTAGATACATCGGAGGATAGACATTTCACCATTTTGATCAAACCAATTTGAACAAGGTCAGTGGCAAGATAAAATCTCTAGATATAAAATAAAAATTGCTCCATTGTGGTTCCCTTGACAATGGAAGCCACTATTCATGCTTTTGCTCCAAGATTATAGATGATAAGAGGACTCGTAAATTGGCTATTTCTCTATATTTCTGTAAATATAATCAGTTAAAAAAAAGTTGGATGTACTTACAAGAGTTTGGCATTTTTCATCCAAAGTGCTTGACGAAGGCGTTTAGACTGTTTCCTGAAGTGAAATGCACCATCCTGCATTGTAGCAGTTTTGTCAACAAGAAGCTCAATCCTGTCACCCCTCTCGAGTATCTTCTCAATGTTTTCCACCATGATTGAACGTATCTGAAAATTAAATAAAAATAACAAATTCAGGGCACATTGATCACTTGATATGCTTCCATTCAATGATGTCAATACAGACAATAACATGCACACACATTTTCAGAATAGATATTGAGCAATTGACGGGTTTTTTTCTCAGCCAAACTAGTGATTACACTAGTGTTGTTTGCAAAGTTGGAAAACTGCCACATTCAGGACAGTTGAGGAGGTCCAACTCTCTTTCAGGAGAAGTATTTGAAGTGTTGTCTGCCGAGCAGCCAATCAGACCCTCAAACAGTGGAGGTATTGTGCCCAAAGTGTCTATGCTCGGTTTTAGCCCCTGAATTCCATGAACCCGTTGGGTTCTTCTTGAAGTTGGGAGAGAAACCCCGGGGCAAAAACCGAGCATAAACATCCCGGGCACAATACCTCCACTGTTTAAGAGTCCGATCGGCTGCTCAGTTGACGACACTTCAAATTCAAAGACTTCTCCCGAAAGAGAGCCGACCCCCTCAACAAGGACTAGATTTGAATATACAAGACATTACACTGACTATGGCTTAGGAAGTGGATAGTCAAAAATATGAGCATACTTGACTTAGTATGAAAAGCAAGTCAATTTGCAACCAATAAACACATTTACAGGTCCAAGGTAAAAAAAAAAGAATGTAGAAAATGAAATTCCAACCAATGCAAGATACTTGCCTCACCCACTTCACCTCTAACACGATTGAGAGTATCTGCACTTGGACTACTGGAGAAAAACTCCATTTGTTGATGCAATACCCGTGAGAACTCATCATTCATCGCGTATGCCGGTGCATAACGAGCCACTCTACCATAATTTTTCATGAACCTCATGTGAATATCCTCCAAGTACGAAAATGGAACTCTCCCTGCATTGAAACACAATAATTAATCGTGACTCATAATTATAATCATCTCTATCTTTTTCTTTTTTACCCTTTAGTGTAATCCCAAGGTATCCCAAGTCACATTGAACTTAGGGACTAAATCCGGGCAAGCCAATAACGTTTTCAGCTAAAACCCTCCCAACAAGTGTACTTCCCAGAGGATGAACTTGTATTCTCATCCGGACAGGTGCAAGGCAAATATCAAATTTCAACTAATTTATGCATAATTGTCGACTGACATAGGTGGAGTGCCAAAGGACTTGTGATCATCAGTCCCGGGTTGGATACAATCCCGACTCCTTACCTCTTATTAAATATATATACACACATAATCATGTTTAACCTTTTAGATCATAGAAAGTGCGGAAACAACCTATCCAACAAGGATACAAGGATATTGAATCTCAGCTAATTTATGCATATCTTCTCAAATTTTACATAGTAAATAAAATTCCAAATCTCCAAATTCATGTTCCTAAACATAGCACTAAAGTATTTAAAAAAAATCAAAGCTAAATTAAATGAAAATTAGATCGACAATTACACAATAAAGTTAGATACAAGTACTAAAAATTAAAATGAAGCGCGCATTTCAAGTAAAGATTATATTTTTTGCTGCTTCATTTACCTCAAAATTTAAACTCGTAACAAAGGTTAAAAAGATCCAGAATTCAGGAAGAAAAAAAAATTGAAGAATTCGTACTTCCAAAGGTATCATTAGCCATACAGAGGAAAGTGAGGCCATCCGATCTAAGTATATGAAAGATATAACGATCCTGCGATAAACAGAGTCTTGAATCGGCTTCTTGCGGAAGTTTCTCGAGGATCCGTCGTGCCACCGCACCGGTGTTCCCCGTTACGGCACTAAACTCCGCTAGAACCACCGTGCCTCGAGCCACCACGGCGTAAAGAATCGCCATCGAGAACCTTCCTTTTCTTTTTACTGATTTCAAAGCTAAATTAGATGGCGGGGGCGGCAACGAAGAGGTGTTTTATGCGAAATTTTTGGGGATTGGTCTTAAAAGAAACTTTGTTTTGGGACGAGTTGAACCAAACAGGGAATTTTGCCTGCTGGAAAATAATAATTAATTGAGCAAATATAATTAATTTATAAAAGAAAATCCACGAAATAATTGAAAAAAAAAAAACGAAATTGACTTCAATTAAAAATCAGTGGCTTTTAAAAAAAATTGGTTAATTCGTTGGATATATTGATTTTTGAGTAAGGAAGGGTAAATGAGACATTGTTGCTTATATCTTATTTGAGTTTAAATAAATAAAAATTAAATTTGATTTGGTAATTATTGAGCAGAGTTTGAGTTAGTCGAATTTGAGTTTAGTAATACTTGATTCGAACGACTTTTGAATCTTATCGAGCTTTTCATTTTCTATATATTAAATTACAATATTACCCTTAATATTTATTATTAATCTTAAGCTTAATTATCGAGTCAAGCTCGAATATAAAATTGGTAAATGAGCTTAATCGAGCTCAAGCTTGGCAGTATTCGATAAATATGACAGCATTACACTCTCAACCCGCTTGTGGAGTTTGAAAACTCAGACGAAGTTAGATAATCGTTTTTTGGAGGGCGAAGTTATATATTTTTATCATAACGAATGTGTAATTTCATCATTTTATTGACGTGTTTCTATGTAACTTTTAGAATGATTAAATCGAAAATTTGTCGTTTGGAGGGGTTAAACTGTAATTTTACCATGTGTTATTATTATTATTTTTTTTTTAAGTTTTGAGAGGGGTAAAACATAATTATCCAGTTTTATCTGTCTAAAAAATTTCACAATCTGTATACGAATCGAATTAATCAATTGTTGATAACTGATTAATTTTAAAATTATCTAAATCAAATTGAATTAATCAATTTAAAATTAAAGGTGTTTATGAAAAGGTTGAGTTTAACTCGGAATCATGTAATACAATGATAAAACATATACATAATTATTCAAGTTCCAAGCTAACAGTATTTACAAATTGTTCATTTTTTAATAAAAAATTGTTAATTTTATTTAATAAATATAAATTATATATTTATCAAATTTTTAAAGATAAATACCTTAACAGAGAAATAATGTATTATAAACTTTTAAATTATATTCGATTCAGATCTTGAATATTAAAACTCATAACTTATATTTTAAATAAATCATACAAAATTATATTTTTATTTAAACTCTTTAAATATTTTTTTTGAGATAAAGTACAGTAATTTTATAAAATAAAAAATAAAAAAAGCTAATCTCTAACTTATTTATTAGAAAATAAAAAATAATAATCCATATCCGTTATTGATTCATATAATTATAAAATAAAAGTATAATGATAAATTTAACTTTTAATGATTACATATTTTGTTAATTTGGTTTTTATTCTTTTTTTTAGCTAAATTTTGGCACTCAACCTTTTAAAAAGAGTCAAATTTGACCATCAACCTTTTAAAAATAGTTGAACTACTTTTCTTAACAAAAATAGTCAGATTGTATTTTGCTCTTTTAACTAAAAAATATCGACAAATTAGTCCCTATACATTTTAGAGGCCTTGATGGTATTTTTTACCAAAATAATAACAATGTTAATGGTTGGATTAATATTTTAAATTAAAAAATGCAAGAAAATTTAATTCTTGATTTTAACAATGTTAATGTTAATCAACAGCTGATACATGTAAATGCCATATCATTGATGACACGAATTTTATAGTATGACACGCGTCATATTATAATTGGATGTTCATGTAGTTTTACATATTAAATTGGGGTTAAATTCTGTTTTGTATTTTGCGAAAGTTGTAGTTTTAATCATTGTACTTTATTTGGTTGTTCTTAGTCTCTTTACTTTTCAAAATCTAAAACTTTACTTCTCACTAAACAATAATTGTTAAATTCATTATATAAATATCTATTGTTTCCAAAATCTGATGCACCAAATATATTATCATATATATAATGTTATGTTAGCTTATTATTTCAACATATTATTCACTAAAAATCTAGTTAATGTATTAACGTCTCTCATTTGCATCGTCACTAAAACTTCAAAATTCTGAAAGTATAAAGACTTAGAATGATCAATTTGGAGAATATGGATTAAAACTACAACTATACGTATAGTACAGGACTAGTAATTGAATTTAACTAAACGGATTTAACTGGTACTGTTTAGGTCAAGACTGAAATTTCAAAATTTGAAAAGTATAAGGACTAAAAGTGATCAAATGAAAGCACATAGACTAAGTCCATAACTTTTGTAAAGTACAGGGACTAATGGAAAAATTGGGCTAAAATAATTTAAAATGTCAAAGTGCGATAAAGGTATTGTTCAAGGGTTAAAAGATTAAATTGAAAAGAAAGGAAAGTACGTAAACCATTTAAAAGAAATAAAAAGAAACCAAGGACCAAACTGTAAATTTATGTAACTTACCCCCGTAAAACCCTAGATAGCCCTTTCCACTTATATATAAAAGCCAAAGTTTAAAGTGTTGTTCATCTTCTCCGTCATTTGAAATCTCGTTCCCCATCGACGCCTCTGCTTATCGCATCGCATCGCATCATCAGCCATGGTAAGCAAAACCCTTAGATTATTTAAAATAATATTTTTTTCCTATATTTTTAGATTTTCTTGTATATATACGAATCTATTTGAGGATACTTTAGACATTCATCTCGATTCATTTTAATTTACTTGGACAATTTCTGTTTGGCTGCCGAGAAAACGAGTGTGAGATCGGGGAGATGGATGGCGTTGAATTTTTTATGTTTGTTTTTAAGCTTATTATGATCAGTTTAATCGAACAAAACACTTGATTTCTAGATCAATAGCTTAAACACTGAAGAAAATTAAAATGGAATGTAAACTAATAAAGTATTAATAGATGCTTAGAGCAATGCATTTTTCATTTCACATCTAAGATTATGTGTAAATCTTAGTCTTATTTAGTATAGTAACCTGGGCTAAATTACAATTTTATCATTTTTATGAGAGCTAAAATGCAATATTATTATTTATAGATTTTCCTTGATATATACATGAAACTATTTGAAGAAGCTTTAGACTTTCATTTCGATGCATTTGAATTTACTTGGAAAAGTTCTGTTTGGTTGCCGAGGAAACGAGGATGAGATCGGGGAGAAAGAAGGTGTTTTTTTATGACAGTTTGTAAGGTTATTATGATCAGTTTAATCGAACAAAACACTTGATTTTGAGATCAATAGCTTAAACACTTAAGAAAATTAAGATTGTGTGTAAATCATAGTCTTATTTTGTATAGTAACAAGGGCGAAGCCAGGAAAATCTTTTGGGGTTGAGATTATGGTATATATTTTTATGAGAATTAAAATGCAATTTTATCATTGTATTATCTTATATCTTTATAGTTTTTAGGACTAAATCACAATTTTATCATTCTTGGGGGCATACTATAATTTTATAGATTTTGGGGTCTAATGCCTGAATGTTTACTTGTCAATTCGTGTATGTGCTTTGTGCTCGTGTATTTGCCATATTATAATCAAATTTAATTTAGATTTTGAAACATTCATGTATCAAGTCTAGCTAAATGTATACTATGGTTAGCATTAGCAATGGTATTCTTTTTCCTTTTTTTGAATCTTTATTTGAACTTTGGGGATTTACTTCTATTTATGCTTTACATAAAACTCATTATGTTGGTGATTTTGTAGTCGAGGAGAAAGGTTAGGGAGCCAAAGGAAGAGACTACGACACTTGGGCCTGCTGTACGAGACGGAGAGCATGTTTTCGGTGTTGCCCACATTTTTGCATCTTTTAATGACACTTTCATTGTAAGTTACATGGTCTTTGAATTCTTTTACTTGGTAACACATATTTCTTGCTATTTCAATATGATTTTTTTAAGCAATGAATTTTAATCGGTTTTATTTTTTTCCTTTGGTATTTTGACGATGTAGCATGTTACTGATTTGTCTGGAAGAGAGACTATGGTTCGTATTACAGGTACGATATCGGGATTGCAATTTGCATTAACATATCATTTAGCTGCCAATTTTTATATTCTAGTGGAAAGGGCTTGTTTGAAATGTCTATAAATAATAACAAAAATTGAACTTTGGACTTATGTTACTCTAACTTGGGTGTGAATGTGAATAGAGCATGTGTTTGACATGAGTATCTCCACATATAAATGTGTTAGATACAAGTTTGTAGGTACTTAAAGGTAGCCTGACATTTGTATTGTTGAACATTTGTTCTTTAGATTGAGTTTGAAATTCTTGAATAAATCCAGGTGGTATGAAGGTGAAAGCCGACAGGGATGAATCTTCACCTTATGCTGCTATGCTTGCAGCACAAGATGTTTCCCAGAGATGCAAGGTCATATACCATTCCATTCGTTTTTATCATTTAAGAAAAACACGAAATTGTCACTTTACATTACAATACATTAACTCGTTACTGGAAGACATACAATATCCGACATTACTGCTGGATTTATATTATTGTTGACGAATTGCAAATCTTTATACTGAGCAGGAGCTCGGAATCACGGCCCTCCACATCAAATTACGTGCTACAGGAGGTAACAAAACCAAGACCCCTGGTCCGGGTGCTCAGTCAGCTCTCAGGGCTCTTGCTCGCTCCGGGATGAAAATTGGCCGTATCGGTAAGGCCACAACGAATTGAAACTATTTAAAATGCCGAGAAACAATCTTTGTTTTGTATATTACTAGGGGAGAGCAATTGGTTTAATTGGTGGGTTCGGTTGGTTTTTTTGGTTAATTGACCTTGAGCTGTTCAGCTTATATGGTTATATATCTATTATATATTAGAAAATATAAATACATTTTAAATAATTTTAAGATGATATAAAATAAGTCTGTTTTTTCAGTTATTTCGGTTTTGAGATTAAAAACTGACTGAATTAACCAAATAAATCGAGGTCAAAAGTGACGTTTTTTTCCAATTTTTTTGGTTGAAACCCTTACATATTACTGTCGAACCCTTACGATGTTATTCTATATGTTTTTTCAGAGGATGTTACACCCATTCCGACTGATAGCACCCGAAGAAAGGGTGGTAGAAGAGGGAGAAGGCTATAAACTAGCACATTATGTTCTAGCAAATCTATCCTTAAGTGTTTTTTTGGTGGTATTGGCATTTGGTTATTTGGTAATAACTGTTCTTTATGAGCCCTTTTTCATAGTTTTATATTGGTATATTTTATATTGGAGTTGTAGAACATAATGAACTATGAATCTATCAATCACATTTTTCATGTTTTTGGTAATGTTTTATGTGAATCTCATGTTATAAGTAGAAATGTTTAATGAAAATAGTGGTGATATTTTTATTAAAAATTTGTGGGTTTTATCATTGTTGTTCATATCATAGGTAGTCCCTAAACAAAAGTTGTAACTTGTGATGTTATTTTTACAAGTTAATGCTCATGTGGAATTTATTTATAAAAAAATCCAAAACGTGTTTGATTCTTGCAAAACTCTTGTTTCCATCATGGATGTTTGAACATGATCAAATTGGTCCACATGGATGTTTGGATTTGATCAAATTTTGGTTGGTTTAATCAGGAATTGGTTGGGTATCAAGATGGAAAAGGCATTAAATTCGTTGCCTTTTGTATTTGTATAAATTGTTGAGTTAGGTTAAAAAAACTAGTTAATCGGTTTTTATAAATACTTTTTTTTTTATATTTTTTTAATGATTTTTTTAATTAATTTATTGATAAATTAGTCGTAAAATCAATTTAACTATCGACTTTTGGCTTTAATTTCATAAAACTTTTTGCTTTAATTTCATATTGAGGAAATAATTTCGATAAGAAAAATAGGGTTTTCAAAATCAAATTGACGATCAAATAATATTTTTTAATTTAACTAAATAAATTTATTATAAAATAATATTAAAACAAACAAGTTGTGATTTGGTTGAAAATATTTAAGACGTTGAAAATATTAAAGACTTTCAAAATTTATAAAGAATTATAAAAGGTAGTTTAGTAGTTGAATTTTTTTTTTTTTTTGATTTCACATGTAGAAGTGATTTTTTTTTTTAAATTCCTTATAATTTTATTTTATTTAATACACATATTGCTAAATATTTATAATATATATAAATTTAGTGATATTTATATTGAATATTTTTTTTTTATTTATTATTTATATAATTATTTTTATAAAAAAATATTTATTCAAACAAAGCAATTATACTTATTAACATTTTAAATTGATAAATTTTAAAATATTAATATTTTAAAAATCTCCATAATTTAATTTTTTTTTAGAAAAAGCTGTCTTGAGGAAAAAAAACAACGAAATCAATTTACAAGAATCTGAATTTTTGCTTTTAATTATCCATTTTAATAATCAAAGAATCTGAATTTTGGCTTTTAATTACCCATTTTAATAATCATAGAAGTTAGCTTAATTTGTAATCAAACAAAAAACGAGAAATTTATCTAAAACAATAAATATTAGTTTAATTTTTAAATAAAATAAATATATTTATTTCGTTCCAATAATGTCATCTTTAAAGTTTAAATCCAATTTTTTTTATAAAATAAGAGTAAAAGCATAGATAGAGGTAGAAGTGTTTAACCGAGTTTTAACTTTTTACTGCTCAAATTTTGAAATTCAAATACAATTTTTAATACTGTTAAAATTCTAGAAAAAAAATTAACCTTGTTACATTTTAAAATTAAAAAAACTAAATAAATTTTAGTTCCATTTAGTTTTTGACAATTATTTCTACTTTTATTTTTCTTTTTCATTTAAAAAAAACTTATTTTTTTATTATTTAAATGAAAATAAAAAATATTTTCAATAATGAAAACATGTTTGGTAATTGTGTTTCTATAATAGAAATACGAGGAATACTCGTTTTTTTACATTTATATGGATTCAAACTAATGTATCAAATTTAATATAAACACTGTTAAAATATGGTTTAATTATTCCATAGGTCCTTACACTCTTCACAATTTTAAAATTTAATCACTTTACTTTTATTTTAAGAATTTACTCTCTCTATTTTTCAGATTTCAAATTTTAAATCTAATTGCTAACATTATTTTTTTTGTTAAATTTAATGATGTGACATTTTAAAATTAACAAAATAATTTTAATAGCTATAATAATTGAACCTAAATATTAAACTTTGAAAAGTAAATGGATTAAATTCCTCGAAATAAAAATTTAGAGACTAAATTTTAAATTTGTGAAGAGTACAAGAATTTATATATTTGAACCAAAAAAACATTTTTACATTTATATGAATTTTAGACTGGGCCAATCCATTTAAAGTTGAAAACTCTTATTTTCATCATTCTTAATGAAATGAATGAAAACAACTTTTTATTATTTTTTGTCGATTGAGTTTTAATTCGATTGACATAGGCATTGTTGCCAATATAAGAGAATGTGAGTTCGAATGCGTTGAAGCACATTATCTACTATTTATGGGTTGGGGAGGACCAAAATTGTTTTTTATCGAACAATCTTATTATAGATTTTGATCATACCTGCTCTTTTTTTACACAATGCTTAGAACTATCCATAGCTCCTCTCCAACTTATAAATAGGCTGATAATGCACTTCAGCACATTCGAACACATTCTACTACATTGACAATAATACCCATTTTAATCGAACTAAAACTTAATCGACTACCTTAATTTTTTTTAAAATTTTCAAGAAAACTAAAAAAAAAAAAGAGTTTGGTTTAGCAAACAAAGGAGCTTAAATTCTTTAAAAAATAATAACTAAACTAAATTTCAAAGGTATAACATGGACAAGCATATTTTAACCCAAAAAAACAGTACGGCTTATTCACTAAAATATTTTATTCTCTGATAAATTTATTCGATAAGATTCTAAATCGACTAAGAAGATTTACTTCAGATAATTTTCATTAAAATAAACGTAATAATTCAATTATTTTTCAAAGATGGCGATCTAACTTTCAGTACCTATCTCTTTACTTGACCCACCCATTGACAGTAACGCGCACTATTGTGAGTGGACAGGAACAGGTAGCGGGAAAAAGAAAGCGCTCTTTATAGAGGAAATAAATGGGAAAATCGACATTGATTTACAGTTCTTTTTTATGAAACAGTTATATTGGGGAAGAAATCATACCTGAGAAGCTTAAAACCTCGATTTTCTTTCTTTTTTTGGCGAATTGATGATGGAAACAAGCTTGAAATTGAAACCGATCGGTTTCAAAAATCTCCGATTTTTGTTCTTTTCATTGTTGATCTCTCTTCAGATTCATCTTCTTGTTGCGGTTCCTCAAGATTCCGTTGTTGTTTCAGGTAATTCTTTTGTTTTCGAATCGAATTTCTGTTTAATTTTTCTGCTGTTGATTCGATGAATTTAAGAGAAAAAGAAAATTGGATCTGGAAGTCAAAAAAATGAGTCAAAATGAGTTGAAATTGATTGAAACTATTTCTAATAGATGATAACAAAAAAAAAAGGACTTCTCTTTTTGGCTGATTGAACCGGTTACTTTCGGTTCATTGAATGGATGATGGATGTATGTCTTATTGTATGTATATAAACCAAAGCTCTAGTTTGAAAGAGGGATAAAAGCAAGGTTAAATTAGCCAAATATCCCCCCCTCCCCCCCAAAAAAAAAAATGGCAAAATAGGTGGAGTTTTCTGAAATTTAGAGAAATAGATTGTTTTTAGGGAAAGTGTGTGAAAGTGGATTCAGCTGAATACATTTTTTGATAATTACAAATAAAGCACGTCTAGCTCAACAAGAAAGCTTGTTTAGATTGGCGCGTTTTCTTGCCAACTAAATTGATACAATGTATAAATATTGAGGGTTAAAATTGTTATTATGTCAATTTTATAAATTGTCACGTCATATTTCTATTAACCATTTAACAGCTGTGACAAAAGAAGACAAAGTCGCATAGTTTGGTGATTATTTTGTAATTTTTCATAATTGGGTGATCATTTAACGACTTTAACCAAAAAAGACAAAATTGCATAGTTGGGTGATTATCAATGTAATTTACACTCTTTTAGATCTAGTGTTTCAACTTTTTTTAGTTCACATTAGTCTTGAAACTTGATTTTTTTTTCTCAACTTGGTCCTTAAACTTAGATTCCATTAAGATGTGATGATGTGTCACTCTCACAATGTGTTATGTCATCACTTGGAAATTCTAAAAAAAATGTATAAAATCTAAATAGGTAATATTAAAAAAAATTTAAGTGATGACGTGACACAATCTCAAAGTATCAGTCATCACACTTTAATGAAATCCAAGTTTAAGAACCAAATTGAAAACAATTACCAAGTTCGTGACTAATGTGAACCAAAAAGAAGTTTAGGGGCCAAGATGTAAAAAGTTACTAACTTCAATGACTAAATGTTAATTTATTCCTTTGGATTATTATTATGTTCACCAATGGAAATGGGATGATGTTTTGTGTTTTTAGAGGGTAGTAAACTACTAAAAATTAACACTAGTTAGCAGGGGCGACACTAGAGGGACGCAGGCAGGGCGCTGGCGCCCTTAAAATGAGAAATTGATGTTTTAGCCCTTCTAAAATTTAAAATTTTATAAATTAATAATGGTAAAATTATATTTTAACCCCTTAAAATAATAAACTTGCAATTTAATCTTTTTAAAAATTATGAAGTTTTAAGCTTACAATGAAAAAGATTGCATTTTGGTTTTTTATAAAAAAAGTTAATAAAAATTTTAACTCGCTAAAAAAATTCCTGAGTTCACCCCTGCTTGTTAACAACATAACCTGCTTGGGAAGAATTTGACTCCATTGTCAGTGGACTAAATAATTATCCTTACAGTTTTAAGTTCTTTTACTATGTTTGAAATTTGAAATTTAATTTAGTATAAATTAATCATTTATTTTTATAATGTCATTATTAGGTCTAAATTAATAATGATTCTAATTTCTATCATTAAAGTGGTGGTATTATCAATTTTTTTTTTTTAAATATTTGTATCTATTTTGTTAAGTTTTCATGATCTAAATATGTGAAAAATAAAATGATTTAATGTTTTTTTCAAATCCGAGTTAATTTAAAGTTGATCGTTCAGGTCACGAAAACGACATTAGTAGAGAACCCAAAATGTCGAGGAAATTGTCATTCTCAGTTAATCTAGTAGGCAAACATGATACCAAAGCTATAGAAAGAACCGCTGCCAACGGTGGCGACAAAGGAGGACAACATGGCGTCACAGTCGATGCTGGTGGTCGAAAGACAAAGTTATCCAATAAGCGTGGTGGAGCGCTAATCCCCGTGTATACAGCCGGTGCCGTGAACAGTAACCGTCGTCATCGTCAACAAACTCAACACCACAGTGGGTCTAGTAGTGATACCATTAATCGCATTGCCTCGAGTCGTTTGGTTTTAGTCATCTTCACGTCCTTCTGCTTTGTGTATACGTAAAGGTGGGTGATATGTTGTAAGCTCGATGCTTAATTTAGTTGGTTTAAATACGTAGTATGTTCAAGTGAATCCTAGTATCTTGTAATCTCTTACCTTATTGAGCTTTTGACCTTCTTTGTTTAAAACTTTTTAGGGTGTAGAGGGTAATATAATTGATATACGAAATGCTTGAGGTATTTTATTTTATGCATTGATAAATAGATCTAATGATTGAGTCTTAGTTCGATTAGTATTGGTATTGTTGTCAGTACAGAAGGACGTGGGTTCAAGTGTGCTAAAGCGTATTATTCTCCTATTCAAGAGTTTGGGAGGAATTATGAGTAGTTTTAGACATTTTATCAAAAATGGTAGATATGATAAGAACTTATAATGAGATTAATGTTGAAAAAATATGCTGTATAGGTCCCTGTGCTTTTCACAAATATGAAATTTAGTCCCTCTATTTTTTTAAAAAAAATTTAAAATTCAATCTAACTGTTAATACTGTTAATTTTATTAGTGTGACATTTTGAAATTAAAAAAAAAATTACTTACTAATAATGTAACCAAAACAATGATTCTGTGATGAACTTGAAAATTATATAATAAATATATTTATAAAAAATTCAAATGTCGTGATTTTTTATTTTTAGTTTTGACTTTTTTAAACGGATAAATTAATTTATTATGCAAAAAAAATTAATTATATAATAAATATATTTATAAAAATTATATAAATAATAAACCAAGCATATGTAAGTACAAGTGTTGAAAATGATAGAGATTTGGATTCAAATCTCAGTGTATTTATATTTATATATTTTTATATAAAAGATATAAAATGATAAAAACACATTCAAAATAATATCATTTACTTTGTAAAAATTAAGACATTTTTGTCATTACCCAACTAAGCCGATGCCCTCAGTAAAAGGTTTAATAATAATAGAGAGGGATAATATAATTTTTTGCTCCTAAACTTGTCAATTAGGTTCACATTGGTACCTGAACTTGACAACTATATCCATCTTGGTCGCTGGGCTTTGATTCTGTCAAGTTTTGACGATTTGAAAAGTATTCTTGGCACATAATTGGATTGGTCAATCAGACTAAAAATGATCAATATATTTGTCTAAACAAAGGGGTTGAACCGATTAAATAAAAAACTGCTCAAAATCGGTAAAAATAGAAAACTGGGACAAAATCAATAGTTGAACAAACTGAATAGGTTTAATAATTTTTTTTTAAATTTTCATGAATTTTTAATTATTTATTTAATTGTTGTTGGCCTAGAAGTTGAACTGATCAAATCGATTGAATCGAGAACCGATGGTTTAACCAATTTAACCACTGATCTAATAATTAAAACATTGTATATGACACTTTAAGAATATATCACATTATCATCTAAAAGTTAATATAATTTCTTAATTTTCAGGTGATGATATGACATAATATCAAAATGTCACATTATCATTTTTTTTATATTTTTAAAATTTAAGAATCAAAATAAATTTAATCATCAAAACTCAAATACCAAAGTCAACTTAATTAGCCGAAAAAAAATATTATCCTAATAGAGATAATAGATGTATTTATTTTCAATTCAATTAATTTTCTTGTTTGGAAAATTCTTACAAATTGAAATTAAATACCTGGGTCCAGAAATTTAAAGCAACTTTTATTAGTACATATATGTAGCACTAAAACAATAAAAATCACATGTTTTTTTTATACGAGCTGTAATCCAATCATTAGTTACATCACTAGCGTGTCAGCTTACCATTGGCCCATTTATATTTACATTCTTTATATAGCCACGTGTCTTACCGTCCCAAAAGCGTGCTTTTAGACATCTCCATACTTGATTCCTTCTTGTCTTTTTTAATTCCAAAAACACCCTTGTAGATCCAAATAATAATTTACAATGTAAGGATAATATCGTAATTTCAAGCATCGTCCTCCACCTTTTAGCTTCCCTTCCACATTCCACTTTCCACTTCCCACCCACCACTCTTTGCTCCATTTTCCGACCAAAAAAACCCAGAAAGGCTTATCTTGTATTTTTCAACCAAAAAGATGGGCAAAAAGGTAAAATGGAGCTGGGCCTCCGCATTCGTCGGAGCTGCGTCGGCGACGGCGGTGGCTACTCTTCTCAGTGCAAGACCAAAAGACCCAACTTTCCACTTAGTTTCAATCAAGCTTACTTCTTTTAAGCTCAACCTTCCTCACGTGGACGCTGAGTTAATCCTGACCGTCCACGTCACTAACCCCAACATCGCACCCATCCATTACGGTTCGACCGCCATGTCTATTTTTTACGAAGGGACGTTGCTCGGAGCGGCTCAGGTGAAAGCCGGGTCACAACGGGCTCGGTCTTGTCAAGTGTTGAAGCTGCCGACTCGGCTTGATGGAGTGGAGCTGGCTCATCACGCCGGGAAGTTCTTTGCTGACGTGGCGAAACGAGAGATGGTGCTTGATGCTAAAGTGGATATTGGTGGTAAGGCTAAAGTGTTGTGGTGGGGTCATAGGTTTAAAGTCCACGTGGATAGTCATATTACCGTTGATCCTGTTTTTCTTGATGTGATTGATCAGGAAAATAGATCTCAATTGGAGATTTTTCTTGCTTGATGATCCTATTGTTGTTTTTGTTTTAAGGTAAAAGTTGGTTTTGGCCCTTTTATTTATGCTTGAATTTAAGATTCGGTCTTTGGTTTTTAATTTAATATAAGACGGTAAAAATATTATGGAGTTTTTTGTATTAACAGTCAGATTGTATTTTGTCTTTTTATTAAAAATATGGCTAAATTAGTCATTTATATTAAATTAAAAAGTAAATTATTTTTTTCTGTTAAAAATTGGTGTGATTGACGGAATAACTAAACAGTTACACGTGAATCTTCTCATGTATCTTATTTTGATGTACAAAAATTATTTTTTAATATTAAAAATGGATTGAAATTTTGACATAAAGACAAAATTTGTTTTTTTTTTTATCAACATATAAGGATTAATTATTTATTTTTTGAGTAGAAGGGATAAAATGTAATTCATCTCCGGGTAAAGGGTCAAAATGATATTTTTACCATAAAATTTACTTTTAAAATGTTGTATACTAGTCTAAATAGTAACACCGTCAATTATTGATGTTTTAATTGGTATAGAATATGTGAATTAAGTCATGATATTATAAACGTAGAGAGATTAAATTGTGTTAAACTAAAACATACAGATTCAATTTCAAATTTGTATATGTTAGAAGGACCAAAATCAGAATTTGACCTTTTGTTTAATTAACGTGCTAAGCTTATGTTTGATTTATGCTAAATAAAAACTTAATCACTTAATCATATTTACTTTTTTATGAAATTGATATAATATGATTATGCAAAAAGTTGTAATTAAAGGTTGGGGATTTATGGGTAAATTAAGTCTAATTTGATAAAGTTGTAATTTATTTTTATGGAAAAATTATATTTAGTATATTTTAAAAAATAATATAATAAAATCACTTTTATTTGCACAAATAAGATTTGGTAAATCTTTGATCCGAATAATTAAATTAATAAATTATATTAATAGTGATCTAATTATTAATAATTTTTTCTATCATTCAATTATTAAAAGTTATAAAATAATCACCAACTATTTAAATTTGTCTTTCTTGATCACTAACAATTAAATGTGATAATTTTTAAAATTGATATAATAGCAATTTTAACTCTTAATATTTATATATTGTGTCAAATTAACCTTGATTCTAAAAATCTAACTCGTAATTAATACATTTTTAGTGTTTTTTTTAATGACCCTTTCATCTAAAAAGTTTAAAAAATAAATTTATTAATTCAATTTGATTGAAAATATAAAAAAAATGTAAACATCCAAAAATCTATTTTTTTTTCATTTTTTAAAATTAATAGTAAATGTCACAAATAAAAGCAAAATTACAAAAAAGTAATAATTAAATTACACAATATGTAAATATTAAGAGTTAATTTTTTTTATAATCAAGATTAAATTGACATAATTTATAAATATTAATAGTTAAAGTTGTTATTATGTAAATTTTAAGGATTGTTTTTTTAAATAATTATAATTGATCCATCGAAACCTAATGGAAAACCAACCCGACCCGAGCAGGTTATAAAACCTTACAATCTCTTCTCATTTTCACCAGTTTTCAGCTGCTCGGTAAGCACCTTCTCTCTCTCGCCATTTTCGTTTGCTCTTTTTTTCTTTAGTAACGCATTTGTGCTTCTTTTTAGATGGTTTAATCGAAGTGATGGGCAAGTTTTTTATATGGAAAATTATTTGCTTATTTACATCCTAATTTAATGTGGTATAGAATATAATGCTGGGTTCAATCTTTTACTGGGTTACTATAGGATTTAATGAAATGAGCTCAGAAATGGAAAACAAAATCTGGGTTTTAGTTCAAAATGCTTAGAGATAATGATTGGGTTTCTATAACGTTTTTGAATTAGATTCTCTAGTGCTTTAATCATTGAGGCCTTTGAAGCTATCATTTGAAGTTGATTTGAGTTTCGAGTGTTAATGAATCATAGTTATGTAATACATAGTTTTGATTCAACTGTATCGGTCCTTGCTTTGAGAGAAATCGTGTGGTGGCGATGATACGGGATATTTACTTGCATATGAATCATGGTTATGTAATATGTAGTCTTAATTTGCTCATTTGATCCTTGCCTCGAGAGAAATCGTGTGACAGCGGTGATAAGGGATTATTACTTGTATATGAATCATGGTTATGTAATATGTAGTCTTGATTTGATCATTTGATCCTCGCCTCAAGAGCAATTGTGTGATGGCGATGATATGGGATATTTACTTGTATATGAATCACGGTTATGTAATATGTAGTCTTAATTTGCTCACTCGATCCTTGCCTCGAGAGAAATTGTGTGACAGCCTTGATAAGGGCATATTACTTATATATGAATCATGGTTATGTAATTCGTAGTCTTAATTTGATCATTTGATCCTTGCCTCAAGAGAAATCGTGTGACGGCGGTGATACGGGATAATTACTTCTATATGAATCACGGTTATATAATGTAGTTTTAATTTGATGATATCGACCCTTGCGTTGAGAGATATCGTGTGACGGCTGTGATACAGGATAATTACTTCCATATATTTGGGTTACATGATTGTGTTGCAGCCTTGCAGTTTTTTTTGTAGTTAAGTCCAACTATGGCTACCAGAATGGCTGCTAGATACATGTCTAGAAGGTTCTCAAGTGGTGGGAAAGTACTAAGTGAGGAGGAAAAGGCTGCTGAAAATGTTTACATCAAGGTACACATTCTCTTCTCGCTGTTTTCATTTATCACTTGCACGTAAATATAGTTGTCTCATTGTATCTGACTCGGGATTATCAGTAAGTTTATGTTGCTCATAATCATTCTCTATTAGGTTCAAAGGTCTTGACGAATAAAACGGGGTTCAACTGTTTTTGGCCGAGCAGTGACTAGGGATATCTAAGGCTCTTGACACAATAACATGTTGGTCTATTAAACTTAAAATGTGAAATTAGTTATAGTAGTTTTTTATAGTTTTGAAGATTGAAATGTTCGTAGACATTTGAATGCCGCCTACTGTGCTATTTGGGTCATTCTGGTAGCTAATATATCTGATATCAGTTTAGTTTAGTCCCGAAAGAGACAAACACACATTCTTAAGCTCTTTCCACTTGTGATGCGGATTGTGCCCCTTTCTATTCTATAAACACGGATTCTTTGCTTCGGATATGGCTTAAATCCTCCATTTACAGACTATAACTTTTTTTTTTCCGATTACATAATCCGGTTCTTTTTAACGGTACTTCAATTTTTTTCTGCGTTGCTAGCAATAGTAGTAAAAAAACAAAGCTATCATCTGTCGAATAATGTGGATATCCTCCCGGCTTATTTTCTCATAACTGAGTTCGTATGCTCGAAATTTAAATGGAAAATATTATGGATTTAAAGCAATCTGTGATGCTCAAGTGGTGTGTAATTTGTAATGGTATATATATGCGTGTGTTATATTTACGTTATGCATTATAGAAGTTTGTACAAGTGAGAGTTCGTTAAGCATCTCTCATACTCTCTTTTTGTATCTCCGTCGCATCCCTTCCACTGTTTTCACCGCTCCTCACGATCATGAGAATTTATGTTCTTTTTTTGGTTACAATTTGTTAATGTACTAACCAAAATGTTGTATAATTGCAGAAAACTGAGAAAGAGAAATTGGAGAAACTTGCACGCAAGGTAAGCTCTTATCCTTTTAGTCTTTGATCGATTTTGACCTGAAATTCGTAGAATTCAGATTAGATGCTTAAAGGGTTTTTTTTTTTTAAATAATCCAAGCAAAATACTCATCGAATCAACCTTTTTATTCCCACAAGCCATATTATGCAACAGCTGATATATTACATGCGAAAACACTTGCAACTATGCATGCCGATATGATGCTTCTTATTTCATTTGTCGAGCATGTTGAATGTCGAAAGCTATAGTTTCGATCTCATCTCATGTGATGAAATTTATAATAGCTGCCAATTTGCTATAACGGTTTCTGTGTGGACTAGTTTTAGTGAGTAATTAGGTCATGTAATAGGTTAATGATTAAGGTGTTTACGCTCATGATTGCGTAAATTTTGAGTCATTAGTATTGAAGGAATTGTTGAAATGTTCAGGGACCGAAACCAGAGGAGAAACCAGCTGTTGGTTCAGGGGGTTCCGTGACTGATGCTAAGCCTAGTAGTTCTACATCAACATCAAGAGCTTCATCGACCGAGAAAGTATCGACCGATAAGTATCAAAACTATGCAGTTCTTACTGGTGTTGTAACCTTTGCAAGTGCTTTGGGATGGTATATGATATCTCCAGATAAGAAGAAAGAAACCCAGGACTGAGGTTAACACGAAACTGATCGGATTTTAGAACCGAAACATGGCACGGATAGTTGAAAATAAACCAAACTATTTTGAGACCAGTTGGTTATGCTCCTTCCATGGCATAAATAGTACAATTTCATGCATTTTTTCTGGGATTTATATGCATCGCACTTGACCTTGAGTGTAGGACACTTGAAGGGTTCTACCCGCAGTTGAGGTTAACTGTATCATATATCCTCAAACTATGATACAAATTTTAAATTGGTTCTTAAACTTTGAAATGTTATAGTTAAGTCCTTAAAAGTACTAATATCATATCAATTGGGTCCTTTCATTAGTTTGCTTGGATGTTAATAATTAATAAGTCATCATTAAAGTGATGATGTGAATTTTTGCTAAAACAACCTCAATCAGTGGTAAATTTATTATTAGTTAAATATTAAATTTTGGCATGACACTACATGTAATAATAGTAAAAATATTCACATCATCACTTATGGATTTATTAAAATATCAAAAAAAGTAAATATTTTAAATTATGTCAAATCAAAGTAGAATTAAAATTAAGTTAAATACTTGAGAGGTCTTTGTATTATAGGAGTTAGATCAAATTAGTCTTATCATTAAATAGATTAATTTAGTCCCTATACTATTAAAAAGTTATTTTCAATTTTTTTGTGAGGCCGGAATTAAATTATATATTTCACGATAGTAAAAATGCAATTTCACCATTTTAATAGTCTATATCTTTATAATTTTTAAAGGATTAAATCAAATTTTTATTATTTTTAGGGCCAAAGTGCAAATTTACTATTATTAATTAAAAATTTTATAAATTCTAAATGATCTAAATGGAAAATTTTCTATTTTTGGAGGGTTAGGGCCTTGCCAGCCCCCCTTGGCTCTATCACTGTCCTCAGATTACATTTTAGTCACTTATGTTTGAAATGTTACGTTTTTGTCACTTATATTAACAGGTTGTAACATTTTAATCACTGAGTTGTTATTTGTCGTTAACGACGTAAAAGTAAGCTGATGTGACATGTTAAATTATCATTTTAAACAAAAATTTTAAGATAAATTATACAATTAGTTTCCATATTTTTTTCATTTTGAGCAATTTTTTTTCCATTCTATGTTCTCTTAGTTTTCTTTTCTTATTTCTTCACCTCTTTTAATATAAAAGAAAAAAATTAAATTGCACAAAAAAAAATCTGGAGACTAATTGTATAATTTAACCTGAAATATAATAGATTTATTATTTCCTATATAAAAAATGTTTTTAAAACCTTTAAAAATATTAACTCTGTTAAAAAATAAATAATATTTTTTAAACAATTCATTGAATTTAAATTTTATCACATAGAAAATTAAAATTAGAATTATACCTTTTATAAATGATGAGGTTTATTTTTAAATTTATATTAAAGTTTTATCATTAACTTAATATACTTTTATTAATTATTTAATATTTAATATTGTTTTAGTTAATTAAAAATAACATTATTCATATTAAAAAACAAAAAAAGCAATATATATGAAAATTTAATTAATATACTAAAGAGTTAGCGTTTGAGTTGAAATTTTAGGAGTAAAGAAAAGTCATTTAAGTAAAAAAAACTCGAATTAAAAATAAAAGGAGATCTGCCACGTCATCGCCCAAATTCCAACGTGGCATATTCTCGGTTTCTTATTGGCTATCTCCACGAATATCACTTTTGCTAACATACACCGCAGGGAAAAACGACCACATTATTTTCCGGGAAGATTTAGAAAGAGAAAAAGAAAAAAGTATTCGGAAAAGCCATGGCGGTTCGTGCGACGGTGTCACGGTTCCCGATCGATTCCGATGCGCAAGAAGCTTGTGGCATTCCTTGGGGATTAACGGTAACACCTTTCGCTGCTAAAGACGAGAACGGTCAAGCGCCGGTCTATGGATCGGATGGACATCTTTTACCTCGATGCGAGAATTGCTACGCTTATTTCAACACCTATTGCGAGCTCGATCAATGGGCATGGAATTGCTCTCTTTGCGGCACGCTCAACGGCCTCTCTTCTGAAGCCATCGCTAGATACTCTCGACCTCAGTCTTGTGCTGAAATGATGTCGTCTTTTGTCGATCTCGAGTTTCCTTGTAAGTGTGATTTGGTTGCTCAGAAAAAATTATGAAGAAAGTGAGGGATAATGATTTTTTTTTTTTGCTACATTAACTCTTTGATTTTATTGTTTCTGTGTAGTGGAAGGATCGGAGGAGGAAATTCTGCATGCTCGTCCGGTATATGTTGCGGCCGTTGATTTGTCGTGTGAGATCTTCACTTTGTCCTAATGTTCTAATATTGTGATTATTTTTATCTGAATTTCAAATTATTTGTGCTGAATTTATGGTAACGAAATGGATTTGTTTCTTTTTTTTTTAGTTTTAATTATTTCCTGCAAATTTGTGTGGAAGAAATATTTTGAATTGGACACTCTTGAATGATCAAAATTATTACAGAAGTTAAAGTATTGGATTTGAGTATTATGTAGTTAAGACCATTTCTAGAGTGAAAAGTACAAAGAAGTTATAAGAAACTGAAAAAGATTATTGAATGCAGCAGTTGATAGTGACAAAGTGTTAAAGCACATTTTATGTTATTTGATACACTCAGGTTTCAATCTATATGCCTTATTTTCTTATACTAGTTCATGTTTACATGCGGCTCCTCCGTGTGTATATATAGTAAAAATGAATATGGGGGCATCTATTAGTTGTTTGACAGTTAACTTTTAACAAAGATTGCTTTTGTGTAATAAATATGAGTTTTTATGTTGCTTGTAGTAGGATGTTGGGGAGAAAAGGCAGTTGGTCTTTGACTCAGGTCTTCTCTTAATGTTTTTGCAGATACCATGCATGATGACTACCTCATTATGCTCTTGTTTCTATTCTTTAATCTACATAGACTTATATAAAACTTCCTTTTTGTTTTCAGCTTCAGAAGAATTCTTGGAGCTTACTAAAAGTGCACTGCAGGCGGCATTGGAAGGTTCTCTAATGTTGGATAAAAATGATTTATTGATTTTGTTTATTCTTGATTTTTGTTCTTGGAAGGTTGATTCTTTCCTTCATTTTCATTTCTATTGCAGCTCTTGCACCTGAGTCCCTTTTTGGCCTTGCCACTTTCAGCCACAAATTAGGGTTATATGATGTTCAAGGGCCTATACCTGTTGTAAAGAATGTTTTTATCCCTCAAGATGCGGAGGGTACCTTGCCAATTGAGCTTGAAGATGTCATGCCTTTGTTACAGTTCCTGGCTCCAGTATGTAATCTTCACTTATTGTTTTCCTTTATTTTTGTCCTCTGCCCCAGCCCTTTATAAAACTTACAGGTGGCCCATTGGATTCTCTGAATGGTATATATAAAGAATGAAATAGTTATTCTATAAGAATAGAATTGGGAAAAGGAGGGGGGAGGTATATCTGTCTGTATTTGGTAAAAAGCCTAGTTGGTAGCGTCTTTTAGTTGTGATATTGTTCTGTTGCCTTGTTTATATCAATCAAACCCTCTATGTAATTTAGTATTTACTGGTCTCCTTGAAATCAATAACCTATACAGGTTGATACTTGTAAGGATCGCATCACATCTGCACTTGAAACTCTCAGACCAACTACTTCATGGGAGAGAACGCCCCCAGGAACAGGTCAAGAGTTAGATGGCGTATTGATGGGTGGTCGAGGTTTTGGTATGGCAATGGAAGCTCTTTGCAATTACCTTGGGTCAGAATATGGAAATACATTTGCATTAGGTATGTGCGATAAGCATAGAGGTCTTCTGAATTGCAATATCTTTATCTCTTGTTTTTTCTTTTTAGCATCATAAATATCTATGTAATGTGCTACATACTGTTGTGTCTCTGTGCGTAACTGCAGCTAGAGTCTTTGCCTTTCTCTCGGGTCCTCCTGATCATGGACCTGGGCAACTTGATACAAGAAGGTATGGTGAGCAATATGCCAGTAAAGGAGAGGATGCAGACCGTGCTTTACTTCCCGAGCAGACACCATTCTACAAAGATCTGGTAGATTTGGATTGACTTTCAGTTTCTCTAATTTTAGCTGTATGGGTTGAGAATGTATCCTTGACATATTTTACAGGCTGCTGTGGCTGTTCAAGCTGGTGTTTGTGTGGACATTTTTGCCGTTACAAACGAGTATACAGATTTGGCTTCTCTTAAATTTCTTAGCATAGAAAGTGGTGGCTCACTGTTCTTGTATTCAAATACAGATGATTCAACACTTCCGCAGGACATGTAAGTACAATTGTTTTCTCCTCAAATTCTATCATTAGGTTTTAATGGACTAAAATGTTGTTCTATTGGTTAATGGCATAACAAAAGGATGGTAGAATAGTTATTTTCTTTCAGGTTAGATACACTTCTAATTTATTCTTCTTCTTCTTTTTAAAGATGGATTTTTGTGCATATTTTTGTTTCAGCACTTCATCATTACTTTTGTTAATGACATGAAAACTAAATTCAGTTTTTCTATTAATGCTATTTTGCAGGTATCGAATGCTAAGTCGACCATATGCTTTTAATTGTGTACTAAGATTGAGGACATCTACTGAATTCAAGCCTGGCCATTCCGTAACTGCCTCTTACTTCTTTCAAATCATCTTGCTAAGGAACTTTATATATCAGTTCTTGCTTTCTCACTTCTTTTTCCCTTCTTTTGCAGTATGGTCACTTCTTCCCAGATCCGCAATATGAAAATGTGCAACATATTATTTGCTGTGATTCGTATGCAACATATGCTTATGACTTTGAGTTTGCTAATAATGTTGGTTTTTCAAGGTATGAATAGCCCAGTGACAATTATCTTTATTTTGATTATATGTTATTTACATCTTTCCATTATGTTAATTTCTTGTATGGACCAGTTGTAACCACCTGAATGCTTGAAACATCCCCCCTTTCCATTTTCTTTGTTTTCTTCCACATTATTTTCGGTGATAACCATTTGAGGAGCATCAATGTTAATATATTCAGATTGTATAATCGCTCTTTTTCCCCCCTCCTTTACAGGCATTCATCTGAACAACCTATGGTGCAGATTGCATTTCAATACACTGTTGTCGTGCCCCCCGAGGAACTCCCTGGTTCTGAATTGCTTTCTTCTAGTAGGTATATTATTCCTATTGGAAATTCTGATCCTAAATCACTCCTACCAGCTTTGTCGGTCTAAAAATATGAAAAACCTTGTAAGTATACTTGCGAGTGTCATTCATGAGGACATGAATATTCTAGCCTCATCTGCAGGTTGAGGAACTTAGACTTCGGTTTATCATAATTCATACAAAATCTTCTAGAAGTTCAAATCATTGACCATATTTGATCGACAATATTGCTTTCTGGCACTACTTTTTGGATTGGCTTGATGTGACATTTTTATGCAGAGGCAAACATTCTATTAAACGAAGACTTAGGATACGAACTTTGCAGTATGGAACAGCCCGAAATCTTAATGAACTTTATGATAGTGTTGATCCTGAAGTGGTTCTATCATTGCTTGTTCACAAGGTTACCTTCTTTCTTTGTCTCTCTTTTTGACTTTTCCGTGCATGTGTTCATGCTTGGTTCTTGAGCATTTTATTTCTGAGTATCATCTCTAGTAGTTTATATGCATATTGTCAATTCTACAGGTCATATTAGCCTCTTTGGAGGAAGGAGTTAGAGAGGGCAGGATGTTGCTTCATGATTGGCTAGTAATCCTCACTTCTCAATATAACGAGGCTTTTAACCTTATCCAATACAAGAACGGAAGTAGTTCTATCACGGGTCAGCTCGATGTTACATTCTCGCAATGCCCCCAACTGCAACCTTTGCCTCGATTGGTTTTCGCTTTGCTTCGAAACCCTCTTCTGCGTTTCCACGAAGAAGGTGTTCACCCTGACTACCGGATCTATGTGCAATGTCTTTTCAGGTATATGGTACTTCCATTTTTGGATCTGGGTTATTCTTTATGCCACAATCTCTTAAAATAATCAACAGATCCAAACACGCGGTAGAGGATTTAATTGTAATGTTAGTGTAAATGCAAACTCGTATTCTTACCGCATATTTTGATCTTCTTTTCGTTTTTCCCATACATATGGTGCAGTGCGTTGGAACCAAGTTCTCTTCACCGTGCAATCTATCCAGTCCTAACATCATATTCAACACCAGATAAACAAGCCTATCCACGGCACTCATTGAGTCGTGCTGCTCTGATCACCAGTGGTAGTCCGATATTTTTCCTCGATGCATATACGACATTAATCGTCTTTTACTCATCTACAGCAGATCCTAGCCTTCCTTTTCCTCCACCCCACGACTGTAAGCTCTTTTATCACTTGCACAAACAAGTTGATTTTTACAAGTCGAAATGGAAACCATTTTAGCTTGTGATTTATTCTGAGGCCATTGTATACTTATCAGGTTTGTTACGGTCTACAATTAACAAATTGAAGCAAGAACGTTGTATTACCCCCAAACTCATATTCATCCGAGGAGGGCAAGACGATGCCTCGGTGTTCGAGAACTACCTTATCGAGGAACAAGATGTCAACGGAACCGGCCTAACAAGTGTCATGGGTTTTGTATCCTTCCTTGAAGATATAACCCAAAGTGTATTGGAATACATGAAATAGAAATAAAAGATTACATTTTCCCAATATTTTGGATATCTCCCTACACCCTTTCCGGAAACGAGTGATTCGTGTTATCGGGGCTCTACCTGTACGGGTATGATCTTCGAAACATATGGGAAAACTTCGGAAAATTTGAGTATACCGGTCTTGGATACTTATCTGTCTCCGACACTCACCCAAACTTCAGGTAAAACATAGATTGTTGTTATCATTTTACCTATTTTACCTTATTAGCAAATTCCTTTGCCTCTCATAAACCAAATGGTTGCTATTAGGAAATGTACTTTTCTTTTTTAATTTGTAAAACATAAATGTAGGCTTTGATTTTGGGGAACACTTATTTTGCCATTTTGAGCGAGAATAAAAACAATGAGGAATGTAGAGATTTCAAGAATGATAATCTCAAATTTAGTATTTAATATTTATATATTTTGTTAATTTAGTTTTTATTTTTTAGTTAAATTTAATTATTAATCTTTTAAAAAGAATCAAACAACTTTTTTTTAAGGAAAATGTTAATTAAAATATTAAATTTCTTTTTTAGTAAATTAGCTTGAAAATGATAGTTTAGGTAATAAAATGAGGGAAAAAATAACCAAAGTTAAAAAAAAAGCATAATTTAAGGGATGACTTAACGAAAAAATCTGTAAATATTAAGGAGGTTCTTGTTTTGAGTTAGATTGTATTCTACTCTTTTTATTCGATAATTGGGTAAATTAGCTCCTGTACGCTAGATTAAATAATAAACTGATCATTTCTACTAAAATTTTTATCTATTTCTACTATTAAAAATTGGTGTAATTAACGGAGTAACTAGATAGTTACACGTGGCGTACCATATAGATCTCATGTTTACGTATAAAGACTATTTTTTAACAGTAAAAAATGATGAAATTTTTGATAGAAGGATTATTTTGCTCATTGATCTAATGTATAAGAACTGATTTGTCTTTTTTTAGTAGAGAAGCAAAATATAATCCGATTCTTAATACAAGGACTTCTGTGGTATTTATATCAGAAAACCCATAAGTTAATATTTATTATTATTAGTGGTATATTATTAAATGACGAGAAAGTTGAGTGCCTTTAATAAAATTTCCTATAACTGTGGGTGGTTTCGAAAAAAAAAAAATCAATAAAGATCTGCTTCAAATTCATTTGTTCATGGTTTGTTAAAAAAAATGTGAAAAAAATGGATTATTAAAAGATAAGTACAACCTTTCTTCAATCAAAGCTTTTTTAGTTTTTCTACATTCAAGCTTTCAACCCATATTATGCTTATTTCCCGAGAAAATAAGGAAAAGAAAATCTAGGCGTTCCTTTTTTCCTTTTATTACTTCCAACCTTTACACTTTAAAGCTTAGCCACTTTCTCTCTCAGCTGTCGAAGCTTATTAAGATTCTTTCTCTACAGCTCCAACTCGGGTATTTTTCTCTTTCTCTCTTAAAACCCATAATTAAAATAGTACTAATTTCTGCTTGTTTCTCGAGAAAAAAGAGTGGGTTTAATTTCTTCCCCCTCATTTCGTTTAATTCAGAGCTGATTTGAAGTGGGTATTTGTTGAACTTCAATGGGGTTTTTGAAATTTTTTGAACTTCAAATTTGAACTTTTAGTGGAGCAAAGAGTTTATTTTAGGCATGAGGAAAAAAAGGGAAAAAAAAAAGCTTCCTAGTTGAGGCTATGTATATGCTGAGATTTGCTAAGAAATGTAATAAGTAGCTTGGAAGATATGACATTCTTTGCAATTTAGTCCTTAATTAGTATACCAAAAGACAGATTGTTAGAACTTTTGTGTTGTTTTATTGGCCTTATTCTTAAATTTCTTGAATTTGTTGATTGGGGTGCACTCTCTATAATTTCGAGAGATTTTGAACCATCATAAAACTTGTTTTATTGATAGTCAATCCGGACCAGTTAAGGCTCTTTTTCTAAGAGTCAGATTGCATATTGCCCCCTCTACTCAAAAAATTGGACAAATTGATCCCTATATGTTAGATTAAAGAGCAAATTGATCATTTCTGTTAAAAATTTCATCCTTTTGTACTGTTAGAAACTGGAATGGCTGACAGAATAATCATATAATGACATGTGGCATGTTCCGTGTACCTCATGCTGACATATAGTAACCAGTTTTTAACCGTATACATGGATAGAATTTTTGACAGGATTAATTTGCTCTTTGATCTAATATATAAGGACTAATTTGCCCAATTTTTTGAGTAGTGGGGGCAAAATGCAATCTGAGTCCTAATACAAGAGTCTCCATGGTACTTTTACCGGACGAACTACGGTATCTGTAAGAATCTTGGTGCTTATATTATATGTAAAGTAATTACCAGGGTATAGTGATTGTGTATTTAGTTTGAGACTGGTTTTACTTTTTGGTCATTAGGTTATATATATGATGCCTGATTTTCATTTTCCATTAAAGTCATGCCTGATTTATATATATTTTAATTTTGTTTTGTAAGTTTGCATTACGTTTCGTATGAAGCTGGCTTAAGCTTAAACATGTCAATATTTTCTTTTTTGTTTGTTTTTTCGACAGCAGTCTTGTGACTCTTGTTCTGATTTTGAGCAAGTTCATATTCCTTGAAAACTTGCACCAACTACATAAGCCTCTTAATTATCATTCGGAAATTTCTTTTTTTTTTTTTTCCTTTCTCTTTAAAATCGACTGCTTAATTATACCTTGCAACCCCTTTGAATCTTTTTATCTCGTGACACGGGTTTCAATTGAGATACATATCTGAAAATCCTTGTGGCCATCATTTTTGTTTCCTCCTTTCAATATGTGTGTACTTCTTCCCTTGAATTCTTCTGGCCTCTGTGCCTTCTTCAGAATTGCCTTGCAAGCTTGTTTAAATAGATACATAAGATGCCGAGGCCAAAGGGACCAACTGAGCCTGAACAGCCTGCTGAATCTGATGAGAGGATCAATCTTGATGAAGAAGATAACGATCCCGAGGAGACTATGGAAGAAGAGGTGGAGTATGAAGAAGTGGAGGTAGAAGAAGAAGAGGAAGAAGAAGAAGAGGAGGAGGAGGAGGAGGAAGAAGAAATAGAAGAGGAAGATCAAGATGTCGAAAATGCTAATGGGGATGATGATGCTGAAGGTGAGGATGAAAAGAAGAAACGTGCCGAGCTTCTTGCTCGTCCTCCTCATGGTTCCGAAGTATATATTGGAGGCATACCACATGATGTTTCTCAAGAGGATTTGAAGGATTTTTGTGAATCTGTTGGAGAGGTTACTGAGGTATTTTCTTTTGTTATAGTGAGAAACTATGGTAAAAGTATCTTGGAAGCCCTTGTGCTAAGAGTAGGATTGCATTTTGCTCCTACTCAAAAAATGGGCAAAATAGTTTTTATACATTAGATCAAAGAGCAAACTAGTCCTTTTGTTAAAAATTTTATCCATTTTTACGGTTAAAAACTGGTCCTTGTATGTCAGCATAAAGTACACATGGCACACTACATGTAACTGTTTAGTTATTTTGTCAGCCATTCCAGTTGTAACAGTATAAATGGATGAAAGTTTTACTAGAAATGACCAATTTGCTCTTTAGCTTAATGTACAGGGATTAATTTGTCCATTTTTGTGCATGATACTTTTACCCTATTTTTCTTTTCACAAGATAAACATTGACACATCGTAATTATTATGGTAGGTTCGGATTATGAAAGGTAAAGATACAAGTGAAAACAAGGGCTTTGCTTTTGTGACCTTTAGAAGTGTAGAATTGGCCTCTAAAGCCATTGATGAGCTAAATAATGCTGAATTTAAGGTGACAAGTCTTCTATTATCTCATAGGGAGTACCTGCTTCCGTGTTCTATTTGTTTCTGATAACGGCATTCATGTTTCTTTGGTTGTTAAGTAACTTTGTAGCTTCTATCTTTCTCTCTCAGGGTAGAAAAATTAGATGTTCTACATCCCAATCAAAACATCGGTTGTTTATTGGTAATATTCCGAGAAACTGGGGGGAGGAAGACTTGAGGAAGGTTGTGTCAGAGGTTGGTCTTGGAGTTACAGGTTTGGAATTAGTGAAGGTTAGTTTAATGACCTTGTGCATTTTTGCCGATTATTGGTTACTTGTGATCTCTAAGGGGATGTTTAGTGGTAATGTCATATTGTGAATTTGCTTTTGTGCTTGCAGGATATGAAGAACTCAAGTAGTAACAGGGGTTTTGCCTTTGTTGAGTATTATAACAATGCATGTGCCCAGTATTCGAGGCAGAAGATGATGAACCCGGAATTCAGGCTTGGTGATAATGCTCCAAGTGTGAGCTGGGCTGATCCTAAGAATGCTGATTCTCCTGCTGCTTCTCAGGTATAGTTAAGTTGCTCTCTTTCACTTTCTAGCTTCTTGCAGGGTTCTTTTGGTAGTTTATGTTTCATGCTTGTCTCATTTGAGGACTTTGTTCCTTTTCCATTTCCTTTGAAGCTGACATGCGTACTTTCTTTTGCATATCGCATGTTGGTAATGTCAGTGTCGTCCTTATCATATTTTGGATTTGTTAATCTAAGGTAACCTATCTTATGTAGGTAAAGGCCGTGTATGTGAAGAATTTGCCAAAGGACGTAACACAAGATCAGCTAAAGAAGCTATTTGAACATCATGGAAAGATAACTAAAGTGGTTCTGCCTCCCGCAAAACCCGGACAAGAGAGAAATAGAATTGGTTTTGTTCATTTTGCAGAGAGATCTTGTGCCATGAAAGCACTCAAGAACACAGAAAAATATGAATTGGATGGTGATTATCGAGTTCTTATCCATTTTACATTTTTGTTTAATGGATGTAATTCCGAATATTATTATTCTGTTTTTTCAGGACAAGTTGTAGAGTGTTCTCTTGCAAAGCCACAAACTGATCAAAAGACCTCAGGGGGTTCAAGTTCTCAGAATTCTGGTTTTCTTCCTAGTTATCCACCTCAGGTCGGGTATGGTCTCGTTGGGGGTGCCTATGGTGCTCTAGGTCCAGGATACGGTGTTGCAGGCCTTCCACAGGTGAGATACTCATCCGTACATGTATAGGATCGTGTGTTAAACAGCTTCCATCCATATCTTCATCATTTTTTTCTTGATATTCTGCAGGTGATTGTTTATTTGTTTGTTTGTTCGGGTTTTCAGTTTTGCTTTCGGTTCTAAGTTTGAAAAACCTTACTGCTTTTTTCCTTCCTTTCTCGTGTGCCAATGGGGTGCTCGAGGAAAAGAGGCAAAAGTTCATTAGATTGTTGAACATGGTTAAAACTTTTTGTGTTAATTTGTCTCCTACAGCCCGTAATCTATGGAAGAGGACCAACACCTACTGGCATGTCAATGATGCCGATGCTTTTACCCGATGGCCGGGTTGGATATGTTCTGTAAGTTCAATAACTTTATTTGGTAAAGTTACCATGAAGTCCCTTATACTAGTAGTCAAATTGTATTTTGCCCATTCTTATCTAAAAAAAGAATAATTTAGTCTCCATATGTTAGATAAAAAAGTGAACTGATTATTTTGTTAAAAATTTCATCTATTTCTACTATTAAAAACTGGTCTATGTATGTCGGTATGAGATGTGGATGGCATGTTATGTGTAACTGTATGGTTATTTCGTCAGCTACACCAGTTTTTAATAGAAATGGATGAAATTTTTAATAGAAAAGATTAGTTTGTTTTTTAATCTAACATATAGGGACTAATTTGCTTATCTTTTGAGTAAATGGATAAAATACAATCTAACTCCTATTACAAGGGCTTGATGGTACTTTTAGCACATTATTTCCATTCCAATATTTCATACTTCCTAAAATCCGTATCCCGGTTCTTTCCATACAAAGCCGGATGTCTCGTATATCATCTAATAACCAGCTGTGATACAACCCGATAGTTGCTTGCCTGAGGATTGAACCTTGATAATCTATTGCTGCAGGCAACAACCGGGATCGCAACTACAAAGCCCGCCGATACATCAAAGTAGTAATCGAGGTGGTGGCAAGAGCGGTAGCAGTTCAAGCAGTAGGGGAAAGCATGGTAGCAACGACAACAGTAACAGGCGGTATCGGCCGTATTGATTTGCTTATATTAGATTATGGATTATATAATTGGTGGGATGGAATGTTTATTTAATCAAATTTCCTTTGCAATCTCCACAAATAGTCAACTTTTAAGCTATTAAAAAAAAAAAAAAAAACCCTAACTGCTTAGTTTTTTAAGATTGTGTGATTGGGATTTTTTTCCTCTTTGTAGGAAAATGATTGTGCATGAAATCATCTAAGTTGAAATGTTGAATCTATATGACCTTGTTGATATTCATATATGTATATTTTTTTATTTAGAGGTAATTTCACTGGTTTTAGCCGGTTTTGGTCTTTATTAGAGATGTTCATAGCTTGAGTCAGGTTATTAGGTTCGGGTTGGGTCTAAGCATAATACTAAAATACTTTATATTTGCGTAAGTTCGGTCTGGTTTGAAATATGAATTTAAAATTTTACTCAAGTTAGTCTATATTTGTAAAAGATCAACTCAAATTTATTTTAAGTTTGTCCGTATCATTTATAAAATGAAATATTATTATCACTTAAGTGTTTATGCTGCAATATCAATAACGATATCAACTGATTTAAAACCTAATTAAGGTCGAAATTAAACTCTTTATTATAATTTTACTAATTCATTAAAAGAATAAAAGAATAATTAATTTTTTGAATTTTTTTAATAAAAAGACAACATTAATAAGAAAGAAAACTCTAGAAGACATGGAAGTTAGATGGCAAGTACCATACACGCTTACGTAAATTATGTGTCCTCATCTCCACGCGCCCCCTTACTCTATATTTTATGTTATCTTTTAAGATTATTAACTAAAAGGGTTAATTTCATTATAGATACTTAAATTATGAGCTAAATTTTAAATTTATCTCAAATTTTAAAATATTTTTAATTAAATTTTCAAAATAGTAATAATATCATATCATTCAATTTGATGAGCTAAAAATATATATATATTTAAAATTTAATGATATTATCTATTTTTAACATTTTAGATCCAAATTAAACATATGATTGATATGTATATATTCAATATTTATAATTTAACAATGTTTAAAAAAAAAAATACAACAGATCCAAGTTGATATTTAACTGAAATAATAGAAACAGGGACGAAACCAGAAAAATTTTTTAGGGGTCGAAATTAAATTGTAATTTTTACAATAGCAAAAATATAATTTCACCATTTTAACAGCTTATATCTTTATAATTTTTAAAGAATTAAATCAAATTTTTATATTTTTAGGGGGACAAAGTGCAATTTTACCTTTACTAATTTAAAATTTTAAAAAATTAAAAAACCTAAATAGAAAATTTTCTATTTTAATGGGGCCGGACCACTACCAGCCCGTTAGTTTCGCCCCAGAATAGAAAAGCCTTATTCATACAATATTGATATTTTTAAGAAGATACATATATTTACAATTTAATGAGTATGTTTAAAAAATAGATATATCCAAATTGATATTTAATTGAACTAGTAGAATAGCCTTATTTGATACTTTAAGGACTTAATTAAAAATATTTTAGAATTTAAATTAGGGAGGTTTGTGCAATTAAACCTTAGTATAAATACAAGCCACCGCCAACTTAAAATTGCACAAAGATCCTGAAATTGGATTTTTTTTTCTTTTTTTCAATTTATCAGATACCTATAGATAAATCCAATTTGATATGACCTCTTGATACTTTAAGGACTTAATTAAAAATATTTAAAACTTTAAAAATCAATTTAAAATTTAAATCATAGTTTAGGAAGCTTGTGCAATTAGCCCTTAGTATAAATACAAGCCACCGCTAACTTGAAAATCTACTTTCTGCACAAAGATCTTTGAAATTGAATTTTTTTTTTTCAAATTATCCATAAAGCAAAAAAATCAATTGTATTTGAAATTTGAAATCAAATGGCAACTTCGAGGCCTTATTCATCTCATTCCACGGCTCCATCGGCGCCGGAGCTGCCTCCACAGTCATACGACCACCACCACCAGCCGCCGCCGCCGCCGCAGCAGCAGCACCAGAGCTATTACGGACAGTACCCGACGCCGTCTCCGCCGCCTTCGTCATCGTCAAGTTATGGGCCGAGTGGTGGCGGATTTCCAGCAGGAACATCTCCAGATGTTATAAGGGCGTTTCAAATGGTAGATAGGGATCGAAGTGGATTCATCGATGAATATGAGTTGCAGCAGGCACTGTCTTCAGGTTACCAGAGGTTTAATCTTAGGACTATAAGGTTGCTTATGTTCTTGTTCAAGAATCCTTATGATTCACTCAGAATTGGTAAGTTAATTTTTTTTTTTAACTATTTTCAACATAAAATTGAAGAAATTATCTGCATAAATTGAGACTTGAATCAAAGAATTAATGGTCTTAAAATCACTGTTTACCACAAAACTCATTGATTGAATTGAACTGCCATGGTGCTATTTTATTTATTTGCTTATTTTAATGTGCTTAAATGCAAAGCTATCAGATTCAAATTTTAGTATGATTGCATTCCAATTTTTTTTTTTTTTTTTTTTTTTTTTTGGATTTTAGCATTGTTTTTATTTCCTGGTCCCATTCAATTAAATAATGGTCACCACTTGCTACTTTTCTTTTACTTTTTGGATTCTTAGCTTTTGAAATTTGCCTTTTCAGTTATATATATATTGTAAATAATTTTCTTCCCAACTTAGCAACTAGTTTCATTTTGGTATCTGTATTTTTTTCAATTTGGCAATTAAGTCCATTTTGATACTAAATTTGATCTTTTGATGATGACAATTTGAGATTGTGTCATGCATTAACATCATCAAATGTTAACATCAAATCTTGATGAAATTCAAGTTCAGGACTAAATAGACCTAATTGTTAAGTTTAAGTACCGAAGTAACCTAATTGTAAAGATCAGGACCAAAAATTAAATTTACCCTTAATTATATAATATATTGGTTTTATTTATAGATTATATACTCAAACATTTAGGGCCTCAGCCTATTTCAATTCAGTCCTTTTTTTTTTGTATAGTACGGATGGATCTAAACAGTTTAGTTTATCCAAATATACAATATGGATAAAGCTTGAACAGAATTCGGAACTTGTAATTTGAGCCTAACTTAAACAAATATATATAATGTTGATATCATACATAAGCTCAGGTTTGATAAGAAAAAATTGTACGAAACGGTGACGTCAATTTAGCGTTTATCATTTTCACGCAAGTCATGCTACATAATCAGTATAAGAAATGTTTTAAGTTGCTCTTAGGCACTCATTAGCTTTCTCAACTTCTCCTTTGAAAACAGCTCAATTAAATGATTGTTGCAAAAATTTTCAATTTCAGGCCCCATGGAGTTTGCTGCACTCTGGAGCTGCCTTGGTCATTGGCGGGTAAGCGATTAAATATTTGCTCTGATTTTCCATACACATACAAAGATACTATCTTTTAAGAACTTTTCAAATACATAAATATCCTCGTGTTGGAATATACTTGCATCCAATCTGCTCGAGTCCGAGCAACATAGCATTCATCGATTTAAAATCATCTTTAGTCACTCGATTAACGTTCATGGATACGAAATTTGTAGGCTGTATTTGAGAGATTTGATAGAGATAGGAGTGGGAAAATTGATTTGATGGAACTAAGGGATGCTTTATACAGTCTTGGATATGCAATTCCACCTTCTGTTCTTCAACTTCTAATTTCCAAGTATGATAATGGACTAAATTTCGATAGTTTTGTTGAGTAAGGCTTCTTCTTTGCAACATTTTTCTCTTCATTTTCCTTTTTCTTTTTTTTCCTTTCAAAGATTTGAAATGTGATTATCTACGATCTGACTGATGTTGTTTTCTCATCTTCTATTTTGATTTGCAGATGTGGGATGATCGTCAAGGTTAGAGATTGCTCACTCCCTTTTCATCTCCTTTTTTATTTTTTTATTTTTAAACTCTTTTAATTCATCTGGAAAATTGTTGATTATTAGTAATGATAAGAAAACCGGATTGGCGATCAAAATTGATTTTGCCCCACTTATAGGGTTTAACTAGATTTGTCAATTGGGCAAATTAGGTTGATTGTGGATCGAGTCAATATAGTTTTAAATTTTTTCAGTCTTTTTGGTTAGGGTCAATTTTGTTGAAGATTATTTTATGTTCGGATCATTCAGGTTTGAGGTTTAATTTTTTTTTAGGTTGAGTCATTATAGGTTTGGTGTAATTTGAGTTCTAGTCACTCTAGGTTTAATTTCAGATCATTTTAGGTTATTTGTTCAGGTCTTATATTACTCGAACACAGGTGTGTGTAATGGATATAGATACGTATTTCACATGGGTATGGTTAGACTTTTGTAAGAGTTTTGATGCATTTGAAAGATCTTTGGAGGTTATATTCTTATATCCATGTCGAACAGAGGGTCTAAACTGGGTACTTCAACTAAAATAAAGAGTCCGAGCAACATAAGTTTAGGTCATGTTGGGTTCGGATTTGTTTAAATTTGGGTTTGTTTGAGTTAAGATCTATTTGGATTCTAGTTGGTAAGGCTCAAATTATTGATTTTTATGATAAAATCGGATCGGAAATAGTTTGCTGTTGTTTGATTGAAGATTTTGGTATTGGTTAAAAAATGGGACTATGAATTTATGATGATTGTTGTAATTTTCAGGGATTGACCGAGAAATTCAAGGAAAAGGACCCAGGTTATACAGGTTCAGCAACGCTTTCGTACGATTCATTCATGTCTTTGGTCATTCCATTTCTTGTTTCATATGATTGATTGATTGATGCCCCTGTGTAATATCAAACCCTAAATACCCAATTCTGATGTTATTTGTTTTCTTAAAACCATTTGAGTTTAGCTTCACCTTTTTAATATTTCATATGTATGTCTTGGTTGTCAGCCTTTGGGATTTTTTTAGAAAGGGTAGAGAAGGAATATTTGGAGTGTTAAAATTGTAATTATGTTTAAAATTTATGTTGGTTGGGTTCGATTATGTGGGTCGAATTTTCATATTTATGAAAAATTATTTTTTTAGGCTTCCGTGATTATATATTTTTAATATTATTATTTTTAAATTTATATCCGCCCCTTTTAACAATTTATTTTTAATATTTAAATTTGAGTTTTTTTTTTCCCTAATAGTGTAATCTACACACTTCAAATTAATTATACTAAACATCCACAAATTATAACCTAAATTTAATTTGGTCTTAAATTTTAAAACAATTTATCACTATATCAATTACATATTTTCATTAGCTTAATCATAATCATTAGCTTAAAGAGAAATTGTTTTATGGACCTTTATCACTATATTATTTATGATCTCTTTTTAATTATTTAATGATATTTTAACAAAATTTTCCATGTTTTTAGCATATAATTTTGATAAATTCTTTACCTTGAATCTTAAATTTCAAATCTCAAATCCTGAAACCCAAACTTTAAACCTTAAATACCAAACTCGAACCTTGAACCTCAAATCTCAAACTCTAAACTCAAACTTTTAAATCCCGAATTCAAACTTTAAACCCCGAACTTCAAACCTATTTAGGATTCAAGATTCAGGATAAAAGAATTATTTAATATCATTAAATAATTGAAAAGAGACCATAAATGATATGGAAGGAAGGGTTCGTAAAATAATTTTTTTAACTTAAAAGTTGGATGTCAGCTTTTAAATACGATAATTAGCATATTTAAAATGCATAAATCAAATTAAAAACATGTGTACTAACAACATGAGCAATGATACTTTGAAGATTCGTTTTTGAAACCAATTTAGATCATAAAAGATAATATTGGTATATATTTTCTATGGCAAATCCACAAATATTATTGAAACCCTAATTTCAGCTACAAACTTCAGAGCAAACACTAAGCATATTAAGCAACAAATTGTCCCTGATAAACATTTAGTCATTTACCCTTTATTTTCCACCAAATTCAGATGAAATTTCTGGGTTTTTTAGATAGATTCTACTGATTTCAAACCATAAAATACCTAGTAAAGATCAGCTTCCTTGTGAGTGTGGATCTCACAATCTGAGGTCGGGTACGAAACGCAAGTCAGCAGGTAACCATCGGCAATTTGTTTTTCGTCAAGGAAGGATCCGTCCGATTGATCAACTGAACCCGACACCATCTTCCCGGCACATGTGGAGCAAGCTCCAGCTCGGCAAGAGTATGGCAGTTCAACTCCTGCTTCCTCGGCTGCATCTAAAATGTATTGATCGTCAGGGGCTTGAAACTCGCTCACCTCACCATCCGGTCCTACAAGCTTAATCTTATAAGCTGCCATTAATGTTTTGTTATTGGAGGAACATTTCAAGCCAAAAGATTTGGAGATGTTCTTAAAAGATCCAAGAGAAGTCGGGGCCTTGACAATGGCACTCGTGAATCGGTTCGGGATCGAAGCTTGAACAATACTAGAGGAGGTAACCCGCACAGTTGCCATCTTTGCTGTTGAACCTAAATAACAATGGTCAGTTTGTCAAGTGGTTGACATATACAAGCATTTAACAAACACATATATGTACCAATACACACATACAAACATATATGCATACATACATATGTATATATACAAACATACATGCACGCATGCATACCTACTTACATACAAATGTATATATACATACAAGGCAAGCAAACTATGAGACAATGACTAATGAACACACACACAAACACATACATACATACACACAGATAGATATACATGCATACACATACACATATACATACATACAAGCTAAGCAAATAGCAATATTAAAAGAAAAACTGGGACCGATGAGCTAATATTCAGGCTCCAAATTATGAGACAATTGCTAAATGAATTAAGATCACTTACCAGCAATTTTGATATGCTGTTACTTTTAAAATATCAAAAGCAACATAATGGCATATAGACTTATACGATATCCTGTTTCAAGATATCGAAGAATCATAACTATTCCAAGATGTCAAAAGGTGTGAACAGTGTGTTCTATACCCGAGCCCGAGCAACATAATAAGCTAATATTCAGGCTCCAAGTAGTGAAACAATGACTAATGAATTAAGATCATTTATCAGCAACTGTGATATGTTGTTAAGAGTCTTAAAACTTTTAATATCACAAGCAACATAATGGCATTTAGCAGTTGGTTAAGAAGCTATGTATATGATTGGGTTTCGAAATCTCGAAGAACTATAAACATTCCAAGAAGCCAAGAGGCAGGAACGATGTGTTTTGTCCCCGAGCCCAAGCAACATAATAGAACAATTACAACCAATAAAGAAGCTTGAATTGCATCATAAGCAAACCAACATATATTCGGGCGCGGTTATATGCATAAACATGTGCTTGTATCCAACACTTAGCCGAAATCCGTGTTAAAACAGACCTTAAATCATCAAACAAGGCTACAATTTCATCAACCCCCATAGGCAAACAAGTCACAGACAAAATAAATACAAACTGAATGATAAGTGAATAAATACAACAACTTCTTCACCCTTCACTAGCATAAAAAAATAAATAGATTGACTGATAATAATGAAAATGGATCAATTAATCAAACCCCAAAGATAAAAAAAGTCTGTTCTTTTATTTCCTTTTAGATTTCAAGTTTCAAACTTTTTTCCCCCAAAAAAAAGCACCCAAAGTTTGTAAAAGATCAAACAAGAAAAATGGAAGAAAACCCAGATTTCAAAAGCAGAAAAACAGATCACACAAGCAAAGATGAAGAAAAAGGGGATAGAGAGCTTACAGAAGGGGTATGGGGATTTGGGGTATGAGCGGAGAATACGAAGGGGTCTAAGTTTCTTTGAGACTTATAAAAAAGAAAAAAAAAAAAAGAGGAAGCCTAAATAAAGTGAATGTGATGATGAGAGGGTCGGATCACCTCAGCTCAATTCAGTTGCCAACTTCATTATGTATGTATATGTATATATATTAATGCATAAATTAAGCGAGAGAGTTGGGTTGTAGTGAACCTCTCTTGGTGCGTTTGGAGGGGTTTTTGGCTTTTGGTACTTGTTGACCGGCAAAATGGCCAATCACTAGCTGCATGGTTTTTTCAATAAAAAAGGTTTAATGCATTATTTCTATGCGCTCAATGAATATTTATTAAACGTGTTTTAGTAAAAAAAATGTATTTAATTAAAATAAAGGAAAACTAAAAGTATCAAATTGAAAAAACTTAGGTGATAAATAAAACAATGTAGTCAAATTTAAGTATTAAATTGTAAAGATATTTAGTTAGGAGAAAAATTCAGGTACCAAATTGAATATTGAAATCAAATACAAATAGTAGGAAAAAGAAATCGTGTATCAAATTGAAAAACTTAGCTACTAAATTGAACACTGAAATCAATTTTGGGTACCAAATTGTAACCTAAAAAGTTAAAAAAAAAAAAAAAAAGTTCCGACCTGCCGGATTCGAACCAGCGACCTAAGGATAGCCATGATTGCCACTACAGTCCTCCGCTCTACCAACTGAGCTAAGGTCGGCTTGTATAAAGCTGCGAGAATTTTTATATTTATCATAATGTATATATGTTTGTCCACTTGTAGAGAAAAATATTGACTTTGTCATCCCACATGCAAAAAAAGTTCCAAATTCTACAAATTGTCCTTAAATATTTTTTTTATAGATTTAATTTCTCTATTATAATTTGATTTTTTTATTCTCTTCGAAATGTATATTTTTTGTTTTCCAAAAATTCCATCAAATTAGTTTTTTAAATATGTGATGATGTAATATATATAATTGGTTTTTTGCATGTTTAAAAAGGATTAAAAAAAAAGGAAAAATTGTATAATATTTGTCTAATTGTATAAAAAATACCGATATATATGCTATGTAATTAAGAACTCACTCGAGTTCGAATTTTTAAAGAAGCAAGTGGTAGTCCTTTATTTGGACAATTCTCTTTTTTAACATAATGTGTGCATATGTGATGTAAGTATGTCCCTATTGTGTGTACGTGAGTATTAACCAAAAAAATAATAAGAAGAGAAAAAGAGCTCATAAAAAATTTTGGTGAAATTAACCAGAAGAAGCTAGCTTCAATACTGAAAATACACATTTCGATAAGTAGGGAAAAAATCAAATTATAATAATAATAAAAAGACTAAATTTACAAAAGAGTACATAATACAGGGACCTTTAATAGAATTTAACCAAAAGTTTGCCATCTTAAATTCGGTCCAACCAAAAGAACATGGGTATGATGCCGGGCGGGGTTTAAGGAGTTGCTTTCTTAGTGGTAATATAATTATAATTATATTTATATATATTTAAACTGAATTTCAATGAAATGACTAAATATATTTTTTTTTATATTATTAGATGATGCTTTTCTTTTTCTTTTAATATTTTATATAAATTTAATCAAAAATACAAATAGTGATATTCCACCCTAAAACATCATTATTTTAAAACTCTTAATTAAAAAAAATCCACACATAATATTCCTACATAATAAAACTCAAACCTAAACATTCATGGTGTTGAAGTCTTAACCTTTGCCAAGATTGCCGAAACTTCATTAGCTACTAAGTCTCACTAATACAAGACATTACAAATATAAATACTTATCCGACCAACTATAATAGTACGTAGAATCAACCAATACAATGCATAGTAGACGAAAAACTAGACAAAATCCACATAAGGCGTATTACACATAGTGAGAGAGAGACCCACACATCGCAAAAGCAGATGGTAAGACTCAAACCCAGGCTTTCAAGATTCGAGACTTCAATCTTTACCAACATTATCAAAATCTCATTATCACCCGTATTATTATATATAAGGATGAGTATAATATATTGAAAAACATAAAAACGAAAATAAACATACTAATATTAAATGTGTGTGTATATATATATATATTCATATTTGAACCCCACAGACATGAAAATGAACTTCAGCATATTATTCCAATTCTTTGAAAAGAACAAAAATTTAGAGAAAGCTTAACAAAAAGGAGAAGCTATTTACAGTATTTTTCAGGAAAATAAAATCAGAGATTTAAATAACCTGAACTTCAACGGCCTTTCTTCTTTAAGAACTTGGGAATCTCTAATGTGCCATCATTGGTAAATGGAAAATGCTTATTAAAATAATTAGAAACATCACCTTCATTTTCCTGCATATATTTTCAGAGAGAATTTAGATATAAATATTAGACTCGAAAATTTTTAATTTTGAACAAAGTTGAGATTCAATATTTCAAGGGCTTGAACCTGACTGTTATTAGTGTTTGTGTTTATGTATTATGCGTAAGTTGTGGATTTAGTTTTTGAACTTTAAATTTTAATAATTTTCAATTCTTAATACTTTTCCGAATTTTGAAATTTCAGTCATAACTAAACGGTAATTTTTTAAATCCATTAAGTTTTAATATTTTCAATATTTTATGCGGCAAAACACATATATTATCACATTTGTAATGATACGTCAGTTTGTTATTTTCATTTATTACTCACAAAAAAGTCAGTTAATGGATTTAACAATAGCGAATTCTGTTAAAACTGAATTTTCAAGTTTTGAAAAATATTGAGACTAAGAATTATCAAATTGGATAATATAGACCGAATCTACAACTGTATACATAGTACAAGATTAATAGTAGAATTTAACCAAACATATTTATATGCTACCTTTTAAGTCGAGATTGAAATTCTAAAATTCGAAAAATATAAGAACTAAAATTGATTAAATTAAAATAAATGCACTAAACCTATAACTTAAGAGCATAGTAGAGATTAATAGCATAATTTGACCCGAAAAAGAAAAAAATGAACTTGATACTTAGTCTACCCATTTAGAATTATTGGCAGGTTAAATCGGACTTTAATAAGCATATATAAGATTAATATCATGCTTAAGTTTGACCCGAAGTGAGACCAAAATGTTGGAAAGAGGTAAAGTGAGAAAAGACTTGCCTTGCCTTTCCAATCTTCTTGACGCTTGAATCCGGTGGCAATCAGAGTTATGCTGACCTACAAGCATAAGGAAGCTTTTTCTATTACCAACATTCATTTATATATTTGTCAGATTACAGTTTCCTAATAAGGAATCTTGAGTGTATCAGATAGGATTCTGTAAATATTTTATTAATTGCTATCCCTAACTTTAAGGCTGTTTTTAAGGGACAGCATCCCTAGAATTAGTCTGTTTCCTAGTATAGAGTTTCCTAAGTTAGGCTCACTATGTATATAAATATTAGTGTAACTCCTTGTGAGAAAATATAATAGAAAAAGCCTGTTTCTAACATGGCATCAGATTAGCCCGATTTCTGGGAATTTTTTTCTTTTGTCTGGCATTTTTTTTTTTACTCCCGCTCAACCCTCAAGCCTGTATATTTTGTTCAAAAGAAATATGGCTGAAATTGTCCAAACCAATACCAATGGGGATATTTCAGAAGTCTCTATGAACAACTCCAACCCAACAAGTGAGTTGCAGAACATTCAAGTGGCCTACAGGTTAAATGGGAAGAATTATCTGAAGTGGTCTCAGCTGGTTCGCACGTTCTTGAAGGGAAGAGGAAAGCTGAGTCACTTACTCGGAGCGGAACCTAAAGAAGGAGATCCTAAGTTTGATGCTTGGGATGAACAAGACTCTATGGTAATGTCTTGGTTATGGAATTCTATGATGCCAGAAATCAGTGATACATGCATGTTTCTTAACTCATCCAAAGATATATGGGAGGCTGTGAAGCAGATTTATTCTAAAGTTCGAGATGCTGCTCAAATCTATGAAATCAAGACTAAGATTTCATCTACCAAGCAAGGAAGTCGGTCAATCACGGAGTATTCCAATCTGTTGCAAAGCTTATGGCAAGAGATGGATCATTACCAGTGCATTCAGATGAAGTGCAGTGCAGATGCAGCACTCCTGAAAAGGTTTGTTGAAAAGGATCTAATTTATGATTTTCTTGCTGGACTAAATGTTGAGTTTGATGCAGTAAGAGTCCAAATACTTGGAAAAGAGGAGCTACCGTCACTAAATGAGACAATCGCGATTGTTCGTGCTGAAGAAGGAAGAAGAGGAGTTATGATTGAGAATAGTCAAGTGGATAGTTCCACCTTAGCTACAAAAGCTGTACATGAGAGGAGATTTGGCCTGAAGCAGCCAACTAGCGAAGATAGTAGGCAGACAGAACTTACAAGGCCTATTAAAAGGGAGTCTGTATGGTGCACCTACTGTAAAAAATCCCGTCACACTAAAGAAAAATGCTGGAAGCTCCATGGGAAGCCACAGACAATTAAAAAAATTTCAGAAACCGGTGGACAACCAAAGGAACAAGGGCGAGCACATATAGCAAGACAGCTGGATGGAGAAAAGAATTCTCAAGAATCACCTGTTGCATTTAATAAAGACGAAATTGAGAAGTTGAAGAATTTGCTGGGATCATTGGAAAAATTTTCTTCAACAGGTACTTGTAGTTTGGCTTTTTCAGGTATATCCTCTTCTCAAGATTCTAAAGTCTCGGATACAGTCACCAACAGGTCTTGGGTCATTGACTCAGGAGCTACAGACCACATGACCCACTCCTCACAAAAATTTGTTTCATATACACCTTGTCCTAGTAATAGAAAGATAACAGTAGCCGATGGTTCTGTGATCACAGTGGCTGGTCAGGGTGATATTGTTATAAACAAGACTCTTACTCATTTATTGTCTATTACCAACATTCATTTATATATTCATTAGTGTTTTTCTCTTTCGCTAAGGGAACTATTCTATCAGGTTGTCAGAAGTACACAAATCAATTGTTCCTAACAACTTAACCATTCAGATAAGATATCAATCACTTGTCACTCACACGCTCTGCAACTTAATAATATCACTTCATCTTGTTCACATACCTTGCAATTTGATAACATCACATCATCTTATCAACCTAAGTAGGGACCAATGACTGACAACCTAACAATCAGGACACGCCCACATAGTACTGGGGTCAACCCATTTATACACCTCTCCTATTCCTTAACAAAGGATCCCCTCTCCAACCAGCTCCACCATCCTTCTTTCCTCTTCGCTCTTCCTCCCTCTCCAACCAGCTCCACCATCACCTTACGGCTCTCAGCCCACCAAATGAACCGTCACATTAGCTTCCATCACATTTTCCCCTCAACAGGTATATCCGCACATCCATATCCACCTCCGTGTTCCCCTTCGGCACCGTATCCTCCACCGTCGTACCACCGCCATTTTCATGTCTTATTTTCTTTAGTGTATAAGACTAAGCTAGTTACAAAATGGATGCTTTTATCATTCTAACAAATTGAAACTTACTTGGCCACATAGTGATGGATCTATCACTGCTCCAAATATTAAATTTGCTTTAGGATCTACAAGATCATATATAACGTCTGCTGCAGTATTCACCTACAAGAAAAAAAAAAATGGCTAACATTTCAATCCCCCACAACAAAATGTGCACATTATACAAAACAAAAATGCTATGGCTTACCTCAAATAAAGTTAAATCGGTTCCACCAGTTATATTCCAGACAATACCGGTAGCTCTTTCGATCCCAATGTCGAGTAACGGCGACTGAATGGCATTTAATGCTGCATCTCTGGCTCTACTTTTGCCTGCAACTTAGCTTAATGTTATTAGTTATCACTGTGTTGATATATGGTAAAATTACCATGGCGGCCACTATACTAGGAGTTAGATTGCATTTTGCCCCTTTTACTCAAAAAATGAGCAAATTAGTTATTATATGTTAGATCAAATAGCAAACTGGTCCTGTTAAAAATTTCATCCATTTCTATTGTTAAAAATTGATCATTGTACATCAGCATAAGGTACACGTGGTACGCCATGTCTCACTATCTAGTTATTCTATCAATCAAGCCAATTTTTAACAGTACAAATAAATGAAATTTTTAACAGGAATGACCAACTTGCTCTTTAATCTAACATATAGGACTAATTTGCTCATTTTTTAGTAGAGGGGCAAAATGCAATCTGACTCCTAGTGCAGGGGCTTCCATAATACTTTTACCATTAATATATATATTGGACATGTATCCATATCCAACACTCGAATGCAAGTCCAAGTAACATAGTCCGTGAGATATGGCAATCAATTATCTTATAGAGCTAAAACTTACCAGTTGCAGTACCTATCCCCATGAGGGAAGAGCCTGCATCTTTCATGATAGCATGCACATCGGCAAAATCAACATTAACTAAGCCTGGAATCTGCATATCAGTTTTGCAAAACGTTAGGCAGACGGTAACATAAAAATGCCGAATGGAATCGATGAAGGAATCTGTTTTGATAAACCCAAATCAGAATAAGAAAAGATGAATGCAAGGAAACCTCTACTGGACATGTCTCATTTTTCATCTATTGTTTTGATATAATTTTGTGCTAGGCATAAAAAATATCCTTTTTTTTTATTTGGAATACGTACCGTAATTATATCGGAGATACCGCGAACGCCTTGCCGGAGTATATCATCAGCCAGATTAAATGCTTCAGTCATTAAGGTGGCTTGTGAAACTGCAGCCAACAACTTGTCATTAGGAATAATGATAAGTGTGTCCACATTTTCACGAAGGGCTGCAATTCCCTCTTGAGCTTGGACCGCTCGCTTCCGGCCCTCAAAAGAAAATGGTGTCGTAACAATGCCAACAGTTAAGATTCCCTTTGATTTTGCTATGCCGGCAATTACCGGAGCCCCACCGGTGCCGGTTCCTCCTCCCATTCCTGCCTGCAGGTCACCGGCACCCTCGAAAATTAGAAAGCTTGAACGGCAAGGCATGTTCGTGTATGAAAATATCATACCAGTTCCCACATTATCATTTTAGATTGAATATATGGTTTTTAAAAGGTATCAAAATGTTAGAGAAATCAAGTTCATTCACAAAATTCTTCATTAGTATAGCAGAGCGTCAGATACCATATTGTTTAGCCCAAAGATTAGCTAAAAAGGGTAAAAGTACCATGGAGTCCCCTGTATGTTAGATCAAAGAGTCTTTTCTATTAAAAATTCCATCCAATTCTACTTTTAAAAATTGGCTTGACTGACGAATATCAAGACAGTTACACATGGGGACCAATTTTTAACCGTAGAAATGGATGGAATTTTTAACTGAATGACCAGTTTGCTCTTTGACCTAACATATAAGGACTAGTTTGCCCATTTTTTAGTAGAGGCGGAAAAATGCGATCCGACTCTTAGTATAATGGCCTTCATGATGCTTTTATCGCTAAAAAAGTAATTGAACATAACAAAATACAACTTACCGTCACAAATACCATGTCCGCACCATGAACGGCTTCCTCGATAGCTTCTCTACTTTCATTCGCGGCATTCATGCCAATTTCCGGTTTACCACCAGCACCAAGACCCCTAGTTAACTCCTGACCAATTTGCAAACACTTATTAGGCAACACAGGAGACATCTTCAAGGCTTGAGCATCAGTGTTAACTATCAAAAACTCCACCCCTTTCAACGAATGCTCGACCATCCTATTAACGGCGTTCGACCCACCACCACCGACACCAACAACTTTGATCTTAGCTTCACCATAGTTATAACATGGATTACAAGTTTCTCTCAAGCTCTCATTGATGGTTGTAGAATAAAACATTGCATCATTTTCTTCACCACTAAGCTTCAATTTCTTAGGGCGTAAATCAAGGAAAGATTCTTTACTATGATTTGGACCAACATTGTGAGAATTAACACAACATTTGAAGTCCAATAAACTTAGCAAATTTGTTTGCTTTTTGTAAGCAACACCATTGAAATATCTCAAGGAACTAGCTTTATTAATCAACCTTTCCTTTAAACTATAATCTCTCCAAAAGGATAGCAATCCAATAGATGATTGAGAGCCAAATGTTACAACACAAGTAGCCATAAAACCCAAATTCCAAGAGATATATACTTAAAACCAATATGCTCAAATGCCAAACAGTATGTTACCAATCATTGTTCCAAACCTGGTTAAAATACAGTTCCACATTGTTAAAAGAAAATATACAAGATAAAGAAGGCAAAGTAAACATAATTTTTTCCCAGTAAAAGTATCACAGAAGCCCTTGTATTAGGAGTTGGATTATATTTTGTCCCCTCCACTCAAAAAATTGGGTAAATTAAGTCTTGTACATTAGATCCAAGAGCAAATTGCTCATTCCATAAAAAAAAAATTTACATCTATTTTTATTGTAAAAATTCCATGTGTACCTCATTCCGAGGTGGCATTTTGCTCTATCAATCACATATCACTTAACAGTAGAAATGGATTGAGTTTTTAACAGAATGATAAGTTTGCTCTTTGATCTAATGTATAAGAACTAATTTTAAACATTTTTTTTTTAATACAAATGACAAAATGCAATCCGACTACTAGTACAAGGACTTGCATATTACTATTACCTAAATTCTCCTATTCTCAACACAAGGCTAAAGATCATCAGCAATGAATTAAAAATCCAACAATATGCTCCTTCAAACTATAATCTCTCCAAAAGGATAGCACTCCAATAGATGATTGAGAACCAAATGTTACAACACAAGTAGCCATATTAGTAGCATAAAAACCCAAATGCTATCATTGATCCAAAATCCAAACCTGGTTCTCTAATACCCAAAAAAATACAAAGAAGGCAAAAGTAAACATAAATTCTACTATTCTCAACACAATGCTAAAAATAATCTCTAAAGGAATTAAAGACCCACAAATATTATCAAAAACCCAGAATAAATGACCCAAAAATGAGACAATAATCCAAAGGAACCTCACCTGAAAAAATAAGGGTTCAACAATGGAAGATGATGGGTGTTCACTACTTTTAAAGTTCCATGAAAATCATTAAATAGAAACTCAAGAACCGGGATCTTTTTCACTTTGGGATTTAGACTTTTTTGCTTTGAATTGGGGTTGTTGATTATAGACCGTATCTTTTGGTTGGTTTGCTTTAGTAAAGAGTTTTCTCACTATACAGTCTCCATTGAAGTCTCAACGTACAAGCTTTGTGAGGTCCGTACAAATGGCGAAATGGATAGTACTAAAGGCTTATTAGTCATTGTTTTTTACTTAACTAGCTTGACTGAAATTTCGTGATATTGACAGTTTGAGAGAGGGGTAAAACTACCATGGAGGTCCTGTCAAATTGTATTTTACCTTTTTAATTAAAAAATGTGAAAATTAGTCGTTGTACATTATAAAGAGTAAATTGGTTTAAAAATTTTATTCATTTTTATTATATAATAACCAAGTAGTTACACTAAACATGACCATATATATAACGTATAATAACCAGATTTTTAACAAAAATTATGTTGATAATAAGAGCATTTGATCATATATGGTTAAAACCTTGTAGTACCAAATTTGGTGTGATGAAAATATTGGATCTCCTGAACTTTAACCTTAGATTAACACAATTTGAATAATGTTTTTAATATTTAGGCATAGAAACATTATTTATTTTGTCATTTTGGTTTCTATTTTTATTCTTTTATCATTTTGGCCTTTAATCTTTAAATTTTAGTTAAATTGTTTAACTTTTTTACGGGAAAATTAACTGACAGCATGACAATTTACGTATACTTCACTGTTAACATGGATAAATTTTCTAAACATTTTTATGAACTTCTTTTGATTTTTTTTTACTTTTTCTTTTTAATTTTATGAAATATACATAAACTATGGATAAATTTTCTAAACATTTTTATGAACTTCTTTTGAAATTTTTTACTTTTATTTTTTAATTTTATGAAATATACGTGAACTGTCACGCTAGTAGTCACATGAATGTTAATGACCCGAAAAAAAATAAAAACAAAATAACAAAATAAATAAATATTAAAAACCACTCACCTGGTAATAAAAATAATCAACCTCGTGAATTTTGATTCGAAATAAAAAAAAAAAAAAAAAAAAAAAACTGAACTGTCAAAAGGGAGATGCTTTTTATTAATGCAAGTGATGCAAATAACGAAAGTCATACAATAACTATTTTAATAAATTTAAATGAAAATTTTTAAATAATTCAATGATCGTTTTATAACTTTTTCAACGTTAAATGATAAAACTGTAAATTTTGGATGTTATTTATCCATTTCAAATCGTAAACTAAATTAACCAAAGAAGTGAATACAATGAGCTATTGAGAGAAGGATTAAATTGCTTGCTTCATTTTTAAAAGACAATAATTTGCCAAATATCGAAATCGAGAACAACCAGAGAGCCAGTAAATGAAAAAAAAAAAAAAACAAGGTAAGTAAATTTAATTGGATTAAACAAGCAAAATTCTTCAATTACATACATATGACATCTATTATATATAAAATGAATCATAATTAGTCCTTACTTGATCAGATTGCATCAAATGGGCTATCAAAATGCAAATTTCAACTCTGAGAGGTCATCCATTGGTATTTCTAAACCTATTGAATCATGGTCTTGCAAGCCATCTTCATCAAAGTTTAGCCAGGAACTCAAATCTTGGGGACCACCAATGTCATTTGAAACACCCAATTCTTCCATAGGATCTAAATCATTTAGTTGCAAGTTTGCGAAATCATCCTGTTCGTCCGATTCTTTCGGACGAACATTACTCGGGGTTGGAGATAATGACCTAGCTTCTCTTTCAGTCATCTTGTTAGAATTAGCCAAAGGTGGTAGCAAAGGATCCGAGAGCCTGCCGTTGAATCCATGCCCTGACTTCTGTTTGGGCTTTGCTTTTGTTCTCCGGTCACCCTTGGCACCGTCTAATGATGTCCGACCAGCCCCGGATACCGAACTTGTATTTCTTGAATCTCTTTCGCTTCTATTTCCCCTTAGTCCTCCGGCGGTGCCATCAAGAGCCGGTGTTACCCTAGAAGAAGCACTCCCAACTACATCATCGATCAGTACTTCCCTCTTCCTACCTTTGTTCAACGTAGATCCGTACTTGGAAACAGCATGCTCTGTCGAGTGAACAGCCAGAAGGGCATCTGGAGAATCGTACCTCTCAAAAGTACCACAAACAGCACCTGAGGCAGAAGGTGAAATGAACAAGAATAAGCTTTAATAAATGCCGGTATCCGACACACTCGAGTTCAAGTAACATAGTATTATAGGCATGTAATGCCAACACAAATGTACCTGAGCCCCTGGCTTCGGCTTGATGGTTCGATGTTTCGTTGCAAGTATTACTAGCAGTTCCAGAGCCAATACCTTCAACAGATTTTGCTTCATTGCTGCATGGATGTACAGAAAACATGATATCTTGTAATGCAGGTTCGCTAAAGCAACTGTTGCCAGTCTGTTCGAATTTCCGACATCTATCAAGCGTTCGCTTAATAAAAGATAATGCAACTTGTTTCGAAACCTTGCGAACTGCACTTTTTGATGAATTACTCCCACGACAAGCCTGCGCAATTTATTCAATATCATGGTATGAGATGTAATAGTCGCTCATTAAAAGGGATATGCTCTGTAAATTCACCAAGAAATGCCAATACCAGATTACTAATGCATTGGCATTTTCCCGTAAAAACCGCTGCATTATTCATGATATAGGGCTAAATTAGCAAGCTAAATATACGGCAAGGTAAAGTAGATATTTGATAATTTTAGCTGAAAAGCACATAGCTTTGCATGTTGTGCCCTTGCTGCGTATACCTCCCAAAAAAAAAAAAAAATGAACAGAACGATTCTCACATGCAACCATGTGAAGAGAAACATGTAATTCTAATAATCGGGATAAAAAGTGATAATATACTGGCCGATAGAAGGCAAAGAATTAAACCTAATCCACTTTAGATATTAATTAGAAACGACTTGCATCAGGTATCTGAGAATTACCAAACGTTTCTTGTTAGCCATTTGTACTAGTTGGTCCATTGCAGCATACTCGATGTTCCTGCAGATTAAACAACATTATTCTAGTTGAAGCACTATTCCGTAAGCCTAATAAAATAGCTATAAGAAAATTATCTATATTGTACCTTCTGTCTACTTCTCTCCCATTCTGAATGGCTTTATCAATCTTCCCCAACTTTTTCTTCTTTTTCTGAATCTAAAAATTAATAAAACAAAGTGTTCAAATATGCAGAAACATGCAACGTAAAAAAGGCAGCTAAAAATGTTTTATATGTTACTTAACATCGGAACAATGAAATTTCATTTTAGCAAAAAAGGAAATAGATTATGAACAACCTGTTGATAAAGATTTTCATTAAGTTCAACAACATTTTGATTTATTGCTTCCTCTCCCTCTGTCAAATCAGGCTGCAAAAAGGCGAAGGCAGAAAATTCGAAAATGAAGATTAATCATATATGATTGAGCACGAAGATATTTGACATCAAATAGACAGAAGTATGAAGGAAAACTCACCAAAGTCTCTGGATAAATACCAATACTATGTAGCTCCAGCACAAGCTTGTCCTCCATAGACATAAATTGATATTGGCCATCCAAAGAAGAAACGGCAGAAACATTTATTTCCTTGGGTAGGACCTGACCCAGGTCAGTTGAACATATTTCACTCACCGGCCCCATATCCGAATGTAAACATTCATCCTCTCCTAACCACCTTTCACTACTACGTAACGAATTAGACATGCTGGAGTTCCTAAATGTGTTAGATGCAACACTCGCATCATAAGAGAGTCTGTCTAACAGAGAGTTCTTCTGACACTGAAAATCTGCATTTGACTCAACTTCAGATTCCATCCTGTCCCGATCTTTAGATTCAACGTCCATCTGGTTGCATGAACCACAATGGGAATCATCACTCGCGTAGTGAAGGGACATATTCTTGGCTTCAATGTGGTTGTAAATTTCTTCACTTTCATCTTCTTCTATCAAAGCAGAAAGAACCCTTTGGCATAAAGGAGTAACCTTGTCAAACTGTTTTAGATCAAATCCTCCAGTTGAAGTGTGAGTTTTAGCCGTTTCTTCAACAGAAGTAGGCGCATCTTTTGGCACCACACCACCCTGTGGAAATGAAAGGACTCGTATCAATATTTGCCAACGAAGTTAAAACTTATATACAGCTATCCCTTCATCTGTTCTTGAATCTTTTATAAAATCATTTAAACTAGGCAGTTTACATCAAAAGAGATTTAGTTTAGGGAGAAATACATAAGATGATGGAGTTTACCAAAACAGTATATCCATCTCCAAACATCTGAGACAAACTCTCATCAAGCCCTTCTGCCAAATTTAGCTGATTCAACATCAAAACAATAGATCAGGAAACTTTGATTAACTAAACCCAAAGTGTCAATGAGTAAAAAAATCTGTTAGTAGCCATATGTTACCTGTTGTCTAAGGAATGATGTATCCTCTGAGCTGACAGAATTAAACATTGGTCCCATTTTCTTCCAAAACGGACCAGTACAAGCAAGACCTGTCAAACCAAGTAAAAGGTAGGATTACCACAACAAGAGCTCAATTCTTAAAAGGCAATTCTCTTTTGGGTGGGGACGGGGCTATTACTGGAGAGAGATACGTACTGTTAGCATTACGAGCAGAAGTGGCAGCGGCAAATAATTCATCCCGATCATCATCAGATTCACCTGAACATATCATCCCATACACATTGTCATTAGAAATATACAACAGGAGCTTTCAAGGATCTTGCACCCACATCTTTAGTTCCCAAAATTTAGAGGCATATGCACACAGATTATCGTGATTCAAAAACTCATTCCAAATTAGAAAATTAAATAAACAAAAAACAGTCTCCATTAAAAGAAAATACTAAATTCATGCAAGTACACAAATATAACTTGTTGATAGCTAAACTAAGAGCAAAATATTTGTAGAAATGATAATGTCCGATCACGGAGACGTGGATAAGAATCCTATCATTCACACACAGCTTTAAGATTGGGAAATGCCTAGTAAATCTCATGGACCTAGTAAATACCTGTGAAATCTGAAGAGACATTATTTTGTACCAACCCAAGACGAGCTGTAGCCTTGCGATCTTTCAGCTTCTTGGAAGGCGGACGACCTGTCTTACTGAACCAACAGAAACATGATTTATTCATCAGATTTCCTCAAGACAAATCAACAACCTAATACCAAAAGGGTAGTGGAAAAATATTTAAGAACCTTCTATTTTTATCAGAAGCAGATCTTGCACTTTGTATTGGCTTGGTTGTAATATTCTCCAACTTCTCCCTCATAGGAGGAACACCTGGTTTAGTCAAGGATGGTGTACTGCTTCCAGTCCTTCCTTGTCTTCGGACTCCATCTCCAATTTCAATAGTAGACATTTTGTTCTTCCTCGTGGGCAGTAAGAAAGATCCAGCTTTTTGAGATGCAGGCAGAGTAACCTCACTACAATCAATTCCTTTCTCCTTTGATTTGTTATCTCCAGCCCCTGATTCTTCACTCTCAGAAAACCCAAATGGAGAAGAAACATTCTCAGGTTCCCTCTTAATTCTGGGTGTAACATTATCTACATTGCTGCCTAGCACTGACCCTCCAGTTCCGATAGATGCCCTAGCACCAAAATCAGGTGTTGCGAAGCCTTGATTTGAAATCTGAGCTTCAGCATTAGAGGTGGGAGACAGTAAATTTGCTCTCCTTGTACGTGAGTTTTTATGTGGTCTCTGACCACCCCACTGAGACATAGCATGTGAAGAACCTGTAGACATCAAACGTTTTTGATTGCTACCAACACCTAATGGTTGGGTCTTATTTAGATTTGGCTGTTCCCAGCCCTGCAAAGCTCCAGATGAGAGGTGACCTTTAGAAGATGAGTCCAACACCATAATGGAACCAGTACGTGGTGCCCTAGAACCCTTTCCTTTTAGCATTGTACTTGGGCCACTTGCTTGATTGTCATCCTGGAGAGTTGCCCTGATGTATAGAGCAATTAAAAGAATCAATAATCGAGAAGAAACCATTAAAAAGAATATCATACATGAAAGAAATCTAGCATATACACTACAGACTGCTAGAACTTAACCAGAGAAGGCACATACTTGGTATTTGCTTTTACTACAACTCTCTGCTCCAGCATAGCTGCACGATCTCGAGGAATAGAGGTACTCTCCAGTTCATTCCTGAGCACTGTACTGGCATCTGAACCAGCTGCTTCAAAAGAACCATCTGACTTCCTAATTCCACCAACTCCTGGGGAAGATTTTGATCTGTATGCATATGAGACCAAATAACATAACAGTAAGAAAAAGCTTTTTGAGAACAAGGTTTGAGAAATGGCTGTAAAATGACAAAATCACATAATTTATATACAAAAGGACTAAACATGAAGAATAATCAATTGCAGCAACAAGGCCTTGAGATAAAGGAGAAGAAATCTTGCAACATTTGCGTTAGAAAACAAAAATATCTTATCAAGCATTCAAAAATGCCACACCAGAAAACAAGCAGTTATACAGTTCAAGTCGAAAACTAATATACCCACTTTCCAGCAATATGAGATGGCATTCTTTTTTAAACCTACAACTAGGAAGCAAGTTCAGTCCAAGACAATCACCTAAAACCCTGTACATCACATGATCTCAACTTTGATTCAGAGCTCAGCTTTGGTTGAATAACTCGTTTTATATCTCGATCACCACCAGCGACTCTATTTCCTACTGCTGCAACAGATCGTTTCCTTTTCATCTTTGTCTCCCATCCTTCGCCTGGCAATCTACGGATCTTTTCTTCAATTCGAGCAGAACCACCATTAACGGCTGAAGGCACATCACCATCCTTTTCTATTGTCCCCTGCTGCCTTGGATTCACAGCAGTTCTATTATCAGCCTGTGTCATGAAGGAAGAAAAAACAAGAGAAAGGAATAAAACTAATGAAGCATGAGCTAAAAAATTAAGAGAAAAAGTAAGGGTCTAGTAAAGCTATGTTTTAAGTTTCAGGCCCACTTTGTCTTCTTTCTTTTATTTGTGCATAAAATAGCACATCCAATTGTTGTTAAATAAAATGAGTGAAGCCCTGATGCATCACTAAGCAATGATCAACCGATTTTTCTATGGAAATCACAAGGTAATTCACCAAAAGTATCTTCCATAATGCATGCCAAGACTAAATAGGTATTCCAGCAATATAAGTATAACACAAACCCGTAAATCAGCTACTGATGTGCGAACACGTTTGTTCAGCCCCATATTCTTCGGCCTATCCTCCAATCTTTGAGTCAATAAGTCATGACCATTTCTATGAATCTGGCTTCCCATCTTCGCGATACTTACTCCACTTGTTCTCTCACTTGAAATATCACTTCGTTGTCGCTTCTTTGAGCTTAAAGCTTCTCTATACCTTTCAAGTTTAGAAATTGACTCTCGCAACTTTTTTACTCTATCCCTGTTAGAAAGACAATGTAGATTCAATAACTAAAAACTGATCACATGACTTATGAGTAACATCATCATGATCCAGATAAAATATGCATGGAGTAGAGTACATGAGCAGTAAGAAAACTGCAAGAAGAACCATTTGACTTGCAGGAAAGCTCTATACTTCCTATCCAAGACAGTCATCTACATACTCAAGTTCCAAGGACATGTCCGAGGACTGGATGCCTAGATTGCATGCAAAGATAATATCTTAAATGTATCACAATACATGAGCCTTGCATGCATTGTAACTAATCATATACCAGGCAGATTGTTATTTGCCAATTATGTTCCCAGGGGCAGTTCCTACCATTACCAAATTAACATTAAAGGCCCCCGTCACCACAATTACAATGAGAAGTCACTATACTAACTCATACAGGATACCATATTCCATAAAATATAGAACATTCCAAATTTTAGCCTTTCTTAATGGTTGCAATAATGAAGAAAGACTGTACCTGGCCTTTCTGGAGGTATCTTGAACACTTTCCTTAAAGTTCTTAAGCTCCTCTGTTGCCACTGGAGGGGAAGGCTTAGGGTGTGAAACTCCAAAAGAATGATCCTCTGATGTACTGTTTCGAAGAGGAATGCCCAACACCCGGCTTAACTCTCCAGACCGTGTATATTTCTGACTGCCTAATGAAATCGGTTCCAAAGGCAAACACTGAGGTAATGGTGGCATATCTGATGACAACCCCGCACTCCCTCGGCTTAAATTATTCCCAGAATTCAACATTCTTTTTTCTCTCTGCCAATCTACTGACTTAAAACTGCCAAATCTGCAGACATGAACACGAGACAATTACCCACAAAAGTCCAGTAACTCATTTCTCCTCCGCTAATTATCTATTCTTAAATCAATGATAATTTTGCCTTCCAGTTTTTACTATTTTCTTTTGGTTTTTAGCAGCTTTTCATATGATAAAAAAACAACAATCAAACAGAATCTTAGCAAATTGTATCAACTACCCTTTTAAACATATAACTGAACAACTGCCTATATTAAAATATAATTAAAGACTTGAAATTTCTCTCCTATAATGCTAAACCTTAACTATATCTTCTTCTCTTGCTACTTCTACTTGTTAAAAGTACTAAAGCAGTAAACTTCGTTGACTTTTAAGTCACAAATAAAAATCCCCAAAAAAGTTCAATTAAATCCCAAAATTAAATTTACAATCATAAGAAAGAATAAATAAAAAAACACCTGTAAGCTCAATTTCACCAAAAAAGGAGCGAAAACTCAAAAACAAAGCACAAAAACTTCTCTTCCTATACAAGAATGAAAAATAATTAAAAAATATAAAAGGAAAAAAGGAAATTTTTGAAAATTTGAGAACTAGGCATATGAATGAAAACCCTATCTTTAGAGATAGAGAAATATAAGAAAGAAAAGCCGAAATTGAAGTGAAATTAAGGTAAAATAAGATGAAATTAAAGAGATTAAGGATTCAATTACCTGAGAATCAACCAAGTCAAGCACAGATCAAAATCAGTATTTTTTTTCTAGGGAAAAAAAAGGGGAAAGCGAAAGCGATTATTGTAAACGTGTGTATATATAGTTATAAAAAAATTCTTTTGGCGCAGAAATAATACGCCGTCGTTTTGCTTTCGTTTTAGTTCATTTTTCGTTTTTTTGAAATTTTTTTTCATTATTTTAATGTTTTTCGGCGTAGGCTTCTTGATGTCATCCATATGTAAACATTACTTTAATTGGAGTAAATTGCATTTTGACCCTTATGAAATTTAAATGATTTCAATTGAACCCTTACCATTTTTCCCTTTCTAACACGTGGCAGCTTCTTGACTCTACGAAGATTAGTACTCTGTCCACTGCCAATTACAAGTGTAATTAAGTCGAGTCAAATTTGGATAATAGTCAACTTGAGTTTGACTTGAAATTCAAGATTTAATATTCAATTCGAGCTCGGTCGAATATCAATTTTTAAGTTAGTTAAACTTCAACTCGAGATTTAATTAAGCTACTCAATACTCAAATTCGAGTTTAAGTTTGATTAAGCTTGTTTGTACTTAATCTCTCTATATAATAAGAGTACAAATATAATTTCATAATATAAAAATATATTAAAATAAATAAATAAAAACTCGATAAAACTTGCTTGCAATTCGAATAAAGTATTACGATACTTATATTCAGTTCAACCAATAGCTTGAGATTAACTCAATAATTTTCTAATCAAGCTTTTTTTTCGAGTCAACTAGAGTTGAATGAAAATCACGTCTGTGTTTACCTTTGCCATGTAGGGTAAATTACATTTTGACCTTTATAATTTTCAATATTTTCAATTGACACCATGTTTTTCCATAATAGCAAGAATAATACATGTAGTAAAACTTTCCCTAAATCTAGGTTTAAACAAAGCATACTTAAGGGTTAAAGCTCGGATTAGACCGACCCGAATTATAATTTTGATAATAAAATATTGTTTATTTAAATTTAATTATAAAAATAAGAATAAATATCAAAGTTATACATGAACTTTGATCCAATATAAAATATCATGTATGAACTTTGATTTTGTACAATTTTATACATGTAATTTTAATTTGATTCAATTTTCACAGATCATGAATAACATTATCGAATTAGTACTATTTTACGTTGATATGTTATATACACAAACAATTATATTATTCCAGTAATAAATAAATATATGCATTCATTTATTTAAATGTGTGCAGTTAAATTAAAATCAAATTTTTATTTATATATATGAATTACAATTCAAATTTCATGTACATAATTGCCCCAAATCAAAATTCATGTATCAAATTGAATTAACGTATCAAAATTCATGTACAGATTTGATATTTATCCCTAATTTTATTTTTAAGATTTTATTGTTTTAAAGTTTGTGAAAGTCAACCCAAGTTTAGAGTTTCACAAAATTTTGAGCTAATATTAATAATCTTGCACATGATCCAATTTTCATCCATGTTTTTGAAGGATAACTTGACAAACAAGCAAAGTATAACTTTAACCATAAACAAAGAAAAAAAGCAAATGGATAACTTGATCGATAAACTATGTTTGCTAGTACAGGGCCAGAACATGAAGCAGATATTTTTGACAATCGTGTTAGTGTTCGTGTTTTTCGTGTTCCTTTTCGAGTATCTAATCGGAAACTACCGATAGGACATGAATACAACAAAACAAGCCAAAAATCATCGATAGATTACAACAGGAGGGAATCTGAACTTATCTGAAATGAACGGTATCGCACGTGGATTCTTTACCAGATCATGATAGAACTCGTATTCGGCCTCGTAATCATGTAACCGGAGCTCGGCCTTTTGGTTAGTATGATAATGATGCGCAGCAGAAGCCGATTTCCCAAACCCAAACATACCAACTTTATCACAAATCCCTAAAGCAAGCATAACAGCTTGAAATCCAGACGAATAATGAAACAACGAACCGTCATGAACCGGTCCCCATTCATCCAACGTCTTCCCCATCTCTTCAACAAATCGTTTCACTGAATAATACTTCACGATCCTTGCACACAACACATCAAACCTCGGGTCAGTAACCAACACCGGCGCCTCACGAGACGAGTTACACATCACGTAATCCGCGAAATGAACCGGTTGGCAAATGTACATCACAATAGGAACATTATGTCCATAAGGGTCACAAAAACAACTTTCACCACCCTTAGCACAAAGATGCAATACATTGCTATTAACAAATGATATATTTGTTTTAGTCCCTACTTGTTTTTCAAACCCTTTAATTCTAGCATTATTCAATCTAATCACAATCTCATAATCATCAATCAGATTCCCATACTTTTTATTCAATAAAATCCCACTATTTCCCACAATAGCACAAGATCTATACTTATTAGTACCAATGAAACCATTATAACCATCAATAGGGACCTTCACTAATTGAACTAATTCCATCATTATATTAGGTTGAAACACTTTTTTCCTAGCCCAATCTTGTAAATTCCTCCTAAAATCTAACCAATAATGATGAAATTTTGGGGATTTGAACATTACCAACAATTTATTATCCCTTTTGGATTTGGCTTTGGCATTGGCATCATATTGATTGAACCTTCTCCATGTTCTATACCCTTTAGTTCTTTCATTGTCATAGTTCCTTTCTAATAATTGGTCTATTTCAAGCTTGGATTTTTCTTCACCTATATCAATGGCTGCAAAGTTGAGCAAAGTAGAGTTGAAAGTTTGGGTTGGTGAGGGTTGTTGGGTTGCTGCCACCGTGAAGACACGGCGGCCGTAGATGAAAATCCGGAAGGTTAAGGTTGTTGCTAATACAACAAGCATTAGAATGCTTAGCAATGGTCTAATTGATCCTTTCATGGGGACCAAAAACAAGATTTTGGTGAAAATAGAAAAATGGGGTTTGCTATATATAGCTAAAAAAGATTTAAAACAAAAAAAGTTTGGGTCTTTAACACATATATATACATAACAGTATTTTTTTGGGAGGGGCTTCTGAAACAAAAAAAAAAATGGATGAAAATCAAATTTTCTTTTGCATGAAAAGCAAACCCAGAAAGGAAAAGAGAACAAAGATCAAATCTTGTACAGGGAAACTAACACACACACACACACACACACACACATATATATATGTATGTATATATCTTTTAAAAGAAGTTTGGGTCTTTAACACAGATATATATAAGAGAAGCGGTAGATTTTGGGGGGCTTTTGGAACAAAAAAAGAGAGGATGAAAATCAATTTTTTTGTTCATAAAAATCAAACCCAGAAAGGAAAAGAGAACAAAGATCAAATCTTGGAATGGAAAACATTACCAGGAACTGAAATATGAATTGCATGGAAATGGGTTTTGTTTGGTAAGTAAGAAAACCATGGTTTTTTTCTTTAACAATTGCTAATGAGACTAAAAGTTTAGCTAATATTTAGAACTAAAAAGTGGGCAACTACAGAAAATGAAGAAATGGAAGACTTGACTGAGAGTCAATGTCCAATTTTATTGTTTTTTCTCTTAAAAATTCGAGCTTTTTGGCGTGATTAATAGTATTTCACATCGGCCGGACTTTATTAGAAAAATGGAATATTTTAGTTTTGTTGTATTATGAGAATTTTTTTATTTGATTGTGAAAATTATATAATGAAATATATTCCAAATTTTTGTGAGTGAGGTTAGAACTAGATTGAATCTGCTGGTTGAACTAAGGGGATAATATAATTTTTGGTCCTTGAACTTGTTAATTAGGCCTATTTTGATACCTGTATATTTCTTTAATTCACTTTGATTCTTGAACTTGAAAAATATAAAATATTAATGATGTGGCATTTTGAGATTGTGCACGTCATCACTTGTAAATTAAAAATTTTAAATAAATTTTGATGTTGTACAATGTTAGAGTGGCATATACAATATTTTAATAATCAGATCGGTGGTTGAACCGATCAGACCATTGATTTTATCGGGTCAACTGATAAACCAATAATAATTAATTAATTAAATAAAAATAGATTATTAATCTAGTTCAACCTATTAAACTAGGGTTCTTATCCTGATTTTCAATTTTTATCGGTTTCTAGCTGTTTCTGATTCAATCTGTTCAGCCCTTTTGTTTGAATTAGTATATCGATCGATTCTCAGTCCAATCAATCCAACCCGACCAATCTAGTCATGTATCAAGAACAATAGTCACATCATTAAATCTTAACGGGCTTCAAGTTTATGACCAAAATAAATTTAGTTGACAAATTTAAAAACCAAAGTGAACAAAAAAATACAAGTACCAAGATGCGTAATTGCCAAGTTCACAGGGCCAAATTTTATATTATATTTTTCTTTTTGCTATATCATGAGATTTTTTTATTTGATTGTGAAATTTATATAATGAAATATTTCTATTTTTTTTTTCTAATCATCATATAAATATATCAGATTTGTTGTTCGAATTGAGAATCGATAGTTTAATTAATTTGATTGGTGGCATAAAATCAAATATAGAACAAATTTGTTATGAATTGACAAAAAGTCGAAAATCGAGATAAGAAAATTATGGTTCAAGAGATTGAACCAGTTTATGATTTTTTTTAAATATTTATTATTTAATTTAATTATCGTTGAACTACAATTCTACTGATTGAACCAAAAAGTAATGGTTTGATAAATTTGACCACCTATTCAGTTTTTTACAATATTTACTTTTAGGATTGGTGTATCATTTGGCACCCGAGTTTAGTTTCAATGTTCAATTTGGTACTGAAGTTTTTTTTGTCCTAAATTGGTACCTAAATTAGGCTTCGATGTTTAATTTGGTACCCAAACCAAAAGACATCATGTGATCCAATAAATATTTGACACACGTGCTCCCGTAAAAGAAAAAACATAGGTACTTGATTGGGATAAAAGAAAAACTAAAGTATCAACTTTAACATTAAAGTCAAACTCAAGTACTTATACAGGATAAAGAAAATATCAAGTATCAATTTGAGAAAACTCATATACCAAACTGAAAATCGAAGTCAAACTTGTCGAAACCATTTTTTTGAAAAAAGGTTTTAAAATGGGGATCGACTTTAAAATATGGAAATGGAGTCGCCACCGATCTTTTATTCGAGGTGTGATCGGATCACCTTGAGATGAATTATTTTAATAAAACATTTTGATTTATAAAAACAATAATTTTGGTCTCATAAATCTAAGAAAACGGGTTCGAGTCGGTTCACGTATGGAGGAAGGATTAGCACCCTCGCAACGCCCAAAATTGGTACCAAATTGATTAATTAATGCCCTAATGTCGAAAAACTTGAAAAGATTTTAAAACTACGACCTTTTTCGACCCATTTGAAGATACTCAAATTTGAATATTAAGATTCTCTGGTTCCGAAGGAATAAAATATCACATCCAGCACGTTAGAATGTAACAATTTAAGTCTTCGAATTCCAGATCCTCTCGAAATTCTCAAACTCATGCATTGAGATTTTAAAAGGGTATTTCATTATTTGGGATCAAACGGAAAACCGAAACCCAGCACGTTAGGGCACGATCTCTCGAATTTCTAAGCACGAAATATTGCCTTTGTTAATTTAAGAAAATGTGGATGAAATTTCGAAAGGATATTTAGTTATTTGGTCAAACGAAAAACCGAAACCCAACACGTTAGGGCACGATCTCTCGGATTTCCAAACACGAAACATTGCCTTATTTTGAAGAATATTTAAATGGAATGATTTTAAAACTTGAACGACATTAAACTCGTTTTTTTTTAACAAATAAATTACAATGGAATGATAATATACAAAGCAAAGTAACAATGCATACACAAAATATTACAATGACAAATCACAAATAATTAATGGTTACGAATTAAGAAATATAATCCATACAATAACAAACAAATAAACACCTAATACATAGAAAATAGTATGCATCAATTCAAATAATACACATGTAATAAAAAAAACTTGATACAAAATAAAAATAATGAGGACATGTGAAAACGTTTTGAATGAATAAATATATAATTTAAAATAGGGACTTTTAAAGAAACAAATTATATGTATAAATAGATTTAAAAGAAGATATATATATATACATATACGTAAATAAATTTAAAAGAAAATATTTACATAAAATAATACGAAATCAATAATATATATACATAAAAATAATAATTTAATATAAATTATATATGTATACAAAAAGAATATATTTATATATATATAAAAATTAATGAAAATAACATAGAGAAATAAATAATATCTAGAACCATTTAAAATATATAATATATAATATTGATTTTTTAAAGAAGAATAATAAGAAAACAATAAACAAATAATTAAATAAAATAATTAGAGGACTATATGGAAATCAGAACAAAATTAGCGAGCTAAAAACAATAAATTAAAAAGAAATTGGAAAAGGACTAAAACGCCATGCATGTGGATTAAAAGGGACTAAAAGCGCAATTTACCCAAGTTGTTAAACGCAGACATTTAAACGAGGACTAAATTAAAATCACAAAAAATTATGGGGTAAAATCAAAATAAACGAAATCTTAATTAAAAAGAAATAAAATGTGGAAGGGCCAAAATAGAAAATATCCCCAAACTTTGAAAAACACGCGAATCTAGCTTGGAGCGGGTCGGATCCGGGTCGAGGGGTTAAACGGCGCCGCTTTAAGGCCACTTACACAGCCTAAAACGACGCTGTTCCCAGAGCCTATAAAAGGAAAAAAAAAAATTGTTAAAAATCATTTCGCCATGTTTTTTTAAAAAAGGAAGGAACCGTGTTTTTGTTTTCTCTATTAGGGTTTTCAACCCTTCATCATGCCAATCGGACCACCGCCGCAAGTCGCGCGGCCGTGAGGGTCAAAAAAATAGTCGTTTTGAAACCCTCCGAGTGCCCCAAGCCCACATCTACCCTTCAAGCACCCAAAACCTCCCAAAAACAATCGAAAGAAGCATGAACGCGCCGGTTTCGCCCGGCAACGCTTCGTTTCGGCCAAAACGCCTGCTTTCGGCTTAGATGGTCACCAAAGGTAAAAAAACCTTTTTATCCCTATTCTACTTCTATATGTGTGTGTTATATACGAAGCAAGAATGGACTAAAAATCGAAGAATACCTCTGAAAATTGCTATGTTTGTATTTGAAAAATCGTGACCGGTCTTACAAATTTTGCTTTGGTTTTATATATATCCGAAAAGAAAAATAAAAGGTAAAATAAAAATACAATATTTTCGTTTTTTGCTTTGCTGTTGTTTTGTTCTCTTGCGCAGGTACGAGACGACGTGGAGGCACGAGGGTGGCGTGCGGCGCGTCACGGTGGCGGCGACGTGCAGCACGGGGTGGCTTGCGGCGCTAAGGTCCTGCCCTAGGGTTTCTGTTTGCTAAACCTCTTGGGTTGTTCGGGCTTGCTCTGTTATTGGGCCATTCGGGCCTACAAAGTTTTGGGTTTGAATTTGTTTTGGGCTGGTTCCGGAATTGGGTTGTAAAATGTAATGGACATGGACTTTAATTGGACTTTATTAATTTTGTTTTTGGTTATAAAATGGGCCCAGGCATAAATTGGGTTATACAAAACTCATATACCAAATTAAATTGAAGCAAAATTCAGGTACCAAATAATATATTAACACTGACTTTTTTATATAATTACATGTATCAATCCAAATCAATGTAGTCGATATCACATCTGTGAGTGCACCCGTTTTTCAACTAAAATTAGGATGTACCGATTTTGATCTATTTCAGTGTAACATTTTAATTTTAATAATATTTTTTTAAATATTTAATATATAATATAAAAAATATTTACAAATATCAAACGAATAATATTAAATAAAGTTAAAATATAAAATATTTATAAATTATATAAAATATTCATCAATAAACTCCGTAAATTAAAATCTATCGCTTAATAAATTCAAAATAAACAAAAAAAATAACATCATACATTATAATATTATTCACAACAAAATCATATATAAAATGGAAGTTTCATAAAAAAAATATTACGAATTAAAATTGAAGGGTGAGTGAGTTGTTTACTTTTACTATATTTTTTACATTTTAAAGTTAAAAAATGTGAAAAAAAAAAAAACAACTTTCGTTTTAGCTCTCCGAAACAGAATTTTATTATTTATTATTGTAATAGTAAAAAGTTATAAAATTTATATTTTTAAATATTATTTATGCACCCGTCGTGCTGTATCATGTTTCGATCGATGTGATTGGAATTTGGCTGAACGAGCCAATGTGATTAGTACGGATCAAAAATTTTTATCGGTGCGAAAAAAAGAGTTGATTGTTTCAGTTTTATTATTAGAACAATACACATTGGGTGGTACAAAAATAATCCACTGAATTCCTCTTTTTGCTCTTCAACTTACAGGGTGTTAGCAGTCGTTTCTAGATGTTGTTCTCCTCTCAATGGTGAGTTATTATGCGTTATTCACCCGTCCCCACTAAAAGGGTTGAGCTTAGATAAAGATTATCTATTTCAAACCAACCCGACCTGATTTAAATAAATATATGTATTTAAAATTTTTAATTATAAAAATATAATAATTATATAAAAAATTTAGGTTAAATTCTACTATTAGTCTCTATACTTTACGAATGTTATGGATTTAGTTATTATACTTTAATTTGGTCAATTTTAGTCCATGAACTTTTCAAGTTTTAAAATTTCAGTCCTCACCAAACGTTAATCGTTAAATTAATTAAGTTAAGTTATGCTATTTCCGGAAGTTTATGCGGCAAACATATTATCATATGAATAATACTGATAAAAAGTACATGGAAGCCCCTGTACTAGGAGTTGGATTGCATTTTGCCCCCTTTACTCAATAAATGGGCAAATTAGTCCCTGTACGTTAGATTAAATAGCAATTTGATATTTCTGTTAAAAATTTCATCCATTTTTACTGTTAAAAAATGATCTTTGAACGTCAGCATGAAGTACACGTGGCACACCACATGTCATTGTTTGATTATTTCGTTAACCATGTTAGGTTTTAACAGTACAAATTGATGAAATTTTTAACAGAAAATACCAATTTGCTCTTTGATCTAACGTAGAAGGACTAATTTGCCCCTTTTTTTATTAGATGGGGTAAAAATGTAATTTGACTCATAGTATGTGGGCCTTCATGATACTTTTACCAAATAATGCTATGCTAGTTAACCTAGTTAATAGTTTTACGACTGTAATTTGTTTCAATATCAAAATTTCAAATTTCAAAAAGTATAGTGACTTAGAATAATCTAGTTAGAGACTATAGATTAAACCTACAACTGTATATTGAATATAACCAAATGAATTTAATTGATACTGTTTGGGTCAATATTAAATTTTCAAAAATTTAAAAGTACGGGAATTAAAGTTGACCATTTTGAAAATACGGGAACTAAATTGATCATATTGAAGTACAAAGACTAAATTCGTAACTTTTGCAAAGTATAAGGACTAATAATAAAATTTAACCATTTATTAATTGGGCAAACTACATTAGTATTCACCAACTATTAAATTTATTTTTAGGTCACCCAATTATGAAAAGTTATAAAATTGTTTAACAAACTATTCAATTTTGTCTTTTTTGATCATTTATTAGCTAAAAGTGGCAACTTTTAAAATTGGCATAATAACAACTTTAACCCTCAATATTTATAAATTATGTCAATATATTATTGATTTAAAAAAAATTAACCTTCAACATTTACATATTGCGTAATTTGGTCTTTTTTCTTTTTGCAAGTTTGCTTTTCTTTATGACATTGATGGTTAGTTTTAAAATAACGAGAAAAGATGAAAATCATTATCTTGTATTTTTGGGTGTTTCCATCTTTTGTATATTTTCAATCAAATTTAGCTGATAAGTTTATTTTTTTAGTCATTTAGGTGAAAGGGCCACAAAGAAAAATAAAATTGCAAAAAAAAAAAACAAAATCAAATTACTCAATGTGTAAATGTTGAGGGTTAACTATTTTTTAGAATCAAGACTAAATTGACATAATTTATAAATGTTGAGAGTTAAAATTACTATTATGCCAATTTTAAAAGTTGCCATCGTTAGCCATCTGATGACAAAAAAAAAGATAAAATTGAATAGTTAGGTGACTATTTTATTACTTTTCATAGTTGGATGACAAAAAGAATACTAATAAATGGGTGACTACTCTTGCAATTTACCCTTTTTATTTTTATGTTGAACTGTGAAATGGGCTTTTGGGCCGGTCGAACCGGGCCGAAAAAGCCTGAAGATATTTTGAATCGGGCCAAGGCCCGACCCAACCTGGCCTATGAACAGCTAATAAGAGCTATATAAAAAGGCAGAATTTTGAACTTTCCTTTGGCCTTAAGGTAAAGCTTGTTGAATGTCAAGTAATTAATATTCCACACGCTTTTGCCTTTAAGAGTTATTTGACGATAAAAAAACCAGTCTTTTTTTTTTTTTTCATTTTCTTCTATTTCTGGCCTTTGATCCCACCCTCCAAATCTCAAGTTTTCCATAATCCTATTTGGAAACTAAGAAAAAGTTTAAAATTTTCACTGGGGATGCAAATCCACTGAAAAAAATTAAAACACCCAGAAAAGAAGATAGAGAAATGTATAGCAATTTCAAAGAACAAGCGATAGAGTACGTGAAGCAAGCTGTACATGAAGACAATGAAGGGAATTACAGTAAAGCTTTCCCTTTATACATGAACGCCCTCGAGTATTTCAAGACCCATCTGAAATACGAGAAGAACCCTAAGATCAGGGAAGCGATTACCCAGAGATTCAACGAGTATTTGCGTCGCGCTGAGGAGATCCGTGCCGTTCTTGATGAAGGTGGGCCAGGACCGGCTTCTAATGGGGATGCTGCTGTTGCTACGCGTCCGAAAAGTAAGCCCAAGAACGGTGGTGGAGGAGGTGAAGGCGGTGATGGAGGGGAGGATCCGGACCAGGCTAAGTTGAGATCTGGGCTTAATTCGGCTATTATTAGGGAAAAACCTAATGTTAAGTGGAATGATGTGGCTGGGTTAGAAAGTGCTAAACAGGCTTTGCAAGAAGCTGTTATTTTGCCTGTCAAGTTTCCTCAGTTTTTTACTGGTTAGGCTCTTTTATTTTAATTGTCTTTTTTTAGGATAATTTTGGGTTTACAGCTTAAAATTGATGACTTAAGCTGGATTTTAGTAATTGATAGTGGATTAATGAAATGGGGTTATTGTTGATTGTTAAACTATGTAGGAATTTTATGGGTTTACAGCTTAAAATTGGTGAGTTTAGCTGGATTTTAGTAATTGCTAGTGGATCAATGAAATGGGGTGATCATTGATTGTTAAACCATGGAGGAATTTTATGAGTTTACAGCTTAAAATTGGTGGTTTTAGCTGGATTTTAGTAATTGATAATGGGTTAATGAAATGGGGTTATTGTTGATGGTTAAACTATGTAGGAATTTTGTGGGTTTACAGCTTAAAAAATTGGTGGTTTCAGCTGGATTTTAGTAATTGCTAGTGGATTAATGAAATGGGGTTATTGTTGATTGTTAAACAATGGAGGAAATTTATGGGTTTACAGCTTAAAATTGGTGGTTTTAGCTGGATTTTAGTATTTGCTAGTGGATTAATGAAATGGGGTGATTGTTGATTGTTAAACAATGGAAAAAAATTATGGGTTTACAGCTTAAAATTGGCGGCTTTTAGTTATTGCTAGTGGATAATGAAATGGGGTAATTGTTGATTAAACAATGGAGGAAACTTATGGGTTTACAGCTTAAACTTGGTGGTTTTAGCTGGATTTTAGTATTTGCTAGTGGATTAATGAAATGGGGTGATTGTTGATTGTTAAACAATGGAAAAAATTTATGGGTTTACAGCTTAAAATTGGCGGCTTTTAGTTATTGCTAGTGGAAAATGAAATGGGGTAATTGTTGATTAAACTATGGAGGAAATTTATGGGTTTACAGCTTAAAACTGGTTGTTTTAGCTGGATTTTAGTATTTGCTAGTGGATTAATGAAATGGAGTGATTTTTGATTGTTAAAACTTAAAACTATGGAGGAATTGTATGGTTTTATGGTTACGTTTTTGCATTTTAAGGTCGTATGGGTTTTATAGCTTCTTGCAACACATAATGTGGCAAACGACCTATATGACATAGCCTTCCTAACATTTGCTTGCTGTCTCTTTTAGTGTCACTTTTTATTGCTAGAAGCCTTTTAGCTATCACAGATTCTACCTCCTTTGAACAGCATTGCCATTTTAATCACATCAATTAATATGGTTTTAAAGTTGACAGTTTTTAAAGGGATGTTAGATTATGTTATAATTTCATGTATGATTGTTGAATTCAACTTTATACTCCATGGCAAGGTTGAAAGCCTGGGAGCTTTGAGGTCCCAGGTTCGAGTCCATGTAAATGTGTGGGTTCTCAGTTATTGTTTCTGAGGTAATTAGTTATTCGATTCAGTTATTGAGCTAGTTATTCAATTCAGTGCTTGTAATGATTGGTGTATTAGAACATTTGTAACTTAAAAAAAAGGCAAAACATATACTCAAATTCATTTGCTATCTATCTGAAAATTTTGCTGTTATGGAGTTAATCAAAGTAATGTAGGGGATTAGTGGAGGCTCGGTCTTCAACCGGCCCATATATTATTTACATTTTTTAGTATTGATATCTTTGGGTATCTTATTGGCCTTGCTATGATTTTAGTTGGTATGATTGAACTACTATGGTTTCATGTTTGTTTGAACTGTATTACGGAGTTGTGATGCGGAAACAATCTAACTGAACTGTACATAGAACCGAATATGTACTCTCCTTTTAGCTGCTTTTTTCGCAGTTCTAGTCATTGTCATTGCAACATTACATATGCAGGGATATAATTGGATTAATTTTGTTAAAGTTTTCCAATTCGTTCTCTTTTAGGAAAGAGAAGGCCATGGAGAGCTTTTCTGTTGTACGGACCACCGGGGACTGGGAAGTCATACTTGGCCAAGGCTGTTGCAACTGAAGCAGACTCTACGTTCTTTAGGTAATATATTGTTTGTCACTTATATGACCTCTTTGCCGGTAAAGACATGAAAATTTGTTTCCTAGGCTTATATATGAAAATTATAAGTTTGCCTTTCTGGCGCGTGTTTGGTTATCTTTTCTAACATTTTTGCGGTCATTAATCATCTGTACAGCTTTGCTCCATTTACGTGCCTGTATTAAGGTTTTTGCTTGTTTCTCATTTAAGATTTAATCCCTTTTCCGCTTCTTTTTCTGCTAGTATTTCTTCATCTGACCTCGTGTCGAAGTGGATGGGGGAAAGTGAAAAGCTGGTTTCAAACCTTTTTCAGATGGCTCGTGATAGTGCTCCATCCATCATATTCATTGATGAAATAGATTCCTTGTGTGGTCAACGTGGTGAGGGCAATGAGAGTGAAGCATCTAGACGTATCAAAACCGAACTTCTCGTGCAGATGCAGGTATTACATGACGGTGCTCGTACCCTATTTTGGTCTGTGCTAGATTGAAAAATAGATATATGACTCCTTCGTAGATTTCTAGCTTAGGGAATGAACTTTTCACCTTGTGCGTTTTATGCTTTAGGGTGTCGGACATACTGATCAGAAAGTCTTAGTGCTTGCGGCAACGAATACTCCCTATGCACTTGATCAGGTAAAGGAGAACATTAAAATATAATTTGGGTAAAACCATACCTAAGGTCACTAAACTATTAGTAAGTGTATGTTTTGGTCACTCAACTTCCATACGTTACAAAATGACCACTGAATTATTCGAAAGTTTTCATTTAAGTAACTGAGTTGTTAAAATTGTTGTTGTAATGGCCTTCTCTTTGTTATCGATAGGTACTAATCCACTGTACTGATCGTCGAATCGTCACTAGGAGCTTGCTAGCTGAACATAAAAAAATAATAATAGCCTAGTGACTTGAATAAAACTTTCGAATAATTTAGTGACCATTTTGTAATTTTTTAAAGTTGAGTGACCAAAACGTAAATTTACTAGTATTTTATTGACATGGGGTGTAGTTTGCCCATATAATCTTCATATATGTATCTCAATTCAGCAGGCGTAGGTTTCTGTTACTAATCAATTGTCCCTATAGGCTATTCGCCGGCGTTTTGATAAGCGTATTTACATTCCTCTCCCAGATTTGAAGGCTCGACAACATATGTTCAAAGTACTCAACCTTTTCCCTATATTTGTCCTTCAAAGCATTGAGAAAAAAAAGTTCGTCGTTTAGTCTTTGATCACTTTTGTTGTTTTCACATGGATGTGTTGTTTGGCTAAATAAATTTACAACAGGTGCATTTAGGTGATACTCCTCATAACTTGACTGAAAGTGATTTTGAGAACTTAGCTCGCCGAACAGAGGGGTTTTCAGGTTCGGATGTATCAGTTTGTGTAAGTGAAAAAATCCGTTCTCCGAATTCCGTCTTGTCAGCGAGTCTTACTATGAAGGGCCATTAACTTAGTAGCTCATTGTTGTGCATATTTTACTTTATATCGTGGCAGGTTAAGGATGTTCTTTTCGAACCCGTTCGTAAAACCCAGGATGCCATGTTTTTCTACAAGACACCCGAGGATATGTGGATGCCTTGTGGACCTAGGCAACCGTCTGCTGTCCAAATTACCATGCAGGAATTGGCAGCCAAAGGACACGCAGCGCAGGTACGAAGTCACTTGTGGTTAACAAACATGAAAAGCAAATTTGGTCATTTGTGACATTTGAAATGATTGAAGTTCTTTTTTCCCCCATTGATTAAATGTCTATGCAGATTCTTCCACCACCTATTTCGAGATCAGATTTCGATAAGGTGCTTGCAAGACAGAGGCCGACAGTGAGCAAAGGCGATCTCAAGGTCCAAGAGAGATTTACAAAAGAGTTTGGAGAGGAAGGTTGATGGATTTGTATGCAACTGTGACATTGACCTACACAGTTGTGAGTGCATTCACTGTGATTTGTAATTTTATCGATCGATTTAACTGCTGGGGTCATCACTGGAAATTGTCTCTATTTTTTTTACTTCACCAGGCTGTATTCATATAGGATGAACACATTACATTTCATTGAATTGATGTTTTTTTCTTGGTTTAAATAAGACCCTCTTCCTCCTTGCTTAGTCCCTGAATTTGGCAGTTTTTCTCACCTTGATCCTGAACTTTGTTTCATCCATATTAATCTAAGTTTACCATGAATTTGGATTTTTTTAAAGAGTGATGACTGGCATGTCTTCACTTAATTTTTCTTAAAAAGAAATTTTTATTTTTTAAATTTTATATAAAATTTTAAACTTTTCAGTGATACTCTGGTGTAATATCAGTGTTACGTTATCATGCTTTAATGGTATCCAAGTTTAAGGATTAAATTCCATAAAACTTAAAAAAGTTGTCAAGTTCTGGAAGTAATGGGGACCCAAAAAAAGTTTATGGACTGAAATGGAAATCGTTGATAAGTTCAGGGATTATTGCAGTACTTTTTGTATAGTATTCGGGTTTTTTAAATGAAATGATTTTTTTTTTCAGGTAGCCAAGGAAGGGAAACTTTGTGGGGGGTGTTTTCCATTTTTGGAAGGGAAAGTCTGGCAATTTTAGAATTATAAAATTTTGAGAGGATTAGAATTAAATTATAAATTTTTAGAAGGATAAAAATATAATTTTATTATACTAACTTATAAATTTACTATTTAAAAGATAATTTAATTACAATTTTTTTATTTTTATTTAAATTTATTAATATAGTATATAAAATATTTATATAATTTTGAAAGTAGTAATTAAGCTAAAGTAATGAAATCTAGATTGCGATCTAGTCTGATTCAATGGCCAATTTTAATCAATAATTTATTTATATAAATTTTAATAAATTTTTATTATGTTTGTATTATATTTTTATATATTGAATTATTTATTTGCATAAAATATTTAGGTAAACTCATTAAATTATTAAATTATTTTATCACTCTACTTAAAAAATAAAAAAAAACAAATATATTAGTTAATTTTGATTGAAAATATGAAAAAAATAGAAATACTAAAAAATTCAAGATAATTATTATCATACTCATTCTTTTAAAAATAACATTAAATGCTACAAAGAAAAACGAAATTGTAAAAATAGATTAAATTATATAACGTGTAAATGTTAAGAGTTAAATCTTTTTAAAATTAAGACTAAATTGACATAATTTATGAATGTTGATGGTTAATGTTGTTATTATGCTAATTTTAAAAATTGTCACTGTTAATCGTTCAGTGATAAAAAAAATAATACTGAATAGTTGAATGATCATTTTATAATTTTTTGTAGTTGAATGACTAAAAATAAAATTTATTAATAATTGAATGACTATTAGTATAATTTAGTATTATAATTTTTGAAACTAAAGAAAAATATTAAAGATTTAAATTTTTAAAAATTGTAAAAAAGGTAAGAGGTAAACATAACTAACTTTTTATATTCTGTTTTGAGACAAACAATGTATATTAAAATAAAATAAAATAAAATATATAAATTCTTTTTTGACTTTAAAATTTATTAAATAAAATCTTTTTAAAACTCTCTCTTTTGTTTTTTTCAGTCTCCAAAATCCAAATCTAAGAGAACCCTTTTCTCTCACAAATCTTGTAAGAAAGATTTTTGACCTTTAGAGGACCAAATATTATCCCTTTTTTTTTTCCTTTAAAGATCTCTACTTGTTTTTTTTTCTTTTTTGTTATCGAAAATTAGGGCTTTTCTTCTTACCAAAAAAGAAAATAAACCCTACCTTAATTAGCAAATTAAGCTTTGGTAAAAAAAAATCTTTTATTTCTATTTTTTTAAATCTCTGTTTTTTTTTTTCACTACACTTCGAACTTTTGCTTCTTCTTTACTTCTAAGCACTTCAAAAACCCTAAAATTCAACATTTTCCCGTCTGGGTCATTTTTTTTTTCATAAAACAAGGTAAAGTTTCCTTTTTATTTTCTGGGATTTTCTTTATATGAATTGGGTTTTAGGTACTAAGGAACTTTAAGGCTTTAATTTTGAGTTGTGGGGTTTTTTTTTTTTTTTTTGAAAAGGAAAATGCTATGAACTTTACTACCATTTGTTCTAGTTTTCACCAACCATAGTGAAAAAAAGAGAGTGGAAATTGAAAAGAGTACTGTGAAGTAGCAAAAGAAAGAGGGTAAAAAAAATGATTGCTGAGAAACCAAGTTGGGTTAGGCATGAAGGAATGCAGATTTTCTCCATTGATATTCAACCTGGTGGTCTTAGGTTTGCTACTGGTGGAGGTGACCATAAGGTAAAATTTCCCTTCTTAAATCTTTATATATATATATATATATATCTTTTGGCTTTAGTTTAGTTACTGCTGTAAGTAACCACAGTTGCAAATTTTTCCTATGCATAGCATTTTACAATGTTATATGTCCATAGATTATTTAATTTTGTTCATGAACAGCAGCTCTTGTAAGTTGATATGTAATTTGATATGTATATATATATATTCTCTTTTGGCTTTTAGTTTAGTTTTTTACTGCTGTAAGTGCAAATTTTTCCTATGCATAGCATTTTACAATGTTATATGGCCATAGATTGATAAATAGCATCTTCTGTTAGTGGATATGTAATTTGATGTATAATTCTATTTGATATGTATATATAGGTTAGAGTATGGAACATGGAATCTGTTGGCAGGAATTTGGGAAAGGATGAATCTACATTGAGGCTTCTTGCAACTTTGCGTGATCATTTCGGGTCGGTGAACTGCGTTAGGTGGGCTAAGCACGGTCGGTTCGTTGCGTCGGGGTCTGATGATCAAGCGATTCTAATTCATGAGAGAAAGCCTGGTTCCGGGACGACCGAGTTCGGTAGTGGGGAGCCCCCAGATGTTGAGAACTGGAAAGTTGCGATGACGTTGAGGGGACACACTGCGGATGTGGTAATGATATTGTTTTCCGTGTTGGGATGTATAGGATATAGAGATCGACAAGATTATTGTGCTGTGGTTCGTGTTGACTGACGGTAAAAGTACCATGAAAGCCCTTGTACTAGGAGTCGGATTGCATTTTTGCCTAATTTACTTAAAAAATGAGCAAATTAGTCCCCCTGTATGTAGATCAAAGAGCAAACTGGTTCTCCTGTTAAAAATTTTATCCATTTCTACTGATAAAAACAGTTTGCTCTTTAATAGAAATGGATGAAATTGTTAATAGAAAGTACCAGTTTGCTTTTTAATTCAACATACAGGGACTAATTTGCTCAATTTTTTGAGTAAAAGGGGTAAAATGCAATCTGACTCCTAGTTCAAGGAACTCTATGGTACCTTTACCATTGATCGAGTTTTTTCATTATTGAAAAAGCATGTTGTTTTACATTGAAATTCGGTCTTTGCATGTCCTTTAGTTTAATGTAGCGGTGTCTGATAAGCACGGGATATTGTCTAACTGGTAAATTTCTTTTATTTTGAGCTTGAAGTAGGTAGATCTTAATTGGTCACCTGATGACTCGATGTTGGCTAGTGGGAGTTTGGACAACACTATCCACGTATGGAATATGAGTAACGGTATCTGCACGGCTGTGCTTAGGGGTCATTCTAGTCTGGTTAAAGGAGTTGCCTGGGATCCCATCGGGTCCTTCATAGCGAGCCAATCTGATGACAAGACCGTTATTATATGGCGAACAAGTGACTGGAGTCTTGCTCATAGAACAGAGGGCCACTGGGCAAAATCAGTACGTTTTTTTGTATCGATATAATTTTGTTTTGTCTTAAAACATTTTCTTTTTCTGACCGAAACATGTTCTTTTCAGCTGGGATCTACGTTTTTCAGGCGGCTTGGATGGTCACCTTGTGGTCATTTCATAACTACCACTCATGGTTACCAAAAGCCAAGGCATTCCGCACCTGTTCTCGAGAGAGGGGAATGGGCTGCAACGTTTGACTTCTTAGGCCACAATGCACCAGTTATCGTAGTGAAGTTTAATCATTCAATGTTCAAAAGAAATTCAGCCAATTCGCAGGAAGCAAAAGCCACTCCTGTTGGCTGGGTGAACGGAGCTGCTAAGATTGGCGGGAAAGAATCACAGCCATATAATGTAATTGCAATTGGGAGTCAGGACCGCACTATAACCGTATGGACAACTGCAAGTCCTCGCCCACTCTTTGTTGCCAAGCATTTCTTTGGTCAAAGTGTTGTGGATTTATCATGGTAAAGATTTTCGTTTTAGTGGAAGATATTTTTTTTTCATCATTGAACTGCAAGTTGGTAGATATTTCTCCGTATGTCATTTTATCTTTATCCGTTAATAGTGATCTCTTTCCATAAACAGGAGCCCCGATGGCTATTCTCTCTTTGCTTGTTCATTGGATGGAACTGTGGCTACTTTCCATTTCGAAGTGAAAGAACTGGGCCACAGGTTAAGTGATGCCGAACTTGATGAGTTAAAGAGAAGTCGTTATGGTGATGTAAGAGGTCGACAGGCAAATTTGGCGGAGAGCCCGGCACAGTTATTGCTCGAAGCTGCTTCAGCCAAGCAAACCACTAGTAAGAAAGTAGCTTTGGATGTTCAGCAGAATCAGATACCTGTAAAATCATCTCTTGACTTGGGGGTAACAAACAAAAGTTCCAAGCCACCAAACAATGATGGAAAGAAGAGTGGGCTTTCCGCTAGTGATGGATTAAATAAACCGGTGACGTCTGCTCGGGTTACTAGCCCTGTAAAACAAAGAGAATACAGACGTGCTGATGGTAGAAAGAGAATCATTCCAGAAGCCGTCGGTGTTCCTACTCAGCAGGAGAATATTAGCGGCGGTGCTCAGTCTCAAGCATTAGATTTCCCTGTTGCATCATCTGATCCCCGAAAAAATGATAATGGCATAGTTCCTGCTGATGGTGGGTTGAGAGAAGCTACTATCAGGGGAACCGTTGGCAAAAATTTTGACTTAAAGGAGTGCTCAGGGGTTACTGCTCGGGCTACTATTACTGACAGTCTGGTTATTGAAAAAGTTTCTGCTGGCCAAGATCATAGTATCAATGTAGAACAGTCTGGAAGCTTCAAAACATCAGGTTCCACCACTGGCTCTACCAAATCTCTCTCGATTAGGGTATTTGACGAAAAAGAAGGGAATGATTTGACTCCGGTTTGCTTGGAAGCGTGTCCCAAGGAACATGCTGTGACCGACATTGTTGGTGCGGGAAATGCATGTATGACTAAAGAAACAGAAATCATCTGCACAAGAGGGGGTCAAACACTTTGGTCTGATCGTATATCAGGAAAAGTTTCGGTCTTAGCCGGAAATGCAAACTTTTGGGCTGTCGGATGTGAAGACGGGTGTTTACAGGTAAGAAAAAACTCTCTATCCTAACCAGGCAGAATTTATGTTTCTTTTTTGCCAGGACGTGTGTTATTGTAGTTTTCTATTGGCACTTGCATGTGCTTCTATGATGTAAAAGTACCATGGAGGGTCCTATACTAGGAGTCAGATTGCATTTTGCCCCTTCTACTAAAAAATAGGCAAATTAGTCCCTGTACGTTGAATCAAAGAGCAAACTGCTCATTTTTTGTTAAAAATCCATCCATTTGTACTTTTAAAAACTAGTGTGGCTAACGAAATAACCTGAAAGTCACATGTTTACCTTATGCTGACGTACAAGGACCAGTTTTTACCAGTAGAATTAGATGAAATTTTTAACTGAAGAACTTGCTTGCTCTTTGATCTACTGTACAATGATTAATTTGCACGTTTTTTGAGTAGAGGGGGTAAAATGGAATCCGACTCTTAGTACAAAGGCCTCCATGGTACTTTTACCGCTTCTATGATATAATATCTATCAAATCATTTCAATGAGATTTTGTAATTTGTTTGGCAAATGTACCGTAAGTCTTTTTTGCTTATGTTTTTGAAGGTTTATACGAAGTGTGGAAGACGTGCATTGCCGACCATGATGATGGGATCTGCTGCAATCTTTATAGATTGCGACGAGAGCTGGAAATTATTATTGGTGACGAGGAAAGGATCTTTGTATTTATGGGATCTTCTGAATAGGAATTGTCTCCTCCGCGATTCATTGGCATCTCTAATCACTTTGGACCATAACTCGTCTACAAAAGGTACCTGCACTTCATATGATCTTGGTAGATTTGTTACTTAGTGGTACTTGGTCGACAACTCATAACATCTTACATTTTTATAACTCTTTTCAGGCACAATCAAAGTTATATCGGTGAAGTTGTCGAAATCTGGTTTTCCTCTCGTTGTTTTGGCCACTCGGCACGCGTTTCTCTTTGACACGAGTCTAATGTGTTGGCTGAGGGTCGCTGATGACTGCTTCCCGGCATCAAATTTTGCTAGTTCTTGGAATTTGGGTTCAACTCAGACTGGTGAGCTGGCCTCGCTGCAGGTGGATGTCAGGAAATATTTGGCCAGAAAACCGGGCTGGAGCAGGTTTGTCGCTAACGACCTCTTGCCCTATAATCCTAAAGCAATACCAGATTTGGTACCAAGTCAATGTTTGACAACTTATCTCGGTGGCGTGAATTTCAATTATACTGCTTAAGAAATAATTCCGAATAATTCCCGGTTTTTAATTAAAGAACTTTTTAACTGTTTTGGTTGTAGAATTTCACCCATGATTATGTGTTGCAACAGGGTAACCGATGATGGAGTACAAACACGTGCTCATTTAGAAGCTCAATTGGCATCGTCTTTGGCTCTGAAATCCCCAAACGAATATCGCCAGAGCCTTCTTTCCTACATACGCTTCCTTGCAAGGTTGGCTTTTTCCCCCCTGCAAAACTCATGTACCTTCCTCGGTATTGGATTATATGCTCTTTTCGTTACAACTCATTATGCAAAGCTTGTAGTAGGTGCATCGTTATGTATTTCTGCAGAATAACGTTCTCTTTGGTTATTGTAACGGTAGCATAAAAATAAGTCGTTGACAAATTATACATGCTCGTGTTTGTAGAGAAGCGGATGAGTCTCGATTACGAGAAGTCTGCGAAAGTTTTCTTGGTCCACCAACCGGAATGGCTTCCGATTCCAAGAACCCTGCTTGGGATGCATATGTGCTCGTAAGTCTTTCATCCCGACCTCTTATATATACCATCCATTGATTTTCAGTACATCCTTTTATCACATGACTCCAATAAAATATCCTTTCCCGGACCCTCGGGATACTTCCTGTAACCTTTCTAAAATCTTTGCAGGGAATGAAAAAGCACAAACTTTTAAGAGAAGACATTCTTCCAGCAATGGCATCGAATAGGAAAGTCCAACGATTACTTAACGAGTTCATGGATCTCCTCTCTGAATATGCAAGTATCGAAAACAACTTAGACCAAAGAGACCCATCTCCACTGACCGTATCTCAACCAGAGATTGACCCGATGGACTCCAACCCATCTGCAACCTGCCAAACGGATACCGTTGAGCCAACAACAGATAAGAAGGAAAACCCGTCCCCCGGTATAATAGATCAAATGGATTCTATTCTATCGAATCAAGTAAACTCGGGTACCAAATCTTCCGATCAAGTAAATCATGCTCCAACAAGTGAAGATCCTGCTAGTTCATAATGCAAATACTAACTAATGGTGTTAAAAACTTAGAATAGGGGACTGCACTGGTATATATATATATCCCTTTGCTTGATGGTTTAATGCTTGAAACTGAACCATCAGATGTATCTTTTTTTTCTCTTTGATCTTCTTTGTGCATTTAACTGTAGAATTTCACTTGTTAGTGTTAAGAGTTGAGTTCTTTTTTTTTTCTTTTTCATGTTATTGATAGAAACCATTAATCCTTTGTACACTTGAGCCTTGATATTAATAGAATCCTGTCTTTTTAAGTCTCAAGTTTGATGATTTGTTCAAAAAATAACTTAAAATAATTTAAACTTATAATCATAATTTTGAAATGATCAAAATTTTAAATGATATAATCCCAAAAATTTGACCTTTAAATGACATTAACACTAATCTATTTTCATCAAGATTGTTTAAACTGGATTGGTTGGGTGGATTGAGAATCAGTTAGGATACTAGGATACTAGTTTAAAGAGCTAGTATAAACCAGTTGAATCAGGTAAAAAATCGATTGAACCGAGCGATTGTTACGATTGAATCAGATTTTTAATATATATTTTTTTATTTTTAATTATTTATTTAATCAAATTAAATAAATTGATCAAACTGGTCATATCAATTAACCAATAACCTAATTGATTTAACCACCAATTCAATTCTAAAAACCTTAATCTTCGTTACTATTGGATAGGACCACGTTGACTAATAAATCCAACTCAATTATGTTAGGTCTGGTGATTAGGTGATTCCACTGTTTTCAGTTGTTGACAGCTTTCAAAAGAGGTTTTGCATAAAACTATTTCATTTACGTCTCTCTTCTTTTTTTTATTTTGACTAAAAAATTCAAAGGAATGGGACCAAATTATATTTCTTCACCAATATGTAGGATAAACTAAACTTGTAAGCTACAGCTGAATCGGATTGGATTCGGGTCGAGTTTATCGATATCCGTTTTAGTTTAATAATTTTATATTCATTTTTATTTAAATTTTTTTAACTTAATATATATGATAGTATAATCTTATAGATTTTATTGTTACAATCTCATCGCACAGTAATGGCGAACACCAAAGCCTCGCTAAGGGCAATATTTTGCCGAGGTTATGGAGCTCCTTTATATTGGATCCTTTCTTGCGTGTCTCGTACATGAGACCTCGTTTAACATGTCTTCATCTCATCATGATGGGACCTATGTTGTATACATGTTAATGTTTAAATTAAAAGAGGGTCATTTATAACTTTCTACACACCATCGTGTGAATTATAATATGAGCGTTCAACTTCCTTTTAAATTTTGAATAATGAAATTGAAATTCGACTTGAGATTGATTTTTGCCCAACCACATGTTTTTCTCAAATCCTTTAGAAAATATAGAAACCAACCTTTCAAAAATTAGATATGTTGGCTCTTGATTGATGGCATAAAAAATGGTTAGATTCAAGTTTGTTTCGCACCATAATTTTTTTTTTTGAAAAAATATTAAATTTAGTCCTTAATATTTATATATGTTGTTAATTTGGCCTTTATTTTTTTAGTTATATTTGGCTCTTAACCTTTTAAAAAATAGTCGATTTAATTTTTTTTAATGTAAATACTGACTAAATATTAAAAAACTAAATATGATAGCATGTATGACAATTCACGTGTATTTCATGCTAATTTTTTTTTGAATTTTTATAAACTTTTTATAATTTTTTTCTGAGTTTTGAGTTTATTTATTTATTTGAATCTTTTTTAATAATTTTTAAATTATTTGTTGATATGATATATAAGACAAATAATGTCATATCAACTCGAAGTATATGTAGATTGTCGCATAAGTTCCCATGCCAATATTATTAAAAAAGTGATATTTTAGCCAACATTTCTGTTTAAAAAAAATAATTTGACTATTTTTGAAAAGTTAATGGCTAAATTTAGTTCTAAAAAAAGAATAAGAACCAAATTGATAAAATATAAATGTTGAGGACTAAATTTATTATTATACCAAAAAAGCATGCATGATGATTTTTTTTAAAATATTTATAAATTATAACCTAAATTAGAAGAAATTGACCTAGGATTGAGCTTCCTCAAGGCTCGATTACTGACCACTTAATTATTACATGTTTGACAAACATAAAAGTATGTCTTATTTGACTTGCTTTGGTCTCTTTCCCAATGAGAAGATAATATTTTCAGTGTGTTTCTTCTTATTGTCAACAAAATCTCAAAAGAAAAATCAAAGATTATTATGCCCAAATTAGGGGTTGGATTTTTTTTTAAAATTTGGTCTAAATTCAAATTGGTTTGGAACAAAATATAATATTAAAAATTATATTTTATAATTATAATTATAATTTAAAAATATTTCCGGGTCAAGGTCAAGACCCAACCCGACTTAGGTTTAGTAATCAATTCATGGATAAATCTAATTTAGAGTTTAGTTGTAATATTTAAATTGTATACTTAAAAAATTATGAGAATTTATTGGGATTAGAGGTGTTTATGGGTTCGACAATGGCCTAATTTTTAAAATAAAAAGTCGAAGCCTTATTTACCTGTGATTTTTTCATCTTTGAGGGTTTTCCACGTTAAATATTTATGTTTGTTCTTCTCTACTTTTACTACTTCGTTTTTCATACGTGTCAATCCCCAATAAACAAACCTAAATGTGTAACCTGTACATTATCCAAAACTCCGAATACAAAGCTCAATATCCCAAAGAGCAAATTGGTAAAAAAAACCCCTAAATCTCATAAGGTACTCACAAAAAGGGTATAAAATACTCTCCATAATTACCACGAAACTCTTATCAAAACTCATATGCGATTACATCTTGCTGCCCTCAAAGAAAAAGCCTGCAACTACGTCTTGATTGGCTTAACCAAACAGGGATACAATGACTCATTTAAATAAGCCAAGCTTAGAGTTCTAATCATATTAAAATATCCCTAGAATAATCAAAGTCTATCTGGGAGAAATAGTCCTGCTTGAAGTCTAAAACGCAGCTGCCAAATAGGAGAACATATCGTGATGTCGCAACGTCTCATTCGTCTCGTCACGATGTCATCCATCACGTCGTCCCGACGAGCCGACGCTCCTCGTCCCGACGTCGGGCTTGTTTTGGCCCTTCTTCAATTGCTTGTCTAGGGTGCCTGCGAGACACATCCCATAATAATTTAGTCCCTCAGAATTTAAAATTCAATTGTGACTTATCCAAAAATGGAAAGTTTATATAGTTTAATCATTAGAGAAATTGCAAAATTTTACGCTTGTACACTGATAAAATTACATTTTAACTCTCTTAAAAATTTATAATTTAAATCCTCCCAAAAAAAAAAAAATTCTGACCGTTAATATATCAAATATTAACCCTATTTTTTAAAGTATGGTTGATCAAAATTATTATATTTTAGCTTTTTCAAAAAAGTTGAAATTCAAATATGAACACCAATAACTTCCTAATTTTATAAAACAATTTCTTAGTTTGGAAGGAAAATTAGGTGAATGGATTTTTAAATGATTAAACTTTTTTTTTCATTTATTTATTGAAACTTATTATTATTATTATTATTATAGTTGTACATTTCAAGGATTTGATAGTTAAATTGTTGGTATTTACTCAACCAAAAACCAGGATATTGCTCACCTAACTCTATTACATGTACTACAAATTAATGTTTCAAGTCAACATGTGTGGTAACTTTCGTTTTTGGGTCTTTGTGTGTTCGTAAATAAATATAATTAATGTTTGGGTAAATTACAGTTGTAGTCACCAAATTATTGATAAATTTATCTCTTGTCATTCAATTATGAAAAGTTAAAAAATGGTTTTTCTAACTATTCGATTTTGTCGTTTTTGGTATCACCAATCATTAAATGGCTAAGATGACGTGTTAGCTTTTAAATTTGGTATGATAGCAACTTTAATCCTTAACATTAATATTGTTAGAGTTTGTGTGACCTGAATCCCGTAACTTGTTGAAGAAATAAATACATTGGCAAAATCCGTATAGAACTACACTTCTTCTATTTGACATTGATTAGAATAAGATTTTTCAACCTTTAAATAGATGTAGTAAAAACTCCTCTTGTATCATTTGTTTTTCAACATTAGTGAATTTCTTCTCCTTTGCCCGTAGTTTTTTTCCCCAAAAGGGTTTTCACGTAAAATCTGTTATTGCTTTGCGATCGTTCTATTGCTATTATCTACGTCCATTATAACAAATATGTTGTGTCAATTTAGTCTTTATTCTAAAAAAAATTAATGCTCAAAATTTACATATTGTGCAATTCTTTTTGTAGTTTTGCTTTTCTTTGTAACTGTTTCACCTAAAAAGCTTTAAAAAGAACAAGTTTATCGGCTAAATTTAATCGAAATTATACAAAAAAAATTGAAACACCCAAAAGTCCAAGATAATATTTTTCATTTTTCTCATTATTTTAAAATTAACCCTCAATGTCACAAAGAAAAGCTACAAAAAAGACTAAATTAGAGAATGTGTAAATGTTGAGGGAATTTTTTTTATAATCAATATTAAATTTTCACAATGTATAAATGTTAAGGATTGGAGTTGCTATTATACTAATTTTAAAAGCTGTCAACTTATCTTTTCGCTAGTAATTTAATAGTCGGTGATCAAAAAAGAAAAAGTCAAAAAATTGGATGGCCATTTTGTAACTTTTCATAATTGGGTGATCAAATTTTTTTACTAATAATTAGGTCCTTAATGTTTTGAAACCATTCCATATATATATATATATGAAAATGGACGAAGCCGAGAACTATGTTTCGTGGAATCGAGATAAATTTAAAAAAATAATTAAATTTTGGTGTTAAAATAGTTTAAATTGAATAATTAATTTTTTGAACAAGGCAAAAATGCAATTTTCCTATTTAGCTAAAGCTAAAGAATGATTAATTTGAATTGCTTATACTTAAGGTAATGGGAAATTATACCATTTAACCAAGGGGGGCAAGTCATTACTGCCTGGCTTCAGCTTTCTAAAATAAAGTTTATTTTTTTTATATATTTTTTAAAGTATCATACATGTTTCTGTATTAAGAGTCGGATTGTATTTTGCCCCCTCTACTCAAAAAATGGGCAAATTAGTTCCTGTAGGTTAGATCAAAAAGCAAATTAGTCCTTCTATTAAAAATTTTATTAATTTCTACTGTTAAAAAATAGTCACCATACGTTAGCATGAGGTACACGTGACATCACGCGTCACTGTTTGGTTATTCCGTCAGTCGCACCAGTTTTTAATAGTACAAATTGATGAAATTTTTAATAGAAAGGACCAATTTGCTCTTTGATCTAATATGAATAGATTAATTGACTCTTTTTTTTTTTAGTATAGAGAGTTTTGATTATGCAATTAGACTCTTAGTACAAGGGCTTTCATAGTACTTCTATCTTTATATATACATATGCAATACAATTGTATAAATACAATGAATTTATGAGAGTATGATACCATATACTATATAGCAATTTACCCACAAGAATATAAAAATGTGGGGATGGGCTTCAACTAGTCTTTTCTTTTGTGTTTTTTTAATAGCAATCTTAATATGATAAGTTATTTATTTAAGGGTTAATATAATTTTAAGTCCCCGAACTTAGTAATTATGTTTACTTTGATATCTGAACTTGACAACTAGATTTATTTTGAACTCTTAACTTAGATTTCATCAAGATTTAATGCTGTGATATTACGAGATTGTATCACGTCATCACTTAAAAAAGAAAAACAATTAAGGAACCTCATGTGATGGTATGATGGTTAAGGGTGTTCACCGCCCTAGGTGTGGCCTGGGTTTGAGTCGCGCTAGTTGCATTGGTTGTTGAAGTTTTGCTCTGTAATTCAAAAAAAATAAAAAAAAAATAAAGAAAAGAGTCTCTTAATTGCTATCACATAATAAGGTGGGTTTTGGCCAAATAATATTTATTTTATTCTGATTAATTTTTAGAAATTCAAGTTGTGGGTGGTCCTAAATTTCATTTAATTTTGCTTGTGTTAGATTTTCCTAAAAAAAATCTTTTTTTTTTTTAATTTTTCTGAAAACCATAATGGGTAGTAAAATAATCATGTAACCAAGATGGTATTTTATTTAAATTTAAGGTTTGAATTCCAAAATTAAATAAATTTCCTATTTGGTCCATACTTTTCAAAGAAAATAAATTCAATACTAAATAGTCCCCAGTCCCCTCAACCATATAATGCTCTGAGCATTGAACAGACCTAAAAATATATTTAATAGTGTGTTCCTATTATAATATTTTTAATGTGTTAGATATTTATAAAATTAAAAATAATGGATAAATTTTTACCTGTAATTTTATACATAAATTTTGATTTTGTGTAATTTTATACACGAAATTTTGGTCTGATCCAATCTTCACAAACTATTAACACGGATATAGATATATCATCATTTTATGTTTATATATTGGATGCATAAATAATTATATTTGCTCAATATAAAAATAAATAGATGTATTTATTTCTTTAAACGTGTTTAATTGAATCGGAACTCTTGTGTGTATAACTTCACCAAAGCAAAATTTAATACATGAATTTTAATTTAGTGTAATTATACACATGAAAACTTTAATTCCGATTCAATCATACACGTTTGAAGATATAAATATATCAATTTATTTTTTATATTGGATAAATATAATTATTTGTGTATGTAATATATAAACATAAAATAATACTATATCAATAATTGTATTAATTGTTTATGAGAATTAAATTAAATTAAAAAAATATAAAATTATTATTAAATCAAAATTTATATATAATTTTGATAGTTTTCATAGTATATCAAACCCTAACACTGAAATATGCCCAAATTTTGCCAAACCCTAACATTAAAATATGCCTAATCTTTGCCGCCTAACACTGAAATATATCAATAATTGTGTTAATTATTTACAAATATTAAACATATATAATTATGAGATTTTCCATATGTATATCAAACCCTAACACTGAAATATGCCCAATCTTTACCAAACCCTAACACTGAAGTATGCCCAATCTTTGCCGCCCAAAATTGCAATCCCATGTTCTGCTCTGACATTCATGCAGCTTTTTTTTGAATAATATCCAGAAAAAAAGGGCGAAAAAAACTTTTTCCCTGCTTCCCTTACAGGGTATATACTATATATATTAGCTAAATTAGCTAAATGTGTCGTAAAAAGAAAAGTAAAATAGGTTGGTTTTTTTTTAAAATTTAAGAAAATAAATTATTTTTTGAGAGAGTATATGAAAGTGCTCCTAACTGTATAAGCTTTCCTCTGACATGTTAGAGAAAACACACCTAGTTAGGTGCATTTTCTAATAATTACAAAGAAAGCACGTTTAGCTAAGTGATTATACAAAAAGCGCACTCAGATAAACACGCTTTTACATACACTTTCTCTCTATAAACGGCCTATCTGGCCAATTAATTTTTTTCCTGACATATTCAGCTAATTTAGCCGTTTAGATAGCATTTTTTATAGGTTGAAAAACTATATTTAATTAATTTTAAATTTTATGATATAAAAATAAATATTTTTATATTTAAAATAGTGAATATAACTTAAAAAATACTATATAAAAATTAATTTTGAAAAATATACTACATAAGAGTTATTGATTATTTTTAGCTTAAGGGTGTAAAAAGCCCTTAAATTTTTTCAAAAAAAGCAATTAAGCCTCTGCTTTTTTTTTTCACTCAGTTGGGTACTTGAACTTTCAAAATACATAAAAAGACTTTCTAAATTTTTCAAAAAAAATAAAATTAAGCACTTGCTCTTATTAAAAATTAAAAAATATTACAAAAAATTATTAAATAATAAATAATAAATTTTAGAAATTTTTTTAAATTTTAATAAAAATTTAAAAATTATTAAAATTAGAATTTTTATATAAAAATCGTAAAAAATAAAGAAATTAAAATTTTATAAAAATCATAAAAAATAACAACCCTTAGTTTTTTTCAATTAAAGTCATCACGTGTCGCAACACAACGTGACATGTGGCGAAAATTGATAAAAGAATAAAAATAAATAAAAGTTATAGAAAAAATATAAAATGTTTCTTTTGGTACGATAATTTTTATAAATTTTTTTACGAAATTTATATTTCTTTACATTTTGTATAATTTTCTAACGACTTTATAAAATTTTATATTTCTATATATTTTATAATTTTTTACAATTTTTTTATATTTTTTACGATTTTTTATATTTTTTAATTTTTAATATTTGATTTTTTATTAAAATTTAATTATATTTATAGCTTTTATTGATTTTAATTTTTTTATAATTTTTTTCTAATTTTTAATAAAAGCAGGGGCTTAATTATTATTTTTTGAAAAAAGTTTGATGGTCTTTTTGATGCATTTTGAAAGTTCAAGTACCCAATTGAGTGCAAAAAAAAAATAAGGGCTTAATTGCTTTTTTCGAAAAGGTTTGAGGGCCTTTTTGATGCATTTTGAAAGTTCAAGTACTCAATTGAGTGAAAAAAAAAAAGAAAGGCTTCGTTGCTTTTTTTGAAAAAGTCTGAGAGCTTTTTGCACTGTTAAGCCATTATTTTTTAGTAGTCTTTTATATCGTGTTTAATGTGTTACACATTTATATAATTTATAATACTTTAATAATTTATATTAAATAAAAATTTAAAAAACATGAATCACGATATCGTATTTTTATCTTTTGTATTGTATTTTAATTAATTTTTTTATCATATATCGTGTCTAATATTATCAATCTATTAAATATGTTGTTTTCGATGTGAGCTATTGTATCTGCATGTAAACTGTGCCAACAATACTATTTATTTTCAGAGAAAGCAACAGTTCTTAGCTCTTTCAATATCAGCACTAAAGATAGGATGGCTACTTGGATAATATTTTTTCATAAATTGTGTTTTGGTCCTTTTATTCTGCTTAAATATTAGATTTTGTTTGTATACTTTAATTTATATAATTTAATCCCTATATTTTTATATTATCATTAGTTAATTCAAATAGTCAAGGTAAAAAAAAAACAGTCTATGTAGTTAAACCGTTAACTATTTTAATTAAAATGCTGATGTTTAAATTTCATTTAAAAAAAAACTAAATTATAAATTACTATCGATCAGAAACTAAGATGACGATTACCTATCATAGCCGAAGAAGATGAATGGAAACTAAATATAAGAGAAGTCAAATTAAAAAAAAATTGAGGGACCAAATATAAATATTGTATTTTAAAATATTGATTATAAGGATTAAAATGTTATTTTTTCAGAATTTATAAAGCTAAGGTACAAGTTGACAGAATTTAAGGGGATTGAGCTCCTACCTGCCCCTTTAGATATACGCGACTTACTTATGGACTAAGTCACTCGTCTAGATCCGTTTGAAAAATGAGAAGATTTGAACAAAATATGATATTGGAAAAATAGATTTAGGTAAAATTTAAGGTCCGTTTTCTTTATGGGTCGAGCCTCGGGCAAGAATTTTTTTTGCCTGAGCCCAGCCCGACCCAAATATATTATGTTATAAAAAATATTATATTAATTATATATTTATATTAAATCACTGACCTAATAACAATTAAACCTATTGCCCAAAACCTTAAAAAAATAAAATTACTCAACTAAATAACCCAACCCAAAATATACAATTTTAAAAATTATATTTAATACAATAAAATATTTATTATATTTATTTGTGCTTTTAATATAATAAAACATTTATTATATTTCTGGTAGTATTTTTTAATATAAATATTTTTTAATGTGTTAGAAAACTTTCATTTTAAAGCTTTTTAGTGCATTTACTGTACTATATATTTTTAAAAAATTATGTTTAAATAAAAACTAATCTAAAAAATAAAATATGTAAAGATCGGGTCAGGTCCGAGTTTACTTTTATTAAATTAGGTCAAGATTGGGCAAAAAACAAATTCTTTTTCAGGCCGGGCCAGATTCAGACTTAAAAAATTGATTTAAATATCTCACATAAGTCTGACCTAACCGAATCTATAAACACCTCTACCTACATCGAGATGGTACTCGAGTTAAAATAATAGTATAAAAATCTATATTATATTATTTCATATGAAAGATTTTAAGAACGGTGCATTAAATACGTTAATAGTATAAATTAATGCTAATAATTAATAAGGTACTATAGCTACCAACTGCTAGCAATACTGTATGGATGAGGTGTTTTTCTCCATGCATTTCATAGGTTCCACGACCTCTCTATTAATTATCAATTTTTTTTCATGAATTACGATAATAGGGTAAAACCCGAACAACTAATGTGATTAACGCGACTTGGATTCAGGCTACACCTGAGACGCTGAATACCCTTAATCATCAGGCCAACATACGGGTTCATTAACAATGATGTTTTTCTTCACGCATTTTATTTCAAGTTAAATTGTGATATTATGTCCTATACGTAAGTTATGAATTTAATCTCTGTATTTTAATTTGGGTAATTTCAGTTCTTGTCCTTTTCAAACTTTAAAATTTCAAATTTTTATCCAAATAGTAGTAATTAAATCGGTTTAGTTAAATTTTGGTATAAGTTTTGTACCATGCGTAAAGTTATAGATTGAATGTTTTATAACCTGTACATGCATTGAATTACTGAATGTTCCTCACATTATGCTTAATTTGCTATGATGCTATAGATTGAATGTTTTATTTTTTAAACAATTATATATAATGGTTTAAAAATTAGACTCACATTGGGCTGTCATAAGCTCACTTTCCCCTTTTCCTCATCTCTCAGGGTAGAAAACTAGCTAGGACTCGTAATGGCATCGGAGGAACCTCGGACTAGCATCTCGTTTTTATTATCATCTAAAAGTTTCCATTAAAGCTTTTCTTAATCATTTTACTAGGTTTATGTTTTTTATTGGGTTGTAGGTTATAAATTATTTATTGCTTTGGTTTGTGAATATTTAGCTTATTAATTTTTAAACATGATATTTAATTAATATACTCTGGTAATTGCATGCTATTTGGTTTAGAAAACTATTATTCTTAATAACATTTTTCGTTGCTTTACAAAATACTTAAAGTTTTGATAAAATCTTTTTAAACCTTAATCGTTTTTCTCTAAAACTTCACATTAATGATATTGTAATTGGATTACTAAGTAAAATCGGTTTGATTAATGAATGTTTTTCTTAAAAACAAAAGAGCGAATTTCATACAACGATCAACTCAAGCAAAAGAATGGCTTTACTGGTTCACTTCGATGATCAATGTAATGCCTTTGACTTAGCCGGAACTCCTAGACCAGATCAGGGGTGTTACATTTGATGTAATAAGGTATGTATTAATCGTTAAATATATATCTATAAAAATTAAATTTTTAATCGATATAATAGAGATATTGTATCATTTATTGTATATTATAGAAAGCTTACACATTTTGGACATTACTATTTTGGGTTGAAAATAGTTAGGTTTAATTGGCAACTAATTTACCTTTCTGATTTTTGTAGGTCACCTCCTCACCCACAGACAAATAAATTATTTATTATAACTCATCAGCTTCCTAAGTTTTCTGTTTCCTTTAATAATCTTCATGTTTTCGATAAAAAAAGAAACTTTTTTTGGTCAAATGATGGTTTCAATCCCTCTATTAATTAAGCTTAAATTGATATTTTAGTCTATGTACTTTAATTTAGATTTTGACATGTGATCATTCTACTTTTATAATTTATTTAGTTAGTCCAAATAGTTAACAATATTGACTATTCCGATCAAAATACTAATGTGAATTTTTTTCCTAAAAACATTCGTTCTAGCAAAAAAAATAAAAAATTCAATGTCAACATAATAGACTAAAATGAATGCTTTTAAGAAAAATTATTGTCAATAGTTTAACTGGAATAGTTAACGATATTAATTATTTAGACTAACTAAATACTATTATAAAAGTAGAGGGATCAAATTATGTCAAATTAAAATACAAACACTAAATTCCAAATTTAAGCATAGTATAGGGCCTAAAACCAAAATTTGACCTTAGGTTTTTAACATGGGAAATGCAAAATTTCAAATGATCAAATAATGAAATTCATCTTTCCACTTTAATTTATTAAAATTTGGTCATTGTACTTTATGAAAATCGAGAAATTTGTCCAATTAAATAACACTATTAAACTTTCTCGATCAATCTCTAACTTGAAAGTCAACGGTTTAGCAATTTATATGCATTGAATTTAAAAAAAAAAAACAATAGTTTGGCAATTCATATGAAACAAATTCACATGTTCTCCAATAACTTGACTTAACTTCTTTGTTTTTGTAAAGATTAAAGTTCGAATTGATTAATTCTGGTAAAAATCTCATCTGTTTATACTGTTAAAAACTAGTATGACTGACGAAATAATTAGACAGTGACATGTCCATGCCACGTGTACCTCATGTTAACATACAATGACAAATTTTTAAGAGTAGAAATAGATGGAAGTTTTAACAGAATGACCAGTTTACTCTTTGATCTAACGTACAATGACTAATTTGGCATATTCTAACTGGAGAGGGCAAAATTCAATCTGACTCTTAGTATTGGGGCCTCCATGGTACTTTTACTGTATAGTTCATCGACAATTGGACTTAACTTCAACACAGATCAAATTCCGATAAATTCAAGTGAAGGGACTAACATCTCGATTATCCTAAAGGATGAGATTTGCAATTATACCAATTCAATCTAACCAAAAACCTTTGAAAATAATTACAGGAATTGACTATAAGAGCAATTAAAATTTTGGTTTCTATATCATTGTCTTGTTAGCATTTATGTAGATTTTCTTGGATTTTTGAAGTTGTACCAGCTAGTATATTTTTAGGAATTAAATAAACCCAAATATGTCACCTTCATTACTCATACATAAAATAGTTTATTTTAGATCAATCATTTACTATAGTAACATTATGGGCAACCCCATGAAACTCCCAACCACTTACGTGTACTCCACCCCACCTCCTTATTCAATTTTCTCCTCTTTAATGGACCCTATATATACACGTTGAGTCCCTTACATCTCCTTTAAAACCTCAACACAACTGTGTTTTATTACAACAACAACAACAAAAAAACATCTTTCTTTTGGGTTTATTTTTTAGCAATGGAATTAGGGAGTGCTCTTCATTTTCTTGATAACAAGTCCATTTTAGTCACTGGTGCTGCCGGGTTTTTGGCAAAAAGTAAGAATATTACTCTTATATATATATATATATATATACTATTATCCTTACAATAATAAGGAGGCACGTAAGTTTGAACATGTACTTACATATATCTGTTTTGAAAATGCAGTTTTTGTGGAGAAAATACTAAGGGTTCAACCAAATGTGAAGAAGTTTTATCTTCTTTTACGTGCTGCGGATCATAAATCCGCTATACACCGCTTGCACAATGAGGTATATTTATATATATGTGTTTATATTCGGATTAAATACACACTCGAATCCGAATAACATATACGATATCGTTTTTTATTGTGACAGATTATAGGAAAGGATTTGTTCAAAGTTCTGAAAGAAAAATGCGGGAAAAATTTCAGTTCATTTATATCCGAGAAAATTACACTAATTCCTGGAGATATATCTCATGAAGATTTGGGCATTAAAGATTGTAATTTAGTACAAGAGATGTTGAATGAAGTTGATGTTGTGGTTAACCTTGCTGCTACAACCAACTTTGACGAAAGGTAATATATATATATTTATTGTCTTTCAGTAAATTTGATGATAGATAGTTAATGTCTGCCACTCTAAACTATGCCTTTGAATGTATGTTGTCAGTATATCAAATATTGAAACATTATTTTCCAATTATAATTTAAATTATATTTCATGTTTTTATTTTTATTTTTTCATGTAGATATGACGTGGCACTTGGTCTCAATACATTTGGAGCTAAATTTGTTGCAAATTTCGCCAAGAAATGTGTGAAACTAAAAGTTTTGGTTCATGTATCCACAGGTTGGCGAAAAACAATGGTTTTTTTTTTGGTAAAAGTGTATAATAGTCCCTATATTATACTTCAAATTGCATTTTGATCCTTTTATTGAAAAAAAAAATATTTAATACACTTAATTTTAGCGAAAGATTTATTTGATCTAATATATAGGGATCAATTTGTTATTTTTTTTCAAAATGTAATCCTAGATATAATATAGGGACTGCTATGGTAATTTTACCTTTTTTCAATAAAATATGAATGTTATTTAAATTTTTTTATTATATAACGGGGTGTACATTTTTATGCAATTGATGATTGAATTTAATGTTGTGGTATTCGTTTACAGCTTATGTGTCAGGAGAAAAGACAGGGCTTATACTTGAAAATTCATACAGCATGGGAGAAACACTTAATGGTGTTTCAGGCTTAGACATTAATTTTGAGAAAAAAATTATTGAACAAAAATTGAATGAGCTGAGATTGCTAGGTGCTTCAGACAAGGATATTACTCAAGCCATGAAAGATTTGGGCATTGAAAGGTTGGTAATATCTTTTTTCTTTTTCGAGTTTAAATCAATTTCAAATTTGATCCTTAAATAGAACTCGCACCAATATTAAAGTTTAAACCTAAGATTATGTAAGGGATTTAGAATTTAAAATTTAAGAGAATATATATGTTAAGGGGTGATCATTTCTTTCAATGAAGTTTTCAAAGTATTATCCGTCTAGGAGTCGGATGAACCTCTTAACGTGTCGATATTGTTCTTGAGTCGAGTTGGGATTTTGATTCTTGATTCTGTCTAGAGTTCAAGCCAAATTCAAGGTTTACAAAACTAAATGGCATTGTTGGACTAAACTATGCATCACACACGATCCACCTACAAAGGGGACGTGAGAGGGAGCGCCTCAAATTGCATTTTGGTCCTTGCCAAAGTCAGAGTTCAAACTATCTCTTTTTAAATTACGTGTGCCGTTTGTCTGGATTTTGTGGACCCCGAATGGGTCGGTATTGTTTTTGAGTTAAGCTAGAGTTTTGTCTCCTGATTCTATCAAGAGCTCAAGCCAAAGAAGATAAGGTTCAAAGAATGAAAGTGTCTTGTCGGAGTGAGCCAGACGTGGCACCAAGGGCAGTGCCAAGGGGGCAGGCGAAGGCCTTGGCCTCCCCTAAAATGGGAAAATTGTAGGTTTTACTTCTAAAATTATAAGTTACATATAAAAATTGCATTTTGGCCATTCCCAAAAATGATGAAATTTTATTTAATCCTTTAAAAGTTATAAATATATTAACTAATACAATGGTGAAATTACATTTTAGCTCTTATAAAAATATATAATTTAATTCTTTCTAACTTCACTCCTGCCTGACACACAACCACCTATGAAGGGACGAAGTGAGAATGCCTCAAATTACATTTTAATACTTACTGAAAATCAGGGTTCAAACTCTATCATTACCATCTCTTTCCAAATTTATAAATTATAACATTTAAAAAAAATTTATCGAATCAAGTTGTGTCCAATTAGTTAAATATTTTATTTTTCCATTTAAAGTAAATATTATATTATTTATTTTATGAAAATTATTTTTTAGGGCAAGATTTTATGGATGGCCAAATACATATGTATTTACAAAGGCAATGGGTGAAATGCTAGTGGGGGAATTCAAAGCAAATATGGCTACAATCATATTAAGACCTACTATCATAACCAGCACTTTCAAAGAGCCATTTCCTGGTTGGGCTGAAGGTGTTAGGTAAGCTACCCCTATAGTTTTATTAATTTATGGTTTTATTACTAAATTAGTCCTCTAACTTTTTTGTTTATAATTTTCTTTATAATTAGTTATTTAAATACTTCTTTTGTTTATAAATACAGAACCATCGATAGCCTTGCAATAGGTTATGCTAAGGGGAAATTGACTTTCTTCCTCGGTGATGTGGACTCAATTGTTGACCTGGTGAGTTCAATTCTCAATAAAATGTTGGTTGATTTCTGATTTTGGTTCCTTTACTATCCTTAAATTTGGGGTCTAATTCTTTTACCTTAATCTAACATAATTTGGTGCTTACTTTTATAATATCATTAGTTAATTAAAATATTTAACGATGTTAACTATTACGGTTAAAGTGTTGACGAGAATTTTCTCTTAAAGAAATAGTGTTTTTAAAAGAAAATCCAAGTAAACTGGAATAGTTAATAATTTAATTATTCGGGCTAACTAATGATATTATAAAAAGAATAAAACCAAACAGAAGTGAAGCTAGAAAATCATTTTAAGGACAATCAATATTGAATTTAATTTTTTTGTGGAGTCAAAATATAATTTTATCAATGTACTAACTAAAAATTTTACAATTTTTAAAAGGTCCTAAATACAATTTTATCATTTTGGTGGCCAGGGCTACTCCATCGCTTATATTCTCCTAGAGTCAAATTATGTTATATTAATAAAAATTTAAAAATCGGACAGGTGGTCAAATTGATTAAACTAGTTCAACCATTGATTTAATAGAAAATAAATAAATAAATATTCATATAAATATTTAAAAAAATTATAAATTGGTTCGACTGGTTCAATCGCCTATTTTTTTGTCTCGATTTCCTGTTTTTATCAATTCAAAAACGGTTTAATTTATTTCTAATTTTATGTCACTGGTCAAACCGATCAAACCACCAATTTCCTATTCAACTGGCCGATTTTGGTTAGGTTCTAACATTACTAAATTAATGTACAAGAACTAAATTCCAAATCCCACTATAGTAGAGGGACCAAAACTAGAGTTTAACCGGTTTTTCATTCACCTACATAACAAGCATTTGCCTCAAAATCACATCATTAATGTATGAAAATTTTCTTATTATTTTTTCAGATACCAGCTGACATGGTGGTGAATGCCACCATCGTAGCCATGGTAGCCCATGCATCGAACCAACCATCGGAGACGATCTACCAAGTGGGTTCGTCGATGAGGAACCCGGTCAAGTACCATAACCTCCAAGACTTTGGCTACCGATACTTCTCCAAGAAACCTTGGATCAACAAAGATGGGAAGGCTGTTACTGTTGGCAAAATTCGTGTCATGGATAGCATGGCCAGCTTCCATAGATACATGGCTCTTCGATACTTTCTCCCTTTGAAGGTTCGTAATAATAATACGGGTGTGCAATCGGTCGGTTTGTTTTAAAAAAAATCGAAAAGTTAACTTAACCAACCAACCTCGTGCTTTAACTAGGGACCTAATGGGGAGTAGGGCTAGTAGGGGCTCTAGTCTCGTTCTCCTTCTCCTTCGTATTCTCTTTAAATTTTGTTTAAATTTACAAATCTATGGAGTCGGTAATGGTCTTGGTCCTTCTTAAAAAGTAAAATTATTTTATGTTTTTTGAAAGTTATAAAATTAAAAATTAGTATAATGGTAAAATTACCTTTTGACTCTTTCAAAAATTTATGATTTTAATTTAGGCTTCTAAAACTTTTTTCTGTCTTCACCCCTAGCTTAACTAGAGGTGAAGCTAGGAATTTGGTATTAGAGGGCTAAAAGTAAAAATTTTATTTACAAAGGGCTTAAATTGAACATTTTAAAGAGGAGTAAAGTTAATATTATTTTACTTAACAAGGAAGGTGAAGGCCCCAACCCCTAGCTACGTCGTGATCTTAACTAACCTAATTGATTTGATTTAACATCGGTTAGTTTGATCGGTTAAACTATTTTTTTTCTATTAAAAGTCGGTTGAAATCAACTGATTCGCAATAATTGAACCTATACCTAATCGAATTAACCATCATAATTGATTTAACCGAAAGTCAGTCAATTTGAATAAACTTTTACTCACTCTTACTTATTTTAATTAGGTCATACTTTTTCTCAATTGCATATGTAATAAATATTACGATTATCGATTAGGGTCAAAACCGTAAAATAACAATTCATTTTTTTCAGGGACTGGAATTTGCAAATACAGCATTTTGCCATTTCTTTCAAGGAGTTTACAGTGATCTCAGTAGGAAAATCAGCTTCGTGACTCGGTTGATAGACATTTACAGACCCTACTTGTTCTTCGATGCAATGTATGTATCTATAAATTCTTCTAATTTTATTTTTTTTTAACATTAAAATCTCTAAATTTAATTATATTATCAAATCTTAAAAAACAACATCGAACTGCACAATGGTGTAGCTACGACTTAAATGACAAGATTGAGGTCTGAGGCGAAGTTAGGAAATTATTAAGAAAATATTTAGGGGAGGCAAAGTGCAATAATCGATTATAAGAAGCAATAAAGAATTTCCATTGCTTGCCCTCCTCCCTCCAAAGAGATCCTTGTTAGTTAGCTTAAATTCGTTGTTGAATAATTGTTTAGTTTGATGCTTGTAATAATCGATTCTATTGAATTATCAGATTTGATGATATAAACACCGAGAAGCTACGAATGGCGGCGAGATCGAGCCTAGCGGAGAACGAGATATTCAATTTCGACCCTAAATGCATCAACTGGGATGATTATTTCATGAACACTCATATTCCTGGGATCGTAAAATACATTTTCAAATGAAAAGAAATAAATTTAAAACTAGGGTCGAATTAATATTTAGTTATATATATATATGAATTCATAGTTTTTATATTTGAAGTGTCATTGTTATTCATGACAGCATGAAAATTATATATAGCTGTCTACAAAAAGGTTGGGTGTACTTTTGAAAATGTTATCATTGGAAAAGATAATTACAAATTTTTAAAAAGTTAATCTCTGTTAATCGTAAAACGAACATGAAGAGATTCTATTGAAGTATATTAATTTCATAGTGGATTTCCTATATATATTGTGTTGGTGATTATATATGTTGAAGTTTGTGGAATTTATAAATGGAAAAATATTTATATTGAATTATTTTCTTTGGTTTGTTCAATGAGTTATAAAAACGAATCCGATAAGATACAATGGTAAAAATATGATGGAGGCTCTTATACTAGGAGTCAAATTATATTTTGTTTCTTTTACTAAAAATGGGTAAATTAGTCATTATACATTAGATTAACGAACAAAGTAGCATTTTTAATTTTTTTTTATCTATTTCTACTAATAAAAATTGATTTGTTTGATGGAATAATTAGATAGTTCTACGTGGCGTGCTACGTGTACCTCATGCTGACGTATAGGAGCTATTTTTTAACAGTAGAGATGGATGAAATTTTTAACAAAAAGACTAATTTATTCTTTAATCTAACGTATTAAATTTCAAAGGTAACAAAATACCTTTGCATTTACTTAATAAAAACTGAAAAATGTTATAAAAATTAACAAAGGTAATTAAATTTCAATTTTTTTTTTCAGTTACTTGAAATTTAAATACTTTTTTGAGAATTTTAGAATTATATATTTTAGAATTTATATAAAAAGAATTTTAAACCTTTTTTGTAGTTTTTTTTTACAATTTTTTTTTTACATTTTTTGTAATAATATTATTAATTTCAAATAATTTCTTTTCAATTATCATAGTTTTTGTAAATTTTATTTTATAACTTATATTTTATTTTCTAGATTTTATATATATTTTCTGAATTTTTATGTATTTATTTTCATTTTAAATTTTTTTAATGTGTATATACATTTAATAAAAGACAATATTTGTTTTTTTACGTAAAGATGTCATGTGGTGTTTTGTGATTGGCTATAAGAATATTTTTTTAACGTTTGTCAAAAAGGGACTAAAAAATATAATTGGGGCATACTTTAGGTACCAAATTAGGAATTTGAATGTACTTTAAGTACAAAATTGGGACACCCAACTATTCGATTTTGTCTTTTTTAGCCTCCCAACTATCTTGGATTTTTGGGTATTTCTATTTACACGTTAGCCAGCTGGTGAGGGAAAAAGATAAAATTAAATAATTGGGTGACCATTTTATAACTTTTCATAGTTGATGACAAAAAAAAAGGAAAAAAATCATAATTGGGCGATCTCTACACTCTACAATAGTTTATCCAAAAATGAATATATTTTGCTTAGGCATGTTTCATGTTTGATAAACTGAAATATTAAGCATTGAAAAAATAAGTATTGGAAAATTAAGTGTAGAAAATTAAATAAACTGAAAATCTAAATTAAAACAGTTTGATTGACCATTGAAAAAATTAAATGAACTGAAAACTAATATTTTTAATGATTTAAATTTTTTTACACATGTTTGATAATCTAAAATAATTTTTTTTGATAGAATCTTTTGTAGAAAAAGTAGATAAAATCTATTTACCACTTAATGGAGAATATTTTTAATTAATTAATTTTATTTTGTTTACTTAATATTATATAATCCTATAAAAGCTTTACGATTAAAATTTAATTTTTTTTAGAATAAAGTTAAATGTTTAAAAATTAATGGTACAATGTAGAATATATATTTTTTATAATTTAAAATCTATATTTATCAAACGATTTAATTAATTCAGTAATTAATTTTAAGTAATATATCAAACAATTTTATAAACTTAAAATTTCAATTTATCAAACAACACTTGAATTATGAAATATGTTTCATATTTTATTTAAAATTAAATACCGGATATAATTATATTGTTTTGTAAAAGATAATATAATCTTAAATAAAATAAAATAAAAACTAATGAATTTATTCTCTATTAAGTGATAAATAGGGCTTTAGGGTTTGCGAGATTGGATTTAAAAGAAGGCTTAATATGACATTTAGCATTTGAATTTGACATTTTTGCTAATTTGGTATCTAAGTTCTTTTTTCTAATTTGGTACTGAACTTGACACTTTTTCTTAATTTGGAACCTAAGCTTTTTTTTAATCCAATTTGATACCTAAACTCGACAAATGTTATACAAATAACTCCAATATACTAAGTAACAGTGTTTTTTTTTTTTTGAAGTAGCAAAAATAATCAATTTATTATGCATAAGTGGAAGATAACTTAGAATTTATTTTCTTCTTTTTATTTAAATGTTTAATTGCTTTTAATTCAGTTTTTTAATTTTACATAATGAGATTCTTTTATTTTGGGTTTTGAAGCTCATATTTTCTTTTTTTTTTATATCCATTCGTTAAGCATATCTCAAAGCACAATTTTTAGACACGGACTTCCTTTGATACTAACAAAGTTTTTTTGAAATTGAGGTCTTTGTGAAGACTAAGTCATGCTTTAAGCAAGCTGTCTCTATTGAATAATTCTTAGCATTAACAATCAAAGTAATCTCAACCCCAATGAAAAGTTAAATGTGGGCATATATCTTAGTGAAACGGAGGGAACTTCAAATAAATGTAATCATTTTTGCCATTGAATTCCATATTATTTGCCATATGTCGGTCATACATTAGATTTTTCTATCCCTTGATAAAATAAAATAAAAACCAACACCACTAATGTTTTGGGGTAATTTGTATAACATTTGACAAATTTAAATACCAATTAGTCAAAAAAAAAGAAGAAGCTTAAATACCAAATTAAAAAAAATGTCAAGTTCAGATGTCAAATTTTATATTAAACCTTTAAAAAATAATACACATACAAGAGTAGTATTCATGATTATTTCTTGAATCTACTATTTGTTAGATGATTGTTTATAGTGAATTCGAAATTCCTAAATAACTTATTAATTTGAAAATTTTAATTTATTTATAATATATGCATTTCATTCTTACAATTTTTATAGCATATGAAATCTGAAACCCATCGTTAATTTTAACTTAATTTTACAGGTCAAAAAGTCAAAGCACTAAGAAAATAAACATATTAATTTGTAAAAAAAATTCTAATTAATTGATTACCTGTTCACGATAAATTATTGATTTTTTTTTATAATTTCAATTTTTCAATTTTATGACTCTAATTGAATCATTAAATCTATCAATTATCGATTCAACCAATTAATTTAAAACTGTTTTCAATAAAGTTTGATTTTTTTTTCTCTTCTAGAAGGAGAATAACATTAATTCACAATTTAACATGTGAAAATTTATGTAATTCTCATTTAAACAAAATTCCAAAAATTGTGAAACAATAAAAATAATTCCCCAATTGTGAAAGGGAAAAAAGAAAAAGCTAAGCAATTTCTATAAAACCCATTAAAGAAATCCTAATAAATAAAGTTATTGTAATTTTGTGTCACATTTATTGCATTCTTTATTAGTGGAAACAAAATATGAAAAGCATTTAGTTTCATTTCAAACCTATGACTATAATGTAGCCTTAAACCTATAAATTATTTTTAATTTATTTTAATTACCATTTATATTAATAGAATAGCTCAATATTATATAATTAATTACGTTAAATATTTATTTGTGTCAAATTATAGAGTAAAAACTTATGTACAACCCCAATTTTACCCGGGCTTACAAGCCCAACAACCCACAGCCCACCAACACATCAGCCTATTCTACATATCCAATTAACCTTGGCCCAAAATGGCCCAATGGCCTAAAAGAGAGGAAAACAGAAAAAAAGAAACCCTAAAAGCTTCTGCCTCCACCGCCCATGTCAGTCTGTTGCCACTTGCTCTGACCGTCCGACCTGCTCCACCGCCCTAGCACCTGCAAAACAAGACAGAAGCAACACCACACCACTTGCACCTGCATTAAAACGCGAAAAGACAGAAAGAAGGACTGATAGCATTGTAAATGGCTATATAAGCCGAATGAAATACCGATGTAAAAGGGGGATTTTTTTTTGAAAAGAAAAAGAGAGAAAATCATAGCGAGAAAAGGATTTTCTAACTCAAAAGGAACTTTCAAGGTTCATTTTATTTTTATTGTTATTTATTGTTGATTTATTTATTTATTTCAAAACCTATACAAACAATAACAAAAGGGAGAAAAGAACTCGACTGAACCTCGGGATCTCGTCGTCGAGTCTCCTCTCCGTCGACGGCCGAATCGAAGGCAAAAATGGGGTTTTTCCTTTTTTTTTTTTTTTCGGTTTTTTGAACCCAAAGGGTTGGCCTTCAAATGGGGATCGAAACAGGGGCTAAAGGCCCACTTTGCGCATCATCGTCCACCGGACCGGTGGTGGCGCGACGGGCGGCTGAAGGGAACCCAACCGTCGGACGGAAATGAGGGTGAGAGGGAGAGAGAAGAAGCTTTAAAGTTTTATTATTTTTTCTTTATTCGAACTTGACCAAACAAAAAGCAAAAAGTGGGTCTTATGCCCTCAATGAAACGGCGCCGTTTGGTTCAGGGAAAACTGCGTATATCCCTTAAAAGGGATAATTGCGCGTTTAGTCCCTCCTTTTTGCTGCGCTATTTGATCAAGTCCTGTTTCGCATTCTTTCTTTTTTTTAAATTTTACCCTATTATTTCTATGGTGTTTTGATTTGGTCCGCGTCCAGGACATTTGAACGCAGCGCATTAGGGGCGGGGTTATTCACCCATTTAGTCCCCGCAAGTTTACCAGCGTGGCGTAGTGGTCCCTGTTCGCCCTTTTTTTATTTATTGCAATTTCATTTTTCCGATTTTATTCTGATTTCAATATAGTCTTTAATTTGCTAAATGAGTTTATTCATTTATTTGTTTTCTTTAAAAATCATATTATTATTATTATTATTATTATATCTATTATTATTACCATTATTATTACCTTGTTATTGTTTTTTTTAATTATCATTTTATTATTTTTATTTCCATTATCGTTACTATTCTTATTATTTTATTTTTCTCTTCTAATATCATCAACATTTTTATTAGTATTTATATTATTACTTTTACTATTATTATTTTTATTATAACTACTATCATATATTTCTATATATTTTTACTTATACACATTTCTATATATTTCTACTTATATATATATTGACATCATTTTCATTATCACTATTATCATTATTATTATTTTCCTTTTCTTCTTGTAAAACTTTCATTTTGCTTATTATTCTTTTATTTTCTATTTATTATCCCTTTTAGCGTATTGGTTTACTCATTTTATTTCTATTTTCGTCTTATTATTATCGTTTGTATTTAACGTATTTGTTCTATATGCTTGCTAGCATCGTAATTCATTTTCTACATTTTGTTACAAATTAGTGCTTTGCATTTTACCTAATACAAAATTGATTTCTTTTACAAAGGTAATATTCCGTATTTAGAAATTCGAGAGGTCGTGCCCTAAAGTATTGGGTTTCGATCCTTCTCGTTTGATCTAAATAACCGAATATCCTTTTAAAACAAATACATTTTTAAACTAAAAGCTTATTCTCGTGAACTCGAGATGTCGTGTCCTAGTGCATTGGATATGATGTTTTGTTATTCCGAGATAATATTTTCTACAACCAAGGCAATGTTACTCATTTTAGAAGCTCGAGAAATCGTGCCTAAAGTATTGGGTTTCCTTTTCTCGTCCATTCTAAATAACAAAATATCCTTTCAATTAAATCCATAAGTTTTGAATAAAAGGCAAGTTCAACTTTAAAGGTCGAAATGTGGTGTCCTAAAGTATTGGATGTAACACTTCACCTTAAAACGAGACGACCCTTGGCATACATTTCCAATTTATCCAAATTTATTCTTCAACAACAAGAGGATCGTATTTTGAATTCTTAAGTTTTCAACTTTCGACATTAAGACATTAGATAATCAATTAGGTACCAATTTTGGGCGTATCGAGGGTGCTAACCCTTCCTCGTGCGTGAACCGACTCCCGAATCCATTTTCTGATTTTCGTAGACCAAAATTGTGTTTTTGATAAATTAATCTGATTATTAAAAACAAACACTTTTAAGGTGACCCGATCACACCTCATCAAAAAAGATTGGTGGCGACTCTGTTTTTTTATTCGTTTTCAAAACCCACGTCGACCCGTTTTTGCCAAAACTCAAAAATGGTTACGACGACTTAGCGACTCCACTCGGGATCCCAAAAGAGAGTCGGGCCGTAAATTGATTATTTTTGTCCTTTGTCGAAAGTTTGGAAATTTGATTTAAAAATTTTTTTACTATCCTTGTGTTGCGTTCATTTGTGTCATTGCACATGATTTCTATTTTCTTGTGCACGAGACATTGCATGACCGTTGTGGTCGCACCTTTAAGTGGGAGTGAGAAACTATTCCTTCGTGAGGTTTTCACCTCAGTGCGGGATAGTGGATCGCTTAGGAATACATCCGCACCTATGTCTTCGTGAGATTTTCATCTCCGTGCGACCATAGGAAATGTATTCTCTGAATCGAACTTCGGTCTATATGAGCCTATAATGGGTGAGGACCGAGGAATCTGTTGGTTCGGTACCTCAAACTCTAGAACTAAAACCACATATAGTGAACCCTAGAGCCCACCTTAGATAGAACTACATCAAACCTTAGTGGTCACCCGGTAGGTGTTTGTTCATTTTCACTTGTTTTACTTTGCGATCTTGACTCGTTGCATTTTATTTTCGTGCATTCATCTCATTTTCTAAAGAGGTATCGATTCACGGTCGGTTCTGAGTTAGAAAGTCGGTTATGGAAAACGGATTCCTTGATAAAATGGAAGACAATGCGATCGTTCGTATAGTTAGAACCTAGCGATTAGAAGGGTATGGATCCATTTGAGCAAAAGGAAATGTGGCGATGCTAAAATCTGGTGGTCATCCTTTAGACGACAAGGGGGTTGGAAGGAAAGTGATTGGCGGAGAGGCAAGAGACTGTGACATTGAATTGGTGAAAAGGACTTTGCTTACGACAAGGAGAAAAGTTTATTTACTATTGGTACTCCTCTAAATAACAAGCATGAATTTATAGTTGTATTTGAGGATGTTACATCTAATGAAAACAAAGGTAATGCAAGACTGATGTCCATGATGACTCAAATGGGCAAGACAGAAAGAAAGTTAAACGGCCTTATCGGTCAAATCAACTTTGTTGCATAGACACCCATGCGAGCAACTCAAAATGCTTGGCGCGGATAGGAATCGAAAACTCTCAAGAAGCATTGAGGGTGATAGATGTCGTTTAAGATAGCATCTTTGCGAATCGGGGATGCCTCTTTGGTTTGCCAATCTTTCAAGATAATCGTAACAACCTCACGAGACATTGGAAGAGGTGCCCTTGACAATAGGGGCTTCCATTCAAATTTCATGGCCACTCAAAGAGGCCTTTCCCTGAATATTGATATTCGTCCTAGCCCGGTTATGGATCCTTCGCCAATCAGAATGCTATGGATCCTGGATCGGACCATAGCTAAGCAAAGCTTTAAGAACACGAGGACAAAAGTCACCCATCCAATCACGAGTACAAGATCACCGGATTGAGCGACCAGTTGCGCAAAGATCCGTTGTTTTCATTAAAGGGAAAAGTGTGAAAAAATTTAATGGTGAAGCTGAGAATCTAGAGATTACTGTCTATAATCATTTTGTCGACCATCGCAACATACGGTCGCGCTTCTCTGTAAGGCTTGCCATGCTTAAATGTTGGAGAGCCAAACAACCTACATATATTCCTTTGGAGCTCCATTCCTTGATGTATTTGCAATTGACAAAGCGCTAACTAGAGAGCTTCTTTGGTTAAGACAAGTCTCGGGAAAGAATGAAAGCTTTATTCTATGCTTCACGGGGAGCAACCCATAGTGCTTAGAGCCAATCTTTGTGTTCTTATGGTGTTTCTTTCAGCACTAATTTCACCCAAGTTGAAGGTCGTGTGCTCAAAGTCGAGGCAATGATGGAAATTTCTTTCCAAAGAATGGGCGTTGAAATTGGTAACCATCTAGGATTGAAGGATAGGTCATTGTTAACTTCTAGGCTCATCGTGGTGATGCAAACAACATTGCAAGGGATTTGATTCGTGTGAAGAAATGAAAGGAATTTGTATTGACCCGATTAGATAGATCCAAAAGAGACAAACCAGAATAGACGACTTTCACCGTGGTTAGAATTGGAAAAGCTATCGAGCGGATACGATCTAAAATGTCCGAGAGCTCATGATTTCTTCTTTGTCTAGAAAAACTCTAATCTTTATGAGCCTTGGAAGCGGAAGAATCCCCTCGGGGTATGGCGCTAGCTAGAGTGAATGATCAATACTTTTCTGAAGAATTGATGCTAAGCTTAGACAGCCTCTTCACTACCATCGAAGCTATAACTCTGCAATCGAGTTGAAGTTAAGCCTGAACAAGATTAAGGAAATGAAAGGTTAGAACCAGCATTACACAATTGTGAACTGCGGATCGAGCTTCTCGAAACAAGAGAGGAGTAGAAGACCTTCATCATTTCTTATGATCAACAATTTAAAGAGTCGAGATTACCTCGTGAGGAAAGCAATAGTGCGATTCAAAAGGTAGCTGGTCATCTATAGATTTTGGCATTACAGGTGAATATGTTAAGCATAAAATACGGTGCTGCACTTAACCATAGTCAAGAGCTAGATCCACTGCTTGGAAAACCAAAACCTTTTAGGACTTAGGACGAAAGCATATAGTAGTCCGTTTTATGTAAAAGAACTTGTTTTCTAATAAAGTTTCCTAAAATGAAGTTGATCGAGAATCGATACCTCTTTGCATTCATGCATTCGTACTACATTGCATTCGCATTACATTGCATTCATTTGTATTAGACCTTTACAAAAGGACCCTAATTAGGTAAAATGTTTGATTAACTTTGAAAACATGGAACAAAGGTTGGTGAGGATTGAGCAAAGGCAAATCTGATGCAAGAGCGATTGACCCAAATTCAACAAGAAATGCGAGAGCAAATGCTAGACTTCCAAAAAGAACATGATGGGCCAACTAACTCGATTTACTAGCCGGAGGACTTGAAAAAGAAGTGACCTAGCGATCGACAATGTGGATAATGATGAAGACATCGTTTATTCCCCAATGAATTTCTCAACTCAACGGACGACGCGCACTCTCGCGTGGTACCATCATTATTGGATCTCAATATAGGACTAATACTTGGTCTTCTTTGGACTCTCCGATGGGCCCCGGTAATGAGCAAGTCAATCGTGTTGTTTTTGGTCTACCGAGGCGAGAGAAAAAAAGGAGAAGGGGCTTCAAAAGCCCCAAGAGGAAGGACAAGGATGTGGCTAGCACGAATGGGTATACTAAGGGTTATTCGAAGCCGTTTACAACAAACCGACCAAAGAAGGTAGTTACAGTCACTGGTCCCCAAAGCAAAAACCCAATCCATGAGCGGATTCGAAAAACCTCGATTCACTCTATTCCCATGACGTATATGGAGTTATACGAACTTATTTGATATGCATGTTGTAGCTCCTTGTTATATAAAACCACTGCAACCTCCATACCCAAATGGTATAACCTAAATGTCCTTGTGAGTATCATGCGGGGATTACAGGACACTCAATAGAAAATTGCACACGACTTTTAAGAAGTTGGTGGAAAAATTCATCAAAATAGGTGTTGTGGAGATAGGCGACGCACCAAAAGCGAAGCATAAACACAGGAGCATTTTGAGCAATGAGATCTGCGGAAGAAATTCTGTAGTATTTAGAAGCTTACCCGGAGTAATGTACGAAATATCTTTGGTTGCGTTAAGCCTAGAAGCAATGAGAACTCTTTTGTGAAATAGGCTCGTGTTAAAAATTACTATTTCATAAAATGCATCTTTTTGAACCAATACTTTTTGTTGTTGTTCTTTTTCATGCTTTAAATTCTCTTGAATGTTCTTTTATTCTTCACTCATAAATAACCATTCTTGGAATCATTTATTCTCTGAAATTACTTTCATCACCGACAATGGGTCCCGGATATCAATGACATGAGCGACGCTGTTACGGACTCCCTTTCTAGTGAGATATGTGTCCAGAAGAATCTAAGGACTTAGAAGATGATAGAGATTGCAACTTATTTCCAACTTGATTAAAAATGGCGGATCCTACCTTGCGAAATGTCGGTAGACACTGCGAGCCAACGAGGAGAGATGAAGATGGAAACTTAGCTCACCGCAAGAATAAGGCAAGACATTATCGCGGGATCACGACCCGGACATGTTGGGGCCATCAAACGTGGATTCCTATATGTGAGGCATGGGCGCCGTCAAGCTAGTCTCCTCATAATCTTTGAACCAACATCGATTCATATTCATAGCCTTTGATTACCTTACCCGGAGGGTAAAGGTCGCTTCACATGTCAAAATTACAAAATCAGCAGTCGTCGACTTCAACTTCAAATTCAAAATCGAAAAAAACAAAAAAAGAAAAGAAAAAGAAAAAGAGAGTGGTGATAAAGGATACCGAAAAAGGAACGTGTTTAACGTGATAACACGAATTTATAGTCTGCTTCAAAGGTCGGACACCACATCGGTCAAAGACAGAGAGTCAAAACCATCCAAATTTTTTACGAGGACAAGCGATATTTGTAAAAGTTGGCATCGAGAAGTTACCATTTACTTTCTATGTTGGCTAAGATCCTCACCGGGCTTACGACAAAAAAAGGTCCGTTCAAAAGACTGCATTAAGAAGGTTTCTTCATATCCAAAAGGACTCCAGGAGGAAAAGTAAGTGCCCTATGCGACAAAGAAGGCACAGGCTTGGAAAACATAGGCACTAATCAAGATGGATGATAAGGACTTGCCTAATCCTATGAGTTCAGATTTGCAAAAAAAAAAAAAAAAAAAAAAGAAAAGAAAACACAAAAGGAAAGAAAAAGAAGAAAAGGAGAGGCCAAGATGAAAACCCGCAAAGGCGCCTTGAGACCAAAGGGGATTTGGGTTGAAAACCCGAGAAGAGGCAGCTCAAATTTTGACCCAGAAAGTAAGGCATGCGGTAGTCTTGCCACGCTTGAGTTAACAATGAAGAAGTATGTTGCATCTCGAAGCATCGACAAAGTACTCGGATCCCCTAAACACATATTGAGCCTAAAATGGTCCTCAAGAAGTTTGAACAGAGAAGCTCAGTGCATGATATCTGGGGCACCTAGCTTCTATTTTACCCATTTTTGTTATTTATTTCCCTTGCAAAATCGCCAATAAATTTCCTTCCTAATTACATTTGCTATTTTTGCTTTACCTATTTGTTTGAGCATTGCTCCTAACTAGCTTCTCTCTTATCCGTAGTTATGGTCTCTTTCGGGCATTTTGCATTGAAATAATGATTAATAGAATAACGACACTTTCACAAAAAGAGTTCCAGCATATTACTCTATGAAACTTTTGAGTAGTACTGGGAACTCAAAAACAGACCATTGCTTAAAACTCCTCGAGTTTAAAGGATCGAGAATAATGATGGAGGAAAATTACGAATCGAGGCTATCTCTTTGAATTTGGTTGAAAACAGATGTTTGAACAAAATGACGAGGTATTACGTAAGTAGTATCATCTTGATGAAAAAGGCGATGTATGAATGGGCAATCATTCGCGCGAAGAATGATTTTGTATCCATCATGCGTGCACACCGATCATGATCCCGGGAATGGAAAGGTGCAACAGACCAAATCGTTTACGAATTCTATGCCCCTCGATCAGATGGATGGATTGAAAATGACACAAATTCTATACCCTTGAGTCGCATGATGGGATAGGCGAAGATGACGCAGACCCTATACCCCTCGATTGCGAGAGGGTTTGAAGATGGTATAAGCCTTAAAGTCCTATAGGTACCATGGAATGGACCTTGAAGTTACATTGGGGCAAGTCATTTGAGCAAAATATGATGGTTTCTTTGATTTTTGAAAAGGGTACCAGCAGAAGCGAGATAGTAGCGTAATCGTCGGCAATAAAACTCGATGGACAACGGCGGTGACAACCCTAAGCATTAAAAAGGGATCATTTCATACATCATCATTCAAAGCACGTTTAGCTAGAAGCATTCGACTCATTCGGATCATTGCATCCTAATCATTGTAAAAGACCACCCTCATGACATTCTCGCATTCATGCAAATGTCGTCCATAGTACATTTAGTTAGGAGCATTAGATTCATTCGATCATAGCATCCTAATCATTTGACATAAACACAAGCATATAAAATCGAGTCTACAGGATATGTCCCCGGAGGGGCGGTGTAGAAGCCACCATCCTATTGCCACGACCGGGCGGTGGAATAGGTTAAAGACCATCCTATTGCCACCGACCAGGCGGTGGAATAGGTTGAAAGATTGTCCTATTGCCATTGACCAGCGATGGAATAGGTTAAAGACCATCTATTGCCAGCGACCAGCGATGGAATAGGTTGAAGATTGTCCTATTGCCATTGACCAGCGATGGAATAGGTTGAAGATTATCCTATTGCCATCGACCAGGCGGTGGAATGGGTTGAAGATTATCCTATTACTCTTGACCAGCGATGGAATAGGTTGAAGATTATCCTATTGCCACCGACCAGCCGGTGGAATAGGTTGAAGATTAGCCTATTGCCATCGACCGGCGGTGGAATGGGTTGAAGATTATCCTATTGCCACCGACCAACGGCGGTGGAATAGGTTGAAGATTATCCTATTGCCATCGACCAGCGGTGGAATGGGTTGAAGATTATCCTATTGCTACTGACCAGCAGTGGAATAGGTTGAAGATTATCCTATTGCCACTGACCAGCAGTGGAATAGGTTGAAGATTAGCCTATTGCCATCGACCAGCGGTGGAATGGGTTGAAGATTATCCTATTGCTACTGACCAGCAGTGGAATAGGTTGAAGATTATCCTATTGCCATCGACCAGCGGTGGAATGGGTTGAAGATTATCCTATTGCCACTGACCAGCAGCGGAATAGGTAGAAGATTATCCTATTGCCATTGACCAGCAGTGGAATAGGTTGAAGACCGTCCTATTACCACTGACCAGCAGTGAAATAGGTCAAATTTGTAGATCTTGTCGCCCTAACCAGTAGTGGGGCAAGATCGAAGGCAAATCTCGTCTCCGTAAACAGTAGGGGTCATGATTTAAGCCACCGTCCTATTGCCACTGACCAGCAGTGAAATAGGTCAAATTTGTAGATCTTGCCGCTCTAACCAGTAGTGGGGCAAGATCGAAGGCAAATCTGTCTCCTAAACATTGAGGGAACATGATTTAAGCCATCATCCTATTGTCTTGGCCAAGCGGTGGAATAAGTGAAGATTACAAACCTTACCCCCTCAAGTTGCAACGGAGCGGGTTGAAGATGTAAATCTATCCCCACGAAGTTGCGGTGGAGCGATTTAAAATAAACAAGTCTCATCCTCTCGAAGTCGCGCGAGAGCAAATTGAAACTATAGGTCCTATCTCTGCAAGTAGCGGTGGAATGGATCGAAGCGACAAGATACGGTGAACAGGAATGAGGCTATCTGTGGAAGAGCACCCAAGAAGTCAAGACTCAACAAGACCGGGCAAAATTGGACTTTTTAAAAGTCTTTGCTCCATTCTCGTTACACGACAACGAGCAAAGAGGGGCAGCTGTACAACCCCAATTTTACCCGGGCTTACAAGCCCAACAACCCACAGCCCACCAACACATCAGCCTATTCTACATATCCAATTAACCTTGGCCCAAAATGGCCCAATGGCCTAAAAGAGAGGAAAACAGAAAAAAAGAAACCCTAAAAGCTTCTGCCTCCACCGCCCATGTCAGTCTGTTGCCACTTGCTCTGACCGTCCGACCTGCTCCACCGCCCTAGCACCTGCAAAACAAGACAGAAGCAACACCACACCACTTGCACCTGCATTAAAATGCGAAAAGACAGAAAGAAGGACTGATAGCATTGTAAATGGCTATATAAGCCGAATGAAATACCGATGTAAAAGGGGGGGGATTTTTTTTTGAAAAAGAAAAATAGAGAGAAAATCATAGCAGAAAAAGGATTTTCGGAACTCAAAAGGAACTTTCAAGGTTCATTTTATTTTTATTGTTATTTACTGTTGATTTATTTATTTATTTCAAAACCTATACAAACAATAACAAAAGGGAGAAAAGGAACGGCTGAACCTCGGGATCTCGTCGTCGTTGAGTCTCCTCTCCGTCGTCGACGGCCGAATCGAAGGCAAAAATGGGGTTTTTCCTTTTTTTTTTTTTTCGGTTTTTGAACCCAAAGGGTTGGCCTTCAAATGGGGATCAAACAGGGGCTAAAGGCCCACTTTGCGCATCATCGTCCACCCGGACGGTGGTGGCGGCGCGACGAGCGGTGAAGGAACCCAACCGTCGGGACGGAAATGAGGTGAGAGGGAGAGAGAAGAAGCTTTAAAGTTTTATTATTTTTTCTTTATTCTCGAACTTGGACCAAAACAAAACGAGAAAAAGTGGGTCTTATGCCCTCAATGAAACGGCCGCCGTTTGGTTGGGAAAGCTGCGTATATCCCTTAAAAGGGATAATTGCGCGCGTTTAGTCCCTCCTTTTCTTTGCGCTATTTGATCAAGTCTGTTTCGCATTCTTTCTTTTTTTAAATTTTACCCTATTATTTCTATGGTGTTTTGATTTGGTCCGCGTCCGGGACATTTGAGCGCAAACGCATTAGGGCGGGGTTATTCACCCATTTAGTCCCATAAGTTTACCAAATGGCGTAGTGGTCCCTGTTAGCCCTTTTTTTATTTATTGCAATTTCATTTTGATTTTATTACGATTTCAATATAGTCTTTAATTTGCTAAATGAGTTTATTCATTTATTTGTTTTCTTTAAAAATCATATTATTATTATTATTATTATTATATCTATTATTATTACCATTATTATTACCTTGTTATTGTTTTTTTAATTATCATTTTATTATTTTTATTTCCATTATCGTTACTATTCTTATTATTTTATTTTTCTCTTCTAATATCATCAACATTTTTATTAGTATTTATATTATTACTTTTACTATTATTATTTTTATTATAACTACTATCATATATTTCTATATATTTTTACTTATACACATTTCTATATATTTCTACTTATATATATATTGACATCATTTTCATTATCACTATTATCATTATTATTATTTTCCTTTTCTTCTTGTAAAACTTTCATTTTGCTTATTATTCTTTTATTTTCTATTTATTATCCCTTTTAGCGTATTGGTTTACTCATTTTATTTCTATTTTAGTCTTATTATTATCGTTTGTATTTAACGTATTTGTTCTATATGCTTGCTAGCATCGTAATTCATTTTCTACATTTTGTTACAAATTAGATGCTTTGCATTTTACCCAATACAAAATTGATTTCTTTTACAAAGGTAATATTCCGTATTTAGAAATTCGAGAGGTCGTGCCCTAAAAGTATTGGGTTTCGATCCTTCTCGTTTGATCTAAATAACCGAATATCCTTTTAAAACAAATACATTTTTAAACTAAAAGCTTATTCTCGTGAACTCGAGATGTCGTGTCCTAGTGCATTGGATATGATGTTTTGTTATTCGAGATAATATTTTCTACAACCAAGGCAATGTTACGTATTTAGAAGCTCGAGAAATCGTGCCTAAAGTATTGGGTTTCCTTTTCTCGTCCATTCTAAATAACAAAATATCATTTCAATTAAATCCATGAGTTTTGAATAAAAGGCAAGTTCAACTTTAAAGGTCGAAATGTGGTGTCCTAAAGTATTGGATGTAACACTTCACCTTAAAACGAGACGGCCCTTGGCATACATTTCCAATTTATCCAAATTTATTCTTCAACAACAAGAGGGATCGTATTTTGAATTCTTAAGTTTTCAACTTTCGACATTAAGACATTAGATAATCAATTAGGTACCAATTTTGGGCGTATCGAGGTGCTAACCCTTCCTAAATGCATGTAACCGACTCCCGAATCCATTTTCTGATTTTCGTAGACCAAAATTGTGTTTTTGATAAATTAATCTGATTATTAAAAACAAACACTTTTTAAGGTGACCCGATCACACCTCATCAAAAAAAGATTGGTGGCGACTCCTGTTTTTTTTATTCGTTTTCAAAACCCACGTCGACCCCGTTTTTTTGCCAAAACTCAAAAATGGTTACGACAACTTAAATGTTAAAATATGCTTTAAGTCTCTATACATTTCGTATATTTAAAATTTAGCTCATCCATTTTTATTTTCAGAAATTTAGTCTCGTTATTTTTCAAATTTACAAATTCAGGTCCACTTATTATCGTCATTAAAATTTTTCTATTAAATTCATTGATGTAGATTTTAAAAAAAAAAATTAAATCATTTGGCAGTGATGTAACAAAAAAATTGCGTTGAAAAAGTCTATTCAAACTCTTCATGATGAAATAATTTTTTTTTTAAAATAGTGTTTTTTTAAACATGACTTCGCGTTATAATTGAAATAGTTAACAATATTAACAATTTAGACTAAGTAATGGCATCATAAAAATAAAGAGACTAAATTATGTCAAAAATCAAAGTACATGTATTTAATCCAAGTTTCAACATGGTATAGGGGCCAAAATTGAAATTTGGCCATTGTCTTTAATGTAAAAAAAAGGCAATGCAAACCTGAAAGATGTGTAAGTCTCTAAGATCTTTAGAGCATTCAAATTATAGATAACCACGAAAATTTTAATAAAAAAAGTTAACAATATTAACTATTTGGACTAACTAATAACATTATAAAAAATAAAGACCAAATTATATTAGAAATTAAAGTATAGAGATTAAATTTGTAACACCTCGACACTCGACCCGATCGTCGGGTCCGAGCTACAAGGTGTCACATTTGTTGCCGGAGCAACTGCAACTATAACATTCAATTCAATGATCAATATACATTTAATTACAAGTAATTCATACATACTAAACGTTATATAATCAATTCTGAGTCTTATATAAGCTTGCGAAAGCTCGTTTGCCAATCTGAGGTCGATATAGACCAAAATATAAAGAATACAAAGTTTCGAGCCGACGTTGCAACTTTGGGGTTTTCTCATCGCGACGTGACTCTCTATTTAGGGCCCATCGTGACCTCGAATCAACGACATCACTGCATGGATCTTGTTCTGTTTCTCGTCGCGACGTTAGAGGTTCATCATCGCGACGTGACAATCTATTTATTCCAAAACCAACATGTTACAAGTTAAAAGGGACCTAAAATCACTTATATACATTCTCATACAACCAATTCATATATCCAAAACCAACTAAAATCCATTCAAACACAAGTTCAAATCATTAACAAAAGATCATTTCATGTGCAACTTAAACATTTGAGACCTTTAGCCTAAAATTCCTAGGTACATGCCAAAAGACTAAAATGAACCACTTATTTAACCATTAGCACTCATTCAATTCATACTAATTCCATACCATTCCATGATCAAGCACTCATTTATTCATTACACAATATGCTAATAGAATCATATCATTCATGTACCAAGACATTCATTTCTTTTGCTTTAGTATTTATACCATTCGAACCGGTTCTAGAGTCTGACGACTCCTTCATATTCATTTCGGCCCCCAGGGCTCATTTTCAGCTAAATCACAATATAACCACATATCTTCTTTATTTCAATTCACATAGCTACAAGTTTGGCTTAATAGTATTTCATGTTACCTTATCCGAATTATTTACTAACTTGTGATTTGTAACCCTTATTAACTTGACTCGAAGTTGGAAGGATACTCAAATCGTCCAACCAACACACCAAACTATCACCGAAGTGCATCACCAAAAAAACTGAAATAAGGTAAACTGGCACGTATGTGCATACTAGTGCACGAAGCGTATCCTGGCGCACAAATCTGGCACATGAAGTACATCCCAGTGCATAAGCGCATGATCTCGTACTTAATTCAACCCTATGGTATGCCAACTATATTCGACACAGCCCAAACAGCTAATAGGGTACTATATTCAACTCATTACAATTTAGTACAATTACCATTTATCAAACATATTCACTATCATAGCTCAATTCATTAACATATCATATGTAATTCATGTCATCAATATATATTTTCACTCAATTCCATAACACATATCATAGTTCAATTAATTCATGTTGTTTTACATTTTATTCACTTTAGTCCTCTATTTCGACAATTCATATTCAAGCTCAAACCAGTAGTTCAATTTATCACTAAATACTTATCTTGATACTCTCATATGCAAATAATGCAATCAATTAAAATGGCCTTAAATCATAAATGTACAAACCGAGATTTAGTGCGCCACTCATCGATGGTTTTCGCTTTTCCTTTCCCTCTCGATGATTCAATGTTGTCATTAGCTATGAAAAAACATAAAGCATATCACATTATCAAATTCCAGCCAAATCAAAATCAAATAACAAATTTCACCAAATCGGGACAAGCATAACTTTCAATTTAGAGCCTCATATTAGAATCTGATTTCACCAAAACTCATTAGGGACCCTCGATTTTTTATCCTTACAAACAATTCATGACAGTTTTTATTTTATTCAATTTGGTCCCTAATGAACGAAACTAACAATTAAGCTTTACAATTTAGTCATTTTCATATACTAAACTTAATTTCTAACAATTTAACACCTAAGTCATTTTAATAGTTTTATAAATTAGTACATGGGCTAGCAAAATCAAGCTCATATGGTTCACTTTCCATAAAAATAAAAGAAAAATGGCTAGGGACTTACTTGAAATTAAGGTAAAAAAGCTTGAAACCATACAATGGCATCCTCCCTTTTTGTTTCGAATTTTCAGACGGTTGGAGAATATGAATTCATCTCTCCTTCCACTTATATATATTTACTTGATTAAAAGTTAATAAGTTTAATTAATTAGGTTTTAGCTAATTTAAACCTTAATCACATGAACTAATTAACATGCACCGTCCACTAACATATATCTAAAATATTTTCTATTTTGGTCCTTTGGTTAATTACTATTTAAGTCCCCAAGTCTTAATCTAATTAAAAATCTATAGTGATTAAACTTTTACAATTTAGTCTTTGAGCCATAATTACTCACAATTTCGGTTAAATCGCTTAACGAATTTTTAATTCAACAATATAATGACTCTGTAAATATCTCTAGATATTTACAAACTCGATTTACGAAAATAGGGTTTCGAAACTGCCTTTTCTGATACCACTAGAAACTGGGTCATTACAAAATCTTAAATCCATGCATGGTAGAGGGGCTAAAATTAAAATTTAACATTTTCTCGTAATGTAAAGAAAACAAAAAGAGAATAGCACATATCAACAAAAGGAAGGAGCAAATTAAATGGAATTAATATATGAGGGGTAAATCCCACATATGATTATAGTAAAATGATTAAAACTGAAATTTCACTATATATCTTTTATGGAAAAGAAAGTAGAGGACTATATTAAATGAAATTAATATAAGGATTAAAACTAGAAATTGACTATTTATCTTTGAATGAAAAAAGAAAATAAAAAGAGAAGTGGATGAAGGAAGGCCCTTTTAAAGTTTAAAATACATGAAATAAAATAGATTGCATTTATTAAAAGAATTGAAAAAATTATAAGCACCCTCTACGTAGAATTATTTTCATTTTTTTTTAGAGATTCGACTTTAAATACTATATATAAGATATGTTTTCACATTTATTAATAAATTTATTACATAAATATTTCAATGTAGGTGTATCATATTTGATAATATATATTTATATATAAATGAAATTGCAACAAGTCGAGTCAAACAGAAATCGGATATATCATTTGTTTTCCCGGTCAAGTTTAAGGCGAATAAAATTATATTGAAGTTAAAGTTAAGTTGATTCTGGGGCATGAATATATTAGGAAAAAAAAAAACCCACTCCATCATGTTGCCATCTCTAATCTAGAAAAAACAAGCAATGGTCGGACCCATTGGATGAACTAATATATAATTGCATTTTTAGTCATTCTAAAAAACGAATAACTCAATAAAGATTTTTAGCATAAAATGTTTTAGTTTTATTGATACCAAAAATCGATAAAGGGGAAAAGTCGATAAAGGTGCAAGGCAGGTCACCCTTAAAGGGTGGAGAGTCATTGTAGGAGGAAAAAGGAAGAGAGAGCGATTGTTTAAAGAGTAGACAGGGAGTAGGGATTGTCTGTCTGCCCCTTTTATTGAGGTAGGATGATTTTCATATGAGATATACAGGATGTCACGTGTAAATATTTTATTGGAGAAAGGATCACATGATTGTCTCTTTGTAGAGATAATGATGTGATAATGTAAGATGATTTTAGAAGCGGTAGATATCCTATCATAATTAAGAGACTCTAGGCCCTTCTAGTAGAAATAGCTAATAGCAAAATGCGCCTAATGATGTGATGCTCGAGAGTGACATGTGAAGGCGATATACCAAATTTAGCTCCACCAAACTTATTTTTATAATAATAATTAACCACGTGAATAAACTAAATTCAAAGGTATTATTCCCAAAAACAACCAAACAACCTTTTTATCCATTTATAATTTTACAGGTTAATATGGCAAAATGGACAAAGAATGAATAGATAATACATAAGCTGGTGATAGGGTTTGGTGGTTTTGCATGATGGAATCCACGTAAGGCAACCAAAAACCCTAAAAAGACAAATATTAAATATTAAAACCACGTGGAAAACCTAAAAGAAAGACAAATATATGGAAGGATTTGAATTTGGTAATTATTTTCATATTAGAGTTAGAATTTTTTTATTTAAGTTAATTCCCGAACTTGACAAATATTCTTATATTAGAGTCTAAACTTTTTTTTGGTCTGAGTTAGTCTCTGATATTTTCTTAAAAATTTGAAAGTTTAGCCCTTTATGTGAGAATAATTGTCAAGTCCAAACCTCTTAATATAGGAACAATTGTCAAATTAACTTGGATAAAAAAAATGTTCAACCCCAATGTGAGAACAATTGCCTAGTTCTGGTCAGAAACAATTACCAAGTTTAAGGACTAACTTGAACAAAAAAAATTCAAACCCCAATGTAAAAATTGTTATCGAGTTGAATCCCAAATAGTAATTTAACCTAAATTTATAAATGTATTTTTTTCTAAACTCACCCTAATATATAAATATTAAAACCGACAACCACCTTTAATCATGACTAGTTTTTGCTTGTTCGAAAATAAAACCGCCTGTTGTTTTGGTAGTGTTAGGCAGGTATTTTAGTTTGAAGGTAAGAAAACGTTTATTAAATGTCTCTTTTAATATATAGTTTGCATATAATTCCTTTTTTTCGGGTGGGAATTGATCCAATGGTCCATTTTCATATGTAAAAAAGGTATAGCCTTAATCAAAATTAAGTCTAAAAGATTGATTAAAAAGAACCATTTTTTGTCAAAATTAAGTAAAGCATGAGTCGTGTGAATTAATGATCTACAAAGATGGTGAGATTCCACTTTTTGGATTTTGATTTGGGCTAATTTCATTAGTACATTTTTAGATTTTAAATTTATCTCTATATTTTTAAAAAAAAAAATTTCTTGGAACTCTGCTGAAAACATTAAGTCTTCGATAAGTTAGGTCAAACAATACTTTGGAACGCTCAAACAAGACTTTTTTGGACAGCGCAAGTTTGATCGCGTTTCTGATTCGATAGGTACTTAGTTTCACTTATTTACTGATGGCGTTGTTAAGTTGAATGCAGGGTGGGTTGCTGTCGAAGGAGTGGCGTATAAGCAAGATGGGCAATGGATCACTAGATATAATCGGTATTTGGGTTTTTGTTCAGTCTTTGATGCTGAACTGTGGGGAATGTTAGATGGCCTAACCTTTGTTCAAAGGGAGGGATGCAAGGAAGTTTCCATTCACATTGACAATTTGGAGGTGGTCAAAGCTCAACAAGACATCCATACGACTGAATTAACTTCGGCCTTGGTTAGAAGAATCCATATGATCTTACAAACTATGGAGCAATGAGAAATCAAGCATATCGCCAAAGAGAGAAATCAAGCTGCGAACAATCTTGTAAAAATGGCTTCAGTGAAAAATTCAGCTTTACAAGTATTTGCAAAAATTCCAGAAGAGATAGCAGTGATTGTTGATGTTGCTAGAATTTCAAACTTTCCGATTATGACTGTTTAATAATGTTTTAATTGAGTGATTAAGCATTGGTGTCGTATTAATATGGTCTTTTGATAAATATGGGTGAAGTCAGAAATTCTTTTAAGAAACGAGATTAAGTTATATACTTTTTTGGGAGGAGCAAATTATAATTTTATCATACATTAAGTTAGGGTTTTTTTTTTAAATTTTGAGGGTCTAGAGCAACAATTTTCCATTTTGGGGCTATGACATGCCTCTATTGATAAACCTAATTGTTAGGTTAGGTGTCAAATGCTAGCTTAAATCTCATATGGATTGTATTTAGAACACGTGTATATCTACTATCAAAGGTAAAGATAGTAATTTTTTAAGAGGGATGAAATAAAAATATTATTCTTTTGGAAGGGCTTAAAATGCAAAATTTTCATTGTAAACTATCTAGGGGCTTAAAAATAATTACTAGAATGGACTATAATTGAAATAACGCCATTCAATCAAGAGGCCAAGGTCCCCACTTACCCCTAACTTTGTCATTGCCTAAAATTGTCTATTTCTTATAACACATAAAATCCAATTTATCCATGAGGTAAATACTGATAAGTTCATAATTTGATCCATGTGCTTCAAACATGTTCCACATTATATGTGGACTCACATTTAATGCTTAGAAATGATAACTAGATTGACAAAATGAACTAATTGAGACAACATTAAAATAAATAAATACACATATTATCATCTTAATACTTTTTATATATAATATTTTAAATATATCTATAAATAATACTACACGTACACAGAGGCGAATCTAGTGGAGCTGGCAAGGGCCCCGACCCCCCCTAAAATAAAAATTTGTTATTTAGGCCCTTTAAAAATTTTTAAAATTTTAAATTAATAAAAGTAAAATTACACTTTAACCTCCTAAAATTATAAAAATTAAAATTTTATTTAGACACTCTTAAAAAAATTTTCTGACTTCATCCGTGCACATACATTAATCTTACCAGTCAAACTGCTAAAGAATCTTAAATTCCTTGCTGCATGCACGTAATTCCATGATATTTCATGTTTCCATATGCCCTGTGATTAATTAAAAATAAAATATGATTTTAAAAAATATTAGTCTCACCTTTTCATAGATTAATTTATTTAAATATACAAATAAACAAAACCTTATAGTTTGCAACAAAATTAAATATTGCCACTATGCACATGGGTTTAGGGGGGAAAAAATCAAATTTGTAACTCTATAGAAAATATTATGTATATTGACGTGTCTAAGTCTAGACCATAAATATAATGTCTAAAGTTTGGTCTCTTTTTGTCTTTTATTAAATGTACAAAAATGTATCTAATTGTAAAACTATTATTGGGACGATTTGCTTCCATTTTGATTTTGTGTAATTAATCTCGTGTTTATTATTGGAAAGGAGTTATCGATTAATATTATTTTTGAAAATTTTTTATATGATTTGTTTATCTTATATACTGAGATATCGACTAACATTACTTGTCATTTTGTGAAGCAACAAATCGTTAAAGATTGAATCAATCTCAAATCAAACAAACTGGATCCCTTATTTCATGACAATTAACTTGATCGATTTAAAGATTTATCTTGAAGATCTTTGACTTATTCTGGGCTTTATGAGAATATTTTACTATAATCTTGATTATAATTTATCTCTTATATATTAGAAATATATGTAAGTTAAAAGGGTATGGAGTAGTGTAAATATGAAGTTGCTATATCGGAATGATAATTTTTTAAAATTCTAATTTTAATTTTTTTTTCAAAATTCTAGATTTTTTATAATTTTTTAAATAATTTTTAGAAAATACCAAAATTTAGCATGTGGCACGACTTGAAGGACTTTTGGATGACTTAATTAATTGTTTAATTTAATTGAAGAATTAATTAATTATTGACCTTTTATTTAAGCTTTTGTATATTCATTTTCTTGCTTCTTGTTATGTTTATTTTAATGAACTTGTCGGTAAAGCATGCATGTTACCTCTTGTCACAGGAAAATAAATACTAATAATATATACATATATTTAAATTAAAAAGTATACATCGAATCTGGGGCGGTTGCCCATATTATTCTTGGTCTACAAATTTGATTTATTATTTTTTTATTGAAAAAAGATGACGTACAAATTTGTTTTTTTATTAAAAAAAAATAAAGATAACGTGAAATTATAATTTTATATAATATAATATTTTATAATAATAGTAAGATTCGAATTTAAATCTATTGGATTAATAAATTTGACTGATATTTTTTTATTTTTTTTTGGAAATTAATAGGTGAACTCGCATCAAACATTTGTATGAAATTAATCTAAATTTACTGAGTTCCGACCTAATTCAATTCTAACAGTTTGTGAAGGAATTCTCTTAGCAATTAAGCTTCCCTTCGTTGGACTAGAACTGGTAAGCCGCCTCTCACGGTGGCAGTGAGACCCGGGGCGAACTTTGGTGCTTGATTGGGATCAGCAACCTGAATGTTGAACCGTTTGATTATGGCTAGAACCACACATTTCATCTGCACTAATGCCATTTCCTTCCCTAAACAAACCCTTAACCCGGCTTGGAAAACCGGGTACTTGTATGGGTTTTCGGGTACATATTTACCGTTTTTCAACCATCTTTCCGGTTTGAATTCAAGACAATCGGAGCCCCAAACCCGTTCCATCCGACCCATCGCGTAGGGATGGTAAGTGACCCTAGTACCTTTCCTTACAAAAGTAAAATCAGGCAAAAAGTCGTCGTGTTGAGCGAACTTCGAGTCGAATTGAACCGGCGGAAACAACCGTAAGCTCTCGCATAATGCCGCGTGCAAATAATGCATTTCACGCATTTGATCGAACATTACGAAATCTTGATCGTCGCTCGGCGAAAACCCGGCAGTGACCTTTTCGAGTTCGTCTCTAATGGCGAACTCTACTTTCGGGTTTTGAGATAATAACCAGAAGAAACTAGTTAGACCGGAAGCAACCGTATCACGACCAGCCAAAAGGAAACTAACGACAATGTCACGAAGATACTTGTCGTCGTCGATCATTGTCGCCATAAATCTCGACAAAAGATCACTCTTGTCGGAAAAACCAAGTTCCCGTCGTTGATTAATCATACGTTGAGCAAATTGATCCACCATTTTAATGGCGCTTTTAAGCTCTTTTTCAGACCCTAAATTCAATACCCTTTTAACTTTCCATATCAAAGACGACGGCGACAACCCTCTTTGTGCCGATAACTTCGACGCCAAATCAAAAGCCTCCGCAAATTCCGACTCCGGCATCGGCAACGATAATTCAAGGCAGCAAGGATCAAACCCGAATGAAAATTTACAAATATTATCAAAAGAAAATCTTCTAAACAGATCTTGTAAATCTAAAACCTGACCGGAAACTGAGTTTAAAAGAGGGATAAGTCTAGTTTGAATCTCCGATTTAACGATATTAAAAGCATGCATTCTAATGGAAACACTACCAAGTTCAAGACTAGCCATTTTTCTTTGAAATTTCCATGAATCACCATCGACGTTAAATATACCATTGCCGAGTAAATCACCGAGGAGAATCGAGAATGGTTTTCCTTTTGGGTAATTTTCGAACTTTGTTTTCAATATGTGTTCGACGTTTTTAGGATCGGCGGTGATGATATTGCCGAGGATATGAATATGGATTGTTCCCGTCGGCGATTTTGAAAGAAGGTGAGTATACCAATCACAAAGGTTACTGAAATCTTTGGACCAACTTGAAGTGAGGAATGATTGGCAAGTTGAACATTTACACCATAGTTTTAATCTTAAAATGAAGATTGATAATGAAAAGAGGGAAAATGAGAAAGTGAAAGTGAAGAAGATGGAGGAGAAAATAGTGCATGTGGAGTTGAACCATAAAGAAGAAGAAGAAGAAAGGTTTGAAATTGAATGATTCATTTTGATTGATGGGAAAGAAAATAAGAAGAGATTTATGGGATTTGAAAGAGAAAATGATGAGGTTATTTATATGTAGTTTTTCTTGTGGGGGAGATTGTTGTTTGGCACGCGAGAAAATTTATTTTCATTGTTGCATGAAAACCGCGTGCGCAAAACTAGAAAACGACGGTCTTCGATGGGTGATTAGTGGGAATCACGTTATTCCAATTGATTCTCTATTCAAATTTAGCTCAGTTTCAGTAACTCTTATATACTGACGTACACCTCTCTTTCAAGGAGGCAGCGGGGATTCGACTTCCCCTGGGGGTAGGGTACTACGAAAGGAAGTTGATCATGAATTATCAATAAACCTAGAATTGATTCTTCCTGGGTCGATGCCCGAGCGGTTAATGGGGACGATTTAGAATCCGTTGGCAATATGTCTCTGCTTGGTTCAAATCCACCTCGCCCAATAATTCGATCCGCTGTAACCTAAAATGCCCATTTTTTGTATTTTGTTTTCCCGAAAAGCCAAACAAAAAAATTAGGGAAGAATAAAAAAGTCCAATTTTGTGATATATCCATCCCTACCGCTCGCTTCTTTTTGCGTGTGAAGCGATGTCAAACCAAAATACCCAACAAGCATTAGCTCTCCTGAAAAGGAGGTGATCCACCCGCACCTTCCAATCGGCTACCTTGTTACGACTTCACTCCGGTCCACTAGCCACGCCTTCGGCATCCCCTCCTTGCGGTTAAGGTAACGACTTGGGCATAGCCGGCTCCCATAGTGTGACGGGCGGTGTGTACAAGGCCCGAGCGAATTCACCGCCGTATGGTGGCCGGCGATTACTAGCGATTCCGGCTTCATGCGAAGCGAGTTGCGACCTGCAATCCGAATCGAGGACGGGTTTTGGAGTTAGCTCACCCTCGCGGGATCGCAACCCTTTGTCCCGTCCCATTGTAGCACGTGTGTCGCCCGGGCATAAGGGGCATGATGACTTGTCGTCATCCTCACCTTCCTCCGGCTTATCACCGACGATCCTTTCGGGGTTCCAAACTCAACGGTGGCAACTAAACACGAGGGTTGCGCTCGTTGGGACTTAACCCAACACCTTATGGCACGAGTGGCGGCGACCATGCACCACTGTGTCCGCGTTCGAAGGCACCCCTCTCTTTCAAGAGGATTCGCGGCATGTCAAGCCTCGGTAAGTTTCTTCGCTTTGCATCGAATTAAACCACATGCTCCACCGCTTGTCTTGGCCCCGTCAATTCCTTTGAGTTTCATTCTTGCGAAGGTACTCCCAGAGGGATACTTAACGCGTTAGCTCTGACCTCGCGCGGGTCGATCGCCTGGCGCCTAGTATCCATCGTTTACGGCTAGGACTACTTTGGGTATCTAATCCCATTCGTTCCCCTAGCTTTCGTCTCTCGATTAGTGTCGATGTCGGCCCAAAGTGAGTGCTTTCGCCGTTGGTGTTCTTTTCGATCTCTACGCATTAAAATTATATCATGTCATTTTTTAAAATTTTTCAAAATTTTATAAAATCTAAAACAACAAGAATATACCACATGATGATCATATCTTAGCCGAATTCTAGTTTATGTATCAAGTTAAAAAAAATGCTAAGTTAACGTGGATAAAAACAATTTAGGGATCAAAATAATAAAAATTATGAAATTTAAGGACTAAATGTTTAGTTTATCATTTTTCTAGGCTGATTTTATTTTGAAGCTTGCTGTGATTCAACCACGTGCTTGGTTGCGTTGCCTACCACCAACCAAGAGCAGTATTTTATTTAGGTTAATTTCACTACACTCATTAAATTATTAGTAAATTTATATTTTAGTGATTTAATTTTAAAAATTTTCAAAATAGTTATTGAATTATTCAAAAAAATTTATTTAAGTTATTAAACTGTTAAAATCATTGTTGTATGGCCTTTTTTTTCCGCACTACTTGCACTAATCGAAAATTCTCATTCTCTTTCCCTTTTACAGTTCAACTCCTTTTTCATGAATAACTTTGAATGTTATGAATCTGCGAATCCAAATCCAAATAATTTTCTTCTTTGATCGTTGACATTGATCGTCGAATCGATTTGAATATAAGGTATGTTTTTCTACTCGTTGATGGATACCAATTTGCCGTATCCATCGTTTCTTTTTATTCTGATTCTGAGAGGTCATGGGTTAACCCGACAACTAAACTAGAAAAAGAGTAAATATTCGCCCGCGAAAATTTGAGTTTAATTTTATTTGATTGTTTAATTTTTGTCGATCAGAATCTGATATGAATATGATAAAAAAACAAAATAAAGATTCGTTATAACATTATAACAAAACCAAGATAAGACATTATCTAGAAATAGAATCTGTGTTTAATTCCTTATACTTATATATATATATATATATATATATATATATATATATATCCAATAGATCCAAACAAGATATACAAATTTCAAATAGATCAGATAAAATCACAAAGCAAAGAATCCCAAGATTCAATTATTCGTAAACTACTGTATATCTTAAGATTAAGAATAAAATATTTTTTTAGTCTTTTTTTTTTTTTTTGCGAGGAGTCGGATGAGAAGAAACTCTCATGTCGAGTTTGTAGTAGAGATGGAATTCATAAACAACAACTATCAACTATAAGCCCAAAAGAACCTGATTTCGTAAACAACATAGAGGAAGAATGAAGGGAATATCAAATAGATATGCTCTTCAAGCACTTGAACCCGCTTGGATTACATCTAGACAAAGAGAAGCAGGGCACCACGCAATGACACGAAATGTACGCTGTGGTGGAAAAATATGGGTACGTATATTTCCAGACAAACCCGTTACGGTAAGACCTACAGAAACACGTATGGGTTCGGGGAAAGGATCTCCCGAGTATTGGGTAGCTGTCATTAAACCATGCAGAATACTTTATGAAATGAGTGGAGTAGCTGAAAATATAGCCAAAAAGGCTATTTCAATAGCGGCATAAAAAATGCCTATAAAAACTCAATTCATTATTTCAGGATAGGAATATAGAACCAAAGGAAACAAGTCTTGTCTTGGGAATAAAAAAAACAATTGCGAGTTTCTTTTTTTTTTTTTGACAAACAATATTTCTTTTTTTCTTCATCCTTTGTTACATTGAAAAAAGATATTTAGAAAATGATTCAACCTCAAACCCATTTGAATGTAGCAGATAACAGCGGGGCCCGAGAATTGATGTGTATTCGAGTCATAGGAGCTAATAATCACTGATATGCTCATATTGGTGATGTTATTGTTGTTGTGATCAAGGAAGCAGTACCAAATACACCTCTAGAAAGATTAGAAGTGATCAGAGCTGTAATTGTACGTACTCGTAAAGAACTCAAATGCGACAACGGGATGATAATACGATATGATGACAATGATGCCGTTGTCATTGATCAAGAAGGAAATCCAAAAGGAACTCAAATTTTGGGTGCGATCGCCCGGGAATTGAGACAGTCGCTTAGAGCTTGCTAGTCGGACCTTTCAAAAAAAAAGGTAATAACCTAATTACTTAAATAAAAACTTTTGAACAATTCAGTAATCATTTTGTAATTTGTTGGTGTAGTTTATCCTTATTAATTTGATTTGGGGGTTCAATGTTCCAAGTACTATCGTAAATTGACAATTGGGAAAGTCAATCTTATTTATTACTAGTTTTTATCCTGTACGATGCACAGATTTATTATATATATAAAAAATAATGTATACACAAATATATAAAAATAAAAGAATATACGTATCATATATATTTGATATGCTATTTATATGACTTTCTCTAAATGTAGTATTACCATATTCTCATAATAATTAAATATATTCATTTAAAAATGTTTAAACTAACCTAAAAAAACACTTTAAACTAATTTTCTTAAGTTTTTTTTTTAAATAAAAAAATTAAAAATTCATTTACATTGTTAATATATATGATTAGAGATAATTTTAATTAATTTGATTCAAAATATAATTAGATAATATTCAATTGATAATTATTTTAAAAAACTTATTCAATTTGTCGATTGAGTCTTAGCTCGATTGGCATGGGCATTGTTGCCAATGCAAGAGGACGTGGGTTTGAGTGTGCTGAAGCGCATTATCCTCCTATTTATGAGTTGGGAGTGGGGCTATGGGTAGTTTTAGGCATTGTTTCAAAAAGAGTAAATATGATTAGAACCTATAATGAGATTATTCAAAAAAAAAAATTCTACACTTAATTTTTTGAGTCTTAGCTCTGTAATACCCCGAAAATTTTTACAGTAAGATATTATCTTTGATATAGTAAAATAAGGAAATAAAGCGACAAAAAGGGAAATTTTGGAGTTATGACAACACTGAGAAGTATATTATGATATATTAATTCAAGAAAGGACTAAATGGTAAAAGTGAGAAAAGTTTTGTTGCCTAAGAGTAAATACTCAAAACTTGAAGGGTTAAAGTGTAAATATGAAAAAGTTGAAGGACCAATAGTGCAAATATTTTAAGGGTGGAATGATCTAAAAACTAAGAAAAATGGATGAATTAGGACCAAATTGAATAGGTAAAGAATTATGAGGGACTAAATCGTAATTTTACCAAATTATGTGATGATTCAAGGATGGAATTTTAAAAGATCACGAAGGGCAAAATAGTCAATTGGAAGAGAGATAAATCTAGAAAGTAATGATGATGTTGATGATATTTTATAATTATTTAATTAGATAAATATTATTTTATTAATATTTTAATGAGATATTTTATTATTTTATTATTATTTATTTAGTATATAAGGAAGGAAAGATGAAGAATTTCTATCATCTTTCCATGCATTTCACGTTAGAAGAGAAGAGAAGAAAGAAAGTTTTGCTTTCTTTGCAATTTGGTCCTTCTACCAAAAAATTTACCATTTTCACCTAGAAATCAAAAGATTTTCCATAGCTACCAAGAGAGAAAAATGTTAAGAAGACTATGGGGAGTTAGAATATCAAGTTGGATTCAAGAAATAGAAGCTGGAGGAGAGAGAAAAATCAAGTTAAAGATTGAAATCAATATGACAAGGTAAGAACATCAAGATTTTAATATATTTTTAAGTTTGATATTATTGAAAAAGTATGGAAATGATGTTAATGTAAAGTTTTCTTATATATGGTCCTATGTTCTTGATATGTTAGTGAAGAGAAAATAAGAGAAAGTGATGAGAAATACTGTAGAGAAAGAAAATAAGGGTGTTATAAACATGGTAATTAATATCTTCCACTAAAACAGTTTTGGATAGCAGTAGTAGTCTAACTTTGAAAAATCACCAAAAATTGTGAAAACCAAATTATAGGATGAATAAAATATAAAATTAAATTTTATTTAGTCTAGTTTTTCATAGAAGAAGCAATGTAAGCAATGGAATTGTAAATTATGAGTTATAATAAATATTGTGAGACAAGGTCAGAATAATTTCGGGTTCCCTTGTTCTAAGTTTGGAAAATCATAAAAAATTGGAGAAAAATAATTAGGGGCTTAAATTTACATGTTTAAATTATTAATGAGTCTATTTTTAATAGAAACAAACGGGAACATCATCCAAATCCCGTACTAAGAGATAATTACTTTTTAGTAAAGAAAGGTAGAAGCTGTCAAACAGTAGAACAGAGTCAAATTTGAAGATTTTACTGTACTTATTGGCTAAAATATAAATTCTAAAATTTTTATGGTAGAAAATATTTGAGTCTAGTTTCTAAAACATCAAGCGGATCTTAAATTGGAATCCTGTAGCTCAAGATATAAATAATTTAGTGACTATGACTCAAATGGACAGCTTTGAATAAATTTATAAGTAAATAGTGAAATCATAGATAATGTTACTTATAAGCATGTTATATAAATTAAGGATGTGGAATGGAGAGGAGGATGAGGAAAATATATATGAATATTCAGCTAGCATGGCTAATTTGCATGTTTTAGGCTCAGGGACTAAATTGAATAAAAGTAAAACTTTATGGGCATTTTTGTAAAAATGTCAGAAATGACCAAATTGCATGAAATGAATTATTTTATTATTTAAATTACAAAATTGAATGAAATTATTAATTTAGATCAAGATCGGGTGAAAACATGTTTTAGGGATTAAATTGAAAAATGTTGAAATTATGGAAAATTCTGATATTTCATAGAATTCATGGGCTGTTGTCAATATATATGAGAATAATTAGGCTTGAAACAAGGATTAAATTACAAGAATTTTATTTTTCTGAGCCTAAGGATGAAATCGTCATTAATTAAAAGCTTAGGGGCAAAGTGGTAATTTTGCCTAGAGCATTAATTGAGTGTATCAGAATATGAAATGAATGAAAATGATGATCAAATTTATTTATAAAGATCCGGATGACTCAAATACGAGACTTGAACGTGGAAAAGAAAAGACATCGAATTAGTGAAATTATAAATACGAACAAGCAACGAGGTAAGTTCGTGCAACTTGAATTGAATTCTTGAATGCTTGAATTGTACATTTATGTGACATGAATGTGAATTGAATGTTTAATGTATGATAATAGATGAAATATTGATAATACTTGATAAAAAGTGAAATAAATCCCAGCTGGATGGAATGGAATTCGATGGATCACTGAAAAGGATTTGACGGTAAAAATGATCTAGCCATGACGGGTGATCCTGGTATTAGCCCTCCCGAAGAATATGTGTGAAAAGTATCTAGCCCGGACGGGTGATCCTGATATAAGCCCTCCCGAAGAATATGTGTGAAAAGGTTTAACCCGGACGGGTAATCCGAAGTAAATGTGAGTCTGAATTTAGCCTGGATTGGTAATCCAGATAAAGCTCTATAGAGTAATTGTCATTGCAGGGGATTTAGCCTGGACTGGTAATCCCGACAATACTCTTTGAGCATATGTTACAGGGGATTTAGCCTAGACTGGTAATCCCGCTGTAAGATATGAGGTTCATGGAGTGTACTCTCTTCTGGAGTTTAGCTTTGGGTAATACCTGTTGTAAGAAATGAGGTTCATGAGTGTGCGCTCTAAAAAGGACTTATGTATATATATGTACGAATTAACGGTTAATGAGATTGTACACTATAAGTGTACTACTAAAAATCCATCGAAATTCCGAGAAATTCAACGGGATAAATATAGAAAATGGTAAGTACTTGAAATCATGAAATTAAACTTGAAATACATAGAAATGATAATTATTTGATATATTGAAATATGACATGGAAAATACATGTATGTGAAACTTGCCTGATAATTATGCATATTCAAGATTATGAACTGTTACTGGAATAAATATACACTAAACTCATGAAAATGATGGTACATGAAATATTGTCATAATGAATTGAATAATTTATATTTATGAAGAAACAACAAGAGAATGATATGTATCATGACATGTAAATATGAGACTATCTTTGATACGTTGATACAAGGAAAATTATGTATATTAAGACGAGTAATAAATTCAAGTGAGACATGTCGAGAAAATAAGTTTGTCAAAATTAAAGTACGCTAACCAATGTTATTGCTTGAAGTTTAGGCAAGTGCCAAATTACTGGTTGAATGGTAATATGTTTAATTATAATGTGCATTGAAATGGTAAGTGCTTAGATGAAAATATAATTGAGCTTATGAAAGAGTGGAAAGGTTTCAATTATGCAATTTCTTATGAAATGATTTGTTATGTGATACGGCCGTATGAATCCTACACCTAATTCGAAATAAAAAATTAACTACACGGCCTAGGGACACGAGCGTGTGAAGCCACACGGCCTGGAGAGAGGTAAGTCACATGGGTGTGTTGGCCACACGGCCTGACCACACAGGAGTGTCCTCGAACCACATAGGCGTGCGACCTCTGTAGTTGAGAAAAATTTTAGGATTTTGCGAAAAATTTCCTATGATCCTGATTTAATCCCGGTTGGTTCCTAATGTATGTTTTGGGCTTCGAGGGCCCAATAGAGGGACGTTATATTATTTTCAGAATATGAATAATAAATGACTTAGAATTATTTGAAAATGTTCAGTAAACTCCGGTAATGCCTCGTACCCTATTCCGGCAGCGGATACGGGTAGGGGGTGTTACAAGCTCGATTGACATGAGCATTGATTATGGTGGGTGACAGTGGCTACAAGAACCCAAATTCAATTTTTTAATTTAACTCGAACAAATATATTCGATTCGATTCGAATTTCATCTCACTCAACTCAATTCAAGAAAATTTCAAATCGATTTAGGATGATAAAATAGGATTTGTCAACTCAGTTAACTCAAATTTTTTTCATTTGATTCGATTCGATTCGGTTGAATGCTCACCCCTAGATGACATGTCATCCACGTAAAGTTAAAAAAAAATGACTTTTTCATCTATTTTTGGGTGATTTGATAAAAAAGACGAAAAAAAAAGACGAAAAATTAAATAGAAGACTAAAATGACTTTTTTGTAAAGTTGGAGAGTTAAATAAATGATTATGCCTTTTAATTTTTTGTTGGGAAAAGCCCAAACACTAGATGTTGAGTGTTTGGGTTCAAAATTTATTCATGCATAAAATTATGTTCGAGTTTTATCTAAAATTATATCTGATTTAAATCCCTCCACACATAAGTCTTACCTAAAATATTATTTTAAAAACCGAATTGGTGGTCGAGCCTAACAAACCATTGATTTGACAGGTTTCGATTATTGTTTTAATTTCAATTAAATAAATTATTAAAAACTATAAATTATAAACCGATTCAATCGATTTATTTTCTAAATTCAATAATTTCGTGTGATTCATTCAAAAACCGATCAAAAAATAAAAAATTACAATTCAAACTCCTTAAAAATCATTAAATTATAATTTTATATATAGTAAAATTACACTTAGCCCCGAAATGAAAAAAAATCTATTTAGTTCTTTCAAAAAATGACGAAACCATAAACTAATACATGATAAAATAATATTTTAACCTCTCAAAAATTTATAATTTTGATTCCGACCCTCCTAAAAAATGTTCTAAATTCGTTGCTTGGTCCACTGGTGTATCTAGAGGCTGGTAGAGGCCCCGGTCCCCCTAAATTGAAAAATTGTCCATTTAAGTCCTTTAGAAATTTTAAAATTTTAAATCAGTAAAGTTAGAATTATACTTTAACTTCCTAAAAATAATAAAAATTTGATTTAATCTTTTAAAATTATAAAAATATAAACTATTAAAATTTAAAATTTAATTTCAACAATTTTCTTACTTCACGCATGACTCGGTCCACTTCTAACAATCATTGTCCAAAATTATCTTGATTCAGGATAAATTATATCTGAATTCTACTATATAATATTTAATTCGAATAAATAAATACTTTAGACTAGTATTTGATGTTAGCTTTGAACTTGTCCCTTTGCTGCCGACTTTATCTATTAAAACATGTCATGTAATGGATTGTTTTTAACATGTTTACCACGTTTTCTTAATGCATGTAATAAATATCATTTCTCACATTGTTCCCCTTTATGCAATAGTATTATTTCATATGTATGCTTGCAGGTTTTGGAACAGTTGGTCTAAACCAAACTTCTTTTTCGCCCATGTTTTGTCTTTCTTTTAGGGTAAATTACAACCAAACTCACGGAACTATTAGTAAGTTTAGATTTTAATTACTCAATTTTAAGAAGTTATAAAATGGTTATCGAATTATTCGAAAATTTTTATTTAAGTCATCGGATTGTTAAAATCATTGTTGTATGGTTTTCTCTATTCACACCGCTTGCATCCTCTTCTCTTCTATGGTTCAGTTTTTTTTTTTCATGAAATAATTTTAAATGTCATGAATCTGCAAACTAAAATCCAATCAGCTTTTTTCTTCGATCTCTGATACGGATCGTCAAATTATCTTGGATCTAAGGTATGTTCTTCTACTCGTCGATGGGTACTGATCTACTATACCAATCGTTGAGTCATCACATGGAGTTTGCTAGTCGAACTTTAAAATAAAAAAAAAAAAACCTTAACAACTCATTGATTTAAATAAAAACTTTCAAATAGTTTAGTGACCAATTTGTAACTTTTTAAAATTGAGTGATTAAAATGTAAATTTATTAATAGTTTAATGATCTTGAGTGTAGTTTACCCCTTATAATTTTTTTTATTAAGATAGTGAAATAAGTTAATAATTATTTAAGATTTATTTTTATGTTTTGGATATTGTTTTTTTTTTTTTTAAAGAGACAGGAACTGCAAATTTCATGCAACTTCTTGTTTGAATTTTTGTCATGGTGTTTTGATTTTAGGGTCTATTTGAAAATAGTTTTTAAAGTAAGATATAAAAAATAATTATAAGTATTATATGAATTTACATATTTTACATATTTTACACAAGGTTTATGAGCTGATGATATTATTTATGAGCTGAGTCACTATTTTTTTTATGAGTTTTTCACAAGGTTTCTTTTTAAAACAAAAATAGCTGATGGGGCGTTATACAGGGGCGTAGTTAGGGGGCTGGTAGGGACCTCACCCTTGTTAAAATGAAAACATTTTCATTTAGGTTCTTTAAAATTTTTAAAATTTTAAATTAGTAAAGGTAGAATTGTACTTTGGCCCCCTTAAAAATAATAAAAATTTGATTTAATCCTTTAAAAATTATAAAGATATAGGCTATTAAATTGATGAAATTATATTTTTACTATCATAAAAATTAAATTTTAATTTCAACCCCTAAAAATTTTTCTCCTTTCACCCTTGCCGTTACACTACCGCCCACCTCAAATCTGATTGACAAAGTGGGTCGGTGCATTCAGGGGCGAAGCCAGGGGGCTGGCATGGGCCCCGGCCCCCCCTAAAATGTAAAATTGCTATTTAGGCCCTTAATTTTTTTAAAATTTTAAATAGTAAAGGTAAAATTACACTTTGGCCCCCTAAAATTATAAAAAATTCGATTTAATCCTTTACAAATTATAAAGATATAAACTATAAAAAATTAAAATTTCATCCGGCCCCCCTAAAAAATTGTTCTGGCTTTCTCCCCTGGGTGCATTAAATACCAAACTTGAAGAAATAGAACTAAACAGCTGATAGAAACGACAGAAAATATCTGAATAACTTAAAAATAAAAACAAAACAAACTAGACCATATTGTTACATTAGCTGAATAGTTTGATCCACTATTTATTCATTTATTTTAGTTGAAAATAAATTTAAAAAATAGGATAAAATACTTTCTAGCTTTTACAAATGATTTTTTTTAAAAAGCTTTTACACATGTTTATTATAAAAAAAAAAGTTGGTAAATCATTATTAAGACAATTTTAAATAATTATTTATTTATTTAAAATCGAAACATTTAAATACTTTTCACTTTGTTTTATTATTTCTATCATACTTTAAATTTTATATAATATTTTTAATTAAGTTTAGTTATTGATTTGTCGTAATTTGATATGGTAAATTCGGCTCTTCACTATACTTGAAGAGCTTATTCTTGAGCAATTTGAGTGTCTTTTGTTACTTTTGTTTTAGTTTTGGTTTTCATCCTTAATAAATGGTATTTATGTGTTTTATACCTTTTTGAGACCCGGGGGACCTAATGACGTTGTTGAGTGGATGTAGGACGTTGATAATGGCCAATTAAAGTGGGTGTCTCGAAATTGATCTTCTGGAAGTCACGATACCAAGCACAGACGCCTCGAGGATGCTAAACTTCAACGAGCAATCAACATAGAGCAAATTGTCGATAGTGTTGCGACACCCAGCTAAAATCACGATACCAAAGCACCAAGGTCGTGATATCTCTAGAAGTGGAGCCAAAAGTTGGGTGTCACGACACCAGGAGAAGTGATGTCGCAACAACAAAGAACCCCCACGAGCCCAAGTTGCTTACTACCCTTGGTATCACAACATCGAGTCATGGGTCTCGCGACACCACTGTTTGAAGAGACAAAAAATGACTACAAGGGTAGTTCTTATCCAACCTTAGCCCCAATAAAAAATAGACGTCTAGGGGCATTTTGGTCCAAAAATATGGGTTGTAATCTGATGTTTAAAGCCACTTTTGGTTGGATGAAAAAGGAGGCTCTTTTATTCCTTTGGCTTATTGTCTTTTAACTTAGTTCTTTTCTCTTCTTCTCTAAAGTTCCTTTAAGGTTTTGTGTTTTTCTGGTTATTTTTAGTGTTTTAGATGGTTAGTTAGTTAACATTGTAGCTTGGTTTTAATTGTTGTTTGGTACTCTAAACTCTTTTGTAATTTCAGTTTCATCCTTAGCCGTTACTGTAGCCTAGTTCCATTTTTAGTTTTTTAGATAAAAATCTATTTTTTAGTGTTCCTGTGCATTAGCTTTGTTGTCATTGTCATATTCTTCAAGCATCTTTCAAGAAAGCCCTGAGCTTTCTTAACCCTATCTCTTGCACTTAACTTAATACATGCTTTGGGTGTTTATTTTACAGTTGTTTGTTTAGAAATGAGGACAAGTGGCTAAATCAAAGGTGGTTGGTTGATGGAAGTGTTGCCTGGTTAGTTTTTTTTGGTACAGGGAGTAAATCATAAAAACTGGACTAAATCGAATAAACTTCAAAACTTAGGATTGACGTCCCTAAAGGAAAATTTAGACAAGTGAGACCAAGAGAATATCTTATTTAACACCAATTCGATAGTCTCGAATTAGTTTGGTAAGATCGAGAAATAAACCAAATTAATTTGTCTAATTTAGTAAAGTGGAGACAGAAAAGTAAAATTAAGCCAATTTAAGATTTTAGTGATTTAGATCCCTGATCCAAAGGTTAGTTAGCAACATGAAAGTCAACCAATCGCTTTTTTTCATTTAATTGCTATATGCTTAATTTTATCTATTTTACAATTTAGTCCTTTTCAATGCTAAGTAGTTGATTAGATTAATTAACCTCTAAATTATGTGTTGTCGTAATATAGAAATTAGTGAGTAGCTAGTTAGAATCCTTTATTGCATGCTTGTCGAGTAGGAATCATTAAATCGTTTACTCTCTTAAGTTCGATCATTGGAATACTTGAGTGTTCCATTAACATTATAAATATTACAACTGCTCTTTCTTGCAGCATACTGCCTATATTAGATTGTTTTATAGTGTTGATTCTCAATCTCGGTGCATGCACCCCGAGACGCGGTTAGTTTTCACACCAAATTCAACTCGAAATTTTATGATATTAAATTATAACACTTTTGAATAAATATTTTCATATATTTAAGGGCAATACTAGAGAGAATAGGTTGGGAGCTTGATTTTTCGTTGGTTCTTTCAAACATTTATAAATTTTTGTTAATAAAATGATAAAATTATATATAGTTTTCCTTTTAAAATTTATAATTCATTCTAGAGGTGTTAATGGTTGGGTTAGACTCGGTTTTAGAGAATTTTCAGCTTATTTCACCCAAATTACTCTTGTTTAAAAATAAAAAAATATTTTTATTTAAATATAATTATAAATATATATAAATATTAACATAATATATATTATTTTTAAACAATAAAACAAGCTAGGTTGAGCTTGAAAATATTAAACTCAAGCCCGACCCAAAGTGGGTTGGGGTCACCCAGCTTATGATTATGAACACCTTTAATTAGACATGTTCATGAGTCGGACTATCAGCTCGAGCCCAAAGGTCTGACCAAAATTTGTAAGGGGTTGGATAAAAATATTAGGTCTGAAAATTGGCTTGGGCAAAAAGAAAGACTATCTAAAATATGAGTAAGGCTCAGGCTGAACATTTAAGGCCCGAGCCCTGCCTGGCCCTTTTTAAGCTTGTAATGTTTTATATTATGTAATTTATAACTAACAAAAATTAAATCTAATGTGATATATAATACTAGTATAATGTAAACATTAAAAAAAAAGTTAAGATGACTGTATATAAATTTTTAATAAATAAAACTATTAAATATTAAATTAAAAATAATGTAAATATATTTTAAAAAATAATATGAGTAGACTTAAAATGGGTTTGAGTTAGCTATATACAAATATGGACGGGTTTGAGTAAAAATTTAAGCCCACATTTCGAATTAGGTTGAGCTTGGGCAAATATAAATTATGTTAATCTCATACCTAGTCCCGACCCATAAACACATTTACCTCTAATTTGATATTGACCCTTTAATATAAATTTTTTCTTGTTTCACCGCTCTTAGTTATAGAGGCTAAATTATAAATAGGGTAAACTACACATGTAGTCACTCAACTATTTGTTTGTTTCATTTTTGGTCACCCAACTATAAAAAGTTGCAAAATGATCACCCAACTATTCGATTTTTTATTTTATTTTTTGGTCAACAACTTTTAAATGGTCAATAAAGATGACATGATATCTTTTAAATTTGACATAATATCAACTTTAACCCTCAACATTTAAACGTTGTGTTAATTTAATATTGATTCTAAAAAAATTAATCCCCAACATTTACACATTGTGTAATTTAGTCTTTTTCTTCAATTTTACTTTTCTTTGTGACATTTTCACCTAAAAAATCTATCAACTAAATTTGATTGGAAATATACCAAAGATGGAAATACACGAAAATCCATAATAATTTTCATCTTTTATCATTTTTTGAAAAATTAACCCTTAATGTTACAAATAAAAGTAAATATGCAAAAAAAAAGGGACTAAATTTCACAATGTGTGAATGATGTGGGTTAATTTTGTTGGAATCAAGACTAAATTGAGACAATGTGTAAATGTTGAGGGTTAAAGTTGTTATTATACTAATTTTAAAGTTGCCAAATTATCTTTCCAATAGTAATTTAACGACTAATGACCAAAAAATAAAAATTTGAATAGTTGGTGACGAAAAAAGAAAATTTTGATAGTTGAGTGACCATTTTATAACTTTTTATAATTAGATGATAAAAAAAAATTTATTAATAGTTGAGTGATTAACAATATAATTTACTCTAAAAATACGAGTTTCAGCCCAAATATGCTAGGTTGAAGCTTCTAAGATGGGCTCAAAGAGCACCCATCAACCCGTAAAATCGGGCCTTTAATTTTAAAATCAACGGCTGAAATTAAATCTAACGGCCACGATCTAAAAAACAAAAACCCTAGCTAGCAACACACATTTTCATCCTTTCACTGCAAACCCTAGCCTCCTTTTCCACCGCGGCTACATTTCCACTCTCGTTCCCGCGATATCAAAGTAAAAATGAAGGTGGTCGCCGCCTACTTGCTTGCCGTACTCGGAGGAAACGCTTCTCCTTCCGCCGATGACTTGAAGGTTATTCTCGGATCAGGTCATTTTTCTCACTCTTTTCTCTTTTACTCGATTTGCTCTCTCTGTTTTTGAAATCTGACGGTGCTTGTTTTCGATGATTTTATGGTCAATTTAGCTACGGAATTTAGGGAAATTTTCCATGTTGTAATTTTTGTATTCTCAATCTTTTTAGTTTATGTTCATTTTTCGTTGTACTTGATTACATTAATTTGGAATGGTCAAAATATGTCGTCGGTCATTGTGTTTTAGCATTATTTAAGAATCAGTCCCTGTACTTAGTCTTTTATTTTCAATTTAAAAATTCTAGTCTAGTCATTGACTTTAAAAGTATTTTCATTTTCACGCCTTTGTTGGATTTGAACGGAATTTAGGGAAATTTTCCATGTAATTTTGGATTCTTAATTTTTTAGTTTGTGTTCATTTTTCGTTGTACTTGGTTATATTAATTTGGAATGGTTTAAATATGTCGTTGGTCCTTGTATTTTAGCAAATTTTAAGAATCGGTCCTTGTTCTTAATTTTTTTTTCAAATTAAAAACTCTAGTTCAATAGATGACATTGATAGTATTTTTCTGTTAAAAAACTTACTTTCAAATATGCTTATTGATTTAATAATACTTTGATTCTAAATTTTGTATGATTACATGTGTATTGATGGCAAATTTTGATTGAAATTACAAACTGTTGTCAACAATTGGATTAGGATTCTAAATTTTTAAAAAAAAGGAGGATTTAGTTATAGATTTTTAAGTATAAGGATTAAATTCAACTGCATATTTAACCATTTGGAATCGTAAACTTTATCACATATTAGGGAAAATGATGAATTGGGAATTAAGTTCTTGGCGAATTCTTTAGCATTATGAAGTCAAATAAATGTGTGATTGTGTGTGTTCTAAATTCTGCAGTTGGAGCTGAGGCTGATGATGATAGGATAGAGTTGCTATTGTCTGAAGTTAAAGGCAAAGATATCACCGAGCTAATTGCAAGTGGAAGGGAGAAGTTGGCTTCTGTTCCTTCCGGTGGTGGTGCTGTTGCGGTTGCCGCTCCTACAGCTGGTGGTGGTGGCGGTGCTGCTGCACCTGCCGCTGAGGCCAAGAAAGAGGAGAAGGTCGAGGAGAAGGAAGAATCCGATGACGTAATCACTTCCTACTTAGAAGTTAAAACTTGCATTGATTCTTAAATTGGCGTGTTCTTCACTAATGCAATTTCGTTTCGATGCAGGATATGGGTTTCAGCCTCTTTGATTAAGCAAGCAAAGCAAATATCAATGCTCAAAGATCCCTCATACGTAAGTTCCTTTATTGTTGATGTTTTTGGCTTTGTAGTTGAACTTGGTCTTGGCTCGGATCATTTTTCTTTGAGAATGTGTGGTTAATGACCTGAACATCTCGGTTATAATTGTGGATTTCTGGATTACATGTTTGAGTTTTGCTGAATGACTGTTGATACTTATATCATGTTCTAGCTATAGATAATGCGGTTTTGACCCGCCGGTGGCTGAATAAATCTCTGGTAGTCTTTTCTTTATTAAGCTAAACTAACATATTCTAGGCCTTATATATTTCGTGTCAATAGCGTTGTGAATTATGTGTGTTGGGTTAGTTTCATATTTGGGTTTACGGTATGGCTTTTTTTAGTCTGGTCATTTCATGTTTTGGTAACTTTTGGTCCCTTGCAATATTTTAATAACCGAACCAGAGATCAAACCGGTAAAAGTATCATGGAGGCCCTAGAAGTTCGATTGCATTTTGTCCTCACTACCCAAAAAATGAGCAAATTAGTTCGTATATGTTTGACCAAAGAGCAAATTGGTCATTTCTGTTAATAATTTTATCAAAGTGTACAATTAAAAATTGGCATGATTGACGGAATAGTCAGACAATGACATGTGTGTTGATGTACATGGATAAAGTTTTAACTGTAGAAATGGATTAAATTTTTAACAGAAAGATTAGTTTTTCTCTTTGATCTAACGTACAGAGACTAATTTGTTTATTTTTTAAATAGAGGGAGCAAAATGATTCCCACTTCTAATACAGGGTCTCCATGATATATTTACCTGCCTGTCAAACTTCCGATTCATCGACAAAAAACCATAAGACATTAAAGCAACTATATGCTTTTCTCCATTGATATAATTATTATAATATTAATTCTCCCATTGTTCTCCTCAATGCTGATTTTTATATATATATGTATGCTTGCAGGTTGAGGAACAGCTGATCTAAACCAACTTCTTTTTGGGCAATGTTTTGTCACTTTTTATTTTTATTTGTTATGATAATGATATAAGTTAAGAATTTAAGATTGTTTTTTCTTTATGGTATTTTGATTTTAGAGTTTATTTGAAATAATTTTAAAATAAGATATAAAAAAATAATATAAGACAAAGTATGATATGAATATATATTTTAGAGGAAATTTTTAAAATTATATGATATTGATATAAAAAGTTATATTAATATCGAATGTGTTTATCAAAGGTTTTTGTATTAGGAGTTAAATTGTATTTTGTTTTTTTACTAAAAAATGAGTGAATTAATTTGTGTGTTAAATCAAAGAGTAAAGTAGTCTATTTCATTTAAAAATTCGCGTGGTTCAATAATCAGACAGTTACATATTGCGTCTCTCATGAGTTACATGTTAACATATGACAATTGATTTTTAGAAGAAAAATGGATAATTTTTTTAACAAAACGATTAATTTAGTCTTTGATCTATCTTTTAGAGATTAATTTATTTATTTTATGGGTAAAGAGATCACATACAATTTAACTTTTAATGTACAGGTCTTCGTACGATAAACTGCACCCGATGTCATTAAATTATTAGATTACATTTTGGTTAGTTAATTTTAAAAAGTTACAAATTAGTTATTGAATTATTAAAAAGTTTTCATTTAAATAATTAGTTTGTTAAAATTGTTGTTCTTGTTGTATGACATTCTATGTTCACATCTCTGGATCAATCGAAAACTCTCATTCTCTTTCTCTTTTATTATTCAGTTTTTTTTATTAAAAAGTTTTGAACGTAATAAATCTGCAAACTAAAATTTAAACAACTTTCTTCTTCGATATCGGAAATTATCTGTCAAATTGATTAGATTATAATGTATGTTCTTTTACTCATCGATGAATACTGATTAGTCGTACCAATTATTGAATTGTTACTTGGATTTTATGATGTCCCTCAAATTTTATAATTCAATTTCTCTATCTTAATTATTGACTTTAAATAAAAAATATGGGCTTGAACCCATTTATGCATGTAGAAACTTCAAAGATGGGCTCAAAGAGAGCCCATCAAACCGTAACATCGGGCCTTTAAAATCAACGGCCGAAATTAAATCAGACGGTCACAATAGAAAAAAAAACCCCTAGCAACACACTATTTCATCCTTTCTTACAGCAAAGTGCAAACCCTAGCTTCTTCGTTTTCCTCCTCGTTCCCTCAATATCAAAGTAAAAATGAAGGTGGTCGCCGCTTACTTGCTCGCCGTACTCGGAGGAAACGCTTCCCCTTCCGCCGATGACTTGAAGGTTATTCTTGGATCAGGTAATTTTTCTCATTCTTTTTCTTTAACCAGTTTATTTTATGCTTGGAACGTCTTTGATCTGAGGTATTTTGCTTGGATGATTTATGGTCAACTTAGCTATGTTATTTTATTTTCATTTTTATGCTTTATTTTTCGAATTGAAATCTCTCTGATCTAACGCCATTCTTTATTTTTATTTGATTAAATTCTTCTATTAGTTTCTGTACTTTTCAAAAATTATGGATTTAGCCCCTATACTTCTATTTGATCTATTTTAGTTCTTGTATTTTTCTAATTTGAAATTTTAGCCCTCTCCCAAACAGTAATAGTTAAACTTGTTTAGTTAAATTCAATTGTTAGCCCTCTATTTTGCGTACAATCGTAGATTTGTTCATTTTTTTAATTAGACCATTGTAAGTCTTTATAACAAGCTGCATGTCATTACACATATGATAATATGCTTATAGCATTAGATTTTAGAAATGGAATAATTTAACAGTTATAGTTTGTTGAGCACTAAAATTTTAATATTTAAAAAATACAGGGACTGTTTGCAGAATTCAACTTTTTTATTATAGTTTAGGCTCATTTTTAATTGTACTTAATTCTAGCAAAATTTAAGATTAAGTCCTTTGTATTTAAAAGAAAAAATTAAATCTTCTCTATTATTATTTTTTTAATTTTAAAATTCTAGTCCCATTGTTCGTATTTTTCTATCAGAATTTGCTTATTATCAGGTATGCATATTGAGTTTATACTTCATAATGATTCGCTTCTGTATTTTGTACAATTACATGACTGTATTGATGGTAAATGTTAATTAAAATTACATATGTTTGTCTATCAATTTAATTAGGATTTTTAAATAAATAAAAAAAGTAAATATTTTTTTTAAGTATAAGGATTAAATCTCAAACTTTGTCACTTATTGTGATAATTTGGGATCGTAAACTTTATCGAATAGTAGGAAAAGTGGCAAATTAGGAATTAATTTCTTGGTGAATTACTCGAATGAAATTTTTTTTTAAATGTTGCAGTTGGAGCTGAGGCTGATGATGATAGGATAGAGTTGCTATTATCCGAAGTTAAAGGCAAAGATATTACCGAGCTAATTGCTAGTGGAAGGGAGAAGTTGGCTTCCGTTCCTTCCGGTGGTGGTGCTGTTGCGGTTGCAGCTCCTGCAGCTGGTGGTGGCGGTGGTGGTGCTGCACCTGCAGCCGAGGCCAAGAAAGAAGAGAAGGTCGAGGAGAAGGAAGAATCCGACGATGTAATCACTTGTACTTGGGATTTTTACGACTTGTATTGATTCTTTAGCTTGTTCTTCACTAATCCGATTTCGTTTCAATGCAGGATATGGGTTTCAGCCTCTTCGACTAAGCAAGCAAAGCAAATACCAAGGCTTTCTAGGGTCCCTCGTACGTAAGTTTTCAATGTTTTGGATTCTGTAGGTGGACATGGTTTTAACTCTTCTCGGATTTTGTTTGAGAAAGTTTTAGTTAATGACATTAACATTTTGGTTATAATTGCGGCTTTCTGGAATACATGGTTGAGTTTTGTTGAATGATTGTTGATTCTTTTATCGTGTTCTAGCTATGATAATACGGTGGCTCGATAATTCTCTGGTAGTCGTTTTTATTAAGCTAAACGCACATGTTCTAGATTTTAGATATTCTTGTCATTAGAACTATCAATTAGGCGGGTTCGGGTTTTGGTAATTTCTGGTTACTTGCAATGTTGGAGTTCAAACCAGTCAAGCTTCTGGTTTCTAGTTCAACATTAACTAATGGAAAATTCAACACACTATTCCTCAGTTCAATTGGTTTGTCCTATCTAGTTCCAACATTGGTTACTTGTTCAGGCTGTTTCACTTTCGAGATTGAGGCCCTGTTCTTCATTGCTTTTGAGAAGCCAAAAGTGCTTTTTCACCGCAAAAGCTTTTGGGATCAAAATTGCGGTGGAAAAGTGTTTTTTCCACCCAAATATCATGTCCGAAAATGACAACACAAACCTTAAGAATGTGAAGGTAATAGTTGAAAGTTATCGGGTTCGGAATGTGAAGGGAAAGTGCTTTCAACAACTGAACTTGAAATTGTTTTGAATCCGATTCAACGTAAATCCTAAAAATGTGAACTTAAACTTGAATTGATCTGAATCCGATTCAACGTAAATCTTAAAAATATGAACTTGAACTTGAATTGATCTGAATCCGATTCAACGTAAATCTTAAAAATGTGAACTTGAACTTGAATTGATCTGAATCCGATTCAACGCAAAATTTGAGAATGTGAACTTGAATTGATTTGAAATTAAAATAATCTAAACACGAATGACTTTAAACATGTAACCTAATATTTCGGAAAAAAAAAAAAAAAGCCCTAAATAACTCGAACTTGAATTGATCAAAATTTGCTACTCAAAATCTAAGCTATTATTAGAATACAATTGTTTTAGGGTATTTGAAAACTAAGAAAGATGAACAATCAAGGTTGGATCCAATGATTATAATTTTTTCTTAAACCGTAAAATTTCACACAATGAGTAATTTAATAAGCGAATTTTTATTTATTGTAATTATACATGTAAAAATTTGATTTGTAGTTTAAATATATAACATGAAATTTTGTTTGTTATATTTGATAACAATAATTACATATATGTGCAACATGTAAAGCATAATGTTATACCAATAATGGTATTAACGGTATGTGAAAATTAAATTAAATCAATATCTTAAATATAAAAATTACATATGGATTAAATCGAGATGTAATTCATACGTATTGTAAATGAGTGTTAAAGAGTGTATTAACAAAGTTAATCGCTATATAATTATATGAATTGTACCAATATTTTAATTTGCATGTGGATTTTAATTACCTTATAAACGAGTATCTTAAAAATCGTATGTATTGCAAATGAGTGTTAAATTCATTAAATTAAATAAGGCCGATTGAATCGAGAATATGTGATTTATTCGATTCCATAAGTTTATTAAGACAATTTTTTTTGCTAGACTTTGATTTTTTTTTTAAAATTAGATTTTCTCTATTTATGAACTTTAACAAGATTATATTACTACATATATATTTAATGTAGTCCTTGTGCTTTTCGGACTCTTGGAATTCAATTATTCTACTTTAATTTTCAAGAATTTAGTCCTTTTATTTTTTTCAGATCTAAAATTCAATCTATAACACTATTAATTACGATTGTTATTAATAGGATTTTAATTTTCAAATCAAACAAGTAAAGGGACTAAAGTTCAAAAATCGGAAGACTACATGGACTAGGATCATATTAAAACCTTTTATGAATTGGGCCTGCCACTCTCAGCCCATACAAACTTTTGTATATTTTTATAATATAAGACCCCATTTTCCCGAACTTAATCCTAATCCCTAAAGGCTCAAAAAAGTCGTTTAGAAATTCTAGGGTTTTTTCCCCTAATCTAAGAAAGAAGAGGAAGAATCAAGCTTGATTTTCTCTCAGGTATTCTTTTTATTATTATTTTTTTCTTTCTCCTCATGAATCTGATATCGAAATGTGCTTTAATTCAATTTTGAGGAATTGATTTTTTTTTTTTTTTAGTTTTCTTATCTTTGAATCTGCTGTTTTGATTTACTGGAAACGCTTTTCCTGATTTTGGGTTTCTTTTTGGTAATTAGAATTGGGTTTATTGGATTCGGTCTATGGTATTTGTGGCTTGTGAATGTATTGATTCAAGAACAAAGCAATCAACCTAGCTTCTTTTCTTTTTTTTTGGTTCAAAATAGTGTAAATTAATTTTTTTAAGATTGTAAATCCATGAGTAATTGAAACCATATAATCCTTGTTCTAGCCAAATATTCATAAAATTCTCCCCCTGGTGGACTGTAAATTGAGTTTGAACTAGGTTTATTGATCCCCATTTTGTCTGTTCTTATTGCGTTTCTTTAGGAAAAAGGGCACTGATACAATGTGGTTTGTTACCGAGTATTGAAGAGTTTTTTAAGCTTATTCGAGTTAGAATGTATGCATATATGAAAACATTTCTTTGTAGGGATTTCTAGGCTATATTGCAAGGTTGTTTGAAGCAGACTGGACTGGCCGGGGTACTGGTCCAGAGAAGGGTATTTAACCAGTTGACCCGGGAACTCGTACGGACTGGTTGAACTGAATGGTTAAAGCGGTTGAACCGGCGAACCAGTGTCCTGACTGGTTTGACCACCAGTCTGGTTCTGAAAACCTTGCTATAGCGTATTGTCCGCCCTTGTTTAATGTAGCTTTTGTAAAATAGGGGGGAAGACGGGTCGCTGCTGTTTTATCTTGTATTTTGTTGATGCGAGTACTATGGATGTCTGCTTGTTAATGTAAATTCAATTGTTTTATTGGTTAAAATAGATGAAGATAGATACTATGCATGAATGTGCTGATTTGGGGAAAGAGAATAAGTTGGGTTGAGGCTTAGGGAGTTTTGGAAAAATCTTATTCTCTTATTCGATGTATAACCGAATGTTTAACTTTGTGACAGCAGGATGTCGGAGGCACCATTCAGACCTAGGGAAAAGCTTATGGAGTATCAGAAATATTTTCAAGGCATCCACAAACACACTTACTTGAAAGGTCCTTACGATAAGATCACATCTGTCGCCATTCCTGCTGCTCTAGCAGCAAGTTCCCTGTTTTTAATCGTGAGTTTCATTCGTAATCGTAAAACTATCTTACAACAATTTTAAAACCTCCCGTTATCAAGGAAACTATAGCTTATGTTGTGTGCTTGTTATTTTTTTCCAGGGACGAGGGATCTATAACATGTCTCATGGGATTGGAAAAAAGGAATGAGAGCTCTCACTCATGGTTAGAAGACATGTTTTTCATTTTTGGGTTTCATTGTAGCATGAAATTGCTTGTTTATTTGCTCTAATAATTGTTTGGTTTTTATGCCAAATGGAGATCTTAAAAGATACCCTTTGGGGTTATGTTTTTTAGTTTGGTTTTGGATTCTCTTTAAAGCTAAATGATAAGAAGCCCAAGGATTCAACATGATATTTTTTGATTATTATTGCATAATTTTGATTTGGATTTTGAGTTGTTTAATCTTTGGTAAACATGAATATATATCTCAATATGATAAGTGAATTGAAGTTCCTAAACAAAAAAGGTCTTAGTGTTTATCACTTATGTTTGAAGATGATTTACATGTTCTAAAATTGATCTAGTTCGACCGAAGAAACATCGACATTCCTTCAATAGATCCCATTGGCCAAAATGCTTCACCTATCCTGGGTTCAATTCAAGTCACGGAAAAGCAATAGCTTCTTAGACGTTAAATTCAACAACAGCGTGCTTCAAGTCCTGCTCCTCACCGTCGACAATATCACGAGCTCTATCTTCCTCAATTGCGTCGCTTTCGAGCAATGTTACCACCACATAACGAACCACGTAATGATGTAGGCGACCTTCATGGGATGTTTAATCAATGTGCCGAGAACTACTTTAAGACCGACGAAGAAATCGCTCACTTCTTTAACAACATATGCAAGGACGTGACGTTTGACATAGAGAAGAGCTACCTATCGGAGCTTTTTGAGGACATTAACAAGTCTTACCGGAATGATGGCATGTTTGATGGGTTGGATTCAAGCACATATATTTTGGTTTAACATATATTTCGGATTCAAGCACATATATTTCGGATTGTTTAGGTATTTGATAAGGATAATTATTCATATATGCAATATGTAAGGCATAATGTTATAACAAAAACGATATTAACAATTTGTGAAAATTGAATTAAATCGATATATAAACTTTTCATATAAATTATATCTAGATATAATTCTTATGTATTGTAAATGAGTGTTAAAAATTCATTAGGTTAAGTAAGACCGATTCAATCGAGAATCTGTGATTTGTTTGATTCAATAGGTTTATTAAAACAAATTTTTTATTTAAAAAAATAGATTATCTGTATATTACAAATTTATATGGTTTTATATATTTTAAAAAAAATTCCTAATAGATTATGAGATTTATGAACTTTGTCAAGATTATATCACTACATATATAAATATTTAATTTAGTCCTTGCCTTCTTTGGATTTTTTAAATTCAATCACTTTACTTTAATTTTCAAGAATTTAATTTCTTTATTTTTCCAGATTTAAAATTCAATCGCTAACACAATTAATTAACTTATACTATATTGAATATATGTTGGCTTTTAATTTTTAAATTTGAAATTTTCAAATTTAATGAAAATTAATTACCAGTGTTATAAATAGGATTTTAATTTTCAAATCAAACAAGTAAAGGGACTAAAGTTCAAAACTCTGAAGAGTACAGGGACTAAGGTCATATTAAAACCTCTTATGAATTGGGCCAGCCACTCTCAGCCCATACAAACTTTTGTATTTTTTTTTTTATAATACAAGACACCATTTTCCCGAACTTAATCCAAATCCCTAAAGGCTCAAAAAAGTCGTCTAGAAATTCTAGGGGGTTTTTTTTTTTCCCTAATCTAAGAAAGAAGAGGAAGAATCAAGCTTGGTTTTCTCTCAGGTATTCTTTTCTTTTTTCCTCTTATGAATCCGATATTGAAATGTGTTTTAATTCAATTTTGAGTAATTGATTTTTTATTTTTTTTTGAGTTTTCTTATCTTTGAATCTGCTGATTTGATTTACTGGAAACGCTTTTCCTGATTTTGGGTAATTAGAATTGGATTTGATCTATGGTATTTTTGGATTGTGAAGGTATTGATTCAAGAACAAAGCAATCAACCTAGCTTCTTTTCTTTTTTTTCTTTTTGTTCAAAATAGTGTAAATTAATTGTTTAAGATTGTAAGTCTATGAGTAATTGAAACCAAATAATCCTTGTTCTAGCCAAATATTCATAAAATTCTGCCCCTGGTGGACTGTAAATTGAGTTTGAACTGGGTTTATTGATCCCCATTTTGTTTGTTCTTATTGCATTTCTTTAGGAAAAATGGCACTGATACAATGAGGTTTGTTACCGAGTATCGAAGAGTTTTTTAAGTTTATTTGAGTTAGAATGTATGCACATATGAAAATATTTCTTTGTAGGGGCTTCTCGAATCTTGAGACGCAAAATTTGATTTCTAGGCTATATTGCAAGGTTGTTTGAACCGGACTAGACTGGCCGAGGTACCGGGCTAGAGAAGGGCATTGAACCAGTTGATTTGGGAACCGGTAATGACTGGTTGAACAAGGCAAAAAACTGGTTGAACTGGCAAACCGGTGTCCTGACTGGTTCGACCACCAGTCTGATTCTGAAAACCTTGCTATAGTGTATTGTCTGCCCTTGTTTAATGTAGCTTTTGAAAAATAGGGGCGAAGATGTTTTCTTGTATTTTGTTGATGCGAGTACTATCGATGTCTGCTTGTTAATGTAAATTCAATTGTTTTATTGGTTAAAATAGATGAAGATAGATACTATGCATGAATGTGCCGATTTGGAAAAAGAGAATAAGTTGGGTTGAGGTTTAGGGGGTTTTGGAAAAATCTTATTCTCTTATTTGATGTATAACCGAATGTTTAACTTTGTGACAGCAGGATGTCGGAGGCACCATTCAGACCTAGGGAAAAGCTTATCGAGTATCAGAAATATTTTCAAGGCATCCACAAACACACTTACTTGAAAGGTCCTTACGATAAGATCACATCTGTTGCCATTCCCGCCGCTCTAGCTGCAAGTTCCTTGTTTTTAATCGTGAGTTTCATTCGTAATCGTAAAACTATCTTAAAACAATTTTAAAGCCTCCCGTTTGCCGAATAAAAAGATCAACGAAACTACTGCTTATGTTGTGTGCTTTTTTTTTTTCAGGGACGAGGGATCTATAACATGTCTCATGGGATTGGAAAAAAGGAATGAGAGCTCTCACTCATGGTTAGAAGACATGTTTTTCTTTTTTGGGGTTTCATTTTAGCATGAAATTGCTTGTTTATTTGCTCTAATAATTGTTTGGTTTTTATGCCAAATGGAGATCTGAAAAAATACCCTTTGGGGTTATGTTTTTTACTTTGGTTTTGGATTCTCTTGAAAAGCTAAATGATAAGAAACTCAAGGATTCAACATGATGTTTTATGATTATTATTGCATAATTTGGATTTGGATTTTGAGTTGTTAATCTTTGGTAGACATGAATATATATCTCAATATGATAAGTGTATTGAAGTTCCTAAACAAAAAAGGTCTTAGTGTTTATCACTTATGTTAAAATATGATTTACTTGTTCTAAAATTGAACTATATTGGGTTTGTTATTATTAGCCTTCAGTTTTTTTAATCTTTGGTTGCACACATGAAATGTACCTTTAGTTTGCAGTGATTTAATGATTGAATCGAGGTAGGTCTTGGTTGAAGAATGTTTTTCTGGTGACTCCATTAGTAGCAAGGATGTTTGATCTGGACCAGACTGGTTAGTCGGACCGGCTGGATCGGGAACCGATCGGGGCATTGGTCTGGAAAATGTCTTTGAACCGGTTAGACCGTGAACTGGTACAGACTTGTTGAACTAGCGGTCGAATTGGGTTTTTCTTTTTTCCTGAATTTTTAATCGAATCAGTGACCCGATAATGTAGAATTATTTATGAAATTAAAATCCATTCATGAAGTTGGGGGGGGGGGTAATTGTTCAACATAAAGCTTTCATTACGAAATAGCAAATTGATATATAAGAACACAAGTCCTGAGTTAGACATATCTAAAAAACAATAAGAATGCCTTATCGAAATTACACCATATTGGACAAACACTTGTTATTTCGGATTTGAGAAAAGAAAAACAAGAACAAAGAAAAGGGAAGAAGGGACAGGGTGGAGATAAAACCCCACGGCGGATAATATCTATCATTGTCGGGGTGGATTGGTCGATTGTTAGGCAAATGACACTTTGAAAATTTCTTCTAAAAAAGCCGGTAATTCCCTTAACGATATTAAACCATTTCATGTTCCAAGCCTTGAAAGTTCGACTTTCGAGCCTCGTTCTCACACACTTTTTATGAATTAATTCGGCTTTTTTTTGGAGGTAATATATGAAAAACACACAAATTACACGTGTGAATTTATGAGTGTGTGGTATGTCCACGTCTAAGACACGTAAAAAATAAAAAAACGGCCGCAGGCTCGTGTTATTTTTACTGGAAGCACTATCAAAGAATTGGTCAATTGTAATTTCATCCTCATCAAAATGTCTAACACAAAGCCCTTGTCTGATCGACAAGTGTTCCATTGTTTCCCACCGTAAAGCAGTTATCAACCACACAAAAATTTAACCTTTATTCTAGTACTCCTAATATTCGTTGTCTTTGAAGTAAAGCTTAGCTATGGCTATGGGCCTGCCCCCTGTTTTTTTGTCTTGTCAACTGTACCCGACATACCTCTCCTTTTTTTTCTTCAACTATTTCCTCCGTCCAAATCCATTGTTGGGATTCTTGTCTTTATCAATGGTAGACTTTTGTCACTATATATATATTATCTCTTCTTAACTCATGTATATATGTATATCCAAACACAGTTCGTACTTGCTTTGATCGTTTTTTTTTGGAGTTAAAAAGAAGAGAGAAAGGAAGGCTGGAATCGTTTACTCGAATGACGAAGGTTCATCCCAACGCTAGTTTTACAGGCAGGGTGCCGACGTGTAAGGCGGAGATGAAGGAGGAGGTTATGACGGTGTGGAAGAAGTCGTTGATATTCAACTGTAATGGGTTCACGGTGTTTGATGGTAAAGGTGATTTGGTATATAGGGTGGATAATTATATGGAAGGGAATAAAGGATCCATCCTTCTTATGGATGCTAATGGCAAAGCACTACTCACTATCCGTCGTAAGGTATTATTATAAGCTTACGTTTTCTGGTTTAATTGTTGATTTGGTCCTTCTATTATGCTCGAATTTAGGGTTTAGTGTCTATATTTTTAGTTTCGCAGAATTTGATCTCTTGATAATTACTTCAAATAATATTGGTTTGAGACCAATATTAGATTGCGACAAATCATAGATTATGTGAGTCAAAGAAAATTGTGTAAAAACATATTTATAAAGAAATTATGTAAGAAACAGATGGATGAAATGACAAAATTGAGGCTTTGAAGATCTTGATGTCTTAGGTACAAATATTACTCATTTGTGAATTCATTTCGTGTTTAAATTATTTTTTATAGATTTTATACAAAATTTAAAAAAAAACATAAATACCCTTGTAATAATATTTGCTACTTTTAAATAGACGAATTTTGTAATTATTTTCCGCTTAAGTTATTATCTGGTTAATTTGCGACATTAACTCAGTCAAAGACTTAAATATAGTATAGATAATTAATAGTCTAGCTAATGACATTATAAAATTGATGAATCAAGTTTATATTAAATGAAAGTATAGAGACTAAATCTGAAATTTAATAATATTAAAGGGATCAAAATCGGAATTTTATTTTCAGCTTAAATCTAAGTCATTCATCATTTACATTAGGTTAAAATATGCTACTAATTTTTATACTATGACAAAACTTCGAGATTTATTTTCTGTACTTAAAAAGTTAAAAATTATGTTACATTTTCAATTTCGAAATGTCCATCCAAACAGTAATATCATTTGTATTTTTCTATCAAAATTTGCTAAGATTTAAAGTATATTGACTAAATTTCAATTTTGGTAAAAGTACAGGGCTTAACAGTATATTTTGACCTTTCTATTCTGTCAGAAAATGAGCCTGGGACTAGGTGACAATTGGCTAGTTTATGAAGGAGAAGAAACCATGGCGATTCCTAGACTTTCAGTCAAGAAATCAGTGAACATCTTTAACAACAAGTGCTTGGCTTACGTTACCGCCGGCGAGAGTGATGGTCGAGATAACAAAACTATGTACGAGATCGAGGGGTCTTATTCCCGACGGCGTTGCGCCGTGTTGGATGACAGGCGGAGGATAGCGGCAGAGATAAAGCGGAAAGAGGGTGGCAGAGGGGTCGCCTTCGGAACCGACATTTTCCGCCTTGTTGTTCAGCCTAATAATATCAGGACGGATTTTGCAATGGCTTTAGTTATTCTTCTTGATCAAATGTTCTAAACTTTAGATTCATATATATATATATATATACACATGTATGTAAAACTACGATAGAAATCTTTGTATTAATTGTCAAATTATATTTTACCCTTTTTATTAAAAAAAATAAATTATATACAAAAATTTTGAAGTCTCAAAATGATTGTTACACACAAAAAAATAAAATAAACAAATTAACAAGTGTAGACATTTCAGAATTTTTTTTTATGTTATTGATACATAATTTTGGTAATTTTTTACCCTACATTCTAAACTCTAAATCTTAAACCTTGAGCCATGAACCTCGAGCCTTAAACTCCAAATTTTACCCCCGAACTTTAAATCTTAAGCACCAAACTAAAACCTCAAATATTGAATCCTAAACCTTAAACCAAGTTCAAAGTTCAAGGTTCATGTTCGGAATTCAATATTTGGAGTTTAAGGTTCGAGGTAAAAGGTCAGGATTTAATATTTTAGGTTTGAGGTAAAAAAATTATTAAAATTATGTATCAATTACATAAAAAAATTATTGAAATGTCATTAAATATTCTTCCTAGTTTCCCACGGTGTTAAAAGGCAAAAGACAAATTTTGTTATCTCGTAATCCTCAAGGATAATGGTTGGCACTAAGTGAAAAGTGTAAGAAAATTTTTGTAGTTTCAATGCTATGAATAAAATAAAAAATGGGAAATGTCAAGTAGTTTACATATGAATCATGTTCTTAGCTCCTTCCTTCATTGCTTCTTTGTAAAGATGTTGACTCCCATAATTATTATTTACATTCATCTTTAAAAACCCTAAGTTTATTGCAGTTGCTTCATGCAATTCAAGCAAATGGGCATACAAATGGTGTCAATCGAAAAAGAAAAGAGTGTAGAAATGGAAGGCACTAGCCATGGAGAGATCTTCCATCATGTTATCACAATCATGGAAGAAAAAATCAATCAACCGCCTAGACGGTTGAGTGAAAATGCCGGTAACGAGTTTTGTTGCATTTTTCGAGTCCCCGAAAGCTTTGTTGGGATCAATAAAAAGGCTTATCAACCGCATATTGTTTCCATCGGTCCTTACCATTACGGGAAAGATCATCTCGAGATGATGCAAGAGCATAAGTGGAGGTTCTTGGGATCGTTCCTTCGTCGAACACGGCGACACAATGTTGATCTCGTTCGCCTATTTCGAGCTGTGGAAGAGATGGAAGAAAGGATAAGGGAATGCTACTCAGAAATGATCGAAATCGACAAAAACAGTCTCGTCAAGATGATGGTTCTCGACGGATGTTTCGTTGTTGAACTCTTTTGTATTGTTGGAGGGTTATCGGATACTAATATTGATGATCCAATCTTTAATATGCAATGGATTTTGACGTTTATAATGCGTGATCTTCTTAGGCTAGAAAATCAAATCCCCTTTTTCGTACTCGAAACCTTGTTCAAACTATCCATTTCGGGTTCAGATCGAAGAAATGTCCATTCGTTAACTCAGCTTAGCCTCGAGTTTTTTAATTACATGGTACAAAGACCCGTCGAAGTCATCGAGAATCATGCTGATCTTATCGGAAAACATTTACTCGATCTATTTCGTATGAGTTTTCTCCCATCTTCTTATCAAGTAACACCAAGAAATCGTACTACTTCTTCCGGAGAACTGTCTAGGAACACTAGTTCTACCGAGAGAACATCAACGATTAGTACTTGTCTGTCCGAAGAAATATCGAAAATGAGTACTAGTTCGACCGAAGAACCATCGACATTCCTTCAATTGATCCCGTCGGCCAAAAAGCTTCACCTAGCCGGGATTCAATTCAAGCCGGGGAAAAGCGATAGCTTCTTAGACGTTAAATTCAACAACGGCGTGCTTCAAATCCCGCTCCTCACTATCGATGATTTCTCGAGCTCGGTCTTCCTCAATTGCGTCGCATTCGAGCAATGTTACCACTACATAACGAACCATGTAACGACGTACGCGACCTTCATGGGATGTTTAATCAACACGCCGAGTGACGTCGGGTTCTTATGTGACCACAAAATCATCGAGAACTACTTCGGGGCCGACGAAGAAATCGCTCGCTTCTTTAATAACATACGCAAGGACGTGGCATTCGACATAGAGAAGAGTTACCTATCTAAACTTTTTGAGGACGTTAATGAGTATTATCGGAACGATTGGCATGTCCGATGGGCCGGATTCAAGCACACGTATTTTGACACGCCATGGTCTTTCATGTCGGCCATGGCTGCCCTTATACTCTTAATATTGACCTTGATTCAAGCCTTCTTTGGTATGTATCCATACATTTTTCCTCGAAAGAGTCCGAAATAAAGTTGTCCCAAAAATGGTAAATTTATATAAAAGTCCCTTTTAAAGTTATAAAATTGTAATGTAATACAATAATAAAATTGCACTTTGACGTTTTAAAAATAATAATTTACTTTTTTGTTATTTCATCCTTAACGATGATATGAATCAACATAATGTTGCAAACAATAAGACAAAGATTGGCACATTGTCCTTGGTTTTCTGAGTTCATCTCTAGGATTTGTTGTTCTAAATTGATTCCAAGCTCCAAAAAAATGTTATTAACTTCTCAAAGTATTCGTATTATATCAATTTGGTCCTTTCGTCAACCTAATTATATTAATTTGGGCCTTGAATGCCAACTTAAGTCTAAGGTGGAAGATATTTAAAATATATGGATCAAATTGTAAATTTATGTGTATTAACTGCATAGATAGCTTTAATCTAACATATTAAAGAAAAAGAAATTGGCATTATAATTTTATTGACGATATATTTTTTAACACATTAAATCCAAGTTGCTCATACAATAGGTACATGCATTTACAATTTAATTCACGTGTTTTAAATTTATGATTGATACGTTATTAATATTTTGAGGACTCAATTAGAATATTTAATCTGGAGACTAATTTAAAATCCGAGCTATAGTTTAGGATGTTTGGTGGATTTAATCCTAAAAATTATTAAGCAATAAAATAAAGAAGAGTTAGATTAATTTGGACTCCATTTGGAAATTCAAAAGAGAGAAGAAATTGTTGCTTAGAAGCTAAAACATTTAACTTTGACTAACCATTAATTTGTTAATTAATTGAAATCTGTCAAATTGCATTGATTCACGAGTGCATGTCTGAATTTCTTAGAATTTTCTGAGGAAGAACATATTAAAAAAATAATTAAATTAAATACATAGCAAATTGCCGAATGAGTCTTAGTTTTATTGGCATGGGCACGGTTGTCAATGCAAGAAGACGTGGGTTTGAGTGCGCCGAAGTACATTATCTTCCTATTTATGGATTGGGAGAAGCGATAGGTAATTTTAAGCATTGTATCAAAAAGAACAGATATGATTAGGACCTATAATGAGATTTCATTTTTTTTAAACAAGTTGGTCAAATTGCAAATCATTTTTAGTTTGGCGTCAAATCTAATTTATTTATATGGTAAGTATACATATACTTACAATTTGATCCATGTATTTCACGCAAAATTTGAACCGGTATTTAATACATTGATTGCTATATTAAAATAAGACTTAATTGATATAATATCGAACCTAAAAAGATTAATTTTTATTGAATATAAAGCCGACACTGAACTACCTATTACCCCATTTGATGTGCAAAAAGAGCCAAAGGAATACGACTATGGTTGAGGACAATTTCACTGTGATGAGGTGAGACTAGAGGTAAAAAGACTTTGCCTTTTTGGCCCTTTCGGTGATGGTTGCCATTATGCGAATTACTACACCATCAAAGTTAAACTGAAGTTTTATGTCTCGATTTTACGGAAAGTTCAAGTATTTGAAGAGACTATTTAGGATATAGGTTCACAGAGTTGGAACACCTCACAAAGTTAGATCGTTGTGGCACACGATCACCAAAGGAAATGATGTCCATTTTGCCTAGAGGTTCATACCCTACCATAGACAAAATGACCACCATTCCGTGACCATGCACCATTTACGATCTGAATTGGCGAGACTCCCCAGCTCTATGAACCTGCATCCCAAGCAATCTCTTTAGTCTCCACAAAGTTGGGAGACAAAATCTCAGCTTGACCTAAAGATAATATGAACTTGTTGAGCCGCCCATCGGGTTCAGACAAATGAACATCAACCCATTGAGGGATTCGTTAGCTTCGGACAAACAATACTTCAAAGACTTCTTTAAAAGGAATCGGTCCTCCATCATCAGTAGGCAAAAGTTGGTCACGTGTCAAGAAGTGTCTTATGCCCCTTAGGGGTAAGATAGTCCCTTCGGCAACAATTGAATTGATAAAGCTGACAACCATATAACGAATAGACTTGAGCAAACTTAATGAAATCTCATACCTTATCCATACATAAAGTTGACTCGACATTTGTCTTGACAGAAGTAACTTGGTACACAGTGAATAGAGTGGACTGTGGAAGTTGACTCACAAATAATTGGTGCTGGTGTGTGTATATGTATATGTATATATAAATTCATGAGGCTAATAGGGTATGTAAATAATTAATGGCAGGGTTAAGCATCTTGTTATCATTAAGTTTAAGGAAGATGTGGTCGTGGAAGACATACTTAAAGGGATGCAAAAACTTGTTTCAGAGATTGATGCTGTCAAGTCCTTTGAATGGTAAAGAAAGAATTTTTTCTTACAGCGGACAAGACATTGAAGGTGAAGAGATGCTTAGGCAAGGATTTACTCATGCTTTTTTAATGACATTCGAAGACAAACAAGGTTACACTGCGTTTGTCGGTCACCCCTGTCATGTTGAATTCTCTGCAACGTTTTCTACAGCCATTGACAAGATCGTGTTGCTTGATTTCCCATCTGTTGTTGTAAAGGCTGCAACATGATTTTTATGAAGAAATTTCTATGCATCTATGTGTTATGGCTTGTATGAATGGATTCGATATATATTCCGACATTTATACAACTAATCCTATATATATATATATATAAATTGAGCATGCAAGACTCTTGAATTTGTCGAAGAATTTTTTACTTTTTGTCAGTTTGAAGCTAGTGAATCCCTTAACAAGTTGTTTTTGTGGGAATTTTGTCTTTTGACTCTATCAAAATCTCGAGTGTCAAAGAGGCAATAAATATGCAAAATGAGAGTGTCTCATTAAGGGTCCGAGAAGGCGAACCATGCACAACGCCCGTTATTGGAGTTGAACCTATATCGTGAAGCATAGTACTCATTTTCACCAATAATTGCCCTTATATATGGGTGAGAATGCTATAAGCTTTAGGGCATCGGATTGTGTTCAACCATACTAACTTTGCATGATTCACCTTATCATGCACCCGTCAACAATGGTAAAGTCAGAAATTTTTTGGGGTTGGAATTATGTTATAAATTTTGATAAGAGTTAAAATACAATTTCACCGTTGTATTAGCTAATATCTTTTTTTAAAAGGATTAAATTAAAATCTTATTAATGTAAAATTTCAATTATAAGGGTGAAGACCTTTGCCTCATCCCCCTTGTCGCGCCCCTACTTGACAAGGGGTTCTTGCTATGTGAACTCATTGCACTTAGACTCTCGACAAAGTCTAGAGAGAATATTGATATTTAAATTTTAAATTAATTAAAAATTACTTAAAACTGATTGAGTTAGATTTTGAGTTTAATTTTCGAGATAAACTTAAAAACTAGGTAAGATTAACATGAGATCTGCAGATCATGTCTTGAGTTTAGTGCCAAAACTCGTGTAAGTTCAAATAGATAGATTTAGAGTTTAAGAATGTATCACTATATTTGTAATCCATTCCCCCTTTTCTATTATAATGTAATTGTTTATATCGAAAAAAATAATCAAAAATCTTATAAAATCATTTCTTTCGGTTCGCTTTAAATCGAATAATTTTTTTATACATTGACGAAGAAAATTTTTTATTCTTATTTTTGTATGATGACAACTATAGTGAGAATTTTTAAAATGAGAACCAAAATGATCTTAGCCATTAAATCAAAATAAACGGTTCTAAGCCTTAGATTTTGTATTTATCTTACATTATTAAAATAAAACCAATAACACCCAATCCTTGCTTTAAGATTTATTTCCTTTTTTTTAGAAAAAAATTTGGAATGGAAAGCAAGATATTAGGGTTATTAAGATTAATCAATTTGTGTATTAAGTATTTGTTTTTTTTATTGAAAAAATCGGTCAACCATCTTATTCTTAAAAAAGTGAGTACTTGAAATCAACCCAGAAAAAAACCCCAATTTTTTTAAAATGAAATGGTCGACTATTTTTTTCAATCAAGAAAACCAAATACCTAATACCCAACTTGATTAATCTTTTTTTTTTCTTTTTATACAAAAGAGAGGTTAACTCTAATCAATATAAAGCGAGATCACACTACATCAGGAATATCATCATGTAGAGATTGAAGGATTTCATTCGAGAACTGTATGAATGTGTAACATTGCCCAAAAGTCTTGAGAATGTCAATTTTGCCAAACCATCCAATTTGTTTCTAAAAAAAATTAAATCCTTTTTTCAACAGAAGACATCAATTACACGATGAAAAGATTAGGTGTTGCTGGTTTTATTTTAATAAAATAAGATAAATACAAAATCTAAAGCTTTTAACACAATAACCCCATAAATAGGAGGATAATACTCTTCAACACATTCGAACCCACATATTTATACATTAACAACAATACCCATATCAATCGAGGTAAAACTTAAACCGCATTATTACTATCTCTTTGTATAGCGTTGTTTACTTAATTAAATTTGTTAATTATGTCCTGAATATTTTATGTTTGATTTTAGAAGAAAATACTATAGATAAGGTTTCGAAATTCACAAATTATATAAAAAAAATTAAAATATTGTCATATATTTCATATTTTATAATATTTATTTTAAATTACACTGCCTATACATCATCAATAATTCAGTAGTGAAAGTATCTTGTACCAGATAAGTATGTAGGATCTATGTACATATTGACAATTAAAATGAATCATCGTCCACCGTTGATCTCGTAATCGGTATAGACCATCTCCCTAGATGCGCAGTGTAGTTTATGCACCGGATAATGCCTCTACCAGTTGGACCGTCCGGGAAATCTACGACACTAATACTCCCTGCATCAAGATGGAATGATCCCAGCCATTCTTCTGTAAGGTTTAGGCAGTGTCCTATCAACGCTATGTGCGCTACGGGGTGAGCTACGGCAACAACGATCTTTTCTTCCTCAGATTCGTCAGATAGTTCGGTGAGCAATGAATGCCAGGCTTGTCCAGATCGCTCCCGTAGTGTTGATGTGACTCTATCGTCTAATCCATTTAACCAACCAGGGCGTAGATATGAAACATCGGTTGTGTCCTGCAGGTATCGTCCATGACATTAAATGATTGAACAGTCGATAATCAAGATTCCTAATTCTTCGTTCCGTAAATGGAAATCGAAGTATCCTACCTTTGTCGATGGCTGAAAGATTTCGGCAACATCAAGGTCCGGTATATTCTTCATTTCTACATACCGAGGAACACAATCGGCGCCCAAGCAATCAGCAGCTTCTTGTACCTACAATGTAGAAAGCTTTTCGGAATTACAGAACTCGAAAACTTACTAGCATTGTCTTGTTTGCTGAGTTAAACAAAGAGCTTACTTGGGATATGATAGTTGCTGTTTGAGCACAGGCATTGTTCGGGCTGCTAATTATGGTACTCACTTTCAGATCGAGAAGCAGCTCGGCAGTCTTCTGGGCCTGTTAAGAACAATGAATCGAGTTCAATAATATGACTCGAGAAAATCAATCGACAAATGCTACTAATCTTATATACCTGTATAACCCCAAGCATGTTCATTTGTTGATCACCTAACTTTGAAACAGTGTCCTGTGGAATAATCGAGTCACACTATTCATTCTGTACGAACCGAAGGGCAAGCTACCGAGCTATTATTGTTCGCATACCTCTGAATCTTGTGTTGATCCTTGACAAACGAGTATAATCCGTCTACTGGTCCTTCTTCCCACAGAGCTCCCGGTAGCAACAGGTGATCCCGGTGTCTGCAACAAATAATAATCAAATAGAACGAGACCGACTGCAGTTGCATATACAAAAAACACCTCCCGTAAATTCAGAAGTTCAGCTCATAACCTATTGATCATGATATCAGGGGAGAAGGCAGGGGGAAAGCAAGGGCCACAGCCCCCTCTAAAATGAGAAAATTTGCTTTAGACTTCAAAATTTATAAAATTTTAAGTTAGTACCAGTAAAATGAGACCAATCGCAGTTGCATAAACGAAAAAAACTTCCCGGAAATTCGGAAATTCAGCTCATAACATATTGATCATGATATATACATGTTGAGATCAGAATGCCAAAGGTACCGAGTACTATTTGGTGACCAACAATATGCATGAAAACAGGTATACAGTTGCCATTCATCGGTAATTTCGTACTGTACCTGGTTTAAACGATTGAGACAGATAAGCGGAGACCCTCCATCGGGACGTGGGATGAAATCGAGCACACTTACGCCGCAATTGCTCTGAAGTAAAATCCTAAAGTACTCGGTTCCCAATCCTGATACATCAACAAAGGTGAAAACATAAGTAAAAACCGACCGTTCTCTTCGGTTACGTCTACACCAATTTGAACCAACATTCCCTCGCACTCTACGTAACAGATACATGTAACTATTACCAATTGCTGTAGCAACAAGAGCTTGATTAACAGCATTGTGAGCAACCACAAGAACAGATTTGCTTTCATGAGCAAGGATTTTAGTCCAACAATTCCTAGCACGCCCCCATAACTCTCTTACGGGATAATGACCATCGATGTTGAAATTCGCAGCATCGACTTGCCATTGCCGAAAAGCCGGACCGAACTTGGCTTTCCCTTCATGCTTTAAAAGGCCCTAAAATCGGCCAATAAACTGAGATAAAAAATTATCATCACAAGACATTAAACTTTCCTAACCAAATATATATATACTTGGCATTATGAGTTTCAATTAACACAAAACACACTTTGATGATTGAAAGCAAAAAAAAAACATACTTGAAATGAATAAAGATCGATTTCTCTTAAATCAGAGTCTGTTATTATCTCGTCTTCTCGTGTCCCCCATATGATTTCAGCTGTTCTTTTTGACCGAATCAGAGGGCTGAAAGATATGAAAGAAAATCAACCCTTTTAAGAGTTCATAAGAAAAGAAATCCTATGATTTGAACTCAACATGCATTAAATCTTTTATACAATTGAATTAACACAGTAATGAATTATCCTTAACAGGTATTTTTACCTATTTATTAATCATACATTTCGTGTTCATATAAAATAAAATTTCATATTTTAATTCTTCAGAAGATTATGATCCTAATTGCCCAAAAATATGTATGAACTTCACTCTTTTGTGCATACATATACCATTCTCTTTTTTTATATTATTTAAAAATAAGTTTCAAATAAAATGTAAATATTTAAATTAGATTTTGCTAAAGCATCCCAAATGGCCAAAGTGTTTTACTATACATTGTAAATTTTAAAATAATTTGTCAACTTTTAAATTAAATAAAAATTATATTATTACTTTAAACAGTATACGAACACTAAATCTAAGGAAACTGAAAAGGAATACCTGGAGAAACAAATATCAAAGGAATCGTCGATGAGCATTTGGCGGGAAGTCTCAGCCTGAGCTTCACCTTTCTTAGTCAAAACAGAGAAATTAGAGCTCCCTTGGATCCTACCTTCCTCGTTCCACGTGCTCTGCCCGTGTCTAACCAGCACCACTCTCTTCGCTGCTTTTATCGGCGGAAACGGAACCGACGCGCAAAGCTCCGATCTCAGCTTACTATCTTCCGCCGTCGTCGGCGATTTGTCGATCTCTTGGAGACTCGACGATGACCGAACGGTGAACGGAGCTCGACGCTTTGTAGGGAGGTGGTGGTCTCGGCCGTGGAGAAGCAGAGGAGCATTTGCGAGGGATATCATTTTGGATTTATTATTATTTTTAATTATTGGAGAATTTTGGTTTTTATATTACGATTTTCAGTTTTTTTTTTTTTTTTTTTTTTGTATGGTTACCGTTGTTTCTATCGAGTTCATGAGCTAAACCGCCACCTAGATTTTTTTTATTAAAGATTAAAAAGAGTTAATATATCATTTGGTATATGAGTTTAGTTTGATTGTTCAATTTGGTACTTCAATTTGGATTCAATGTCCACTTTGGTACTTGATTTTTTTCAATTTGGTATTTGAGTTTTTTTTATCTCAATTAAGTACATATGTTTTTTTACTAGAGGACACGTGTCAAACATTCATTGGACCACATGATGTAATTCGGTCTGGATGCTAAATTGAACATTGAAGTCAATTTTAGGTATCAAATTGAGACTAAAAAAAACACAGATTCCAAATTGAACATTCAAACCAAATTTAGATACCAAATAGTAAATTAAACTAAAAACATAAAGTTAAGGTACTAACTATAAAAACAATACATCCATCTCCTTAAAAAAAACAACAACAATACATCCATCAATATGGTACTAACTATGTTGGTATCAATAAAATTTAAGATTAATAATGTTTAACACGTGATATGCAAATTGTTCATTAAATATGTATACACATCTTTATAAATTGATTTGCAAGTTTTAGATATTATCTACATCAGATTGAGTTAGCGTTTAACATTCAAGTTAATGACCAGGTTAATAGAAAGATTTGATTAATAAAATATTGATGTTTTAAAAACTCAATTAAAATGTTACAAAGCTCTAAGATCAAAAGCCTATGTTCAGTTCAACAATATTGGTATCTTTAAGATAATGTCGAGCTTTGACCCAAGCTCGAATCTTGGTGTACAAAAAAGTTACTGACAAATGAATCTTTAAGATACGATGAAGCTCAACGATTTTACATTGATAAAAAGAGTCTATTAAATATTGAATAGCGTATAACAAAATAAAATAGTCTACGATGTAAAAGTGTAAAATTATATTTTCATAACCCGATAAAATAATAAGATAAAAAAATGAAAATTAAAAGAAAAATTGAAAATAAAAACAAACAAATTCCCTTAAACTGTAAATAAAATAAATAATTCTTTCTTTTTCAAATTAAATAAAAAAAAAAAACAAAACAAAACAAAAGACTCTCCTATCCGTAGGCCTTTGCCTTGGGAGTTGGGACCCCTCCTCACGTGATGCCCGAATGGTCCTTAGTACTTTCGGCCCATCTTTGGGCAGACAATACCTGGACTTATCTCCCACAACAATGTTAAGTCTACCCAAATTATTATTTAAACAATAAAAATATATTCAATTATTTAATGATTAAAACATGTGAATAAAAAATTGAATACGTGTATGTTTATCATACGAATAATTTGAGTTTAAAAAAAAAACTTATAATGTGAGTGAAATTTATTCAAATGGTCGGATTCAAGTTACTTATACAATAACAATACAAATATTTACAATTTGATTCATATATTCTAAATATGTTTTATGCTTGTATAGCAAGTGTACATATTTTTATGTTTTAATCAATATATTTTAAATATGTTCCATGTTAAATTTGGATAGACTTGTAAAAGGCCTATGATCATGGGTGAATCTAGAAGTTCTTTTAGGGGCCAAAATTGAATTGTAAATTTTTTAGAGGTCAAAATATAATTTTATCACGTGTTAATTTATGATTTCATCATTTTTAAAGGGATTAAACAATTTTTTCTTTTATTTTTAGAGGATATGTTGATACATTGGATCAACGGACCTGGAGATGGAGGAGATTCTGGTCTAACAATAGAGAAGAAGAAGTCAATCCCCCCTTATGATGGATCAACGGATCTGGAGATGGAGGAGATTCTGGTCCAACAGTAGAGAAGAAGAAGTCAATCCTCCCTTGAGATGTCTGTAGAATCTTATTATATAATAAGAGTCGAACCCTAGGTCGGATTCCGAATCAGGTTATTATTATAATCATATAACAAGGTGCAATTTAACTTATTAACTCATAAATTTATCATTTTTAAATGGGCTAAATTATAATTTTCCATTTGGGCATTTGGGGGACGGAGATAGGACCCTTGCATGCCTTTCTTGTATTCACCCTTGCCCATGCCAATGGTTAAGCGGATGAATGACTTAAATGATACGATATTGATATTGATATTGATATTGATATTGAGATTAAGTATGTTCCCTCGAAAAAGAGGTGTCTCCAGGGAAGAGTTCATGCATAGCAGGATTCAAATCCATGCCTTGGTGGATGCAAGAATTAATTTAGAAGTTGAACCACAGTTTGAAGACTTTTTATGTAATTAACCCTAATATACGGAAGAAGTGAATTGAGTAAAAACAATAAATACGTACACTTACATCAAAAGAAAATATTATTGATATTTAAAGAAAGGAGTTTTTTTTCTTGAAAGGTTTGTTTTTTAGGTATTTATTATTTTAATAAAATAATTATACGAAATATTTTGTTAGCAAAATCTTTTATGACTTTTATTCTAAATTAGTCCTCAAATTTTAAATCATTCTAATTACATCCTCAAATTACTAATATTATATCAATCAGATCCTTCTGTTACTAGAATCATTAATTTAACTGTTAATCTAAAATGAAAATTTTAAGAAAAAATTAATATTGTAAAAATATTATTTTCGAGGTTTTCAAAGCATTTATGGATATTTTATTATTCATTTTCTATTTTTCCAATTTTAGTTTATTATTAGCTTTTACTTTTAAAAGTTATGTTGCAATGTCTTATTTTTTAAAAAAGTTATCATTTTAAATTTAGTTACATAAGATTTGGCATGCTATGATTGATATAGCCTTGATAGTTTAGAGATGTAATTAGAACGTTCTGAAGTTTGAGGACTAATTTAAAATGATGGTCATAATTTAGGGATATCTGATGCAATTAACTCTAAATATAAAAATCAAATACAAATACAATAAGGTTAAAATATGCCATAAGTCATTATACTCTTCATAAATTCAGAGTTTAGTCCCTATACTTTTCAGATTTTAAAATTCAGGTCCAACTGTTATCTGTTAATACCGTTAAAATTATTTTGTTAAATTCAAGTTCATTACCATGTGAATAATATTTTTATTTCAAAATGTTATACCAACAACAAAAATTAACAGTATTAATAATTGGACCTGAATTTTGAAATATAAAAGATTAAATTCTTGGAAATAAAAGGACAAGGACTAAATTTCAAATTTGTAAAGAGTATAAGGAGTTATGACATAATTTAACCTTACAATAATGTATTCGTAACTCCAATATTGACACAATTTTTTTTACATATTTGTTTTAATTTGAAAAATAATAATAAAATAAAATAAGAGAAGGTGCCAGGGGGTAGGTGTGAGATTTGACCGAACCAACTTGGCAGGCCCTTTTCTTAATATAAATTCCCTTCTCCCCCTTTCTTTCTTCTCAGCTTGACGTTCCCTTCTTCCAAAGAGAACAACAAGCTTTTTTTAATACTAAAATTTTAACGCTTTCCTTTCCTTCGTCTTTCCTTTGCTTTCCTCTGTGTGATTTCTAATAAAAGGGAAACGAGAAGGAAAAATGCAGGCAATTTCGCACGTGCAAAATCTTAATTCGTACCTTATAATTCGCCGGTCGAAGCCTCGGTTTGATAAGCCGGTTCGGTTAGCTGTACCCGTACGTTGTGTGTATCACTCTGATTCAGTTCAATTCCCCAATGGAGTCGGTTCAAGCCGGGTGGATTGGCAGAGCTCGTGTGCTATTTTGTCTAGCAAAGTCTTCTCTCAGGATCAAGATTCCGGTGAGAAATCGAACACTTCCTCCGCCTCCGATCACCCGGCGGCGGCAGTTAACGGCCATAAAACTTCCTTGGATCTGAACTTAGTTCCGCTAGATAAGAAGAACAAGCCTCAGCCACCTGCTAAACAGCCTCCACAGAAGCCGTTAACTATTACCGATTTGTCTCCTGCTCCGATGCACGGTTCTCAGTTGCGTGTGGCTTATCAAGGAGTTCCCGGTGCTTACTCGGAAGCTGCGGCGGGGAAAGCTTATCCGAATTGTGAAGCTATTCCTTGTGACCAGTTTGAAGTTGCGTTTCAAGCGGTTGAGCTTTGGATTGCTGATCGAGCTGTTTTACCGGTGGAAAATTCACTCGGCGGTTCGATTCATCGGAACTATGATCTTCTCCTCCGTCACCGACTCCATATCGTCGGTGAAGTTCAATTACCTGTCCATCATTGTCTTTTAGCTCTCCCGGGAGTTAGGAAAGAGTATTTGACGCGCGTCATTTCTCATCCACAAGCTCTGTCACAGTGTGAAAACACTATCACAAAACTCGGCCTCAACGTCACGCGCGAAGCAGTCGATGATACAGCCGGAGCCGCCGAATATATAGCGACGAACAACCTCCGTGACACAGCAGCCATAGCGAGCGCACGCGCCGCCGAACTCTACGGACTCAACGTCCTCGCCGACGGGATCCAAGACGATTCAAGCAATGTCACGCGCTTCGTTTTGTTAGCTCGTGATCCGATCATTCCACGCACGGACCGGCCGTTCAAAACGAGCATCGTCTTCGCACACGAAGAAGGAACCAGCGTGCTTTTCAAAGTGTTGTCGGCGTTCGCGTTTAGGAACATCAGTTTGACGAAGATCGAGTCACGGCCACACCGTAACCGGCCGATCCGGTTAGTCGACGACGCCAATGTAGGAACGGCGAAGCATTTCGAATACATGTTTTACGTGGATTTCGAAGCGTCAATGGCGGAGGTCAGAGCTCAAAACGCGTTGGCGGAGGTTCAAGAATTCACCTCTTTCTTGAGGGTATTAGGCAGTTACCCAATGGATATGACGCCTTGGTGCCCATCCAGGGAAAACCCATGAAAATAAAAAATAAGAAAAATCAAAATAATATGCACAAAAAAAATGTTGAACTTAATTTTTAATTTATTTCTTTTTCTTTTTGTTATTATCATCATTTTTAATTCAACAACAACCAAAAATGACATTATTGTTGTTGATATTGTTGGGTAAATATAGTCAATTTAAGTCCTTTCAATGTTTGTTCTTCTTTTTCGTGTTTGAAATGTGAATATCATCTCATCTAACTCTATTCTTCTTCCTTATCATCTCATCTAACTCTATTATTCTTCCTTTTTTTTATTTTGTTTTTAAATCTCGAGTTTAGTCCGATTAGACTCCTAAATAAAGGATAAGTCAGAGGTGAGCAATCAGTTAAGTCAGTCATTTCAGGGAATCAAAAATAAATTAATTCTTTTAAGAATTAAAATACGATTTTACTGTTATACTTACTCGTGATTTCCTACAAATTTAAGAGACTATTTAAAATTTTTCATTTTAAGGGCCAAAGCCATTGCCTATCTCCCTCCCATATGCCATTGTCGATCAGTTTGTTATATTTTTTATATTTAACTAACTTAACCGTCCATCTTCCTACTATAGACAACCTGATCGACCTAATCAAAACAATTTACCATTTGTCAATATTATCAGCTAATCGACTTGTTTTTATTTTTTATATTATATATTTAAAGTAATTTAAAATATATATTAAATTGGTTAAGTTAAACAATTCGATTATAAATTTAATAATTGATAACAGACTGATTAATTTATCCTAACCAAGATTAAAATTGATTTAACTATAAAATTAAGTTAACCGAAATCGATTTAAGTGAATTGGTCGATTTTAATCATCTTATACTCTGTCCTTAATTAAGCTTTTCCAATCCTATTTTCTCCATTTAGAAAATTCAAACATAAACTTTTAAAGTCGGATTATTCGTTTAACTCTAAATTAAGATTTAATCTAAATTGGCACGAATTTAAATTGTATTGCCGTATTTTCACTGAATATTGTATAATTTATTTTTATTTAAACTTAATATAAAATATATAAATATAAAATGTTTTTTTTTTAAATAAAAACAAGCCACCGAGTCAACGGGTCAACTTAAGGAAACAAATCATGAACGAGAATTATGACTGCGTTGAATACAATATTCAGTCCGTCAACAAATTTGAATTAGTTTTGATAATAATAAAAAATTTGAGTATAATTTTAAGGTTAAATATTTACGCACATAAAAATAATTTTATGTAAAAAATATATATTTATAAAAAGTTATGAAAAAATAATTTTTTTTATTAAAATGGTAAATTTGATGGATTAAAATTTAAAATATTTTAAGTTTAAGCCTGCCACATTCAATATTTTATTTTATTTTATTTTAACAGTTTTCATTATAAATTCTGATCATATCTGTTTTTTTTATACAATGTCTAGAACTATCCATAGTCCCAACTCATAAATAAGAGGATAATGCGTTTTAGCGCATTCGAACCCATGTCCTCCTACATTAGTAACAATACTCATACCGATCGAACTAGGACTCAATCGACCTTACGAGGTTTTACTAATTTTATATAAAAAGTTATAAAAAAATTAAAATATTTTTATAATAATATAATTTACTTTATAAAAAATATTTATTTTTTTTAATAATGAGTTTGTAGCCAAACAACAAAGGATGAGTTAGGAAGCAAAGCCTTCAATAAGTGGGTAGGTGAAGGCTTGTTATGGTTAATTTTAAAATGCAATAAAAATTTATTTTAAATTTGGTTTAATAAGAAAATCTATAAATTTATGTAAATGGATTAATTGATATAATCACATTAAAATAATAATTTTTTATTATTTTAAATACTTTTTTATTAGGTGGTACCATTTAGCTATTTCTTTGTAAATTAGATTTGCATTACAATTGCATTACAACTAAGGTTTTTAAAATTGGACTAGTAATTAAATTGGTCAAGTCATCAATTTACCGATCTGATTAATTCGTACGATTCGATTAAATAAATTATTAAAGATATTCATAAAATATAAAAAAATTGTTTCAACCACCAATTCGATCGATTCGTACCGATTTGTGAGTCAATCAATCTGATATCGCTCTTCAAACCAATATCTCAGTTGGTTCTCAATTTAACTGGTCCGATTCATTATTATACAAATAAACTAATTAATAAAGATGCTTTGGTCCCCTAGATTTGCATTGCATGATAGTGTTATTAGACACTAGACTTAACTAATTAATAATGTAGCTTGGTCCCTTTCCCTTCATTTATTTAAGTAACTTATACCAAACCTAAAATAAAATAAAATTCTAGATATATATTAATTATTATTCATTGAAAATTTTCTATTTTCCAACATAATTAAATAAATTATTTTCATTTAAAAATTTTAATGTTATATTATTGGAGAGAGATTCATTTACATCGGTTAGTTTTACACACTTTTATAAATTTTTTACGATTAATATTTTAACAATCAAACAATCGAATTTATCAATACAATTGTACTTATCATGTATGCAGATTTTCGAATTGATCTAATACATTGATCTAAGTTGGGGATCGACCCGATTAAGCAATAAACAAGTAAAAATAACGGAATAAATTGAGAATTTGAACACACAAATTTAACGTGGAAAAACCCCTCCAAAGAATATAAAAAAAACCACGGGTAAAGATAATTTTACTATAATGACAAAAGAACGAATAGTACAAAAGATGGAGATAAAACTAAATCCCGAAATCCGAAAACAAAGAACCCGAAAAAATTTCTCCAAAAGTGTTATGAGTTCTAATATTTAATGGGTGTATTTTCTAAGGTTGTAAAAGAGTTTATTTATAGGCTAAATTCGTAGGTCAAATAATAATAAAATAATCTAGACTTATCAGAGTTCGACTGAAACAAATAAACAAAATTTAACTGGAAGATTATCTCTCAAATAATCTAGAATATTGTTTATATCAATATGTAGTTAGAAAATTTTAATTTACTCCAAACTACTACTTTAAGGGAAACATATCCAACTAGGGACTATTTAAGGGATCAAAAAGTAATATAAATACGTTATAATTGATATCTGCTTTTTCTGGCGCAATGCTTAAAACTACCCATAGCCCCCCAACCCATAAATAGGAGGATAATGCGTTTCAACGCACTCAAACTTAGATACTCCTACATTAGCACAATACTCATACCAATCGAACTAATACTCAATCGACTTTTTAAATAAAAACTTATATAAAAATGATACATGGTGAAATAATTTAACCTTATTTGTGAAAATAAAAACTCAATAAAAGTTAAATCAAATGTGAAATTAATTAAGATAAAATCATACTATAACATATATATTTATTTTACATTAATCTCTGATAAAAGTATTCTTCAAGTTAAAAGTGTAAACAAAACTAAAGAAATTATGTCTTAAAAGGTTTAATTATGCATCAATCTTTGTACTCTTCGATTTTTCGAAATTTAGTGAATTTACTTTTAAGTTTAAGAATATAGTCCCTCCGTTTAATCTATTTTAAAATTTAAAGTACAAGTGATAACAACATTAATGAATTTATGTTAAATTTAAATACGTGGTATTTTAATATTTAATATTTATTTTAAAAGTTGAAATTCAATTAATAAAATATATTATCAGTTGGATTTAGAAAAAGGTAAAAAAATATTTAGTCTTGGAACTTGACAAATTTTCTCAATTTAATCCCTGGATTTGGATTCTGTTAAGGTATGATGATGTGACATTTTGAGATTGTCCCACACAAATTCTATGTTGTCACCTTTTTATTAATAAAAATTTTATTTTTATTTTATATATTTTTTAGATTTTAAATAAATGTGGCATAGTCTTAGTGTGTCACATCATCATATTTTAACAAAATACAAATTCAAAGATCAAATTGAAAAATTTTGCTAAGCTCCAAAACTAATGGACAAAAAAAAATTAAAAATCAAGTTTGAAAATTACTAAATGTTGCTTTATAAAAAATTCGATAAAAGGACCTCTCTAGTCCCTTTTTATTTTGAATTTAAGCAAATGGGTCCCTCTTAAAAAAATCAAAGAAATTTAACCCCCTCTCAATTTTGAAAGTGAGCTATTAAGGACGATTAATCAAGACTTTAATGTCTTCCGTAAATTGTACATAATCGTGATTGGTATAAAAATAAATTTAGCCCTCGATGTTTACATTTTTTTGTCAATTTGGTATTGATTTCAAAAAATTCAACACATTTACGCAAATGTCGCAGGCTAAATTTGTTAAACCAAGACTAAATTGAAAAAATGTGAATATTTTGAAGGATAAATTTGTTATTATACCAATCAAAATTATGTACAATCAACCGAAAATATTATTTTCATGATTAATTGTCCTTAGTTACTAACTTTTAAAATTGATAAGAGTTAAACTGTTTCAGTTTTTTAAAAGGAGGTCATTTATTTAACATCAAAATTAAGAGAGATTTGAAAGGTCTTTTTATAATAATAATAAAAAACTTATTAACAAATGCAGTGGCGCCTTAAAATGGAAAAAATTTCATTTAGGCTCTTTATAATTTATAAAATTTTAAATTAGTAATAGTAAAATTATATTTTGGCCCTTTAAGAAATGATAAAATTTTAATTTAATTTAATTCTTTAAAAACTATAAAGATATAAACTATTAAAATGATGAAATTATATTTTTACTACCTTAAAAATATATAATTTAATTCTACCTAAAAGAATTTTTTAACTCCGCCAGTAGTTTTACTATTATAATAAGGAAATGATGATTGAAAATTGGATTTGGGGTAATTTTTTATAAATAAATATATAGAGGCTAAATCTAGATTAGGTGCTGAATAAAAATAATAATAAAATGAAAAAGGGGAAAATGAAGGTTTGGTGAGGGAAGAGAAGACCATAATGAAAGGAGGAAAATGGGGTGTGTGTGGTAGGTGGAGATGTAGGCTTTGTGGTGGCTTTTAGTTTTAGTGGTTGAAAGCCAGTGACGATCCTCTCCTCTCTCGCTTACGTACGTCGGCATTTCCTCTTGGTCGGCTCTTCCACTCCACTAACTTCCGTTTATATATACATAGTCGAATTTGAGGAAGCAAGCAAGCGCCTTGAAATCCAAAAGATGAAAATTTTCTTTTCTTTCCTTTTAAAAATATTTTGTTTTATGAAAAAATCATAATTAAATTCCGACCTGAATTTTGAAATTTAAAAAATAGAGGGATTAAATTATTGAAAATAGAATTACCGTGACTGAATTACAAATTTTCAAAAAGCATATGGATTTATGGCATATTTTAACCCTTTTTAATTCAATAAGCGGGATTTGAATACTATCATTTCTTTTTGACTCTGTTTCTCGAGTCCAAAAATTTCATGACAATTATAAATGATCATGGGCCGAGGCAAAGTGGGTTCAGGTCGGGCTTATGCATGATATTAGTGTATTTTATGCTCGGCCCGACTTGACCAGTAATATGGGCCTAAAGTCCACCCATATTTATAAATGACTATCTGAAGCATGCTTTAGGTTCGTCATATTATTTTTTAGAAATATACTATTTTAATTTAATATCTAGTATTTTAGATGAATTTTATTTTATTAAAATTTAAAATTTAAACAACTTTTAACATTTTTTAATGTTTGTATTGTATTATTATATATTTAATTTTATGTGATATAAATTACATAATATATAAATATAAAATAAAAATATATTACACAAGTATAAAACGGGTTGGTTGATTCGGGCTTAGGTCTTGAACGTTGAAGTCCAAGCCCGGCTCATATTTTAAACTCAAGCACATTTTTCGAGCCTCGTATTTTTACCCAAACCCTCACATATCTCGGGTGGATCTTCAAACTTGAACGGATAATCCAACATATCTATTGATAGTGAGCCAAATAATATATATATATATATATACACATATATAAAAATATAGGGGGTTAATTGTAACATATAAGGGGGTTAATTGTAAAAAATGACTAAATAAATGGTTAGGCTTGATGGTTAAGTGTTTAGTGTACTCACTAAAAATTCGTAGTTTAAGCTACAGTTTTCTCAATTCTTTTCTTTATTTTTTAGCAACGATTAAAACCGTACTTGAATATATATTAAATAGAGTAGAAAATAATTAAGAGTGGGTAACAACCCAAATGGTTAAGCCTTTGCACTTTCCCCTTGTTTTCCGAAATTCAAGTTATGTCACTCTCTTTTTGTTTCCCTTTTAATTTCGGCAATATGAATAATTTACCATGCAGCCCCTCCAAAATTTGTGAAGCCTAGCTATTTAATCCATTTTCCTAGTCATAGTAGAATTTTGTTTCCCTTTCCGACCTAAAGAGAATTGTTTCCCCCTAATCTTTATATTTCCTCCTATTTTCTTGTCTTCCCTTTACTTTCCATAATAACTTTCTCCATTGCCGATAATTATTCCGTTTCCCGAATCAAATCACCCCTCATACGGTCGTGTTTTTATCGATTTAGTGAATCATCGTCAATTTCATCCCTAATATTGGCCAAGAGTCTGTAAGTTCAAATCAAATTTCAGTACTTAATTCCAAATAAATGGATCTTTTACGAATCTTGCCGAAATTCCTAGTAATCTTGAAAACCGTTATTAATTCTAGCGTAAATATCATTTGAAGGACTTGGTTTAGGTACCCCAGACCAGATTCGAACATGAGGAACGTCGCTCGAGACCTCGATGACAGGTGTGTGTTCTTTTACAAGCAAATCGAGACAAATAGTGCCTAGAATTAGGGCCGGACGACCAACCATACGGGCGCGTAGACCACTCGTGTGAACCACACGACCCCCCTCACACGATCATGTTCCCCTGAAACCTTAGGGGGACCAATTGTATATTTTAACCTAAATTTTTTCTTTGAAATGATGATTTAACGTGCTACATCAACTTACTGTTACACCGTTAATGGCAATTAACGGCTCAGTGACTAGAATGTTACAACACATTAACGTAAGTGACTAAAACGTAACATTTCAAACATAAATGACTAAAATGTAACCTGAGGGAAATAAAAGTGACTATTTTGATAGTTTACCCTTTTTTAAATTTATTTTATAGATATAAACAAATTTTTTAAAATTTTAAAATAATATGATTTAAATATTTATAATTTTTGATAACAACAACTTATAAAATAAAATATAAATTTAAAACTCAAATAAAACTTGACATGTTATTTTATAAAAAAATAATATATTTGATCAAAAGGACATTCTTGGGACAATAAAAAAATAAAAAATTATTATTGATAAAGTCATTTTCTTGAAATATTCAATAAATATTATTGAATATTGAAAGAATAAAACACGTGTTTTATTCAAATAAATAAACGTACATATTTTCTATGCCTCGAAAAATTATTAAAAACATCACATGAAATTAAATTAATATTATTTCTCCCTAATCAAATCTGACATGTCATGTGTAATAATTATTTTTTTTCTTTCTTATTTATTTATTTAAATATGTTGACATTTTTTAATATTAAAAAATTAGGTTAATTGATGTTTTTATATTGTTGAGTATTCGTTTTGTTCTCCTTTCTCTTAAGGGCCTATTTTTGTATTTATAATTTACGATCTTTTAATGTGATGTATTAAAGTTAAACAGGCCCCATACATGTTAATACGTACCCTTTTCTATGCACTTCACCACCATGTAGGCAAACTCATCAATGGCGGACTCTAGTAGAGGCCCAAGGGGCCATGACACCCCAAAGTTTAAAATTTTTGCAATTTAGTCATTTGTAGATATATTATGGCCCTCCCAAAAATATAAGTAGGCCCCTCAAGGTTTAGGATTTTTTCAATTCCCCTCTTTGTATATATACTATAGCCCTCCCAAAAATCGATTGTTTATATGTTTAAATCGACCGTTATGTTGGAATATTGATTCTTTTGAATCGACTGTTAGTTTAGTCCTCCAAAATTAATATCCTGACTCTGCCACTGAAACTCATACTTGGGAGACACGTGTTAATCTTAAGAGAATGTACGTGTTAACATACATGAAGCATATTTGATACTAGAACATCATATCAAAAGATCGTACTTTATAAATAGGAAAATAAGCCCTCAAGAGAGAGGAAGACAAACAAATACTCAACATATATACTATTTAAGAATAGAGTTAAATATATCATAGAGTTTTGTATGAAAAGATACTTATACCATAACCCACTCACTTACGTACAGTGGCGGAGCCAAGGGGGGCAAGCAGGGGTCCCGGCCCTCCTAAAATGGAAAATTTTCCATTTAGATCTTTTATAATTTATAAATTTTTAAATTAGTAATGGTAAAATTGCACTTTGGCCCTAAAAAAATAATAAAAATTTGATTCAATCTTTTAAAAATTATAAAGAATTAGTCTATTAAAATGGTGAAATTACATTTTTACTATCGTAAAAATATACAATTTAATTATACCCCAAAATTTTTTTCTAGCTCCGCTACTAAATACTTATATATTTATTTTTTATTCAAATTATTTAACGTAAATATATTATTAAAAACCAGTTATTTATTACATGGTCAATATCATTTAACATTTCAAGAGATTAATTAATAATTAGATTATGTAAAAAATTTATGAAAAATTATATTGTAAAATAAAAAAATATATATATAAAGAGGTGGTAGATTTCTAGAAAGAAATTATAGTTTTTTTTTTAATTTTTATATTTGATTTGATAGTCGGTTAAGTCATGATATTACTATTTTTAGAAGTCTAAGACCCTTGCGTACAAAAATAAATTTCAATAAATCTTCATTTAAAAGTATCATAGAGGTCTCTGCATTAAGGGTCATATTACATTTTGCTTTATCTAATAAAAAATGGGTAAATTAGTCCCTGCACGTTAGATCAAAAAGCAAATTGATCCTTCTATTAAAAACTAATCCTTATACATCAGCATGATATACACGTGGTGTGTCACGTGACACGTCACGTGTCATTGTTTGGTTATTCCGTCAGTCACGCCAATTTTTAACAATACAAATAGATAAAATTGTTAATAGAAATGATTAATTTGCTCCTTAATTTAATGTACAAGGACTAATTTTCTTAATTTTTAATAGAAAAAATAAAATATAATTTAACTCATATAATACAAGAATCTCCATAAGAAAAAATTGTCTCCATTGACTCTTGACCTCAAAACTATGGCTTTTTTTTCCTTTTAGAAACTAAGGTCCCTAGATATTTAATTTTAGTCAAGTAATTAATTATAGACCCACTTTTTAAAAAAAATAAAAATGGTCAATTTAGTTTTGGACCCTTCTTTGTCTAGCACTTGAGTCGAGTCTCCTTTTCCATGAAATAACATCAACAATTTAATATCCAACAATCATTGTGTCATGTCAAATTGCAATTAATAAATTTCATGAATCATGTTTGCAGAAGAAAATTCTAGTAAAGTTTCCAAGATCCTTCATAATTTCCAATTTTTTGGAAATATTTAAAAATGGGTCAATCTAATCAATCAAGGGTGCCTTTTTCTTTTTATTTATTTTCTAAAGACCCAAAATTAATATAATGTTTACATTTTTCATATTAAAAAAAAAAGTCTTTAAACCAATGTTTTAGACCTACACACCTAACAAAACTACTATTATTGTAAAGGGTTAATATAATATTTTAGTCCCTAAACTTAATAATTAAGTTCACTTTGATATATTTATTTTTTACCAATTTAGTACTTGAACTTAGCAATTAGGTCCAATTTTATCCTTGAACTTGGATTTCATAAAGGATCTCATGACAAAGCATAATTTTAGAGTGTCACATCATCCCGGACCAAAATAAACTCACTTACCAAGTTCAAATACCAAAATAGACATAATTGCTAAGTTTAGGGATTAAAAGTCATGTTAACCCTTTTCCAAACAAATTGGCAAGATATCTAAATAATGCACAATTTTCCATTTAAATGGAAAAACAAATTGAGAAACATTAGCAACAATTCTATTTTCAAACTTACTAAATAGTAAATAGTATCTTTTTAACCCAACAATTGGCTTTTTAAAAATGATAAAATTATTGTATGGTCTCTCTAAAAATAGTAAAATTATAAATTAATATAACGAAAAAACTATATTTTGACCTAAAAAAATTTCTAGCTTTCCCCTACTACTTTAAAAGTGATTATATGAATAACTGATTGAGTATTAACTTGATTGGCATGGGCATTGTTGCCAATACAAGAGGATTGAGTTCGAGTGCGCTGAAGCGCATTATTCTCCTTTTTATGGGTTGGGGAGGGGCTATGAGTAGTTCTAGGCATTTTGTAAAAAAAAAAAAACAGATATGATCAGAACCTATAATAAGATTATTCTAAAAAAAAGTGATTATATGAATAAACCTAACTAAACCTTAAACTCAGCATTCTTGTGTTCCCACTTCATCTCCTAAAGGCTTTCACATTCAACATTGGAGGCCTTACCTAAACTTGATTGTGAAACAATTAGGGGTTTTAACCAAAATTAGTTGTTGGGAGACTCTACCAAACTTCAAAGATTATTATTTTTTTCAACAATTTGCTAATTAATCAACTAAATGTTAATTGAAAAATAGATATTGAAACAGTTTGGCATAATGTTAAATTTATCATTTAACGTTTACATTTGTTGTTAAATTAACTTTTATTGAGTTCGAGCTAAATTTGGCTTTTAACCTTTTAAAAAGAGTCAAATTACTGACTAAAACGTTAAAATTTTAAGCATGACAACCCACATATCAATCCAGATGTACTCCATGCTAATTATTTTTTGATTTTTTATGAACTTTTTATAATTTTTAAATTATTTATCGATATGACATATAAGTCAAATAGTATTATGTCAGTATGAAGTACACATGGATTGTCAAGCGGGTTGCCACGCCAATATCGTTAAAAATTTAATATTTTAGTCAACAATTTTGTTTTAAGAACAATAGATTGACTTTTTTTAAAAGGTTAATCGTCAAGTTGAGTTAAAAAAAGGGTTAAATTGATAAAAATGTAAACATTTGACATTTAAGTCTAATTAAGCAAGTAATTTTTTTTTCTACTTCCTTACATGGTACACACATACCTTGGTGTATGACAAGGTTTCTTGTATGGGGTTGCTTAAAAAAAAAACAAACAAAGGTTATAAACACTTTATTTTCTCACTAACTAAAACTTTTCTAAAAATATATTTTAATGTGTTTAGAGTTTATTTTATATAAAAATAAAATATTTTAAAGGTAATTATAATACAATAAAATATATTAACATGAGGAAAATACACAAAATTATTAGTTATAAATCATAAATAGATCTCCTTGCTACAAAATTAAATTATTTAAAAGGGCTAATTTGCATTCAATCCTTATATTCTTTGAACTTTTAAAATTTAGTTTTATTTAATATTTAATTCTAAAATTTTAGTTTTTTTCTACTTATTTGATTTAAAAAATAAAATCTAGTTCATATTATTCTTAATGAATTTTCATTAAATTAAGATTTGTATTCCAACTTTTAAAATCAAATGTATTTACTTTTAATTATAGAAATTTAGTTTTTTTCTATTTATCTGATTTAAAAAATTATGCCCAATTGATAACATTATTAATTAACCTTCGTTAAATTAGGGTTTGTATTTGATGTATTAACATATTTTTTATTGACATAATTACTCTATCATGAATGATGCAATCAAAAGGTTCGAGAGAAGCAAAAATACATGGTAGATTAAAAATATAATTATAAAATAGTTTAATATATATAATTTGATATATGGGTTTGACGCTTTTTTTCTAATGTGGTACTTATAGTTTTTTTTCTAATGTGGTACCTGTATTTGATAAAATTATACATTTTAATATTTGAAGGTAACAATGTTAACTTTTTAGTATTTAATTCGGGTTTTAGATTTGATTTGATGAAAATTCGTAATTAACTAATAATATTAACAATTAACTTTCATCAAATTTTCATCAATTAGACCGTATTTTTCAAATTAAAAAAATTAAAAAAAATCCATAATTAAAACTAAATTTATTCTTTTAACAAAATCATGAAAAATTCAAGCTAAATAATATTAGCAGTTATCTTTTATAAAATCAACCCTAAATCCTGAATTAAACATTAAAAAGTTAACATTATTACATTTAGGTACCAAAATATTTAATTTTTCTCAAATATAGGTACCACATTGGACCAAAAAATAATATATGTACTACATTACAAAAAAATGTCACCTCAGGTACTAAATAATATATTAAACCTTATAAAAATTTATATGAAAACCAAATAAAATGAGATTTGAATCCAATATGTTGACTTCTTAAGCCCAAATGAAGCTGAAAAGTTTCTTAGGCCCACAAATGAAATCCCTTTGTCAAAAGTATTTCTTTTTGGTACCTTCAAAGGATTTAAACATTGGTGTTTATGTTGTATTAGGCTAATATAGAGGTGTTCATGGGTTGGGTCAAGTCGGGTTTAAGTATAATATTAATAAATTCTATATTTGTCCAAAACTAGCTCGACTTGAAATATGGGCCTAAATTTTTGCTCAAACCCGTATATAAATGTAAATGGTTAATCCAAGCCTATTTTAGGTTCGTCCATATTATTTTAAAAACATATATTTATATTACTTTTAATTTGATATATTTTTTATTTATTGAAATTTTATATAGTCATCTTAACATTTTTTTTTTAAAATTTACATTATAATAGTATTGTATATTACCATAGATTTAATTTTTATGTGTTATAAACTACATAATATATAAAAATAACATAATATAAAATGTGAATGTACTTGAGAGGTCCTTGTATTATAGGGACTAGATCAAATTAGTCCCTCTCCTATTAAATGAATCAATCCAGTCCTTGTACTATTAAAAATAAGCAGATAAAGTCAAATTGGAATAGGGTTAACATTTACTGTTTAACAAACTTAATATTTTTAAAGTTCTTATGATTTTGTAGATGAAATATTTGTTTGGAATTGAGCTGTAATTAAAAAAATAAATCAATTTCAAGAGATTTTTATACAGTAAATGTTAACTTTATTACAAACTGAACTTATTTAATTCTTTTCAATAGTATAGGGAATAAATTGATCAATTTAATAATAGAGGGACCAATTTGATCTAGAATACAGGGACCTCCCATGTACTTTATCTTAATATAAAACATTATAAACCTAAAAACAAACTAGCCTTAAGGTTTGAATGTTCAAGCTCTACCTATGTTTTAAATATACCTAACTTTTTGCCTTACCTCATATTTTGAGCCAGTTGAAATCCTCTAAATTTTGGGGAAACAGCTCAGGCTATGCCCATAATTTTTTTTTATACTTAAAATAGGTTTTAACGTTAGCACGTTAACGAATTAGATGGTTTGCCCGAGTGGTTAAGGGGGCAGACTTAAGATCTGCTGCACTGAAGTGCGCGTGAGTTCGAACCTCACAGCCAGCAGTTTTTTAATTTTTTTCACCCTCAATCAACGTTGAGTTATTTGTAATTTTTGCATCATATATCCTCAAGGTTCCGATATCTTGTCAAATTATAGCTGAAGTTTTATAAGTTTGATCGGACTTAAAATGATATTAACATATTTTATATTGGTTTAAACTTAATCAGACTCAAAATATGAGCCTAAAATTTTTCTCAAGCTCCTCGTATTTGTAAACTTTTAACTTCTATCTTTTAAAAAAAAAATATTTATATTATTTTTAATTTGATATACTTTTTTCATTTATTAAATTTTATATATTGACAACTTGACAAATTTTTAACGTTTACATTAGAGTATTATATATTACTATAGATGTATTGAAAATTACATCATATAATATATTATCAGTTTAGAAAATGAGACAATCGAAACTGGATTCAGATTTTGAATGTTTTAGTCTAAGCTCAACTCATATTTTGAATATGTCTAATTTTTTTTGTCTAAACCTGTTTTTTAGACTTAACGTTTTTGCACAAATCATTCCAAATTTTGAACGAATATCTTAACCCTTAAACAGATCTAAAAAGAACATACATTAAAACCCGAAATCTCAAAATTCTCAAAACCAAAACTTACCATTCTGCCTATCCCTTTCTTTAAAAAGAAATGACTCATTCTCAATAGTCCACCCCACAACCCCACATCCATGTAACGTGATAGATAGGTAAATTCTCTCACAAAATTAAAATGCTTGCATGTGTTTTCTGAGTATGCAGAAATTTGGTTGTGATTCTTCTATTGAAAAATAATAACGATGATGTAGAATTACGTTTTATACAATCCTTTTTATCTATATATAATATAATATTTGACTTTATTATCGATTTTTTTTTATTTTTAAATTTTTAAACGAAGGGTAAAACTTTTTCGATTTTTATATACAATTATTTATGTTCGAATACTTTTTAAAAAAAAAAATTCAAAGAATGATTTCAAAATTTACTATCACATTTTTAATAAAATGCTCGATAAACCAACCGTATCAATGTAATTTCCTCGAAATTTTAATCAATATCTTTTCATATATATCAAACATATTTCATTAAAATCTTAACACGAGAAAGTAACAAACCCGATGTAAATATAAAAATAGGTGTAATAGTAATTAGTTTAAAATGAAATGTCAGAGGTAAAAAGGTAGATGAGTGAAGTCAAGGCAGTGTTGAGGAAGTTCACAATCCTGACAATGGCAATTTTTAATCTCTTTATAATGCAGCAATTATTGCCCACAGTTAGTGTCTTGGAAAGGAATCATAGTAAAAAAAATTACATAAAGAGACCACAAATAACTTAGGGACTACCTAGTGATTCCCTTTATAAAATATTCATTTTAACATAATTAGAATTAATTGCACTAAACATCCTTAAATCATGAGTATTATTTTAAATTATTCTAATTAAATCTTTAAATTATATCAAGATTATATTAATTAGGTCCTTTCATCATTAATACAATTAATTTAACTGTTAAATTAACGGTTTTTATAACTTGATTGATATTATGTGGTGTTATTCGTTATGTATATATAAAAAAAAAATTCTTGTACAATTTTGTGGGGTATAATAGCATTTGATAGAACAGAGCTAGAACACTAGAGATAGCCTATGAACTCTTTAATTTAAGGCATTCGAAGTTTTAAAATGTGTTTGAGAGAGCGCATTTAGAATTACAATTTGTATTATCAAACATGATATGGACAATTACGATGTAATTACACTTTCCCAATCAAACACGTCTATGGAATTAGAATAGGTTAAATTTTGCATTTAGTCCCTGTACAATTACGATGTAATTACAGTTTTTAAATTTTAAAATTTCAGTCCTCGCCAAACAACAATTGTTAAATTAATTAAGTTCTGATATTTCCAAAATCTGATGGGGCAAACATATTATCATATGTTTAATGTCACGTTAACTTGTTATTTTTACATTTTACTCACTAAAAATTTAATTAATGGATTTACGACTATCATTTGTGTCTAGATTGAAATTTTAAAAATTGAAAAAAAAAATAGGGACTTAGAATGATCCAATTGTAGAATATATATTTTACAATTGTAAGTATAATACATGATTAATAATTGAATTTAACCAAACGAATTTAATTGCTATTGTCCGTCTGTTTGAGTTAGAACTAAAATTTTAAAATTCAAAAAGTACAGAGACTAAAATTGACCAATTCTAAAAGTATAAGAACTAAAACTGATTGAATTACATGGACTAAACCCATAATTTTTATAAAGTGCAAGGACTAATAGCAAAATTTAACTATTAGAATTTCTTCTAATTACAAGAGGTTGTAATTGCTACCATAGTAATTACACTTTTTTTTTCAATCACTTCGTAGATTTCAAAAACACCTTATGGTATAGAAACGGTCTTCTTTGATACAGAATTTAAAAGGAGTATTTTTATAATTTTATAACTGAATTAATTACTATTAAGGGTGACCGCAACTCGATAAAATGGGGAATTTTAGCTCCTTTAATTAAACTTAATTAATTAAAAGAAACAAAAACAGCAAACTATTTCACCAAAAAAGCTTCATTTTTGCATCTCGTTGTCCTTAAATCTGTCGTAACAAAGAAATTATCCATTAACAAAGAAAGATGGCTACAGCTTTGTCCTCTGTACAGTACTCTATTGAAAGTGGACCTATATTTTGCTTGTTTGGCAGGCGAGAAAATTTAGAATAAAAAAACAACAGAAAAACAAACTGACAAAATGATCAAATGATGGTGCCGACATAGCCAATGCCTGTAATGAAGAAGGTAATGGTTTGTAGCCAAAGGTATATGAAGTAATTGTTCTTCCCGTACATCAAATCAAAGCACCCACATAGGAAAAGGAATGCTGAAAATCCCAACTCCAATGTGTTTAATCTGTTTTCATATAAAATTTGAGTATAGTAAGGGACTAAAATCATAATTTAACATATATAGAATCATGGGAATTTATTAGGGTAAAAGTATTATTAACCCTTTTATTCAAAAAAATAGCAAGTTAGTCTATTTTTATTGTTAAAAACTGTTAGCATAAGTTATACATGGCACGCTATGTTCCTAAAGTGAGGCTAAAAGGATAATTATTCCATTTAACCAAGGAGGCCGAGGAATCTACACCCGGCTTTGCCCCTGATTGTCTTTATATCAAATGTAAATTCTTTATAATGATGTCGTTGATTAAAAATATTATATAAATATGTGAGTTCAAGTGCAGAGGCGAATCTAGAGGGGGTTGGCATGGGCCCTGGCTCCCCTAAAATGAAAAATTACTATTCAGGCCCTTTAATTTTCTTTTAAAATTTTAAATTAATAAATGTAAAATTATCTTTTAGCCCCCTAAAATTATAAAAATTTAATTTAATCTTTTAAAAATTATAAAGATATAGACTATAAAAAATTAAAATTTCATTCAACTCCTAAAAAATTATTCTGGTAAATTTGTGTTGTAAGGAAGGGGTGTTACCTATCGGTAAATTTTGATCTACATCTCTTGATCGCTTTGCTATTGGTCTTGTTTTTATTAGCTTCAGCGACTTTCTTCGCTACATCTCCAAGCTTCTCGGTGACGACCCACTCGTTGGCTCGGCCGGTCTCGAAGAGACCGATGAGTGTCGCTTTTGTCCGATGCAACGACATCACGTTCTCGAAAAGAATCCAATAAAACAATAGGTGAATGGACCTACAAAATACCCCAACACATACAAAACATTAAATATATTTTTCTAGAGAGTTCTTGAAAGATCATATCTCGGATCGTATTTCACTGTACCTAGGAGTGCCTACGGAATTTAAGATGGTGATGATGGAAGGGATATAAACCGAACCCCATATAGGAACTTTAACCTCAGGGACTAGAATGGTTAAAGGGAGGACCACACAGTAAAAAAAGAAAGTGACCATGTGAGCAATGATTTTTCTGACGAAGAAGAAGCTGTAAATTACGTATACTTTCTTCCAGAATCTCACTTTCTGCAACAAGGTAAAAAGTTGAAAAATCAATTAATTTAGTTTATAAGATAAAAATTTACAGCAATGTCTTTGTTTTTTTACCTTGTTTGTGATGATCTCCCACACCATTTTTCTGAACAAATTTGCAGGGCCACATGACCATCTATGTTGCTGGAAACGAAAGGCCTTGAAAGTACTCGGAAGTTCACTTTTTACCTAATAAGATAAAGTGTAATTTGGATTTTAAGTTTGGATTATTTCGTACTTGAGATATTGAGTAAAAGCTTAGTCAGTTTGGATTCAGATCGTTTTGAGTTTGTGTCAATATCAGATCAGGTTAAGTTGGCTTTGAGTTTGAGTTGATTTGGACTTTATGATTCGGGTCAAAATTAACAAGATTACCTACATCCATATACATGTTAGATATGAATGCTTGTAGTAAAATGAAGAATCGAAACAATACAGATACCTGAAGGTCACCAAGGTAAAGAAATTTCCATCCCCTAAGACTAGCTCGGACGGCAAGGTCCATGTCCTCCACGGTGGTTCTATCTTTCCATCCACCTGCATCATTAATGGCTGCTATTCTCCATATACCAGCAGTTCCTGCATTTGGTTCATGTATAAGTTAATACAATGTTATTAGTGCCTGCTGAGGGGAGATTGAATCTTTCGAGAGAAATCTTTCAGATTAGTATTGTCCTCGGTCAGAGTTTTATCTCTCGACTCTAATGAGAGCCTAAGTGCTTGGGACTTCTTGAAGAGACGACAAATTCAACAGAATAATAACACCTAGTTCCCTACCGAGTACAAATACTCACATTTCCCTCCAAGCACTTATAAGGTGCTTCCCCTCTGTTGAAGCCACCGTCTCAAACACTTACACTCTTTTGTAAAATAAAAAGACAAAATCCGGGTTGAACATATAATATTTCGAAAAATTCTCCGAGAAAATCCCAAAATCTCTCAACAATGCCGGAAGTTTTTTACCATTAAAACCGAAGAAAGCATGAGTTGCTGATCCAACTTCTTGTTCCACTGTGAAATGGTAATCCAATGACATCTCTTGCATTCTTGTTAGCAAGCATTCGTCGGCATTCACTAAAAATATCCAAACTCAATAATTAAGTCAACAATTAATTCAATTTTAATTAATTAATTAATCAAAATAAATTTGAAATATATATATATATTTATATAAAATTTTCCAAAACCGACAAAAATTCGATTCACTACTAAATTGATATTTTATATTTAAATATATAATAAAATTTATTGAGTCTTAACTTAATTATTATTATTGATTTGTGTAAAAATGAAAACACTACTTAGACTGCTGCTGTGATGGAAATGACATTTCTGACCCCTTATCAGTTAAGATTATCCTGCTCCTGACCAATTTTGGTCGTTAACCATGAGAGCAAAATCAGACCAATTTTTGTTCTTTTATACTGAAATGACAAAATCACCCCAGCAATCACATGCAAATTACTAATATAACAAAGAAGACAAAAGCTTTATTAATGATTGGAATGTCTAATTAACTTAAATTCTTTACTAGTATAAACTTTATAGGTCAAATTTCAGATTTAGTTTATACACTTTAACCTTTTTTATAATTTGGTCCTTTTATTTTTATTATATAATTAATTAACCTTACCAACATAGACTTCCGAACCGAAACAATTAACAGTGTTAACTATTTAAACTGACAGATAACATTAGGAAAACAACGAATCAAATTATGTGAAATTAAATTATAAGGACTAAATATCACGTTTTTATCATGGTGGAGGGACCAAAGAAAAAACAAGACCAATTTTTTATACTAAATTCTCAAAGATGGGTCCCATTAACTGTGATGGAAGCTGAGTGGGTCCCAACTTGATTAGTGGGGTACTTTTCATTGTTTTTTTTGTCCCCCTCAGCCGACAAAAACCGAACACATAATTTCATTGTCCAAATAAAAAAAATGTTTTATTTTAACACCACCGACACAATTAAACACAAACTTAAGAAGTAATGTAATTGAAAAGGATTAATTCTCAAACTGGTCCTCAAATCATACTGTTTTTATATTTAGGTACATAAAGTTTTTTTAAGTCAAAAGTACCTTCGAATATCAATTTTGTCTCATTATACCAAAAACTGCATGGTATAAAATTTTAGAGTAAAATGACTCAAGTTTAAGTAGAAATGAACCCCTTATGGACACCTCAAAAATTTGGAAAATTATCATTAAGATCTTCAAAAATTTGGAAAGTTTTAGTTAAATCTCTCAAAAAAATTGAAATTTTTAATTGAACCCCAAAACTTAATGTCAAGATATGCTACTATTTAAGTATCACTTTTGACCCGAAAAAGCTTAAAAGATTTACATTTAAGCCTGATTAAAAAGATAATTAAATGATAAAAAAAATAAGAAATTTAGGATATAAAGTTTAGAGTTACCGAATCTCCAACGAGCTTGAACTAGAGCAATGTCGGGGTTATGGTCCAAAAAGGGGATACTTTTTCTAAGGAAATCAGGATCTGGTCTGAAATCGGCATCGATAATGGCTACATATTCACAATGTTTCACATAGCTCCTCTTTAACCCTTCTTTTAATGCACCAGCTTTGTAACCTGTTCGGTTTTCTCTTATTTGGTACGTTATGTTTATGCCTTTGCTTGCCCACCTTTGGCACTCTTGCTCCACCATTGACTGCATTAAAAAAAAAAAAAAAACCATTTTCATAGCTTGAAAATCGAGATCTTTTAAGGTTAAATTGTAATTTTAGTCCTTATATTATGCTCAAATTTTTGAGATTTAGGGGTTGTTCATAGTTTCAAACCCTAGATTAGGTGTTAGCTAACAAATTGAGGATAATGCAAGAACCTTTTTATTGTTCCCCTGGCTAGTTGACACGGGCAAACTTAACAATTTTATGCTAAGAAGGTTAAATTGAAATACTAAAGGTCTAAAAATGAAATATAACCATTTTATCCTCGACTTGGAATTGTGTTTCCAAGAAAAAACACATCCGCATTTTAAGTTTTAACCGGAACTGATGATAATAGAGGGATTTGAGCATAATAGAGGGACCGGAACCATAATTTGACCATTAAGAAAAGATGGCCCGGTAATTAACCTTGATTGCAGAGTCAGTTGAATCATCAAGTACTTGTATAACAAGACGATCGGACGGCCATGAAAGTCCACAAGCTGCTCCAATGGAGATCTTATAAACCTGTTGAAACACACACACACAAAACCCTAAACTTTTTGTTTTAGCATCGAAAATCCAGAAAAAAAATTGCAGAAAAAGGACCTCTTTTTCATTAAACATTGGTATTTGCACCAAAACGACCGGAAAATTCGAGCTACCGTGCTCTTCATCGTCTTCAATAGGCACAAACTTATACCGTTCCTCTGGTTTTTTCCAAAAAAGCTTTACGAGGACAATGACAATCCCCATATAAACCCTTTCCATAAACAACATAAGCGCCATGCCTAAACAAATATAAACCGAAAGTTTCAACATAGGGACTAACAATGGTGCTTTAATCAATTCCCACATCAAGCCCAGTTGACTCGTTACATCATCTCGATTCACTAGAAATGATTGTGGAATCAGTAGCTTTGGTGATATCTGATCCATCTATGCTTTTCTTTATTTTTTTATTGTAAAAAACAGGGGATTTTTTTAAATGAAAAAAAAAAAAAAAAAAAAAACCCCTTTTAACAAAGAGAATCTCTCACTGGTTTGTTGATGTTTGGCAATAAAAATGAAGCCCCCTGTTTGAGAAACAGAGTGAAGTGAGGCAATGATAATGCCAATGGAGAGGATGAGAGACTCTCTTGCGGGTAGAGAAACAGAGTAAAGAGGGGGTTCTTTTATAGTGTAAGAATTGGTCATATTTGGAACTTTAAATTTATTTACTAAGAAAATCTTACACCTTATTTTTAGTTATAAACTGTTTTGATAGAATCAATTTTTATTAATTTTTAATAAATAATTAATTTAAACCCTAAATAATTAGCTAAAATAAGCTCCCATTCAGTTAACTCACTCTAAATTTAATCGAAATCTAAATTAATTGTTGAAGAAAAATTATTCGTATTTTATATATTATATTAATTGAGTTACTGAAATAATCTAGAATTATCCATAACATCTCCCTAACTCATAAATAGGAGACGTTTTAACGCACTCGAGCTCACGTCCCTTTAAGATCAAACAATTCCATCGAATTGAGTATGATTATATGCGTGATAACATCTACTATACCAGGAATATCAATGATCCCGATTATTGCAATTGCTCATGATACCCCTTTTTAGTTTAGCTTCTGATTAGCTTCTAGAATCTATTTCTTAGTTTAAGGTCCCTCTTTACTAACTGGAATCAAAGAATTAGTAGATCTGTTCCGCTCAAAATGGGAATAGGCTGGGGTTACGAACTTATAATTTATAATCAGATGATAGAGTCGATTCCATGATTATAAATTCATTCCATACCAGACCAGATCGAAATAGGGCTATATACATTCTCATTATGAGAAGGGGTCATTTGAGCGTATCTAAATAGATACTATGTTTACATATGGATCCCTACGTCTTTATATTCCATTTAGGATTACGAATGGGCGTAATTGGGCATTCTTTTTACATATCTCTCGTTATTTGGGACCCTCTTGCATTGACAATAATGTTCATGCATTGGTAAGAATGTGAATTTTTTTTTTAATGAATGTACTTAAGAAATTTCTTTATTATAAGGACTTGATTAAATTAGTCTCTCTACTATTAAATGTATCGATTTAATTTCTATATTATTAAAAAGAATTAAATAAGGTCAAATTGGGATAAAATTAATGTTTACTGTTTAACAGAGTTGATATTTTTAAAGTTTTTATTGTTCTGTAAATGAAATCTTTTGATTAGAATTGAACTGTAATTGAAAAAAAAATTCAAGACATTTTTTATATCGTGAATGTTAACTGTTACATTTGGATTTATTTGATTCTTTTAATAATATAGGGATTAAATTGATCCATTTAATAATATAGTGACTAATTTGATCCACTCCCTACAATACATGGACCTCCAAGGTGTTTTAACCCTTCTTTTTCACTATTTTTTTGGGTTAATATACTATTTTGATACTTGAGCTTTTTTTGTTCTAGTTTGGTACCTTCCCCCGAGTTTTTTTTAATTTGATATTTGAGTTTTTTTTTATTATCTCGGTTAAGTACTTGATTTTAGCTTCAATGTTAATTTGGTGACTGAGCTTTTTTTTTTATCCCAATTAAGTACCTATGTTTTTTTATTAGAACACATGTCAACATGGGTGAAACCAGATATCTTTCCTAGAGGGGCTGAAATTAAGTTATAAAAATGCAATTTCACCAGTATATTAGCTTAAATCTAAATAATTTTTAAAATGATTAAATCAAAATTTTATCATGCTCTGGGGGCAAATCGTAATTTTACCATATATATTTTTTATAATTTTGAAAATTTTGAAGGGCCTAGGGAAATTTATTTTAGGCCATGCCCCCTTGCTGTCACCCTTATGTGCTAAACATTTATTTGGGAACATTTTGCCATTAGATTTAGGTATCAAATTGAACACTAAAACTAAATTTAAGTACCAAATAATATATTAACCATCTTTTTATGTTAAGTAGGTGTTTTCCCTTTTCTGATTGGCTGTTGATGCAAGCTTCTCCAATGGTGAAAAGGCCAAAGATTGAACACTTTTCCTTTTTTATTTTCAGAAAATTGTCATTAACTGCAGGTACCTAAAAGTAAAAAAAGTACATACATGGAAGATTGAAGAAGTGTCTAAAGTAAAAGACTCTATCTTCAAGGCAAGAATCAAAGTTTTCTATATTAAAATTAATATTGTATTTTATCTTTCTATTAAAAACTAATCCATTATTATTATTAAAAATTAGCGTGGCTGACGAAATAATCAGGCGGTGACATATGGTATGCAACCGGTACCTCATGGTGATGTATAAGACTAGTTTTTAACCGTAAAAATGAATAGAATTTTTAACAGAAAGATCAATTTACTCTTTGATCTAATGTATATGAACTATTTTACTCATTTTTTGAATAGACGGGACAAAATGTAACTTTACTTCTAATATAAGGACCTCCATAATACTTTTACCTACACCTTCTCATTTTTTATTGCGCATAAACTATACTATAGGTTAATTAATTATATTTAAGTTTTTATGGTTACCCGACTATAAAAAAAGTTACAATATGATTACTTAACTAATGGCTTTTGTTTTTTTTTTGTTCATTCCCATTAACTATGTAACGGAAAAATGACAAAATATTCTAAAATTGACAGAACAACAAATTTAGCTCTCTACCGTTTACACACTTTGTTAATTTGATCTTGATTTAAAAAAATAGCCTTCAACATCTAAATATTGTGTAATTATATGTGGCGTAATTGACAAAAGCAAAGACTCTAGATCTTAAGTACCCAGGTTCGACAATTATTGATATAGTATCATTTTATATTTATGTATTTCATATACGTATAATTGTATTTATCTAATATAAAAATAAAATGATGTATTTATTTTTTTTAAATATGTATGATTAAAATAAAATTTCATATGTATAATTACATCAAATCAAAAATCTTATATCAAATTGCATATTAAATCATTAAAAAAAAAGTATTGATTAAATAAATATTTATGTGTAATTTTGAGATTTACCCAAAATAAAATTACCTTATGCTATTTTCTTGATAATTGCCAATTTTGAATCCATTTATGAACCATTGAAATTAGTTGCACAATTAATGGCTTTAATGGCCAAGAACTAAACAACAAAAATCCTTTATTTAAGGATAATCTTCATCCTATTCATTGTTTGGTTACAAGAGAGTATATTATCTTTAGAGTTATTTGCAGTAAACACCTTCAATTATGACCCTTAATTTAAATTAGTCTTTTAAATTTTAAAATATTTTAATTACATTCTTAAACAATCAAAGTTATATCAATAGGGATCTTTCATTATTTATTTATTTTTGGTAACAAGAGTAATAAAAAACTAGTTACAAGAACTTAAAACCCTTCCCCCAAATGGAGAATTCTTGAAAAGTTGAAACCCAAGCTTTCTCTCATGAGTCATCTTTACTAAGCTATCCGTGTCCTGATTATCTTCTCTAGAAATGTGTCAAATACTCCAATAGCCAAATTGTGACAGCAGCGGATGAATTCTCCTAACCAGTGTAGAGTTGGAACCCTCTAAAAAACTTTCCTGAATGTCCTTAATCGCTTCAAGACTATCAGACTGGATTAACACTTTGTCATACCCCCGGTCAATTAGAAGTGTCAACCCATCCAAGATACCCCACAATTTCGCATCAAACATTGAGCAACTCCCCAAATACTTGTTAAACCCAAATAACCACTTCTCATTACGATCTTGCACAATTCCTCCTGCTGCAACGAATGACACACCAAATTTCATATGGCTAAATTTAAAATGCTTTAAAAAAAAAGACATTGTAAAATAACTTTTAAAATTAAAAATGCATTCGTAGAAGTTTCAAAAACCTCAAAACCAAGATTTTTACAACACTCGTTTTAACGATTTTTTTTCTGAAAATTTTCATTTTAAATTATGTCGTATAAGATCTGATGTACTAAATTAACTATTTTAGTAACGGAAGGACTTGATTGATATAACATCAATAGTTTGAAGAGGTAATTAGAATGATTTGAAGTTTGAGAGACCAATTTAACATAACGGTCATAATTTGGAATGTCTGGTGCAATTATATGCCTATTTTAATTATTTTACTCAATATTATTATTTTTAATGATAAAAAAATAATTGATATAAAATTTTACATGTGCAATTTTAGTTACCATATAAATAATGAACTTTTATTTCATTTTGATATATTTATATATTATTTTACATGTTAATAACAAATAAAATATTTAAATTTAAAATTATTTATCCAATGCCATTCTAATTCATAAGACTTTTTAAAGGTATTTTATAATTAAAATTAAGTGAAAATGTATTAAATAAGTTAGGGTGTATTGGATAAACTAAAAAATTAAGTTTTGAATTTTTGCTGTTATACTAGAAAGGGTAAACTGCATCGCAGGTCATCTAACTATGGGTCATTTTCTTTTTTAGTCACCAAACTATGAAATTTTTAAAACCCAACTAATCGAGATTGATTTTTTGGTCCATTTCTGTTAATTGCACTAATAGAAATGTGACATGGCAGCTGAATATCGGTATATTAACTTTTACATATTATATCAGTTTAGTCATAGTTTTAAAAAAATTACCCTCAAAATTTACAAATGATCTAAATTTCATCCTAATTCTAAAAAAATCTAAAGAAGTATATAAAACTACATAAATATTCTAAAAAATATATAATAATAAATCTAAATTTTATATTAATATTTAAGTTAATATTAAATAAAAATAAAAAAACCCCTCCCCCTCCGATTAGTCTTATTGCATTGTACATCCCCTTTTTTTTCTCTCTTTAGTCTTATTTCTCTATCCTTCCGATTAAAGAAATTAATATTCAACGATTCTTAATTGTTAATTTAAATTTTATATATTCCTTTGAATTTTTTAAAATTAGGATCAAATTAAGACCATTTGTAAAGTTTAAGGGTTAATTTTTTAAAATTATGACTAAATCAATATAATATATAAAAATTGAGGGCTAAATTTATTACTATATTGATTTTTCAATTGCCACGTCATTCTCCTGTTAGCGCAATTAATGGAAATGGATAAAAAAACCAATCTCGATTAGTTGGGTGACTAAAAAAGAAAATGACCCATAATTGAGTGACTTGTGGTGTAGTTTACCCTATTAAATTTTTTTTTTGGTAAATTAGTAAATATAAGTACGGAATATAATTATGTTGTTTGATAGGAAAAACATATTAATTTTTAAAAGATTAATTATTTTTAATTTTAATATTATTAATATAATATTTTTACTGTTTTAGATAGCTTTGGATGAAAGATTAATATGATAATTTGAATATCTCATTTTTTACATTAAGTGATAAGTAGCTACCTACTTACTTATTTTATTCTACGTTTTTTTTTTGTTGAAAATTTTATATTAAGTAAAAAATAAGAATGATTATCCAGTACATTTAAAATATTAAATGTTGAAATGTTCATTTTTAATGAAATGAAAAATTTCGATGATTTATCAAATACACCCTTAAATATTTTAAGATTTATTATCTTTAAAAATATTTTATAGTGAAAATAAAGGATTTAATGGATTAACTATGAATTAAATTTCCTTTTTACCAAAGAGAATCTCAATGACTTCATGTTGAAGAAAGCTTAAAAGGGTGTATTTTATTTTTATATGAATTAAGGAATTTAGTAAAACTTTTTTTATAAAAAGGGCATCATGTCTTTTTTAGTCTTAATAATGGCTGAAAAATATTATGGTCAAAAGAAATGGCTGCTGTGGAATCAACACTAAATTTGGTAGTTTGAAATGTGATATTTTTCTATTTTCTTCATCTCTACAATGTACAAATTTGGTTATATATATTAATTAAAATTTTTAAAATTTTAAATTAGTAAAGGTAAAATTATACTTTGAATTTTCCTAAAATGATAAAAAATTGATTTAATCCTTTAAAAATTATAAAGATATAGACTATTAAAATGATGAAATTGTAATTTAATTTTGATCCCCTCTAAAAAGTTTTTCTGACTTTACCCCTGATTAAAATGCAATATATATTTATTAAAAATTTATTACAAAAATTGTAACTTTTCAAAATTAATGTAAGTGAAAAAGTAAAAATATAATATATTGAAAATTAAATTAAATGTGTTTGCAAACTCTATGCAAACTTCACTATTTATAAGGAGAATAATGCAAAATTATTAAAATTTCCTTAATTTACTGAATATGCTTGATATTATTTTTATTCAAATTTATTTTAATTATTTTTATTTTTAAATTACCAAATATGTACAAACTAAGTCATGGTTTTCAAATTTTAAAAACTTACAAATTTTCGTTGCAAAATAAGGTAATCAATTAAGTGTTTTTCTGTTATAAAATAAATAGTTTTAACGGGTATTTTCCTAAAAAATAGAAAGCAATTTTTCAAAATTAATATTGTCAAAACACACAATTTCGAAATCGATTTCTGGGTTTAAAACAAGTTTATGTAATTCCTCAATATTCGGCCATAACGTTTAGGCCGGGTGTGGAGTGTTACAAATATAATTTTTTAGGACTTATAATATAAGAACTTTTTTACCATAACCATCCCAAACATTTATACATGTTCATGTTTAGAATATAATTTTTATAACTTGTATAAAACTAATTTTTTAAAATTGACTTTGAGTGTAGTTACACGTATAATTACTTTGATTCTCATATTCCTCTTAAGAATTAGAAAGTGTAATTGACTGTATAATATATTTCACTCATTAGCTGTATAATGTATTTCACTCATTTGCTCTTTTTGTAACATATTAATCCTAATACTTTCTTGAGACTCATATTTCAAATATCAGACTTAAGCAATAATGTATAGTGTTAATTGCCTACATAAATTCAATCCAATCCGACCCATCAACTTTTTTACATACTATTAATATAATAAAACTTGATAACCAATCAATTATTTATGAAGAATTCAATTTTTTTTGTCTTTTAGTTGCAAAAGAAAGTTGAACTATAACGCTCAACCGATAACAATAGACTAGTTACTCAACATTACATCTTGCACCACCAAAGGCATTGTGAGAAAAAATAAAAACCTATTTGGCAACACTTTATCGCCTTGTGTACAAGGGCGAAGCCATAAATTTTTTTTAGGGAGGTCAAAATTAAATTTTAATTTTTAATAGCCTATATATTTATAAGTCTTAAATGATTAAATCAATTTTTTTTATCATTTTTACGGGGGTCAAAGTGCAATTTTACCTTTACTAATTTAAAATTTTAAAATTTTTAAAGGGTATAAATGAACAAACTGCTTGTGTATAGCATCAGCAGCCATATTCACTGCTGAATCTCTACTTGTCAATCCCTTGTCATCTAGTTGCAAACCTCCAATGCTAATCTCGATAATCCCACCACTTCGCCTCCAAATATTAAGTCTACTATTGTTTACTATTACTCTCAATTAGCAGCCAATGCACCCCCTTCTCTCAAGCTGTTTCCAGTCCATCAACAATTTCTCGAAATTTTGCTAACGCCTATGTTATGGTTATACCCAAATACTCCGTCGCCCTAATGACATCTTACTATCCCACCCTCTATCACACTTCCAAATCAATATTATATAAAAATTGCTTTCAAAAAATATATATGGTATGAAATTTGACTAGTTATTGATGAGAAAGGGAGTAAATATTCATAAAAGCAAAGCTTCTTTGATTGATTAAGCAATTTGTGTTTTGCAGTGTACAAGAAAGGGAGTAAATATCAAATTGCATGCAAAACAGTATTAATTTGCCTATTAGGATCAGATTGATGAAATGTGTAAATATTATTATATATTTTTTAAAGTTTAATATATAATTTGGTACTTGAAATTGATACTTTTTCTAATATGGTACCCGTGTCATTTTGATACCCAAAGTACAAATATAACGGTATTAGCTTTTTAGTGTTTAATTTGGATTCTAGAGTTTGTTTATTCAAATTCATAATTAGCTAATAATATTGACAATTAACTTTCAACAAGTCAACCGTAAAACACGAATTGAATTGCATCCATCGGACTGTATCTGACAAATTCACAATTAACACTAAATTTATTCTATTTACTACATAATAATTTTAGCAGTTAACTTTCATTAAATCCACTTTAAAACTCGAATTAAACACTAAAAAATTAACACCGTTACCTTTGGATACCAAAATATATAAAGTTTTCCAGATACAAATACCGGTTACACCAAAAAATAACATATGTACCACATTATCATATATATATTTGAACCACAATCGAAGTTTCATGCGTATAAGTACACCAAATCAAAATTCATATATTAAATTGCACATTGAATCAAAGTTCGTACATAATTTTGAGATTTATCCTTTTCAAATTTTGATAAATTAAGGGTTTGGATGGTATTAATTTTTTAGTGTTACATTTGGAATTTAGGATTAATTTGATGAAAGTTAATTGTTTAAAAATATTTTTAAGATTGATTTTTTCATAATTTTGTTAATAGAATAAGTTTAGTGTTAATTATGAATTTATTTAATTTTGAGCTTGATTTGTCAAATACATCCAACGAATATGATTTAATTCGGGTTTTAAGATTAATTTGATGAAAGTTAATAACTAATATTTTTTTTGTCAAACACAAGTACCACAATTGAAAAAAAAAAAACACGTACGACATTAGAGAAAAAAAAAAACAAATTCAAGTACTAAATTATGTATCAAGCCTAAAATAAATTATTATAAATATTAAAGTGTATAACTTTAACTCAAGCTAATTAATTAAACCCGGCTGAGCTAGCTAACAAGTTCATACATAATTCTTTTTACATGATGGAATTGTTGTATAAGAAATTTGGTTGGATCCGAAATCGATATTTTGTAAAAGCACGTTTTCAAGAAACTATCCTAAGAATATTATTCCCATGATACAATGCTTTTACTCAAATGGAGCAATACATACCGCACTACAAATTATTTTCAACTAGAATGAACTGCAAAAACACACAAGAAATAAAGAATTATATAAAGACACCTCTCTTCAATTACATTCTTTCTTCATTATATATTGTTATACAATAATAATAAAATATAAAAAAAAACCTAACTCGGGATCCGACCCGAAATATCTATGATTTAAATAGCCTCAAACACTCCATTTAAGAGGGGGTACAGGGAAAAAAAACCATCTTTATTATTTTCTTCCTCTCTTCTCCTGAATTAAAACTCTTCTCCCTTCTTAGAATTTCACTGTTGATACCGTGTATCAATATATATATATATATATATATATATAAATAATATGAAACTTTCTTCGTGGCTCAAGGAGCTTCCTTCTAGCATTAGAAAAGCTAAGGCTCATCAAGAAAATAATGTCACAAAAGGTTAGACATTGGTGACCTACCATTATGACAATGGGGCATCTAACCCTAATTTCAATTAACCTTTTTTTTTTCTTGCCATCATTCATTCTTACAACCACCATTTGTTTTTATTAGCCATAAAAAAAGAATATCCTAAATTAATACTATTCATATTAATAAACATTATCCTAAATTTCGGTTAATTTATAGTTTTGGATCTTTTATTGTACTTAAATTTAATATTTAGTCATTATACTTTAATTTAACATAAATTATTTTATATAAAATCCCTTCTATCATAAAAAGGAAAATCAATCATAAGTTGGGAATAGCTTTTTAGAAAAACACACATCAAACTTTTAATTGGAATACTTAACCATGATAACAGATTAGACTAATTAATTAACTAAACAAAATAATTCTAAAATAAAATGTATATATTTACTTAAAGTGAAATTCATAAATGTTGATAATAGTGGTAGAACGATGCAAAGCAATTAGAAAAGAAAAATAAGAACACACAGATTTACGTGGAAACCCTTTCGGGAAAAAAATCACTGGCAGAGGAGGACAAATTCACTAATGTTGAAAAAAGAATGGTACAAGAGAAGTTTTGACTACATCTATTTAAGGGTTGAAAAACTCTGTTTTAATCAAAGTCAAATAGAAGAAGAATAGTTCTATATAGATCCTCTTATTTTGCTACTGTATTTATTTTTTCATCAAGTGAGAAAATTTGAGTCACACAATCTCTAACAAATGCCTTTTTTTTTGTGTGTGTGAAAAGAAACAAACTGACTACAAACTAACTACACAATGAATTTTTTAGCAAGACTAGCACTTGTTTTAATAATAGGAGAGATTGCTAACACTTTCATTAAGATATCCTCAAACACCTTCAGATTTTTTCCGGTATCGAAATTCATTTTAGCCATACAATCAACAATTTTATTAATGATGAATTTATATACAAAAATCGAATTATTTGAATTTCCATGATTTATGCTGCTTTTTCAATCTTCTAAATTGCCATCTTTTCAGCAAATATTGACCTTCTTTGCTATTTTAGTTTTTTTACTTTCTTTAAAAATGATAATTTCCCCATATCGAATTATTATTGCATTTTCTTGAACAAACCAAAAAAAATAAAAGTAAGGTGGCATCTTTCCCAATGCTCCAATATCAATTTTTTGCAATATTTTTCTTTAGTCAGATAATTAATTTCCGCCGACAGCAGATAAAAGTTTGTTATTGTAAGAGTTCTTTTACTAAAGAAGATCTAACATATCACATTAAGACGTGTGTTAAATGGGTCTACCTTATGTACTGTTTTAATCATGGTTATATGAAAGTCGGATTGGTTAGACTTGTAATTAACTCAACTGTCAGTCTAAACAAAAATTTTAAATCGATTGAGCTGTCAATATAAATTAATTGCATTGAGTTAAAAAATCGTTTGAATAAATTTTTAATATTTTTTAATGATTTATTTAATAAATTAGTCAAATCGAGACTAATTACATGTCACTAAATTGATCTCAAATTAAAGGGATTAATTACATCAAATGTCCCTAAATTATAGTACAAATTCTAAATTGATCTCAAATTTAGGAATTTACCTCTTAAACCCTCTTAAATTTGTAAAGTTATAAGTTAACATACGATGAAATTATACTTTGATCCTCAAGAATAATAAAATTACATTTTAACTCTCATAAATTGCTCGACAAAACTAAATCCCAAATTTGAGCTAAAACAAAAATTGACCTAATTCAAAATACATGGCTGCAAATAAATTGTTTTTGATTTTGATAGCAATTCAAGGGTTATAATGGCTTCATCTTTTGATATTATTTATTCGTAAAAGTATTGTAGAGGCTTTTGTATTAAGAGTTAGATTACATTTTATTCTCTATATTAAAAAATGAGGCAAATTAGTCACTGTATGTTAGATCAAAGAGCAACCGGATCCTTTCTTTTAAAAATTTCATCCATTTCTACTATTAAAAGATGGTGTGGATAACTAGACAGTTATATGTAACGTGTCTCGTATACCTCATTCTGAAGTACAGGACCAATTTTTAACAATATAAACAGAAAGACTTCTTTGCTTTTTGATCTAGTGTACGGGGACTAATTTGTTATTTTTTGAGTAGAGGGGATAAAATACAATTCGACTTTTAACACAAAGACCTCCATAATATTTTTACCATTATTTGTTACAATTGAATTGAAAGTAAAAAAAAAAAAAAAAAGTCGAGCATCAAAAACATGCAACCGCACAGCTCCATTTGCCATATTAAGACAGGGTTCCCCATGATTTGTTGTCTCATTCACCCCATGTTCTTGAGTGGAAAAACACACACAAATATTAACATGTTAAGTTTGGAGGTGTAATAATGATGATACCCTTTATTTGGAAAACAAAACAAAAGAGGGTGTTTTCAAGCAATAAAAAGAGATGTTGATAGCAAACAGAAGAGACTCCTTCATTGTGGAGATGGGGTGTCCAAAACTCCAACATTGCTTTGAAACTGGTTTATTCATTTAAATGCAAATATGGCTTTTTTTAACCAATGGGGCATGGCTCATTTTGGACTCAGTGTAGATTGAGGATGGCGAGGCTAAGATGATGTTATTAGCGATTGATCATGGGAATGCACTGTCGTAACCATTTTTGAGTTTTGGCAAAAAAACGGGGTCGACGTGGGTTTTGAAAACGAATAAAAAAAACAGGAGTCGCCACCAATCTTTTTTTGATGAGGTGTGATCGGGTCACCTTAAAAGTGTTTGTTTTTAATAATCGATTAATTTATCAAAAACACAATTTTGGTCTACGAAAATCGAAAAATGGATTCGGAGTCGGTTACGCATTTAGGAAGGGTTAGCACCCTCGATACGCCCAAAATTGGTACCTAATTGATTATCTAATGTCTTAATGTCGAAAGTTGAAAACTTAAGAATTCAAAATACGATCCCTCTTGTTGTTGAAGAATAAATTTGGATAAATTGGAAATGTATGCCAAGGGCCGTCTCGCTTTAAGGTGAAGTGTTACATCCAATACTTTAGGACACCACATTTCGACCTTTAAAGTTGAACTTGCCTTTTATTCAAAACTCATGGATTTAATTGAAATGATATTTTGTTATTTAGAATGGACGAGAAAAGGAAACCCAATACTTTAGGGCACGATTTCTCGAGCTTCTAAATACGTAACATTGCCTTGGTTTTAGAAAATATTATCTCGGAATAACAAAACATCACATCCAATGCATTAGGACACGATATCTCGAGTTCACGAGAATAAGCTTTTAGTTTAAAAATGTATTTGTTTTAAAAGGATATTCGGTTATTTAGATCAAACGAGAAGGATCGAAACCCAATACTTTAGGGCACGACCTCTCGAATTTCTAAATACGGAATATTGCATTTGTGAAAGAAAGCCATTTTGTGTCGGGCGAAAGTTGATGTAACGCAAGTTTATAAAAATGAAAAGAAATGAATCATGATATTAACAAGCATAACGAAATGATAATAAACGAGTAGTACGAAAAATAAAAGAAATATAACAAATAAGCTATGTAACTTAAAAGGGAAATAATAGATAAAAGTAATAAAAGAGATAAAAATGAAAATAAATAAGAATAATAATAAAGGAAACTTAATAGTAAATCGATAAATAAATAAGTAATATATAAAATAGTAAAATAATAATAATAGAAATAACAATGAAAGTAAAAGGTATTAATAAGGATAATAATAAAAAGCAAATATGTTAATAATATAATAGTCACGATAATAATAATAATAGTAATAATAATAATCAGAATAATTAAAATAATAATAATGATGATAATAATAATAAATAGTAATAATAACTAATATATAAGTATATGTAAAAATGATGATGTAATATTAGAAATAACAATAATAATGAAAATAAAATAATAGTATTGATAATAAAATGAAAAAAAATAAAATAATGGTAATAATAATAAAACAAGAGTAGTAATACTAATAATAATAGTAAATGCAATGATAACAAGAACAAAAATAAACATGGTTAATAATAAAATAGCTAAGAAATGTTAAGAATAATGTTTAAAATGATTATTAAATACAATATAATAATAATGGTACGAAACTAAGATTTAAATCAGCGATAATAAATATAATAATAATAACATAAGTATATAATAGCTAAATAATATTAAAGGTAATTAATTTAATAATGAAATAGTCAATAATAATTAAAAGGGACTAAAATCGAATTGAAAACGAGTTTTTGGGGAAAATCAAAATAAAATAAAAAGGAAAGGACCTATTTGGAGTGCGCGGATTACATGGGGACTAAAGGGACAATTTTCCCAGCAAAGAAATTAAATGTCGCGCTTGAGGAAGACCAAATCGCGAAACCATACAAAATTTCGGGCCAATGTGCGAATATCGAAAACTTGATTTAAAAAACTAAAAATGCGGAAGGGCTAACAATGCAATTAGCCCTTCCTTTCAAAACGCGCGACCCTCTGATCGGGTCGGGGTTGACGCACGGACCTTGTGACCAGACGACGTCGCTTTTTGGCCCTAGGGGCCCGAGTGAAACGGTGTCGCTTCACCGTCCTATTTAAGGTCGATTTTAAACAAAAAAATCATTTCTTCTATTTCTTAAAAAAACGAGATTTCTCTCTGCTTTCTCTGCAGTGGGGTTCTCCGGTGAGTGGGCCGCCGCTCCGTCGCCGACGCGCCGCACATGCGCACCACAAGCATACGGTGGCGGAAAAGGTAAAAAATTGTTTTTTTTTTTCTTTTTTAAAAATATATATGTGTGTATATATGTGTATGTTTATGCGTAGAACAGTAAAAGAAGAGAAAAAAAAAAAGGTAAGAGATTCGGAAACTAAAAAAAATGCAATCACCTCCCCACTGATCTGACTTGTTGTTCTTTTGGTTTTAGATGCCTATTACGCTTGATTTGGTAGCGTTTAAAATCTGAGTACTGGAATTTTTAGAAGATTTGTTTCTTGTATTGATTTTTTAAAAAGGGAACCCCCCTTTTACAAAGAAATTGATTCGGCTTTTATAGCCTATTTACATTGCCTTTATTCTTGCTTTCTGTCTCTTCTTGTTTAGTGTTTTGCAGTCAAGTGGAGGGTAGGTGGATGGTCGGTGGCGTGCCCGGTCATGGGCGGTCTTGGCCGAGCGCAGCGAGCGGGCAGGCAAGTGGGCGGGCGCACTAGGTTCATGTGCCACTTGTGCTAGAGGCTAGGGTTTTGTTTTTTCTCGGTTTAGTTGTAATTGGGCTTAGGGTAGGTCGATTGTAGTTTGGGTCTTTTGGGTGTAATTGGTCGTAATAGGTTTAGTATTGGGCTTGGGTTTGGGTTTTAATTTTGTTTGTGTATGGGCCGGCAAAAATGGGCTCGCATACCGCCCTCTTTGCTTATTGTCGTAACGGGAATGGAGCAAAGATTTTCAAGAAAGACCAATTTTGCCCTGTGATCGCGAGTCTTGACTTCTTGGGTGCTCTTCCACGATAGCTTCATTCCTGCTCACCACATCTTGTCGCTTGATCCATTCCACCGCTACTTCGAGAGATAGGACCTATAGCTTCAATTTGCTCCTGCTGCGACTTCGAGGATGAGACTTGTTTATTTTAAATCGCTCCACCGCAACTTCGTGGGGATAGATTTACATCTTCAACTCCGCTCCATTGCAACTTCGGGGGTAAGGTTTGTAATCTTCACTTTTATTCCATCACTGGCCAAGACAATAGGATGATGGCTTAAATTATGTTCCCTACTCAAGCTTAGGGAGACAGATTTGCCTTCGATCTTGCCCCACTACTGGTTAGGCGACAAGATCTACAAATTTGACCTATTTCACCGCTGGTCGCAGGGTGGCAATAGGACTGGCTCAAATCATGACCCCACTGCGTTAGGAGAGACGAGATTTGCCTTCGATCTTGCCCCACTACTGGTTAGGGCGACAAGATCTACAAATTTGACCTATTTCACTGCTGGTCAGTGGCAATAGGACGGTGGCTTAAATCATGACCCCTACTATTTAGGGAGACGAGATTTGCCTTCGATCTTGCCCCACTACTGGTTAGGGCGACAAGATCTACAAATTTGACCTATTTCACTGCTGGTCAGTGGTAATAGGACGGTCTTCAACCTATTCCACTGCTGGTCAATGGCAATAGGAAATCTTTTACCTATTCCAATGCTGGTCAGTGGCAATAGGACAATCTTCAACCTATTCCACTGCTGGTCAGTGGCAATAGGATGGTCTTCAACCTATTCCACTCATTTGTCGCTGGCAATAGGACACAATTCAACCTATTCCACTTTGTTGGTCGCTGGCAATAGGATGATCTTCAACCTATTCCACTGCTGGTCAATGGCAATAGGACAATCTTCAACCTATTCCACTGCTGGTTAGTGGCAATAGGATGGTCTTTAACCTATTCCACTGCTGGTCAATGGCAATAGGACAATCTTCAACCTATTCCACCGCCGGTCGCGGCAATAGGATGGTCTTTAACCTATTCCACCGCCGGTCGCGGGCAATGGGAGGTAATCTTCAACCTATTCCACTCGCCGGGTCGCGGCAATAGGACAATCTTCAACCTATTCCACCGCTGGTCGCGGGGCAATAGGATGGTCTTTAACCTATTCCACCGCTGGTCGCAAGGGCAATAGGGTAATCTCTTCAACCTATTCCATCGCCGGTCGCGGCAATAGGATGATCTTCAACCTATTCCACTGCTGGTCAATGGTAATAGGACAATCTTCAACCTATTCCACTGCTGGTTAGTGGCAATAGGATGGTCTTTAACCTATTCCACTGCTGGTCAATGGCAATAGGACAATCTTCAACCTATTCCACTGCTGGTCAGTGGCAATAGGATGGTCTTTAACCTATTCCACCGCCGGTCGCGGCAATAGGGTAATCTTCAACCTATTCCACCGCCGTCGCGGGCAATAGGACAATCTTCAACCTATTCCACCGCCGGTCGCTGGCAATAGGATGGTCTTTAACCTATTCCACCGCCGGTCGCTGGGCAATAGAAGTAATCTTCAACCTATTCCACTCGCCGGTCGGTGGCAATAGGATGATCTTCAACCTATTCCACCGCTGGTCAATGGCAATAGGACAATCTTCAACCTATTCCACTGCTGGTCAGTGGCAATAGGATGGTCTTTAACCTATTCCACCGCTGGTCGCTGGCAATAGGGTAATCTTCGACCTATTCCACCGCCGGTCGCGGGCAATAGGATGATGGCTTCTACACCGCCCTCTCCGGGACATATCCTCGTAGACTCGATTTTATATGCTTGTGTTTATGTCAAATGATTAGGATGCTATGATCGTAATGAATCTAATGCTCCTAACTAAATGTACTATGGATGACATTTGCATGAATGCAGAATGTCATGAGGGTGGTCTTTTTACAATGATTAGGATGCAATGATCCGAATGAGTCGAATGCTTCTAGCTAAACGTGCTTTGAATGATGATGTATGAAATGATCCCTTTTTTAATGCTTAGGGTTGTCACTGCTCGTTGTCCATCGAGTTTTATTGCTTGACGATTACGCTACTATCTCGCTCTCTTTGTACCCTTTTCAAAAATCAAAGAAACCATCATATTTTGCTCAAATGACTTGCCCCAATGTAACTTCAAGGTCCATTCCATGGTACCTATAGGACTTTAAGGCTTATACCATCTTCAAACCCTCTCTCGCAATTCGTGGGGTATAGGTCTGCGTCATCTTCGATCCTATCCCATTGCGACTCAAGGGTATAGAATTTGTGTCATTTTCAATCCATCCTCACTGATCGAGGGCATAGAATTAAGTAAACGATTTGGTCTGTTGTACCTTTCCATTCCCGGGGATCGTGATCGGTGTGCACGCATGATGGATACAAAATCATTCTTCGCGCGAATGATTGCCCATTCATACATCGCCCTTTTTCATCGAGATGATACTACTTACGTAATACCTCGTCATTTTGTTCAAACATCGCTTTCAACCAAATTCAAAGAGATAGCCTCGATTCGAATTTTCCTCCATCATTATTCCCGATCCTTTAAACTCGAGGAGTTTTAAGCAATGGTCCTGCTTTCGTGTTCCAGATTACTTAAAAGTTTCATAGAGTAATATGCGGAACTCTTTTTGTGAAAGTGTCGTTATTCTATTAATCATTATTTCAATGCAAAATGCCCGAAAGAGACCATAACTACGGATAAGAGAGAGAGCTAGTTAGGAGCAATGCTCAAAACAAATAGGTGAAGCAAAAATAGCAAATGTAATTAGGAAGGAAATTTATTGGCGATTTTGCAAGGGAAATAAATAACAAAAAATGGGTAAAATAGAAGCTAGGTGCCCCGAGATATCGCACTGAGCTTCTCTGCTCAAACTTCTTGAGGACCATTTTAGGCTCAATATGTGTTTAGGGGATCCGAGTACTTTGTCGATGCTTCGAGATGCAACATACTTCTTCATTGTTAACCCAAGCGTGGCAAGACTACCGTATGCCTTACTTTCGGTCAAAATTTGAGCTGCCTTTCTCTGGGTTTTCAACCCAAATCCCTTTGGTCTCAAGGCGCCTTTGCGGGTTTTCATCTTGGCCTCTCCTTTTTCTTTTTCTTTCCTTTTTGCGTGTTTTTCTTTTTTTTTTTTTTTTTTTTTGCAAAATCAACTCATAGGATTGGGCAAGTCCTTATCATCCCTCTTGATTAGTGCCTATGTTTTCCAAGCCCAGCCTTCTTCTGTCGCATAGGGCACTCACTCTTCCTCCTGAGTCCTTTTGGATATGAAGAATCCTTCTTAATGCAGGTCTTTTGAACGGACCCTTTTTTTTTGTCGTAAGCCTGTATGAATGCTTCAATTAGACTTATCGTAGATGTCAAACTTTGTCCAAAAAGGAATCTTAACTTCCGATAATTGCTCTTATTTTGATGAACCAATGAGAAAAGCGTTACCCGGTGAGGATCTTGGCCAACATAGAAAGTAAATGGTAACTTCTCGATGCCAACTTTTACAAATATCATTTGTCCTCGAGAAAAGAATTTGGATGGTTTTTGGCTCTCTTGCTGCACTGATGTGGTGTCTGACCTTTGAACAGACTATAAATTCGTGTTATCACGTTAAACATGTTCCTTTTCGGTATCCTTTATCACCACTCTCTTTTTTCTTTTTCTTTTTCTTTTTGTTTTTTTGTTTTTTCTTTTTCAAATTGAAATTTGAAGTTGACGATCACGACTTTGTAATTTTGACATGTGAAGCGACCTTTACCCTTTAGGTAAGGTAATCAAAGGTTATGAATATGAATCGATGTTGGTTCAGAGATTATGAGAGACTAGCTTGATATGCCTCACATATAGGAATCCACGTTTCAGGTGGCCCCAACATGTCTGGCTGTGATCCTGCGATAATGTCTTGCCTTATTCTTGCGGTGAGCTAAGTTTCCATCTTCATCTCCCTCGTTGGCTCGCAGTGTCGGCTGACATTTCGCAAGGTAGGATCTGCCATTTTTAATAAGTTGCAATCTCTATCATCTTCTAAGTCCTTAGATTCTTCTGGACACATATCTCACTAGAAAGGGAGTCCGTAACAGCGTCGCTCATGTCATTGATATCTGGGACCCATTGTCAGTATGAAAGTAATTTCCAGAGAATAAATGATTCCAAGAATGGTTATTTATGAATGAAGAATAAAAGAACATTCAGTAGAATTTAAAGCATGAAAAAGAACAACAACAAAAAATATTGGTTCAAAAAGATGCATTTTACTGAAATAGTAATTTTTAACACGAGCCTATTTCACAAAAGAGTTCTCATTGCTTCTAGGCTTAACGCAACCAAAGATATATTTCGTACATTACTCCGTAAGCTTCTAAATACTACAGAATTCCTTCCGCAGTCTCATTGCTCAAAATGCTCCCAGGTTTATGCTTCTGCTTTTGGTGCGTCGCCTATCTCCACAACACCTATTTTGATGAATTTTTCCACCAACTTCTTAAAAGCTGTGCAATTTTCTATTGAGTGTCCTGTAATCCCCGCATGATACTCACACCTTAGGACATTTAGGTTATACCATTTTGGGTATGGAGGTTGCGAGTGGTTTTATATAAAAGGAGCTACAACATGCATATCAAATAAGTTCGGTATAACTCCATATACGTCATGGGAATAGGAGTGAATCGAGGTTTTTTCAATACGCTCATCGGATTGGGTTTTGCTTTGGGGACCAGTGACTGTAACTACCTTCTTTGGTCGTTTGTCTTTGAACGGCTTCAATAACCCTTAGTATACCCACTCGTGCTAGCCACATCCTTGTCCTTTCTCTTCGGGCTTTTGAAGCCCCTTCTCCTTTTTTTTCTCGCCTCGGTAGACCAAAAACAACACGATTGACTTGCTCATTACCGGGCCCATCGAGAGTCCAAAGAAGACCGAAGTATCACCCCATATTGAGATCCAATAATGATGTGTACCACGCGAGAGTGCGCGTCTGGTTGAGTTGGGAAATTCATTGGGGAATAAACGATGTCTTCATCATTATCCACATTGTCGATCGCTAGGTCACTTCTTTTTCAAGTCCTCCCGGCTAGTAACCGAAGTTAGTTGGCCCATCATGTTCTTTTGGAAGTCTAGCATTTGCTCTCGCATTTCTTGTTGAATTTGGGTCAATTGCTCTTGCATCCGTATTTGCCTTTGCTCAATCCTCACCAACCTTTGTTCCATGTTTTCCAGTTAATCAAAACATTTTACCTAATTAGGGTCCTTTTGTAAAGGTCTAATACAAATGAATGCAATGTAATGCGAATGCAATGTAGTACGAATGCATGAATGCAAAGAGGTATCGATTCGATCAACTTCATTTTAGGAAACTTTATTAGAAAACAAGTTCTTTTACATAAAACGGACTACTATATGCTTTCGTCCTAAGTCCTAAAGGTTTTTGGTTTCCCAAGCAAATGGATCTAGCTCTTGACTATGGTTAAGTCAGAGTCTCAGTATTTATGCTTAACATATTCACCTGTAATGCCAAAATCTATAGATAACCAAACTACCTTTTGAATCACACTATTGCTTCCTCACGAGGTAATCTCGACTCTTTAAATTATTGATCATAAGAATGATGAAGGTCTTCTACTCCTCTCTTGTTTCGAGAAGCTCGATCCGCAGTTCACAATTGTGTAATGCTGGTTCTAACTTTTCGATCCCACCTTTCATTTCCTTAATCTTGTTCAGCTTAACTTCAACTCGATTGCGAGTTATAGCTTCGATGGTAGTGAAGAGGTCATCTAAGCTTAGCATCAATTCTTCAGAAAAGTATTGATCATTCACTCTAGCTAGCGCCATACCCCGAGGGATTCTTCCGCTTCCAAGGCTCATAAAGATTAGAGTTTTTCTAGACAAAGAAGAAACTGTGGAGCTCCAGACGTTTTAGATCGTATCCGTTCGATAGCTTTTCCAATTCTAACCACAGGTGAAAGTCGTCTATTCTGGGTTTGTCTCTTTTGGATCTATCTAATCGGGTCAATACAAATTCCTTTCATTTCTTCACACGAATCAAATCCCTTGCAATGTTGTTTGCATCACCACGATGAGCCTAGAAGTTAACAACAAATTTATCCTTCAATCCTAGATGGTTACCAATTTCAACGCCCATTCTTCTGGAAAGAAATTTCCATCATTGCCCTCGACAGAGCACGACCTTCAACTTGGGTGAAATTAGTGCTGAAAGAAACACCATAAGAACACGCATTGGCTCGGCACTATGGTCGCTCCCCGTGAAGCATAGAATAAAGCTTTCATTCTTTCCCGAGACTTCTGTCTTAACCAAAGAAGCTCTCTAGTTAGCGCTTTGTCAATTGCAAATACATCAAGGAATGGAGCTCCAAAGGAATATATGTAGGTTGTTTCGCTCTCCAACATTTAAGCATGGCAAGCCTTACAGAGAAGCGCGACCGTATGTTGCGATGGTCGACAAAATGATTATAGACGATAATCTCTAGATTCTCGCTTCACCATTAACTTTTTCACACTTTTCTCCTTTAATGAAAACAACGGATCTTTGCGCAACCGGTCGCTCAATCCGGTGATCTTGTACTGTGATTGGATGGACTGACTTTTGTCCTCGTGTTCTTAAAGCTTTGCTTAGCTATGGTCCATCCGGGATCCATAGCATTCGATTGGCGAAGGATCCATAACCGGCCTAGGACGAATATCAATATTCGTGGAAAGGCCTCTTTGAGTGGCCATGAAATTTGAATGGAAGCCCTATTGTCAAGGGCACCTCTTCCAATGTCTCGTGAGGTTGTTCTGATTATCTTGAAAGATTGGCAAACCAAACCGAGGGCATCCCCTCGCTTTCGCAAAGATGCTATCTTAAAACGACATCTATCACCCTCAATGCTTCTTGAGAGTTTTCGATTCTGTCCGCGCCAAGCATTTTGAGTTGCTCGCATGGGTGTCTATGCAACAAAGTTGATTTGACCGATAAGGCCGCTTAACTCTCTTTCTCGTCTTGCCCATTTGAGTCATCATGGACATCGGTGTCTTGCATTACCGTTGTTTCGTTAGATGTAACATCCTCAAATACAACTATAAATTCATGCTTGTTATTTGGAGGAGTACCAATAGTAAATAAACTTTTCTCCTTGTCGTAAGCAAAGTCCTTTTCACCAATTCAATGTCACAGTCTCTTGCCCTCTCGCCAATCACTTTCCTTCCAACCCCTTGTCGTCTAAAGGATGACCACCAGATTTTAGCACTGCCACATTTCCTTTTGCTCAAATGGATCCATACCCTTCTAACTGCCTAGGTTCTAACTATACTGAACGATCGCATTGTCTTCCATTTTATCAAGGAATCCGTTTTCCATAACCACTTTCTAACTCAGAATCGACCGTGAATCGATACCTCTTTAGAAAATGAGATGAATGCACGAAAATAAAATGCAACGAGTCAGTATCGCAAAGTAAAACAAGTGAAAATGAACAAACACCTACCGGTGACCACTAAGGTTTGATGTAGTTCTATCTAAGGTGGGCTCTAGGGTTCACTATATGTGGTTTTAGTTCTAGAGTTTGAGGTACTGAACCAAAGAGATTCCTCAATCCTCACCCATTATAGGCTCATATAGACCGAGTTCGGTTCGGGAATACATTTCCCTATGGTCGCACTGAGATGAAAATCTCACGAAGACATAGGTACGGCGGATGTATCCCTAAGCGATCCACTATCCTCGCACGGAGGTGAAAACCTCACGAAGGAATAGTTTCTCACTCCCACTTAAAGGTGCGACCACAACGGTCATGCAATGTACTCATGCACAAGAAAATAGAAATCATATGCAATGACACCAATGAATGCAACACAAGGATAGTAAAAATTTTCTAAATCAAATTTCCAAACTTTCGACAAAGGACAAAAATAATCAATTTACGGCCCGACTCTCTTTTTGGGGTCCCCAATGAGTCGCAAGTCGTCGTAACCATTTTTGAGTTTTGGCAAAAACGGGTCGACGTGGGTTTTGAAAACGAATAAAAAAAAAAGCAGAGTCGCCACCAATCTTTTTTGATGAGGTGTGATCGGGTCACCTTAAAAGTGTTTGTTTTTAATAATCGATTAATTTATCAAAAACACAATTTTGGTCTACGAAAAATCGTAAAATGGATTCGGGAGTCGGTTACGCATTTGAGGAAGGGTTAGCACCCTCGATACGCCCAAAAATTGGTACCTAATTGATTATCTAATGTCTTAATGTCGAAAGTTGAAAACTTAAGAATTCAAAATACGATCCTCTTGTTGTTGAAGAATAAATTTGGATAAATTGGAAATGTATGCCAAGGGCCGCCTCGTTTTAAGGTGAAGTGTTACATCCAATACTTTAGGACACCACATTTCGACCTTTAAAGTTGAACTTGCCTTTTATTCAAAACTCATGGATTTAATTGAAAGGATATTTTGTTATTTAGAATGGACGAGAAAAGGAAACCCAATACTTTAGGGCACGATTTCTCGAGCTTCTAAATACAGAACATTGCCTTGGTTTTAGAAAATATTATCTCGGAATAACAAAACATCACATCCAATGCATTAGGACACGATATCTCGAGTTCACGAGAATAGGCTTTTAGTTTAAAAATGTATTTGTTTTAAAAGGATATTCGGTTATTTAGATCAAACGAGAAGGATCGAAACCCAATACTTTAGGGCACGACCTCTCGAATTTCTAAATACGGAATATTGCATTTGTGAAAGAAAGCCATTTTGTGTCGGGCGAAAGTTGATGTAACGCAAGTTTATAAAAATGAAAAGAAATGAATCATGATATTAACAAGCATAACGAAATGATAATAAACGAGTAGTACGAAAAAATAAAAGAAATATAACAAATAAGCTATGTAACTTAAAAGGGAAATAATAGATAAAAGTAATAAAAGAGATAAAAATGAAAATAAATAAGAATAATAATAAAGGAAACTTAATAGTAAATCGATAAATAAATAAGTAATATATAAAATAGTAAAATAATAATAATAGAAATAACAATGAAAGTAAAAAGGTATTAATAAGGATAATAATAAAAAGCAAATATGTTAATAATATAATAGTCACGATAATAATAATAGTAATAATAATAATCAAAATAATTAAAATAATAATAATGATGATAATAATAATAAATAGTAATAATAACTAATATATAAGTATATGTAAAAATGATGATGTAATATTAGAAATAACAATAATAATGAAAATAAAATAATAGTATTGATAATAAAATGAAAAAAAATAAAATAATGGTAATAATAATAAAACAAGAGTAGTAATACTAATAATAATAGTAAATGCAATGATAACAAGAACAAAAATAAACATGGTTAATAATAAAATAGCTAAGAAATGTTAAGAATAATGTTTAAAATGATTATTAAATACAATATAATAATAATGGTACGAAACTAAGATTTAAATCAGCGATAATAAATATAATAATAATAACATAAGTATATAATAGCTAAATAATATTAAAGGTAATTAATTTAATACTGAAATAGTCAATAATAATTAAAAAGGGACTAAAATCGAATTGAAAACGAAGTTTTTGGGGAAAATCAAATAAAATAAAAGGAAAGGACCTATTTGGAGTGCGGCGGATTACATGGGGACTAAAGGGACAATTTTCCCAGCAAATTAAATGCTTTGCGCGCTTGAGGAAGACCAAATCGCGAAACCATACAAAATTTCAGGGGCCAATGTGCGAATATCGAAAACTTGATTTAAAAAAACTAAAAATGCGGAAGGGCTATCGGTGCAATTAGCCCTTCCTTTCAAAACGCGCGACCCTCTGATCGGGTCGGGTTGACGCGCGACCTTGTGACCAGACGACGCCGCTTTTTGGCCCTAGGGGCTGAGTGAAACGGTGTCGCTTCACCGTCCTATTTAAGGTCGATTTTAAACAAAAAAATCATTTCTTCTATTTCTTAAAAAAAAAAACTGAGATTTCTCTCGCTTTCTCTGCAGTGGGGTTCTCCTGAGTGGGCGCGCTCCTCGCCGCCGACGTTGTTGCATGCGCACAAGCGCCAGATGGGCGGAAAAGGTAAAAATTGTTTTTTTTTTTTTTAAAAATATATATGTGTGTATATATGTGTATGTTTATGCGTAGAACAAGAAAAAGAGAAAAAAAAAAAAGGTAAGAGATTCTAAAACTAAAAAAATGCAATCACCTCCCACCGATCCGACTTGTTGTTCTTTTGGTTTTAGATGCCTATTACGCTTGATTTGGTAGCGTTTAAAATCTGAGTACTGGAATTTTTAGAAGATTTGTTTCTTGTATTGATTTTTAAAAGGAACCCCTTTTACAAAGAAATTGATTCGGCTTTTATAGCCTATTTACATTGCCTTTATTCTTGCTTTACTGTCTCTTCTTGTTTAGTGTTTTGCAGGTCAAGTGGAGGGTAGGTGGATGGTCGGTGGCAGGCCTGGTCATGGGCGGTCTTGGCTGAGCGCAGTGAGCAGGGCAAGTGGGCAGGGGTGCACTAGGTTTGCGGTGCCACTTGTGCTAGAGGCTAGGGTTTTGTTTTTTTCTGGTTTAGTTGTAATTGGGCTTAGGGTAGGCTGATTGTAGTTTGGGTCTTTTGGGTGTAATTGGCTGTAATAGGTTTAGTATTGGGCTTCGGGTTTGGGTTTTAATTTTGTTTGTGTATGGGCCGGGCAAAAATGGGCTCGTACATGCACCTTTAGTACTTCTAGTACTACCAATTTAGCAATCCTTTCCACTGAACAATGAGACCAAACAATTCCAAATGCCATTTATGATTTGATTTTTGTGCTTATCGTTTAGTAGGTATGTTGTATTCACGGTTTGAAGAACCAAATTATTACAAGATTAATTAAGCAAAACAAAATAATTTCGATTAGTTTTCGTTTTAACTAAACAAAATTAACCCTTCCAATATTTTCTTATTAGATAATTCATAGTTCCATGTACAAATGTAAAAGCAAAAACATAATAAAGATATTAACTATCTAATTTATATACATTAGAAGTTCAAAACAAATTAAAAAACAAACATAAAAACTTAAGCTTAAACAAGGTAAAACTACCATGGAGACCCTTATATTCAACGTCACATTGTAATTTCTCTCCTTCACTCAAAAATTGAGCAATTTAATCATTATATATTAGATCAAAGAGCAAACTAATCTTTTATGTTAAAAAATCCCTAACAAAATGATCAAATAGTTACACATGTCGTGCCTCATGTACCTCATTCTAACGTACGAGGACCAATTTTTAACAGTAGAAATGAATAAAATTTTTAATAGAAACACAGGCTAATTTGCTCAATTTTTAGTAGAGAACAAAATGCAATCCAACTCTTAGTATAAGATCCTCCATAATACTTTTGCCGCTTAAATGATATTCAAAATAAGTTAATTTTGCTAACCAAACTAAATTAACCAATAACTAAAATTTTATTAAAATATCTTCGACTAACCGAACCGATTAACCAAAAAATAACCAAAACCATATAATATCGCCACAAAAAAACTGAATGATATATTGGATTGAGAAACGAATACATTGTTACAACCCATATCCTACTTTCATTCCATATCTTACAGGCTAAGACGTCGTACTAAAGAAATCAATCTCGTAAAATTGGTAAGAAATAGGATTAAACTGAAAATAATCCCCCTTTCCCCAAGGCCTAACCCCCAAAAAAGAAAAAAAACCCAACTCCCGTTAAACACTGAAAAGAGGGAGAGAAAAACTCACCAAGGTTTCAATATCCTTGTGCAGAAAGAATCACAAAAACCGGACTGGACCCTTCTTTGCTAAGCCGAAAAAAATATGTAGCTCGTCTTTTGCTCCCGTTAGCCCTTGCATTGGGGATTTTAACTGTATACACCTCGGAGGGGCAAGTGGGAAGGGGCCGGCTGTTGAAATCGAGTCTCGTTAAGTGTATATTAAACAAAACTTCCGGTTTGGTCAATTTTTACTTTCATCATAGCAAATCAGCTAGTAGAGCAGCGGGATCATTTGGTGGTATTTGAGGGGCCGGTGGAGCTGCAGGTGGAGCCGGTGTAGGTGCTTGAGCAACTGTGGGAATGCTAACCAGTTGTTCTTTGATGAATTCTTTTAACCTGTGCGGTAAAATGGTAAGAAAATTTCCGTTAATCCGATTAAACTAACTTCTTTATGTGAAAGTTTAGCTACTTACTCGAATGTTAATGTGGGATCACCCGAAGCAAGAGTCATACGCAACTGTGTTCTGTCTGCTGGATCCGTTTCAATTCTGACCTGAAAATATTACAGAAGAAATGGCTTGTAACCAGTGGCGTTACACAGATTCTAATGCACCACAACAAGCTCATTGATAATTTCCAAAACAGCAAGTTGTAAAGATTAAGAATCGATTTCTCTAATTATATATGAAATTCAATTATCGAAACAAATTCAGCACCAAAAAGGGAAAAATAGTATCAAGAGTTGGGGGAGAGCATATGTCGGTTTTGGTTCACTCAGTTTTCTCCATTAAATTGGTTTGTCTCGATTATGATGGTTCTCCGTCAGTCAGTTATCGTTTATTAAAATTCATAACTGAACTAACCGACTTAATACATATTAATTATTTTAAATATATGATAAATAATAAAAAAGGAATTAAAAAAAGTCGGTTAACTGACTTAACCAACCGATGTTAAGTCTGTTTGGTTATAGTAGCAGGATGGTCACTTAAGTCAGTTAAAGTATAAAAAACAGACTGAATATATAGGCATCATTTCAAACTTCATTACAATAACACAGCCATATAGCTAGAACAGAACATGTTTCCTACCAAGCAAACTGTGGCACGCGTATTCTCCGAATAGAAGGTTGTGCTCGCAACTAGATTATTAGGATTTGGATCCTGAAACAGAAAATCGAACGGTGAACAATGCATATATAAATGGGAGAAGATGTTATCTGATTGAAAGGACTTACAAGCCCTGGAGAAATTGCTATTCTGTAACTGTGGAGTAGATTTGCCATTTCGGGAAGAGCCATAGGTCTTACACCTCTAACCTGCCCAAATTTGGAGCAAAATGACTACAGATCAGACAGGGAACCGCACAGAGAAAATAAATTAGACTATAAATGATAATACGAGCTTAAAATGCACATAACAAGAATCAATTATATATTATAGGTGTGGCATGTCTCAATATATGAAACTAAGTATTGTGCTTTCCAATAAAAAACAAGGAAAAAAAAGGAAGTACACATACAACTTCTTGAAGCTTCAATGGTGGTCCAGAAAGTGATCTCCACTGGGGGAAGAACTCCTCTGCGGAAACTGGTAGAGGCTGAAGAAATTTATTCAGCACAGCAGGAAGACGAAGCTTGATGTTAACCTGTAAAAGATAATAATAAGATACCTGGCACTGTAAACAAAACCAGCTCTCGGTGATTTAGTTTATAATATATCAATTATCTGCAAGTACCATATGGGTTCCAAACTTGTAGGAGAAGTCGAGAACAGCTACGTCCCTGCTTGGCCGAAGATTTACAACCTCAAGTGGGCATTGCACCTACAGGAACCATGAAAAGAAAGTAAAATAAACACGATAATTCACGAACATGCATCAACGAATAACTAGTCACAAACACAATCCTATTCACCTGTGCTCGAGGAGGTATGGTGTCAGGCACTAATGAAAGCTCCATCTTCAGATGAGCAGGAGGCAATATCAAAGCCTGAACTGAAACGAGAGGAGATGTATTCTTGTTTCCTAAGAAAAGAACCAGACGTCCTTGATGAGCTCGCCACTCTGCTTTAATGCCGATCTGAAGTAATTTTTAGTGAGAAAAATCAGCATCAACCTTTTGGAAGCTTCTAAAAGAGTCATAAAACCAACTTGAAACTAACAGATAAGATAAATAACGGAATACAAAAGGAAAAAGGTTTATACCTGAATGTAAGGATCCTCGTATAGAACACCACTATCTTTCAGGCATAAAGCATGAAATCTTACGGCAATATTCCCTATCGGCTGCAGATGCAAGTAGTAACATCAACTAGTAAAACTAAAAGCAATACCAAACCACTTACTAGAATCACATGCGATTTTACAATCACTAAACTTCTAATTAGTGTTAGGGAAGCAGCAATACCTGAATTGTATTTGTCCCCACTTCTACAGGCACTATGGCTGACCCATCTACTACATCCGGACCACTTTCCAATCCAGAGACAGCACTGTTCTCATATTGAACAGTAGCACCAGGAGGGCCCTCAATAGCCAGTGGACCCAAAAGATCACTAAGGGGATCTGCCGAAGGAGGTTGCTGATCTACTTGGCTTAAATTTCCGTTCTCCTGAGATAGAACTTGCTCTGTTGAATAATGATCCTGTCAAGACAATCACACATATACATTAGTGCAAATTACACTTAAAAAACAAAAGCTATACATGAATCCGTATATCTATAACCTATAATGTAAAAGCACATATAACGAAATACTTTTCAACTGATATAGACATTTTTGTTCATTATATTTCTACATTGCCATTCAAAATATTTATTTTAAATAGATACCAATAAAATTTACCCAATCTGATAAATAAGAATATAGTTCCATTAAAAGATTTTCTTTAAATGAAATATTCGATAATAAGATTTAACCAATTTATAAGAATTCTAATTCAATGTAAATGTGACATAAATGCCAAAGTAAGTCTATGGTAAAATGTAAAATTCAGTCATTTCTACACAACATAGTAACTATTAGTTTAATATATAATGATTATTTTAAAATAAATAAAAAGTATAAAAGTCCAACATATGTGACAATAGCAACTGGTATATAAAAAAACCACGAAAACAAGTAGCCACTAGGATTGGAAAAGAACTAACCTCGGTATTATTCATGTTGGGTGCCTTTACAACACTAAGCTGCCCAACAAAAACTGGTGGTGGTTCCCCATTAGAAGGGCGTTGGTCGGTTACAACTAGAGCATTTGAAGGTTGCTGTTGAGCACGCAACTTGAGGGCACTTTGCTCTGCAGTGTCACCCTCAACATCTTCGGCCTTTTTGATCAATGAAGACTGTAAATTGAGAACAAGAGCATGGTTTAACCATCACTTGAATCAAGACTATGCAAGGACCTTCTGCAACGCAAAGGTGGAACAGGCAACTTCTAAACAAATAATGCAAAGTACACAAACCTGACGCTCAGGAAATTTAGGCATTTCAGCTAAAATATCCATTAGTGCAGCACCTTTCCGACTCAATGCAAAATATTCAACAGCTCGTTGTTGTATCTCCGCGTCAATGCAACTCTCATATCTGAGTTCACAGTTACAAAAGTGTGTTAAGCAAATCACATTAGTTTGATGGCAAAAAAACCAAAAATTTCCAAATTTCAAACAAACCATAGATGAGATGCTGAGCAATCAGAGAGAAAAATATGCTGAAGAACATCTTACTTGGTGAATATTGCCCAAATCTGATTCTGCAGTACTTGGTCAGGCGGCTGAGTGTGCATTAAGATCTTAGCATACGCTGATAGAAGAAGAGGAATGGTGGTAGTTCTGAAACGTGATATACATTATAGTAAGATAATAAAATAATAGAGAATGAGTATTTATGAAACATATAGTGCCAAAGGTTAAAGGCTCTTACGATACTGAAGGAAGTTTCTCATGTATGATGCTAAAGATTTCTTTTGGACTACACCCAGGCCGTCTAGCCAGAAGGTGGCTGTATTCTCCAAGAATATAAGCACAGACCTGATCGATACAGACAAATTCCAAAATAAAATTGCATATTTTTGTCCATAATGATACATATCCATGTAAAATATTTACCATATACAAACCTTGACCATTTTCTCGTCTACAGCAGGCTTGTCAAGATACTCTTTCGCCTTTGCAGCTGCATAAGGCTGGTCATAAACATAAATAATTCAGCCTGAAAACCACCAAAAGAAGAATACCTTTCCTGTTATAAAATAGCACAACTAAATGTGTTGGACTTTTTGTCACCTGTAGGTCATCATTGTTAGTAACGAACTGCACAACACGGAACCATATGTCATCGCTAATAAAGTCTCCTGCCTTTTCAATCAACTGAAGAATCACATCCACATACCTGCAATGTTTAGGCAAACTAGTTATTTTGTAAGGAATAACAACCAAACATTTGATGAAGCTACTGTACACAATAGAAAAGAAAACACTGAGGTACAAAATCTTCATTCATAAGCATGTGGGTTAAAACTCTGCTTCCATCCAACATGTTTACCATGACAGATCAGGAGCAAACTTCTCAGCAAGAATGGCAGCCTTAAGTGACAATTCCTCACGCATTGTAAAGTCAGCTGAGTTCAGATACTGGTAAAGGGTCACAGTCAGTAACATTCTCATCTCGTACCTCACCATTTGAGTAGTTGTATGGAAAATAAATTAGCGGAGAAATCACTCCAAGTAATACTTTTTCCATGTTCAAGACTTTAGTACCTGCAACAGTTCTTCAACAATGTCCTTTGCATTTGTTATGTCACACATTCCATAAAGCAAATCAAGAGCTCGCCTACAGATACTGGAAATTACACACTGGTGTTAGTCAAAGAAGAAAAAAGATCTTATGAACATACAGTTCAAAGAATATATAATTCCATGTTTAGAAAATCAAGGCTTTAGTTATAGATGAAAGTTTAAGACTTCAATAAAGTAAATTGTTATTTTAATTAGTTAGGTGAGGAACTCATAACAAGACAACTATATAGGGTGATTTTCAAGCAAGGAAAAGTTTGGCATGTCATAGATGGGGCCAACTGATAGATGTTACATAGACTTGAGTCTGTATATAAATGATTCACAAAAGAGAATCATAGCAATAACATTTTAAGTGCAATTAATACTGAAAAAAATGCAAAAAGAAAAGAAAAAAAGAAACTCAACCTGATATCAGGATCCTTCAATGATGTGATGATTTGTGCCTGATGCCTTTTTATACTCTCTTGCACATCAGCAACTATTAGCATCCTAGTCATATTTTCCTGCAACCAAGCATTTAATATCTATAAGTAAATCATTTGGTTATAGATAACCACCCTGATCTGGCATATGCGAACATGTTTTCTTGTTTGGAAACAAGATCATTAAAAGAGAAGTAATTATGCTCCCATAACTTACCAAACCAAGATACCTAATATTTGGTTCACGAACAGCAATGAACTTCCCAAGAAGAGCCACACACTGAGACATCATCTCCTTTTCGGCATCAAGATGCATGACCTGTAATGAGGAGAGCAAACGTACAACATAACTTAAGAAAGAACTCATCTAACATGCTTAGTAAAGTATAATAGTGACTAACATATATTGTTATGCACTTTACATGATGTTTTCACGCACAGAGGAGCCAGGAGAGGGGTATAGTATATAACTTAGAAATATGTGATAAAGAGACAAGAAAGCAGATAGGCTGCCAAATTTGAAACCACTATGTTTTTTCTTCTGTTGTGTGCAAGAGCAGAGTAAGAGGTGCTATCATCCATATACTTTTATTACGTAAACAAGGCAATAAAGTAGGTATGAATGCTAAAAAAGCGCATAATATTTCTTGTCATAGGATAGAAAACATGAAACCCATCTAGAAAACCTACTTTGATGAATTTCAGCAAGACTTTCATAAAGTGACAATCTTAGTTCGACAGAATAAATCTTCCTGGAATCACTTAACATCAAATATTGTCTTCGATAATAAATTTCAAGAGCTAGAGCCAGAATGAAGAAGTGAACTCACGAGAGCAAGGGCTTCAAAGAGGACAGCATGTGATGCATTATTCTTATTAACATTCTTCACAACATCTGTTCCCATTAATATCCGTAGTAAGACCTGAAATCAGCCTTCAAGATCCATTAATATCAAAATAACCTTAATAGAAGACAAGAACCATGCAGGAAAGTTTAAACCTCAAACAATGTTCTTCTCGTATTTGGATCTTCAATGGTAGGAAAATACTGAAGAGCCCTCATTGTCTTAACCTATTATAACAGAGTGATAAACACCACAATGAAATTTACCAAATATGAGTCGATGATAATTACTGATTAACAAAGTTATCCACCTTAATAAAGAGATAGGGAAGAAGGGGGGGGGGGGAAGTATTGGACATAATTACCAAGTAATAAAGTGTAAACATGTCAATGACCAAAAAAAAGTGCAAACATATCCAAGAGAACAAGATCCACTTGAAACATACTTATATACAAAAATCAGACCAGGCATATGACTTTTTTCTGAGCTAGGTATCACATTCATATAGGAGTTATAAGAGAGAAATAGAAGGACAAACCTGCAGCCATGGAGATGGGATGCCATAATAAGTATATTCCTGTGGAACATCTTGGTTCCTCGCAAGGCGTTCCAATATTTTAACACATTTTGGAAGGCATGTCCAATATGCTTCATGATTATTTGATACCAAAGCAACAAGAAGGCTCATAGAAGATGTCAAAACGCCAAGATCACGCTCATCTAAAAGTTGCGTCATCCGGTCCGCCCTAGAACATAGGGCAAGAAAAGCAATTCAGCATCAACACAGCTAACATCATAAAACAGTAGGGATAAAACTTTTAGCGTTCTAGCGTACCAGCCATCAACATTGACAACATCAGGATTTTTCCTAAACAATCGCAGCAAACATAATGCAGCTTTTTTCCGTACAAGTGGTCTGCAGCTGCTAGACAGCTGAAACATAGATTCTCTCAGTGTAAATTATTTTTTAGAAGCAGTTGAACTTAACAAGTTTCTGGCTGATCTTACAAGTAACTTTTGAACATCAGGTGCCAAAGATTCAGCAAATTCCCTCCCACCAATATTACCAACCTACAAAGTTAATTCAGGAAAAAGTAGACGTAAGATCACAATAATAACAATATTGAAAACCTAAGCAAAGGATAAGAATAACAATATGAAAATCCTTAGATGTCCATAAATCAGCCCAACAAAGGGTAACAACAAAGGAGTAACCAGAACATCAATAACTAAAAACTTTACAGACTATAAAGCAACATCCAAGGCGCAACGCAATAGAACAGTGAGTTCCCTCATGGCATTTGATTAACAACAAAATCATAGTACTATAACCACCAATTGCAGATCCAGAAATAATAAGCTGTGATATAAACCGTAAAGTGATGAATAATATTTGGAAAACTGAACAAATTCTTGAGAAAAGAGAAAAAAGGAAAATTCTGAATCACATGTCACGGACTAAATCATACCTTCTGTAAGCATCTCAATTAAGTATGTAGGCTAGGTGCTCGATGTTGTAAATTACAAACAGTTCTATCCCATTCTAATTACATAGATAATGTCTAGAACCTCAAGCAATTTTTCTTAGCCTTACCAGGGTTAATGCTAGGCACTGGAAAGTCTCATTTCGACCAATTATATCATTGCGTACAGTGTTGATTGCTAATCTCAGAAAATCATGATTTTCGTTGAGCAAACATGATGTCACAATGTATCCAACCTGCAGCCAATAATGGAAAGCCAAAAAAAAGGAGAAAAATAATTAATAGAGTTAAATACAGATTTGAATATCAACCATGTCCATGCAGAGAATGATAATTATATCCTTTTTACAAGAAACACAATAAGCTACATTATCCAAAAAAATTACATGAATATCCATATATTATCCAGGCTTCCATAATACATACTAAAATAGATATCATATGGCCCCATTCAAATACTTACAAGAATCAGAATGCTATTATATGATGGTTATCTATAGTGCTTAGTGCCAATCACTTGCCAGCTTTATCATTGTAGGAAAAAAATTACATGTAACAGTAACTGATATGAATACAAAGGATAAAGCTTTCATGCTAATGCAGATTCTAAGTATTGAAACTTAGCTGAGATCTTTCAACATGTTATCTTGTTCATGCATTCAAGTTTTATTGGCCCTTTCCCCTCTTTCCTTCTGAAAGGGAAAGGAGGAAATGATTAAAAAACTTTAGGCCTTGGTTTACAACTTTTCTTGTTTTCTGTTCTTTCAAACTCTTAAGGATGTCACTTGTAGTGCATAGGTCCACCAGGTTTTTCTCGCCAATTAAGGTCTCACAAATGTGACACTGATCAAAATTAAAGAGATAACAAAATTGATCTCACCTGCTTTTCTGGATACTTTGGTGCAGATATCAAGGAAACAGCTTCCATATGACCAAAATCAACATCATAACCCAGCATGTAAATGTAAAGCATTTTCCAAACATATTTCTTCTTATCATATGGTGTCAATCCCTGTCAGAAGAATGTGAACTTTCAATAAAAACCGCTCACTCATCTTGGTAAGGCAATAAAAATATGTCACCTATCAAGGCACTAAGTCTTTCCATGTAAAAGTTTCTACAGGGAATGGGCAGGGTTTGGAAAATTTTGGCTCTAAGGTTTAAACTTCATGTGAAGAATGAGGTCAACTCCTCCCCAATAAGTCAACTATGAAAGAATGAACAAAATATCATATAAAAACAACAAGGTTACTTTGTTGGAGATGGAGAACTCACTGAGATTTACCCAACTGCACTTAAGTACATAAATAAGCAGACTCCTGTAAAAGAGTGTAGAACATAACATTCTAGCGTGTATGAAGCTGGAGCAAATACTCAGTGTGATACAAAAGCAAATGCAATTTATGTTTCTTACTTTCTTACAGAGGCTAGAATTTGATTCATATGAAACTCTATGAATCAAACATGATAAACTAGTAAGATGACGCGATGACTAAGGAAAGAAAATTTCCCAACAAGGAAAAAGTTATAAAGTTTGGCAATTACAACTTGGGAAGGAAAAAGTACAAACTACTGTAAAATTTAACTATAATCCTACTAAAGCACAAACTAACCTTTCCAATTTACTATAGTAGTGAGGAAAGGAGGAAGGAAATGTTCATTAGGTAGAAAATCTTGTGTTCTTCCCTTCAACATAGAACAAAATAGGGGAATGCAAATGGAAAATGCTCAAATATGAACCACATAAAGAGTGCCCACAAGAGGAGGTTTAAGGAGATGGGAGGGGAGAGAAAGACTCAATACTCTATAACTATAACATCAAATTAAAGCAAATCAAATCAAATGATTCAAGGACCTGTTCTAACCATCAAAAGTGGCTTGATTTGTAAAATCCAAATAAAAAGAACATTTTCAGTTCAAATACGCCATTGAATTGATAAGTCATCGTTTTATAGAAAGACATCTTTGAAAAGGATAGATTCTCAATAATGCATACACATAACGTGGTTTTGCATGCCTACTATAGTATCATTCACTATACATGTTTGGAAAGGTTCAGTACTTCATACATGGTCTTTAACAGGAAGCTCAAATTGTAAAGAGTTTCTCAGAATTAGCAAGCAAAATACTGTCCATACACTACATAAGTACATATATTTTTGCTCAAGGTAGGGGTCACAAACATAGGTAGAAATCTTAAGATATGAGATCCAATCCTACTGCAAACTCTATATAAAATATTATAAAGAAATATCGCAGTAAGTACTTAGGAAGATCGCAATTGCTGTAAATAATCGATACATTTACAGCGTTCACAAATGCATAGACTTCACAGCTAAACTAAGTTCATAAATTTTTTTTCTTCTCTAAAACAAAAAAATTAATTAACAAAAGAATCTATGTCCACTTTTATCCTACTGAAGCTCGTAAAACTTAAAAAAAAAGAAAAAAAAAAAGAGCAAGTCCGATCGTTTTCTAATACACCGAAATTTAAATTAATAAAAAATAAAATAAAAAATGCTTTGAAACCCCTAACCTTTTCTTTTTTGAAGCGATTACGTATGTTGCCGAGCTCTTTATCGACACGCAAACGCTCTTGCTCTTTGTTCTGACAATTACGAATGTCGCTTATGAAAATCGAGAGACCTCTCATCCCGTGCATTGCCATTCCGTTTTATTGATCGATCCACTTTCTTCTTTCCTTTTTTTGCGATCTGCGTTCTCGATTTTCCAGATCTTTTACCTCTTTTTGTTTTTCAACGGCAACGGAGAAATCGATCCGGCATCAGAAAAAAAGGATAACGGAGATGAACATGAGGTGTTTGAAAAATAATATGGAATTTTTTTCAAATTTGAAATTTAAAAATAAAAAAAAGGAGAAAATGAGTACTTTGATATAAAAAGGAGGAACAAAATTTGGAGGAACAAAATAGCCGTCGAGAGAAGAGCTGGAGATAGAGTTTTTCGTTAGCCAGATCGGGTTGGTTTTTTTATTTTTTTATTTTTTTATTTTTTATGATTTGGATTTTGCTTTTATGTATATTTGTATAAGGTTTAATTGATGATTTGGCCCCTAAAGTATACCTACCTTTTTACTTTGGTATTTAAAATTTTTTATTCCAATTTGAAACCTAAAGTATTAATTTTCTCTACTTTTTTATGTGACAATTAGGTTTATTTAAAATAAAAACATTAAATTTAAAAATAAAAATTATAATATTTAAAAACACTTTTAACTTTGACAGATTGTTGACCAGTATTGATTGGTCACGTGGCATTATTAGAACACGCCATGTGTCCTTTTTTATTTTTTAAAATATTATATATTAATAAAAATAATATATAATATATATAATTTTTAAAATATTTTTAAAATATTTTTTTATAAAATTCTAAAATATATAATTATAAATTTTAAAAAGTCAAAATAATATATAAAAATTTAAAAAATATTATAAAAAATAATATACTTTAGATACTAATTTATGACAAAAAAAAACCTTAAATACTATAGTAAGAAAATAAGTATACTTTAAAATGTTGAATTATGAATTAAACCTTTGTATAATATATATCAGATCCAATAATGAGAGTTAAAATTTGCTTCAAATTTTTTTATTTCTTATGTTTATAATTTAGTACTTCTATTTTATTTTTAGAATTTTAGCCTTAAGATTCAAAATTGTTTTATGACAAATAAAAGTAAATAGAAGAATTAAAAATTTAAATGTTCCCATTTTGTTGAATCAATTATCTTATGTATTTAATTTTTTGCAGAGTCGGTAGAGAAAACTTTATTCGATTAAGAAATTTGTTAGCTTTGAATAGAAGACTTTGAACTCTTCGTAGAGTCGATAAATAAAATTCTTTCCGGTTGAGAAATATATCAGCTCCAAATGGATGACACTTTTAAAACTTTTTCGAAAAGAATCAAGCTCCCCTTAACAATAATCTTACTTAAAAAGTAATATTCAGTAGGCTTTGAGTTCGCTAGTCTATGTACTTTTAAAAAAGTTTGATATTTAATCTCCATACTTTAAAAGTTAAAAATTCAATTCACTTATTTTCTCAATTTGAAAATCTTAGTCTAACCATTATCATCATTAGTAGTTTCAGTTAAAATTCGCCAACTTAACATGTTTACTTCCCAATCAATCATATGCCATCAGTCTCTAGTTTTTTTATAATTTAATCACTCTACTTTTCAATTTCAAAATTCAAATCCAGTTATCGACGCTGTCAAAATTTTGTAAGAAAAGTAGAGGAGCTAAACTACAAGGAAATAAGAGTATATGTACTAAGTTCCAAATTTAGGAAAAGTAGATATATTTTTTTTATTAACGATATTGATCATATTTATGGTATCTAAAATTAACAAAAGCTGATTCCCGTTTGGAACTCACCGTAAATCACATCACATATCTTTCATTTAAAAAAACTTTTCTTTATGGTACTACATAGGTATACATATATTATATAAATCAACCGCCAAAAAGGATTTAATTACACTTTCCAATGATTACAAGGGACTATAATACATATATTGCCACTATAATTGAAGCACAACAACAATTCAAAGAGAATGGGCCAAGGAAAGATATGAATCATGAATTTTACCCGCACAAGAGCCAAATTTGTCGGACCACACCTACACGAAAGTTAACTCAACTTGCCGCCGTGGTACATAGAATACATCGCATTTGGGGGTCACCGGCCTGGTCGTCTTCTTCATCCTCATCATCATCATTGTCATAACCGTATGGCTCTTGTGAAGTCGGGCCGGTCCCTTTTTTGTTGCTATTACTGTAAGTAGAGTCCGTCAAGCAAGTAGTGTGATAAGCATGACAACAAAAGAACACGATGACCGATACATTTTGTATCGAGAAAGGATCGAAACACAAACAACATCTTCCACCCCCTCTAACTTTAGACTTAATCATCGTGTTTCTCACGCTAGATGTTTTCTCTATTGGTAAAAAGGCTCCACTTGCATCCCTCTTGGATCGAGTATCGTCTTCTTCATTGCTCAAGTAAACTGCACTTCTCGCTTCTTTGTAGTATTTAACCAACAGGTCAACACAATCAGCCTGTATATTTCGCATTTGCATTATTTCAAGTTTCAATGAATGAAAATTACGACACATGTTATAAGAGTACGAGTACCTTGAGAATATCATTGCATCCATGTCTAAGAGAAGTTTCGGTTCTGTAATCAGTTATAATTTTGACTAGACGATCCCTAAGCCTGAAATAACATAGACAATGGAGTCAAATTATACTGAACTGATCACATACTGTAAGTAAATAAAGTGATTCGAATTAGATCCCACCAACTCGGGACTTAGACTAGTTGGTTCATTCAGCCACATTTCTTCTGAGGACCAGCAGCCGATGCTTAACCGATAGTAAAGTCAGTTTATTAAAACAACAACTCAAATAGCTATGAGCTTTTTACACATGTATGAATCCTTGACAGTTAAACATCAGATAAATGTGAGTTCTCGATGGTGAACCAGGTTTCCCTTTCCTCCATTTTTTACTACGAAATCCAAACGATGTTATTCAAACTGCTAGCTACACACTTTGGTTTGCAAATTTTACTCGAGAAAGAATACTAACCGAGGAATCTCCAGGCCATTGGGTACTATGTTTACAATATAGAGAGGATCAAGATTGCCAACAGTGTGTTCCAATAAGACACCCACCTGCCAATTAGTGAGAGTAGTAAAATGAAAAAAAAAAAAGGGAAAACAAAAGATAAATATGACAAATCATAAGTATATGGTTAAAATGTACTCTAAGTCACTATATTTTTCGTGCAATTGGAATTTAGTTCCCCTGCTTTTTTTTTTAGGAATTTAGTTTCTCTACTTTTCGGATTTTAAAATGTAAGTCCAATTGTTAATATAATGAAAGTTCTTCTGTTAAATTCAAGTACATTACAACGTCTATTTCTTTTCTGTTACATGACTACAAAGTGAATATTTTTTGTTTCAAAATGTCACACCAATAAATTTAACAGAATAAATTTAACGGTGTATAGATACTTTTAGTTTTTATGCCATTACCATTTCGGGTTTGTGGAGGCATTGCTGAATCAACTCTTCCCAAAGATCATCATCATGCTGCATGCTCACAAAATCTACAGCCTAGGGAAAATGACAAGGCTTTTCTCATTAGTACCAATCGTTAAGCTAAAAGCTGAAGGACTGAACACTGAAAATGACATAAAGTACCTCTTCTATATCTCCTAATTCATTTATGATGACAGCAAGAGCTTGTTTTGAATTTCCCATTCTTCCGAGGATGAATACTTGTTCCTTCAAAAGATCTCTTCTGACACAGATTTCATATGCCTGAGGATGAATTTCAACGGCATCATTTATGGAAAAATTATTATGCCATCAATTATAACCTAATGTTTAGATCCAAACCTTCTCCAGTGTGTAATGTTGACTACTGCGAAGAAAAGGAAGTAGCATCTTTGGATCATATTCAGCATAAAGCTCTACCTAAACGGCAAGATAAGAGTACAATATTTATTAGAAAATCCACTCAACATAAGAACGAGTACCTTACACACATGAATGTACATGTTCAGTAAACATGCAATAAAATATCGAACATAGCATCAAAATAAAGCATTGAAAGAGCATATTCCCAACCGATAGGAAATCTTACTCTTCTTTCTTCCTTCTCTTTTTCTTTATTTGGATTGAATTTAACACATAGAAGCAGTACACCTGATGATCAGACCAGCAAAACTATATAGCCTGGTTTAATTTATGGTCCAGGTTACAGCCTTAAATTGAGCTCTGTTGATGAATGTTTGAACCACTTAGGCTATTGTTAGCAGCCAACTGAAACCCATATAAACAGTCCAAGTTCAACTGCCATGGCTGGTCTAATGTTGTCAAAACTAATCCGGAATAATTTGGAACCTACTGCAATTTTACTTCTCCATCATTGACCGCACAGACAGGGTGAAATAAATTTCACCTCCCAACAACCTTTTTTTTGGGGTATGATTATAATTTTTGGGGGAGAGGGAGAGTTATTTACACAGGGTTTGAACCCTGGTCTCGGGTGCCAACATAGTACACAGAGATTCTTTACCATTTGCTCCATTGGGTTGTTGGCCCCAACAACTAAGGTTTGAAGCTAGAAAGTTATAGCAAATATCAAATAATAGAGAACTGTCAGAGTAAATGAAGCCCACGATATTCAAATAAATGCTATTAAAATGCCGACATAGTTGTCTCATACATACCTGCATATCATGATAATCCTTTCCAGCATGTGGGTTGACTTCAAATAATGAATGCAGATATAAATGCAAGAAATATCTTGAATCACACTTATTTCCAGAACTCAAAAGTTGTGAAACAACTTCAGATGGTGTAATCAAGTCCCTATTTTGGATCAACAAAGAAACAGCATGCTTACAATCTAGCATCATCAACTGGACAACCTGCACCGTACACATAAGAGAAAGGACTTCAATAATAGAATAAAAAAATAAGTAAAAAATTATCTAGAATGTCAACAAAGGGAAAATGGAAGTACATGAAGTGTTTTTATTTATGCAAAATGGTGCAAAGAGCATATACTATATAGTGTTGACTTTAAGTATCATTGAAAATCAAAGGGTCAAGTTTCAACCTAGGTAGTAAAATCATGTAATGCATCCATTTCAGAATTTCACAGGTTGGCCTCAAATGAAACAGGTATTAAGTTATTCTATAAAAAAAGAATCATTCATGAGAAGGCAAAGCAGCTCAGATATTGCACCTGCTCCTCCATAAGGACCATAACCATACCTTTTCACGAATGGAATCATGTAAGTTGTGCCTTTCAATGAAGTCAAATATATCAGGCTTCATGAGCTGAAAAACTCGAGAGAAGTAAACTAATTAACATACAAGCTATCCAACTAGAGAATAGATGGAAACTAGCTGAAACAATTTACATTAGATGAATTTAAAGGTAACAAGAGCACAAATTTACATCCAAACACTTACATCAGCATAGAGTGAAAAAGCTTTCTCATACTGCCCATTAATAACATATAACTCTGCAAGTGCCTATCAAGAAAAAATTAAGGATAATTCAACATATGAACCATTAGCCTATTCAACACTCATATCATATCAGATATTCACAAACTGCCTTACAAACCTCTTTAAGGGCATCAGTCATTGATGAAGTATTTAACTGTGGCTCTATCGCAGAAATAACAGGTAATGCAGAATAAATGACGGGTGGCCAAGATTTAACAGTTGATAATAGATCCGTATGAAAGGCTGGATTTGTTGCCAGGGCCACAAGTGCAACCTGCAGCATAGCAAAAGGGTAGTTTTAAATTCCAAGTTGACATATATGAAAGGCCATACAAGTGGACTACAACAATATTTGCACAGAGTTGTTGTCCTAACAAACCTCATAAGCAGTATCACGCAGCCTTGGGTTTTCAGTAGGTATATATGGAACCAATACAGGAAGCTGACGGAGATGAGCAAAATGAAATACCCATCTGTCAAAAGCATTTGAATGCAAGTGATTAACAAGAAATGTAGGGAAAGAGTTACATATAATGCCTTTTGGTACCTTTCCCAAGCTGTAGCAGATCCTCGCAACAATTTGGGACACAAGGATGCAGCCTCAGTATATTTCCTTTCAACAATCAAGTGATCAAGGTATTTTGATCCCACCTACATGTAAAGCAAATTAGCAGGTAAAAAAGCAACAAAAATAATTTTTGCCATTAACATGGACGACGGATTAGAAACCTAGGCAAACAATTGTATCAGCAATAAAAGGTATTATTTACCACAATTCAACATTAAAATAAAATCATAAGCAGCCAAAATCTTTAATATTATAGGAATAATTAGGTTGAATTAAGAATGCTAACAGCCAGCAGCTTTGTATGGTAACTCATGTGAAGTCATTACCAAATATATTAAGAAAAAGAACCCAAATTACCTCATCAAGGAGTTCACTCCGTCCCTGACCAGCCTCAGCTGCTGCTAAGGCTTTTTCATGCCGACCATGCTGAAGAAGCCATGCAATGTGATCCTCTGCATCCCTAGGATAAAAAAGTTTATAGGTCTAAAACTAAGCAGGATTTGCAAAATATATCTGTAGGTACTTTAGAAGATATAGGACAAATTCTAATACAATATGTACAAATCCAAAGTATCATCATAACAGGTCAAGGTCCATGTTAGGGGAATCTTGAGACCAAAATTCAGATAAAACTCATTGTTCCCTATGAGAATACACCTCATTTTCATTCATCTGAAGATAAAGTACAATATTCACTTACCTATCATAAACCTTTTGCCATGTACTACGAGAATGCACCATAAGTATTGTTTGACTATTATAATCCATTTGTCAAGTAGCCAGTTATAATAGTACTATATACTTTCTTAGATCATGTTAACACCACCCAACAGAAGCTTGTGAATTTTATGTCAGCTTCAAAAGCAAGAATAGGTCAACAGATGTATTTACACACCAAGTCAGATCATTTAAGTAAATTAGAAGGTCTAGGAATTATAATGCAAAACAAATAAGCAACTATGGGAAGAGATTATCCATAAACTCAAATCCCTTATGATAAACTAGGATATGGCAACACACTACGCGAGTGTTTTAATAGTATTTTAGGAAGTGGGTAGTTTTCTTTAAATGTGTTTATCGCATATTAAATAACATACATACTCTTAATTTCACATAGATTACTTTTTTTATTTCTTTTTCTATTTCCTGACTGAGTTAGTGTTACTTGACTCATGAAACTAACTCATTTAGGAGATTTATATATGGCATAGATAAATAAGCAACCAAGACCAGATTGACACTAAAGACATTTGATACAAAACGCAATTAGCTATTAATGCATATTGCTAAAGCAAACCATGATCCTTTTATTTGGAATAAGAAGCAATACTAATATTTAGGAAGCTACAATATACAAAGAATCAATAGTAACCTGGGCTTTGCTATGACAACATCCTTTGGTGATACAATGTAATAGATTGGTTCATCACCAGCAGCCCACTGTCCACCAGCATAACTGCTTCCTGCATTTGTATGAGAAAAGAACCTTAATTATTGACAGTAAATTGTTTCCAAAGGTCCATAAAATTAAAAAATAAAGTTAACAACCTGAGAAGGGAGAATGCGCCAAGGAATAATCTTTTGCTTTGTAGTGCTCAAAGCCATGCACAGGTAGGGCATCTGTTGCCAGTTCATCATTGTTCCAAGTTACTACACGTACCTCTGGTCTCTGTGCACTACCCTGCTTCAGTAGATTCATGCATGGCAATGAGAATCATAACAATTGCAAAAAGAGCTCACAAGCATGGGGTCTAGCATTTCTGAGAAAAGAACTGACTGATTCATTTGATAATACACTTCTCACAGAATTACTGAACTCAGGGGCAATAGGAAAAACAAAAGAAATGCTCGTATATTGAAAAAAGATTTCTAAATTAAATTCCTTCCAAAAAAAAGACAGCCTTAAAGTTCAAATCAGAGTAGCAACTTGGGTAGTTACAGTAACCACAGTCATAGCTGCTGTCAAGCATAGAGTCACTACATTCAAATATGTTGGCATATTTCTGAGATCTGTAACAGGTAATGGACAAAAGATGGCACGATCCAACCTCAAAATAGGAGGGTGCACGCCACTATGAGGTACTTATTGGAATTTAAAATGCAAAGGACATGTATGTTATACCTGTCGTGATGGTACTGTGCTACTAAATCCATTCTCTCCGTCTTCTTCACTAGGAATATAAGCTAGAAGAACCAAAGCATCACCAAAAGGAGCAATTCCTGATATGAAATAGCTAGTCTGAAAAGATGCAACAATATCTACTTGGTTCATGTTAGACATTGTAACATGCCTATATGTTCCATTGGCTCCATTATTCAAGTTTGTTCTTATTGCTGCAATCTTGACAGAGGTTCCCCAACCAATCACCAATAAAGTATCATCCTGAATGCAAAGTTCAAACAAAGAACAATAGCAATAACGAGAAGCAACAGTATCATGCTTCATGGAAAATTAGGGAAGTGAAAACTTCAAAAAGAAAATGGAAAATGACATTGCCGTTTAAATTTTAGAAAATCTATATAGTCTGAACAACTTCCAACATATCTCATTTTAATCATTGACTAACCTGCCAAACCAAATGAGGAAGCAAAACTTCAGGATGAGGACTGCATCTTGGTCTTTCTATAAATGTAATCCGCTGATCATTTGCAGCATCGTAAACTTTTACGCCTACATTATTAGCCCAAGCAACGAGTCTTGTACGCCATTTTACCGCATGGATTGGACCTTCACCCGAGTGCAAAACCTAAAATCCAGTTAAAATACAAAACGTCAAGAATTTAGAAAGATATCCATTTTCAAATATATCAAGGTCAATCAAGCACCACAAACCTGATCCTTATAGCCAAGCCACTTTTTGGTATTAAAATATAAGTGACCTGCCAAGCCACCAGCTACGAATCTCCTAGATGATTTTCTTGCATAATCAGGATCAAGAGCAATTGCTTTCATAGGACGATGATATTCAAATTTCAATTTCTCGTCAGTGAAAAGACTATTTATTACAACAGAGCCATCATCAGAACAGCTTCCTATATATTCACCTTCTTTATCAAAACTAAGCTCATTCACTGCAGCTGAATGAGCAGCAAATGCCTTAACCTACAAACAACCAAACACAACTTCAAACAAACAAACAAAAAAGAATTCTCCTCTTCCAACACTAATCACAACAGCCGAATAGCTTACTAAAGACCACTCACCAGTCAAATATATATATACTCACTAATATTTTGAATTCAAGTGAAGTTACTAATGAAATTTTTAAGATTCAAAAACGAAATATAATATCAAAAGTGATTGGAAAAAAAAAAAACCTTCACCTGATTTCCCAAAAAGTCGAGGATATGAATAGTTCCGTCGTACGTTCCGAGTGCGATCATGCGTTCGGCGACGGCGATACACGAAGCAGCTTCGTTAGACAGAAAGGAAGGTATGCTTCCTCCCATTCTTTGATACTTAAGCCTCGGCTCTTCTTCTTCTTCATCTTCAACGTCTTCTTCTTCTTCTTCGTCTCGCTCGTCTTCACCTTCGGCGCCGTTCTCCGATGGAAACGGAGACATTTGAAGGATTCCGGGAATTGAGAAACGGAAAAAAAAAACGGAATAGAAGGATCTGAGTGAGGTTTGGGGCTTTAATTTGGTTTAGTTAATTAAAAGTTTAATAAAAACGGTTTGATTTGAATTTATTTATTTGCTAGCAAACAAAGGGGACGGTGACCAATGATGGGTGCCAACTTCCAACTGTGTTCATTTTACTTGTCTGTGTTTTTTTCTTTATTTTTTTATTTCCACACCCTTTTTGGACCTTTTCTTTTATTATTATTATTATTATTATTTTATTCTTGTTCCATTTGGGGATTTCTATCAAGGACCTTTGATGTTGATGTAAATGAGTAATTCAAAATTATTTGATATAATAATAATGAAACTTTTTTTTTTTCGAAAATTTGAATTGTTATTCAATATTTTTTTTTAAACTCGAACTCTCTTTTAAGAATTGTAATGTTTGATCAATGGAAGTTTATAAGAGTTTGTTGAGCAAAAACCTTTAAAATAAAAAAGATGGGTAACTTTTTTCACAGCTGATCGGGGATGAGATCTGTAGAATGACATATCTCAAAAATTACTCCATTTGCCATATGTTCTCTAACATTCTTGAATATTCATGTACTCTTAATTTATTTTCAATTTACTTGTGTAAAATGGAAAGACTCAAAAAATCAAAATAGTTGGATGAACAAAAAAAAGACAAAAATTGAATAGTTGAATAGCCATATTGTAACTTGTCATAATTAAGTGGCTAAAAAATAAATTTATTAATAATTTGATGATTATTTTATAACTTTCCATAATTTGTTGATAAAAAAAAATTTAGTGACTACTAATATAATTTACCCCAAAAAAGGAGCCTTTCGTTATGGTTTTAATAGAGTGGAGGTTTCAAGGAAGGTGTTGGTGGTGGTAGCATCAAAACTTCCGTTCGGACTCTTGACTTGAAATAGTAGCTAAGTAATAAGCATAATGTGACTAGAAGTGACGGTGGAAGTAGGCATTTTTGTAAGTACTATGATAGCACATAACTAAATAGAGGATAATAAAGGCCTAATTTAGGAATGCTTCTCAAAAATGCTTTTGAGGAGAAACTAAAATTTCCAGTTTCTGAAAAAAGTGATTTTGAGCTAATTTTTGGCTTGGGAGCAGCATATTTTCTCTCAAAAAGCAGCTTGTTTAGGAATGTTTTTGTCTCAAAAGTGCTTCTTAGAAGCAATACTAAATTGACCTAAAGTTTGTTTACACAATTTTGTTTTCTTATATTTGTGGAACCTAGCTTGGTAAGAAAAATCTACTATCTTCAAATAATTACAACCAGTGAACTTAAATATATTACATCACAGTGACAAATCGAGCTAATACACCTACTATTTGAAGTAGTTTACCTTTGTCGGCTATTTTACCCATTTGACCCAAAAAATTAAAATATTTACAACAATAACTCAAGTTAAAAAATAATCACCAAAATGACCTGAAATGAACAATACTAGAGGGTTTTGGCCACTCCATGGTCAACACCCACATAAAATTACCCCGATCATTACTTCATGATTGATATTTGGTTGTGGTCATTGCATGGTCAACACCCATGTATTTTTTTTCACACTGTTCATACTGGTATACAAATTATACCAGTATTTAATAAAAAAATTGGGGTGCCGTGAAACAGGTGGTCGACACCCCTTTTTTGTATAAATATTTTTAGGGTTTTAGCCACCCCATGGCCAACACCTATTTGTCTTTCTCTCTGTATTCAAAAAATTTTTTGGGGTGCCGTGTACCAGATGGCCAACACCCCTTTATCTGTATAAATTTTTTGTGTGTGTGCCATGTACCAAGTGGTCGACACCTCTTTAAAAAATTTTAAAAAATTTTGGTGCCGGCCTTTTCTTTACCTACACCAGTAACCTATATATAGATATATGGATGCTCTTTAGGTTGTGGTATTGTAATTAGAGGAAAAAAAATGTTGAGAGTATCCTGCTGAAGAAAAGGCCATTATAGTTACTCATCATCTGATAAGCAAACAATTTATTGCCTGAGCAAATTTATAAATGGTTAGAAACATTGTGCCCATCTTTGTAGGTTGTTAATCCATCTTAAATTGTTTGCTTATCAGATGAGGAGTAACTGTAATGGTTAGATGCGAAGTGGAGGATCTAATGTGAACTAGTAGATCCCTTAATTGTTTGGGAAGTGTATCATCAATTGGAGATACTAGTTATCGGGGTTGAATTATATACTGTCATACATTAACGGGGTTAAATTATATATTGTCACGAGAACCGTAAATGTTATGCCATCAAAGGACGGAGATATTGATTACGATTTACACAAGTTGGTAGCGGTCTTCAATGATGATGACTAACTGTGTAGACTGGTTATGGTTTACACAAGATGGCAGGTGAACATGGTCAATATTACTAAATGTAACGTAGACTTAATTCAAGCAGAAGATGACTAACTGTGGATTTTTTTGTATCTGTAAATAAATTTTGGCCCGTTTTATTTAAAAATCGAATTTTACATTTTTTTTCTCGGTTAACATTTTACGTAATATTTTGTACTCGTCAATGTAAAAAAAAAAAGTTATGTTGAAAATTCAATTTACGATTTACCAAAAAGTTATTAAGTAAATAGTTTAAAAAAAATCAAAATTGCGTGGACCCATTTGTTGTCCTCGGCCCTGATGTGTAATGGTCGGGCTGCCTTCTTCGGTGACCTCGTGCACCTTCATGTGGCAATTCATAAGTGCTCAGACCGGCCTCCGATGTTCTTACAAGTGTACTAAAGAAACTGGTAAAATTGTATTCCCCATCATTGGGAGTGATGGGGTTTTGCGAGACCGGAGGTACTGAGCCAAAGATATCCTACCTGGTAGGTGCTTGCTGATGAGGCTCTGGGTGGTATGACTACGCTTCAGATTGTGCCGAATGTTAAGGCTCGGGGTTGGGGTCTGCGCTAAATATTTCCTCGAATGAGGGTGGTTGTTGTTGGGTATGGGTAGGGTGTGAGTAAGATTCGAAGATGGAATTTTAGGGCTCGGGATCGGGGTTTGAATTAGATTTACAGTTCCTGGATGGTGGAACTTGATGACGACGCGGTTGGGTTTCCCTCCGTCGCCATCAAAACCCTTGCAGTTGCACGTGTGGCAGGACCATAATAAAATGATTATTATATATGAAGGGCTTCCCGTTTGCCATGAATTTAAAGGATTAAGAGTATAAAATTCACAATTAACATCGGTTAATCACCCAAAACGCGTTAAGAATAAGGTTAAAACATGTTACTTTTAGCACTTATCAAATATCCTCACACTTAAGCGTTTGCTTGTCCTCAAGAAAAATTCTAAACCCACATTCAAGTTAACTTCCTTTAGTTTATTGTTTTCACCGACATCTCAGGATAATCTACAAATAATCATGCATTGGAAATTTAAATTAAAATGACACTAAAAAATACAAGCAATCCAAGCAGAAAATTTTTTTTAAGGCATAAAAAACATAGGCATCTCCCCTATCTTAATAATTACTTGAAATTTAAATTCAACAAGAATTAGCACCCTCACTAAGGTTTAATCAAAGCTCTCAAGGTGTTTAAGGTTCAAATAATGTGCACTCAACAGTCAAACAAGAAATGCTATTACCATAGGCTTACTTGAAAATCAAATCTCCACCACTACATATACGAGATGACACACCAATTAAGAGGTCTTTACGAGGTTGTAACGGGGCTTAGGTTAAGGGTACGAAAAAGGTCATAAAAGGTGGTTACAATCGAGATTCCAATTGATAGGTTACCAAACCGAAAGAATCAACTGCTAAATTACAAGAATTTAACATCAATGAGAAATAAAGAGTGGATGTGAGCTTTTATTCAATAGGTGAGATTAACAATTCAAGCTTAAATAAGATAGTAAGGTTTATAACCTAAATATTGATTTCTCAATTGATCAAGATTGCTAATTTTTTTAGAACAAAGAGAAATTCAACAATACAAATGAAACATAGTCAGACAACTAACCAAATCGAATCTCAACAAAAAAGGGAATCAATAAAAAGGGTGATTTACAAAATTAAGGTGGTTTTCGGGTTAACATGATTTGGTGATAAGTAAACAAAAATGGATTAGGATCAACCGGGTTTCTTAAGGGATAATACAATGGGTAAGTTGTTTAAAGGTTAAGCGGATTAAATCCTAAGTGCCTCTATCTTCTCAGTATATCAAATCAATAATGTGGTTTTGACCACCAGAATCGACCTTTCAAGCCCTAGTCATTAGGTCCCCTTGACCACCCGCTCCTCGAGAGTGGCCTTGACCACCTATTCCTATGACAAGGCTACCTGCTTAGCAAGCTACCTCATCAGGCACTCGTTTTTAGGTACAATCACTTCTTTAAGTATGAACATGCCTCTAACAATAATTGAGTCTCGTCAGAGAATAACAACAACCTCGTACTATCTAGGACCACTACATTCGCACCTCATGTTCACTATGCCAGTATGCCCACTGTCCATTGTAACCACTTGCCACATCACAATACATGACAAGAGGACCTCCCCTATAAATACCCTTCAAATGGTGAAGAAAGGATCAACCTTTTAAGCCTTACACTTCTCTAAGCAATCTCCTCCTCCTTTAGAAATCGGTCTATTCTCTTGTCTATTTTTGACTCTCCACTTCTCTAGGTGAATTGTCTTCCTTAACTCCACCATATACCTCTCCTTACCTCATCATTATCTCCTCCATTGTTGTACATTGTATCAATAACGTTAATGTTTTTGCCAATTGTACATAATTTTTGTTGATATAATAAATTTAGCTTGCAACATTTACACGTTTTGTCAATATTTACACAAAATATATGAAAAACAAGGGCTAAATGTACAATTGACGAAAAACATTAATATCGTGATTAATTGTCTTGAGTTGCTCACTTGTGAAATTAATAGTGATTAAATTGCCCCAATTTTTTGAAACGGACCAATTTGCTCAATATCAAAATTGAGATGGATTGAAAGGTGTTTTTTACCAATTGTCTTATATTTCAAATCTATGATAACCATTAGATAACTATTAGGATTTTTGTGTCCTTAGTGTAGTAATTCCATCATATTTGATAAATTACCGAAATGACCAAATTGATTATTCATGAAAATAAACCAATATTATTCACTATCTCTATGTTGTATTGTCCTTAATGGTTTATACAAGTAACACAAAATGTATAAATAAATATTGGCTCATTGATTACCACAAGCTCAACGCAACTCTTTAACGGATTGTGTTTAACACGAATACTTATATGGAATTGTAAATGATTAAATAAGGAGAAAGAGTTCACTAAATTTACTTGTTAGAGTAATAAGTGTTTTCTATATTCATTGATTAGATTATCTTGACTTAATTTAGTCACTTCAGATATCTATTTAATTAGATTAAATAATGAATTTGAAGTGAAACTAAATTAAGAGATCATGTTATATAATTATTTGGAATGAAATAATATTAATTAAAAAAGTTACACATGCATTATAGTACGATGAAGTCGTCATGACTTTAACGAGATTAGAATAAGGCTTTGTAAATTATTTAATCGAGTAACTAATATTGATTTACTAACTAAAATTAATTAAGAATCTAAAATACATATGTGGGTATTAAAGTGACCTAACAAAGGTTAATAAGTTATCGGCCAAGCAAGCAAGAAGGCAACATTAGGAGTCCTGAAATGCTTAAATTAATTAAGGGTGAGTTTGGATGGGCGGTGCATTTAGTGTAAAAATAGCGGTGGCAGTGAGATTAGTTACGGTAACAATACTATAATATGAAACAAAAAGTAAATTAAATGTACTGTACCTCACCGCCTATCCAAATTCACCCTAGGTCTGATATGACAACAATAGCATACATAAACTTTTAATTTTAATTAAGTTTTGATTTTAGTTAAGTTTACAGATGAAACCAACGAGAAAAAACCTGAAATGTTTAAATTAATTTAAAAAGCAATTATGTCTCGATTTAAAAAAGAAGAAGGAAGTAATTAACTAGATTATGAACATCCGAAGGTGCCAAGCTACTTTTTCAATTGTAAATTAAGTTACAATTTGAGTAACATCTAAAAAACTAATAAGAAAAGATGTACACAAGAATAAGTTACGCAGTTTGGAAATTTTTTCTACGGCATTATTTAGTGAGTAATTCACTATGTATCTACATTACAACTTATGATTTAAGTTTAAATCACTCATAGAATATTTACCTCACACTCGTATACCAAATAAGATTATTCTCTCACTAAAATTTTTACCTTGAAAGCTTAGTTATAAACTAAATACAAAATACATTTTGTTTATTTGCACTAAAACAGGTTCCCAACAAACTTTTAATTATTTATGTTCTAGCAGCTATTTGATTGTGGCTATTTTTCATATATGTCCCTCGAAACAAGGTTGTTTTTAAAGATTCGATCCTTAGTTGTGTTTTTGGTTGATGAAAGAATTTAATTTATGGACGAAAGTATTAACTAAAATGAGATAATTAAGAGTAAGATTTTTGCATATAATCAATGTCTATTATTTTATTATAAAATGCTAAAAGTTATCCATAATTTCTCTTTAATTCTTATAGAAGAGGATTAACGCGCTCAAACTCACGTCTTTTTATATTAACAACAATGTTAATATCAATTAAGTTAAGATTCAAGATAATCAAGGTGTATTACATTTATACAATTTGTTGTTGTACAACTAATATAGATACCCTGCTATTTAAATCCGTAGATGCAAAAAGGTCTCCGACAATCCCTAGCTCAGGGAATTCACTCCATTCCGATAAACCTGCCAATAGTACCGACTCTACCCCGTAGTGTCTACCGACGATCATTAAATCATAATCGTTGGCGATTGACCTAACGAGCTTTATGGTCTGCGATCCGCAATGCAACATTTCTTCTACATACGTTATGTCACAACCATTACCAAGTACTCCATTATTTTGCTTAATATCTTTCAACATCTCGGTATCCAATACCGTGTCCCAGTCTACAACGTTACTGCAATCTTGATACGCAATGAGACGGGTCACGGTTAGCTTCACCCGAGGGTCTCGAGCCATCCTTTTCGCCAGCATTAAAGCCTCCCTATCGTCTTTTCCGCCCAAGAAAAGCATCCCGATTGAGTAAGACGATGGCGATGACGGCTTCATTGGTTTCTGCCTCCTGCCACGATCGATTAGGATCCCAACTGAGCACGGTGCTTGGTCTAAGACGGTGCAATTCAAGTTCCTTACCACATTATTTTCTTCTTCAAGGGATCCATCAATCGACCATTTCCTATGGAACGGAAGAATTATAAAAGACGTCTGCTTGTCGAGAGCCATCGTGCAAATATCTTCATGCATGAGCTTCCGCGGTGTAATCACCGTGAAAGCGTTAACCGTGACCAAACCCCAATTGTTCCCCTCGTACTGATAGAACGGAATGATGTTCTCGAAGGACCTGGTGGTGGCGGTGCTAGATTCATGATTGTGGTGAGCTATAAACACCGGTGAATTACGAGCCATTAGCTCGATCAAGTGAATGACATAAACAACATTGGGACTCTCTCTCGTAGGGCAAGTGAGATCAAGCAAATTGATCATAGCTGGGACATTATCGGATGTGTGAACACATGCAAGAATCCGTAGCTCAGCATCGGGTTTTAAGTGCATTATGTTCCGTTGCTCATATGCTGCATATTTTCTTGAATCTGGGTCATAAAGGAACCTCACCAGGATTGGGATTATAGTTGCATTTACCAAAATGGCGATGACCATGGCGGTAAAAACTGTTTCTGATAAAACCTGCAAATGAAAAAGATAATTAGATAGGTTTGGGAGATTCTAATTAAGTTTTTGATTTGTCAAATCATATAGAAGATCCTCATAGGGGTTCAACGGGTTTAAGTCTACTATAATTTGATTATTTCTAGACTTCGAAAGGGTTTAAATTTTGTATCATAGGTACTTAATTAGTACATAAAAAAGGCTCAGGTATCAATTGGACATTAAAGTTAAATTTAGGTATTGAATTAAAACAAAAAAAAAAAAAAAAAAAACTTTAGAATCAAATTTAAAAAAAAAAACTCAAATACCAAAATAAACATTAAAATCAAACTCAAATATTAATTTGAGATAAAAAAAAACTCTAAATACAAAATAAATCATAAAAAAATAAACTCAAATACTAAATAACATATTAACCTTCTAAAATCCGTATTTTGAAACTTTACTTCAACTTCTTTCCATTGATTCCGTCAAATATTTGATGCGGCTTTTTTTAGACCAGATGATGTGGCATATATAATTTAACAGATTTTATAATTGCTGAATTTTATTTTTGCATATTTAGAAAACGCAAAAAAAAAAAAATGTTTGTGAAACTATACAAGAAAACTTAATGTATTATGTCACATCATCATATGTCAATTATAGAATTTAAAAGAAAATGCCTGTCTGAAGGCTGAAAATGTAATTTTGAAAATTAAGGAGACTAGAAATTATTAAAAAATATATTATAGGGATAAACTATACCAAAGAAACATATTATAGGGACCATATGTAGGATTTTGCCTTTTTAAGATTTTATTTATGATTTGGCTCTTGAACTATACTTATTTTCTTAATTTGATACTTTAATTTTTTTCCACTTTACAGAAAAATATTATCTACATCCAATAAAAATGTGGCATGTGTTAAATTCTTATTGAGAACCCTTTTTTCTTAAAGTAAACTAAGGCGAAAATGACAATTTAAATATGAAATAGTAAATTTTTTAAATTTAGATTTTACCTTATTGTCTCTAAAAGTAGAATAATGCGACAACTGGACAATTCCTTTGCTACTCATAATGAGACCAAAAGCCAAGGAGTCCCTAAAAGGCATAAAGTTAAAAAATGAACCTATGCAACATGGTATTAGTTTTGCAAGGAATGTCATGGAGAAAGCAAAGGTAAAAAAATTGACATGGGATGGATCCGACAACATATTCCAAAAATTAGCCCTCAGTGTCGATGCTGTCACGTAGATCGAAAGAAAGAAGGCATTGATAAAGCATTCGAACTTGTCTATCAATGCCGACCCTAGTGGCGGACCGTCAGGGACAGCTAGGCCGAAGAGAAAAGCACCGATTAAAGGAGATTGATCGGTCCAATGTGTAAATACAGCACACCCGAATGCAACCATCATGATGGCCGTGATGTACACTTCCGCGACCGGTCCCCCATCGGGTGTTCTTTTAATTACCCAATGCATCAATGGACGAAACACGAAGATAATGACAGTTATGAAACAAAACATGATCACTACTCGTTCTATAACCAACAATGGTGATGCGGTAAAATTTCGTGACAACGACATTACGTGGACTAAAAACATGGTGCTCAAGTCGCCTACGGCAGCTGACGTTAGGGCAAGTCGTCCGAGTTCGGTATTTAAGATCTTGAGCTCGGCTAGTAGGCAAGCGATGACAGAAAACGATGTTAACGCTTCGATCACTGTTCCGATTAGACGTTCGGTTTTTACTTGTTCGGTTTCATTAGGTTGTTTGAAGGTTTCATTAATAGCTACACCGACCAAGATGGAAGATAAAAGGGATACGACGCCGATCCCTACGGATCTCTTTGTTGTCCTTAATGCTAATTTCATGTCCATTTTCACTCCCGTTAGGAACAAAAATAATGTGAAACCGAACACCGATACAGCGTCGATGATTTCTATACTTATTTCCTTATTGAAGAATATGCTCCTGAATGCTTCTATATTCATCATAGGGCTCATGGTAATGCCGGCCTAGTAAAAAAAACAAAACAAGGTTCACTTAGTTGATATGCATTTCATGGAGCATAATAGGCTAAGAAATATATAGAGAGAGAGAGAGTAGGTGATGGATTAACATACAAACATTTGTGAGGCAAATAAGGTGATACCAAGAGGCCTTAAGATGGCATAAATTACATGAGTGATGACGAATGTCAAGACAACCTGCATCTCCAAAAGTGGCAACGAGTAATTGAAAATCACTGACGGGGAAGTCTCATTTTCCCATATACCGGCGGAATTCACCTTGGGAGGTAAAACGATGCAATATTCATATGTTTCATTCTCGTACAGAAGAAATGGCAGCGGTGATGGTTGAGGCGATGCTCCAGCCATGGCTGCCGCTGACTATCGTTAAGATTCTGGTATTAATGAAGGGAAGGAATTGGATGGTAAGGTTTAATGCTTTATGTAGATTTTTTTTAATAACGCAAATTAAAGAAATTATTTTAACGTTTTAATCAAGAGGGTTAAAATATCAAATTAGCAACAATTTTTGGGATTTCTTGTTAATGTTTAACAATTTCTAGTTGTTTCAACTAGATTTTCGGCCGCTGAAATTAACATATTTACCTAAATTTTTTATTAAGAAATTAACAAACAAAATCAAACATAATATAATATAATAATTTTTTTGAATTCTATTTGAGTTGGAGTTTGTTGATTTGGTGAAATATTCTATTAAAATCTTAATAAACCAGTAAATATATCCTATTATTTTGACTTCTTTTTATCTTTTTAAATTATTTAATTAGTAAAAAGATTTGTTTGGTCTCTCTTAGTTTTGACAATGACAAAATTGATCTCTTAGAACAAATAAGAGAAATTTAATCCTTTTCCAATTTTGAAAGTAATGCTTGTTATCATAATGTTTGTTATAACCCCTAACGCTTATAGACGTGTCAGCACAGTAAGCCACCAGAGTCGACCTTTAAACCCCCCTGTCATTAGGCCACCTGTTCTCATGAAAAGGCTACTCACTTAGCGAGATACGTCATCAAGCACTCGCTTTTTAGGTACAAACACTTTTCTAAGTATGAACATGCCACTAACTATGAGTGGGCCTTCTGGAGAATAACAACAACCTCGTACTATCTAGGACCACTATGCTCACACCTCACGTTCGCTATGCCAGTATGCCCATTGTAACTGTTATGAAACTTAGGAAAGGAAAGGAATTTATTTCTGGTTTTCTATTGTTGTACAAGTGATCCCTAACTCTTATCCGTCACCGAAACAGGGTTATAGAGCATTACCAAACTTTTCAGATCAAATACAAACATTTCATAATTATCCACACATAAACATCATAATTCAATCATAACGTCCCTTTATGAGCCCTCGAGGCCCAAAACATGTGTTAGAAACCAATTGGGACTTAATCGGGTACTTCGGGAATTTTTTGCGAAATTTCAAAATTTTTCCTAAATGCAGGGCTCACACACCTGTGTGGTCTAGGGACACGCCCATGCCGCAGGCCGTGTCCGACCCCGTGTAACTCTCTGACTTAGATCACACGGCCAGCCACACGCCCATGTGCTAGGCCGTGTAACACACACGGCTGAGACACACGCCCGTGTCTTTGCCCGTGTAAAATTACCTAAGCATTCTGTTTTGAAATTCTAAGGTTGCAGGGGACACATGGCCATTTCACACGCCCGTGTCTTAGCCGTGTGTCTCACACGGTCCGGTCACACTCCCGTGTGCCAGGCCATGTGGACTTAAAATGAACCTTAAACATCAAGTTTACCATTCCCTGCAAACTTATACACCAAGTAACTCAAAAACCAATTATTCAACCAATCCAAACACAATAAAATACATCTAAAACATGTCAAAACGATCAACTTAATGACCTATCCAATATATATTCTTAAGTAATTCACAAATACTGTCCAAATCAATCCAATAAACTCCATTCAAGCTAAAACTTATTTCATTCCAAATTTCAACCCAAATTTGCTTATATTAATTTCATTCATACTTCAATTTAAAACATACCATTTATAATCTCAATATAACACATATACTTATATATAACCAAAAAACTTCAACTTATAATATCATTTACATTCATTATCCAAAATGACAGCTTAAGACATCCTAGGTACATGCCATTACCAAAAAGAAATATACTTCACCACGTTTTGAGATCGGGATCGTTGAGGGATACTGAATCGACGATCGACTTTAAGTATCTAACCTGCGCACGGAAAACAAACCGTACGCTGAGTATCAACTCAGTGATATTTCTATAATCCGAATGCTAAAAATTAAAATTAGTATAACATCACATTGAATCATACAATAACTATAGTTATTCAAATAATCAATTCATACATAAAACATTTATATCACATTCAATTTTGATCAATTGCTATCCTAGATAGGTTTTCATAATACGATTCACTTGTCCATGTAACTCATTTACATTTCACATTCATTACATTTCCATCATTTCATTCAATTATCCCCATTAACATGACTCGGACTCGGACGGATACACGGATCCAACCAAACACACCAATTTGGCACCCAGTGCCTTATCGGATAATTCGAAGCAAATAGTTGACACCCAGTGTCTCATCGGCCTTGCCGAAGTAAATTGGTACCCAGTACCTCACCAAAATTATCCGAAGTAACAATTTGACACCCAGTGTCTCATCGACTCGAAGTCGAAGTATTCCTTAACTCTTCCAATCCTATGGCCTGCCATCTATATCCGACTCAGCCCGATACATTTAATAGGGTTTTCAATTTCACAATTCAATAACAATTTTCCACATAATCACATACACATATGAATTCAATTCAATTCAATATCAAAATATCAATACTCACCTCAACTACTTACCATAAACATTTAATCAAAATACAACAATTAATAATTAAATTCGGATTATTGATAAACCGTAATAGTAACATATTTTAAGCCCACATTTAGCATTCTTTTGGATGATTTAAGCCTTGAATTATGTAATTTGGTGCTTTTAATCCTTTGTTTTCATGTTTTATACTCAGGAAAGCACCGGAGAATGAAAAGAATGAGAAACGGGCTTAAAACGAGCCAAATGGGCCAAAGAAAGAAATCGACACGGCCTGGGCCCAAGCAACACGGCCGTGCCTCCCTAATCAGACCTAAACACGGCCTGGCCACGATTCACACGGGCGTGTGCCAACGGCGTGTCCCTGCCGTGGAGAAGAGGAATTTCACTCGAATTAGGATACTTAGGGGTAAAGAAACACATTCCAAAAGCCTATATAAACACCCTAGAGGCCAACTTTCAGGGGTCGTCCAGCTAGGCCAATGAGCCGAGCCAGAAAGGGCAGATTTGTGGGAATTTACTCGAAGAAAGCCAGTTGATTCATCTCAAGAAGCCGAAATCATACTCAAGACGGAGGATCTCTCTTCAATTCCTTTAGGGGGTTTTAGGGTTTTTCTTATGTTTTGTTTTATCTTTTCTTCTGAGATGTTTTCTTTTATCATTATGAACTAAACCCTCAGATACCTGAGGGGGATGAAACCTAAGACGAATCTTGTTATTGTTTTCTGAACTATATGATAAATACTTGATTTGTTCTTAATTATGTGTTCTTAATTCTTGTTTTGATATTTCAGGATATTGATTCAAGTAATCTGATGTGCTTAGCGGAGGAGGAATAGACCACGTCTAAGAGTAGATCTAGCATAATTAAGCGGAGTTGATCGCAACCTAGAGATAGGATGACGAAAATCTGCCGGATTAGGGTCAAACCTAATATGGGAGTCCATAGATCGATTTAATACAATTCTAGGGGTTTTAATTAGAAAGAGATTTCAATTAATCAACCTAGGGTTAGACGTTAGTAGCCTCGAGAAAGGTATTAGTATAAATTAGGGAATCCTACGGATCAAGTCAAGTGAATAAATCGTCTGGTTCAGAGTTAAATAACAAGTGAAGTCTAGGTGAATTCTTCCCTGGGTATTGTCTTAATCAATTAGTTTTTCCCACAAGTATTTCCCCAATTTCGTTCTCTTTGTCTTCGCATCTTTAGCTTAGTAGTCAGTTAATTTTAAATTAAAACAATTCACTTCAATTTTAAGGCTAAATAATAAAAAGAAAGTTAGTATTAGTACTTTTGGTTCCTTTGGGTTCGACAATCCGGTCTTGCCTTAACTATACTACTGTTCGATAGGTGCGCTTGCCTCAAATCGTTGTCATAGTTAGTTTCTAGGTTCGATCATTCTCTTTTTATAAATTTTAAAACTTTGACAAATCATACAGCGATCAAGTTTTTGGTGCCGTTGCCGGGGAACTAAAATATTAAGAAAGCTCAATTTTTATTACTTTAGCCTTTTTTTTTATTTTTTTGCAATTTACTTTTATTTCTTATTTTGTTTTGAATTTTGCTAATTTTCTTTCTTTTGTTCCTTTCAGGTACCTCTAGTTTATGACTAGAAGGAACCCGACAGGACCCCTACTTTACGACAGTGATATTGAAGGTACCGCTCGCAGAAATCGTAGAGAGATAAGGTGAAGCCTAAACTACATACAAGAAGAGCAAGAAGACGAAGTTAATACCACCGAAGAGATGGCTGAGAACAATCCGCCACCTCTAGAGATGGCCGAAAATCATGCTCCTCGAACTATGTATGATTATGCTAAACCTAATTTAACAGGAACTGAGTCAAGTATTGTTAGACCTACTATTGCTGCAAATAATTTCGAATTGAAACCTAACACTATACAGATGATACTACAGTTTGATGGTTTGCAGGATGAGGATCCTAACACACATTTAGCGAATTTTCTAGAGTTCTGTGACACCTTCAAAATAAATGGCGTTACTGATGATGCCATACGTCTTCAGTTATTTCTCTTTTCTTTGAGGAATAAAGCCAAACAGTGGTTGCATTCTCTTCCACGAGGGTCAATCACTACATGGGATCAAATGACCGAAAAATTTTTATTGAAATATTTTTCGCCGGCCAAAATTGCCAAGTTAAAGAATGGTATCTCTTCTTTTGTGCAGATGGATTTAGAGACACTTTACGATGCATGGGAGAGATACAAGGATTTGTTGAGAAGGTGCCCACACCATAGATTAACCTTGTGGCTACAGGTCCAAACTTTTTACAACGGTGTAAACCCTTAACAAGGCAATTAATCGATTCAGCCGCTGGCAGAACTCTGAATAACAAAACTCCTGAAGTAGCCTATGAGTTTATAGAAGAGTTGTCATTGAATAACTACCAATGGCAAGTTACAAGGACAAGGCCAACAAAAGCAAACGGAGTTTTCAACCTCGACGCAGTAACCATGCTATCAAATCAGGTAGAGGTGCTAAATAAAAAGATTGATGGTTTGTGTTCTTCGCAGGTACATCTAGTTATGCAGTGCGAAACAAGTGGAGGCGTGGCGAATCCTAAGTACCCACCCTACGGACAGGGCATGGAGAGCGAACAAATGAACTATATGGGTAACAACTTTAGATCTAACAATAACCCTTATAGTAATACTTATAATCCAGGTTGGAGGAACCACCCTAATTTTTCATGGGGTGGTCAAGGAAATCAAAGACAACAACCCCCTCCAAATTTTCAAAATCAGCCCTACCCACAGGAAAAGAAGCCGAACCTTGAGGAGATGCTGACAAAATTCATAGCAGTCTCAGAAACCCATTTTCAAAAAGCTGAGACAACACTTGAAAGTCAGCAAGCATCGATTCAAGAGATCAAGAATCAGGTAGGTCAACTTACCAAGATCATGACAGAACGACCACAAGGTAGATTGCCAAGCAACACTGAAACTAACCCAAAGGAGTAACTTCAAGCCATATCAGCTCATGATAGTAAAGGGTTAGATAAGCCCAATTTAAGGCAAGAAAATGTGGTAAAAAAAGGTAAGGTTGAGGTAACCCAAGAAAAGCCAAAACCGGTAATCAAAGAGTACCAACCTCGCATACCATACCCCAAAGCAATGAGGAGAGACGACACAGAGGAATAGTTCGGTAAGTTTCTTAAACTTTTAAAGAAATTACATATTAACTTACCGTTACTTGAAGCTCTTTCGCAGATGCCAGATTTTAGGAAATTTTTAAAAGAGCTTTTGACAAACAAGTTAAGGGTAGATGAAACATCGCATGTGAAGCTAAACGCAATGTGCTCGGCAATTCTGCAAAATAGACTACCACAAAAATTAAAAGATCTAGGGAGTTTTACAATTCCATGCTTAGTTGGTAGTTTATCTATTGATAATGCGTTAGCCGATTTAGGGAAAAGCATAAATGTCATGCCTTATAAAATGTTTAAACAACTAGGTCTAGGGAAACCCAAACAAACTAGGATGAGCATTCAATTAGCTGATAAAACTATTTGAATTCCTAGAGGTATAATCGAAGATGTGTTAGTAAAGATTGATAAATTCGTGTTCCCAGTAAACTTTGTAGTTTTAGACATGGATAAGGACAATAGTATCCCCTTAATTTTGGAAGACCCTTTTTAGCAACTGCCAGAACTAAAATTGATGTTGGTACAGGAGAACTCATACTTCGTGTAGGTGACGAATCAATCAGTCTTCAGGCTCTCGACTCAACTAGGACATCGAGCAACCAAGGTGAGAAAATAAATTCTATTAATAACCATTCGGTTAAACCTTCTTTTCAGGAAGCACCACAGAACTACACACCCGAGCCAGATTCTATATCTCATGACAACAAGGAAATAATTCATGAGGATCGAAGGCTTCATATTGATGAACTAGATGAGTGGAAGACACACTTCAAAGAGAAACTAGGGATACACGAAGCAGAACCCAAGCCACTCTATGGGACTAACAAATTCAAAATCGGAGATCAGGTATTATTAGTTAAAGAAGACCCTCGAACATCTCCTCCTGACCCGAATACAAAAAAAGAAATCCCTTTTAGGGTAATCAATTTCTTCCCATACGGAACAGTCGAGGTAAGTAATCCTACATTTGGCACTTTTAAAATAAATGCTACTCGACTCGAGTTATATCATGATAGTAGGACAGATAGCATGAGAGAGGATGTTAAACTCTTCAAACCACCTTGATTATACGAATGAGAGGTAAGTCTAGCTTAAGACTATAAACGAGCGCTACTCGGGAGGCAACCCGGGCACTAACTCCATTAATTTTTTACATTTTTTATTTTTGATTTTATTTTTTCCTTTTCAGCATTTAATTTTAAACTAACAAAAGTGCAGATTTTCAGGCCATACGGCCTCGCACACGACCGTGTGGACACTACGGATTTTCGTACTGACACAGCAGAGGTAGTACGAGCCAATGACGAAAGATTTCCATATCACGGACAACTACAAATTGCCACGACCGTACGATATGGCCGTGGCCGACACTGAGGGAAGTCACACGGGCTCCGACTAAACAACATGACCGTGTGATTCAGCCGTGGTCGACACTGTTAAATCATACACGGGCATGGCGACCTGAACATGGGCGTGGGAGAAACGAACATAGCACAACATGGCCGTGCGATACGACCGTGTGACACAACACACCCATGGGACACGGGCTTAAACCACCCCCTCCTTCTTCTCACCTACTCTCCTTTCTCCCATCCTATTCTTTAGATTTCACCTCTCCCTTCTTTTCTTCTCTAATCTTTCCCCAACTATCAAGCCACACCATGTCAAAGAAGCGGAAGGAACCAAGCACAGTCTCCCCGTGGGAGACCGATCTAAATAAGTTCATGCCGGCCACTTCATCTAGTCGACAAGCCAAGGGTCTTTGAGAATATTTAGCTCTTATTTTTCTTTTCTCATCTCTTTTAATTTCCTTCTCTTTGACACTCTTATGCTTAACTTAGTTTATTCTATTTTAGTTTCTTGGTTTAAGGTTCTTCAGGTTGCTTGGGAATCACCCCACCACAACCTCTGCCAACATCACTGCAGCCTTAGAAGTCACACCCACCTCGCGAACCATCCAACAATAAGGACTCCTCAGTCCATAAGTCTTTTCTTTTTCTTGTCTTTTACTTTTTACGGTCTTTCTCTTTCTCTTTCTTGTCTTTAAATACATAATTAGTATAGTTTGAATTTTTCTTATTATGTCCTGGTTAATTCTTCACGAGCTTCCCAATTTCTTCATCTAGCGCAGAGATTGTGGACGGCCACCATGCCACCACCAGAGACGCCTCCTCCAACTTATCTTTCACCTCCGAATCGAGTTTTTACACTTCCAACGCAAGGAACCCATCCAAAAAATTCAGGGAGTTTCACTTCTATCCCTATCTTTTGATTTTCTACTATAATATCCTTATCTATATTTGTACATTGAGGGTAATGTACATCTTAAGTGTGGGGGGTGAATCTTAAAAGTGCCAAACTTTTTGCATTATTTTCAAATTCTGAATTATGTCTTGTTCTTAAGTAAGTTTCTCATATTATGATTAGAATGAAATTTCCTATGATTTATGATTTTTATTGATGTGTTTTAGATTAAGTCATTGATAATTGTGCATTGATGATTAAACTTTAAGATACTAGAGAGTCAAGCATGATAAGTCTATTTTTCAGAATAAAAATTTTCTAGGTTGTTGACCTAAATTTGAATATTATTTTGAAGTTTGAAATTTACGAGGTTGACATCAAAAACTCATAATTTTCTTTTGTGAGATTTTGAGCTTTATAGAGCATATATTCTTTTTCTTGCTCACTTTATTGATTATGAGTGTGTCAACATTGATTTGTTATTCTAGAACTTGCACCGATTATACATGTCGAGACCACACCTCTGATTTGATATACTAAGATGATAAAGGCACCTAGGATTTAACCCACTTACTCCATAAAAAGCCTACCTTTACAATTAACCCCTAGTGAACCCCTTTGATCTTAACAACCCTGTTTTATTGACTCACCCACTAATATTAACCCAAAACCCTTTGTAATATCCGAGATTTAGGGGTTGTGCATTTTTGCTTAAATATATGTGGAAGCATGTCTATGTGTATGTTGAGTGTGTTTTATAAATTTCGGGAACTTTAGAATGTAGGAGAATGCCTTAGAAAATATTGTATTTTAAGTCTTAAAGGGGGAACTAAGCATGATAGGCCTTAAGAAAATTTATAGGGGAAATTGGACATAAAAATGGGCTTGTTAAAGTGGCAAGGAGGCGCCACTTAAAGCCTTAGTAAGTGACGCCACAAGCGGTGTAAAAGGGCCTAGGTTCGAGCAAAGAAGGGATGCAAATAGGAGTTTTATTTTGCTGCAAGGATGAGCAATGGTGGGCGGCAATGGGACACTTGATAGATGAGCATTTGATCAAGTCAAGTACATTCAAAATAAGGCTAAGGTAGGGAGATAATTATTGGCTTATTCAAATTATTTTTGAATGGGTAAAGAAGAGAGATTATAGGAGAAAAAGAATGGATTAGATAGGGGGAAAGAGAGTTGGCCGAATGGAGGGTCTAGGTGTGGTATTTTCTGGCCAAAGGGAGGGAATGAGGCCATTTGTTTTCTCTTCTTTTCAATAGTTCCTCTGCCGAAATTCTTTCTCTGTTGAATCTTCTCTTCTCCTTTTATTTTGTCAAAGCCGAAATATTTCTTGTGCTAGCCGAATCTTCATTTATCACCATTGCCGAGTTTCTCAACCTTTCTCTTCTTCTTTTCACAATTTTCCAAAAGCTGAAAGTGAGTTCTTCCTAGCCCATAGCCGATTATTCATTAAACCCCAAAAGCTGAAACCAATTGATCTACATCTAGCCTACATAGTCGAATATCTCTGTGGGTTCAAGCAAGGGTGCAGTCGATTTCTGTAGTAAGGGTAAGGATCAACTGTCGTTCTTTTCTTTCTTTTCTTTTAGCCGAAATCAAGACTCTAATCCCTTTTATCCTTTTTGGCCAAAATCTTGAAGAGGGATTTCGGGATTCCTATTGTAACCGACTTCAAGAGAGGAGATCTTCGGGATTTCTAGGTCTAAGGTAAGCGAGTATGATCATAGGCCAAAGGCCATTTATTGTGTTTAAATGTTAGAATTGGATCTAACATATGCTTATAGGAATTTCGACAGATACCTCAAACAAGTGACAATTTCGGGATTTAGATCCGCAAGGTAAGTGAATATGAATATTCGGCCAAGGTCATATTAAGTGTTAGTGTCTAGCCGATTCTAACTATGATCTTTAGGGAGGAGTATAAGCTGTTTCGGCAAACTTTCGGGATTCAGTGAACACGTTGGTAACCAGGTGTGTAGCCCTACACTAATTCCTAATAGATCTATGGTATTAATATTAATATATGTGTTAATGAAAATATGAAAGTATGGCTAAAGGTACCATTCAATGGTACGGAGGATTCAGGTACGTTATCCATTAACGCTCTGTTAATAATATTATGAATATTGAACATGACACATATGAGAATTTGTTACGAATGTGAAATAAGGTAAATTGCATTATTTCTGCATGTTTGTATGACGCATGGGGCATACGGGTGATATTGAAAAGGGGAAGTGATCTGGTGGTTTTACCACAATATCTGGTGACTCATGTCACGTAATCTGAATGTGGTGACTTATGTCACATATTGTTATCTGGTGACTACGGTCACATATTAATATCTGGTGACTTTGTCACATTATCTGGTGGCTATGCCACAATTTATAAGGGCGATGTGCATATTGTCTGCGCAGCGCATCGCCGATGATGTGTAGCGGATGGAGGGTCGATTTAGTAATCCCCACGGTGTGATTGGGTGATGCGGGTGATGTGTAGAGGATGGTTATTTAGGTTTGGGTTCGGGATTGCATCATTACTTATATCATTATATGTGATTGATATGCCTAAATCGTTTGGGAGTTCGTGGTAGTTGTTACACATTGAGTCTGTTGACTCACCCTTCGTGGGATATCTTTTTTCGTGTGATACTCGGTGATTTGGACCGGGTCGTGAGGACTAGGTGGTGGCCATGCTCATTTCGATGTTTTCTTCCAATTTGGATTTTCCTATTAAGTTTTGGATTTATTTCGGGTTTTGCTATTGATGTAATAAGGCCACTATTATTACACTGTTTTATGCTTGCTCTCTAAATTTTTATTACGATACAATTCTTATTAACTCGAAGGTTAAATAACTCATCTTTAAAATAAATGTTCAATATTTTGACACCTAAATACCAACGATTTTTAACTTAATGTTAAACCCTAAAATTCGGCAGTTTCTTCTAACTTATAGTTTTCAAATACGAAAATATTGTTTTAATATGGACTTCAACACCATTTTCAACTTGAACCCAACACCTAACGATTCCTCTTCAAAATGACCACATTTTCCAAATTGACAAACAAGATTTGAAATGTTTTACTCGAGGAACATGCCAGATCCGGTCGGGGCTCGTGGGCCGGGTTTGGGGTATTTCAATTTGGTATCAGAGCCCAGTTTTAAACTCTTGGCCTTGGGTTTAAAGCCCACAATGTTTTCAAATTTGAGTCCAAACTAGTTTTTGTGAAAATTTTTTTGGAATTGAGCAGGTTTCTCTGGCATGGCACCTAAGTCTCCGACCCGAAGTCCACCAGGTAAGTACCCCTAACTGTTGTATAATTGGTATGTGGGTATAACGGGAATGTAGATTAGTATATTAAGTTATTGAACCCTAGGATTAGCTTACTTTAACACGTAATTACATAAAATTTAAGGCCTAATTAAACAAACACATGAGTAAGTCGTAGAGTTAGGGTGTGGCAACCATTGTGCGCATGTCAGGATTGGATTCGGGAAGAGCTTGGTATTTAAGCGGTCCTAGTGACTCACCTCCTCTTCGCTCGAATCTTACAGGTGCGTAGTAACGGTTCACCCTAACCAAGAGGACTTATTCACGGGCTAAATTCAATAATTAAAACCCGAAAGGGACCAGCTACACCGTTTTATAAAAACCTTAGTTTTAAAATCACCAAATTACCCCTTTGATTTGTGAAAAAAAAAACTATGCCAGATTTTAAAAAGAAAATCTGGTTTACAAAATTACCCAAATACCCCTGGTTTGTAAAATTACTAAAATACCCTTGGTTTATAAAATTACCATACTACCCTCGATTTTTACTAAAACATTCTTCTACTTTACAAAAACACCAAAACCCCTATTTTATGAAATATCAAGATACCCTGATTTGGAAAATTACCAAAATACCCCTATAGGACAAATTACGAAAATACCCCTAGGATTGGATCGGACAAAAGTGTTTGAGTGATGAATGTGTGTAGTAGATACTATTGAATGGATGTGCTTCTCTGAATTAGGGTAGAAGACTTGAAATGAAAACCCTGTAATGATCGAAAGAACTACTACTAAACTCCTTTACATAAAATTTCTTCGTGGGTAATCAGTGCAACAAAGACTAATGCATAAAACTTTTTAAAACAGATTGAATCGCGATCGTAGACATGAGTTCTAGGGAACGTGGTCGTAATGTGCGAGGGCATGGTAGAGACGGAATGGCCGTATCGGAACCCGTTAGGTCTGGTCAAGGGTCCGAGAATGAGGTACCACCACCACCACCAGCTGCTGGCGTTGAGCATCAGGATCAGACGGGGGATGATGCAGTATCGCAGGCGATGCTACGGGTTCTTGAGATGGTGGATGGAACAGGTGGAGGTGGGGGAGCTCAGAAATCTGTACCCGAGCGGCTCTGAGCTAATGGAGTTGAGGTGTTCCGTGGTGTATCCGGTGTGGCGCCCAATACGGCTGAGTATTAGTTGGAGGCGACGGAGCGGATTATGGACGAGTTGGATCTGACTGCTGAGGAGAAACTGAAAGGAGTGGTGTCGTTACTTCGCGATGAGTCATATCAATGGTGGCTCACGGTTCGGGATGGTGCTACAGCTGAGGATCTCACTTGGGAGTATTTTAAGGTGGCGTATCAGAAGAAGTATGTGGGGACTAGCTATATTGATGCGCAGAGGAAGGCATTTCTGAGGTTGGTTCAAGGGAATAAGTCCGTAGCGGAGTACGAGGTAGAATTCTTAAGGTTGAGCCGGTACGCTTGAGGAATCGTGGCTACGGAGCATGAACGATGTGTCCGGTTTGAGGACGGACTGAGGGATGACTTGAGGTTGTTGATAGCCCCACAGCAGGAGCGGGAGTTTGCAGTGTTGGTAGAAAAGGCTAAAGTAGCCGAAGAGGTTAAGGAATCTGTGAGGCAGAATACGGATAGGAACAGACAAAGGAGAGGTTTTGGAGCCTCAGGGTCATCAGGGAATGTTTAAAAGAGATAGAGAGTTGATGGGCGCGAGGTCAAGAGAGTTGCTCTGAGGAGGGCGATCACCACTTGTATTCGGTATGGGAAGATGCACCTAGGAGAGTGTTGGAAGAAGACAGGGGATGCTTTAAGTGTGGGTCCAAGGAACACATGATTGGGGGATCCCCCCATGAAAACAGACGGGGCCGACCAACAGTCGAAGTCTTGATCAAAGCGGGTAGAGGTGGACCGCGACCACCGCGGTCGTGGTCCGATTGGCGAGGTAATGGTTCAAGAAGAGGACGGGAACACCGGCGAGGTGTTCGTAATACTGAGGCAAGACAAGGTCCGTGTATGCAGATTCACGGGAGGAGGATGGAGATGCACCGGACGTCATAACCGGTATGTTCCTTATAGGCGATAAGCCTTACTTTGCTTTAATTGATGTTGGCTCGACTCACTCGTATGTTGCATGTAGAGTAGTCGAAACGCTAGGCATAGCATCCCGAACTATCTAGTAGGGAGATGATCAGAGTAAGCCCGTTAGGTCAAACCGTAGTGGTGAATAGGATATTTCGCAATGTACCTCTAGAGATTCGGGGAGTGGTATTCCCTGCCGACTTGATGGAACTACCCTTCGGAGAATTTGATCTCATTCTTGGCATGGATTGGCTAGTGGAACATCGGGCTAAGTTAGATTGCGCGGCTAAGCGAATGGAGTTAAGGACCCCGGAGGATGAGGAGATAATTATGATAGGAGAAAGAAGAAACTATTTGTCTAACGTAGTTTCCGTATTAAAGGCTGATAAGATGGTGCGGAAAGGGTGCAAGGCGTTTTTGACCTTCGTTAGTGCGTTGGATGCAAAAGAAGAGGGAGTTAGTGGAGTTAGAACAGTAAGGGAATTTGTGGATGTTTTCCCAGAGGAGTTACTGTAACATCCTAGATTAGGGGTTATGCGTTCGTGTGTAATTCATGAGATAGTGGGCTCAGTGGGTGTGTTGGATGTGTTCTGAGGAGTTCTAGGAACCCTAAGGTGCATGGAAATGTATGGAAATGTAAGGCAATGTATGGAAATGTAAGGAAATGTAAGGAAATGCTTTGGAAACGTTAAGTTTAAAAGAGGAAAGTGAACATTTTTGGAAACTAGGGGATGTAAGGAAATGATGTGGAAATGATTCAAAAGAGGAAAGTAAACATTTCTGGAAACTTGGAAATGTAAGGAAATGTCAAGTTTAAAGAGCCAAACGAAAATTTTTGGAAACTTGGAAATGTAAAGAAATGTCAAGTTTTAAGGCTTAAAAAGAAAACTAAGGCAAGATGGCCTTAAGAAAAATAATATGAGGAATTTGACACACAAACAGGCTTGGAAAAGTGGCACTGGAGATGCCACTTAGGGCCTCTGGAAATGGCGCCACATGCAAGGTGTTGGGCCTGAGTTCGAAGTCACATGGGAAGCAAATAAAAGAAATTTTATTTTGCTTCCGTAAGAAGAAGGTTAGACGGCACATGGCTATAAATTAGGAGCTTTTATTCTTTTATTTTTAAGAGATAAAGGGTGGATAAATAAGGGATAAATAATGGATTTATTTTAGATTATTTTCAAGAGATAAATGTGGATATTATTTCTTTTATTTTGATAGATAAGGAAGAGATGAAAGAGGATTATTATTAGTATTATTTTTATTAAGAGATAAGAGATAATTATTGGATTAAGTTTTATTAAAGTGATAAATCAAGGGATAAAGCTATCAAAATAGAAGAGTGGTGGCCAAGTAAAGGACTCTAGCTAGTAATTTTGGCTATAAAAGGAAGAGTAAGGCTATTCTTCATTCATTCTTTTCTTTTCAAAGAAAACCTCTGCCGAAATTCTCTAAAGTTTCTCCTCTTCTCTCTGTAAATTTTCTCTGCCATTATTCTCTTTTTCTCTTTTCTTTTCTTCTTCTATTACAAACACAATCAAAAGCCAAGATACCAATAGCCTAGTCGATTTCTCACTAAGCCTCAAGAGCCAAAATTGTTATCCACATCAAAGCCATAGCCGAATCTTGCTAAGGGTTCAAGCAAGAGTTCCATCAAATTCTTCATGAAGGGTAAGATTAGGTTAGATTCTCATTCTATTTCTTTTAAGGTTTGTCGAAATTAAGATTCTAATACCCTTAATATCTCATTGTTGAAAGAGATCTTTCGGGATTTACTAAGTGTCGACTACAAGGAAGGAGAAGTTCTTTTCCCGAAGGTACACCATAAGCGCGTGTTCCCTAATTATTCGGTGAATTTCGGATTTAAGAATCTAAGGTAAGTCATATTTAACATACGGCTAAGGGTTATTTGTTGTGAATAAATGTTAGAAATTGATCTAACATGTAGTTATAGGGATTTAATGAGGAGGATACAAGGATTTTGGGATTTGAGAATTTCAAGGTAAGTTTTAAGAATACTAATCCTACTAGGATTTGGATTTATGGCCGAATGGCTTTTATTAAATTAGTAAGTGATTAATCAAATGTAGGAATTTGAGATCTAAGGCGATGGATCGGTTTCGGGATTTCAAGGAATTCGTTAAGCAAATCGTGTGTGTACCCTACCTAAGTTTTGATAGGTTCATGGCTATGTTTAAATTAAATGTATTATTAAGAATGTGTGTACTCATACTAACCTTCGATATATCATATGGCAATTATTTTAATATATGAATATGCATAAGAATGTGAATGTGGCTAAGTACCACAAATGTGGTAAAAGTACCCAGGTACGTTTCCTACTTCGATAGGATTATGAATATGATATATTTTGAACATATGAATAGTAACATGAATGAGAATTAAGTATGTTATGCATGATATAAAATTTATGGGGCATTCGGGATCTATGTGAAAGGGGAAGAAGGTGTTGACTTCGGTCTCACCAACGGAATATGGTGACTACGGTCACAAAATTTGAATATGGTAACTTCGGTTACATTATCTCGAATTTGGTAACTTCGGTTACATTATTTGAATATATGGTGTCTAATGACACAAATTATATGGGCGATGAGCACGTCGATCGCAAATGATCGCCTTGATGGTGTGTAGCGGATGGAGGTTTGACTTAGTAGTCCCACGGTGTGGACCGGCAAGTACGGGTGGTGTGTAGCGGATGGTTAATTAGGTTTGGGTTTGGGAATGCATCATTAATTGTATTCTATGATTTGAATGTGTATCATTTGCATGCCTGATTCTATTATGACTTAGTGTTGTGTACACATTGAGTGCATTGACTCACCCCGTTTGGGGAATATTTTTCGGTGATGAGCGAGAATGGACCTGGTCGGCGGGAGCTTAAAGGTGGCCATGCATAGCAAGAAATTTATGATTTGGACTTTCAATTTATTTTAAGTATTTTAAGTTTTACTTTGGGATCATTGATATAATAAGGCCATTGTGGTTTACTTTATTTTTCTTTTATTTATTATGTTTATGGATTTTTATCAATTAAAGTTTAAGTAAATTCCTTTTAAAATTAACTCTAAATGTTTTGTCACCTTAAATAAATGGGTTTTAACATAAGATAAATTTGTTTTCAACTCAAGCCCAACCCAAACAATATTTTTTAAAAATCATACAAGTTTTTCCTAAGTAACAAAAGAATTTTGAACCGGTTTACTTGAGGAACATACCAAATCTGGTCAAAGCTCGTGGGCCGGGTTTGGGGTGTTTCGCCATTCAGAATACCCACAGCGGAGATGGAGTTCTAATTGACTTGTTGCACAGAACGGCGCCGGTATCTATCATCGCTCCGTATAGAATGGCACCGAAGGAGTTGGTTGAGCTCAAGGCTCAAATTCGAAATTGCTTGATCGTGGGTTTATTCGACCCGGTATGTCTCCGTGTGGGGAGCACCTGTTACTGCTTGTGAAGAAGAAGGATGGAACTATGCGTATGTGCATAGACTATCGTCAGTTGAATAAGTTAACCATCAAGAACAAGTACCCGTTGCCAAGGATAGACGACTTGTTCGATCGGCTTAAGGGGCGCGGTATTTTTAAAGATAGATTTACGGTCGGGATATCATCGACTTAAGGTGAAGGAGGTGGATATCCATAAGACGACTTTTCGGACAAGATACGGACATTATGAGTTCGTGGTAATGCCGTCAGATTGACGAACGCCCCACCGCGTTCATGGATATGATGAACTGGGTTTTTCAACCCTACTTGGATCGATTCGTCGTTGTGTTCATCGACGACATCCTAGTGTATTCCAAGTCCGAGGAAGAACATGATGAGCATCTCCGGATAGTGTTGCAAGTGTTAAGGAAAAGAAGCTATATGCCAAATTCAAAGCAAGTGTGAATTTTGGCTTAAGGAAGATTGCGTTCTTAGGGCATGTAGTGTCCGCAGAAGGGATAAGGGTGGATCCTAGGAAGATTGAGGCGGTGCTAGACTGAAACCACCTAAGTGCAGTGGTAAAGTGCACGTAGTTTCTTGGGATTGGCATGCTACTACAGAAGGTTCGTGGAAGGGTTCTCATCAATAGCTGCTCCTTTGACGAAGTTGTTGAGAAAGGAGGTACCTTTCGTATGGACAGATAGGCAACAGGAGAGCTTTGAGAAGCTTAAGAGGGTTTTGACCAAGCTCCGCTTGATTCACTGAGGCGGGGAAGGATTTCGTGGTGTATTGTGACGCTTCTTATACAGGATTAGGATGTGTTTTGATGCAAGACGGGAAGGTAGTCGCTTATGCATCTCGATAATTAAGGCCACATGAGGTTAACTATCCGACGCATGACTTGGAATTGGCGGCAGTGGTCTTTGCTCTTAAGGTATGGAGGCACTATCTATATGGAGAAAATTCAGTGATTTACACGCACCACAAGAGCCTTAAGTATCTGCCGACTCGAAAGAGCTAAACTCGAGACAAATGAAGGTGGATGGAGTTATTAAAGGACTACGATTGTTCTATAGAGTATCACCCGGGCAAGGCGAATGTGATAGCAGATGCCCTAAGTCGAAAAGTAGTGTCGGATCTGAGGGCGATGTTTGCACAGCTTAGCTTGTATGACGATGAAAGTTTGCTGGCAGAGTTGCAGGTCAAGCCGTCATGGCTGAATGAGGTGAAAGAAGGACAGTTGGCAGATGATGATTTAAGTGCTAAGTTGCGACAAGTGCAGAATGGATGGCTAGAGGATTATGGTGTTAACAGCGATGGAGTATTGTGTTTCAAGGGAAAGGTCTGTATGCCGAAGAACGAGGAGTTAAGACGGAGAATTCTTCAAGAATCGCATAGTAGCCCTTATGCTATGCATCCTGGAGGTAGTAAGTTGTATAGAGATCTAAGGGAACAGTTTTGGTGGTCCGGTCTTAGCGGGAAGTTACAGAATTTGTAGGGAAATGCTTAACGTGTCAGCAAGTCAAGGCTGAACATCAAGTTCCGTCAGGATTGCTTCAGCCGATAAAGATTCCGCAGTGGAAGTGGGAGAGAATCACCATGGACTTCGTTAGTGGGCTTCCCCTTACGCCTACTAAGAAGGACTCGGTATGGGTGATAGTGGATCGATTGACAAAGTCCGCGCATTTCATTCCAGTGCGGGTTGACTATTCTTTACAGAGGTTAGCAAAGTTGTATGTGGCAAAAATTGTGAGATTGCATGGAGTACCGATTTCGATTATTTCAGACAGGAATCCAAGATTTACGTCTCGGTTTTTGAAAGCACTGCATCAAGCTTTAGGCACCAGATTGGATTTCACTACGGCATTTCATCCACAGTCAGACGGTCAATCTGAGCGAGTGATCCAAGTGTTGGAAGATATGTTGAGGGGCTATGTGATAGACTTCAGAGGAAGTTGGGAAGAATATTTGCCTTTAACGGAGTTTGCATATAATAACAACTATCAAGCCAGTATTCGGATGGCACCGTATGAAGCGCTGTATGGAGGAAGTGTCGTACTCCTACGTGTTGGACAGAATTGGGGGAACGACAAGTTTTGGGTCCGGAAATTGTGGCAGAATCTGAAGAGAAGGTTAGGGTAATTCAGACACGATTGAAGGAAGCATCTGATAGGCAAAAGTCGTACGCAGATCTTAAGCGGAAGGAAATAGAGTTTGCTGTAGGAGATCAGGTGTTTCTTAAAGTTTCGCCATGGAAGAAGGTGATGAGATTTGGTCGCAAAGGGGAATTAAGTCCCAGGTTTATAGGACCTTATCGGGTATTGAAGCGAGTTGGACCAAGTGGCATACCAGTTAGAATTGCCTCGGAGTTGAGAGACGGATGCACGATGTATTCCACGTTTCTATGCTACGTCGTTATCGATCGGATCCGTCTCATGTAGTACCGGTTGAGGAGGTGGAACTGAGACCAGATTTGTCCTATGAGGAAGAGCCGGTTCAGATCTTGGAGCGAGATGTAAAGGTGTTGCGGAGGAAATCAGTTCCTCTAGTCAAAGTGTTATGGCGTAACCATGGATCGGAAGAACCTTCGTGGGAGCCGGAAGAAGCAATGCGACAGCAATACCCTCACTTATTTTAGCCAGGTAATTTCGAGGTCGAAATTATTTTAAGGGGGTAGAACTGTAATATCCGGGATTTAGGGGTTGTGCATTTTTGCTTAAATATATGTGGAAGCATGTCTATGTGTATGTTGAGTGTGTTTTATAAATTTCAGGAACTTTAGAATGTAGGAGAATGCCTTAGAAAATATTGTATTTTAAGTCTTAAAGGGGGAACTAAGCATGATAGGCTTTAAGAAAATTTATAGGGGAAATTGGACATAAAAATGGGCTTGTTAAAGTGGCAAGGAGGCGCCACTTAAAGCCTTAGTAAGTGACGCCACAAGCAGTGTAAAAGGGCCTAGGTTCGAGCAGCAAGCGATGCAAATAAGAGTTTTATTTTGCTGCAAGGATGAGTAGTGGTGGACGGCAATGGGACACTTGATAGATGAGCATTTGATCAAGTCAAGTACATTCAAAATACGGCTAAGGTAGGGAGATAATTATTGGCTTATTCAAATTATTTTTGAATGGGTAAAGAAGAGAGATTATAGGAGAAAAAGAAGGGATTAGATAAGGGGAAAGAGAGTTGGCCGAATGGAGGGGTCTAGGTGTGGTATTTTCGGCCAAAGGGAGGGGAATGAGGCCATTTGTTTTCTCTTCTTTTCAATAGTTCCTCTGCCGAAATTCTTTCTCTGTTGAATCTTCTCTTCTCCTTTTATTTTGTCAAAGCCAAAATATTCCTTGTGCTAGCCGAATCTTCATTTATCACCATTGCCGAGTTTCTCAACCTTTCTCTTCTTCTTTTCACAATTTTCCAAAAGCCGAAAGTGAGTTCTTCCTAGACCATAGCCGATTATTCATTAAACCCCAAAAGTCGAAACCAATTGATCTACATCTAGCCTACATAGCCGAATATCTCTGTGGGTTCAAGCAAGGGTGCAGTCGATTTCTGTAGTAAGGGTAAGGATCAACTGTCATTCTTTTCTTTCTTTTCTTTTAGCCGAAATCAAGACTCTAATCCCTTTTATCCTTTTTGGCCGAAATCTTGAAGAGGGATTTCGGGATTCCTATTGTAACCGACTTCAAGAGAGGAGATCTTCGGGATTTCTAGGTCTAAGGTAAGCGAGTATGATCATAGGCCGAAGGCCATTTATTATGTTTAAATGTTAGAATTGGATCTAACATATGCTTATAGGAATTTCGACAGATACCTCAAACAAGTGACAATTTCGGGATTTAGATCCGCAAGGTAAGTGAATATGAATATTCGGCCAAGGTCATATTAAGTGTTAGTGTCTAGCCGATTCTAACTATGATCTTTAGGGAGGAGTATAAGTTTGTTTGACAAACTTTCTGGATTCAAAGTGAACATGTTGGTAACCAGTGTGTGTAGCCCTACACTAATTCCTAATAGATCTATGGTATTAATATTAATATATGTGTTAATGAAAATACGAAAGTATGGCTAAAGGTACCATTCAATGGTACGGAGGATTCAGGTACGTTATCCATTAACGCTCTGTTAATAATATTATGAATATTGAACATGACACATATGAGAATTTGTTACGAATGTGAAATAAGGTAAATTGCATTATTTCGCATGTTTGTATGACGCATGGGGCATACGGGTGATATTGAAAAGGGAAGTGATCTCGTGGTTTTACCACAATATCCGTGACTCATGTCACGTATCCGAATGTGGTGACTTATGTCACATATTGTTATCTGGTGACTACGGTCACATATTAATATCGATGACTTTGTCACATTATCCGTGGCTATGCCACAATTTATAAGGGCGATGTGCATGTCGTCTGCGGTGGATCGCCTTCCGATGATGTGTAGCGGATGGAGGGTCGATTTAGTAATCCCCACGGTGTGATTGGTGAATACGGGTGATGTGTAGAGGATGGTTATTTAGGTTTGGGTTCGGGATTGCATCATTACTTATATCTGTTATATGTGATTGATATGCCTAAATCGTTTGGGAGTTCGTGGTAGTTGTTACACATTGAGTCTGTTGACTCACCCTTCGTGGGATATCTTTTTCAGGTGATACTCAGTGATTTGGACCGGTCACGAGGACTAGGTGGTGGCCATGCTCAGCTCAGTGTTTTCTTCCAATTTGGATTTTCCTATTAAGTTTTGGATTTATTTCGGGTTTTGCTATTGATGTAATAAGGCCACTATTATTACACTGTTTTATGCTTGCTCTCTAAATTTTTATTACGATACAATTCTTATTAACTCGAAGGTTAAATAACTCATCTTTAAAATAAATGTTCAATGTTTTGACACCTAAATACCAACGATTTTGAACTTAATGTTAAACCCTAAAATTTGGCAGTTTCTTCTAACTTATAGTTTTCAAATACGAAAATATTGTTTTAATATGGACTTCAAAAAAAAAAGACACCATTTTCAACTTGAACCCAACACCTAACGATTCCTCTTCAAAATGACCACATTTTCCAAATTGACAAACAAGATTTGAAATGTTTTACTCGAGGAACATGCCAGATCCGGTCGGGGCTCGTGGGCCGGGTTTGGGGTGTTTCACCCTTTGTATTTGTTATCACCTTTCCTTTTGACTACCCTTATATCGAGATTTGATTTGATCGGTTTCCTAATTATTTCAGTTCAATAGTAGAGTCCATCTTTTATTATTTGAGTTGTTCTAAAAAAAAATCGAAGTATAGTCATTATTAGCTATGTGATTAAATGAGCTTATACGTTTAAATTCCAATTATTGAAGAAGAAGCTCGTACTAATAGTAGTATTAGTATTACAAGTTTTCAATTGATGTAATTATTTATTATCAGTTCATTATTTCTGGTTAGGTGATTTGTCAGGTCAATCTCGATTTTAACCCTCTAATTCAGCCTTTATCCACACCCTTAACCTAAGCCCCGTTACAACCCTTTCAAAGACCTTTTGATTTGTGTATCATCTCATTTTATAGTGGTGGAGATTTGATTTTCATGCAAGCTTATGGGATTAACTTTTCATGTTTGACGTATGAGTGCTTTTTCTTGAACCTTAAACACCTCAAGTGCTTTTTCTTGAACCCTAAACACCTATGTTTTATGTTACAAATGTATGACTTAGATTGTTTGAATTTTTAGGACTCTTTGAGTTGAATTATCCATGTATGAATTATCTATGAATTATGACAAAACATTATTGATGAATATTATTGAGGAAGTTCGTTTTAATTGTGAGTTGAGAATTTTGCTTGAGAACAAGAAAAAGCTTAAGTGTGGGGGTATTTGATAAACCGCAATAGTAACATATTTTAAGCCCATATTTAGCATGCTTTTGGATGATTTAAGCCTTGAATTATGTAATTTGGTGCTCTTAATCCTTTGTTTTCATGTTTTATACTCAGGAAAGCACCGGAGAATGAAAAGAACGAGAAACAGGCTTAAAACGGGCCAAATGGGCCAAAGAAAGAAATCGACATGGCCTGGGCCCAAGCAACACGGCCGTGCCTCCCTAATCAGACCCGAACACGGCCTGGCCACGATTCTCACGGGCGTGTGCCAAGGGCGTGTCCCTACCGTGGAGAAGAAGAATTTCACTCGAATTAGGATACTTAGGGGTAAAGAAACACATTCCAAAAGCCTATATAAACAATCTAGAGGCCAACTTTCAGGGGGCGTCCAGCTAGGCCAATGAGCCGAGCCAGAAAGGGCAGATTTGTGGGAATTTACTCGAAGAAAGCCAGTTGATTCATCTCAAGAAGCCGAAATCATACTCAAGACGGAGGATTCCTCTTCAATTCCTTCAGGGGGTTTTAGGGTTTTTCTTATGTTTTGTTTTATCTTTTCTTCTGAGATGTTTTCTTTTATCATTATGAACTAAACCCTCAGATACCTGAGGGGGATGAAACCTAAGACGAATCTTGTTATTATTTTCTGAACTATATGATAAATACTTGATTTGTTCTTAATTATGTGTTCTTAATTCTTGTTTTGATATTTCAGGATATTGATTCAAGTACTGATGTGCTTAGGCAGAGGAGGAATAGACCCTGTCTAAGAGTAGATTTAGCATAATTAAGCGGAGTTGATCGCAACCCTAGAGATAGGATGACGAAAATCTGCCGGATTAGGGTCAAACCTAACATGGGAGTCCATATATTGAGTTAATGCAATTCTAGGGGTTTTAATTAGAAAGAGATTTCAATTAATCAACCTAGGGTTAGACGTTAGTAGCCTCGAGAGAGGTATTAATATATATTAGGGAATCCTACGGATCAAGTCAAGTGAATAAATTGTCTGGTTCAGAGTTAAATAACAAGTAAAGTCTAGGTGAATTCTTCCTCGGGTATTGTCTTAATCAATTGGTTTTTCCCACAAGTATTTCCCCAATTTCGTTCTCTTTGTCCTCGCATCTTTAGCTTAGTAGTCAGTTAATTTTATATTAAAACAATTCATTTCAATTTTAAGGCTAAATAATAAAAAAAAAGTTAGTATTAGTACTTTTGGTTCCTTTGGGTTCGACAATCCGGTCTTGCCTTAACTATACTACTGTTCGATAGGTGCGATTGCCTCAAATCGTTGTCATAGTTAGTTTCCAAGTTCGATCATTCTTTTTATAAATTTTAAAACTTTGACAAATCATACAGCGATCAATTATAGAAATACAAACCGTAATTTCTAGGCTACTCCTCGTTAACTTTTTCTTTTCCTCTCGTAGCCGATGTTTCCGGTACAATGTTAGCTACGAAAATTGAAACAATTAAAAGTCATCAATAGAACACAATTTCACAATGAATATTTCAATTTGTATTCAACTTTTGCCCAAATTTCAATTTAGTCCTAACCAAAACTAACTTTATTTTCTTCACAATTTATTCTATATTTTTATTCAATTCCCACTTAAATCTAAACTTAACTCTCTAATTTTACTATAAAACCCTAAATTTTTAAAATTTCCCAATTTAGTCCCTATTACTTCAAAACTTATAATTTGTTTACAATTCAATCCCTTTTTCACTTCTAACTTAAAATTCTATCAATTTAACCCCTAATACTTCAATTTATTCAACATGAACAACATCTAAAAATCTAATAATTTCTAAAATTTCAACATAAATCAAGTAGTATTTAGTTTTAGGATTCTAAAAACATAAAAATTTCAAGAAAATGAACTAAATTGACTTACCAGTTTGAGCTTGAACCTTAAAACCCTAATTTTTTCCTTTCTTTTTCTTTCTCTTTTCTTTCTCCCCTATTTCATTTTGCTCTCTGTTCTTTCTTTTTCTTTTGTTTCTTTTATTTAGTTTATTTTATGTTTTAATTAATAATAATATAATATATTTACTTAAATTATAAGTAAGAAATAATAATTAATAAATATATGTATTTAATTGTTACACATGTCACTATTAATACCAAACATTTGTCAATTTTGCTTTAATTGCTCATTTAGTCCCTTAACTTTTCTCTATTCTATAATTCAACTTTTAACCTATATGCAATTTAATCCTTATACCTAATTACTCTTAATTCAAGCTAATTCACCTAACCAAAACCTAATTAACCACACAACTAACTTCGTAAATATTTTTAATAAATATTTACAAATCTGTTTTACGAAAACGGAGACCCGAAAGTACACCTTTCTGATACCCATGACTATCTGGTCATTACATATAGGTATTTATACTAGTACCTATGAATTATATATGGAAATAAAACTAGACAAAACCCTAATTTGCATGCTAGAATCATGTTAGAATCAGTTTTTCATTAATATACAGATTTACATTAACATCTCCCTCAAACTCAAGATGGTGTTGTGGACTGTAGCTTGAGTTTGGAAAATAAGTCGTGAAATCTAATTGGTAGATGCGTCTTTGTGAAAATGTAACATCCCAAAATTTGAGTATTATTTGTGTTGGCTCGGGTATGAATTTTGTGTGTTAGCATAGTCTTATGAAGGCTTGATTTTATTTAGGAAGTTAGATAATTTTTAGTATGGTTTATTTAATGAAGTGGATTAAGTGAGCTTGACACTTAAGTTAATTTAAGTGTTAATTAAAGCACAAGAGGAGTAAGTGGCAAGTTGGTTAAGGAGCTTGAAAGGTGGCTTGAGGTTAGAGGTTCGAGTATCATGGAAAGCATTTTTGAAGACTTTATTTTGTGTTCTAGCATTGATGGACGGTCAACCTATGTTTATGATAGGTTGGACCTTAAGTTTTTGGTAAGTTGAATTTTGGATTAAGGAAAGCATGAAATAGGGGATAAGAATCTTAAGGTTATGGAAGGTTGGGGAGACATAAGGCTTGATTATAGGAAAATGTTTTGGAAAGTATTCCAAGGCCTTTAGTGAATGTATGTGGACTGGTATGGGTGTCTAAGGGGTGGCGAATTTTGTTAGGTAGCTTGGGGGAATAGTTGGCCAATTTGTCCTATTGAACATCTTTTTGCATTTTTGTTTTCCCTCTCCAAAAACTCTTTCTTTGGCCGAATGTCATTGTGCATTTTGTGCAAATTTAGCTTTTGTTTTAGCTCTTATTTTGTTGAACCAAAAATGCTATTTCCTTTCTTTCATTTGTCCTTTTGAACCAAAACTTCATTTTGGTATTTTTGCACTTTTCTTTTAGGCAAAATAGGTGTTGGCGAATCTCATCTCTCCCACATCTCTCTTTTCTTTTCTTTTTGACATTTGTTCATAATCACATTTTCTTTACACTCTCTTGGCCGAATATTTCTCCATCTCAAATACCATTTCTTTTCATTTGTTCAAAGATAAAACATCTACCTCCATTCTATTTTTCTTTTCTTTTCACTTCACCATAGCCAGAATCTTCCCACTTCCTTTTAGTTTTAGTTTGGCCGATTATTCAAGGGTAAACTCTCTTTGGTTTCTTCAATCGATTTTGATAAAAGGGTAAGTGTTCATGGACGTTTTCCTTCAATTCTTTTCTCGTCTCTATGTTATTTTCTTGTGGATTAAGGCCGAATCTATGGGCATTGGTTTGCAAGGTTCTAATCATTCATAGAAGCCGATCTCTTTTAGGCTTTTCGGGACGTTGGAAGAAATCAATCTAAACCTCGTTTCTTTATCAATCGATTTGGGTAAGTTCAGGTAAGATTTGGTATTACAAGTGATAACTCTTTGGGATTTAGTAGTATGGCCGAATGGCCTTTGTTCATAATTTTAGTATTGGTCGATTGTAGGACAAGGTGTTCTAGTGCGGTAGATCAGATTCGGGAGTTAGTTCTTGCGTTGGTGAAAGGTGTGTATCTTACACACTTTATAACTTGGTTTATATATGTATATTTGTGTGTTATAACTAATCATATTATGAAAGTGGGTAAATCGATGAGATCTGGATATGATACCATGATGGTATGAATGAGGATTCGGTAAGTCCGTTTCAATATGTTGTTAATACATGTGGATTGAAATCATGATCTACGATTTATGATATATTCATTATGAGATACATATCAAAGTTTATTGACATGATTTGTCTATCTATTGCATTGGTATGGGCAATATGAGAGGAGGGGAGATTGATGATTCGTGTCTTCTGACACCAGTGGTTTGGCACCACCGGTGGTTTGGCACCACCAAAGATTTGGTATCACATTCGTGTCTTCGGACACGGAGGTTTGGCACCTCATAGCGACTTGTCCCCGTGGTTAATTCCACGTGGGTTGGCCCTACTTTTGAGATATGGGATCGTGCGCGGTGATTTGGTATCACACGGGGTTGGCCCCACAACTTGATGATTCGTGTCTTGGACACCGTGGTTTGGCACCACCAGGTGATTTGGTATCACATTCGTGTCTTCGGACACCGAGGTTTGGCACCTCATAGCGACTTGTCCCCATGGTTAATTCCACCGTGGGTTGGCCCCACTTTTTGAGATATGGGATCGTCTGCCGGTGATTTGGTATCACACGTGGGTTGGCCCCACAACTTCATGATTCGTGTCTTCTGGACACGGTGGTTTGGCACCACCGTGATTTGGTATCACATTCGTCTCTTGGACACGGAGGTTTGGCACCTCATAGCGACTTGTCCCTCGTGGTTAATTCCACCGTGGGTTGGCCCCACTTTTGAGATATGGGATCGTGCGCGGTGATTTGGTATCACACGTGGGTTGGCCCCACAGATGGATTATTCGTGACTACGGTCACCAGTGATTTGGTATCACATTTGTGTCTTTGGACACCAGTGGTTTGGCACCACCAGTGGTTTGGTACCACACGGGGTAGAAAAAGAGTTATGGATGGCTAGGTTGGGTGCATTATACATATATGTTGCTTTGTTATAATTTGTGTAAGTATGTGGTATTTACCCGGGAGAGGGAATATGCACTGGAGTCTTGGTGACTCACCTTCTCCCTTATTTTTCAGGTGATTCGTGAGATCGCGGATGTGGAGCCGGATGAACTCGAGGAGGCCATGCAATAAAATTTGGTTTTACATGAACTTCCATTTGGGTACTTTATTTTAATTTGGTTTTCATATTTTATGGATTTGTAATAAGGCTGTGTTTAATTATGTTTTGGATTATTTTTTTATGTTTTGAATATATTTAAAATATGGCTTATAAATTACTTGGTTAATCTAATAATTGAGTTCAAAGTTTTCTAAACTAAAAACTCGCAATGGTTTTAAAAATCTTACCATCGGGTAATATGAATAGTTCGATAGAAAAATTACAAGTTAAGTGTTTTCAACAAATTAAGTGATTTCCAAAATTCAAATTTCTATACTCAATTGCAAACGGATTTTCAAAGTGATATTTCAAATTTTCTTAAAAGATATAAATGTTTTCTATCCTATGATTTATCAACTAAGTTTTAAAGTTTTATGTAATTCAAAGTAAATCTCGCTTTTAACTTATTTTCGACAAATAAAGAATTTCAAAGAGTTTTTCACAAAATTTAATTGTTAATTCGATTCTTTCAAAAATATTTTCCTTAGTGGCATACCAGATTCGGTCGTGGCGTATTGACCGGGTTTGGGGTGTTACAGAAAATGTTTGCGATCTGAGCTGATGGTGAGACAAAAGCAAGGTGTAGAGTGCCCTGAGTAACATGATTTCGTACAAAATGACAGTCAAGCTCTGTAACAACCATTTTCTAGTGGTGTTAGAAATTATGGTTTCGGGACCACAAATCTGACTAGTGAGTTCGTAAATATTAAATATTAATATTTACGAGTCAAATATTATATTATATAGAATTTTGACCTAATAATTTTTGTTGTTTGAATCATTAGTTAAGTTAACTGATTTGTCCCTAACGTTAAGTGGTTTTAAAAAATGACGTATCAATACCACTTTTCTGTAAAATGAGCTCATAAATATTTTTATTAAATATTTACGGAGTTATTATATTGGTATGTGAAGTTACGGTTTGGAAATTTTATTATTTGACTAGTTAATTAAAGAAAAAGAACTAATTCATAAAAGATGTAAAAGTTAATCGCTATTGAATTTTATTGATTAAATAGCTTAATTAGTAATTGAAGGAGGCCTTATATGGTAATTAGACCTTAATAAACCATCATGGACGATTGATTATTAGGTTTTATTACATTTCATATGTTTTATATTTTAGTTTAATTAATTAAAGTAATAAAATAAATAAGACAAAAGTAAAAATAAAGCTTTCATCTTTTTTACTTTTTATTCCCATGACCGAAACCACCATTTTCATACATAAGAAGCTTCGGCCAAGCTAAAATCTTTGCATTGCAAGTCATTTTTCACCCGTTTCTTGTAATTTTTATGTTTTTGTGATCGTATCAACTAGGTCCAGCTAACTTGTGGCTCCGTTTTCAAAACTGTTAAAGATTTTAAAACTTTCCATTGATGAATCTTAGATTTCTTTTTTATAGAAAATGGTTTAGTTGGAAGGTTGATAATGAGTTTGGACTAGTTTGTAAAGTGATTTTGTTTAATTTATAAGATTAAGGATTAAATTGTTAAATTGTTAAACTTGGCATGGTTTCCTTGTAAAATTTCAGAATTAGAGGGCTGATTTGTAATGTAATTAAATTCGGCTCATGGGTATAGGGATTAATTGTGAAAATAAGATTGTTTCGATTTTAGGGACTAAATCAAATAATGTGTAAAAGTTTGGGGAAATTGTGAAAAATTGTAAATAGAAAGACATAAGCACTAAATTGAATATTACATGATGTTGAAGCTGATAAATTGAAATAAAAATTACTTTATAGATCAAGATCAAGTAGATAATCATCAAAAAGGGAAAATTACTGATTAGTCCCTAAATTTTACTATCTCTGCAGTTTAGCCCTGGTAAGTTCATACGGTTTAATTTAGTATAATTTGAAATATTTTATTGACTTGTGAATACTTATATATATTTAATGAAATAATCATAAAGATGATTCAAGGTGAGAAATGTAATTGAATTGTAAGATATTATGCGGTTTTTTATATTAAGCCCAGATGAACATAGTATAGGATGTAATTGGCGTGCCAATAGGTTATATTGCGCGCTGTACGGGTCTGACTTGAGATGAGATGATGATTCTTGATTTATTCCTGTCCACTAGATATACTGGAGTCCAGCATTTGTTGCGGACTATCGTGTTATATTTATAGTGTTTCTGGTGTGTTATCGAGAGCGAATGTAAAGCCTTCAGGCTTGGCACTTGGTGCCAAGGTGTGTTTTGGAGGGATGTTAGCCTACGGGCTAGGCACTTTCTCAGTTGGTATGGCTCGTTGGAGCGTTTTGGTATGTTTCGGTGGACAATCGCGTATCTGTATCTGTTATATAGTTCATCGGGCAAATTTAAATTGGTTAAATGACTTGAGTATTGAATTGTAAAAATATTTGCTTGATTTCCAATAGTATATTGTGACTTGATATTGATTGAGTTCATATGAATGATCTAATTATGCAACTTGTATATCTGTATAACTCACCATTGATTGATTGTGGTTGGTAGGACTAACGTCTATTAACATTGTTATTAAATGATTTATTATGTTTATTCGGTAAGTTTTATCGTTTTAACCTTTGAACTTACTAAGCTTATTAAAGCTTACTCGTGTCATTTTCCTATTTCCTTGTAGATAACATTTTGTGGAATTTGGCGATTAGATCAATGAGAATATCACACTATCCAAATTTTTTTGGTAGATATTTAAAAAAAAAACGTTTATTTTTGGGATATGTGGCATGTAATAGGAGTATCTTGTATATGTTTTAAGTACTTATTACAAGTGGTGTTTTCTATACTTGTGTGATAAATATATGTTTTAGTTAATAATATGCTAATTCATGGTTTGGTATGAAATCCAAATATAGTATGGAACTTGTCATGTAATAGGTGAAATTTGTATATGTTTTGATTGTGTGTTATATGTGGCATTGGTTAGATTGATGAAATGATGTTTATGTTTTGTAATAGCTTATATGTAATCATGTTTTAGACCTTGGTATGTTTATGGTCTTGTTGTGCTAATTGTTCACTTGATATAAAATTTACAAAGGTGTTTAAATTATGGTATAAATGAATGTGATTGAATGAGAAGAGTAATGGTAAGTTTTGACATGAGTTAATGTATGGTTTTTGAGCTTAAATGCAAACCATTTGGTATATGCTTGTAACATGAAAGTATAGACTTGGTTTTGATTTGTTTTGATATATAAGTTGTGCTGCCAAATGATGGTATATTGGTTAGGCATAGGTTGGGTGAAATTGACATGTTTTTTAATGAGATTCAATGTGTTTGAGCATGGTTTTGCAGCTGATAATGGTGTGGCTTGGTGTCTAAGCTTTTGAGGGAAAATAACTTGAAATGCGAGATTTTTAAGGTGCCCACGGTCTAGGACATGGGCTATCACACGACCGTGTGTCATTATTATTTTTAGATGCAGGTTTCACATGGTCTAAGACACGACCGTGTGTCTCAAGCCAGTATGTAACATGGTCTGGAACACTGCCTGCAACACGACAATGTGGTCCTATTTTGAACACTCACACGGGCAGACACACGGGCTGAGACACGGCTATGTCTAGACTTCGATTATCCACACAGTCTGGGCTATGTCACATGGCTGTGTGACCCCTATTTTTAAAATTTTTAAAATTTTCTAAAACTTTCTATTTTGTTTCAAATTAGTCCTTGATTGTTCCTAAATTATTTTAAGGCCTTGTAAGCCCGATTTAAGGTCAATAATTATATTTATGCTATGAATGACATTTGACTTTGATCATATGTTATTTAATTTGATATTTGAATTGTTAAATGTTAGTAATTGCTATGATATGCATTGTAATGCTCTATAACCCTAATCCGGTGACGGAGACAGGTTAGGGGTGTTACAAGTTCTATATGTTTTGTACGTTCATGAAACACATCGTTATGAATGATCTGTTTTGCACTACGATTATCACAATGCAGGATAGTAGAAATAGGAGACAAAAGTCCCATATCTTCAAGTAATCGAAGTAGCCAAAGTAACTCTGAAATGACATCAGCAAGAGCATGATATTGAGATTCAGTGTTAAAGGGAGTAACAACAGTCTATTTCTTACTTTGTCAAGAAATGAGAGAATCATCTAGAAAGAAATAATAACCAGTGGTTGAGCGTCAGTCTGTAGGATCTCTTGCCCATGTGGTAGCAAAATATCCAGCAAGAACTAATGAGTGAGTAGGGAAATGAAGACCATAAAAAAGTGTACCCTTGACATATCGGAGAATACGAAGAACTGCTGAAAAATGAGATGATTTAGGAGATGTTAAAAACTGACTAACTATATGAACTACATGAGCGATATCAGGTCGAGTCACTGTAAGATAGAATAGACTGCCGACAAGGTGTCGGTACAAGTTAAAGTCAGAAAGAGGAGTTTCATCTAATGGGGTAAATTTGACATCTGATTTCAAGAGAGTAGGAACAGACTTATTGTCAATAATATTGGCACGAGAAAGTAAATCGTAAGCATATTTTTTCTGAGAAAGATAGTAGCCATCATTATTAGAAGAAACCTCAAGACTCAAGAAATAACCAAGAGGCCCAAGATCCTTCATTTCAAAGTGTTGACTAAGGTACTGTTGTAGTTCAATGATGCCCTTTGTGTCATCCCCTATGATAATCATATCATCCACATAGAGAAGAAGTAAGATCATACCTTGAGCAGAGCACCGAGCAAATAATTCAGAATCATGAGGACTTGATACAAAGCCAAATGCAAATACAATAGAGCTGAATTTGACAAACCAAACTCGAAGGGTCTGTTTCAAACCATACAAAGCACGTTGAAGTTTGCACACTTGATTGAGAGAATGAGAATACCCTGGTGGAGCATGTATGTAGATTTCTTCATGTAAATCACCATTGAGAAAGGCATTCTTGACATCCATCTGATGCAATTTCTAGGTTTAATTGCAAATATGGCTAATAGACTACGAACAGAAGTGAGACGAGCCATAGGAGCAAAAGTTTCCTTATAGCTAATACCATACTCTTGAGTGTATCCTTTGACTACAAGTAGAGCTTTATAGCACTCAACAAATCCATTTGAATGAGTCTTGATTTTGTACACCCATTTATAACCAATTGGTATCTTGCCAAGTGGAAGATCAACCAGATCCCAAGTATGACTTTTCTCTAATACTTGCTGCCAAGAAGGATTAGCATTAGCCTCACGATAGGATTGGAGCTCAAGGAGGGTGACAAGTGCAGAAAAACAATGATAATCTTATAAACGAGAATGTGGTTCTCTTACCCAGTTAGATCATCGAATAACAAAAGTAGGAACATGATCTTCAATTGGTTCAGATTCAGTGGATGTAGAAGTGGAAGATGGAAGAGCTAAGCTCATCGGATGCATCAAAATACAGGAACAATTCAATAGAAGTATATGTGAATAAAATGTAGAGAAGATGACAATGAAGAATAAAATTTGGACAAAGAAGAAAACTTAACATCTTTCCAAAAGGTAACATGCCAAGAGATACACAATTTATAGGATATTGGATCCCAATAGCGATAACCTTTATGCTCAATATCATACCCAAGAAAATAGAAAAAAGATGAGCACGAGGTTCAAGTTTAGTATGTTTATGAGGTTGGAGGAGTACGAAATAAGCACATCCAAAGGTTTTGAGAACTAAATAATCTGGAGAGTTGTGAAAAAAAGTTCATGCAGAGAGAGATCATTAAGAACTTTAGTCCGTGTACGGTTGATTGTTTGAATAGCAGTTAAAGTAATCCCCCCCCAAAATTTTCCAAGACATTTGGCTAAAAGAATAAGAGCCCTAGTGGAGTCCAAGATGTGTCTATATTTATGCTCAGCTCATCCATTTTGTTGGGAAATATAGGGACTAAAACGTTGAAATTGAGTGCTTTGTTGATCAAAGAATTGAAGAAGAGATGATTCTTTTTATTCTACAACATTATCAGTACGAAAAGTTTCTATAGTAGAAGAAAACTGAGTTTTGATCATATTAAAAAAATTAATGGAAATAGCAAGTAGTTTAGAACGATTCTTCATAAAGTAGATCCAGGTGAAATTAGAGTAATTATTAATAAAAATAATAAAATACTGAGACCTAGTAATAGTAGAAACAGGGGAGGGACCTCAAATGTAATAGTGAATAAGTTTGAAAGGAGATGTAGTAATAGAACTACTACTAGTAAAAGACAAAGCTAGTTGTTTAGCATGTTGACACTCAAGACATTTAAATGACTCAAAGGTGAATGCTAATAATCCACGAGACACTAATGGACAAAGTTTACTTTCAAAGACATGACTAAGTCGAAGATGCCACTGAAGTAAAGAAGGTTGCAAGGTGACAACAGAGATAGTTTTCTCAGGTAGATGTAGCATAATGAGCTCAAATTATCTTCTCACTTTCTGGCCTATTCCAAGAATCATCCCCGTAGTCGGATCTTACACCTAACAACCAGAGGAAGAAAAAAAAAGTAGGACCAATATCACAAAGTCGTCCAATAGAAATAAAATTAAAAGCTAAGGTAGGAATTCAATAGGTGTTTGGAAGACTAAGGTTGGAGGTGGATGTATGACCTACATGTGTGATAGGAATTTTTGCATCATTAGCTGTATGAACAGGTGGACGAGAGGAGGTAGAGCCATGTGTGGAGAAATTTTGTAAATTAGGTGTCACATGATTATAACAAGCAAAATGAAAAAGCCAATTATAATTACCTGGAGTGATGGACAGAACAGAATGGGAAGAGGAACTGGAAGATATAATCTGTTTCAGGAGAGGTACTAAGTCACTCAATGAGAGGGGAGCAAAATACGTGGGGGTAGCAGAAGCAATTGATGAACTAGGAAAAAAACTCCTTCGGAGCTGGAAGATCCACTAACCTTAGTAGTTTCTCTAGTCCGAAGTGTAACACCCCAAACCCGGCCTAAACGTTACGACCGAATCTGGCATGTCACATGAAAGGAACGTCTAAAAACTGTGCATTCGTTAAAAAGCTCAAATTCTTTATAGTTGTGGTGAGAAATCGAGTTTAAGTAATTTTGAATAAGAAATGGTTTATTATCATTTTAGGAAAATCCCATATTGATCATTTAATAACAAGCAATAAACAAATTGAAAGCTGAAACCAAATAAAATACCCAAGGCCTTATTACATAACAAAAACTCAAATAAAAATAAGTCCAAATAAAAGAAACGAATTTACGAGTAAACATATGTATGGCCTCTACGAGTCCACCTCAGCTCCCAAATCCGCGATCTAATGATTACCTGCAAAATTTAACTAAGGGGTGAGTCATCGAGACTCAGTGTGTAAATCCCCATCCAACAGGCCCTTACACAATTTCATATGAAAATATGCATACCATGCACCCAAACCTAGCCATCCGCAACTCCTTTTTCTACCCCGTGTGGTACCAAACCACTGGTGGTGCCAAACCACTGGTGTCCAAAGACACGATATCCATCAATATTGTGGTGCCAAACCACTGGTGGTGCCAAACCACTGGTGACTCGAAGTCACGAATAGTAGTGATGGGGCCAACCCATCGTGTGATACCAAATCACTGGCGTCAATCCCGTTGTATTATCTGTGGGGCCAACCCACTGTGGTACCAAACCACTGGGACGAGACGCTATGAGGTGCCAAACCTCGGTGTCCGGAGACACGAATGTGATACCAAATCACCGGTGACTCAAAGTCACTAATAATCCATCTGTGGGGCCAACCCACGTGTGATACCAAATCACCGGCGACGATCCCATATCTCAAAAAGTGGGGCCAACCCACGGTGGTGTTAACCACGAGGGACGAGTCGCTATGAGGTGCCAAACCTCTGGAGGTGCCAAACCTCTGGTGACCGTAGTCACAATGTGGTACCAAACCACTGGTGCCCGTCGACACGAATATCACTGCCCCCTCCACTCATATAACCCATGCAATATGACATAATAATTCGTGTATGCAGTATGTCATGTATGCTAGACATATATCAGATATAAGTATAACATGAATTACCATCATAATCAGATAGACATAAAACAACATAATCACCCTAATCAACCTCTAAGGGTATAACCGTAATTTTACCTACCAATGGCATTTTCGTAATTTACCCACCAAGGGTATATCGGTAATTTACCCACCAAGGGCATTTTCGTAATTTACCCACCAAGGGTATATCGGTAATTTACCCACCAAGGGCATTTTCGTAATTTACCCACCAAGGGCATATCGGTAATTTACCCACCAAGGGCATATCGGTAATTTACCCTTCAGGGATATTTTGGTAATTTACCCACTAAGGGTATTTCAATAATTTCGTACCTGGAATGGCCTTTCCAAAGGCCCAGTGTCGCCCCGAGTGACCCAACTACCATTTCTGGTCGAAATGGACTATTGGGCCTAAAGCCCAATTTATTGCCCATCTCGGCCCACACGCTCGTGTGGCCCACCTAACAAAAATCTAGCCACGTTTATGAGATTCACCTAGTCTAGTTCACTATATACTACACCATCATACATTTTACTATATTGGGCCCACGGCCCATTGGGCCCCCTTCGGGCCATCGCGGCCCAAGCTGCCCCAACCCACAAGAATACTACTGATGGCCTCAACTATCGCGTCCGAAGCCCCACACGTGCATTCGAACACTTTTGTGGCTACTATTGCCGTGGCCAAACTTCGGCATTTGCCGCTCTACAACTAGAGTAGAGAGAGTTACACACCGATAGGACTCGCGGTGTTAATCCGCGCCGACCACTCCTGCGTGCCCAAACGCCTTCCAAGGTGTGTCAACCTCCTCTGGAATGCTCTTTATATAGCTAGCTCTTCACCTTCCTTCTTTGTATCTTTCCGATGTGGGATCCTTCGTCGAGAGAGTTTAAATTCAACTGAAACTCTTCTCGTCCGCATCATGAAATAAATACTCCCTTGCTTCTCATGAGATTCGAACCTGTGCTCCTTTGCAACATAATCCACGCCGCTAGCCACTTGGCCACAAGCTCCTCTTGTGTCTTAAACCATGCGCAACTAAATATAAATCTATAGCCAAATTCGAGGTCCAAGTAAAAGAAAACCAAAATGCAAAAGCCAAGACTTGAACCTTGGACCTCCTTCCTTCCTTGTGGCGTCACCCCATTGTCTCTTAAGTGGCGTCACTTTGCCACTACACCACACACTCCACTTGTGTCATTTTTCCCCATATTTTATTCTTAAGGCCTACCTGCCAACTTCCAGGGTTTTTTTTCACCTAAAATCAAAATTTCCCCAAAGCTAATATTTGATCCCGGGACTTCATAGAAGCCCTCTAACCTTCCAAAATAACTTACCTAATAAGTCTAACTTGCATTAATGCCGTTCTCAAAAAAATTTAAAACAAGGCCCATTGGGCCCAATCCTACTAGGCCCAATTTCGGGATGTTACACGAAGGGCACGAATCAGATAATCACGAATAAGGTAGTGTGTTTAGGATAGTAACGAAATTCCACCTTAAGGTAGAAGAAGAATTGATGACCGTTCTGACGACACTTTTTACAGAAAATATTACCAGAGCTAGACTTCTGAACAAGTGGTCTAGTAGCAGGAGCAACATCGAAAGAAGATGTCTGAACTAGCCCCAGACGGGTCTACTCAAAAATAAGTTCTTTAACAACAGTGTCTAAAGATGGAAGGGGACTCCAATGTAGCAGAGAGGCTCAAACTAGCTCATATTTAGCTCGAAGTGCCATGAGGACCTGAATATGGCGAAGATGATCCTCACTGATCTTGGCTTGGGACAATTGAGTCCAAATCAACTTCACTTTGGCTAGAAAGGCGTTCATAGATTGTTCAGCCTCTTGCTTGAGACTGTGCAAGGTACTCCATAATTGGAAGCAGTGAGCAAGACCAGTGGTTCAATATCGAGTATCAAGAAAATCCTAGATCTCTTTTATTATTTCAAACTCATCAAACTACGCATAAATGTCAGGACAAAAGTATTACAAAACCAAGTGATAATCTGATAATTTTTATTGTCCCAATCCTTCAAACGATCTTTGTACTTGGTAAAAGTCTCATCCGTCTCACGAACAGGTTCAATATAATCTCCAGTAACAATGTGCCACAATTTTCGGCCAATAAGGAAACTATGCATCTTAAAAGCCCAAATATTATAATTTGTCCCATCCAGGAATTCAAAAATGGGGCAGGAAATCTCTATTTTCTCCATGACAGAGACTAATCGAATAGAAAAAGAGTGAAGAAATAGGAGCTGAATAGAAAAAAATAATGGGAATGGTTGGTTAACGGATAGAAAAGAGAAGTAACAGGGGCGATGATGCCCAAAACAAGATCAAAATAGTAGAGAAAAAAAAGAAGGGGAACCTAAGCTCTTGATGCCATGTTATGAAATTTAGGAAAAGAAATATGAATGAATTTTAGTTTTTCTATTGTTGTACAAGTGCTATGCATTTATACTAGTGATAAGTGCTAAAAGTAATATGTTTTAATCTCATTCTTAATGCGTTTTTGGGTGATTATTCGATGTTAATTGTGAATTTTATACTCCTAATCCTTTAAATTCATGTTTTAATACTTAATATAGCACTTGGGAGCAAAAAGAGTGAAAACTGGAGCGTCGGAGCAAGCTATAGGACCCACACAGGTCGACCCATTCCACACAGCCGTATGACCCACATGGGTGTGTGGTAAGCCGTGTCGGTTTCACGGGATTGTGCACTGAACAGCAAAAAATCACGATTTTTAGGTGTTTCGAGCATTCTAAGACATATATGAAAAAAAATAAGAAGATAGGAGAGAGCTGTTAAAGAATATTCAAGAAAACAACTTGAAAAATATCGTTGAAGCCAATTCAGAAGCAAATTTCTGTCAAGATTGAAGATTTCCAGTTGATTTATTAGGAAGTTATCATGAGTTTCTTTATTTCTTTCGGTTATACTATATCTTGGATGTTTTTATTTTCAAGCATGAACTAATTTTCTAAATACCTAGGGGAGATGAACCCTATGATGGATTCTATCATTTGATTTTTATTTTTACGCAATAAACACTTAGTTTCTTGTTCTCAATTATGCGTGCTTAATTCTTGGCTTGATATTTCTAGATTATTAATCCAGTTTGATGTGCTTGAATCGAAGGTTGAATAGACCCTATTTAGGAGTAGATCTTACGTAATTGAGTGGAGTTGCATGCAATTCTGAAACTAGGATGGCATAAATCTATCGAATTAGAGTCAAATCTAATAGGGGAATCCATAGCATGAGTTAATGCGATAATAGTTGTAACACCCCTAACCCGTATTCGTCACCAGATTAGGATTACAGAGCATTACTGTACATACGGAACATTTAAAATAAACATTTCAAACATCATCTAAAACATATTATAATACATTCATTTGCATACACATCGTCCCTAAATTGGGCCTTCAAGGCCCAAGAAATACCTTAGAAACAATTCGAGACCAAATTGGAAACAATCAAAAAGTATAAGAAAAAGTTAGGAAAATTAGACTGCAGAGGTCACACGGCCGTGTCTCAGGCAGTGTAACATTTGAAATAGGGACACACGGTCATGTCCCAGCTCGTGTCCTCACCCATGTAACTCACTGAGTAGGGTCACACGGCCAAGTCACACGCCCATGTGCCAGGCCGAGTAACTCTCGAAAAAAACCCACACGCCTATGTGTCAGGCCGTGTGTTAGGCCGTGTAACTGTCTGACTTGTGTGCATTAAAATGTACAGGGGACACACAGTCGTGTCACCAGGCTGTGTGTGAGTCACACGCCCGTGTCTCAGGCCGTGTGGACATGAATTTGCCCAAATTCAAGCTATTTCAAACTCCATAACATGCACACACCTATAGGCCTTTTGTGCACCTAATCAAAACATCAAAACATGACTGAATTTTACATGAAAGGACCAATTCAATAGTTCAAATCAATCAACCAATATGCCATATAAGGCACCTCAATACAAACATCCAAAACTTACCTAAATATGCATATGTTGCCACTTACCATTCATCAACTATTAGTTCCAAGAACTTGCTAAAAACACAACATAAGATAACTCAATAACACAAACCGTCAATTGATACTAATGAACCATTCTCATCCAATATCAAAAGTGATAAAAAGTACTTTCTAAAGCAAGCATTATACCTATTTAGCACACATGACACCAAACACAAACACTTTTAGTTATTATTCACATATTCTTCCAATACCACAAATTCATCTACATAAGTTTATACATGCCACTACCCTAGGAGATACAAAAACTACCAAAAACGATGGATAGTGTGAGCTGAAGAGTTGGTCCGACCAAAATGTCAACAACAACGATCCATAAAAAAATAGACAAAAATGAATAAGCTTTTAGAGCTTAGTAAGAACATAGTATAACATTTAATTTAACAATGAATTGAATACGATTTATATTTCATTCGATTCATAATTACCGAAGTCTAAACAGGAACATGTATGTACAATTCAAGGGTACCGAAGTACAAATAAAGGCACGTATGTGCAATTCAGGGGTACCGAAGTACAAACAGGGGCATGTATGTGCAATTCATCAATATTCTTCTTGACACATAATAAATAAAGCATCATAATATAATTACACAAGTAAAAATTCATTTACATAATAAAACAGTACGAACTTACCTCAACTACTAGGGCGTGAAACGAAGTCGAACTAATCCGAGGCTTTAGCTTTTCCTCGATCTAAATCCGTACGCGGTCTATCTTGATCTAAATAGAAAAAAAATTAATCCATTTAATATCTCTATTACTCAATTCAGTCCATATTTCTTATTTATACAAAATTACTATTTTGCCCCTAATATTTTAACTTTTTACAACTTAGTCCTGAAGCTCATAAATTGAAATCTAAGCATTTTCATCCTTATCTCAAGCTAGCCGATAAGGATTTGAATCAATCCATAAAAACCATCATTTCATAAATTTACCATGAACTTTTATCATTTTTTTTACAAATAAGTCACTAAATGCAAATTTTCATCAAAAATCACTTTACAAAACTTGTTTATATATAAAAAAGGACTCATAATCTACCATTAAACATCAAGAATCATACATGAGTATTCATGGCATAACCCTAAATCTTTAACAGTTTTGCAAATTAATCCTCAGGCTAGCTAAGTTAAGCTATAACGATCCCGAAAACATAAAACTCATTAAAAAGGGGCTCGGAAATACTTACATGCGCGGTCCTAAGCTTGTCGAACCAAGAAACCCTAAAAATGGCTTTATCTCCTTAAAATTTTAGTGGTAAGAACATTTGGAAAAGATGAGCATATTTTGTTTTATTTAAGTTTAACCTTATTTACTCATTTACCTATTTAACCTGTAAAAACATTCAAAATTTCAAATAAACCTTGCCATTAATATCCACTAACTGCAAAAATGGTCTAATTACCATCCAAGTCCTCTCACTTTAAAGTTCCAAAGCCATTTGACCTTTTTGACTAATAGAACTCTACTTTTACACTTTTTACGATTTAGTCCTCTTCACTTAATTAATCAAGCAAACATCAAAATTTCTTAACGAATTTTTTATACGATCATACTAATATCCCAAAGACAATAAAATAATAATAAAAAAATTTATTCGTCAGATTTGTTGTCCCGAAACCATTGTGTAGTAATTTCATCATATTTGATGAATTATTGATATGACCAAACTGATTATTCATAAAAATAAACAAATATTATTCATTATTTCTATGTTGTATTATCCTTAATGGTCAAAAGTTGGTATATCAGGTATATGAATTATATATGGCATGACATCACTTACAATAGTAGAACCCATAGTTGTAATCAAGAGTAAATGGTATCCTTTCATTAAAAAATTATGAAAATAGAACCTAACCAAGGGTCATTTGTCTAGGGAAAATGATTTTATCATTACTAATATGAGTAATGATCATTTTCATTGCAGAAGATAAAATGGTGACCTTTAGATAAAATAGATTGAATTAAGTTAATGGATTAAACCTAAAGAAATAATGGATATCCGAGGAGGATAACACACATATGACAAGGTCATTGGGCTAAAGCTTGAAATTTGTACCTTTTGTAATGGTATATAATAAGGAGTTCAGTCCCGGTACTTTAGTGGAATGACTCTGTAACTAAATAATTTTTTTATTAATAGACGAAGAGTCAAAATTTATGTAACGCCCCGGCTTTTGGGCCTAGAAGAAATGGGCTTCGCGTATCGGAGTAATTGGAATTTAGTTGTGCAAGTGAATAACACAAAAGTATGTCTGCTTTGATGATTAAGGGTTCTGAGGAGTATTGGAGAAGCATTGGGTTCAAACCTAGGCTTTGGAAAGAATTTTTGTTTTAAGTGATCAAAACCCCTATCTTTGGTTAATAGGGTTATAAATAAAATGTGGTGAAAGGTGACAAAAGAGGAGTTGGTGGTGTGGTGGAAGGTGGCGTCACATGTGTGGTAAGGAGTCTGAGGTTCGAGGCATGGCGTGCGCAATTGTATGTTTATTTTGCTGCTTGAGCTGCGGAGGTGTTGGAACTGGACTGGAACACTGTGGTTGAATTGGTCATAAGAATTTGAATTGAATTTGAATTGGTCATTGAGTGAATCAAGGAGGATTTCGTAGAGGGATTAAGAGAGTGATTTATGGAGAAAAGCAAGGAGTTTAAAGTGTGAGGGAGTGTTGTGCCGAATGGGTAAGGGGAAGCATAAGAAATTCGGCTAAGATAGTTTTCTCTCATTTTCGGTTTGGTTTCGGTCACTTTTGCCTTGGGAAGAACTGGTTTGTGTTGCCGAATTGTTCTTTTTCATTCACCTCTTCTGTTTTACATTTTGTCTTGCCGAATATATTTTCTCTTTTCCCCTCGGTTTCATTCTTTCTTTTTGGTTGCTCTCCTCGAGCCGATTGCCTCTTCTTCATCTTTTCTCTTTTCTCTTTCGATATTCCCCTCTGCTATTTGCTCTTTTGGCCGAATATTCTGCTTCTCTCCCTAGTATTGGCCGACTGTTTCAGTGCTCTGCCATTGGTGTTGTTTCGGTCTTGCAAGGGTTCTGAGGAACCGATAGGTACACATAGGTTCTCTCTGTTGTTTCTCTGTTATTGCAATATGTGTTCAAATCCATTTCTTCTACTTTTTCTAAATGCCGAATACTCCTCCATATTATTCTTTGATTACCGAATGCTAGTTTCTTGAGTTGATCATTGGGTTTTTAGATTTCTACAAGAAGTGACGGGGTGCAAGCATTTCAGAAGCGATTGAAACTCTTTTTTTATTCGATCAAGAACTCTCGATGGGTAAAGAGGATTATAGTAGTAAATTGATGGCAAAGGTACCGGCTGTGTTTGATCGCGTAGCCTTTACTCCCAAGTTTAAGCGGCGTAAGGTGTCGGCTGTTTGAGATTTTCTACCAGGATGCGGAAAGGTGGCTGCATCAAACTTTGGATTAACTAGGAGAATCCCAGTCGACCAATCTAGTCAAGGCATGTGGTATCGTTCTCTCGGTTAGGTGGTTGCTAAGTGTTTTCTTAACATTATTTGTTTAGTGATTAACTGAATGTTATGTTTGAATATAGGTTCTGACGATCGTGAATTTTTAGTACTCTACGTGATCAAGTGTGTAACAGTACCCTGTATTCGATAGTCAGTGAGAAAGCCGATAGAGTGTGTGTAACCACACTCCTTCTGATCGTAGATCGACAAAATGCCGAAAAGCCGAAATAACGGTGGATGATGCCACACGAGCGTGCGATCGCACGTGTGATGAATCGAGCACACGAATATGGGAGTAAAATGGTTGAGGCCACCATGAGCGTTCTCATGGGCTTAGGTCGCTTGGGGCCGCATTGGGGCCGAAATGGGCCGTGTAGGCCCCACATAGATAAAATGCATGTTATATGGTTTCTATTGGTTTGAACTGTGCTGTTCATATAGTCGAGGCTATTTCTGGGTTAATTGGGCCATACGAGCGTGTGGGCCCACTTGGGCTGAGTAATGGGCCTTAGTCCTATTTGCACCGTTGTGACTGTTTAGGTTACTTAGGTTGCTTGAGGCGACGGTGGACTTTTTTTTGGGTCGCTGAGACCTCGATTTGCAAAATTACTAAAATACCCTCAATTTGCAAAATTACCGAAATACCATCGATTTGTGAAATTACCGAAATACCTCTAATTTGTGAAATTATCGAAATACCCCTAATTTGTGAAATTACTAAAATACCCTCGATTTGTGAAATTACCGAAATACCCTCGATTTGTAAAATTATCAAAATACCCCTAATTTGTGAAATTATTGAAATATCCTTGATTTGTGAAATTACCAAAATACCCTCGATTTGCAAAATTATCGAAATACCCCTGATTTGTGAAATTACTGAAATACCCCTGATTTGTAAAATTATCGAAATACCCTCGATTTATGAAATTATCGAAATACTTTCAATTTTTAAAATTACCGAAATACTCCTGATTTGTGAAATTATCGAAATACCCCCGATTTATAAAATTACCAAAATACCCTTATAGGGTAAAATGACTGTTTTACCCTTGTGGGTAAATGACTGACTTGTGTTTTGATTTGACTGATTTGAATGGGATTGTATGACTGTGTTTTAACTGACTTGACGGTGGTTGTATGACTGATATGCTTTTAATATATGTCTAAATAACTGTTACTGAGCATGGTCATTCTGCATACACGTGTAATGATTGAGCATGACATACACGGCATATTGCATGAGGTTGGGACATTGATACGGAGGAAGTTCTGATAGGGTCGCACGGGTCGTATGAGACGACTGTGGATCCAGTATTGATCTGTTAAGGTCGCGCGGTCGCATGAGACGCATCGTGGACCGACGGGCGGCTTAAAGCCGCGTCGATTATGGTTACGTACCAACCTAAATATGGCTCTGTGCCATCTTTATTATGGCTTTGTGCCAATCGTATTTACCCATGGCTATGTGCCTAACATATATACCGATGACTCGCGTATCGATCATAATTACCGATGGTCGTGTGCCGATTATATTACCGTCGCTGATGGCTATGTGCCAAACTTATTACAATTACCGATAGCTTTGTGCCATCCTGACTATGGCTCTGTGCCATCCTGATTATGGTTTATAACCACTCTGTTTATGACTTTTAGCCGCTACACGGGCGGCGTTCTGCGATATTTATGGCTTTTAGCCGATCTCATCCTGTGGCCGAGCCGTTCTGTTGACTTAGTGCTGCAACCGGTGCTAAGCTTGGTGTGTTGGCTGGGTGGGTCGACTTTATCCCCACGTAAGTGTAGGGTTGGTACGGGTGGTGTGTTGGCTGGATCGGGGTGGAATGCATCCTCATACTGTTGCATATCTGTTTATGAGATCTGTCACTGTACTGGGCTTAGGCCCACATTTTCTGTTATTGGTTTGGGCTAGGCTCAATTGATTCTATTATGGGCTGTGACCCAAATGATATTGTAGTGGGTTTTGGCCGACGTATGCTCTGAACTGGACTGTACTATTACTGTTAAAGGGCTTTGTATTAGACTGTTTCGATTTCTTATTATGTATACTGACTGTTACTCTAGTAAGGGGATTACACACTGAGTTTTCGTAAACTCACCCCGTTTTTAAGCTGTGCGAGTAATCCCAGCGTTAGTAGGATCGGTGCTTTGCGAGGGACTCGGAGGTGACCACACGACTACAGCTGTTATGCTTTGGACTTTATATATGTTTTAAATTCCATTTTGGGTTTTAATTTCTGTAATAAGGCCTCTTTAGATTTAATTCTGAATTTGGGATTTCGTTACGTTTTATATCTGTTAGACGTAGACGAGTTTTCAACCCAATTACTGTTTTTAAAAACATACGTTTTAAACTTATTTACCTTAAATTAGCTTCCGCAACTAAAAGAGATTTTTAACGAAGTTAATAACATTTTTAAAAGTGATTAACTTTTCAATGAACCACGTTTTGAAATTGAACGAACACAAACTGAGGCTTTAGTTTTGAAATATTAAGGACGGTTTTCAATAAAAAACATGGTTTTCGAAAAACACTTCAATATGACACGTCAGATTCGAGCCTAACTTTTGGGCTGGGTTTGTGGTGTTACATTTAGTGGTATCAGAGCCAAGTTGTAAAACTCGGCTGTGGATTGGGTTTTTAAAATTGAATTTTTGAAAGAACTGTTTCAAAATATTTGAAGTATGTGAAATGTTCTACTGAATATTTTTCTGAAAGTGTGGCTCACTGATAAACCGTAATATATACATATTTTAATCCCACATTTAGCATACTTTTGGATGATTTAATCCCTTGAATTGTGGAATTTGATGCTCCTAATCCTTTAATTTCATGTTTTATACTTAGGAGAGCATAGGAGGATGAAAAGAAAGAGAAACGGGTTGAAAATGGAGAAAATGGGCCAAAGTAAGAAATCAACACGGCCTGGGCTCGAATCACACGGCCGTGCCACCTTAGTAGGCCCAAACACGACCTGGGTTCAATTTACACGAGTGTGCTCCACGGGCGTGTCTCTGCCGTGACCCGTTGTAATTATACTCGGAAAAGGATACTTAGGGGCGAAGAAAGACATTCCGAAGTCTATATAAACACCCTAGAGGGCAACCTAAAGGGGGAGTTCGACAAAAGCCTTCTCTCAGGGCTTTTGATGAGGGGCGAAGCCAGAGAGGGCTGAACACAGAGAAATTACTCCAAGAAAACCAGTTGATCCATCTCAGAAGCCGGAATCACACTCAAGACAGAAGATCTTCCCTTCAATTTTCTTCAGGGGGTTTTAGGGTTTTTCTTATGTTTTGTTATTTACTTTCTTCTGAGACGTATTCCTTATTAAACATGAACTAAACCCCTCAAATACCTGGGGGGGATGAAACCTAAGACGAATCTTGTTATTATTTTTTGAACTGTATGATAAATACCTGATTTGTTCTTAATTATGTGTTCTTAATTCTTGTTTTAATATTTCAGGATATTGATTCAAGTATTGATATGCTTAGGCAGTGGAGCAAAAGTCTCTGTTTAAGAGTAGATCTAGCATAGTTAAGCGGAGTTGATCGCAACCCTAGAGATAGGATGACGAAAATCTGTCGGATTAGGGTCAAACCTAATATGGGAGTCCATAGATCGAGTTAATGCAACACTAGGGGTTTTAATTAGAAAGATATTTCAATTAATCAACCTAGAGTTAGACGTTAGTAGCTTTGGAAAGAGGTATTAATATAAATTAGGGAATCTTACGGATCAAGTCAAGTGAATAAATCGTGCAGTTCGAGTTAAATAACAAGTGAAGTCTAGGTGGATTCTTCCTCTGGTATTGTCTTAATCAATTGGTTTTCCCAAAAGTATTTTCCCAATTCACTCTCTGTGTCTTAGCATCCTTAATTTAGTAATTAGTTAGATAAATATCAATTCCCTTAATACTTAGGCTAGATAATAAAAAGATAGTAACTACTAGTACTATTGGTCCTTGAGGATACGATATTTCCGGTCCTGCCATAGCTATACTACCGAATGATAGGTGCACTTGCCTTATTCGTTGTCATAGTTAGTTTGGACACGATCAAGTTTTTGGCGCCGTTACCGGGGACTAAGATATTAGGAACACTTGATTTTTATTACTTTAGCTATTCTATTTATTTGCAATTTATTTTTATTTTTTTAACTTTGCTAATTTTTCTTTTTCCTTGTTTCTGGCAGGTATTCTAGTTTATGACTAGAAGAAACCTGTCAGGACCTCTACTTTACGATAGTGATATAGAAGGAACTGTTCGTAAAAAAATGTAGAGAAATTAGGCGAAGCCTACAGTACACACAAGAAGAGCACGAGAACGATACCAATACTACCGAAGAGATGGCTGATAATAATCCGCTACCTCCTGTAGTCGCCGCAAACCCGGTTAATCAAAATCCTGTTCCTCAAACTATGTATGATTATGCTAAACCTAATTTAACAGGAACTGAATCAAGTATTGTTAGACCTGCTGTCGCTGTAAATAATTTTGAACTGAAACCTAACACTATACAGATGATACAACAGTTTGTTCAGTTTGATGGTTTGCAGGATGAGGATCCTAACACAAACTTAACAAACTTTTTGGAATTATGCGATACGTTTAAAATTAATGGCGTTTCTTATAATGTCATTCACCTTCGGTTATTCCCCTTTTCTTTAAGGAATAAAGCCAAACAGTGGTTGGATTCTCTTCCACGAGGATCAATCACTACATGGGAGCAAATGACCGAAAAATTTTTGTTAAAATATTTTTCGCCGGCTAAAACGACTAAGTTGAGGAATGATATCTCTTCTTTTGTGCAGATGTATTTAGAGACACTCTACGATGCATGGGAGAGATACAAGGATTTATTGAGAAGGTGCCCTCATCATGGGTTACCATTATGGCTACAGGTTCAAACCTTCTATAACGGTGTGAACCCCTCAACTAGGCAGCTTATTGATGCATCCGCCGGTGGTACACTAAACAATGAAACACCCGAGGCTGCTTATGAATTTATTGAAGAGATGTCACTGAATAACTATCAGTGGCAAGTTATGAGGACAAAGCCGACAAAAGCTGCCAGTGTTTTCAACCTCGACGCAGTAACCATGCTATCAAATCAGGTAGAACTCTTAAGTAAGAAAATTGATGGTTTGTGTGGTTCCTCGCAGGTACATCCAGTGATGCAGTGCGATACTAATGAAGGAGGGTCAAACAATACAGAGTACCTACCCTACAACCCTGGCATAGAAAACGAATAGATGAACTATATGGGTAACAATTCTAGACCTCAAAATAACCCTTATAGTAACACTTATAATCCAGGATGGAGGAACCACCCAAATTTCTCATGGGAGGTCAAGGAAATCGAGAGGCAACAACCCCTCCAGGCTTTCAACAAAGAACCCTACCCACAAGAGAAGAAGTTTGAACCTTGAAGAGATACTGACAAAATTCATCGCGGTGTCAGAAACCCATTTTTAAAATAACGAGACAATGCTCAAAAATCAGCAGGCATCGATTCAAGGGATCGAGAACTAGTTAGGTCAGCTAGCTAAGCTAATCTCAGAACGACCGCAAGGTTGCTTGCCAAGCAACATAGAAACTAACCCAAAGGAGCAAATTCATGTCATTACTGATCACAATAGTGAAGGGTTAGTAGAATCCGAATCTGAGCCAAGGCAAGAACCCGTGGTAAATAAAGGTAAGGTTGAGGTAAGCCACGATACACAGAAACCTGTCATTAAAGAGTATACACCTCGAGTGCCATATCCCAATACGATAAAGAAAGACCACACAGAGGAACAATTTGGTAAATTTCTTAAACTCTTAAAGAAATTACATATTAACTTACCGTTTCTTGAAGCTCTCTCACAGATGCCAGATTCAAGAAAATTTTTAAAAGAGCTTCTGACAAACAAACGGAGGTTAGACGAGGCGTCGCATGTAGAGCTAAACGCAGTGTGCTCAGCAACTCTACAAAACAAACTACCACGGAAATTAAAAGATCCAGGGAGTTTTACGATTCCTTGTTTAATTGGTAGTTTATCTATTGATAATGCTTTAGCAGATCTAGGGGAAAGCATCAACGTTATGCCTTACAAACTGTTTAAACAACTAGGTCCAGGGAAACCCAAACAAACTAGGATGAGCATTCAATTAGCTGATAAAACCATTAGAGTTCCTAGGGGTATAATTGAAGATGTACTAGTAAAAATTGATAAATTCATATTCCCAATAGACTTTGTCGTTTTAGACATGGATGAGGACAATAATGTTCCTTTAATATTAGGGCGACCCTTTTTAGCAAATCTAGCTAGGGACCATTATCGATGTTGATACATGGGAAGTAACACTTCGTGTAGGTGATGACATGATTAAACTCAAAGCACATGATTCTGACAGAATATCTAACGATCAAGAGAATACAAGTCCTGTTAATTTAAATAAACTTAACATTCAATCTTCTTTCTGAAAAATCTCTTAGGAAAAGATAACGAGCCGAGGATCTCGTGTTCATCACGAGAATACAATTGTTCATGAGGAACGAAGGTTACAAATCGATGAACTAGATGAATGGCAGACACACGTCAAGGAAAAACCGAAAAAACACGAAGAACCAAAGCAAAACCATGTCAAACTTAAAGATGAGACATACCAATTTTAGATCGGGGATCAGGTACTGTTAGATATAATCGACCCTCGAATAGCCACTTCAGAGCTTAATACAAATGGTGCGACTCCTTTTACGGTACTTAAGGTCTTTCCATACAGAACGGTCGAGGTAACTAATTCTAATTTCGGCACTTCTAAGGTAAATATTACCCGACTCAAACCATATGTTGATAGAATTAATAGTAAGAAAAAGGAGTTTCAACTCTTCAAACCACCATGGTTATGCGAATGACAGGTAAGTCTAGCTCAAGACTTTAAACGAGCGCTTCTCGGGAGACAACCCGAGCACTAACCCCACTAACGTCCATATTTTCGAATTTTAGCATCTAACTAAAAACTAACCAAATTTTTAAGCGCAGGTTTCCCTACCCACACGGCCTTGCACACGGGCGTGGCCGTGGCCGTGTGGAAACAGGGCAAAACTTTTCCCAAAAACACGGGCTGCGATAAAACACCACGGCCGTGCGATGCGGCTGTGGTCGACACTGACTAAAGAACACGGGCGTGTGATCCTCCACACGCCCGTGGGACCTTTGAGTCCATTTATTTTTTCTTTTTCTCTTATTTTCATTTTTAATTTCTTTTCTTTTATCTTTCTCGTCTTTAATTTGTATTATTACATTTTCATTTCTTTAATTTAGGTTCAAGGGGCTGTTAACGAACGACCACACCACCACCGGAGTATCCTCCCCACCTTCACCTCTCTCCAACTTTACCGTTTCTTTTCATTGACTCCATCCAAAATTCAGGAAGTTTTACTTCTCTCCTTATCTTATGATTTTATTACTATATTGCTATTATCTATCTTTTTACATTGAGGACAATGTACATCTTAAGTGTAGGGGGTTAACTACATTATTATTTGAAAATCCCTGAATTATGTCTTATTCTTAAGTAATTTTCTCATATTACTGTTAGAATGAAATTTCTTTTGATTTACGATTTTCATTTATATGTTTCGGATTAAGTCATAGTTAATTGTGCAGTGATGATTTAAACTTTAGGAGACTAGAGAATCAAGCATGATGAGTCTATTTTCAGAATTAAAAATTTGTTAGGTTGTCTACCTGAATCTAATTATTACCTTGAAGTTTGAAATTTACAAGGTTGACATCAAAAACCATAATTTTTGTGAGATTTTGAGCCTTTTAGAGCATATATTTTTCTTGCTCACTTTATTGTTGGTTATGAGTGTGTCAACATTGATTTGTTATTCTAGAACTTGCTTCGGTTATACATGTCGAGACCACACCTATGATTTGATATACTGAGATGATAAAGGCACCTAAGATCTAACCCACTTACTCCATAAAAAGCCTACCTTCATAATTAACCCCTAGTGAACCCCTTTGAGACTAATAAACCGTTTATTGACTCACCCATTAATATTAACCCAAGACCCATTCTTTTTTATTCATTGAGAATTTTGTCTTCTTGTTTTAACCCTTTTTGTCGAGATTTGATTTGAGTAGTTGCCTAACTATGTTCTCTATTTCAGTTGTTAAAAGTTCTTTATTATTATTTGGATTTACTTATTCTTAAAAAAAAATTAAAATATATGTTACTATTAGTTCTATGTTATCTGGGCTTAAGTGGAGAATCTCTTATTTTGACAAGAAGCTCGATATTATTGATAAGTTTCAATTGATGTAATTACTCAAGTTTTAGTTTATTTTTCTAGTTAGGTAATTTGTCCATTCAATCTCGATTTCTAACCCTCTAATTCAGCCTTTATCCACACCTTAAACCCAAGCCCCGTTACAACCCTTTTTAAGACCTTTTGATTTGTGTATCATCTCATTTTATAGTGGTGGAGATTTGATTTTCATGCAAGCCTATGGGATTAACTTTTCATGTTCGACTTCTGAGTGCTTAATTTGAACCTTAAACACTTTGAGTGATTTGAGTGAATCCTTAGTGAGGATGTCAATTTTTGTTGATTTTGAATTAAAGGTGATTATTTAGGTAAGGAGAAACACCAATTTTTCGTACTATAAAAACTATGACTTTGATTGTTTGAATCTTTAGGAACCTTCTGGTTAAATTATCAATGTATGAATTACCTATGAATTATGAGGAAACATTATTGATGAAGGTTATGAATTGAGGAAATTCGATTTTAATTGTAAGTTGAGAATTTTGCTTGAGGACAAGCAAATGCTTAAGTGTGGGAGTATTTGATAAACCGTAATATATAAATATTTTAATCCCACATTTAGCATACTTTTGGATGATTTAATCCCTTGAATTGTGGAATTTGATGCTCCTAATCCTTTAATTTCATGTTTTATACTTAAGAGAGCATAGGAGGATGAAAAGAACGAGAAACGGGCCGAAAACGGAGAAAATGGGCCAAAGTAAGAAATCAACACGGCCTGGGCTCGAATCACACGACCGTGCCACCTTAGCAGGCCCGAACATGACCTGGGTTCGATTCACACGGGCGTGCTCTACGGGCGTGTCTCTGCCGTGACCCGTTGTAATTCTACTCGAAAAAGGATACTTAGGGCGAAGAAAGATATTCTCAAAGTCTATATAAACACCTAGAGGGCAACCTAAAGGGGAGTTCGACGAAGCCTTACAGCCGGGGCTTTTGACGAGGGGCGGCTTGAGGGTGAACACGAAATTACTCCAAGAAAGCTAGTTGATCCATCTCGAAGCGGAATCACACTCAAGACGGAAGATCTTCCTTCAATTTCCTTCACGGGGTTTTAGGGTTTTTCTTATGTTTTGTTATTTACTTTCTTACGAGATGTATTCTTTATTAAACATGAACTAAACCCTCAAATACACGAGGGGATGAAACCTAAGACGGATCTTGTTATTGTTTTACGAATGTATGATAAATACTTGATTTGTTCTTAATTATGTGTTCTTAATTCTTGTTTTAATATTTCGGATATTGATTCGAGGTATTGATGTGCTTAGGTAGTGGAGCAAAAGTCCTGTTTAAGAGTAGATCTAGCATAGTTAAGTGGAGTTGATCACAATCCTAGAGATAGGATGACGAAAATCACTAGGATTAGGGTCAAACCTAATATGGGAGTCCATAGATCGAGTTAATGCAACATTAGGGGTTTAATTAGAAAGAGATTTCAATTAATCAACCTAGGGTTAGACGTTAGTAGCCTAAAAGAGGTATTAATATAAATTAGGGAATCCTACGGATCAAGTCAAGTGAATAAATCGTGCAGTTCGAGTTAAATAACAAATGAAGTCTAGGTGGATTCTTTCTCGGGTATTGTCTTAATCAACTGGTTTTCCCAAAAGTATTTTCCCAATTCACTCTCTGTGTCTTAGCATCCTTAGTTTAGTAATTAGTTAGATAAATATCAATTCTCTTAATACTTAGGCTAGATAATAAAAAGATAGTAACTACTAGTACTCTTGGTCCTTGATGATACGATATTTCCGGTCCTGCCATAGCTATACTACCAAACGATAGGTGCACTTGCCTTATTCCTTGTCTAGTTAGTTTGGACACGATCACTCATCGAGTCTCCAGGGTCGAATTCGTAAGTTTCTGAAACTGTTGTTTGTTTTCGTTGAAAAGCAGTAGATAGAGATACTGTGATTTCTTAGATATTAGACTGTATTGCTACGCTTATAGTTAGAGTTTGTATTTATTTTATGTGTGTTCTGAAAATGGTGTGCATGTAATATCTATCCACTCCGATGGTTAGATGGTTTGGGGCGTGCTTGTATTATTAGGATTAGAGTGCGCAGCGGTAGCATAGTGGGGAAGTTGTTATACGACTACCCTGTTAGTTGGAAATTTCGGGGACGAAATTTCTTTAAGGGGGTAGAGTTGTAACGCCCCGACTTTTGGGCCTAGAAGAAATGGGCTTCGCGTATCGGAGGAATTGAAATTTAGTTGTGCAAGTGAATAATACAAAAGTATATCTGCTTTGGTGATTAAGGGTTCTGAGGAGTATTGGAGAAGCCTTGGGTTCAAACATGGGCTTTTGATAAACCATAATTTATACATAATTTGACCCCATGCTTGGCTTATTTTTTGATGAATTTTCATTAGATTTGATGAATTCGATGCTCCTAATCCTTTAATTTCATATTTTACACTCAAGAGAGCTTAGAGAGTCAAAAAGAACAAGAAACGGGCCAAAAAGGGACAAAATGGGCCTACCTTAGAAATCAACACTGCCTGGACTATCGCACACGGCCGTGTGTGACGAGCAGAATCGAACACAGCCTGGGCTATCGCACACGAGCGTGTCCCTGTCGAACCCAAGTCTAATTCTATTCGAAAAAGACTACTTGTGGGCCAAGAAAGGTGCTCCAAAGCCTATATAAACACCCTAAAGGAGGACCTAAATGACAGACGGAGAGGAGAAAGCAGAAAATACTCGAAGACAGCCATTGAGAGCAGCTTGGAAGGAGGATCTCCATCAAAATTAAAGATCTCCTATTAATTTCTCTTGAAGTTTTTGGGTTTTCTTATGTTTTGTAGTTTTCCTTATTTTAAGATGTTTCTCTTTATCAGTATGAACTAAATTCCCTAAATACCTAGGGAGGATAAAACCTAGATGAATCTTATAATTTAATAAATCTGAATTACGTGATAAATACTTGTTCTTGTTCTTGATTATGTGTTCTTAATCCTTGTGTTAATGTTTTCAGGAATATTAATTCAAGTCTAATGTGCTTATTCAGTGGAGCAAAAGTCCATGTTTAAGAGAAGATCTCACATAATTAAGCGGAGTTGATTGCAACCCTAGAAATAGGGCGACATAAATCTGCCGAATTAGAGTCAAATCTAATAAGGGAATCCATAGATCGAGTTAATGCGACGATAGGGGTTTTAATTTGAAAGAGATTTCAATTAATCAACCTAGAGTCAGTTGTTTTTAGTCTCGAAAGAGATATTAACATAATTTAGGGATTTCTACGGATCAAGTCAAGTGAATAAATCATTTAATTCAGAGTCAGAATAATAAGTGTAGTCTAGGTGGATTCTTCCTTGGGAATTGCCTCTTTCATAAAGTTGTCTCATAGTATTTTCCCAATTCATTCTCTGTCGTGCTTTCAATTAATATTAGTTTAAAAGAAATCACTCCAATTCTTAGGCTAGATAATAGGAAGATAGTAATTACTAGTACTCTTGGTCCTTGTGGATACGATATTTCTGGTCTTACCATAACTATTCTATTAAGCGATAGGTGCAATTGCCTTTATTATGATCATTGCTAGTTAGAGACACATCAGCTTTGGAAAGAATTTGTGTTTTAAGTGATCAAAGGTTAGTATGGTTATAAATAAAATGTGGTGGAAGGTGACAAAAGAGGAGTTGGTGGTGTGGTGGAAGGTGGCGTCACATGTGTTGCAAGGAGTCTGAGGTTCGAGGCATGGCGGGCGTAATTGTATGTTTATTTTGCTGCTTGAGCTGGGGAGGTGTTGGAACTGGACTGGAACTCTGTGGATGAATTGGTCATAAGAATTTGAATTGAATTTGAATTGGTCATTGAGTGAATCAATGAGGATTTCGTGGAGGGATTAAGGGAGTGATTTATGGAGAAAAGCAAAGAGTTTAAAGTGTGTGGGAGTGTTGTGCCGAATGGGTAAGGGGAAGCATAGGAAATTCGGCTAGGATAGTTTTCTCTCATTTTCGGTTTGGTTTCGGTCACTTTTGCCTTGGGAAGAACTGGTTTGTGTTGCCGAATTGTTCTTTTTCATTCACCTCTTCTGTTTTACATTTTGTCTAGCCGAATATATTTTCTCTTTTCCCCTCAGTTTCATTCTTTCTTTTTGGTTACTCTCCTCTAGCCGATTGCCTCTTCTCCATCTTTTCTCTTTCGATATTCCCCTCTGCTATTTGCTCTTTTGGCCGAATATTCTGCTTCGCTCCCTAGTATTGGCCAACTGTTTCAGTGCTCTGCCATTGGTGTTGTTTCGATCTTGCAAGGGTTCTGAGGAATCGATATGTACACATAGGTTCTCTCTGTTGTTTCTCTGTTATTGCAATATGTGTTCAAATCCGTTTCTTCTACTTTTTCTAAAAGCCGAATACTCCTCCATCTTATTCTTTGATTACCGAATGTTAGTTTCTTGAGTTGATCATTGGGTTTTTAGATTTCTACAAGAAGTGACGGGGTGCAAGCATTTCAGAAGCGATTGAAACTCTTTTTTTATTCGATCAAGAACTCTCGATGGGTAAAGAGGATTCTAGTAATAAAGTGATGGCAAAGGTACCGGCTGTGTTTGAGTGCGTAGCCTCTACTCCCAAGTTTAAGTGGCGTAAGGTGTCGACTATTCGGGATTTTCCGTCAGGATGCGGAAGGGTGGCTGCATCAAACTTTGGATTAACTAGGCAAATCCTAGTCGACCGATCTAGTCAAGGCATGTGGTATCGATCTCTCGGTTAGGTGGTTGCTAAGAGTTTTCTTAACATTATTTGTTTAGTGATTAACTGAATGTTATGTTTGAATATAGGTTTTGGCGATCGTGAATCCTTAGTACTCTACGTGATCAAGTGTATAACAGTACCTTGTATTCGATAGTCGGCAAAAAAAGCTGATAGAGTGTGTGTAACCATACTCCTTCTGATCGTAGATCGATAAAATGCCGAAAAACCGAAATATCAGCGGATGATGCCACACGAGCGTGCGATCGCACGTGTAGTGAACCGAGCCCACGAATATGGGCGTAAGATGGTTGAGGCCACCATGAGCGTTCTCATGGGCTTAGGTCGTTTGGGGCTGCATTGGGGCCGAAATGGGCCGTGTGGGCCCAGTGGGCTGGTGGACCCCACACAGATAAAATGCATGTTATATGGTTTCTATTGGTTTAAACTGTGCTGTTCATATAGCCGAGGCTATTTCTGGATTAATTGGGCCACGCGAGCGTGTGGGCCCACTTGGGACGAGTAATGGGCCTCAGTCCCATTTGTACCGTTGTGACTGTTTAGGTTACTTAGGTCGCTCGAGGCGACGGTGGACCTTCTGTTGGGTCGCTAAGACCCTGATTTGCAAAATTATTTAAATACCCCCGATTTGTAAAATTACCGAAATACCCTCGATTTGTGAAATTACCGAAATACTCTTGATTTGTGAAATTACCAAAATACCCCTGATTTGTGAAATTACCGAAATACTCTCGATTTGTGAAATTACTAAAATACCCTCAATTTGTGAAATTACCGAAATACCCTTAATTTTTTAAATTATCGAAATACCCCTAATTTGTGAAATTATCAAAATACCATCGATTTGAAAAATTACTGAAATACCCTTGATTTGTGAAATTATCAAAATACCACCGATTTGTGAAATTATTGAAATACCCTCGATTTGTGAAATTACCGAAATACCCTCGATTTGTAAAATTATTGAAATACCCCTGATTTGTTAAATTATTGAAATACTCTCGATTTGTGAAATTACTGAAATACTCTCGATTTGTGAAATTACCAAAATACCTTCAATTTGTGAAATTATCGAAATACTCCCGATTTGTAAAATTACTGAAATACCCTTATAGGGTAAAATGACTGTTTTGCCCTTGTGGGTAAATAAATGACTTGTGCTATGATTTGGTGATTTGGTGGGATTGTATGGTTCGTGTTTTAAGCGACTTGACGGTGGTTGTATGGTGATATGCTTTTAATATATGTCTAAATGACTGTTACTGAGCATGGCCATTCTGCATACACGTGTAATGATTGAGCATGATATACACGACTTATTGCATGGGGTTGGGACATTGATACGGAGGAAGTTACGATAGGTCGATCGATCACAGAAATCGAGTTTTAAAATTTATAAAAGAATGATCAAACCTGGAAACTAACTCTGACAACGATTAAAGGCAAGTGCACCTATCGAACAGTAGTATAATTTAGGCAAGACCGGATTGTCGAACCCAGAGGAACTAAAAGTACTAATACTAACTTTCTTTTTATTATTTAGCCTACAATAAGTGAAGTTGCTTATTAATCTAAATTAATTAACTACTAAACTAAAGACTCTAAGACAAAGAAGAATGAATTTGGAAAATAACTTGGGAAAAACTCAGTTGATTTAGACGATACCCTAGGAAGAATCCACCTAGACTTCACTTGTTATCTAACACTGAAACATATGATTTATTCACTTAGTTTGATCCGTAAGACTCCCTAACGTATATTAAACCCTCTCTCGAGGCGAATAACGTCTAACCCTAGGTTAATTAGTGGAACTCTCGTTCTCTTATAATAACCCCCTAGAATAGCAGTAAATCGATCTATGGATTTCCATATTAGGTTTCACCCTAATCCGACAAAATCTCGTCACCCTATCTCTAGGCGTGCGATCAACTCCGCTTAATTATGTTGGATCTACTCTTAGGCAGGGTCTATTCCTCCTCCACCTAAGCACATTAAATTTGGATTAAGCTCACACAATTAAGAATAAACTAAGTATTTATCATATAATTCAAATAATCAAATAACAAGATTCATCATAGGTTTCATCCCCTTCGGGTATCCAAAGGTTTAGTTCATAGCAATAAAGGAAAACATCTCAAGATAAAAGATAAAACAAAACATAAGAAATCCCTAAAACCCCCTGAAGGAATTGAAGGAGAGATCCTCCGTCTTGAGTAGAATTCCGGCTTCTTGAGATGGATCAACTGGCTATCCCTGAGTGAATCGCCACAAATCTGCCTTCTCTGGCTTAGCACGACGCCCCTAGACGATGGCTTTGGGCTCCCCCTTTCAGGTCATACTTAGGGTGTATTTATAGGCTTTTGAAATACGTTTCTTTCTCCCTAAGTATTCTTTCCCAAATAAAATTGCTCTTCTCTACGACAGAGGCACGACCATGGCACACGCCCGTGTAAATCGTGGAAAGGCCGTGTTTGGACTTCTTTAATGAGGCACGGCCATGTGAATCAAGGGAAGACCGTGTTCTAGATGATCAGTGAGGCACGACCGTGTGATCTTTGGTCCAGGCCGTGTCAGTTTCATGCTTTGGCCCATTTGTCCCGTTTTAAGCCCGTTTTGCGTTCTTTTCATCCCCTGGTGCTTTCCTGAGTATATATCATGAAAAGAAAGGATTAAGAGCACCAAATTACATAAAATAAGGGATAATTTATCCAAAAGCATACTAAATGTGGGCCTAAAATATGTTACTATTTCGGTTTATCAAATACCCCCACACTTAAGCTTTTGCTTGCCCTCAAGCAAAATTCTCAATTTGCAATTAAAACAAACTTCCTATAATTCATAATAGTCATTGATAGTGTTTCATCATAATTCAGGGATAATTTATACATGGATAATTCAACTCAAAGAGTCCTAAAAATTCAAACAATATAAGTCATAGATTTTGTAGCTCGAAAACATAGGCGTCTCCCCTTATCTAGATAATTACCTTTAATTTGAAATCGACAAGGATTGACATCCTTACAAAAGATTCACTCAAATCACTCAAAGTGTTTAAGGTTCAGAATTTAGGCACTCAAAGGTCAAACATGAAGAGTTAATCCCATAGGCTTGCATGAAAATCAAATCTCCACCACTGAAATATGAGATGAAACACAAATCAAAAGGTCTTTGTTAGGGTTGTAACGGGGCTAGGGTTAAGGTGTGGAGTAAGGCTGAATTAGAGGGTTAGAATCAAGATTGAATTGACAAATTACCTAACTAAGAACTAACGAACTAATAATAATAATTACATCAATTGAAAACTAATAATACTGATAATACGAGCTTCTTCTTCAATATTTGGAATTTATGTATAAGCTCATTTAATCACATAACTAATAATGAATAATGGATATACTTTGTTTTTTTTTTAATTAGAACAATCATAAATACATAATAAAAGATAAATTACTGAAATAAAAACATAGTTAGGCTATTAATCAAATCAAATCTCGATATAAGGGTAATCAAAAGGAATGGTGATAACAAAAACAAAGGGGTTCTGGGTTAATATTAGCGGTTATGTCAATAAATAGGGTTGTTAGGGTTAAAAGGGGTTTATTAGGGGTTAATTATGAAGGTAGGCTTTTTAATGGAGTTAGTGGGTTAGATCCTAGGTGCCTTTATCATCTCTGTGTATCAAATCAAAAAAATGTGGTCTCGACATGTATAATCGATGCAAGTTCTAGAATAACAAATCAGTGTTGACATACTCATAATCAATAAAGTGAGCAAGAAAAGGAATATATGCTCTATAAGGCTCAAAAACTCACAAAAATTATGGGTATTTTGATGTCAACCTCGTAAATTTCAAACTTCAAGATAATATTTAAACTTAGTTTGACAACCTAGAAAATTTTTAATTTCTGAAAAATAGACTTATCATGCTTGATTCTCTAGTATTCTTCAAATTTAATTATCAATGCACAATTATCAATGACTTAATCTAAAACATATCAATAAAGATCATAAATTATCAGAAATTTCATCCTAATTAGTAATATGGGTAATTTACTTTCAAACAAGGCTAAATTCAGGCTTTGAGTTAGGTATCTTTTTAGGTTGTTCACCCCTCCACACTTGAGATGTACATTGCCCTCAATGTACAAAAATATATAATAACCTTTTAATAAAATCATCAGATATGGGGATAAGTGAAAACTTCCTGAATTTTCGGATGATTCCTTGAGAGGAGATTGTGCCTTTGGTGGTGGTGATGGGCCGTCTGGATGACGAACCTGCGCTAGATGAAGAAATTGGGAGGCTCGTGGAGAATTAGCCAGGACATCTAAAGAAAACTTAATAATATACTAATAATATAATTAAAGGCAAGAAAGATAAGGAGAAGGAGACTAAGAAGGAAAATAAACTAAATTTAAAAGATAAAGGGGCCTGAGAATCCTTATGGTAGATGGTTCGAGAGGTGGGTGTGACTTTGAAGGTGACAGAGTTGTTGGTGATGGTGGAAGTGGCGTGATTCCCAAGCAACCTTAAGAACCTAAAAACAAGAAACTAAAAAAAATAAACTAAATTAAGTAGAAGAGAAGTAAAGATAAAGAAAATAAAGGAGAAGATAAAAGTAAAAGAATAGATAATTGGTCTCAAAGACCCTTGGCTTGTTGTTTGGATGATGCTGCCGGCATGAACTCAGGTGAATCAGTCTCCTTTGAGGAGATTGGCCTTTTACGCTTCTTTGCCATGGATATGATTTTGTTGTAGCTCAAGAGTCTGAGGATTTATTAGGAAAAGGAAAAAACAAAAGGGAGAAAAGAAAAAAAGGAAGAAGAAGAAGAGTAGGTAAAGAGAGAAAGGAGAGGGGCATGGTATTTAAATAGAATCTCAAGTCTGGCAATTTACCATGCCCGTAGGTTGAGTGTGTGCCGATTCACACGGCCGCATCACACGGCCGTGTCGCAGGGTGTGTTGATTCTCTACGTTTTTTTTGAGTCGACCACGGTTGGAAGACACGGACGTGTTTTGCCCATGGTGGCAAGTCAGTATCTTCGCGACGATCGTAAGGCACGCAGGCGTGTTCTTCCCGTGGTTGGAAAGTCGGTAGCTTTACGGTTATGGAACGCAGGCGTGCCTTTGTCGATGCCCGTGGTGTAGTGGTTGGATCCGTGACATCGAAAAGTGGTTGGAATTAATTCGCCACGGCCTGCGCTATGTCGATGCGGGGATTCTTATGGTCCACACGGCCCACGACCACGGCGTGTGTGTAAGGCCGTGTGTCCTGGAATTCTGCACCCCTTGTTAGTTTATAACTAAGTGTTCAGAAAGAAAAGAAGAAAAGGAAAATAAATTTAAAGCAAAATGTGAGAATAAATCATGTTAGTGCTCGGGTTGCCTCCCAAGAAGCGCTAGTTTATAGTCTTAAGCTAGACTCTCCTCTCATTTGCATTGTCAGGGTGGTTTGAGGAGTTGGAAGTCCTTCCTCATGCTATCAATTGCGTCTTCGTGAAAAAATTTAAGTCGAGATGTGTTTATAGTAAAAGTACCAAAAATAGGATTACTTATCTCAACTGTTCCGTGTGGGAAAACACTGGTTACCCTAAAAGATATTTCTTTATTTGTGCTAGGGTCCGGAGGAGATATTTGAGGATCTACACGATCTAACAATGCACAGGTCCCCTATTTTGAAGTGGTTTGTTGTTCCTATTAGCTCTTTTGGGGGCTCCTTCGGTTTTATCTTGTGTGGTTCTGGTTCTTCGTCGTGTATCCCTAATTTCTCCTTGAAGTGTGTCTTCCACTCGTCTAGATCATCGAACTGAATCCCTCGATCTTCATGAGTTATTTCTTTGTTGGCATGGGGTTTAGGATCAAGTTCAGTTGTATTCTTTGGTGGTGCTTCCTGAAAATAAGGGTTAACCAAATGGTTATCAGTAGAATTTACGTTCTCACCTTGATTACTCGATGTTCTAGCCGAATCGAGAGCTTGATAGTGACTGTCTCATTACCTACGCAAAGTATGAGTTCTCCTACATCAACATCAATTTTAGTCCTGGCAGTCACTAAAAATGGTCTTCCAAAGATTAGGGGGATCGAATTATCCTCATCCATGTCTAAGACAACAAAGTCTACTGGGAAAACGAATCTGTTGATTTTTAGAAGAACATCTCCGATAATACCGCTAGGAATTCTAACAGTTTTATCAGCTAATTGAATGCTCATCCTAGTTTGTTTGGGTTTCCCTAGACCTAATTGTTTAAACAATTTATAAGGCATGACATTTATGCTTGCCCCTAAATCAGCTAATGCATTATCAACAGTTAGTTTACCAATTAAACATGGAATTGTAAAACTCCCTAGATCTTTTAGCTTTTGTGGTAGTCTATTTTGGAGAATTGCTGAGCACTTTGCGTTAAGTTCCACATGTGACGACTCGTCTAACTTCCGCTTATTAAATCAAGAGATGTTTTAAAAATTTCCTCGAATCGGCATCTGTGAAAGAGCTTCAAGTAGCGGTAAGTTAATATGTAATTTCTTTAAAAGTTTAAGAAACTTACCAGAACTGTTTCCTCTCAGTATCATCTCTTGTTAGCAACCCGGGATATGGTATGCGAGGTTTGTACTCCTTGATTACCGGTTTTGGCTTGTCTTGTGGTACCTCAACTTTAACTTCTTTTACCTCGTTTTCTTGTGTTGGGTAGGTTCGTCTACTTCTTCGCTTTCTTGGTATTATGGCTTGGATTTGCTCCTTTGGATTAATTTCAGTATTACTCGGTAGACGCCCTTGTGGTCGTTCGAATAATAGCTTTGCAATTTCTTTGACTGACTGGGTAATTTCCCCGATTGCCTTTGTAAGTCCTCCAACTTGGTTCTCGATCGTTTTTATCGATTTTTGTTGGGTTTCAAGTGTTGCTTCAGTTTTTCGGAAACGGGCTTCTGTGGATGCTATGAATTTGTTCAATGTTTCTTCAAGATTCAGCTTCTTTTCCTATGGAAAGGGCTGATTTTGGAAATTTTGAGGAGGTTGTTGTCTTTGATTTCCTTGATTTCCTTGTCCTCCCCACGAAAAATTTGGGTGGTTCCTCCAACCTGGATTATAATTATTACTATATGGGTTATTATTAGATCTGAAATTGTTACCTATATAGTTCATCTGTTCGCTCTCTGTGCTTGGTTGGTAGGGTGGGTACTCGAGGATTAAGCCACGAGTTCCACTTGTGTCGCCTTTGCATGACCGGATGTACTGCGAAGAACACAAACTATCAATCTTCTTATTCATCAACTCTACCTGATTTGATAGCATGGTTACTGCGTCAAGGTTGTAAACTCTGGCTGTTTTATTGGCCTTGTTCTTGTAACTTGCCACTGATAGTTATTCAGCGACATCTCTTTAATAAACTCGTAGGCTGCCTCAGGAGTTCTATTATTCAAGGTTCCATTGGCGGCTGAATCAATTAGTTGTCTCGTTGAGGGGTTTACATCGTTATAAAAGTCTGGACTTGGAGCCACAAAGGTAAACCATGGTGTGGACACCTTCTCAAGAGATCCTTATATCTCTCCCATGCATCGTATAATGTCTCTAAATCCATCTGCACAAAAGAAGAGATATCATTACGTAATTTGGCCGTTTTGGCCGGTGGGAAATATTTTAATAAAATTTTTTCGGTCATTTGTTCCCATGTAGTGATTGACCCTCGTGGTAACGAGTTTAAGCACTGTTTAGCTTTATTCTTTAATGAAAAGGGAAATAACCGAAGTCGTATGGCATCATCAGAAACGCCATTTATTTTGAAGGTATTACGAACTCTAAGAAATTAGCTATATGAGCATTTGGATCTTAAATCACCTCAAACCATCAAATTGAACAAAGCTGTTGAATCATTTGTATAGTGTTAGGCTTTAATTCAAAATTATTAGCAGCTATAGCAGGCCTAACAATACTAGATTCGGCTCCTGTTAAATGAGGTTTATCTTAATCAAACATAGTACGAGGAGCATTATTTTCTCCCACATCTTATGGTGGAAGATTATTTTCGTCTATCCCTTCAGTAGGATTAGATCTGTCTTCTCGCTCTCCTTGGTAATTTAGGGCTCGCCTAATTTCTCTGCGATTTCTTTTTAGCGGTAGCTTCAATATCACTGTCGTATTCTAAAGGTCCTCTCGGGTTCCTTCTAGTCATAAACTAGAGGTACCTGCTAGGAAAAGAAAGAAAGAAAATTTAGCAAATTTAAAATTAAAACTAAAAATAAAAATAAATTGCAAAAAATAAAATAAAAAAATAATGGCTAAAGTAATAAAAATAGAGCTTTCTTAATATTTTAGTTCCCCGGCAACGTCGCCAAAAACTTGATCATTTGTAAATCGAGTTTTAAAATTTATAAAAAATGATCGAACACGAAACTAACTCTGACAACGATTAAAGGCAAGTGCACCTATCGAACAGTAGTATAGTTTAGGCAAGATCGGATTGTCAAACCCAAAGGAACTAAAAGTACTAATACTAACTTTCTTTTTATTATTTAGCCTACAATAAGTGAAGTTATTTATTAATCTAAATTAATTAACTACTAAACTAAAGGCTCTAAGACAAAGAAGAATGAATTTGGAAAATAACTTGGGAAAAACTCAGTTGATTTAGACGATACCCTAGGAAGAATTCACCTAGACTTCACTTGTTATCTAACACTGAAACATACGATTTATTCACTTAGTTTGATCCGTAAGACTCCCTAACGTATATTAAATCCTCTCTCGAGATGAATAACGTCTAACCCTAGGTTAATTAGTGGAACTCTCGTTCTCTTATAATAACCCCCTAGAATAGCAGTAAGTCGATCTATGGATTCCCATATTAGGTTTCACCCTAATCCGACAAAATCTCGTCACCCTATCTCTAGGCGTGCGATCAACTCCGCTTAATTATGTTAGATCTACTCTTAGGCAGGGTCTATTCCTCCTCCACCTAAGCACATTAAATTTGGATTATTTATCACATAATTCAAATAATCAAATAACAAGATTCATCATAGGTTTCATCCCCTTCGGGTATCCGAAGGTTTAGTTCATAGCAATAAAAAAAAACATCTCAAGAGAAAAGATAAAATAAAACATAAGAAATCTCTAAAACCCCCTGAAGGAATTGAAGGAGAGATCCTCCCTCTTGAGTAGAATTCCGGCTTCTTGAGATGGATCAACTGGCTATCCCTAAGTGAATCCCCACAAATCTGCCTTCTCTGGCTTAGCACGACGCCCCTAGACGATGGCTTTGGGCTCCCCCTTTCAGGTCACACTTAGGGTGTATTTATAGGATTTTGAAATACGTTTCTTTCTCCCTAAGTATCCTTTCCCGAATGAAATTGCTCTTCTCCACGGCAGAGGCACGGCTATGGCACACGCCCGTGTAAATCAGGGACAGGCCGTGTTCGGACTTCTTTAATGAGGCACGACCGTGTGAATTGAGGGAAGACCGTGTTCTAGATGATCAGTGAGGCACGGCCATGTGATCTTTGGTCCAGGCCGTGTCGATTTCATGCTTTGGCCCATTTGTCCCGTTTTAAGCCCGTTTTGCGTTCTTTTCATCCCCTGGTGCTTTCCTGAGCATATATCATGAAAAGAAAGGATTAAGAGCACCAAATTAAATAAAATAAGGGATAATTCATCCAAAAGCATACTAAATGTGGGCCTAAAATATGTTACTATTTCGGTTTATCAGGGTCGCACGGGTCGCATGAGACGACTGTGGATCCAGTATTTATCTGTTAAGGTCGCACGGATCGCATGAGACGACTGTGGACCGACGAACGGCTTAAAGCGCGTGTCGATTATGGCTCTGTGCCAACCTAAATATGGTTCTGTGCCATCTTTATTATGGCTTTGTGCCAGTCGTATTTACCCGTGGCTATGTGCCTAACATATATACTGATGACTTTGTGTTGATCATAATTACCCGTGGCTGTGTGCTGATTATATTACCGTCACTGATGGCTATGTGCCAAACTTATTACAGTTACCGATAGCTTTGTGTAATCCTGACAATGGCTCTGTGCCATCCTGATTATGGCTTTTAGCCGTTTGGTTAACGGGCAGTGTTGCTGCGATATTTATGGCTTTTAGCCGTTCTGTCTATGGCACCGAGTTGCTTTGTTGACTTAGTGTCGCAACCGGTGCTAAGCTTGGTGTGTTGGCTGGGTGGGTCGATTTTATCCCCACGTAAGTGTAGGGTTGGTACGGGTGGTGTGTTGGCTGGATCGGGGTGGGATGCATCCTCATACTTTTGCATATCTGTTTATGATATCTATCAATGTACTGGGCTTAGGCCCACATGTTCTGTTATTGGTTTGGGCTAGGCTCAATTGATTCTGTTATGGGCTGTGACCCAAATGATATTGTAGTGGGTTTTGGCCCACGTATGCTCTGAATTGGGCCAGTGCTCATCTCGTTAAAGGGCTTTGGCCCAGGCTATTTTCAGATTTTGATTACAATATCTTGTTGTTACTCTAGTAAGGGGATTACACACTGAGTTTTCGTAAACACACCCTGTTTTTAACTGTGTAGGTAATCCCCAGCGTTAGTAGGATCGGTGCTGCGAGGGACCTAGAGGTGACCACACGACTGCGGCTGTTATGCTTTGGACTTTATATATGTTTTAAATTCCGTTTTGGGTTTTAATTTCTGTAATAAGGCCTCTTTGGATTTAATTCTGAATTTGGGATTTTGTTACGTTTTATATCTGTTAGACGTAGACGAGTTTTCAACCCAATTACTATTTTTAAAAACATACGTTTTAAACTTATTTACCTTAAATTAGCTTCCACAACTAAAAGAGATTTTTAACGAAGTTAATAACGTTTTTAAAAGTGATTAACTTTTCAATGAACCACGTTTTGGAATTGAACGAACACAAACTGAGGCTTTAGTTTTGAAATATTAAGGAGGGTTTTCAATGAAAACATGGTTTTCAAAAAACACTTTGATCGCTGTGAAGTCATATAATGAGAATGATCGAACCTGGAAACTAACTATGACAACGATTGAGGCAAGTGCACCTATCGAACAGTAGTATAGCTTAGGCAAGACCGGATTGTCGAACCCAAAGGAACTAAAAGTACTAATACTAACTTTCTTTCTATTATTTAGCCTAAAATAAGTGAAGTTGTTTATTAATCTAAATTAACTAATTACTAAGCTAAAGACGCAAAGACAAAAAGAATGAATTGGGGAAATACTTGGGAAAAACTCAGTTGATTAAAACGATACCCTTAGGAAGAATCCACCTAGACTTCACTTGTTATCTAACACTGAACCAGACGATTTATTCACTTTACTTGATCTGTAGGACTCCCTAATGTATATTAAACCCTCTCTCGAGGCGAATAACGTCTAACCCTAGGTTAATTAACAGAAATATCTTTCTCGAATAATAACCCCCTAGAATAGCAGTAAATCGATCTATGGACATCCCATATTAGGTTTCACCCTAATCCGGCAAAATCTCGTCACCCTATCTCTAGGCGTGCGATCAACTCCACTTAATTATGCTAGATCTACTCTTAAGCAAGGACTTTTGCTCCACCACCTAAGCACATTCGACTTGAATTAATATTCGCGAAATATCAACACAAGAATTAAGCACACATAGTTAAGAACAAATCAAGTATTTATCATATAGTTCAGAAAACAATAACAAGATTCATCTAGGTTTCATCCCCTTCAGGTATCTGAAGGGTTTAGTTCATAATAATAAAAGAAAACATCTCAGAAGAAAAGATAACACAAAACATAAGAAATCCCTAAAACCCCCTGAAGGAATTGAAGAGGAGATCCTCCGTCTTGAGTAGAATTCCAGCTTCTTGAGATGAATCAACTGGCTATCCCTTGAGAGTTTCCCACAAATCTGACCTTTTCGGCTATGCTCCTTGGCCTAGCTGACTGCCCGTCGACTCTCCCCTTTCAGGTTATACTTAGGGTGTATTTATAGGCTTTTGGAATGTGTTTCTTTGCCCCAAAGTATCATTTTCCGAGTGAAATTGCTCTTCTCCACGGCAGAGGCACGACCATGGCATAGGCCTGTGTGAATCGTGGTCAGGCCGTGTTCGGACTTCTAATGAGGACACGCCCGTGTAGATCGTGATTAGGCCGTGTTCTAGTATTTTGAGGAGGCACGGCCGTGTGGGATTTAGTCCAGGCCGTGTCGATTTCTTCTTTGACCCATTTTAGTCTGTTTTGAGCCCGTTTCTCGTTCTTTTTATTCTTGGGTGCTTTCCTGAGTATAAGACATGAAAAGAAAGGATTAAGAGCACCTTTTTACATAAATCAATGGATAATTCATCCAAAAGCATACTAAATGTGGGATTAAAATATATTACTATTTCGGTTTATCAAATACCCCCACACTTAAGCTTTTGCTTGTCCTCAAGCAAAATTCTCAACTTACAATTAAAATGAACTTTCTATAATTCATAATTCCTATCAACAATGTCTTATTATAATTCATAGATAATTTATACATGGATAATTCACTTCAAAGATTCCTAAGGATTCAAACAATCTAAGTCATAGATTTGTAGCTCAAAAATATAGGCGTCTCCCCTTATCTAAATAATTACCTTTAATTCAAAACCGACAAGGATTGACATCCTCACTAGGGATTCACTCAAATCACTCAAAGTGTTTAAGGTTCAGGAAAAAGCGCTCAAAAGTCGAACATGAAAGGTTAATCCCATAGGCTTGCCTGAAAATCAAATCTCCACCACTATAATATGAGATGATGCACAAATCAAAAGGTCTTTAATTAGGGTTGTAACGGGGCTTGGGTTAAAGGTGTGGAATAAGGCTGAATTAGAGGGTTAGAATCGAGATTGAATTGATAAAATACCTAACTAGAAATAATAAACTGAATAAAATTACATCAACTGAAAGCTAATAATACTAATAATATGAGCTTCTTCTTCAATATTTGGAATTCAGACGTATAAGCTCATTTAATCGTAAAACTAGTAATGAATAGTGACTATACTTCGATTTTTTTTAAGAGCAAATCATAAATACATAAAAAAGGATAAATTACTGAAATAAAAACATAGTTAGGCTATTAATCAAATTAAATCTCGATATAAGGGTCGTCAAAAGGAATGGTGATAACAAAAACAAAGGGTTTCTGGGTTAATATTAGCGATTATGTCAATAAAAAGGGTTGTTAGGATCAAAGGGGTTCACTAGGGGTTAATTGTGAAGGTAGGCTTTTTAATGGAGTAAGTGGGTTAGATCCTAGGTGCCTTTATCATCTCTATGTATCAAATCAAAAAGTGTGGTCTCGACATGTATAAACGAGGCAAGTTCTAGAATAACAAATCAATGTTGACATACTCATAATCAATAAAATGAGCATGAAAAAGAATATATGCTCTATAATGCTCAAAATCTCACAAAAATTATGGGTATTTTGACATCAACCTTGTAAATTTCAAACTTCAAAGTAATATTTAAACTCAGTTCGACAACCTAGCAAATTTTTAATTTCTGAAAAATAGACTTATCATGCTTGATTCTTTAGTATTCTTAGAATTTAATTATCAATGCACAATTATCAATGACTTAATCTAAAACATATCAATAAAAATTATAAAACATTAGAAATTTCATCCTAATTAGTAATATGAGGAATTTACTTAAAAACAAGACTAAATTTAGGATTTTGTGAACAATGCAAAAAGTTTGGCACCTAATTTCAGAAATTTGAAAAAAGTTAGGCGCCTTTTTAGGTTGTTCACCCCCCCACACTTAAGATGTACATTGCCCTCAATGTACAAAGTTAGATATATCGACAATAATACTAAAATCATAATATATGGAGAGAAGTGAAACTCCCTGAATTTTGGATGGATTCCTTGAGTCAGAGGTGAAAGATAAGTTGGAGGGGCTGGTCTGGATGACGATCCTGTGCTAGATGAAGAAATTGGGTAGCTCATGGAGGATTAGCCAGGATATAATAATAATAATTAAAACTACACTAATTAAATAATTAAAGAAAAGCAAGCTAAAGTGAAGAAAAATAAAGATGAAACTAAAATTAAAAGAAAAGATGGATGGACCGTGGGGTCCTTATTGTTAGATGGTTCGCGAGGTGGGTGCGACCTCTAAGGCTGCGGAGGTGCTGGTGGTGGCGGAATTGGCGTGATTCCCTAGCAGCCTTTAGAACATAAAATTAAGAAACTAAGATAAAATAAACTAAATTAAGCAGAAGAGAAGTAAAGATAAGGAAATTGAAGCAAAAGAGAAAAACGAAATAAAAACTGGATGGCCTCAAATATCATTGGCTCATCGAATGATTGAAGCGGCCGGCATGAACTTATATGTATCGGTCTCCATAAGGAGATCGTGGCAGCTTCTTCCGCTTCTTTGACATTGTTTTGGTGTAGCTCAAGGGTATAGAGAAAAAGGAAATGAAAAGTTGAAGGTTGAAAGTTAGTAGGAGAAGAGGGAAGGGAGGGGATTAAATAGATTTTTAAACCTGGTACCATCCCACGCCCGTGCTCCTTAGGCGTGTCGATTCACACGGCCGCCTCGTACGGCCATGTGTCTAGGTGTGTTGGTTCACCCACGCCTGTTTTACAGATTGCCACGCCTGTTGGTGATAAGTCAGTGTCATCCACGGCGCGTCGCCGCGGCCGTGGGCATTCGGTGCGTGGGCGGTGGTTGAAGTCCGTGACTTCAAAGATTTGATTCTCTCTGACTTGTACCACCTCTGCCATGTCAGTACGGCGATCTGGGGCATCTACACGGCCACGGCCGTGTGCTAAGCCGTGTGGACTGGAAATATGCACTTTTTGGTTAGTTTAAAGCTAGATACTATAAAGAAAGGGTAAAATAGAATAAGTAAGAAAAAATAAAAATGTAAAAGTTAAAGGGGTTAGTGCTCGGGTTGCCTCCCGAGAAGCGCTCATTTATAGTCTTAAGCTAGACTTTCCTCTCGTTTGCATCATCAGGGTGGTTTGAGGAGTTGGAAGTCCTTCCTCATGCTATCAGTTTTATCCTCGTGAAAAAGTTCAAGTCGAGATTCGTTTACAGTAAAAGTACCAAAAATAGGATTACTCACCTCGACTGTTTCGTATGGGAAAACACTGGTTACCCTAAAAGGTATTTCTTTGTTTGTGTTAGGGTCCGGAGGAGATATTCGAGGATCTGCCTTATCTAACAATACCTGATCTCCTATTTTGAAGTGGTTTGTTGTTCTTATGAGCTCTTTTGGGGGCTCTTTCGATTTTACCTTATGTGGTTCCGATTCTTCATCGTGTAACCCTAATTTTTCCTTAAAGTGCGTCTTCCACTCGTCTAGCTCATCGATCTTAATCCCTTGTTCTTCGTGAGCCAATTCTTTGTTAACACTGGGTTTAGGATTGGGTTCAGTTGTATTCTTCTGTGGTGCTTCCTGAAAAGAAGGGTTAACCGAATGGTTATCAATAGAATTAATGTTCGTACCTTTATCACTCGATATTCTGACTGAGTTGAGAGCCTTGAGGGTGACCGTCTCATTACCTACACGAAGTATGAGTTCTCCTGCATCAATATCAATTTTAGTCCTGGCAGTTGCTAAAAAGGGTCTTCCTAAAATTAAGGGAATCGAATTAACCTCATCCATGTCTAAGAAAACGGAATCTACTGGGAAAATGAATTTGCCAATTTTTACAAGAACATCTTCGATAATACCCCTAGGAATTCTAACAGTTTTATCAACTAATTGAATGCTCATCCTAGTTTGCTTGGGTTTCCCTAGACCTAGTTGTTTGAACAATTTATAAGGCATGACATTTATGCTTGCCCCTAGATCGGCTAACGCATTATCAATAGATAAACTACCAATTAAGCATGGAATTGTAAAACTTCCTGGATCTTTTAATTTTCGTGGTAGTTTATTTTGCAAGATTGCTGAGCACATTGCGTTTAGTTCCACGTGTGATGCCTCGTCTATCCTTCGCTTGTTCGTCAAAAGTTCTCTTAAAAATTTTCTAGAATCTGGCATCTGTGAAAGAGCTTCAAGTAACGATAAGTTAATATGTAATTTCTTTAAAAGTTTAAGAAACTTATAGAACTGTTCCTCTATGTCGTCTCTTGTTAATGCTTTGGGATATGGTATGCGAGGCTGGTACTCCTTGATTACCGGTTTTGGTTTTTCTTGTGTTACCTCAACTTTACCTTCTTCCACATCGTTTCCTTGTATTGGACTGGGTTCATCTAATCTTTCACTTTCTTGAGCTGTTATGGCTTGGATTTGCTCCTTTGGATTAATCTCAGTGTTGCTTGGTAGACGCCCTTGCGATCGTTCAGACATCAGCTTCGCGAGTTGTCCAACTGACTTAGAAACTTCCTCAATTGACTTAGTAACTTCCCTGACTAGGCTCTCGATCCCTTTGATCGATGCTTGTTGGGTCTTAAGGGTGGTTTCAGTGTCTTGGAGACGATTTTCTGTGGATGCCATGAATCTTGTTAGCATCTCTTCAAGGTTCGGCTTCTTCTCCTGTGGATAGGGCTGATTTTGGAAATTTTTAGGAAGTTGTTGTCTTTGATTTCCTTGATTTCCTTGACCTCCCCACGAAAAATTTGGGTGGTTCCTCCAACCTGGATTATAATTATTACTATAAGGATTATTATTGGATCTGAAATTGTTACCTATATAGTTCATCTGTTCGCTCTCTGTGCCTGGTTGGTAGGGTGGGTACTCAGGATTCGCCACAGTTCTACTTGCGTCGCACTGCATTACTGGGTGTACCTGTGAAGAACACAAACTATCAATCTTTTTATTCATCATCTCTACCTGTTTTGATAGCATGGTTACTGCATCTATGTTGAAAACTCCTGCTGATTTTGTTGGTTTGGTCCTTGTAACTTTTGCCACGATAGTTATTCGGTGACATCTCTTCAATAAACTCGTGAGGTGCGTCGGGAGTTTTGTTGTTCGAGGTTTCCACCGTGGTGAATCAATTAGTTGCCTCGTTGAGGGGTTTACACCGTTATAGAAAGTTTGGACTTGGAGCCACAAGGGTAAACCATGGTGCAGACACCTTCTCAAGAGATCCTTGTATCTCTCCCATGCGTCATATAATGTCTCTAAATCCATCTGCACAAAAGAAGAGATATCGTTGCGTAATTTGGCCATTTTGGCCGGTGGAAAATATTTTAATAAGAATTTTTCGGTCATTTGATCCCATGTAGTGATTGACCCTCGTGATAACGAGTTTAACCACTGTTTGGCTTTATTCCTTAATGAAAAGGGAAATAACCGAAGCCTTATGGCATCATCAGAAACGCCATTTATTTTGAAGGTATCACGAACTCTAAAAAATTAGTTTGTATGAGTGTTTGGATCTTAGCCACGCAAACCATCAAATTGAACAAATTGTTGAATCATTTGTATAGTGTTAGGCTTTAATTCAAAATTATTAGCAGCTATAGCGAGCCTAACTATACTTGATTCTCGCTCTGTTAAATGAGGTTTAGCATAATCATACATAGTACGCGGAGCATTATTTTCTGCCACATCTTGTGGTGGTGGATTATTCTCGTCCATCCCTTCAGTAGGATTGGATCTGTCTTTTCGCTCTCCTTCCGAGTAATTTAGGGCTCACTTAATTTCTCTGTGATTTCTACGAGCGGTAGCTTCAATATCACTGTCGTGTTCTAGTGGTCCTCTCGGGTTCCTTCTAGTCATAAACTAGAGGTACCTGATAGGAGAAGAAAGAAAGAAAATTTAGCAAAGTTAAAATTAAAACTAAAAATAAAAGTAAATTGCAGAAAATAAAAAAAATAATGGCTAAAGTAATAAAAATAGAGCTTTCTTAATATTTTAGTTCCCCGGCAACGGCGCCAAAACCTTGACCGCTGTGAAGTCAGAGTTTTAAAATTTATAATGAGAATGATCGAACCTAGAAACTAACTATGACAACGATTGAGGCAAGTGCACCTATCGAACAGTAGTATAGCTTAGGCAAGACCGGATTGTCGAACCCAAAGGAACTAAAAGTACTAATACTAACTTTCTTTCTATTATTTAGCCTAAAATAAGTGAAGTTGTTTATTAATCTAAATTAACTAATTACTAAGCTAAAGACGCAAAGACAAAAAGAATGAATTGGGGAAATACTTGGGAAAAACTCAGTTGATTAAAACGATACCCTTAGGAAGAATCCACCTAGACTTCACTTGTTATTTAACACTGAACCAGACGATTTATTCACTTGACTTGATCTGTAGGACTCCCTAACGTATATTAAACCCTCTCTCGAGGCGAATAACGTCTAACCCTAGGTTAATTAACGGAAATATCTTTCTCGAATAATAACCCCCTAGAATAGCAGTAAATCGATCTATGGACATCCCATATTAGGTTTCACCCTAATCCGGTAAAATCTCGTAAGCCTCTATCTCTAGGCGTGCGATCAACTCCGCTTAATTATGCTAGATCTACTCTTAAGCAGGGACTTTTGCTCCACCACCTAAGCACATTCGACTTGAATTAATATCCGTGAAATATCAACACAAGAATTAAGCACACATAATTAAGAACAAATCAAGTATTTATCATATAGTTCAGAAAACAATAACAAGATTCATCTAGGTTTCATCCCCTTCAGGTATCTGAAGGGTTTAGTTCATAATAATAAAAGAAAACATCCCAGAAGAAAAGATAACACAAAACATAAGAAATCCCTAAAACCCCCTGAAGGAATTGAAGAGGAGATCCTCCGTCTTGAGTAGAATTCCGGCTTCTTGAGATGGATCAACTGGCTATCCCTTGAGAGTTTCCCACAAATCTGACCTTTTCGGCTCGGCTCCTTGGCCTAGCTGACCGCCCGTCGACTCTCCCCTTTCAGGTTATACTTAGGGTGTATTTATAGGCTTTTGGAATGTGTTTCTTTGCCCCAAAGTATCATTTTCCGAGTGAAATTGCTCTTCTCCACGGCAGAGGCACGACCATGGCACACGCCCGTATGAATCGTGGTCAGGCCGTGTTCGAACTTCTAATGAGGACACACTCGTGTAGATCGTGATTAGGCCGTGTTCTAGTATTTTGAGGAGGCACGGCATTGTGGGATTTAGTCCAGGCCGTGTCGATTTCTTCTTTGACCCATTTTGGTCCGTTTTGAGCCCGTTTCTCATTCTTTTTATTCTTGGGTGCTTTCCTGAGTATAAGACATGAAAAGAAAGGATTAAGAGCACCTTTTTACATAAATCAAGGGATAATTCATCCAAAAGCATACTAAATGTGGGATTAAAATATGTTACTATTTCGGTTTATCACACTTCAATGTGACACGCCAGATTTGGGCCTAACTTCTGGGCCGAGTTTGGGGTGTTACATTTAGTGGTATCAGAGCCAAGTTGCAAAACTCGGCTGTGGATTGGGTTTTTAAAATTGAATTTTGATCGTTGGTATCGATAGTCTTAATATTTATATAATGAATGATCTAGCCTAGAAACTAATTATCACCACGATTGAGGCAAGTGTACCTACCGAACAGTAGTATAGCTTAGTGGCAAGACCGGATTGTCGAACCCAAAGGAACCAAAAGTACTAATAGTGACTTTCTTTTTTATTATTTAGCCTAAAGATTAAGGGATTTGTTATTTATTCTAAAATTAACTAACCACTAAGCTAAAGACGCTAAGACAAAGAGAATGAATTGGGGAAATACTTGTGGGAAAGACCAATTGATTAAGACAATACCCAAGGAGAAATCCACCTAGACTTCACTTGTTATTTAACTCTGAACCAGACGATTTATTCACTTGACCTGATCCGTAGGATTCCCTAATTTATATTAATACCTCTCTCAAGGCTACTAACGTCTAACCTTAGGTTGATTAATTGAAATCTCTTTCTAATTAAAACCCCTAAGGTTGCATTAACTCGATCTATAGACTCCCATATTAGGTTTGACCTTAATCCGGAAGATTTTCGTCATCCTACCTCTAGGGTTGTGATCAACTCCGCTTAATTATGCTAGATCTACTCTTAAATAGGGACTTTTGTTCCACTGCCTAAGCACATCACTACTTGAATCAATATCCTGAAATTTCAAAACAAGAATTAAGAACCCATAATTAAGAACAAATCAAGTATTTATCATATAGTTCAGAAAAAAATAACAAGATTCGTCTTAGGTTTCATCCCCCTCAGGTATCTGAGGGGTTTATTTCATAATAATAAAAGAATACATCTCATAAGAAAAGATAAAACAAAACATCAGAAAACCCTAAAACCCCGTGAAGGAATTGAAGGAGAGATCCGCCGTCTTGAGTATGATTTTGGCTTCTTGAGATGAATCAAATGGCTTTCTTCGAGTAAATCCCACAATTCTGACCTCTCTGGCTTGGCTCCTTGGCCTAGCTGGACGCCCCCTCAAGGTTGGCCTTTAGGTTGTTTATATAGGCTTTTGGAATATCTTTCTTTGCCTCTAAGTACCCTATTCCGAGTGAAATTCATCTTTGTCACGGCAGGGACACGTCCGTGCAACACGCCCGTGTGATTCGAATCCAGGCCATGGTCGAGCCTGCTAAAGGGGCACGACTGTGTGGATTGGGCCCAGGCCGTGTTGATTCTTACTTTGGCCCATTTGGTCCTTTTTTAGCTCGCTTCATGTTCTTTTCATCCTCCGATGCTTTCCTAAGTATAAAACATGAAATAAAAGGATTAGGAGCATCAAATTCCACGAATCAAGGGATAAATCATCCAAAAAGTATGCTAAATGTGGGATTAAAATATGTATATATTATGGTTTATCAAATACCCCCACACTTAAGTATTTGCTTGTCCTCAAGCAAAATTCTCAACTCACAATTAAAATAGAATTTGCTCAATTCATAACCTTCATCAACAATGTTTCATCATAATTCAAAGGTAATTCATACATTGATAATTTTACCAGAAGGTTCCTAAAGATTCAAAAAATCAAAGTCATAGTTTTTATAGTACGAAAAACAGGTGTTTCCCCTTACCTAAATAATTACCTCTGATTCAAAATCGACAAAAATTGACATCCTCACTAAAGATTCACTCAAATCACTCGAAGTGTTTAAGGTTCAAAAATTAAGCGCTCAAAAGTCGAACATGAAAAGTTAATCCCATAGGCTTGCATGAAAATCGAATCTCCACCACTGTAATATGAGATGATACACAAATCAAAAGGTCTTTTATGGGTTGTTATGGGGCTTGGGTTAAAGGTGTGGATAAAGGCTGAATTAGAGGGCTAGAATTGAGATTGAATTGATAAATTACCTAACTAGAAAGTTGTACTAATACTAAATAATTACATCATGGAAACTTAATACTAATAACATGAGCTTCTTCTAAAGATAATGAAATTGACAGCTTAAGCTCCAATAACAAAAAAGTAAAAATGAATATACTTCGTTTTTTTTAAGAACAAATCAAGTACAATAATAATATAAAATTTAATAACTGAAATAAAGGAAATAGTTAAGTAACCGATCAAATCAAATCTCGATATAGGGGTAGTCAAGAAAAATGGTGATAACAAATACAAAGTGGGTTTCGGGTTAATATTAGCGGGTGAGTCAATAAAAGGGTTGTTAGGATCAAAGGGGTTCACTAGGGGTTAATTGTGAGGGTAGGCTTTTTATGGGGTAAGTGGGTTAAAACCTAGGTGCCTTCATCATCTTAATATATCAAATCAAAGGTGTGGTCTCGACATGTATAATCGAAGCAAGTTCTAGAATAACAAATCAATGTTGACACACTCATAATCAATAAAGTGAGCACAAAAAATGTATGCTCTGAAAGGCTCAAAATCTCACAAAAATTATGGGATTTTTATATCAACCTTGTAAATTTCAAACTTCAAAGTAATAATTAGATTCGGATAGACAACCTAATAAAATTTTTAATTCTGAAAAATAGACTTATCTTACTTGATTCTCTAGTCTCCTAAAGTTTAAATCATCACTGCATAATTAACTATGACTTAATTCAAAACATATTAATGAAAATCATAAATCAAAGGAAATTTCATTCTAATCATAACATGAGAAAATTACTTAAAAACAAGACATAATTCAGGGATTTGAGAATAATGAAGAAAGTTAGGCACTTTTAAGATTCACCCTCCACACTTAAGATGTACATTGCCCTCAATGTACAAAGATAGATATATATACAGAAAATCAAAAGATAGGGCGAGAAGTGAAACTCCCTGAATTTTTGGATAGATTCCTTGAGAATGAAGCTTGTAGGGATGGAGTAAATGAAAGGCATGGTGAACTAAGCAGAGATGAAGGTATGTGAAAATATTCCAGTTCCTTAGTAGCACCTTGAATCTTTTAGAACTGTAGAGTCATCAGTAAATTTTTAGGGGGTTTCGTTGTTATATTTACTCGAAAATTAGACAGTCGGAAGTAAAAGAAATTAGACTTTTACTAAAAGTTTTGAACAAAATAAAAGGTAAAGATGTGAACTAGCAAATTATAATAAAAGGTTACAAAAAAATCAAATAAAAGCAAAATAAAAATAAAGATAGAACTAAAAATAAAAAGGACTCAAAAGTCCTCATCATCGGTTGGATCGCGAGGTGGTGGGGGCGGCGATATGTGAAAGTGATGACAAATCTGCTGAAGAGTCGCCTCAATGTTGTTGAATCATCGAGTGGTGTCATTGAATTGCTGAGTACAGTAATACTCGAACTGAGTGAGGCGTGCAGAGATGTCTGAAAGTGAAGCAGCCGCATGAACTGGTCGATGGCTCGGTTGTGGCTCCTCATGTGGGTGTGGGACATCGTCAGTAATGTCCTCAGGGTCCTCCTCCTCGGTGGTATGGGCTAGCCGATATTGGAGAGGATCGATCCCACGGTGATGCTTGATCATCCGCATGTTTATCATCGTTGAGATGCCCTGTGGAGACATCTGGCCTATCAAAGTGAGGGAGGCGGATTGTGATGCGGTGTTGAGGAGACCAAAGTGTCTTGCGAGCCATGTTACCAAAGGCCCCATAGAAATGACCCCCTTGCGATGGCGCTCCGTCTGATACTGGATGGCCAGAGGGATGAAGTAGGCAAGGTCGAAGACGTGCCCATTTCCCATACACCAGAGGAAGTAGGCGTCATGAGTGTTAAAGACCCCGGTGCTCTCTCACCTTCCTGTCAATGTATGAGCTAAAATGGCGTGTAAGTAGCGCAAGGATGGGACGAGAGCTGTCGCTTTGGAGTGACTAGGGTCATAAGTGGCTGTGTTGGGGGCTATATTGTACCAACATCTCGCAGGGGAGTTATGGATGTGGCGATGGAGCTCCGCAAGATCATGTTCTCTTCTGAAGTCATCCGTGTATAGGCCCAGAGCAATGCCAAATTCGGGGACACTCATTTCCTGAACTAAACCTCCTAGACAAAACTGAATAGTGCCCGAGTCGTCATGATTCATCATTACCACCTGCAAGTGAAATGTGGAGCAAAGCTCTAGCTTTAGTTCGAGGTAGGTGGGTCCGACAATACCGAAAAACCGCTCTCAAGGGTCCGTGGTTAGTAGGGCCCGGACATCATCAGCAAGTTGTACTTGTTCTAGAGCGTCCCAGTCGATACATCTGCCTTGACTGAGGGGTCGCACTCGTAGGATCTGAAAGAGTTCCTCTTGAGTTCCAGGGGGAAAACGTAAAAATGGATGTCTCACTTCGGTCGATGCGCTAGTTGATGATGGGTCGGGCCCCTTTCGTTTTTTCGAGATAGGGACTGCGATTTTCTTGCGTTGGGAGGACGACATTATGTTCCTGCAAGATAGATCGAATAACATTATCCCATATCTTACCATAAGAATGATAGCACGTATGAATCAAAAATTAGTGTCTCATGAAAAAAAAATGAGGATCTTTCCTAAGTATTCTCCTAATACTATCAATAATAATCAAAAATAATAATCAGAGTAATATTATCTATAACACTTAAATAATATCAATATCAAAGATAATAATAAAAAATTGAATACTAAAAATTGAAAGGAGTAAATCTAAGGTCTAAAAGAGAATAAACATGGATTAAATAAAATTAGTAACAAAGTATAGAAGAGGGAAGTAAAGTAAATCGACGGAGCGTGGGGACAGCGCACGGTCGTTGAGGCTTGATGCACGGGCGTGTGCTGCGGGTAGTTAGTTTCTGGGTGTGTATTTCGTTCACACGGGCGTGGTCTGTGTTTGTATGTGGGTGAGAAAGATAAAGAGAGAGAAGGGAGAGGGTAATGAGGGGAAGTGAAGGGAGGAGAGGGGAGAGGTACCGGTGGCCGGAATGGGGAGGGAAGGAGGATTTGGGAATGCATAGAGGAAACGGCTAGGGTTGGGGATTGGGGAAGAAGATGAATAGGAAGGGGTTTAAATAGGGAATCGGTCACACGGGTAGAGGCCACGCCCGTGTTCTATTTGTTTGGTCCGTGTGAATCGAGAGTTTTGAATTTAGGCGCGTCTGGATTATGTCACACGCCCGTGTTACGTGGGCGTGTTGGGCCATACGACTATTTTGCACGCCCGTGTATTGTCTCGTTTGCTTCTCCCACGCCCGTGTAAATGGTCCTACGCCCGTGTTCGTAAGTCAGTGTCGTCCACGGCCTTAGAGCATGGACGTGTTTAACGACCCTGTCCTTTACTCAGTGTTGGCCACGGGTTAGATGCACGGGCGTGTCACACACCCGTGTTGTTTAATCAGTATCGGCCACGGGTACATCGCACAGGCGTGTATAATTATCGCACCCCGTGTTCGTTGGTCAGTTTTGACCATGGCCACGTCGCACGGCCGTGTTGTCTAGTCGGACCCCGTGGCTTGGGAAAAAATTTTGTCCTGTTTCTACACTATCTTTGCCACGCCCATGTACCTGTTCGTGGTGTCCACACGGCCACGGCCACGCCCGTGTGCAAGGCCGTGTGGTAGGGAAACCTACTCTTTACTGAATTGGTTAGTTTGTAGTTCGGTGCTAGAAATCGAAAATATGACATTAGTGAAGTTAGTACTCGGGTTGCCTCCCGAGAAGCGCTCGTTTAAAGTCTTAAGCTAGACTTACCCTATTTTCATTTCTAAATGAAGGTTCACGGAGCCGAAGCTCTTCTCTCATATCCCTAAAATCTTCACCATTATAAATTTTCAGTCGCTGACCATTGACCTTGAATGTGCTATGAGTTGGATGAGTTACCTCGATTGTGCCGTAGGGAAAATAGTTTTGATTACGAATGGACCTGACCATCTTGATTTCAGCTTTCCAGGAAACAATTTGAGCCTTGAATTTTATAGTAGGACTAAGTCTCCTACTTCAAATTGCTTCGATTGCTTTAAACGAGCATCATGGCGTCGCTTTGTTGCCTCCTTATATAGTCGTGAGTTCCCATAGGCATTAGCTCGCCATTCATCTAGCTCGTTCAACTACATCTTCCTCTTCTCACCTGCGGTTTTAAGATCGTAATTTAAGAATTTTATAGCCCAAAAAGCTTTGTGCTCTAACTCAAATGGTAGATGACAACTTTTTTCGTAGACAAGTTTGTATGGGGATGTTCCTATGGGAGTTTTAAATGTTGTTCTATAGGCCCATAAAGCATTGTCTACTTTTAATGCCCAGTCTTTCCTGTTTGATTCAACTATTTTCTGTAGAATACGCTTAAGCTCTCGATTTGCTACTTCCACTTGCCCACTGGTTTGAGGGTGATAAGGGGTAGCTCACCTGTGGTGTACTCCATATTTTTTTAAGACTTTATCAAATTGAGTATTATAAAAGTGAGTACCCCTATCACTAATAATTGCTCTGGGTGTTTCGAATCGAGAGAAAAGTTTCTTAAGAAACCTCACTACTACTCTAGCATCGTTAGTAGGTAAAGCTTGAGCTTCCACCCATTTTGACATGTAATCCACTGCTACTAAGATGTATTTATTTCCAAATGAACTAGGAAATGGGCCCATAAAGTCAATACCCCATACATTGAATATTTCACATGATGGCATATACGTTTGAGGCATTTCATCACGTTTAGAGATATTATCTGTTCTTTGGCATTTATCACATGAAGCAAAATACATGTTGGCATCTTTAAACAGGGTTGGCCAATAAAAACCTGATTCGAGCTTTTTATGTGCTGTCTTAATCCCACTGTAATGTCTTTTTGAAGGTCCTGAGTGGCAATGTTCTAGGATTTTGCTTGCTTTCGCCTTTGTAACACATCTCCGAATTACTTGATCTGCACATATACGGAAAAGAAAAGGGTCCTCCCAAAAATAGTTTTTCACATCGGCAAAGAATCGCTTCTTTTGATGATGTGTTAACTTTTTTGGTAGGATGTTAGAAGCTAAATAATTCGCAATATCTGCAAACTGAGGTACCTCGGAGTCGGTTATAGAAAAGAGTTTTTCTTCAGGGAACGAGTCGTTAATGTCACTCTCATCGAGTTCTTTGATATGTGGATTTTCAAGCCTAGAAAGATGATCTGCTGCAAGATTTTCAGCTCCTTTCTTATCCTGAATTTCCAAATTAAATTCCTGTATGAGTAAAATCCATCTTATTAGTCGAAGTTTTGCATCGGATTTAGTCAAAAGATAACGAAGAGCTGAATGGTCAGTGTAAACGACAACTTTAGATAGTATCAAATATTGTCTAAATTTATCAAATGCAAAAACCACAAATAGCAATTCTTTTTCGTGGTGGTGTAATTTTCTTGTCACGTAGTTAATGTTTTGCTAGCGTAATAGATCGGTGAAAATGCTTGTCTCTTGTTGTCCCAAAACGCACCTCTTGCAAAATCACTCGCATCACACATTAGTTCAAAGGGTAAATTCCAATCAAAAAGCAATTATAATTGGAGCATTTATTAATTTATCTTTGAGGATGTTAAATGCATCTAAACATCCCTGATCAAAATTGAAAGGTACATCTTTTTCTAGTAATTTCGTTGAAGTCTTAGCTATTTTAGAAAAATCTTTAATGAATCTTCTATAAAATCCAGCATGTCCTAAAAAGCTTCTAATAGCCTTCACTGAACTAGGGGGAGGTAATTTTTCTATGGTTTCAACCTTTGCTTTATCTACCTCAATCCCTTTACTAGAAATTTTATGTCCTAACACAATCCCTTCTCGAACCATAAAGTGACATTTTTCCCAATTTAAAACAAGGTTCGTTTCCTCACATCTCGTTAGAACTCGTTTTAATTTTTTAAGGCAAAGATGGAAAGAATTACCAAATACCAAAAAGCCGTCCATAAATACCTCCATAATGTCTTCCACAAGTTCGTCAAAGATGGCCAAAGATGCAAATAATGAAAAGTAGCAGGAGCATTACATAATCCAAAAGGCATTATACAATAAGCAAACGTACCGTATGGACATTTAAATGTTGTCTTTTCTTGATCCTCAGGTGCTATTGGGATTTGGAAGTAGCCAGAGAGTCCGTCTAGGAAGCAGTAGTACATATGCCCAGAAAATCTTTCTAACATCTGATTAATAAAGGGCAAAGGGAAGTGATCTTTTCTGGTGGCGTCATTCAACTTTTTATAGTCAATACAGACTCTCCAACATGTGACTGTTCTTGTAGGAATCAATTCATTCTTTTCGTTGGCTACAACAGTCATGCCTCCTTTCTTTGGAACGACCTGCACAGGTGATCGGTGTGTCACAGTCTTAAAATTTATAATGAGAATGATCGAGCCTAAAAACTAACTATGACAGCGATTGAGGCAAGTGTACCTATCGAACAGTAGTATAACTTAGTGGCAAGACCAGATTGTCGAACCCAAAGGAACCGAAAGTACAAATACTAACTTTTTTTTATTATTTAGCCTTAAAATTGAAGTGAATCAGTTTAATCTAGAAAATTAACTAACTACTAAGCTAAAGACGATGAGACAAAAAGAATGAAATTGGGGAAATACCTATGGGAAAAACCAATTGATTAAAACAATACCCAAGGAATAATCCACCTAGACTTCACTTGTTATCTAACTCTGAACCAGACGATTTATTCATTTGAATTGATTCGTAAGATTCCCTAATATATATTAACCCCTCTCTCGAGGCGACTAACGTCTAACCTTAGGTTGATTAATTGAAATCTCTTTCTAATTAAAACCCCTAGAATCGCATTAACTCAATCTATGGACTCCCATATTAGGTTTCACCCTAATTCGGCAAAATGTCGTCACCCTATCTCTAGGCGTGCGATCAACTCCGCTTAATTATGCTAGATCTACTCTTAGGCAGGGACTTTTGCTCCTCCACCTAAGCACATCAAACTTGAATTAATATCCCGAAAATATCAACACAAGAATTAAGAACACATAATTAAGAACAAATCAAATATTTATCATATAGTTCAGCAAACGATAACAAGATTCATCTTAGGTTTCATCCCCCTTAGGTATTTGAGGGTTTAGTTCATAATGATAATAGAATACATCTCAAAAGAAAAGATAAAACAAAACATAAGAAAAACTCTAAAACCCCCTGAAGGAATTGAAGGGAGATCCTCCGTCTTGAGTATAACTCCGGCTTCTTGAGACGAATCAACTGACTTTCTTCAAGTAATTTCCACAATTCTGATCTTTCTGGCTCGGCTCCTTCGCCTAGCTGGACGCCCCTTGAAAGTTGGCCTCTAGGGTGTTTATATAGGCTTTTGGAATGTGTTTCTTTACCCCTAAGTATCCAAATCCGAGTGAAATTCCTCTCCTCTATGGTAGGGACACGCCCTTGGCACACGCCCGTGTGAATCGTGGCCAGGCCGTGTTCAGGTCTAATTAGGGAGGCACGGCCTGTTGCTTGGGCCCAGGCCGTGTCGATTTCGTGATTTGGCCCATTTGGTCTGTTTTAAGCCTGTTTCTCGTTCTTTTCATCCTCCGATGCTTCCCTGAGTATAAAACATGAAAACAAAGGATTAAGAGCACCAAATGACATAAAATAAGGGATAATTCATCCAAAAGCATGCTAAATGTGGGTTTAAAATATGTTACTATTTCAGTTTATCAAATACCCCCACACTTAAGCTTTTGCTTGTCTTCAAGCAAAATTCTCAACTCATGATTAAAACAAACTTCCTTGATTCATAATATTCATCAATAATGTTTCATCATAATTCATACATGGGTAATTCAACTCTAAGAGTCCTAAAGATTCAAACAATCCAAGTCATACATTTTGTAGCATGAAAACATAGGTGTTTTCCCTCATCTAAATAATTACCTCAGATTTAAAATTGACAAGGATTGACATCCTCACTAAATATTCACTCAGATCACTCGAGGTGTTTAAGGTTCAAAAATTAAGCACTCATAAGTCAAACATGAAAAGTTAATTCCATAGGCTTGCATGAGAATCAAATCTCCACCACTATAATATGAGATAATACACAAATCAAAAGGTCTTTAACAGGGTTGTAACGGGGCTTGGGTTAAGGTGTGGATATAGGCTGAATTAGAAAGTTAGAATCGAGATTGAATTGAAAAACTACCTAACTAGAAAAAAATGAACTGATAAATAATTACATCAATTGAAAACTTATACTAATAATACTCTAATACGAGCTTCTTCTTCAGTCATTGGGATTTAAACGTATAAGCTCACTTAATCACAGAACTAATAATGAATATACTTTGATTTTTTTTAAGAACAAATCAAATATATATAATAATTGATGAATTTACTATCGAAATCAATAGGCAATCAATCAAATCAAATCTTGATATAAGGGTAGTCAAAAGGAATGGTGATAGCGAAAACGAAGGGTTTTGGGTTAATATTAGCGGTTGAGTAAATAAAAAGGGTTGTTAGGATTAAACGGGGTTCACTAGGGGTTAATTGTGAAGGTAGGCTTTTAGTTGAGTAAGTGGGTTAAATCCTAAGTGCCTTCATCATCTCTGTATATCAAATCAAAGGTGTGGTCTCGGCATGTATAATCGATGCAAGTTCTAGAATAACAAATCAATGTTGACACACTCGTAATCAATAAAGTGAGCAAGAAAAAGAATATATGCTCTATAAGGCTCAACATCTCACAAAAAAATTATGGCTTTTTGATGTCAATCTAGCAAATTTCAAACTTCAAAGTAATATTCAAATTCAGGTAGACAACCTAAAAAAAATTTAATCTTGAAAAATAGACTTATCCTGCTTGACTCTCTAGTATCTTAGAGTATAAATCATCAATGCATAATTATCAATGACTTAATCTCAAACATATCAACAAAAATCATAAAACAAAGGAATTTTCATCCTAATCATAATATGAGAAACTTACTTTAAGACATGGCATAATTCATGATTAATATTGTTGACACCTCTTCATACTTAAGAACAAGAACTAATTCAGGGATTTGAGAATAATAAAAAAAGTTAGGCACTTTTTAGGTTCACCCCCCACACTTAAGATGTACATTGCCCTCAATGTACAAAGATAGATATAGATATAGAAAATCAAAAGATAGGGTTAGAGGTGAAACTCCCTGAATTTTTTTATGGGGTCACAATATTCGGGCTGCGTTGGAGGAAGACATTTCTGTAGGGGTGGATATTAGGGTCGTTGTGGCGTGATTCCCAAGCAGCCTGAAGAACCTAAAACTAAGAAACTAAAATAAAATAAAATAAATTAAGTAGAAGAGAAGTAAAGATAAGGAAAATAAAGGAGAAGAGTGATCGGTGTGTCACAGTCTTAAAATTTATAATGAGAATGATCGAGCCTAAAAACTAACTATGACAACGATTGAGGCAAGTGTACCTATCGAACAGTAGTATAGCTTAGTGGCAAGACCGGATTGTCGAACCCAAAGGAACTGAAAATACTAATACTAACTTTCTTTTTATTATTTAGCCTTAAAATTGGAATGAATCGGTTTAATCTAGAAAATTAACTAACTACTAAGCTAAAGACGATGAGAAAAAAAGAATGAAATTAAGGAAATACTTGTGGGAAAAACCAATTGATTAAAGCAATACCCAAGGAAGAATCCACCTAGACTTCACTTGTTATCTAACTCTGAACCAGACGATTTATTCATTTGACTTGATCCGTAAGATTCCCTAATGTATATTAAACCCTCTCTCGAAGAAAATAACGTCTAACCCTAGGTTGATTAATTGAAATCTCTTTCTAATTAAAACCCCTAGAATTGCATTAACTCGATCTATGGAATCCCATATTAGGTTTCACCCTAATCCGACAAAATCTCGTCACCCTATCTCTAGGCTCGCGATCAACTCCGCTTAATTATGCTAGACCTACTCTTAGGCAGGGACTTTTGCTCCTCCACCTAAGCACATCAAACTCGAATTAATATCCGCAAAATATCAACATAAGAATTAAGAACACATAATTAAGAACAAATCAAATATTTATCATATAGTTCTGCAAACGATAACAAGATTCATCTTAGGTTTCATCCCCCTCAGGTATTTGAGGGTTTAGTTCATAATGATAATAAAATACATCTCAAAAGAAAAGATAAAACAAAACATAAGAAAAACTCTAAAACCCCCTGAAGGAATTGAAGAGAGATCCTCCGTCTTGAGTATAACTCTGGCTTCTTGAGATGAATCAACTGGCTTTCTTCAAGTGATTTTCACAATTCTGATCTTTCTGGCTCAGCTCCTTGGCCTAGCTGAACGCCCCGACAGAGGGCTTCTGCCGAACTCTCCCTCTTAAGTTGCCCCCTAGAGTATTTATATAGGCTTTGAGATGCCTTACTTGGCCTCCAAGTATCCTAGTTTGAGTTAAATTCCTATTTGGGTGTTTATATAGACTTTTGGATGTGTTTCTTTGCCTCCAAGTATCCAAATCCGAGTAAAACTCCTCTTGGCCGCGGCAGGGACATGCCCATGGCACACGCCCGTGTGAATCGTGGCCAGGCCGTGTTGGGTCTATTAATGAGGCACGGCCGTGTGGTCTTGGGCCCAGGCCGTGTCAATTTCGTGATGTGGCCCATTTAACCCATTTTAAGCCCGTTTCTTGTTCTTTTCATCCTCCGGTGCTTTCTTGAGTATAAAACATGAAAACAAAGGATTAAGAGCACCAAATGACATAAAATAAGGGATAATTCATCCAAAAGCATGCTAAATGTGGGATTAAAATATGTTACTTTTACGGCTTATCAAATACCCCCACACTTAAGCTTTTGCTTGTCCTCAAGCAAAATTGTCGACTTATAATTAAAACGAACTTCCCTTAATTCATAATATTCATTGATAGTGTTTCATCATAATTCAAAGATAATTTATACATGGATAATTCAATTCAAAGAGTCCAAAAGATTCAAACAGTCTAAGTCATACATTTGTAGCACAAAACATAGGTGTTTCCCCTCATCTAAATAATTACCTCTAATTCAAAATCGACAAGGGTTGACATCCTCACTAAAGATTCACTCAAATCACTCAAAGTGTTTAAGGTTCAGATTTAAGCACTCAAAAGTCAAACATGAAAGGTTAATCCCATAGGCTTGCATGAAAATCAAATGTCCACCACTATGATATGAAATGATGCACAAATCAAAAGGTCTTTAACAGGGTTGTAACGGGGCTTGGGTTAAAGGTGTGGATAAAGGCTGAATTAGAAGGTTAGAATCGAGATTGTCCTGACAAATTACCTAACTAGAAATAATGAACTGAATATAATTAATTACATCAATTGAAAACTAATAATACTACTATTGATAATACTCTAATACGAGCTTCTTCTTCAATAATTGGAATTTAAACGTATAAGCTCACCTAATCATAAAACTAATGATGAATATACTTCATTTTTTTAGAACAAGTCAAATCATAAATACATAATAAAGGATAAATTACTGAAATAAAGATCATAGTTAGGCAACTGATCAAATCAAATCTCGATATAAGGGTAGTCAATAAGGATGGTGATAACAAATACAAAGGGTTTTGGGTTAATATTAGCGGGTGAGTCAATAAAAAGGGTTGTTAGGATAAAAAGGGTTCACTAGGGGTTAATTATAAAGGTAGGCTTTTAGTGGAGTAAGTGGGTTAAACCCTAGGTGCCTTTATCATCTCTGTATATCAAATCAAAGGTGTGGTCTCGACATGTATAATCGATGCAAGTTCTAGAATAACAAATCAAGGTTGACACACTCATAATCAAAAAAGTGAGCAAGAAAAAGAATATATGCTCTATAAGGCTAAAAATCTCACAAATATTATGGGTATTTTGATGTCAACCTCGTAGATTTCAAACTTCAAAGTAATATTCAAATTCAGGTAGACAACTTAGAAAATTTTTAATTTTGAAAAATAGACTTGTCATGCTTGATTCTCTAGTATCCTTCAATTTTAATCATCAATGCACAATTATCAATGACTTAATCCAAAACATATCAACAAAAATCATAAATCAGGGAAATTTTCATTCTAATCATAATATGAGAAACTTACTTTAAGACAAGGTATAATTCAGGGATTTTTCAAATGATACTATAGTTAACCCCCCCTACACTTAAGATGTACATTTTCCTCAATGTACAAAGATAGGTAATAGCAAAATAAAATCATAAGATAGGGAGAGAAGTGAAACTTCCTAAATTTTGGATGGAGTCAATGAAAAGAAACCGTATAGGAATTGGAGGTGAACGTGGGGGGTGCCTCGAACCGTTTGAATTTGAATACTCGAAGCAGCCGGCATGTTTCTATTGTATCCTAAGCTAAATCTAAGCGGCATGAAGAATAAGAAGAAAATAAAAAAGAAAGTAAAAATAAAAATAAAAATAAAAGTAAATAATGGAAAATGAAGGAAGAAAGACAATTGGAAAAGAAAAAGGAAGAAGGGGGTCTAAATAGAGATGCAGCCCGTATTTTGGAAAAAAAAAATTTGTCCTTTTGCCACACATCTATGGCCACGCCCTTTTTCCTACCTATGGTGCCCACACGGCCACAGCCACGGCCGTGTGCAAGGCCGTTTGAGTATGGAAAACCTGCGCCTAAACATGGAAATAAATAAAACTAAACTAATTAGTAGGGTTAGTGCTCGGGTTGCCTCCCGAGAAGCACTTGTTTAAAGTCTTAAGCTAGACTTACCTCTCATTCGCATAATCAGGGTGGTTTGAGGAGGTGAAAATCCTTTCTCATGCGATCTATTCAGTTATTGATATAAAGTTTAAGTCGAGTAGTGTTTACCTTAAAGGTGCTGATTTTAGGACTAGTTACCTCGACTGTTCCATCTGGGAAGATTTTGAGTAACTGATCTCCTATTTTAAGCTGGGTTGTCCCATCATTAAGTTCGTCGTGGAGTTGCCTCATTTTTGCTTCGTGTGTTTTTAGTTTCTCTTTGAAGTGTGTCTTCCACTCGTCTAGTTCATCGATCCAAAGCTTTCGTTCCTCATGAATTTCTTCTTTATTGACACGAGGTCTAGGATCTGGCATCTGCGAAAGATCTTCAAGAAACGGCAAGTTAATATGAAATTTCTTTGGAAGTTTAAGAGACTTACCGACTTGTTCCTGTAACACCCCTAACCCGTATCCGTCGCCGGAATGGGGTTACGAGACATTACCGGACATAGCATGATTTAACACAATCATTAAACACTATTTATGCACCAAAGAATAACGATACCTTTATAACATTACATATCATATATCGTGCATATATCAAATATATATTGCATAAGCAAAACATACTATTACTATTGCCAAATATTCACATATCAATTATTAATTCTACGCTTGCATATAACAAACCAACCGAACAAATTTTCTCTTTATAATAATAATAGTTAATCACATATGTAATCATAGTTCCAATTCAAACCAATCATATCTTATTAATCATAACTTACAAATCAGCACTTTTCGAGATTTCCAATTAATCCAATTCAAACTTACATCAAAACTTTTGAACATGTTCCATAATTGTCAAACTCGAACTAATATGTATACAACTTAAAAATTTAATCACATATGAAACATTATAATATGGCCGTATATACCTCTGATATTATTATGACATGCACCTAACACTATAGTCACATTAAACCTTTATGATCACATAGTACAATTCTTAGTAAACCAAATTTGTATGCTTTATAATCAAATCAAATTACATATACTGAACCATTCAAGCAAAAATAAAGTTGCATACTTTGCCATTACAAACGATTTCAAATAACCTAGGCATATGCGAGCATATATTCATCTCAGTTCAAACATATATTAAAACATTATTTAGTTCAATTTTCACTTATATAACAAATACCAAACTTATTTTTTCTTAGTCATAAAATCATTCGAAAATAACTATATAAACTTAAATCAAACATACATCTTTTCTTATTACAAATTTCATGTATAAATGACCATATCATTTGAACCATTTTCAAACATCCATATTTCATTATCACTGCAAAGCTAATTAATGTTTATTCGGTCATTGTATAACTCTCAAACCATAGCATACCTATGATTCCATGATATTCACCAAAAACACATATATATCATTATAAGTTTCAAGCTTTAGCCGAATATACCATTATCTATTGAGACCCAATACATGCTCATCAATATAATATAAATACCAAAACCGAATCTTACAGTCACTTACATCTTCAAATCAAATATGTTTTAAGTACTCCTCATATATATATATATATATATATTACAGACTTACCAATATAAATTTTATGCCAAAGCCAAATATGCTCATACACATATATTCATCGTTTCTAAATCAAAAACCTATGAAACTTACCATTTCCAACCGACACAATTAACCATTTTACAATCAACATATGTATCCATTCCTTTACTTCATTCCTAAGCCGAATCATATAACCAATTACATATACAAATCCCAAACATGATTCAAGCTTACTAATTGAGCTATTTATAAGTCATTCATATCTTTACACAACCAAGATATATAACCCAAAACACCATTCATACATGTCATGAAATTTACTTACCAAATCATATAAATACCATGACCAAAACTACACAACTATCAACTAACCCAATAATCAATCAAACCATATAATCAAACACCATGCATAAACACGTCATTAAATATACTTCTATAATGAGCTAATGCCATGATCGAATACACATAAGCCCTAAATATCAAGATTAAGCCATTTTCGCATGGCTATATATATATATACATGCCCAAAAATCAAACTTAAACATTCCATCTATGCTATACATGCCATAAACCCAAATTCAACTTAGTAAAATACTGAAAGAAACCGTCGATAGTGTGATAAGCTTTGCTGACTATCCCCGAGCTCGTAACGGGACCCCAAAATCTATAAAACAGAGATAAACAAGAACACACACAGAGTAAGCTATTTAAGCTTAGTAAGTCATAAGCAAAAACAAATATATAAACACTTGCATAATAACATTAGGTTAACAAGGCCGATTACCCAAAAATATTAAGCACAATTATCATTTAGTACCAAGATCACATTTTACTTTCACACATAAATATTATATAGCCGAATACACAAATTAACTTCACAAGGCCAAATAAGTAATGCTCACATATTCAATCACATAATTCACTTAACATTTTATCATTTCAAATAACCAACTTACCTTGTTTCCATATAAACAAATAACTGACACATACCTGAACCTATGATTCAATTACACATTCGGTCTTTACTTCACATTGCCCGTTGAATCTCTTAAACATCATCAAAAGCATATTATTTCAAATCAATATCAATAAGTTTTACTATTCAATTCTTATTCATGAATCACTACCTATTTTTTTTCACCACTTTTCAAACTCATACACAAAAGTCAACAACCACATAGGTTTCGTACGTACCTGTACCTCATCATACTTATCTATTACATTTCCCACGTCACCTTATTGATCGATACGTTATATCATACGATAATCTTTTATATTCAATGAACTCGCACACTTAGTGCCAAATGGATAACATAAGCTATATATATATTGCACACACAGTGCCAAATGATTAGCCGAAGCTATATATACATATCGCACACACAGTGCCAAAACCTTGTAATGTATCGCACACTTAGTGCCGTCACATTTAACTTCCCGCACACTTAGTGCCAAATCCTTGTAACGTATCGCACACTTAGTGCCATCACATTTAACTTCTCGCACACTTAGTGCTATATTTCATACTATCATTTCCGTACATTAATTTCACATATTACAAATCAGCATATAAATCTCATGTTTGTATATAATTAACAACACATATATGCTTATAAACTTACCTCGGATGTTGTCGGACGGCTTAATCGACTATTCGTCTACTTTTGATTTCCCCTGATCTAATTCCGTTTTCTTTCGTTCTTGATCTTAATCAAGCTAGATAGGTGCCGAACGCTCAAAGCTTTTTCTTTTTTCTTTTTTTCTTTTCTCTATTCGGTTATGAACAAATGAAAGATGAAAAAGAAATGGTTTTCTTTAATGTTTTTGTCTTATTATAATAACTTTATAATTGTAATATATTATAAATAATTTAACCATTATAATTTATATAATATATTATATACTTTAACATAATGCCGTCCACTACTTTAAAAAAAAGGGGCTAATTGCAACATAAATCCTCCATATTAAAAAGACAACAACAATTAGGCACTTTCACAACTAACCATCAAATTTTCATTTTACGCAATTAAGCCCTTTTATTTAATCGGACACTCAAACAACGAAATTAAAACACGAAAATTTAACAGAAGCAAATTCACACATATTAAACACTGAAAATAATTTTAAAAATATTTTTCAGACTTGGATATGTGGTCCCGAAACCACTATTCTGATTAGGGTCAAAATCAGGTTGTTACAGTTCCTCTGTGTGGTCTTTCTTTATCGTATTGGGGTATGGCTTACGGAGTTGGTACTCTGTAATTGCCGGGTTTGGTAAATCCTGGCTTACCTCAACCTTACCTTCACTTACCACAGGCTCTTGCCTCGGGTCAGATTCCACTAACCTTTCACTGTCATGAGCTGTTACGGCTTGAATTTGCTCTTTTGGGTTAGTTTTAGTGTTGATTGGCAAGCTTTCTTGTAGTTGTTCTGAGATCAGCTTAGCAAGCTGACCCAATTGATTCTTGATCCCTTGAATCGATGCTTCTTAATTTTTGAGTGCTGTTTCGATGCTTTGGAAACGAGTTTCTGTTACCGTGATAAATTTCGTCAGCATCTCCTCAAGGTTCGGCTTCTTTTCCTGTGTGTGGGGTGGTTGTCGAAAGTTTGGAGGAAGTTGTGGTCTTTGACTACCTTGATCATCCCACGAGAAATTGGGATGGTACCTCCAACCTGCATTATAAGTGTTACTATAAAAATTGTTTTGAGGTCTAGAATACTTACCCATATAGTTAACTTGCTCGCTCTCCATGCTCTGTCCGTAGAGTGGGTACTCAGGATTCACCACGCCTCCGCTTGTTTCGTACTGCATAACTGGATGTACCTGCGAAGAACACAAACCATCAATATTTTTGTTTAACATTTCTAACTGATTTGATAGCCTGGTTACTGCGTCGAGGTTGAAGACACTGGCGACTTCTGTTGGCGTTGTCCTCATAACTTGCCACTGATAGTTATTCAGTGTCATCTCCTTTACGAACTAAAATTACCTGTCAAAAGCAAATAAAAGAAAAATTAGCAAAATAAAAATAAAATTTAATTGCAAAAATAAAATATGGCTAAAGTAATAAAAATTGAGTGTTCTTAATATTTCAGTTCCCCGGCAACGGCACCAAAAACTTGATCGGTGTGTCACAGTCTTAAAATTTATAATGAGAATGATCGAGCCTAAAAACTAACTATGAAAACGATTGAGGCAAGTGTACCTAGCGAACAGTCGTATAGCTTAGTGGCAAGACCGGATTGTTGAACCCAAAGGAACCGAAAATACTAATATTAACTTTCTTTTTATTATTTAGCCTTAAAATTGGAATGAATCGGTTTAATCTAGAAAATTAACTAACTACTAAGCTAAAGACGATGAGACAAAAAGAATAAAATTAAGGAAATACTTGTGGGAAAAACCAATTGATTAAAACAATACCCAAGGAAGAATCCACCTAGACTTCACTTGTTATCTAACTCTGAACTGCATTTATTTATTCATTTGACTTGATCCGTAAGATTCCCTAATGTATATTAAACCCTCTCTCGAAGCGAATAACGTCTAACCCTAGGTTGATTAATTGAAATCTCTTTCTAATTAAAACCCCTAGAATTGCATTGATCTATGGAATCCCATATTAAGTTTCACCCTAATCCGGTAAAATCTCGTCACCCTATCTCTAGGCGCACGATCAACTCCGCTTAATTATGCTAGATCTACTCTTAGGCAGGGACTTTTGCTCCTCCATCTAAGCACATCAAACTCGAATTAATATCCGCGAAATATCAACCTAAGAATTAAGAACACATAATTAAGAACAAATCAAATATTTATCATATAGTTCAGCAAACGATAACAAGATTCATCTTAGGTTTCATCCCCCTCAGGTATTTGACGGTTTAGTTCATAATGATAATAAAATACATCTCAAAAGAAAAGATAAAACAAATTATAAGAAAAACTCTAAAACCCCCTGAAGGAATTGAAGAGAGATCCTTTATCTTGAGTATAACTCCGGCTTCTTGAGATGAATCAACTGGCTTTCTTCAAGTGATTTCCACAATTTTGATCTTTCTGGCTCGGCTCCTTGGCCTAGCTGAACGCCCCGACAGAGGGCTTCTGCCGAACTCTCCCTCTTAAGTTGCCCCCTAGGGTGTTTATATAGGCTTTGAGATGCCTTACTTGGCCTCCAAGTATCCTAGTTTGAGTTAAATTCCTATTTGGGTGTTTATATAGACTTTTGGATGTGTTTCCTTGCCTCTAAGTATCCAAATCCGAGTAAAACTCCTCTTGGCCGTGGCAGGGACACGCCCGTGTGAATCGTGGCCAGGCCGTGTTGGGTCTATTAATGAGGCACGGCCATGTGGTCTTGGGCCCAGGCCGTGTCAATTTCGTGATATGGTCCATTTTGCCCGTTTTAAGCTCGTTTCTTGTTCTTTTCATCCTTCGATGCTTTCCTGAGTATAAAACATGAAAACAAAGGATTAAGAGCACCAAATGACATAAAATAAGGGATAATTCATCCAAAAGCATGCTAAATGTGGGATTAAAATTTGTTGCTTTTACGGTTTATCAAAGAGTAACAAAGAAGAAAAATTAAATGGTCTCAAAGACCCTTGGCGTGTCGAATAATTGAAGCGGCCGACATGAACTTATATAGATCGATCTCCCACAGGGAGACTGTGGTTGGATCCTTTCGTTTCTTCGACATGGATGTGGTGTAGCTCAAAGGCTTTGTAGATGGAGGAATAGAGGAAAGAATGGAGGGGTTGGGAGGGGAGGGTGAATGTGAGTAGGGAAAAAGGGATGGGGAGTGGGTGAGAAAAGGGGGCAAGGGTTGTTTTAAATAGAATTTTCAAAACTGGTACATCCCCACGCCCGTGTACCATGGGCGTGGTGGGTCACACGGCCGTATCGCACGACCGTGTTGTGTTTTGTTCATTTCTCCCATGCCCGTTTCGTGGTCACCACGCCCATGTAGGATCAAACAGTGTCGACCACGGCCGCATCGCACGGTCATGGATAGTTAGTTGGAGCCCGTGTGTCTTCCCTCAGTGTCGGCCACGGCCATATCACACGACCGTGGTAATTTATAGTCATCCGTGATCTGGGAATCTTTCGTCATTGGCTCGTACTACCTCTGCTATGTCAGTACAGAAGTCCGTAGTATCCACACGGCCACGGCCACGACCGTGTGCAAGGCCGTGTGGTCTGAAAATCTGCACTTTGGTTAGTTTAAAATTAAATGCTGAAAAGGAAAAATAAAAGTAAAAATAAAAAATGTAAAAATTAATGGAGTTAGTGCTCGGGTTGCCTCCCGAGAAGCGCTCGTTTAAAGTCTTAAGCTAGACTTTCCTCTCATTCGCATAATCAGGGTGGTTTGAAAAGTTGAACATCTTTTCTCATGCTATATGTCCTATTATCCGTGTATAATTCAAGTCGAGTAGTGTTTATTTTGAAAGTGCCAAATATAGGATTACTTATCTCGACTGTTCCGTATGGGAAACCTTGATTACCTTAAAAGGGATTTCTTTGTTTGTATTAGGGTCAGGAGAAGATATTCGAGGGTTTATTTTATGTAACAATACCTGGTCTCCTATTTTAAAGTGATTTGTCATTCCTACGAGCTCGTCTGGTGGTTCCCTCGGTTTCTCTTCGTGTACCCCTAGTGTTTCCTTGAAATGTGTCTTCCACTCGTCTAGTTCATCAACTTGATCCCTTCGATCCTCATGAGTTGTTTCTTTGTTGGCATTGGGTCTAGGATCGGGTTTAGTTGTGTTCTTTTGTGGTGCTTCCTGCAAAGAAGGGTTAATCGAATGGTTATCAATAGAATTTACTTTCTCACCTTGTTTGCTCGATGTTCTAACCGAATCGAGCTCAAGAGTGACTGCCTCGCCACCTATACAGAGTATGAGTTCACCAAGTCGACATCAATTTTAGTCCCGGCAGCTTGCTAAAAGGGCCTTCCTAGAATTAATGGGATACTATTGTCCTCATCCATGTCTAAAACAACAAAGTCTACTGGGAATACGAATTTATCAATCTTTACTAGCACATCTTCAATTATACCCCTAGGAATTCTAATAGCTTTATCACCTAATTGAATACTCATCCTAGTTTGTTTGGGTTTCCTAGACCAAGTTGTTTAAACATTTTATAAGGCATGGCATTTATGCTTGCCCCTAAATCATTAACGCATTATCAATAGATAAACTACCAATTAAGCATGGAATTGTAAAACTCCTCGGATCTTTTAATTTTTGTGGTAATTTATTTTGGAGAATTGCTTTGAGCACTTTGCGTTGAGTTCCACATGCGATTCCTCGTCTAGCTTTCGCTTGTTTGTCAAAAGCTTTTTAAGAATTTCCTTGAATCGCATCTGCGAAAGAGCTTCAAGTAATGGTAAGTTAATATGTAATTTCTTTAAAAGTTTAAAAACTTACCGAATCTGCTTCCTCTGTGTCGCCCTTCTTCATCACCTCGGGGTATGGTATACGAGGTTGGTACTCTTTATTTACCGTTTTGGCTTTTTACTTCCTTCCTCAACCTTACCTTCTTCTACCATATTCTCTTGCCTTAAATGAGGCTCATCTAACCCTACATTATCATGAGTTGATATGGCTTGAATCTGCTCCATTGGGTTAGTTTCAGTGTTGCTTGGCAATCTACCTTGTGGTTGTTCCGTCAAGATCTTAGTGATTTGCCCAATTTGATCTTTGAGTTCTTGTGTCGATGCTTCTTGTTTTTCAAGTTTTGTTTCTATACTTTGGAAACGTGTTTACATTCTTTGCTATATATTTTGTCAGCATTTCCTCAAGGTTCGGCTTCTTTTCCTGTGGGTACTGCTGCTGTTGGAAATTTGGAGGGTGTTGTTGTCTTTGATTTCCTTGACCATCCCATGAAAAATTGGGGTGGTTCTTCCAACCTGGATTGTAAGTATTGCTATAAGGGTTATTTTGATATCTGAAATTATTACTTACATAGTTCATTTGTTCGCCTTCTATGCCATGTCCGTAGGGTGGGTTCTCAGGATTCGCCACACCTCCACTTGTTTCGCACTGCATAACGGGTTGTACCTGCAAGGAATTACACAAACCATCAAATTTTTTAGTTAACACATCTACCTCATTCGATAGTATGGTTACTGCGTCGAGGTTAAAAACACTGGCAGCTTTTGTGGGCTTTGTCCTCGTGACTTGCCACTGATAGTTATTTAGGGACATCTCCTATATAAATTCGTAAGTCGCTTGTGTGTTTTATTATTCGTAGTTCCACCGTCACGCCGAATCGATCAATCGCCTAGTTGAGGGGTTCACACCGTTGTAAAAAGTTTGGACTCAGAGCCACAAGGGTAATCCATGGTGTGGGCATCTTCTCAATAGATCTTTGTATCTCTCCCATGCATCGTAAAGTGTTTCTAAATCCATCTCGCACAAAAGAAGAGATATCATTCCTTAATTTGGCCTAGTGGAAAATATTTTAATAAAAATTTTCTGGTCATTTGTTCCCATGTAGTAATTAATCCTCGGGGAAGAGAATGCAACCATTGTTTAGCTTTATTCCTTAAAGAAAAGGGAAATAATCAAGTCGGATGGCATCATCGAAAACGCCATTAATTTTAAAAGTGTCGCAATTCTAGAAAATTCGCTAAGTGTGTGTTAGGATCCTCATCCTTCAAACCATCAAACTAAACGAATCATTGTATCACCAGTGTATAGTGTTAGGTTTCAATTCGAAATTATTTGCAAAGAATAGTAGGTCTAACAATACTAGATTCAAGCACCAACTAAACTAGGCTTAGCATAATCATACATAGTTCGAGGAGCTCGATTTTCGGCCATCTCTCGAGGTAGCAGATTATTTTCACCATCTCTTCGGTGGTATTGATGATGTTTTCTTGCTCTTCTTACTCGTGTATTGTAGACTTCGCCTAATTTCTCTCCAGTTTCTGTGAGCGGTTGCTTCGATCTCACTATCGTAAATCAAAGGTCTTGTTGGGTTTCTTTTAGTCATAAACTAGAGGTACCTACAAGGAGAAAAGACTAAAATTTAGAAAGATAAAAATAGAAAACAAAATAAGAGTAAAATTGCAGAAAATAAAAATGGCTAAAGTAATAAAAATTGAGTGTTCTTCATATTTCAATTCCCCGGCAATGGCGCCAAAAACTTGATCGGTGTGTCACAGTCTTAAAATTTATAATGAGAATGATCGAGCCTAAAACTAACTATGACAACGATTGAGGCAAGTGTACCTATCGAACAGTAGTATAGCTTAGTGGCAAGACCGGATTGTCGAACCAAAAGGAACCGAAAGTACTAATACTAACTTTCTTTTTATTATTTAGCCTTAAAATTGAAGTGAATCGGTTTAATCTAGAAAATTAACTAACTACTAAGCTAAAGACGATGAGACAAAAAGAATGAAATTAAGGAAATACTTGTGGGAAAAACCAATTGATTAAAACAATACCCAATGAAGAATCCACCTAGACTTCACTTGTTATCTAACTCTGAACCAGATGATTTATTCATTTGACTTGATCCGTAAGATTCCTTAATGTATATTAACCCCTCTCTCGAGGCGACTAACGTCTAACCCTAGGTTGATTAATTGAAATCTCTTTCTAATTAAAACCCCTAGAATCGCATTAACTCGATCTATGGACTCCTATATTAGGTTTCACCCTAATCCGATAAAATGTCGTCACCCTATCTCTAGGCGTGCGATCAACTCCGCTTAATTATGCTAGATCTACTCTTAGGCAGGGACTTTTGCTCCTCCACCTAAGCACATCAAACTTGAATTAATATCCCGGAAATATCAACACAAGAATTAAGAACACATAATTAAGAACAAATCAAATATTTATCATATAGTTCATCAAACGATAACAAGATTCATCTTAGGTTTCATCCCCCTCAGGTATTTGAGGGTTTAGTTCATAATGATAATAGAATACATCTCAAAAGAAAAGATAAAACAAAACATAAGAAAAACTCTAAAACCCTCTGAGGAATTGAAGAGAGATCCTCCGTCTTGAGTATAACTCCGACTTCTTAAGATGAATCAACTGACTTTCTTCAAGTAATTTCCACAATTCTGATCTTTCTGGCTCGGCTCCTTCGCCTAGCTGGACACCCCTTGAAAGTTGGCCTCTAGGGTGTTTATATAGGCTTTTGAAATGTGTTTCTTTACCCCTAAGTATCCAAATCCAAGTGAAATTCCTCTCATCCACGACAGGGACACGCCCTTGGCACATGCCCGTGTGAATCGTGGCCAGGCCGTGTTCAGGTCTGATTAGGGAGGCACGGCCGTGTTGCTTGGGCCCAGGCCGTGTCAATTTCATGATTTGGCCCATTTGGTCTGTTTTAAGCCCGTTTCTCATTCTTTTCATCCTCTGTTGCTTCCCTGAGTATAAAACATGAAAACAAAGGATTAAGATCACCAAATGACATAAAATAAGGGAGAATTCATCCAAAAGCATGATAAATTTGGGTTTAAAATATGTTACTATTTCGGTTTATCAACAGGACTTACCCAAGTATTGTCAGAAATAGGATAAATTATTCCAGCACCTAGAAGGTTAATTACCTCAGCTTTAACAACTTCTTTCATGTTGGGATTCAATCGTCTTTGAGGTTGCACACATGGTTTATACTCATCTTCCATTAAAATTTTGTGGGTGCAAAACGATGGGCTTATTCCTTTAATGTCAGAAATTTTCCAAGCTATGGCTCTTTTATGTTTCCTTAGTACCTGTATAAAACATGAAAACAAAGGATTAAGAGCACCAAATGACATAAAATAAGGGATAATTCATCCAAAAGCATGCTAAATGTGGGTTTAAAATATGTTACTATTTCGGTTTATCAACAGGACTTACCCAAGTATTGTCAGAAATAGGATAAATTATTCCAGCACCTAGAAGTTTAATTACCTCAGCTTTAACAACTTCTTTCATGTTGGGATTTAATCGTCTTTGAGGTTGCACACATGGTTTATACTCATCTTCCATTAAAATTTTGTGGGTGCAAAACGATGGGCTTATTCCTTTAATGTCATAAATTTTCCAAGCTATAGCTCTTTTATGTTTCCTTAGTACCTATAGCAACTCGTCTTTCTCTTTGGGTTCCAATTCTGAAGAGATAATTACTGGTAGCAAAGAATTATCCCCGAGGAATGCATATTCTAAGTGTTTTGGCAACTATTTTAATTCCAATTTAGGTGGCTCATCAATAGAGGGTTTTTGTTTTAGTTCGTCGTTGATTCCAATGCCCTCTTCTTTCTTTTGTCTAGACGAAGATGTATTAGAATTCAACTCGTCAGTATCATCATCTACTCTCTCACCTTGGGTAAGATACAGTTCCATCGTGTCGTCCTGTATGATTTCCTGCAAAGAATCTTGAATAAAATGATCAATAGCATCAATAAAATAACAGGAGTCATCTTGTTCTCTAGAATATCGCATAGCGTCGTAAATTTGAAAAATAATTTCCTCGTCGCCTACCCTTAGCGCAAGTTTACCATCACCTACATCAATAACAATGACCCTAGCAGAGAGCTAAAAAGGGCGCCCTAAAATTAAGGGTACCTCAATGTCCTCATCCATGTCAAGCACAACAAAATCAACAGGGAATACAAATTTATCAACTTTTACCAGAATATCTTCGATAACTCCCCTAGGATATTTAATAGATCACCATTAATCAATACTCATCCTAGTGGGTTTTGGTTCCCCGAGACCAAGTTGCTTAAACATTTTATAAGGCATTAAATTAATACTGGCACCTAGATCAGCTAGTGTTTTATCTATGTTTAAACTACCAATTAAAAAGGGAATAGTGAAACTTTCTGGATCTTTCAATTTGGTTGGTAGCTTGTTTTGGAGGATGGCTGAACATTCTTCATTAAGTTCCACTGTTGATATCTCTTCAAACTTCCTTTTATTTGTTAAAAGCTCTTTTAGGAATTTTGCGTATGTCGGCATCTGCGAAATAGCTTCAACAAAAGGTAAGTTGATATATAACTGTTTAAAAAGTTCAAGAAATTTACCATATTGTGCGTCTAAGCGGTCTTTCTTCAACTTTGCTGGATATGGGATCGGTGGTTTAAATTCTTCACTTACCGGTGTTACATTCTCGATTTCCTCACTTTTTTCCTTATTAGTTTCTTGAGGTATCTTTTTTTCTGCTTCAACCAATTCCTTCCCACTCTTTAATGTTACTGCCTGTACTTGCTCTTGTGGTTTCAGTTTGGTATTATTAGGTAAACGACCTGGTTGCTTGTCGAAAACTAACTTAGTCAGCTGTCCTAGTTGATTCTTCAGTTCTTGAATTAATGCCTGCTGATTATTCAACGTCGTTTCTATATTTCAAAAATGATTTTCTGACGCTGAAATAAATTTTTCTAGCATATCCTCAAGATTTGGCTTCTTTTCCTGTGGGTAGGGCTGTTGTTGGAAATTTGGAGGGGGTTGTTGCCTTTGATTTCCTTGACCACCCCATGAAAAATTGGGGTGGTTCCTCTAACCTAAATTATAACTATTACTATAAGGGTTATTCCGAGATTTGAAATTGTTACCCACATAGTTCATTTGTTCGCCTTCCATGCCATGTCCGTAGGGTGGGTACTAAGGATTCGCCACACCTCCACTTGTTTCGCACTGTATTACTGTATGTACCTGCGAAGAACCACATAAACCATCAATCTTTTTATTTAACATCTCTACCTGATTTGATAGCATGGTTACTGCGTCGAGGTTGAAAACTCCGGCTATTTTTGTTGGCCTTGTCCTCGTGACTTGCCACTGATAGTTATTCAGTGACATCTCTTCTATAAACTCGTAGGCCACTTCAGGAGTTTTGTTGTTCAGCGTTCCGTCGGTGGCTGAATTAATCAATTACCTCATTGAGGGGTCACACCGTTGTAGAAGGTTTGAACCTGAAGCCGTAAAGGTAGCCCATGGTGAGGGCACCTTCTCAACAGATCTTTGTATCTCTCCCATGCATCATAAAGTGTCTCTAAATCCATCTGCACAAAAGAAGAGATATCATTCCTTAACTTAGCCGTTTTAGCCGGCGAAAAATATTTTAATAAAAATTTTTTGGTCATTTGCTCCCATGTAGTGATTGATCCTCGTGGAAGAAAATTCAACTACTGTTTTGTTTTGTTCCTCAAGGAGAAGGGAAATAACCGAAGATGGATGGCATCATCAGAAACGCCATTTATTTTGAACGTATCGCAAAATTCTAGGAAATTTGCTAAGTGTGTGTTAGGATCCTCATCCTGCAAACCATTAAACTGAACAAACTGTTGTATCATCTGTATTGTGTTAGGTTTCAGTTAAAATTATTTGCAGCAATAGTAGGTCTAACAATACTTGACTCAGTTCCTGTTAAATTAGGTTTAGCATAATCATACATAGTTCGAGGAGGAGGATTTTCGGCAACCACAGGAGGGAGTGGATTATTTTGGTGATCAGCCATCTCTTCCGTGTTATTAGTGTCATCCCATTGCTCTTCTTCTATGTAATTTAAGCTTCGCCTTATTTCTCTATGATTTCTGCGAGCGGTACCTTCAATATCACTGTCGTAAATTAAGGGTCATGTCGGGTTCCTTCTAGTAATAAACTAGAGGTACCTGCTAGGAACAAAATAGAAGAAGAAAAATTAGCAAAGTTAAAATCAAAATAAAAGTAAATCGCAAAAATAAAATAAATAAATAAAAATGGCTAAAGTAATAAAAATTGAGCGTTCTTAATATTTTGGTTTCCCGGCAACGGCGCAAAAAACTTGATCGTTGGTATCGATAATCTTAATATTTATATAATGAATGATCTAGCCTAGAAACTAACTATCACCACGATTGAGGCAAGTGCACCTATCGAACAGTAGTATAGCTTAGTGGCAATACCGGATTGTCGAACCCAAAGGAACCAAAAGTACTAATACTGACTTTCTTTTTTATTATTTAGCCTAAAGATTAAGGGATTTGTTATTTATTCTAAAATTAACTAACTACTAAGCTAAAGACGCTAAGACAAAGAGAATGAATTGGGGAAATACTTGTGGGAAAAACCAATTGATTAAGACAATACCCAAGGAGGAATCCACCTAGACTTCACTTGTTATTTAACTCTCGAACTGCATTTATTTATTCACTTGACCTGATCCGTAGGATTCCCTAATTTATATTAATACCTCTCTCGAGGCTACTAACGTCTAACCCTAGGTTGATTAATTGAAATTTCTTTCTAATTAAAACCCATAAAGTTGCATTAACTCGATCTATGGACTCCCATATTAGGTTTGACCCTAATCCGGCAGATTTTCGTCATCCTATCTCTAGGTTTGCGATCAACTCCGCTTAATTATGCTAGATCTACTCTTTAACAAGGACTTTTGCTCCACTGCCTAAGCACATCACTACTTGAATCAATATCCTGAAATATCAAAACAAGAATTAAGAATACATAATTAAGAACAAATCAAGTATTTGTCATATAGTTCAGAAAACAATAACAAGATCCGTCTTAGGTTTCATCCCCTCGTATCCGAGGGTTTAGTTCATAATAATAAAAGAATACATCTCGGAAGAAAAGATAAAACAAAACATAAGAAAACCCTAAAACCCCAAGTAATTGAAGGAGAGATCCGCCGTCTTGAGTATGATTTCGCTTCTTGAGATGAATTAACGGCTTTCTTTGAGTAAATCCCACAATTCGACCTCTCGGCTTGGCTCATTGGCCTAGCCGGGCGCCCCCTCAAGGTTGGCCTTTAGGGTGTTTATATAGGCTTTTGGAATATCTTTCTTTGCCTCTAAGTACCCTATTTCGAGTGAAATTCCTCTTTGTCACGGCGAGGGACACGCTGCAACACGCCCGTGATTCGAATCCAGTAGTGGTCGAGCTCACGCAAAGGGGCACGGCCAGTGTGGATTGGGCCCAGGCCGTGTTGATTCTTACTTTGGCCCATTTGGTCCATTTTTAGCCCGCTTCGTGTTCTTTTCATCCTCCGATGCTTTCCTAAGTATAAAACATGAAATAAAAGGATTAGGAGCATCAAATTCCACGAATCAAGGGATAAATCATCCAAAAAGTATGCTAAATGTGGAATTAAAATATGTATATATTATGGTTTATCAAATTTCTTAAAGAACTGTTTCAAAAGATTTGAAGTATGTGAAATGTTCTACTGAATATTTTCTTGAAAGTGTGGCTCACCGAGTCTCCGGCGCCGAATCCGTAAGTTTCTGAAACTGTTGTTTGTTTTCATTGAAAAGTAGTAGATAGAGAAACTATGATTTCTTAGATATTAGACTGTATTGCTACGCTTAAAGTTAGAGTTTGTATTTATTTTGTGTGTGTTCTGGAAATGGTGTGCATATGATATCTATCCGCTCCGATGGATAGATGGTTTGGGGTGTGCTTGTATTATTAGGATTAAAGTGCGCAGCGGTAGCATAGTGGGGTAGTTGTTACACGAAACACAAAGAAAAGGAGTGCTATGAAACAATACATGGTCACTCCTCGTACTAAAACCAACAATGGGGATGATGCAAAATGTCATGAAAACATAATTATGCAGACTAAAAACAAGGTGCACAAGTCGCCTACAGCAGCCGACGATAGGGCAAGTCATCCGAGTTCGGTATTTAAGATCTTGAGCTCGGCTAGTAGGCAAGCGATGAGCGAAAATGATGTTAACGCTTCGATTATTTTTCCGATTAGACGTTCGATATTTACTTGTTGGGGTTCATTAGGTTATTTGAAGGTTACTTGAACAGCTGCACCGACCAAGATGGGAGATAAAAGGGATACGATGTCGATCCCTAGGGTTCTCTTTGTTGTCCTGAATGCCGACTTGATGTCCATTTTCACACTTGTTAGGAAGAAAAATAATGTGAAACTGAACAACGATGCAGTGTCCATGGTTTGTATACCTAACTCCTGACTGTGGAATATTCTCATGATTTGTTCTTGTTTGAATATAGGGACCATGATAAAGCCAGCCTAGTAAAAACGTAAACAAGGTTTCACTTAGCTGACATACATTTCATGGAGCATAATAGGCTAAGAAATATATATATATAGATAGATTAGAAGATGGATTAACATACAAACATTTGTGAGGCAAATAAGGTGATACCAATAGACCTCAAGATGGTATAAACTAGATGATTGACCAAGAATATCATGATGAACTGCAGCTCCATAAACGACAATGAGTAACTGAAAATCATGGACGGGTTAGTCGCATTTTCCCATATACCGGCGGAATTCACCTTGGGAGGTAAAATGAAGCAATATTCATATGTGGCATTCTCGTAGAGAAGATATGGCGGAGGCAATGATTCGGCCATGGCTACGGCTGACTGTCGCTAAGATTCTAGTATTAATGAAGGGAAGGAATTAGATGATAAGGGAAAGAATAGTGTAAGGTTTAATGCTTTACGTAGAAATTTTCTTACAATGAAAATTAAGGAAATTTGTTGTAATGTTTTAATCAAGAGGGTTAAAATATCAAATTAGCAACTATTTTTGGGTTTTCTTGTTAATGTTCAACAAATTCTCGTTGTTTCAACTAGATTTTCAGCCACCTGAAAAAAAAATGTTGTTATCAAATGCAAAATTAATAGAATTACATATCCTTATTTGTGTCGTATCCTTATTTATCATTTTACACATATCAATTTAATCAAATCATCCACTGCAATCAACAATCAGTCAATTGCCAAACAGGGTCAATATTTTTTTCGACAATTGTACATAACTTTTATTGGTATAATAAAAAATGTAACTTTTAATGTTTATACATTTCGTCAATTTAATCTTGATTTAACAAATTTAACCTGATTTACTTTTAAGTTTTTTATATTCTAACAGTGATTTGATTGCGACTATTTTTCATATTCGTTTAGGATTTATGATCATACAATAATATTATTTTTAAGATTAGAATCTAAATTTTATTTCCTACAAAAGTATGAACCAAAAAGAGATAATTATAATCAATGTCTACTTTCAGCTATATAATGTTGTTGTTGCACAACTAATACAGATACCCTATTATCTAAATCTGTAGATGCAAAAAGGTCTCCGATAATCCCTAGCACAGGGAATTCACTCCATTCTGATAAACCCTTTGATTGTATCGACTCTACTCCTTAGCATCTACCGACGATTATCAAATCATAATCGTCGGCAACCATCCTAATGATCTTCGTAGTCTGTGATCTGCTATCCAATACTTGTTCTACATACATCATGTCACAGCTATTACCAAGTACTCCATTATTTTGCTTAACAACTTTCAATATCTCAATATCCATTATCGTGTCCCAGTCTAAGATGTCTCTACGATCTTGATATGCAATGAGACGGATCACGGTTAGCTTTACTCAAGGGTCTCGAGCCATCCTTTTTGCCAACGTTAAAGCCTCATTATCGTCTTTGCCACCTAAGAAAAGAATCCCAACAGAGTAGGACGATGATTTCATCAGTTTTCGCCTCCTACCACGGTCAATGAGGATCCCTACCGAGCATGGTGCTCTGTCGAAGACGCTACAATTCACGTTCTATACCACATTGTTTTATGCTTCTACAGACCCGTTAATAGACCATTTCCTATGGAAAGGGAGAATTATGAAAGATGTTTGCTTGTCAAGAGCCATAGTGCAAATATCTTCATGCATGAGCTTTGACGGTGAGATTGCTGTAAAAGCATTAACTGCGACCAAACCTCAATTTTGCTGCTCGTATTGATAGAACGCAGGGATGTCCTCAAAGGAACTGCCGACGATGGTGTTAGTTTCATGCTTGTGGTGAGCTATAAACACTGGTGAATCACGAGCCATTAATTCAATCAAGTGAAGGGCGTAAATAACATTGGGACTTTCTTTCATAGGGCATGTGAGGTCAAGCAAATCGATCATGGCTGAGACATTTTCAGGCCAATGAATGCATCAACTAGTACCTAGGAACTATACATGGAAATAAAACTAGACAAAATCCTAATTTGCATGCTAGAATCGGATTTACATTAACAGTAACAACTTGTCACATCACACTACAGGACAAGAGGGCCTCCCCTATAAATACCCTTCCAATGATGAATAAATGATCAACCCTTTAAGTCTTACACTTTTTTGAGCACTCTCCTCCACCTCTAGAATTCAGCCTATTCTCTTGTCCATTTTCGGCTTTCTGCCTCTCTAGGTGGACTAGCTTCATTAACACCACCATGTACTTCTCCTTACCTCCTCCTTATCTTTTCCCTATCTCCTCCATTGTTGTATATTGCATCAAAAACTTTAATTTTTTTTCCAATTGTACATATTTTTTATTGGTATAATAATAAATTTAGCTTACAACATTTACACGTTTTGTCAACATTTACACAAAATATATGAACATCAAGGGCTAAATGTACAATTGACGAAAAATATTAATGTTGTGATTAATTGTCTTGAGTTGCTCATTTTCGAAATTGATAGTGATTAAATTGTTCCAATTTTTTGAAACAGACCAATTTTCTCAATACCGAAATTGTGAGAGATTGAAAGGTGTTTTTACCAACTATTTTATATTTCAAATCTGTGATAGCCATTAGATAACTATTAGGATTTTTGTGCCCTTAGTTTAGTAATTTCATCATATTTGATGAATTATTGATATGACCAAACTGATTATTCATAAAAATAAACAAATATTATTCACTATCTCTATGTTGTATTATCCTTAATGGTTTTTACATGTCAAGTAAAATGTATAAATAAATATTGACTCATTAATTACCTAAGGTTTAACAAATATAAAGATGCATTATATGGATGAATTGTAGTGCGAGAAGACAACTTATATTAATAGATAATCTAAATTGTCCATTGTAACACCCCTAACTCGTATTCGATGTAGGAATAGGGTTAAAAAGCATTACCAGACTTATAACTTAATCATTCAAACATTTCACACACAATTCTCATTCAAAAGTCGAAATGCATTCTAAATCATTTATACAGTCCCTAATACGAGCCCTCGAGGCCCCAAATAGATATTAGAAGTGGTTCGGGACAAAATCGAGCACTCAAGGAATTTTTATGAAAACATGGAAAAAAATTTCAAAGTGTAGGGGTCACACGCCCGTGTGACTATGGGACATGCCCGTGATACAGGTCGTGTCCGACCCCGTGTAACTCTCTAACTTGGGTCACACGGCCAAACCACACGCCCGTGTGCCAGGCCGTGTTCCCTTCGAAATGGCCTTACACGCCCGTGTGCCACGCTGTGTGCTAGGCCGTGTGGAGCTAGTGACTTGATTTCTAAATAGTATCAGGGGACACACGGCCATGTCACCTAGCCGTGTGTCACACACGGTTGAGACACACGCCCGTGTCTCTGCCCGTGTGGACAAAAATAGGCTATTTTCCAAGCCATTTTCCTCACCCAAAGTGGTGCCAACCTAAACTCAACAATGCACATACCACATTGGCATAAATAGACACTTCAAGCCAACCAATATCAAGTTTATATCATACACAAACCACACATTCCACATAGAATCCACAAGCACCTTCATTGGACTACTTTAACACATATCAAAATATACTCTCAAAGTCTATCTAAATGGTCAAGTACATGTATGAAACATTGTGCCTAACTTAGCATGTATACACATTCTCCATTTCAACCATTTGGTACCTTAAGTACCAATTCACAAAACATGCATTCACATAGTAATTATACATATCATATCATAAGGCCATTTACAATTATTTACATATCCAAATATACCATAATAAGCCAAATCACATGGCTAATTTCATAACTAAGGCAACATGAGAGATATAAGCCACCTTAGCCAAAACACCTATACATGCCATTTAACCCAAAATGTAAATTCCAAAGTACCAAAATAGAGTTTGATAGTGCAACATGATCTTCGACGGCTTTCGGATTGAGCGATCTTCCGAAATACTTTAAAACACGGAAACATAAACCAAGTAAGCAATTAAGCTTAGTAAGTTCGTATAACTAATCAATATAACTTACCAATTCATCCACAATTTAAATAAGCATAAATAAACATAGTCAAATTCCAATTCGGCCAATAGCCTATCACGTAAACACAAGTAGGTTAGCCATGCATGAATTCAATCACTATATATTATTTTTCGTATTTCTCACAAATACTTATACTAATTCGTATTAACTCGGATCACCTCGTGTTATCACTGAGCTCATTGAATTCTTTAAATATCGATAAATATACTTACCTCATTTTTTTCCAAATTTAAGAACGGCTTACGGATATGAATATATCGTTTTCTTTGTGCCATAGTCCAACTATGGTCTTTCATGTGAATTGCCATGGCCCTGCCATGGTCTTACATACAAATATTGCTATGGTCCAACCATGGTCTTATCCGTTAATTCATCAATTGCATAAGACGATTGTACTCAATCCTGCGATGTACTTGTTTGAACATTTAATTTCCATTTCAAAATTCAACAATAAATATGAATAATTTCATGATATCATTCATCAATCAAATAAATAAACATTTAATGTTTAACTATACGAACTTACCTCGAATTTGTACGGATTAAATCGACCGATCAATCTACCACTTTATCTTTTCCCTGATCTAATTCCGAACATGGCTTTTCTTGATCTAAATCATCAAATTTAACTAATTCAATACTTATTTTATTCAATTCGATCAAATTTCATGTTATGAAAAAATTACCATTTTGCCCCTATACTTTTGACCTTTTTACAATTTAGTCCCTAGGCTCGTAAAATGAAATTCATGCCATTTATTCCCTATAAAAGCCTAGTAGAATTCTATATAAGCCTATAACAGCCCATACAATTCAAAATTTCACACATTTAAGACAACATTTTCACATTTCTCAATTTAGCCCATATTTGACAATTTCATCAAAAGTCCCTTAACAAAAGCTGTTTAATTAATAACAAGGACTCATATTCTTCCATTAAACTTCAAAACCCTATTATAAACATCAATTTAAAATCTTAAACTATTCAATATTTTTGCAATTTAATCCCCTAGTTAGCTAGCTTAAGCTACAACGATCTCAAAAACATAAAAATCAACAAAAACGGGATGAGATAGCACACTTACATGCAAGGGATTTTCTTTTTGCCAAAATTTCAAGCTCTCGAATGGCCATTCTTTGCTGAAATTTTCACCTCATGAATGTGTGAAGATGATAACTACTTTGTTTTATTTTATTTTTATCATTAATAGCCTTTTTACCATTTTACCCTTACCTAACTTTAAAATTTTCACAAATACCATGCCATGCACATCCACTAACTCAATTAGTGGTCTAATTACAACATAAGGACCTCCACTCTAAAGTTCTATAGCTATTTAACACCTTTATCTAATAGAACCAACTTTCGCACTTTATGCGATTTAGTCCTTTTTCACAAATTGAGCATACAAATGATAAAATTTCTTAACGAAATTTTCATACCATAATTCTAACATGCTGTAGACTACAAAATAATATTAAAATAAATTTTATGACATCGGATTTGTGGTCCCAAAACTACTATTACCGATTCCACTGAAAACGGCCTGTTACTTCCATAGTCCATAGAATCAGATTAAGTAAATTATTTAAATAAGGGGCTACTTTGTCATTTACAAGTCCAGTTGGGGAGATAGCTTATCTTGATTATCGAAGAAGGATTGACTCCTAAAGATAGAGACATGAATTTGATTGTTTGGACTAACAATACATTAGATTTGGCACAAGTTGAATTAATCATAGATTTGTTTATGTATTTAATCACATGCGACGTTCATCACGTGACTTACCTAAATCCCAAGTAAGTGAATTAACATGTGATGTGATAAACCGTAAAAGTAACATATTCTAAGCCTACATTTAGTATGCTTTTGGATGATTTAAGCCCCAATTTATGTAAAAAGGTGCTCTTAATCCTTTCTTTTCATGTCTTATACTCAGGAAAGCACCCGATGACGAAAAGAACGAGAAACAGGCTTAAAACGGACCAAATTGGGCCAAGCCATGAAATCAGCATGGCCTGGACTTCAAGCCACACGACCGTGCCACCATTCCTACTAGAACACGGCCTTACCACGACTTACACGGCCGTGCCTCATTCAACAGTGTCGAACACGGCCTGGCCACGATTTACACGGGCGTGTGCCATGGCCGTGCCTGCGCGTGGAAAGAGCAATTTTATTCGAAAGGATACTTAGGAGAAAGAAACGTGTTTCAAAAGCCTATAAATACACCCTAGGTACCAGCTGAAAGGGGGGCGGAGAGCTAGGCCAAGAAGCCAAGCCGAAAAGGTCAGATTTGTGGGAATCACTCGAAGATAGCCAGTTGATCCATCTCAAGAAGCCGAAATTCTACTCAAGACGGAGGATCTCCTCTTCAATTCCTTCAGGGGGTTTTAGGGATTTCTTATGTTTTGTTTTATCTTTTCTCTAGTTTATGACTAGAAGGAACCCGAGAGGACCTTTAGAATACGACAGTGATATTGAAGCTACCGCTCGAAAAAATAGCAAAGAAATTAGACGAGCCCTAAATTACCAAGGAGAGCGAGAAGACAGATCCAATCCTACTGAAGGGATGGACGAAAATAATCTTCCACCACAAGATGTGGGAGAAAATAATGCTCCTCGTACTATGTTTGATTATGCTAAACCTCATTTAACAGGAGCCGAATCTAGTATTGTTAGGCCTGCTATAGCTGCTAATAATTTTGAATTAAAGCCTAACACTATACAAATGATTCAATAGTTTGTTCAATTTGATGGTTTATAGGACGAAGATCCAAACGCTCATATAGCTAATTTTTTAGAGTCTTGTGATACCTTCAAAATAAATGGCGTTTCTGATGATGCCATACGTCTTCGGTTATTTCCTTTTTCATTAAAGAATAAAGCTAAACAGTGGTTAAACTCGCTACCACGAGGGTCAATCACTATATGGGAACAAATGACCAAAAAATTTTTATTAAAATATTTCTCACCGGCCAAAACGGCCGAATTACGTAATGATATCTCTTCTTTTGTGCAGATGGATTTAGAGACATTATACGATGCATGGGAGAGATATAAGGATCTCTTGAGAAGGTGTCCGCACCATGGTTTACCTTTGTGGCTCCAAGTCCAAACTTTTTATAACGGTGTGAATCCTTCAACGAGGCAATTAATTAATTCAACCGCCGGTGGAACCCTGAATAATAGAACTCCTGAGGCAGCCTACGAGTTTATTGAAGAGATGTCATTTGAATAACTATCGATGGCAAGTTACAAGAATAAGGCCAACAAAAATAGTGGGTTTACAACCTCGACGCAGTAACCATGCTATCAAATCGGTAGAATTGATGAATAAGAAGATTGATAGTTTGTGTTCTTCACGGTACATCCAAATGCGAAGTCGGCGCACGCAAGGGAACTGTGCGCACTCAGTACCCACCCTACCAACCAGCAGCACGAAGCGAGCAGATGAACTATATAGGTAAAAATTTCAGATCTAATAATAACCCATATAGTAATAACTATAATCCAGTTGGAAAAACCACCCAAATTTTTCATGGGGAGGATAAGGAAATCAAAGACAACAACCTCCTCAAAATTTCCAAATTCAAATTATCCACAAGAAAAGAAGTCGAGTCTTGAAGAGACATTGAACAAATTCATAGCATCCACAGGCCCCGTCTCCAAAAAATGAGGTAACACTCGACAACCAACAAACATCGATCAAAAGATCAAGAACCAAGTTGGAGGACTTACAAAGGCAATCGAAAAATTACCCATCGACGGAGAAATTGCAAAGCTATTATCCGAACGACCGCAAGGGTGTCTACCGAGTAATACTGAAATTAATCCAAAGGAGCAAATCCAAGCCATAACAGCTCAAGAAAGTGAAGAAGTAGACGAACCTACCCAACACAAGGAAACGAGGTAGAAAAGGTAAAGTTGAGGTAACACAAGACAAGCCAAAACCGGTAATCAAGGAGTACCAACCTCGCGTACCTTACCCTAAGGCATTAAGAAGAGACGACACGTAAGAAACAGTTCGGTAAGTTTCTTAAACTCTTAAAGAAATTACATATTAACTTACCATTACTTGAAGCTCTGCATGCGGATGCAGATTTTAGGAAATTTTTAAAAGAGCTTCGACAAACAAATGAAGTTAGACGCAGTCGTCACATGTGGAACTTAACGCAAAGTGCTCAAGCAATTCTCCAAAATAGGCTACCACAAAAGCTAAAAGATCCAGGGGAGTTTTACAATTCCATGTTTAATTGGTAGACTAACTGATGATAATGCGTTAGGCGATTTAGGGGCAAGCATAAATGTCATGCCTTATAAATTGTTTAAACAATTAGGTCTAGGGAAACCCAAACAAACTAGGATGAGCATTCAATTAGCTGATAAAACTTTAGAATTCCTAGGGGTATTATCGAAGATGTTCTTGTGAAAATCGATGCATTCGTTTTCCCAGTAGACTTTTTTGTCTTAGACATGGATGAGGATAATTCGATCCCCCTAATCTTAGGAAGACCCTTTTTAGCGACTGCCAGGACTAAAATTGATGTTGATGCAGGAGAACTTGATAAACTGTAAAAGTAACATATTTTAAGCCCATATTTAATATGCTTTTGGATGATTTAAGCCCCAATTTATGTAAAAAGGTGCTCTTAATCCTTTCTTTTCATGTCTTATACTCAGGAAAGCACCCGATGACGAAAAGAACGAGAAACGGGCTTCAAACGGACCAAATTGGGCCAAGCCACGAAATCAACACGGCCTGGACTTCAAGCCACACGGCCGTGCCACCATTCCTACTAGAACACGGCCTTACCACGACTTACACGATCGTGCCTCATTCAACAGTGTCGAACACGACCTGAAGACGATTCACACGGGCGTGTGCCATGGCCGTGTCCCTGCCACAGGAAAGAGGAATTTTACTCGGATTTGGATACTTGGAGACAAAGAAAGGCATTCAAAAGCCTATAAATACACCCTAGGTACCAGCTGAAAGGGCGGCGGAGAGCTAGGCTAAGAAGCCAAGCCGAAAAGGTCAGATTTGTGGGAATCACTCGAAGATAGCCAGTTGATCCATCTCAAGAAGCTGGAATTCTACTCAAGACGGAGGATCTCCTCTTTAATTCCTTCAGGGGGTTTTAGGGATTTCTTATGTTTTGTTTTATCTTTTCTCTTGAAATGTTGTCTTTTATTATTATGAACTAAACCTTCGGATACCCGAAGGGGATGAAACCTATGAGGAATCTTGTTATTTGATTTTTTGAATTATATGATAATAACTTAGTTTGTTCTTGATTGTGTGAACTTAATCCAAATCTAATGTGCTTAGGTAGAGGAGGAATAGACCCTGCCTAAGAGTATATCCAACATAATTAAGCGGAGTTGATCGCACGCCTAGAAATAGGGTGACAAGATTTTGCCGGATTAGGGTGAAACCTAATATGGGAGTCCACAGATCGATTCACTGCTATTCTAGGGGGTTATTATAAGCGAACGAGAGTTCCACTAATTAACCTAGGGTTAGACGTTATTCGCCTCGAGAGAGGGTTTAATATACGTTAGGGAGTCTCATGGATCAAACTAAGTAAATAAATCATATGGTTTAAGGTTAGATAACAAGTGAAGTCTAGGTGGATTTTTCCTAAGGGTATCGTTTGAGTCAACTGAGTTTTCCCAAAAGTTATTTCTCGAATTCATTCTTTTTTATCTTTGCGTCTTAGCTTAGTAAGTAGATTAGTTTAGTTTAAATAATCATCACTTTATATTAAGGCTAAATAATAAAAAGACGGTGAGTATTAGTACTTTTAGTTCCTTTGGGTTCAACAAGCCAGTCTTGCCTAAACTATACTACTGTTCGATAGGTGCACTTGCCTTTAATCGTTGTCAGAGTTGGTTTCCAGGTTCGATCATTCTTTTATAAATTTTAAAACTCTTATTTACAGCGATCAGAACTCATACTTTGTGTAGGTAATGAGACAGTCACCATCAAGGCTCTCGACTCGGCTAGAACATCGAGTAATCAAGGTGAGAATGTAAATTCTACTAATAACCATTTGGTTAACCCTTATTTTCAGGAAGCACCACCAAAGAATACAACTAAACCCGATCTTAAATCCCATGCCAACAAAGAAATAACTCATGAAGATCGAGGGATTCAGTTCGATGATCTAGACGAGTGGAAGACACACTTCAAGGAGAAATTAGGGATACACGACGAAGAACCGGAACCACACGAGATAAAATCGAAGGAGCCCCCAAAAGAGCTAATAGGAACAACAAATCACTTCAAAATAGGGGACCAAGTACTGTTAGATCAGGTAAATCCTCGAATATCTCATCCGGACCTTGGCACAAACAAAAAAATATCTTTTAGGGTAACCAGTGTTTTCCCACACGGAACAGTCGAGGTAAGTAATCCTACTTTTGGTACTTTTACTATAAACACATCTCAACTTAAATTTTTTCACGAGGATACAGATAATAACATGAGGAAGGACTTCCAACTCCTAAAACCACCACAAGATGCAAGCGAGAAGAGAGTCTAGCTTAAGACTATAAGCGAGCGCTTCTCTGAGGCAACCCGAGCACTAATACTAGTATTTTTTTATATATTCAGTTTATCTTAATTTTCCTTTTTATCTTCCTTTTTAGCAACTAACAACCAACTAACCAAGTGCAGAATTCCAGGCCACATGGCCTTACACATGGCCGTGGCCGTGGCCGTGTGGGTACTCCGACGCTTTGAACTAACAGGGCAGAGAAGGTACATGTTAGGGCAAAATAGATTTTCAGAATCACAGACCCAACTACTACCCCACGGGCACCGACAAAGTGGCATGGCCGTGCTTTACGGTCGTGTGAGGCTACTGACTTGCAAACTACGGGCTAAACACGCCCGTGCCGGATAACCGTGCCAATATACTGACTTGTCAAACACAGGCTAGACACGAGCGTGGGGAACCAACACGCCCTAGAGCATGGCCATGCGAGGCAGCCGTGTGAATCGACACACCCTCAACCCACGGGCGTGGGAAACTGCCAGATCTGAAAGTTTATTTAAACATCATACCCTTCTCCTTTCTCTTCTTAACCCACTTTCTTTCTTTCTTCTCCTTTCTTTTTCTTTCTTTCTTCCTTTCTTTCTTTTCTCCCTCTTTCTTTTTCCTTTTTTCCTAATAAATCCTTAGACTCTTGAGCCACAACAATATCATATCTATGGCAAGGAAGCGTAAAAGGCCAATCACAGTCTCCTCAAAGGAGACCAATTCACATGAGTTCATGCCGACAGCTTCATCCAAACAACAAGCTAAGGGTCTTTGAGACCAATTATCTGTTCTTTTATTTTTATCTTCTCCTTTATTTTCCTTATCTTTACTTATCTTATACTTAATTTAGCTTATTTTATCTTAATTTCTTAATTTTAGGTTCTAAAGGCTGCTTGGGAATCACGCCACCACCACCATAACCTCAGCCTTAGAAATCACACCCAACAATAAGGACCTCCCAGTCCATTCATCTTTTCTTTTAATTTTAGTTTTCTTCTTAGTCTCATTCTCTTTATCTTCCTTGTCCTTAATTTTATATTTAGCTTACTTTAATTATGTCTTAATGATCCCTAGCTAATTCTCCACGAGCCTCCCAATTTCTTCATCTAGCGCAGGTTCGTCATCCAGACGGCCCATCACCACCACCAAAGGCATAATCTCCTCTCAAGGAATCATCCAAAATTTTAAGAAGTTTTCACTTATCCCCATATCTGATGATTTTATTACAAGGTTATTATATATCTTTGTACATTGAGGGCAATGTACATCTCAAGTGTGTACCTAACTCAAAGCCTGAATTTCATCTTGTCTTAAAAGTAATTTTCTCATATTACTAATTAGGATGAAATTTCTGATAATTTCTGATTTTTATTGATATGTTTTAGATTAAGTCATTGATAATTGTGCATTGATAATTAAATTCTAAGAATACTAGAGAATCAAGCATGATAAGTCTATTTTTCAGAAATTAAAATTTTTCTAGGTTGTCAAACTGAGTTTAAATATTATCTTGAAGTTTCAAATTTATGAGGTTGACATCAAAATACCCATAAATTTTGTGAGTTTTTGAGCCTTATAGAGCATATATTCTTTTTCTTGCTCACTTTATTGATTATGAGTATGTCAACATTGATTTGTTATTCTAGAACTTGCATCGATTATACATGTCGAGACCACACCTATGATTTGATATACAGAGATCATGAAGGCACCTAGGTTTTAACCCACTTACTCCACTAAAAGCCTACCTTCACAAATTAACCCTTAGTGAACCCCTTTTAATCCTAACTACCCTATTTATTAACATAACCACTAATATTAACCCAGAACCCCTTTGTTTTTTGTTATCACCATTCCTTTTGACTACCCTTATATCGAGATTTGATTTGATTAAATAGCCTAACTATGTTTATTTATTTCAGTTATGTATTTATGACTTGTTCCTAAAAAAAATCAAAAGTATATTCATTATTCATTATTAGTTGTGATTAAATGAGCTTATACGCTTGAATCCCAGATATCGAAGAAGAAGCTAGTAGTGTTAGTATTATTAATTTCCGATTGATGTAATTATTATTAGTTCATTAGTTCTTAGTTAGGTAATTTGTCAATTCAATCTCGATTCTAACCCTCTAATTCAGCCTTATTCCACACCCTTTAACCTAAGCCCTGTTACAACCCTAATTAAAGACCTTTTGATTTGTGTATCATCTCATATTACAGTGGTGGAGATTTGATTTTCATACAAGCCTCTGGGATTAACTCTTCATGTTCGACCTTTGAGTGCCTAATTGTGAACCTTAAACACTTTGAGTGATTTGAGTGAATCTTTTGTAAGGATGTCAATCCTTGTCGATTTCAAATTAAAGGTAATTACCTAGATAAGGGGAGACGCCTAAGTTTTCGAGCTATAAAATCTATGACTTATATTTAGGACACTTTGAGTTGAATTATCCATGTATAAATTATCTATGAATTATGATGAGACACTATCAATGACTATTATGAATTGAGGAAAGTTCATTTTAATTGTAAGTTGAGAATTTTGCTTGAGGACAAGCAAAAGCTTAAGTGTGGGGGTATTTGATAAACCGTAAAAGTAACATATTCTAAGCTCACATTTAGTATGCTTTTGGATGATTTAAGCCCCAATTTATGTAAAAAGGTGCTCTTAATCCTTTCTTTTCATGTCTTATACTCAAGAAAGCACCCGATGACGAAAAGAACGAGAAACGGGCTTAAAACGGACCAAATTGAGCCAAGCCACGAAATCAGCACGGCCTGGACTTCAAGCCACACGGCCGTGCCACCATTCCTACTAGAACACGGCCTTACCACGACTTACGGCGGCGTGCCTCATTCAACAAGTGTCGAACACGGCCGCTACGATTTACACGATTTACGTGCTATGTGCCGTGTAGTCCTGCTGCGTGGAGAAGAGCAATTTCATTCGGAAAGGATACTTAGAGAGAAAGAAACGTGTTTCAAAAGCCTATAAATACACCCTAGGTACCAGCTGAAAGGGGGCGGAGAGCTAGGCCAAGAAGCCAAGCCGAAAATGTCAGATTTGTGGGAATCACTCGAAGATAGCCAGTTGATCCATCTCAAGAAGCCGGAATTCTACTCAAGACGGAGGATCTCCTCTTCAATTCCTTCAGGGGGTTTTAGTTATTTCTTATGTTTTGTTTTATCTTTTCTCTTGAGATGTTGTCTTTTATTATTATGAATTAAACCTTCAGATACCCGAAGGGGATGAAACCTATGAGGAATCTTGTTATTTGATTTTTTGAATTATATGATAATAACTTAGTTTGTTCTTAATTGTGTGAACTTAATCCAAATCTAATGTGCTTAGGTGGAGGAGGAATAGACCCTGCCTAAGAGTAGATCCAACATAATTAAGCGGAGTTGATCGCACGCCTAGAGATAGGGTGACGAGATTTTGCCGGATTAGGGTGAAACCTAATATGGGAGTCCACAGATCGATTTACTACTATTCTAGGGGGTTATTATAAGTGAACGAGAGTTCCACTAATTAACCTAGGGTTAGACGTTATTCGCCTCGAGAGAGGGTTTAATATATGTTAGGGAGTCTCACGGATCAATCTAAGTAAATAAATCATATGGTTCAAGGTTAGATAAGAAGTGAAGTCTAGGTGGATTTTTCCTAAGGGTATCGTTTGAGTTAACTGAGTTTTCCCAAAAGTTATTTCCCGAATTCATTCTTTTTGTCTTTGCGTCTTAGCTTAGTAAGTATATTAGTTTTAGTTTAAACAATCATCGCTTTATATTAAGGCTAAATAATAAAAAGAAGGTGAGTATTAGTACTTTTAGTTCCTTTGGGTTCGACAATCCGGTCTTGCCTAAACTATACTACTGTTCGATAGGTGCACTTGCCTTTAATTGTTGTCAGAGTTGGTTTCTAGGTTCGATCATTCTTTTATAAATTTTAAAACTCTGATTTACAGCGATCATGATGTGTCTCTAACTAACTATGATTACAATAAAGGTAACCGTACCTATCGTTTAATAGTATAGTTATGGTAAGACCGAAAATATCGTATCCACAATGACCAAGAGTACTAGTAATTACTATCTTCCTATTATCTAGCCTAAGAATTGGAGTGATTTCGTTTAAACTAAAATTAATTAAAAGCACGACAGAGAATGAATTGGGAAAATACTTTTAGACAACTTTATGAAAGAGGCAATACCCAAGGAAGAATCCACCTAGATTTCACTTATTACTTCTGATTCATACGATTTATTCACTTGACTTAATCCGTAGAAATCCCTAAATTATATTAATATCTCTTTCGAGACTACTAACAACTGACTCTAGGTTGATTAATTGAAATTTCTTTCTAATTAAAACCCCTATTGCCGCATTAACTCGATCTATGGATTCCCTTATTAGATTTGACTCTAATCCGGCAGATTTATGTCGCCCTATTTCTAGGGTTGCGATCAACTCCGCTTAATTGTGTTGATCTATGATAAACCGAAATAGTAACATATTTTAATCCCACATTTAGCATACTTTTGGATGATTTATCCCTTGATTTATGTACAAAGGTGCTCTTAATCCTTTCTTTTCATGTCTTATACTCAGGAAAGCACCCAAGAATAAAAAGAACAAGAAACAGGCTCAAAACAGACCAAAATGGGCCAAAGAAGAAATTGACACAGCCTGGACTAAAGCCCACACGGCCGTGCCTCCTCAAATATACTAGAACACGGCCTGATGTCGATCTACACGACCGTGCCTTATTAACAGAGTCCAACACGGCCTGGCCACGATTCATACGGGCGTGTACCATGGTCGTGCCCCTGCCGTGGAGAAGAGTAATTTCACTCGAAAAAGGATACTTAGGGGCAAAGAAACCTATTTCAAAAGCCTATATAAAGACCCTAAGTATAACCTAGAAGAGGGCGGTTAGCTAGGCCAAGGAGCCAAGCCGAAAAGGTCAGATTTGTGGGAAACTCTCAAGGGATAGCCAGTTGATCCATCTCAAGAAGCCGAAATTCTACTCAAGACGGAAGATCTCCTCTTCAATTCCTTCAGGGGGTTTTAGGGATTTCTTATGTTTTGTTTTATCTTTTCTTCTGAGATGTTTTCCTTTATTGTTATGAACTAAACCCTTCAGATACCTAAAAAGGGATGAAACCTAGACGAATCTTGTTATTGTTTTCTGAATTATATGATAAATACTTGATTTGTTCTTGATTATGTGTACTTAATTCTTGTGTTGATATTTCGCGGATATTAATTCAAGTTGAATATGCTTAGGTGGTGGAGCAAAAATCCCTGCTTAAGAGTAGATCTTGCATAATTAAGCAGAGTTGATCGCGTGCCTCGAGATAGGGTGACGAGATTTTGCTGGATTAGGGTGAAACCTAATATGGGAGTCCATAGATTGATTTACTGCTATTCTAGGGGGTTATTAATGGGAAAGAGATTTCAATTAATTAACCAAGGGTTAGACGTTATTCACCTCGAGAGAGGGTTTAATATAAATTAGGGAGTCCTACGGATCAAGTCAAGTGAATAAATCGTCTGGTTCAGTGTTAGATAACAAGTGAAGTCTAGGTGGATTCTTTATAAGGGTGTCGTCTTAATCAACTGAGTTTTTTTCCAAGTATTTCCCCCAATTCATTCTTTTTGTCTTTGTGTCTTTAGCTTAGTAATTAGTTAATTTAGATTAATAAACAACTTCACTTATTTTAGGCTAAATAATAGAAAGAAAGTTAGTATTAGTACTTTTAGCTCCTTTGGGTTCTATAATCTGGTCTTGCCTAAGCTATACTACTGTTCGATAGGTGCACTTGCCTCAATCGTTGTCAGAGTTAGTTTCCAGGTCCGATCATTATCTTTATAAATTTTAAAACTCGACAGACATACGATCAAGTTTTTGGCGCCGTTGCCGGGGAACTAAAATATTAAGAAAGCTCTATTTTTATTACTTTAGCCATTATTTTTTTTATTTTCTGCAATTTACTTTTATTTTTAGTTTTAATTTTAACTTCGCTAAATTTTATTTCTTTCATTTTCTATCAGGTACCTCTAGTTTATGACTAGAAGAAACCCAAGAGGACCACTAGTATACGACAGTGATATTGAAGCTACCGCTCGTAGAAATCGCAGAGAAATTAGGCAAGCCCTAAATTACTCAGAAGAGGGGCGAGAAGACAGATCCAATCCTACTAAAGGGATGGACGAAAATAATCCACCACCACAAGATGTGGCAGAAAATAATGCTCCGCGTACTATGTATGATTATGCTAAACCTCATTTAACAGGAGCAGAATCTAGTATTGTTAGGCCTACTATAGCCGCTAATAATTTTGAATTAAAGCCTAACACTATACAAATGATTCAACAATTTGTTCAATTTGATGGTTTGCAGGACGAAGATCCAAACACTCATATAGCTAATTTTTTAGAGTTCTGTGATACCTTCAAAATAAATGGCGTTTCTGATGATGCCATAAGGCTTCGGTTATTTCCCTTTTCATTAAGAAATAAAGCCAAACAGTTGGTTAAACTTCGTTACGACGGTCAATCACTACATGGGATCAAATGATCAAAAAATTTTATTAAAATATTTCCCACCGACCAAAACGGCCAAATTACTAATGATATCTCTTCTTTTGTGCGTGATGGATTTAGAGACATTATATGACGCATGGGAGAGATATAAGGATCTCTTGAGAAGGTGTCCGCACCATGGTTTACCCTTGTGGCTCCAAGTCCAAACTTTCTATAATGGTGTAAACCCCTCAACGAGGCAACTAATTGATTCAAACGCGGGTGGAACCCCGAACAACGTAACTCCCAAGTAGCTTACGAGTTTATTGAAGAGATGTCACTTTGAATAACTATCGGTGGCGGTTACAAGGACCAAACCAACAAAATCACCGAGTTTTCAACATAGATGCAATAACCAAGCTATCAACATAGGTAGAGATGATGAATAAAAAGCTTGATAGTTTGTGTTCTTCGCAGTACATCCAGATGTGCAATGCGCGACGCAAGTGGAACCGTGGCGAATCCCGAGTACCCACCCTACCAACCGGGCACAGAGAGCGAATGGATGAACTATATAGGTAACAATTTCAGATCTAATAATAACCCATATAGTAATAATTATAACCGGTGTTGGAGGAACCACCCAAATTTTTCGTGGGGAGGTCAAGGAAATCAAGGAAATCAAAGACAACAACCTCCTCAAAATTTCCAAAATCACCCTATCATCCACGGGAGAAGAAGCCGAACTTTGAAGAGATACTGACAAAATTCATGGCATCCACAAAAAACCGTCTCCAAGACACTGAAACCACCCTTAAAAACCAACAAGCATCGATCAAAGGGATCGAGAACCAAGTTGGAGAAATTACTAAGATAGTTGGGCAACTTACTAAAATAGTTTCTGAAATTCGATCAGAGATTTTTTTCTAAAGGAACAGAACAGATAAAGGCAGTTACACTGAGAAGTGGAAAGGAGTTAGTCGAACCGAGAAAAAAATACCACATGAAGATGACAAAGCAAAGGATGAGGGAGTTGAGGATGTAACTCCAAAGGTCGCAAAGAAAGTAAACCATCAATCCCATACCCAAAAAGTTGAAGAAAGACCGATTAGATGCCCAATACGGTAAATTTCTTGAACTTTTAAATAAATACATATTAACTTACCCTTTCTTGAAGCCATTTCACAGATGCCGACATACGCAAAATTCTTAAAAGAACTCTGACGAATAAAAGGAAGCTTGAAGAAGTATCAAGCTGTGGAGCTTAATGAAGAATGTTCACCATCCTCCAAAACAAGTTACCAACCAAATTAAAAGACCTGGAAGTTTTACTATTCCTTGTTTAATTGGTAGTTTAAATATTAAGAAAGCATTAGGTGATCTAGGTGCCAGATTAATTTAATGCCTTATAAAATGTTTAAACAACTAGATCTAGGGAACCAAAACCCACTAGGATGAGTATTCAATTAGGTGATAGATCAATTAAATATCCTAGAGGAGTTATTGAGGATGTTTTGGTAAAAATTGATAAATTTATTTTCCCTGTTGATTTTGTTGTGCTTGACATGGATGAGGATATTGAAGTTCCCTTAATTTTAGGGCGCCCTTTTTTAGCTACTGCTAGGGCTGTTATCGATGTAGATGACAGTAAACTTGCATTAAGAATAGGCGATGAGGAAATTATTTTTCAAATTTATGATGCCATGCGATATTCTAAAGAACAAGAGGATTCCTGTTATTTTGTTGATACTACTGATCATATCATTCAAAACTCATTACAGGAAATTATACATGATGACACGATGGAACTGTGCCTGACTCAAGAAGAGGGGGAAGAAGATGAAGTTGACAAGCTGAATCTGAATACATCTTCATCTAGGCAAACGGAAAAAGAGAGCATTGAAGTCAATGACGAACTAAAACAAAAACCCTCTATTGATGAGCCGCCCAAATTAGAATTAAAACAGTTGCCGAAACACTTAGAATATGCATTCCTCGGGGATAATTCTATGCCACCAATAATTATCTCTTCATAATTGGAACCCAAGGAAAAAGAGGAGTTGATACAGGTACTGAGAGAACATAAAAGAGCCATAGCTTGGAAAATCTCTGACATTAAGGGAATAAGCCCATCGTTTTGCACCCACAAAATTTTAATGGAAGAGGAATACAAGCCATGTGTGCAACCTCAAAGACGATTGAATCCCAACGTAAAAGAAGTTGTGAAAGCTGAGGTAATTAAACTTCTAGATGCTGGAATAATTTATCCTATTTCTGACAGCAATTGGGTAAGTCCTGTGCAGGTTGTTCCAAAGAAAGGGGGCATGGCGGTGGTAGCCAACGAGAAGAATGAACTAATTGCCACTAGAACAGTTACAGGTTGGAGAGTCTGCATTGATTACAGGAAGCTGAACGACACCACTAGAAAAGATCACTTTCCTTTGCCCTTCATTGATCAAATGTTAGAAAGGTTATCTGGGCATATGTACTATTGCTTCCTAGATAGACTCTCCGGCTATTTCCAAATACCAATAGCACCTGAAGATCAAGAGAAGACAACATTCACATGTCCATACGGTACGTTTGCTTATCATAGAATGCCTTTTGGATTATGTAATGCTCCTGCTACTTTTCAGCGTTGCATGTTGGCAATCTTTGACGAACTTGTGGAAGACATTATGGAGGTATTTATGGACGATTTCTCGATATTCGGTAATTCTTTCCATATTTGCCTTAAAAACTTAAAACGAGTTCTAATGAGTTGCGATGAGACAAATCTTGTCTTAAATTGGGAAAAATGCCACTTTATGGTACAAGAGGGAATTGTATTAGGACATAAAATTTCTAGTAAAGGAATCGAGGTAGATAAAGCAAAGGTCGAAACCATAGAAAAATTACCTCCTCCTAGTTCAGTTAAGGCTATTAGAAGCTTTTTAGGACATGCAGGATTTTATAGAAGATTTATTAAAGATTTTTCTAAAATAGCTAAGCCTCTAACGAAATTACTAGAAAAAGATGTACCTTTTAATTTTAATCAGGAATGTTTAGATGCATTTAATATTCTTAAAGAGAAATTAATAAACGCCCCAATTATAATTGCTCTTGATTGGAATCTCCCTTTTGAACTAATGTGTGATGCAAGTGATTTTGCAAAGAGGTGCGCTTTTAGGACAGCGAAAAGACAAGCACTTCTAGCCAATTTATTACGCCAACAAGACATTAACAGCCGCACAAGAAAATTATACTACTACTGAAAAAGAATTACTAGCTGTGGTCTTTGCGTTTGATAAATTCAGACAATATTTAGTATTATCTAAAGTTGTTGTTTACACTGACCACTCTGCTCTTCATTATCTTTTAACTAAACCTGATGCAAAACTACGACTCATAAGAAGGATTTTACTTTTACAGAATTTGACACGGAAATACAGGATAAGAAGAGAGTGAAAACCTTGCGCAGATCACCTTTCCAGAGCTTGAGAACCCACATCTCAAGAGCTCGATGAAAGTGAGATAAACGACTCATTCCACGAGGAACAACTCTTTTCTATAACTTTGTTCCAAGGTACCATGGTTTGCGATATTGCAAATTATTTAGCCGCTAACGTCCCATCGAAAAAGCTAACACATCATCAAAAAAGTGATTTTTTCTCGATGTGAAGAACTATTTTAGGAGGACCCCTTTCTTTTCGCATTTGTGCGGATCGGGTAATTGAGATGCGTTACAAAGATAGAAGCGGGCAAAATCCTACGACATTGCCATTCAGGACCTTCAGGAGGACACTACAGTGGCATTAAGACAGTACATAAAATACTCGAATCAGGTTTTTATTGGCCCACTCTATTCAAAGATGCCAATAGGTATGTCGCTTCATGTGATAAATGCCAAAGAACAGGTAATGTTTCTAAACGTGATGAAATGTCTCAAACATATATGCTATCTTGTGAAATATTTGATGTATGGGGTATTGATTTTATGGGTCCATTCCCTAGTTCATTCGGAAATAAGTACATCCTAGTAGTAGTTGATTACATGTCAAAATGGGTGGAAGCTGAAGCTTTACCTACCAATGATGCCAGAATAGTAGTTAAGTTTCTCAAGAAACTATTTTCTCGATTCGGAACACCTAGAGCCATCATTAGTGATAGGGGTACTCATTTCTGTAATACTCAATTCGATAAGGTCTTAAAAAAATATGGAGTACACCATAGGATAGCTACCCCATATCACCCTCAAACCAGTGGGCAGGTAGAAGTAGCAAACCGAGAACTTAAGCGGATCTTAGAGAAAACAGTTGAATCCAGCAGGAAAGATTGGGCAATAAAAGTAGACGACGCTTTATGGGCCTATAGAACAGCCTTTAAAACCCCTTTAGGAACATCCCCGTACAAACTTGTCTATGGGAAAAGTTGTCATCTACCATTTGAGTTAGAACATAAAGCTTACTGGGCTATAAAATTTTTGAATTACGATATTAAAATTGCAGGTGAGAAGAGAATGATGCAGATGAACGAGCTTGACGAATGGAGAGCTGATGCCTACGAGAACTCGAAGCTATACAAGGAGGCAACAAAGCGACGCCATGATGCTCGTCTAAAGAAATCAAGACAATTCAAAGTAGGGGACTTGGTCCTGCTATACAACTCGAGGCTTAAAAGCGTTCCTGAAATCTGAAATCAAGATGGTCAGGTCCATTCATGATCAAAACAATTTTTCCCTATGGCATAATCGAGGTAACTCATCCCACTCAAGGCACATTCAAGGTAAATGGTTACCGACTAAAAATCTATAATGGTGAAGATTTTAGGGATATGAGAGAGGAGCTTCAGCTCCGTGAACCTTCTTTTTTAAATGAAAACAGGGTAAGTCTAGCTTAAGACTTTAAACGAGCACTTCTCGGGAGGCAACCCGAGCATTAACCACACTAACATTAGATTCTTAATTTTTAGCATTTAATCCCATACTAATTAATTCAATAAAGCGAAGGTTTTAGACCACACGGCCTTGCACACGGACGTACCCGTGGCCGTGTGGAAGCCATGGAACGAAACACGAGCGTACTTATAGTCGTGCTCGACAAAGGTGACTTTTATCCTCAACACGGGCTACGATAATAGCCCCACGCCCGTGCTGAGCAACCGTGGACTATACTGACTTGCCAAACACGGGCTCAACACCCCTGTGCTTCACAACCGTGGACTATACTGACTTGTCGAACACGGGAGGAACACGCCCATTTTGAACAACCGTGTGAAGAAGAACACGGGCGTGTCACTTTAACTACGGCCGTGGTCAAGCACCCTGATCGCACCCAAAATTTAAAAATAGCGAAAAGCACGGGCTGAAAAGAACTGAGCATGGGCGTGGCCTTTGCCCGTGCTCCCACCCCTATTTAAGCAATTTAAACCGCTCATCTTCCCCAAACCAACCCTAAATCGATTTTCTCAGCCTCTTTTATCCCAAATCCGGCCACCATACCCGAAATCACCCACATTTTAACCCTCAAAACCCATCAACCTTCCCTTCTCTCCAAAACCCATACAAAAACAGTACCCATGCCCTCGCCACCACCGTGCTGCAGGAAGCCCACGCCCTCGCCACTGCCGTGCACCCCCAGAAAATCACAGCACCACCGTGCTCCGCCCGTGTTTCGTTGATTCACACTACCACATCCCCTGGCTCCCTTCATTACTTCATTTTCTTAACTGATTGTTTGATAAATTTCGTAATGTTTTCCTTTGTCTATAATTTTTGTTTATTTTTAATATTAAGCATTAATTACTAGACTAATTCATTTTAGAACTTGTTTCAATTCTTCATGATATCTAGTTTTTTTTTCTATTAATATTATTTACTTGCAAACTCATTTTGATTGTTACAGTGAAAATTTTACTTTAGATATATATTAGATGCTCATAAATAGAATAATCGTACGTAGCCTTTAAATATCTCGGGTCTAGATGAAAGTGCTTGATTTAATATAAAAATTACTTGAATATTCACTATTTTCAGGCACAATGTCGACATCAAGAGGAAAGCGAACCACAGCCACCACTTCCAAGAAACGAAAGGCACCCGACGCATCTTCCGCAAGTGCCTCCACCGAAGTGCGCCACCCGTTTTTACGCTTTCCTCCGGGAATTCAAGAGGATCGCTACAAACTACTTCAAGCACGACCGTTGGGCACAGGAAGAAGAATTGACTGGACCGCATTGGAACAAATACAACTCGCCGATGATGTACGGGCCTTACTAACCACCGACCCTTGGAACCAGTTCTTCAACATCATAGAGCCTACATACTTAGAACTCACTCTAGAGTTCTGTTTGACATTTCATCTCCAAATAGTAATGTCCTAACACGACGACCCGGGTACGATCCAATTTCGACTATGAGGCGTTGGGGCTTTATAACAATGAATTTGCGGAAGAAAATGATCTTTCAAACCTCCACCGCCATATCTACAAGACTCCCACTAGTTGTTGGTGCGACATAGTCTCTGCCTCCCCCACTTACAACCCAAGTCGCTCCAAGGCGACTTCTCTCTTCCCACCCTTGAGGTACGTACATGCTATCCTAGCACATACATTGACAGGTAGGAGAGAGAGCACAGGCGTCGTTAACACACACGACGCCTATTTTCTATGGTGTATGGCAAACGGGCACGTGATCAACCTTGCCTACTTCCTAGCCCGTGCCATTCAACATCGAGACGAGCAAAGACCAAATGAGGGTCATATCTATGGGCCCATATATCACACGGTTAGCTCGACACTTCGGTATCCTAAACACCGATGCCCAAAGTTCCTCCCTCACGCTGGTTGGCCAGATGGGACCTCAGGGCATTCAGACGATGCTGCACATGAGGATGATTAAATATTGTCGTGGGACTGACCCTCCTCAGTACCGATTAGCCAGCTCCACTGACGAGGAGGAGCCCGCGGACATTACTGATGATGTCCCACAGGAGGCACCAACCCCGAGCTAGCGACCCTCCCATACAGCAGCTTCATTCTCAGACATTTCTACACGCCTCGATCAATTTGAATAGTGCTGTACCCAGCAATTTCAACGCTTTGACGGAATCGAGGCCACCCTCCAGCAGATTTGTCACCACTTCAAAATTTCTACACCACCACCACAAGACCCAGCTGACGATGAGGACCTCTGAGTTCTTCTATTTTCCTTATGTTTATTTTCTTTATTTTTATTTGTCTTAATTTAAACCCTTTTGCCTTTATGTTTCACACCTCTATTTTATTCATATTATCATTGGCTATCTAACCTAGAGTATTACTAACAAACACTTATTTAATTCCTCCCCCGAGACATCTAACTACTGACTTTGCAGTTTCAATTGAACACTCCAAAATAACAAATAAATCAACAGGAGTAATTCACTGCTACATAAGTCATTTGCCACCTCCAACTCAAGGAATCCATCCAAAATTCAGGAAGTATTCTTTCTCCCCATATGATTTTCTTATCACCATGCTATTATCTATCTTTGTACATTGAGGGGATTGTACATCTTAAGTGTGGGGGGTGAATCTTAAACGTGCCTAACTTTTTTCATTATTCCCAAAATCCTGAATTTAGTCTTGTTTTTAAGTAAATTCCTCATATTATTAATTAGGATGAAATTTCTGATGATTTATGATTTTTATTGATATGTTTTAGATTAAGTCATTGATAATTGTGCATTGATAATTAAATTTTAAGATACTAAAGAATCAAGCATGATAAGTCCATTTTTTCAATTAAAATTTGCTAGGTTGTCGAACTGAGTTTAAATATTACTTTGAAGTTTGAAATTTACGAGGTTGATGTCAAAAATACCCATATTTTTTGTGAGTTTTTGAGCCTTATAGAGCATATATTCTTTTTCATGCTCACTTTATTGATTATGAGTATGTCAACATTGATTTGTTATTCTAGAACTTGCCTCGTTTATACATATCGAGACCACACCTATGATTTGATATACAGAGATGATTAAGGCACCTAAGTTTTAACCCACTAACTCCATTAAAAGCCTACCTTCACAATTAACCCCTAGTGAACCCCTTTTAATCCTAACAATCCTTTTTATTGACATAACCACTAATATTAACCCAAAACCCTTTGTATTTGTTATCATCATTCTTTTTCGACTTCCCTTATATCGAGATTTGATTTGATTAAGCTACCTAATTATTTCATCTTAGTATATGAATAGATGTATTAAAAAAAATCGAAGTATAGTCGTTATTCATTACTAGTTTTGTGATTAAGTGAGCTTATACGTTTGAATTCCAAATATTGAAGAAGAAGCTCGTATTATTAGTTTAAAGTTTCAATCTATTATGTAATTATTCAGTTTATTGTTTATAGTTAGGTATTTTATCAATTCAATCTCGATTCTAACCTTCTAATTCAGTCTCTATCCACACCTTAACCCTAGCCCCGTTACAACCCTAACAAAGACCTTTTGATTTGTACATCATCTCATATTACAGTGGTGGAGATTTGATTTTCAGCAAGCCTATAGGATTAACTTTTCATGTTTAACTTTTGAGCGCTTTTTCCTGAACCTTAAACACTTTGAGTGATTTGAGTGAATCTTTTGTGAGGATGTCAATCCTTGTCGGTTTTGAATTAAAGGTAATTATTTAGATAAGGGGAGACGCCTATATTTTCGAGCTACAAATCTATGACTTAGATTGTTTGAATCCTTAGGACTCTTTGAATTGAATTATCCATGTATAAATTATCTATGAATTATGATGAGACATTGTTGATAGGAATTATGGATTATAGAAAGTTCGTTTTAATTGTAAGTTGAGAATTTTACTTGAGGACAAGCAAAAGCTTAAGTGTGGGGGTATTTGATAAACCGAAATAGTAACATATTTTAATCCCACATTTAGCATACTTTTGGATGATTTATCCCTTGATTTATGTACAAAGGTGCTCTTAATCCTTTCTTTTCAAGTATTATACTCAGGAAAGCACCCAAGAATAAAAAGAACGAGAAACGGGCTCAAAACGGACCAAAATGGGCCAAACAAGAAATCGACACGGCCTGGACTAAAGCCCACACGGCCGTGCCTCCTCAAATATACTAGAACACGGCCTGATGTCGATCTACACGGTCGTGCCTCATTAACGGAGTCCAACACGGCCTAGCCACGATTCACACGGGCGTGTGCCATGGTCGTGCCCTTGCCGTGGAGGAGAGTAATTTCACTCGAAAAAGGATACTTAGGGGCAAAGAAACCTATTTCAAAAGCCTATATAAAGACCCTAAGTATAACCTAGAAGAGGGCGGTTAGCTAGGCCAAGGAGCCGAGCCGAAAAGGTCAGATTTGTGGGAAACTCTCAAGGGATAGCCAGTTGATCCATCTCAAGAAGCCGGAATTCTACTCAAGACGGAGGATCTCCTCTTCAATTCCTTCAGGGGTTTTAGGGATTTATTATGTTTTGTTTTATATTTTCTTCTGAGATGTTTTCCTTTATTGTTATGAACTAAACCCTTCAGATACCTGAAGGGGGGTGAAACCTAGATGAATCTTGTTATTGTTTTCTGGATTATATGATAAATACTTGATTTGTTCTTAATTATGTGTGCTTAATTCTTGTGTTGATATTTCGCGGATATTAATTCAAGTTGAATGTGCTTAGGTGGTGGAGCAAAAGTCCCTGCTTAAGAGTAGATCTAGCATAATTAAGCGGAGTTGATCGCGCGCCTAGAGATAGGGTGACGAGATTTTGTTGGATTAGGGTGAAACCTAATATGGGAGTCCATAGATCGATTTACTGCTATTCTAGGGGGTTATTAATGGGAAAGAGATTTCAATTAATTAACCTAGGGTTAGACATTATTCGCCTCGAGAGAGGGTTTAATATAAATTAGGGAGTCCTACAGATCAAGTCAAGTGAATAAATCGTCTGGTTCAGTGTTAGATAACAAGTGAAGTCTAGGTGGATTCTTCCTAAGGGTATCGTCTTAATCAACTGAATTTTTTTCCAAGTATTTCCCCCAATTCATTCTTTTTGTCTTTGCATCTTTAGCTTAGTAATTAGTTAATTTAGATTAATAAACAACTTCACTTATTTTAGGTTAAATAATAGAAAGAAAGTTAGTATTAGTACTTTTAGTTCCTTTGGGTTCGACAATCCGGTCTTGCCTAAGCTATACTACTGTTCGATAGGTGCACTTGCCTCAATCGTTGTCAGAGTTAGTTTCCAGGTTCAATCATTCTCTTTATAAATTTTAAAACTCGACAGACATACGATCAATCTACTCTTAAACAGGGACTTTTGCTTCTCTGAATAAGCACATTCGACTTGAATCAATAACCTGAATTATTAAAGCAAGAATAAGAACTCACAATTAAGAATAAGAACAAGTATTTATCTTATAAATCAAATAGTAATAAGATCCATCTTAGGTTTCATCCTCCTTAGGTATTTAGGGAGTTTAGTTCATACTGATAGAGGAAAACATCTTAAAATAAAGAAAACCACAAAACATAAGAAAACCCAAAAACTTCAAGAGAAATTGATAGGAGATCTTCAGTCTTGATGGAGATCCTTCTTCCAAGCTGCTCCCAATGGCTGCCTTCGAGTATTTTCTGCTTTCTACCCTCCCTGTCTTTTTAGGTCCTCCCCTAGGGCATTTATATAGGCTTTGGAACACCTTTCTTGGCCAACAAGTAGTCTTTTTTGAATAGAAATAGACTTGGGTACGGTAGGGACACGCCCGTGTACGATAGCTTAGGCCGTGTTTGATTCTACTCGTAACACACGGCCGTGTGGTCTGCCCATGTGTGATAGTCCAGGCCATGTTGATTTCTGAGGTAGGCCTATTTTGTCCCTTTTTGGTCCGTTTCTCATTCTTTTCGACTCCCTAAGCTCTCCTGAGTGTAAAACATGAAATTAAAGGATTAGGAGCATCGAATTCATCAAATCTAATGAAAATTCATCCAAAAATAAGCCAAGCATAGGGTCAAAATATGTATAAATTATGGTTTATCAACGTGTGTGTGTAACAAATGTGTATTGATATATTAAAAACTTGTGCTATCATGGTAGTAGGACTAAAAGTTGGTATATTAGGTATATGAATTATATATGGCATGACATCATTTACAATAGTAGAACCCATATTTGTAATCAAGAGTAAATGGTATCCTCTCATTACGGATTATGAAAATAGAACCAAACCAAGGGTCATTTGTCTAGGGAAAATGATTTTATCATTACTAATATGAGTAATGATCATTTTCATTGCAGAAGATAAAATAGATTGAATTAAGTTAATGGATTAAACCTTAAGAGATAATGGACATCCTAGGAAGATAACACACATATGACAGGGTCATTGGGCTAAAGCTTGAAATTTGTACCTTTTGTAATGGTATATAATAAGGAGTTCAGTCACAGTACTTTAGTGGAATGACTCTATAACTAAATAATTTTTTTATTAATAGACGAAGAGTTGAAATTTAATTACAAATTATTTAAGCCCTAATTATGTCTAATTGGATTCTCCACTAGCTCAACGCAATTCTTTAACGGATTGTGTTTGACACGAATAGTTATATGGAAACTTAAACGATTAAATGAGAAATGGTTCACTACATTTACTCATTAGAGTAATATGTGTTTTCTCGATTCAATGACTAGGTTATCTTGAGTTAATTTAGTCACTTTGGATATTTATTTAATTGGGTTAAATAATGAATTCGAAGTGAAACTGAATTAAGAGATCGCGTTATCTAATTATTTGGAATAAAATAAACTTAATTAAAAAAAGTTGCACATGCATTTTAATACGATGAAATCGTCATGACTTTAACAATATTAGAACATGACTTATATTAGCAACAATGCTAATACCAACCTAGTAATCAATGTCTATTTACATTTATACATTGTTGTTGTTGCACAACTAATACAGATACCCTACTATCTAAATCTGTGGATGCAAAAAGGTCTCCGACAACCCCTAGATCAGGGAATTCACTCCATTCTGATAAACCCGTCAATAGTATCGACTCCACCCCGTAGCGTCTACCGACGATCATTAAATCATAATCGTTGGCGATTGACCTAATGAGCTTTATGGTCTGTGCTCCGCAATTCGACACTTCTTCTACATACATTATGTCACAACCATTACCAAGTACTCCATTATTTTGCTTAACATCTTTCAACATCTCAGTATCCAACTCCGTGTCCCAGTATACAACGTTCCTGCAATCTTGACTCGCAATGAGATGGATCACGGTTAGCTTCACCCGAGGGTCTTGAGCCATCCTTTTCGCCAGCGTTAAAGCCTCTCTATCGTCTTTTCCGCCCAAGAAAAGCATCCCGATTGAGAAAGATGATGATGATGACGGCATCAAAAATTTTTGTATCCTGCCACGGTCGATCAGGATCCCGACTGAGCACGGTGCTTGGTCCAAGATTTTGCAATTCAAGTTCCTTACCACATTATTTTCTTCTTCAAGTGATCCATCAATCGACCATTTCCTATGGAATGGAAGAATTATAAAAGACGTTTGCTTGTCAAGAGCCATTGTGCAAATATCATCATGCATGAGCTTCGGTGGTGTAATTGTCGTGAAAGCTTTAACCGTGACCAAATCCCAATTGTTCCCCTCGTACTCATAGAACGGAAGGATGTTCTCGAAGAAATTATCGGTGGCGGTGCTAGTTTCTTGATTGTGGTGAGCTATAAACACTGGTGAATTACGACCCCTTAGCTCGATCAAGTGAATGACATAAACAGCATTGGGACTCTCTTTCGTAGAGCAAGTGAGATCAAGCAAACAGATCATAGCTGAGACATTATCGGGTGTGTGAACACATGCAAGAACCCGTAGCTCAACATTTGGTTTTAAGTGCATTAAGTTTCGTTGCTCATATGATGCATATTTTCTTGAATCTGGGTCATAAAGGAACCTCACCATGAGTGGGACTATAGTTGCATTTGCCAAAATGCAAAAGATCATGGCGGTAAAAACTCCTTGTGATATAATCTGCAAATGAAAAAGATAATTAGAGATTTGCAAAACAATCAAATAGATTTGGGAGATTCTAATTAAGTTTTTGATTGGTCAAATTGTATTATAGGTCCTCATAGAGTGTTTGTTTGACAGATTTAAGTCTCTACTATAATTTGATTATTTCTAAATTATTTACCTTTCACAAGGGTTTAAATTTTGAAACAACATCATATGGTGCAATAAATGTCATATGTGCTTTATTAAAAAATCATATGTACTTAATTAGGACATAAAAAAAGTTCAGATACCAGTGGAACATTAAAGTGAAACTCATGTACTTAATTGGGATGAAGAAAAACTCAAGTATCAAATTGAAAAACTTAAATACTAAAATAAACATTGAAACCAAACTCATGTACTAATTTGAGATAAAAAAGCTTTAAATACCAAATTAAACATTGAAAACAAACTCAAGTACCAAATAACATATTAACCCTTTTCTGAAATGCTTATTTTGAAACCTACGCTCAACTTATATTTGACGGGTTTTTTTTTTTGGACCAGATGATTTTGCATATATAATTTAACATTTTTCTATAGTTGAATAATTTATTTATTTTTTGCATATTTAAAAAAATATTTGTTTAAAGGTTGAAAATGTAATTTTAAAAATTAAGAGATTAGAAATGATCAAATTATATTATAGGGATCAACTATACCAAAGAAACATGGTATAGGGACCGTATATAAAATTTGACCTTTTTAATATTTTACTCATAATTTGTCTCTTAAATTATACTCATTTTCTTAATTTGATTTTTAAAACTTTTTTTGCCTCACTTTACAAAAAAATTTATCTACGTCCAATAAGAATATGCCACATGTGAAGTTCTTACTGATAAATTGATTATTTTTAAGAAAACTGAGACGAAAAATAATAATTTAAATATCAAATAGTAAAAAAGAAAGAATTTAATTTAGATTTTACCTTATTGTCTCTGAAAGTACAAATATGCGACAACTGGACAATGCCTTTGCTACTCATAATGAGACCAAAAGCCAAGGCGTCCCTAAAAGGCATAAAGTTTAAAAATGAACCTATGCAACATGGTATTAGTTTTGCAAAGAATGTCGCGATAGAAAAAATGGTAGAAAATTTGACATGGGACGGATCCGACAACCATTTCTGTATTCTAAGCCTCATTGTCGATGATGTCACGTAGACCGAAAGAAAGAGGCCATTGGTAAAGCATTCAAACTTGTCTATCAATGCCGACCCTAGCGGCGGACCGTCAGGGACGGCTAGGCCGAAGAGAAAAGCACCGATTAAAGGAGATCGATCGGTCCAATGTGTAAATACAGCACACCCTACAGCAGCCATCATGGTGGCCGTGATGTACACTTCCGCGACCGGTCCCCCATTGGGTGTTCTTTTAATTACCCAATACATCAATGGACGAAACACAAAGAAAAGGAGTGCTATGAAACAACATATGGTCACTCCTCGTACTAAAACCAACAATGGGGATGAGACAAAATGTCGTGAAAACGTAATTATGCGGACTAAAAACAAGGTGCTGAAGTCGCCTACAGCAGCCGACGATAGGGCAAGTCGTCCGAGTTCGGTATTTAAGATCTTGAGCTCGGCTAGTAGGCAAGCGATGACCGAAAACGATGTTAACGCTTCGATCAGTGTTCCGATTAGACGTTCGGTTTTTACTTGTTGGGGTTCATTAGGTTGTCTGAAGGTTACTTGAATAGCTGCACCGACCAAGATGGGAGATAAAAGGGATACGATGCCGATCCCTAGGGATCTCTTTGTTGTCCTAAATGCCGACTTGATGTCCATTTTCACTCCTGTTAGGAAGAAAAATAATGTGAAACCAAACAACGATGCAGTGTCCATGATTTGTATACCTAACTCCTGATTGTGGAATATTCTCATGATTTGTGCTTGTTTTAATATAGGGATCATGATAAAGCCGGCCTAGTAAAAAGAAAACAAGGTTTCACTTAGTTGACATACATTTCATGGAGCATAATAGGCTAAGAAATATAGAGAGAGAGAGAGTAGGTGATGGATTAACATACAAACATTTGTGAGGCAAATAAGGTGATACCAATAGACCTCAAGATGGTATAAACTAGATGATTGACCAAGAATATCATGACGAAATGCAGCTCCAAAAACGGCAACGAGTATTTGAAAATCATGGACGGGTTAGTCGCATTTTCCCATATACCGGCGGAATTCACCTTGGGAGGTAAAACGAAGCAAAATTCATATGTTGCATTCTCGTAAAGAAGATATGGCGGAGGCAATGATTCGGCCATGGCTACGGCTGACTGTCCCTAAGATTCTGGTATTAATGATGGGAAGGAATTGGATTACAAGGGATAGAATAGTGTAAGGTTTAATGCTTTGCGTAGAATTTTTCTTAGAATGCAAATTAAGGAAATTTGTTGTAATGTTTTAATCAAGAGGGTTAAAATATCAAATTAGCAACTATTTTTGGGTTTTCTTGTTAATGTTCAACAAATTCTCGTTATTTCAACTAGATTTTTGGCCACCGAAAAAAAAATGGTGTTATCAAATGCAAAATTAACAGAATTATATATCCTTATTTCTGTCATGTTCTTATTTATCATTTTACACATATCAATTTAATCAAATCATCCATTGCAATCAGTAATCAATCAATTGCCAAACACGGTCAATATTTTTTCGACAATTGTACATAATTTTTATTGGTATAATAATAAATGTAACTTTTATTGTTTATACGTTTCGTCAATTTAATCTTGATTTAACAAATTTAACTTGATTTACTTTTAAGTATTTTATATTCTAACGGCGATTTGATTGCGGCTATTTTTCATATTCGTTTAGGATTTATGATTGTACAATAATATTATTTTTAAGATTAGAATCTAAATTTTATTTCCTACAAAAGTATGAACCTAAAAAGAGATAATTATAATCAATGTCTACTTTCAGCTATATAATGTTGTTGTTGCACAACTAATACAGATACCCTGCTATCTATATCTGTAGATGCAAAAAGGTCTCCGACAATCCCTAGCTCAGGGAATTCGCTCCATTCTGATAAACCCATTGATTGTATCGACTCCACTCCGTAGCGTCTACCGACGATTATCAAATCATAATCATCGGCAACCGACCTAATGATCTTCGCAGTCTGTGATCCGCTATCCGATACTTGTTCTACATACATCATGTCATAGCCATTACCAAGTACTCCATTATTTTGCTTAACATCTTTCAATATCTCAATATCCATTATCGTGTCCCAGTCTAAGACATCTCTGCGATCTTGATATGCAATGAGACGGATCACGGTTAGCTTCACTCGAGTGTCTCGAGCCATCCTTTTCGCCAACGTTAAAGCTTCCCTATCGTCTTTGCCACCTAAGAAAAGAATCCCAACAGAGTAGGACGACGATTTCATCGGTTTCCGCCTCCCACCACGGTCAATGAGGATCCCTACCGAGCATGGTGATTGGTCCAAGACGCTACAATTCACGTTCCGTACCACATTGTTTTCTGCTTCTACAGACCCGTTAACGGACCATTTCCTATGGAAAGGGAGAATTATGAAAGATGTTTGCTTGTCAAGAGCCATAGTGCAAATATCTTCATGCATGAGCTTCGGCGGTGAGATTGCTGTGAAAGCATTAACTGTGACCAAACCCCAATTGTTCTGCTCGTATTGATAGAACGCAAGGATGTCCACAAAGGAACCGCCGACGGTGGTGTTAGTTTCATGCTTGTGGTGAGCTATAAACACCGGTGAATCACGAGCCATTAACTCGATCAAGTGAAGGGCGTAAATAACATTGGGACTTTCTTTCATAGGGCATGTGAGCTCAAGCAAATCGATCATGGCTGAGACATTTTCAGGCCAATGAATGCATGCAAGAACCCGTAGCTCAGCATCGGGTTTTAAGTGCATTAAGTTCCGTCTTTGATATCCTGCATATTTTCTTGGAACTGGGTCGTAAAGGAACCTCACTAGGAGTGGGATTACAGTTGCATTTACAAGAATGGCAAAGACCGCCACGCTAAAAGTTGCTTCTGATATAACCTGCAAAAGAAAAACATAATTAGAGCTTGTCATAATCATAAATTTAGGCTTTAACTTTTAATTACTTTCGCATTTAAATTTCACCTTCAAGAAAATGAGTCAAATTAATGATTTTTAAGGGAAATATGAACTAAAATGTTAAATATTTAAACAACTCAAGAGCATTTTATGTTAATTTTTTAAATTTTTTTATGATTTTTTAATTATTTATTAATGTGACATATAAAAAAATAATGTCTTGCTAGCATAAATTATGTGTGGATTGTGACGCAAATTGCTATACTATCATAGATAAAAAAGGTAATGTTTTAGTCCGTTTTAAAAAATAATTTAATTTTTAAAAAAAATTAATAGTCAAATTTAACTGAAAAGATTGAGTCGATAAAAAATTAAAAGTTCATATTTATCATTATGCTAAACACAAGGACAACTTACCCAATTGTTTCTGAAAGTAGAAAAATACGCCAACTCCACGACCCCTTTGCTGCTCATAATGAGACCAAAAGCCAAGGAGTCCCTAAAGGGCATGAAGCTCACAAACGAAGCTATGAAACAAGATATAAATTTTGCAAGGAATGTCAAGAAAAATGAAATTATAGAAAATTTGACTCTGGGCGGATTCGACACCATCTTCCTCGGATTAACCCTCATTGCCGATGCTGTTATGTAGACAGCAAGAAAGATGCCATTGACAAAGCATTCGAACTTGTTTATCAACGTCGACCCTAGTGGCGGACCGTCAGGCACCGCTAAGCCGAAGAGAAAAGCACCGATTAAAGGTGCTTGCTGGGTCCAATGTGTAAATATAGCACATCCTATAGCAACCATCAGGATGGCTACGATGTACACTTCCTCAATTGGTTCTCCTTCGGGTGTTTTTTTAATGATCCAAAACATCATTGGGCGAAACACGAAGAAAAGGACTGTTATGAAAAGAAAAGCCACAAGTACGCGTTGTAGAGCCAACAATGGTGATGTGGCCCAATCTTGTGATAATGAAATTATGTGAACTAGAAACAAGGTGCTCAAGTCACCTACGGAGGCCGACGATAGAGCGAGTCGTCCGAGTTCAGAATTTATGATCTTGAGCTCGGTGAGAACGCAGGCGATGACCGAAAATGATGTTGTTGATTCGATCAATGTTCCGACTATTCGTTCGGTTTTTATTACATCATTCATTCGTTTATGTTCGTTGAAGGTCTTGTGAAGCACTATTCCGACCACGATGGGAGATAAAAGGGATATGATTCCAATCACTACGGATTTCTTTGTTGAGTTAAATGCCATCTTCACATCCATTTTCACTCCCGTTAGGAATATAAATAATGTGAAACCGAATACTGATACAGCGTCGATCATTTCTACACCTAACTCTCGACGATAAAATATGTTCCTGAATGCGTTTAGTTTCCCCATTATTGGAGGTCCCAAGATAAGCCCGGCCTAGTAAAAAGAAATTAAGGTTTCACTTACTTGACATGCATTTCATGAACCATAATAACTCAAGAATACATATAGAGAGAGAGATAAAAGGGGGTAAGTGATTGATTAACGTACAATAATTTGTGAGGCGAATAAGGTGATTCCAAGAGGCTTGAGGATGGCATAAATAAGATGAGAGGAGACGAATATCATGACGATCTGCATCTCTAGAAGTGGCAATGAGTATGTCAACATCGTCGACGGGTAAGCCAGATTTTCCCAGATACCGGCTGAATTTATTCTGGGAGGTAAAGTGATGCAAAACTCATATGTGTCATTTTGGTGGGGAAGCGGTGATGGTGCTTCGGCCATGATTGCCGCTGGCTGTCGCTTGTGGCTAAGATTATAATGGTATTAATGAAGAGAATGTATTAGATGATAAGGGAAAGAACAATGCAAGGTTTAATACTTCACATAGAAAATTTTTTTAGAATGCAAAAGTAAGAAAGTTAAAAGAAATTGTTGCAATGTTAATCAATCGGGTTAAAATTTCAAGTTAGCAACAAATTTTGGGTTTTCTTGTTAATGTTAACAATTTCTTAGCTGTTTCAACTAGATTTTCGACCGCCTGCAATTTGTCATATTTACTTAAAATTTAGTTTATTGAGTCACTAAACTCGATTTTATCATTATAAGATGTTGTAATTTAATGTCTCAACATAAGGCAGTTTTACAGATAAATTATAAGAGAAGAAAAATAAGGAGAAAAATCAACACGTGATATTTGTTAACACAATTCATATTCACCAATAATCTTATTCTATTCTACAATGTTTCTACCTTTACACAACGAATAATTACAACCCAACAAAAGATGGCAATGTTATAATCACTCATTCTAAAATTTTGGCTTCTTCAAGTCCTTGATTTTATCTCTTAAAATACCTTGAATATTAATCTCATTTATCTCATCATTATTATATTTTACACGGCAGCCTCAAATCTCTTGAAAATGTTTGCTCTCAATAATTGGATCCTTCTCTTCGAAACAAAAACCAAAAAATAATTTTAATTTTATTTAAAGGATAATTTGCTGATAGAAATTTAACTATGATAAACCAAGTAAAAATGCCAACAAACTTACAATACTTTAACTGTTTTAAGTGTCTATTTTAAGTGTTTTTCAAACCAGCAATGAAATGATTAATTTAAAAAGAAAACATGATCATGTCTCATTTAAAAATTAAAATTAAAAAGATTGTGAGTATTTTTGGTGTAGCTTTTTAAGTTTATCGTTAGTTTTAAATATTTTCGTATATATATATATTTAAAGGTTAATTTTTATTTTTTGCACTACAATAAAATAGGCTTACTGCGACACTCTTTTTTTTTTTTAGACGATGCAAAAAAGGTTAATATAGGTGTCGCGACGCTTCTCCCGACACTTTCGAAAAGGTCATTTTTAGTACAGCTGGCATAGGTGCCGCGACACTTTTGAAAAAGCGTTGGTATAAGTCAACATAAGCCGACAGACAGACAGACAAATATATCTTAATAAATTATTTTGGTAAAAAAATAAATTATATATTATACAGACAGACCAATATATCTTAATTACCTCCCTATAAACATATTTATATGTTAATATAAGTTTTGTAATTATTAGTTAGGTTCAATAATTTAAATTAATAACTATTAATTTAAAATGTAACTATAGAAAATTTAAAATGGTTAAGATACAAAATTCGAAAGTTGGTTTAAAATATCAAAATTTTATACCAATCGACGCAGTATGTACTAATACATATTGGTATTGACTGAAATAGGCCGAAACACACAAAAATGGCTGAAATGCACAAAAAATTTGATCAGAACAGAACATAAACTATTTAATATTGATTTAGGACTGGAACAATATCGGCCGATACCGACTCCCATGGCAATGAGCAAAGATGGATACTGGTTAGGCAATTTGAAAATCTTTATACATTTGCGAGACTTTACCCATAGAATAATTCACTATATTTTAATATTACAAGTCGCTATTTAAGTTCAACTTACTCATCCATTTGCAACCTTACACCCAATATACTAAAACTTTCCTCTTGAAAGCAAAATTACAATCTGAACCTCAAAACCAATTTCTATACAAAGTATTTGTATTAAAACAAGTTCCTCTCATTGAACAAATAAGAGCGTTATAAATCGAATACATAATCAAACATTTTTTTTAAAATAGGTATTATAAGCTTGTAATATTTTTTTAAATAGAATGTGCAACTGGCACTAATAACATCAAAGATTGAAATCAACAATCAAGTTAGCCTTTGGGAATTGAATAGTGTTAGACTCAAGTTTAATTTGAGTTTCGGGTTCGAGTTTGAGCTCGAGACTTTTGATATAAAAACAACAACAAGCCAAAATTAAAATAAAATTGACTTAGTTTCCTCATGCATCTTCGAGCTATAACTATTATTCTAAAAGTGGGTCTTTAAATTTTGAAATATTCTAATAACATCTTTAAATTATTGAAGTTATATTAAAAAGGTCATTTTATTACTAAATTCGATAATTTAACAATTAAATGCGACTTTAAATCTTATGTGGCATAGTTTAAAATACAAAGTTCAAAGAAAATGAATGTTGTGAATTTTTTTTTTTAATTTTTAATTTGTGAATTGATGCGATGGATTATACATATCTACCTAGCTCTACCCTGCTCTACATAATATTGTTGTTGCACAACTAATACAGATACACTACTATTTAAATCCGTTGATGCAAGGAGATCTCCGACCACCCCTAATTCAGGGAATTCACACCATTCCGCTAAACCCATCGTTTGTACCGATTCCACCCTGTATCGCCTACCGACGATGATCAAATCGTAGTTGTTCACGATCGATCTAATGACCCCCGCGGCTTGTGGCCCGTCGTTGGAAACTTCTTCCGCATACATTATGTTGCAACTGTTACCAACTTCATTTTTTTGCTTAACTTCTTTCAAAACCTCGGAATCGAGTATGCCGTCCCAGTCCATGATATTCCCGGAATGATGATGATCAGCAATGAGACGGATCACGGTCAGATTCACTTGGGGGTCACGTGCCATCCTTTTGGCTAACGTTAAAGCCTCCCGATCGTCTTTCCCGCCTATGAAAAGCATCCCGATTGAGCAGGTTGGCATCCTTGATGATGTCTTCAATGTCTTCCTTCCCCTATCGGCTACCCTGCGGTCAATGAAGATCCCTACCGAGCACGGTGCTCGGTCCAGGACACTACAATTCACGTTCCGCATCACACTGTTTTCGTCTTCGATTGATCCGTCAATGGAGAATTTCCTATGGAAGGGAAGGATTATAAAAGACGTTTGCTTGTTGAGTGCCATAATACAGATATCTTCGTGCATGAGCTTAGGCGGCGAGATTGCCGTGAAAGCATGAACTGTAACGGAATCCCAATTGTTCTGTTCGTATTGATTGTAAGCAAAGATGTTTTCTAAAGAACTTAGGGCACTGTTTTCATTCTTTTGGTGAGCTATAAACACAGGAGAATCACGTCCCTTTAGTTCAACAATATGAAGGGCAAAAACAACTTGAGGACTCTCCTTTGCAGGACATGTAAGGTCAAGCAACTCGATGATGGTGGAGACGTCTTCGGATCTATGAGTGCATGCAAGAACCCGAAGCTCGGAATCCGGTTTTAAGTGCATTAAGTTTCGTTTTTCATACCCTGCATATCTTCTCGAATCCGGGTCGTAAAGCAACTTCACCAAGAGTGGGACTATAGTTGAATTTACGAGGATACCGAGTACCAAGACACTAAAAGTTGCTTTGGACATAATCTGCAAATGAAAAAGTACATTCAGTGTTTAATTTACGAAACGATGGAGATTCGAACTCAACCGAGTTTTCGATCTGTACCTTATTATCTATGAAACTGCAGAAATATGATAATTCCACAATCCCTTTGCTGCTCATGATTAAAGCAAATGCCAATGAGTCCTTTAAGGGCATTAAGCTCCAAAATGTGGCTATAAAACATGATATAACTTTTGCAAGGAACGTTACACAAACAAAAATGATGCTAAATAGGAATCTAGATCGATTCTCCATCATCGATTTCACATCGACTCGCATTGTTGATGTGGTTGTGAAGACTGCGAGAAAAACACCATTGACAAAGCATTCAAGCTTGTCTACCAAGGCAGAACCTAATGGCGGACCGTCGGGAACGGCTAAGCCAAAGACGAAAGCACCGATTAATGGTGAATCGCTGAAGAAATGAGTGAATATACAAGACCCTATAGCCATGATTACTATGAGCACAATGTACATTTCGCTAATCGGTTTTCCTTCGGGTGTCGTCTTTATTACCCAAAACATCGTCGGACGGAACACGAAGAAGAGGATAACCACAAAAGCAATGGATCCCACCAATTTAACTGCGGCTACTGATGGTGAAATGGCCCATTTTGCCATGAACGAAAAGACAAAGACGAGGATCAAGGTGCCAACGTCTGCGATGGCCGACGCTGATAGAGCCAATCGTCCGAGCTCGGAGTTTAGGATATTGAGTTCGCTGAGGAGGCAAGCGATGACAGAAAAAGATGTCAACGATTCAATGGCTGTTCCGAGTAAACGTTCCAAGTTTATCTCCTTGCTTTGTTCAGGCTTTTTGAAGGCCTCGAAAATGATTAAACCGACGGTTATAGGTGCTAAAATGGATATAAAACCGATCACCGCGGCTCTCTTCGTCGACATAAACGCTACCCTCAAATCCATTTTCACTCCCATTAAGAACAGAAATATGACGAAACCGAAAAGCCCCGTGGTATCAATGATTTCAATTCCTGATCCATGAGAAAACAACAATTCGTTGACTGTGTCTAGTTTTCCCAATACTGTATGCCCCAACAACAAACCGGCCTACATGTTAAAAAACAAAAGAAATTAATCCAATTCCGATGAAAGCATGCATTCCGAACACAAATTTATCAAAAGAGAGGATAACTTACAAACATTTGGGTGGCAAAGAATGTAATTCCAAGTGGCTTGACGATAAAATAAATGATATGACTACACAAAAATGTCAATAAGATTTGTAACTCGAGACGCGGCAATGGATACGCAAGGAACACGGAGGGATACGACAGGTTTTCCCATATACCCGCTGAGTTTACCTTGCCCGGAACACAAACATCGAGCGTGTTGTTTCCGTAAGGAAGATACGTTGGTGGTGCGTCACCCATAGTTTCTGCTGTCAGTTGTGGCGTATTGATAGGATTCGATGTAAGGGAAAGAATAGTGCAAAGGCTGAATGCTTTTCATACAATTTTCTCTTCCGAAGAATATAAAGAATGGAATTTAAAGAAAACTTGGTCTAATATTGTTTATGTTAATAATAAATTGTAGTGCTGATAATGTTGAAAACAGTAAATTGTTTTTTTAATTAAGTAACAATTTGATATATTTATACATATTTATGAATATTTCTGACTCAATATGTTGTTAGTGTAAAAATAGTAAAAAAAAACTAATAATATTACACAGATACTAGTGTTAGTTTGAATACTAAAATTGGGTATATTTATATTTAGTACACAGTTAAATCCAAAATTTCAATAATATAAGTCCCAACACCCACTTAAAAATAACGTTAAATGCTCTAAGTTCATATATAGTTTTGAGATTTATCTCAAAATATAAAATGAAGGGAAAAAAAATAATCTAATTATTATATTTGTCAACATATTCTTTGATGTTCTCGATAAATGATTAATAAATTTGCACGTTAAAATGTAAAAATTTGTTAAATTAATTTCTATTATTTTCAAAATTTATACGATAAACATATTATCATATGTGTAATGTCATGTCATGTCATCTTGTTATTTTCACATAATAGTACTCGCAAAAAAATGACGATATTTCAATTCATGAATTTAATGACTATTGTTTGAGTTGAGATATTGAAATTTTAAAAATCCAATTAGAGAAGAGAAATTAAATCCATAACTTACGAGACCAATATCAAAATTTGATCTAACTAATTTAATTACTATTATTTAGATTAGAATTAAAATTTAAAAATTTAAAAAATATGAAAAATAAAATCGACTAAATTAAAATTCATGGATTAAGAACAAAAAATAAAAATACTATGCATTTAGCTTGAAATTATATAATCCTTCTTTAGTTCAAATAATTTCTATGTAAAAGGATTGTACTTTGAACTTTGAATGGTACAATCAAATTGTGGAAACACAAAATAAAAATTTGAGATTCCGTCTACTTGCTTCTTCACATTTATTCTATGCTTTGCACTTGTGTATAAATTATTTTCTCATCAAATCTCAAAGGAAACGTGTTAATTTTGATCCGAACTTGAAAACTAGACTTAATTGATTTGAATTTAAATATAATTTGATTTGATTCGATTATAAAATGTCAACAACATGAACAAGATCAGCATAAAGTCAAATAGACTCTAGTTCAAATTGACCCAAAACCAAAACGACATGAACCTGAACTCGAAATTATTTGAACTAAAAAAGGATTATATAAAAAAAATTTATCATTTTAGAGGTCAAAGTACAATTTTACCAAGTACTAATTTAAAACTTTATAAATTTTAAAAAGTCAAATTTTAAGTTTCTAATTTTAGGGGGTCAAGGCCCCTGCTGCCACCCATGCATTGACCCAACTTGAAAATTTTCGAATCTCAATTGATTGACTTAAACCCAAAATGATACAAAAACAAAAACAAAAAACCAAAATGATACAAACAAAAAAAAAAAACCAGAAAATTTAGAAACCGAATTGATGCCATCTAAATTAATCCTAGACCAAAAACCAACACGACTCGTCCAATTGACAGGCATATAATAGGCTTAAATCATGATTTAACCCCTGAAATATATTTATTTTCTCACTTTGGTATTTAAATATTTTTGGTGTCATTTTAGTTATCATTGGTTTCTATTTACCCTCAAAAGAAAAAAAAGTTACCAATAAGAACATAACACATGGCACATTTTTATTGGATGTAATAATTTTTGGGGTAAAATGAGATGAAAATTATAGTTTATGTATAAAAATAAAACAAAAAAAATTAGGTATTGAGAAAAAAATTAGGACCTGCATCATATCTCCAAGGTTGATGATGAGGGAATCAGCTATGGGTTTAACAGGGATCCATTTGTTATTTTTGAAAACTTGTAGTCCTCCGAGTTGGTCTTGGTTCAATATCGAAAGAACCGTGCTATCTGTATGAACTCTAACTCCCCAAGCTTGCTTACCTTTAGGGATTTGTGGGTACCGATGAACACGTATAAATCCGGTCAATTCCGACAAATAAGATTCCGATAGTCTCGAATCGAGACTATGGTTTTTCGCCATGGATTTGTATATGGTTCTAGCAAGCCTAGCTTGGTGCCTTCCATATTCATCAATTAAACTCCTAACTCAACCACAAAAATGAATGAATAAACCGTAAATTTTATACATTGTCATTGAATCAGATGATAACAGTTTATGTGAAAGAGTCAAGTAATGGATATTCGAACTTGGATTCCAAGAGCCCAACTAGAGGAAAATCAATTGTACAAGCCCATTTTTGCCCGGGGCCCATTAAGCATACAAACCCATAACCCAATACAAACCGTACCCAAACCATAAAACCAATCCAAACAGCAGCCCAATGCCCCAAACCCAATTAACCCAAACCTAAACTAACCCAACACTAATTTTTCAAAAAAAAAACAAAACCCTAGACCCCCTAATCCAAGTGGCGCCGCAGCCTAACCCCCACTTGCTCTGCCACCGCCCTTGCCGAAGCCTGTTTCCACCTGCCCTCTGCCATTGCCACTCCTCAAGTTGCACCTGCAAGAGAAGAAGAGAAAAGACAACAATAATAAAAAACTTGTAAAATGGCTATATAAGCCATCAAAAAATCCATTGTAACGGGGGGGACAGGGAGAAAGAATACAAAAATAAAGAGATTTCAGATTCACAAACAATCAAGTGATTAAATACAAACGCAAAAAACGGAGATTAATCCCTACAAAAAAATTAGAATCAAAAGAGAGGAAAGAGGTGATTTCATTTTTATTTTCGAAGTTCTTTTTTACTCTTTTTTTTATTTTATTTTCGGCCTATATATAGTTTTATTGTTTATCATTCGTTTTTTAGACTAATATATATATATATATATATAACTTTAAAAAAAAAAAAACATTTTTTTACCTTTTCCGCCATCAGTCTTGTGATGTGGCTGCAACAACATGCGCGGCGGACGGGGAACGGCGGTCCGACGGCGGAAATCGCACTGCACCCTTCCCTGCGAGAGAAAAAAGAGAAGAGTTAAATTTTTTTTTTAAAAGGGGGTGAGAAATGATTTTTTTTTCTGATTTGGGGCTTAAATAGCCGATCGAAACGACGTCGTTTTGGCCGGCGTCCTTAAGCCCCAAAACGACGTCGTTTCACCCTTGACCCGACCCGGTCCGACCCGCTCCAACCTCAGGATCCGCGTGTTTTTTTAAAATGGGGTATTTACGCGTTCAGTCCCTCCGCCTTTTCATGATTTTGCAATCAAGTTTTCATTTTCTTTAATTTTGCCCCGAATGTCTATTTTGTTTTCAATCAGGTCCTTTTGTTGCTGCTCGTTTTGGGAAGGAATGGGTTATTGCCCAATTTAGTCCCCCATGTAATCCGCGCACTCCAAATAGGTCCTTTTCCTTTTATTTTATTTCAGATTTTCCCCAAAAACTCGTTTTCAATTCGATTTTAGTCCTTTTTTTTAATCATTTTGACTATTTCAGTATTAAATTAATTACCTTTAATATTATTTTAGCTATTATATACTTATGTTATTATTATTATATTTATTATCGCTGATTTAAATCTTAGTTTCAGTACTATTATTATTATATTGTATTTAATAATCATTTTAAACATTATTCTTAACATTTCTTAGCTATTTTATTATTAACCATGTTTATTTTTGTTCTTGTTATCATTACATTTACTATTATTATTAGTATTACTACTCTTGTTTCATTATTATTACCATTATTTTATTTTTTTCATTTTATTATCAATACTATTATTTTATTTTCATTATTATTGTTATTTCTAATATTACATCATCATTTTTACATATACTTATATATTAGTTATTATTACTATTTATTATTATTATCATCATTATTATTATTTTAATTATTTTGATTATTATTATTACTATTATTATTATCGTGACTATTATATTATTAACATATTTGATTTTTATTATTATCCTTATTAATACATTTTTACTTTCATTGTTATTTCTATTATTATTATTTTACTATTTTATATATTACTTATTTATTTATCGATTTACTATTAAGTTTCCTTTATTATTATTCTTATTTATTTTCATTTTTATCTCTTTTATTACTTTTACCTATTATTTCCCTTTTAAGTTACATAGCTTATTTGTTATATTTCTTTTATTTTTTCGTACTACTCGTTTATTATCATTTCGTTATGCTTGTTAATATCATGATTCATTTCTTTTCATTTTTATAAACTTGCGTTACATCGACTTTCGCCCGACACAAAATGGCTTTCTTTCACAAATGCAATATTCCGTATTTAGAAATTCGAGAGATCGTGCCCTAAAGTATTGACTTTCGATTTTTCTCATTTAATCTAAATAACCGAATATCCTTTTAAAACAAATACATTTTTAACAAAAAGCTTATTCTCGGGAACTCAAAATGTCGTGTCCTAAAGCATTGGATGTGATGTTTTGTTATTCCGAGATAAGATTTTCTAAAACCAAGGCGATGTTCTGTATTTAGAAGCTCGAGAAATCATGCCCTAAAGTATTGGGTTTCCTTTTCTCGTCCATTCTAAATAACAAAATATCCTTTCAATTAAATCCATAAGTTTTGAATAAAAGGCAAGTTCAACTTTAAAGGTCGAAATGTGGTGTCCTAAAGTATTGGATGTAACACTTCACCTTAAAACGAGACGGCCCTTGGCATACATTTCCAATTTATCCAAATTTATTCTTCAACAACAAGAGGGATCGTATTTTGAATTCTTAAGTTTTCAACTTTCGACATTAAGACATTAGATAATCAATTAGGTACCAATTTTGGGCGTATCGAGGGTGCTAACCCTTCCTCGTACGTAACCGACTCCCGAATCCATTTTCTGATTTTCGTAGACCAAAATTGTGTTTTGATAAATTAATCTGATTATTAAAAACAAACACTTTTTAAGGTGACCCGATCACACCTCATCAAAAAAGGATTGGTGGCGACTCCCGTTTTTTTTATATTCGTTTTCAAAACCCACGTCGACCCCGTTTTTTCCAAAATTCAAAAATGGTTTCGACAGCTTGGCGACTCCGCTGGGGACACCAAAAAGAGAGTCAGGCCGTAAATTGATTATTTTTTGTCCTTTGTCGAAAGTTTGGAAATTTGATTTAAAAAATTTTTTTACTATCCTTGTGTTGCATTCATTTGTGTCATTGCATATGATTTCTATTTTCTTGTGCACAGTACATTGCATGACCGTTGTGGTCGCACCTTTAAGTGGGAGTGAGAAACTATTCCTTCGTGAGGTTTTCACCTCCGTGCAGGATAGTGGATCGCTTCGGATACATCCGTACCTATGTCTTCGTGAGATTTTCATCTCAGAGTGCAGCCATAGGGAAATGTATTCCCCTGAATCAACTCGGTCTATATGAGCCTATAATGGGTGAGGATCGAGGAATCTGCTGGTTCAGTACCCCTACTCTAGAACCGAACCTCATATAGCGAGCCTTAAGAACCACTGCAGAGCCATGCCAAACCCTAGTGCTTACTGATTATGTATGTTATCCTCTACTTACTATTTATGAAATCTCGACTGCTTCATTTATTTTGCATGGCATATTCATCAAAAATGTATCGATTCACATTCAATTACCAAATAGATAGCTTTTCATGGAAAAGGAGTTTTTGATAAAGTGGGAGACAATGCGTACGTCCGAATATGGGCGAGACCGTGCAAAGAAGAGAAGAGTGATAGCCTTGCGTATGGTGCGTGTCGAATTGTGGGACTTCACCAGTATCAGCGTAACCCGAGAACAATCTCCAAGAAATGAAAGAGATATGGAGCCAATGGGACGAAGGTATCAAGCAAATCGTTTCTATTGTCATTACGGCGATCCGCCTTACCGCTTGACATTAAGATAGACCAAAGCACTTATTCCGAGCTATGGCCCAGTTTTGGAACCCTGCTTATAGTTGCTTTACTTTTGGGAAAGTGGACTTGGTACCTACTATGGAAGAATACACTGCTCTGCTCCGCTGCCCGAAGATTCGACCTGACAAAGTTTATGTAAGGGCCGTTAATGTCCCCACATTCGTAAAAAAGTTAATGAACATTACAGGAATGAGCGAACAATGGGTTTCAAATTTCGAACAAAACAGAAAGGAGATTGTAAATGCATCCTGGAAAAATCTAAGAGATTTGATCATAGCACATCCTGAGCAAAGAAAAAGGGTTGACGCTTTAGCCTTGAGCATATATGGGCTAGTTATCTTCCCCAAAGCCCTAGGACATATAGATGAAGCGGTCACTGATTTGTTTGACAAATTAGAAAGAGGGATTACTCCTGTTCCTGCAATTTTAACCGAAACATTCAGGTCCCTAAGCACATGCCAAGAGCGGGCGAGGAAGATTCATCGGTTGCGCCCAACTCCTATTAGCATGGTTTCATGGTCATTTTGGAAAGTGGAAAAGATGTCGTGTCGAATTTTCTCCGAAGACTACTCCCACTGGAAAAATGGCAACCACGCCAAGACGAGATGATATTACGGAAGAAAATTGGGTTATGATCTTGCAAAAATTACAAGAAGAGGATGTAGCATGGAGAGCCCCTTGGGCGATCCCCGATGAGATTATATATCGATGCGGGGATTTTGACTATGTCCCTATGCTCGGAATATGGGGAGCTGTCGGGTATACACCTCTCCTAGTATTAAGACAATACAGATCGAGACAGTTTACGCCACCGACACAAGGGTTAACTCAATGCGAGTTTGACTACAAAGGAGAAAATTACAAGAAGAGAGTAAGGGAGATATCAAAAGCCTGGGGTCGAATTCACAGAATAAAAAGGTTTGCTGCCAATCCGATGACAACCCCTGAATATGACTGGTGGAGGAGTCAAAGGATCAATGATAATATCCCCACGCCGGACCAAGAAGACATCCGGTCACTAGAAGAGCACTTACAGGTGGTCCCCTCGGAACTTGAAATCATCAAACAAGATTTCGAAAGGAAGAACCGCGAGTTAGGAAAAAGGATGGAGCAACTAGAGGAAGAGAAAATACAATTGGGATTGGATGTCGACATTCAGAAGCTAGAAGCCGAGAAGCTGAGAAAAGGAAAAATAAAGTCAAGAAGATTTAGATTTACAGCAAAGAGACGGACTACAAGAAGCTACGAAGATCGATGAGAATCTGCGGGACTTGGGAAAACGCTGTCGAGCAATGGCGTCGCAAAGAAATTAAAGAGGAGAAGCATAGAGCAAGTCAATGGGAAAGGAAACTCCGAGAGACTCAAGAGCGGAGAATACCTCAAAAGAAGTCTAGTAGAGAGCCAAAATGAGAAAGAAAAATTAAAGACGCGGGATCTCGAATTAGAGAAATCATTGTACCAGCATCGAAGCCGCAACTCGTGGTCGAATTGAAGGCTAGTCCGAGCAAGATTGAAGAGATGAAAGCAAGAGTCGAAGAACTAGAATCGCTTTTACATGGTTGTGAGCTACAGTGAGCTTTTTGAAGTCAACGAGGAACGTTGGAAGCAACAACCGCATCACTATCAAAACCAAGTCGAGACCGAGATTATATTATGGGGAAGCCGTGGCCCAAGTACGAGAGGTGGCGGATCATCTACAAGCCTTAGCAGTCCAAGCCGACTTACTAAGTTTAATGTACGAGTCAAGATCAGAGAGAGGACAAGAATTAGCTGATCTTCTTGAGAAAGTCAAGGCTTTAAGTATTAGGGCGAGGCCTTATATGTAATCCATTTTATGAAAAAGACTTGTTTTCTAAGAAAAGTTATGCTAATGAAAATTGAATCGTAATCAATGCCTTTTTGTAGCACACATCTCATGCATCCGCATTACATTGCATCATACACATCAAATCTCACAAAGGAACCCTAAATTATGACAGAGAGTTACCTTGGAACATCACTACGGTACGAGAGGCAAAACAAAAGTGATGGATCAAAGAATAGAAAGATTAGAGCAAATGCAAAAAGAAATGCAGGATCAAATGCAAGAACGATTGGCCAAGATACAACAGACATGATAGGGCGGATGGAAGAATCCCAAAGTAACATGATAAGCCCGCTAAGCGCAGCTTGTTGGCCAATGAACGTGAGAAGTGAAAGGGCGTTGCTTGCTAGTGCGGGGAACAACAATGACGATCCTGTTTACCCTCCGGGTTTTACCCTTAAATACCCAAGCGCCACGGATCGTATCCCCAAAGAACACCATTATTATCGGGCCACAATATCGAGTTGATACCACGATACCAACGCATCTCCCGACCAGCCAGTACTAATCTCCGGGAAGGTCCGCTAACCCAGATGGTCCCCGATTTGAAAATGCCCGAAATGGACAAGGCAAAATGGACTTCCCAAAGCAGCTCGAAGATCGTTGCAAGTGGCTAGAGGAAAAGTTTAAAGAAATAGAGATCGCGACCACCGCTATTCGCAGAGTAGGCGCTAAGGATTTAAGCCTAGTCCCGGACCTCGTACTTCCGCCAAAGTTCAAAACCCCTGATTTTGAAAAGTACAGTGGAGCCAGCTGTCCCGAGGCGCACATCACAATGTTCTGTCGCAGAATGGCGGGGCACGTTAACAATGATCAATTACTGATTCACTGTTTTCAGGACAGTTTAACCGGGTCTGCGGCTAAATGGTATAATCAGCTTAGCCGTACCCAGATCAAGTCGTGGAAGGACCTGGCACAGGCCTTCCTGAAACACTACGGCTACGTAGCTGATATAGCTCCTGACCGAATCACGCTCCAAAATATGGAGAAAAAGTCGGGCGAAAGCTTTAGGCAATATGCCCAACGGTGGAGGGAAGTAGCCACACAAGTTCAGCCACCGCTCCTAGAAAAGGAGACAACCATGTTGTTCGTCAATACATTGAAAGCTCCCTTCATTAACCACATGCTGGGGGGCGCCACCAAAAGTTTCTCTGATATTGTGTTGTCAGGGGAAATGATAGAGAACGCAATCGGATGTGGCAAGATAGAGGCAGAGAAGGTGCTAGAAAGACGATCCCAAGAAAAGAGAGAACGATGTAAACAACATAAGCAAAAGTTATTCAAAGCCTATAATCAGAACCAGCCAGTGGTCAGAATCGCCACCATCGAGTCCTCTGACAGAATCCAATGCAAAGCAAAATGTCGAGAAAATTCAATTCACACCAATCCCAGTCCACGCATAAAGAAATGTACCAAAATTTATTCGATGCACACATTGTTACCCCCGCATTACTTAAAACCCCTGCAGCCCCCATACCCTAAGTGGTATGATGCGAACGCACAAAGTCACGAATACCATGCGAGGAATTGTGGGGCATTCAATAGAAACACTGCCTCGCTTTCAAGAAACGGTGGAAAGACTCATCCGGATGGGTGTTGTAGAAGTAGACGATACCTCTAATGCGGGGGCACCCACCGCCTAATCATGGGGTCAATATGATAGGCGAGAACATGGGAAAAAGAGTTAAGAGGGATATTGCCGAAGTGAAAACCCCAATGAGACGAGTCTGGAAGGAAATGATGAAAAGGGGATTGGTTGTGTCAAGCCCAAGAAGAGAGCATGAAAGAACAAGCAAGGGTTGTGAATTTCACAACATGGAGGGACACGAAATCCAAAACTGTATAGAGTTTAGGATTCTGGTACAAAGGCTGATGGACGATAAAGAGTTAGAATTTCTGCAAGGCAATGAAGACCAAGAGGAAAGAAACATCTGCAGCGTTAGAAGATGAAGCGAGGTTAAAAACTTCGAAGACCAGCTACCCTTTGGTCATCATCTCGCGACCAAAGAATGATGGAACCGAAATAAAAATAACTCCGAAGATCGTGATTCGGAAACCTGCGGTCTTTTCATTTGAAGATAACAAAAAGGTTCCCGAGAGCTATAATTGCAACATGACGATTCCTGAAAAAGGGGACTCGTCCAGCACTGCAAAAGGGAACCGGGGGCCTCCGAAGATTGTGATTCGAAAACCGGCGGCTTTTTCATATGAAGATGACAAAAGGTTCCTGGAACTATAATCGCAACGTGATTTCCTCGAAAAGGAAGCCTCGTCCAACGCCGCAAAGGAAAAACCAGGGGGTAGGCTCCTATCGCCGCAGCGGGAAAGCGCTACGACGCGGTGAATACACGAATGGAGCTCACAAAGGAGAAAACCCTGGTAGGCGAACCAAAGAAAGGGAAAGTGACCAAACCGGAGACGCTTATAAATGAGCCAGTGAAGGAAGAGGCTAGGGAATTCTTAAAGTTTTTGAAGCATAGCGAATACGATTAATCGTGGAGCGATTACATATAAGCAAAGCGCTCGTATATATCGCTTGACTTACTATTAAGCTCGAGCGCACCGCAACGCACCGATGAAAGTACTAAATGAAACTTATGTTGCTAATGATATCACCGTTAACAAGTTGGATCGCTTTGATTAGCAATATAAGCGCCGATAACTTCATTTTCTTTAATGATGATGAAATCCCTCCGAGGTACGGGTACCATCAAGGTTCTCCACATCACCACCCGATGCAAAGGATACACGCTACCGAAGTGCTTGGTCGATAATGGGTCAAGACTAAATGTTTTGCCACCGCCGACGCCAAGCGATTACCCATTGACAGCTCTCACATGAAGGCTCGCCACAATGTAGTAAGGGCATTCGATGGAACCCAGAAAGGAAAGTTATGGGAAGGATCGAAGTACCTCTATTAATCGGCCCGTATATATGAGGTGGATTTCATAGTAATGGATATCGCACCATCCTATAATTGCTTGCTTGGGAGACCTTGGATACACTCGGCGGGCAAAGCGATGCCTCGCCATTGCACCAAAAGTTGAAGCTAGTTATAGAAGGTCGTCTGTGACAATAAACGCCAAAGAGGGGCGTAATCGCAATCGCGTGACCAATGGCGCGCCATATTTAGAAGCGTATGATGAAGCAACCGAGTGCTCCTTCCGCTCTTTGGAATTTGTCAATGCAACATTTTTCATTGAGGGGAACAAGATCCCAGATGACCTCAATTATCTAAAACCACGAAAATGGGTTTGCAATCGATGATCGGGAACGGAGCCGCACTGGAAAGGACTTGGGAAGTATCTCAAGGAGAGATCGAGATCCCGAGATTGAAAGAAAAAGCGAGACCTCTTCTGGTTTAGGGTTCAAACCGGACGCTGAAGCAAAAAGGAAAGAATTAGCAAAAGACAAGAAAGAAGGAGAGCGCGCTTGGGCGGAGATGAGATTAAGTGGGAACCGATGATAATTCCTCATATTCTTGAGACCTTTATATCAGGAGGGATTATCCACCAAGGACGAGGAACGAAAGATGAGAAAGCCATAAAAGGAATACGGGCAAACATGCACATCAATGCCATATTCGGGGAGAAAATAGAGGAAGAAAAGCTGAATGGTATCCGCCTTACGAGCCAGCAAAATGTTCTAAACAACCGGATCTGCAGAGGAGATTCCTGTAGCTTTTAGAACTTATTCAGAGTAATACTCGGAACACACTTGTTGCTTTAAGTCTAGAAGCGATAAGTGTCCCTTTTGTGAAAGCATGACTTTTGTACGAGGCATCGTTATTCTCAATGAAATGCATCTCCATTACCTTTTGAGCAAATCTTCTTCTTCATTCATCATTATTATTCTTTAGATATTCCTAAATATTTCCATTCTTCATTCATAATGCCAATAAACATGCTTAGATTCCTTTATTCTATGAGCCTTTATTCATCTTCATAACAGTCCCCAAATATCAACGACGTGAGCAACACTACCAATAACTCGTAATATCCTTTTGGGCAAGATACGGGTGTGGAAGATTTTCATGATTCTGAAGATGACCAAGGTTGTGACCTATCTCCTGAACTGTTAAGGATGGTAGAACAAGAGGAGAAACAGATCCTGCCTCGCGAGGAGTTAGTGGAAATAGTGGACACGGGAGGCGGGCAAGAAAAGAAGGAAGTGAAGATCGGAGCTAGTATTACACAGTAGAGACAAAGCGAGACCTCATTGAGTTACTTCATGAATTCAAAGATGTCTTCGCGTGGTCGTATCAAGACATGCCTGGGCTAAGCACCGATATCGTGGTACACCGGTTGCCTATAAAAGAAGAATACAAGCCACTCCAACAGAAACTTCGAAGGATGAGGCCAGACGTCCTGTTGAAAATAAAAGAGGAGGTCAGAAACAATTTGATGCGTGTTTCTTGCAAGTGGTTAAGTACTCGAGAATGGGTAGCCAACATCGCCCCCGTCCCCAAGAAAGACGGAAAGTACGAATGTGTGTAGACTACAGAGAGATCTAAACAAGGCTAGCCCAAAAGATAATTTTCCGTTACCTCACATCGATACCCTAGTGGACAACACGGCGGGTTACTCGTTGTTCTCCTTCATGGACGGTTTCTCGAGATACAACCAGATAAAGATGCTTCCCGAGGACATGGACAAGACTACGTTCATAACCATGTGGGGACCTTTTGCTATAAAGTGATGCCGTTCGGACTAAAGAATGCGGGAGCGACGATATCGTAGAGCCATGGTAACCCTATTTCACGACATGATGCACAAAAAAATTGAAGTGTACGTAGACGATATGATCGCCAAATCTCGGACCGAAAAGGAGCATGTCCAAGTCTTGAGGAAACTATTCTTGAGGTTAAGGAAATTCCAATAAAGCTTAATCCAAAGAAATGTACCTTCTGAGCCCGATCGTGGAAACCGCTAGGATTTATAGTCGGTGAAAGGGGGATTGAGGTTGACCTGCACAAGGTCAAAGCAATACAAGAACGCCTCCACCTCGCACGCAAAAAAAGAAGTTCGAGGTTTCTTAGGAAGGTTAAACTACATCGCTTTCGGTTCATCTCACAATTAATCGAGAAATGTGACCCCATATTCCGTCTCCTTAAAAAACACAATCCAGTGTGTGGGGCGAGGAATGTCGTGAAACCTTCGATAAAGTGAAGCAATACCGCCCAATGCTCCAAAGATTGACGCCGCCTAATCCGTATAGGCCATTAATCCTCTATTTAACGGTACTTGATAACTCAATGGGATGTGTGCTCGGCCAACACGATGAGTCGTGAAAGAAAGAAAAGGCAATATACTACCTTAGTAAAAGTTCACCAATGTGAGACAAGGTACTCGCCAATTGAGAAACTTTGTTGTGCCTTGATCGGACAACTCGGAGATTGAGACAAAGATATATCTTTGTATCATACGACTTGGCTCATCTCGAAGCAGGACCCTCTGAAATACATGATAGAATCGACTGCCTTGAATGGTCGGATGGCCCGATGGCAAATTTTGCTTTCTGAGTTTGACATAGTTTATGTAAACCAAAAGGCAGTGAAAGGGAGTGCAATAGCGGATTTTCTAGCCGAGAGAGCTCTAGCGATTCTGAGCCCTTGGACTTTGATTTCCCCAATGAGGACCTAATGTACGTGGCAACTACTGAAGAGGGTACCCCAGAGGATCGTCCTTGGACACTGAACTTCGACGGGGCATCAAATGCTGTGGGCAATGGAATTGGGGCAATTCTGGTATCCCCAAACGGAGATCATTACCCTTTTACTTGTAGGTTGGATTTTGACCGCACAAACAATATGGCGAGAGTACGAGGCTTGTATCATGGGCATCCGTGCCGCTATAGAGCGCAAAATTAGGGTGCTAAAAGTGTACGGAGACTCGCACCGTGATTTATCAACTTAGAGGAGAATGGGAAACGAGAGATCCCAAGTTGGTCGAATACAAAAGATTGGTCCAAGAATTGATCGAAGAGTTCGACGATGTCACTTTCAATTATCTCGCCAAGAGACGATAATCAAATGGTGATGCTCTAGCCACTTTGGCTTCCATGGTCCGTTAAACAAAGCGTAAGATATGAAACCTATCCGAATGAGCATTCATGAGGCCCCGCTCATCGCTACAACGTCGAAGAAGAAGAGAAAAGGGATCGTCCGTGGTATCATGATATACCGCAATACATAAAGAATCGTCAATACCACGAGCAAAGCGAGAGAATGACAAAAGGACGATAAGAAGACCGGGCGTGTGACTATGTCTTGGACGGAGAAATCCTATACAAAAGAAGAAAGGATCAAGTGCTATTAAGGTGTGTGGACGCCGCAGAGGCTAAGCAAATCCGGAAGAGGTCCATGAAGGTGTTTGTGGACGCGACGCCAATGGTTTCACGATGGCTAGGCAAATCATGAGATTCGGGTATTATTGGCCTACCATGGAAGGAGATTGCATTGATTATGCTAAAAAGTGTCATAAGTGCCAAATTTATGCGGACAAAATTCATGTACCACCTTCACTTACATGTTATGACTTCCCATGGCCCTTTTCTATGTGGGGCATGGGCGTCATTGGGCTAATCTCGCCAAAAGCTTCTAATGGACATCGGTTCATCTTCGTGGTGTCGATTACTTCACTAAGTGGGTAGAGGTCGCCTCATATGCCAATGTGACAAAATCAGATTAGCAAGTTCTTAAAAGGGAAATCATATGTCGATATGGAATGCCCGAGAAGATCATATCCGATAATGCGTTAAACTTGAACAATAGCATGATCGCAGAGGTCCATGGGCAATTCAAGATCGAACACCACAATTCATCGCCATATCGCCCAAAGATGAATGGGGCGATGAGAGCGACTAATAAGAACATCAAGAGGATAGTAGGGAAAATGACCGAGACCTACGAGGATTGGCACGAGAAATTACCGCTTGCCCTTTTTGCTTACCGAACGTAGGTCGTAACCTCCACCGGGCAACTCCTTTCTCACCGGTCTCACGGGATGGAGGCGCTTTACCTATCGGTTGAAATTCCATCCCTTCGAGTCTTGTCTCGAATCGAAGTTGGACGAAGCGTAATGGATCCAGGCTCGATATGATCGAGTTAAATTTGATTGAAGAAAAAGGTTGAAAGCTATTCGTCATGGTCGGATGTACGAAGCGAATGACGCGAGCATACAACAAAAGGTGCGCCAAGAGAATTCCACGAAGGAAACTTAGTTTTGAAAAGATCCTCCCCATACAAAAGGATTTCAGAGGAAATGGATGCCTAATTGGGAAGGACCTTATGTGGTGAAAAGGCTTTCTCTGGAGGAGCTCGATCTTGGCCGAGATGGATGGGAAGAACTTATCAAATCCCGTAAATTCAGATTCGGTCAAGAAGTATTACGCGTGAAAGAAGGAAAAGTCTAAGGCGAAAACCCGCAAAGGCGCTTTTCTAAAAAAAAAAAAAAAAAAAAAAACGAGAGGCCAAGGCGAAAACCCGTAAAGGGCGCTTTGAGACCAAAGGGGCTTTGAGTCGAAAACCCGATAAGGGCGGCTCAAATTCAAATGAAAGACGAAATGTGTGACGATTTTTGTTCTCCTGCACTGGCAAAAGGAGGAATGTTACGCCTCAGGATATCTACAGAGCTGTTGCGCAGATCTCCCAACATCCATTCAACTCAAAATGATCTTGAGAAAAGATTGGATAGTGAAGCTCAGTGCGATATATTTGGGCACACTACCTTTTTCCTTCTCACTCATTTTTTGTATTTCAATCATGTTTGCTTTTGTTGATTAATCCAATTCCATTCTTCATTGATATTCATCATTTAAGTTTTTTTTTTTAAACTGTTTTTACAATTGAAATAACGGTCGATGGACCCATAATGCTTCCATAAAAGGAGTTTTGCCTATTACTCGGAAGTCTCTAAACAAAGACAGAACTCAAAGCAGATCATTGTTTAGAACCAACACGCCTAGGGGTTGGAAACGCTCGAGAAAGAGGAGTCTAAAATCATAGCTCATGACTACGAGAAGACGAAAATTACGCTCGTACTGCGGCCTTGATGAACAGACGAGCAGTGACAACCCTAACCATTAAAAGGGGATCATTTAGCTTTACATTCATACATCATCACATTCAGTTAGGAGCATTCGACTCATCATTGCATCCTAATCATTGTAGAAAGACCACCTACATTCGTGCAAGTGTAGTCCATAGTACATTTAGTTAGGAGCATTAGATTCATTCCGATCATAGCATCCTAATCATTTGGCATAAACACAAGCATATGAAACCAAGTCTACAGGATATGTCCCCTAGAGGACGGAGTATCAACACTGGAGAAACCACCATCCTATTGCCATCGGCCATCGGTGGAATAGGTTGAAGATTATCCTATTGCCATCGACCAAATGTGGAATGGGTTGAAGATTGTCCTATTACCACCGACCAAAGATTGGAATAGGTCAAATTTGTAGATCTTGTCGCCCCAACCACTGAGTGGGGCAAGATCGAAGGCAAATCTCGTCTCCCTAAACAAAGAGGGGTCATGATTTAAGCCACCGTCCTATTGCCACCGCTTGACCAGCGGTGAAATAGGTCAAATTTGTAGATCTTGTCGCCCTAACCAATGAGTGGGGCAAGATCGAAGGCAAATCTCGTCTCCCTAAACAAAGAGGGGTCATGATTTAAGCCACTGTCCTATTGCCACCGACCAGCGAAAGAAATAGGTCAAATTTGTAGATCTTGTCGCCCTAACCAAAGAGTGGGGCAAGATCGAAGGCAAATCGCGTCTCCTAAACAAAGAGGGGTCATGATTTAAGCCACCGTCCTATTGCCACCGACCAGCGATGAAATAGGTCAAATTTGTAGATCTTGTCGCCCTAACCAAAGTGGGGGCAAGATCGAAGGCAAATCTCGTCTCCCTAAACAAAGAGGGGTCCCGATTTAAGCCACCGTCCTATTGCCACCGACCAAAGGTGAAATAGGTCAAATTTGTAGATCTTGTCGCCCCTAACCAAAGAGTGGGGCAAGATCGAAGGCAAATCTCGTCTCCCTAAACAGTGGGGTCATGATTTAAGCCACCGTCCCTATTGCCACCGACCACCAGCGATGAAATAGGTCAAATTTGTAGATCTTGTCGCCCTAACCAATGAGTGGGGCAAGATCGAAAGCAAATCGCGTCTCCCTAAACAAAGAGGGGTCATGATTTAAGCCACCGTCCTATTGCCACCGACCAGCAGATGAAATAGGTCAAATTTGTAGATCTTGTCGCCCTAACCAAAGAGTGGGGGCAAGATCGAAGGCAAATCTCTGTCTCCTAAACAAGAGGGAACATGATTTAAGCCATCATCCTATTGTCTTGGCCAGTGAGTGGAATAAGTGAAGATTACAAACCTTACCCCCGAAGTTGCAATGGAGCAGGTTGAAGATGTAAATCTATCCCCACGAGTTGCGGTGGAGCGATTTAAAATAAACAAGTCTCATCCCCTCGAAGTCGCAGCAGGAGCAAATTGAAGCTATAGGTCCTATCTCTCTGAAGTAGCGGTGGAATGGATCGAAGCGACAAGATGCGGTGAACAGGAATGAAGCTATCTGTGGAAGAGCACCTAAGAAGTCAAGACTCAACAAGGCCGGGCAAAGTTGGTCCTTTGAAAGTCTTTGCTCCATTCCCGTTACACGGCAATGAGAAAAGAGGGGCAGCTGTACAAGCCCATTTTTGCCCGGGGCCCATTAAGCATACAAACCCATAACCCAATACAAACCGTACCCAAACCATAAAACCAATCCAAACAGCAGCCCAATGCCCCAAACCCAATTAACCCAAACCTAAACTAACCCAACACTAATTTTTCAAAAAAAAAAACAAAACCCTAGACCCCCTAATCCAAGTGGCGCCAGCCTAACCCCCACTTGCTCTGCCACCGCCCTTGCCGAAGCCTGTTTCCACCTGCCCTCTGCCATTGCCACTCCTCAAGTTGCACCTGCAAGAGAAGAAGAGAAAAGACAACAATAATAAAAAACTTGTAAAATGGCTATATAAGCCATCAAAAATCCATTATAACGGGGGACAGGGAGAAAGAATACAAAAATAAAGAGATTTGATTCACAAACAATCAAGTGATTAAATACAAACGCAAAAAAGCGAGATTAATCCTACAAAAAAATTAGAATCAAAAGAGAGGAAAGAGGTGATTTCATTTTTATTTTCAAGTTCTTTTTACTCTTTTTTATTTTATTTTACTACCTATATATAGTTTTATTGTTTATCATTCGTTTTTAGACTAATATATATATATATATATATAACTTTAAAAAAAAAAAAATTTTTTTACCTTTTAAACCATCAGCAGCGCTTGTAGCCGTAAAGGCATGCAACTGCGGCGACGAAGAACGGCGGTCCGACAATGAAATCGCACCAGCCCCACCCAGAACAGAAAAAAAGAGAGAGAGTTAAATTTTTTTAAAAGGGGGGTGAGAAATGATTTTTTTCTCGATTTGGGGCTTAAATAGCCGATCGAAACGCGCGTCGTTTTGGCGGCGTCCTTAAGCCCCAAAACGACGTCGTTTCACCCTTGACCCGACCCGGTCCGACCCGCTCCAACCTCAGGATCCGCGTGTTTTTTTAAAATGGGGTATTTACGCGTTCAGTCCCTCCGCCTTTTCATGATTTTGCAATCAAGTTTTCATTTTCTTTAATTTTGCCCCAATGTCTATTTTGTTTTCAATCGAGTCCTTTTATTGCTTTGCTTTCGTTTTGGGAAGGAATGGGTTATTGCCCAATTTAGTCCCCCATGTAATCCGCGCACTCCAAATAGGTCCTTTTCCTTTTATTTTATTTCAGATTTTCCCCAAAAACTCGTTTTCAATTCGATTTTAGTCCTTTTTTTTAATCATTTTGACTATTTCAGTATTAAATTAATTACCTTTAATATTATTTTAGCTATTATATACTTATGTTATTATTATTATATTTATTATCGCTGATTTAAATCTTAGTTTCGTACTATTATTATTATATTGTATTTAATAATCATTTTAAACATTATTCTTAACATTTCTTAGCTATTTTATTATTAACCATGTTTATTTTTGTTCTTGTTATCATTACATTTACTATTATTATTAGTATTACTACTCTTGTTTCATTATTATTACCATTATTTTATTTTTTTCATTTTATTATCAATACTATTATTTTATTTTCATTATTATTGTTATTTCTAATATTACATCATCATTTTTACATATACTTATATATTAGTTATTATTACTATTTATTATTATTATCATCATTATTATTATTTTAATTATTTTGATTATTATTATTACTATTATTATTATCGTGACTATTATATTATTAACATATTTGATTTTTATTATTATCCTTATTAATACATTTTTACTTTCATTGTTATTTCTATTATTATTATTTTACTATTTTATATATTACTTATTTATTTATCGATTTACTATTAAGTTTCCTTTATTATTATTCTTATTTATTTTCATTTTTATCTCTTTTATTACTTTTACCTATTATTTCCCTTTTAAGTTACATAGCTTATTTGTTATATTTCTTTTATTTTTACGTACTACTCGTTTATTATCATTTCGTTATGCTTGTTAATATCATGATTCATTTCTTTTCATTTTTATAAACTTGCGTTACATCGACTTTCGCCCGACACAAAATGGTTTTCTTTCACAAATGCAATATTCCGTATTTAGAAATTCGAGAGATCGTGCCCTAAAGTATTGACTTTCGATTTTTCTCATTTAATCTAAATAACCGAATATCCTTTTAAAACAAATACATTTTTAACAAAAAGCTTATTCTCGGGAACTCAAAATGTCGTGTCCTAAAGCATTGGATGTGATGTTTTGTTATTCCGAGATAAGATTTTCTAAAACCAAGGCGATGTTCTGTATTTAGAAGCTCGAGAAATCATGCCCTAAAGTATTGGGTTTCCTTTTCTCGTCCATTCTAAATAACAAAATATCCTTTCAATTAAATCCATAAGTTTTGAATAAAAGGCAAGTTCAACTTTAAAGGTCGGAATGTGGTGTCCTAAAGTATTGGATGTAACACTTCACCTTAAAACGAGACGGCCCTTGGCATACATTTCCAATTTATCCAAATTTATTCTTCAACAACAAGAGGGATCGTATTTTGAATTCTTAAGTTTTCAACTTTCGACATTAAGACATTAGATAATCAATTAGGTACCAATTTTGGGCGTATCGAGGGTGCTAACCCTTCCTCGTACGTAACCGACTCCCGAATCCATTTTCTGATTTTCGTAGACCAAAATTGTGTTTTGATAAATTAATCTGATTATTAAAAACAAACACTTTTTAAGGTGACCCGATCACACCTCATCAAAAAAGGATTGGTGGCGACTCCCGTTTTTTTTATATTCGTTTTCACAACCCACGTCGACCCCGTTTTTTCCAAAATTCAAAAATGGTTTCGACATCAATTATTTCGACCCAATTGATTGTATTTGGACTTCGAAGGGCCACACTGGATATGGCTCGAAACGTGGTGCCCCAAAAATAAGACAAAGGGCTGCTTAATATGGCTTGTTTATGCTCAAACGAAAGGGAGAAAAGGTTCCTAGCTTGGTCCTGGATTTGGGTCATTAGCTTTGAGGGGATCCCATGGTTGATCAAACGAAATAAACCCCAATTCTTACAAGCTTCCTCAAGCTTGTCCCAATTAAGACATTGAAGGTCTATGTTAGGGATAAGATCTAAATCTTCAACATCTTGGATGGGTTCATCAATGTCTATGATTTGGGTTTGGTTGCTTTGTTGGTTAAACAAAGGAGGATATGATTCATTGTTCATTTTCAAACATTTTTGTTTCTTCGTTGTATGGTTTATTGGCAACTTTATATAATTATTCTATTGACTTAAACTAAAGGTTAAATTATAGTTTTAGGCTGATTAAAGTAAAGGTTAAATTATAGTTTTAGGCTGATTGAGTTTTAGTCATTGCTATATGAATATTTCAGAGGATAAAGGTTCGAATGCCTTTAAAAAATGACGAGTTTTTAAAAGCATTTTTAAATATTTGGTGGATATATAAATTTATTAGGGTGATCTACACTCAATGTCACTGAACTATTAATAAGGTTTACATTTTGGTCACTCAACTTCAAAAAGTTTTCTACAGTTCAATTTTTCTTTCATGAAACAAATTTGAACGTCACGAATCTCTGAACCAAAATCCAAACAATTTTCTTCTTCGATCTCCGACACTGACCGTCAGATCGACTTGGATTTAAGGTATTTTTTTTTTACTCGTCGATGGTACTAATCTACCGTACCGATTGTCAAATTGTCGCTTAAAGTTCACTAGCATGACTTTTTTAAAATAATTAACCTAACAACCCAGATACTTAAATTTACTAATAATTCAGTGATCATTTTATAACTTTTTGAAGTTGAGTGACCAAAACGTAAATTTACTAATAATATAATGACCTTGGGAATAGTTTACCTAATTTATTATTTATTAAAATTTTAATTTAAATAAATTTTAGGTGATGAAAGAACTGCAAATGATATATATGTTAAGAAAAGGACATCTATGATTTGTTTATTGAAGTCTAATTTCTATGCTCAATAAGTAGTGCCTAATTGAATCCAAAGCACATGTTAAGAAAGGGACAATTAATGGACGGACAAAACAAGTGGGGGAGAATATTATTTCTTAAAATATTTTTCGAGACTTTTTTGTATTTTTTATTATTTTTATTTAATTTAAAATTGAAAAATAAAAAATTTAAAATTTTAAAAATAAAATTAGGGGCTAAATTCCCAATGTATGAATTTTTAGCTGTGTTTTATATAATTTTTTATACATAGTCTCTCACTTGTTTTGTCCGTACATTATTTGTTCCTTTTTCTAACATGTGCTTTCAATTAAATTATGCATTACTTATGACAGCTTCAATTTTCAATATATGCTTTTGAGGATAGAAATTAGAATTTTATAACCAAATAATATATATTAATGTTTTTAAAATTGGATCATGGTTGAATCGATGATGCGGTAGTTAAGAGCACCAAAAATATCTTATCCCTATAAAATTTAAATCCTCAGGGACCTGATTTGCACAAATGCTTGTTCCTCAAATCCCGGACAGAGTCGTGCCCAAGAAAACCTGCGTAACTGGAAAAAATAAAAAAAATAAAATTAAAAGTTTTGAAATTGCGAAAATTAAAATTAAAATAGTATAGATAAATAGAGTTGAGGAAAAAGAGTTTCTTATGGATAGATTCCAGCCTCCGGTTGTCTCGATCCGCCTTGAGTTCAATCCTCGGCTTTTAGGTGATCCTTCTCAAACAGAATAAGTCAGTTATAGTGGAAGAGGACGCCTACGACCACCAGCTCTAAGATTTTAGACTTACGATTTAGAGGAACCTGACTCTAGCCAACAATCGCTTTTGTGGGACCATCTTATACTAGATCATCACTTCTCAATAGCGAATGCCACGCCATTTTGTCTCTTGGGCTCGCCAACCTCTGACGCAGTAAGCTAACGAACCGACTGTGTAACCTTCCCAAAACATACAAAGCGGCCGTTCCTTGCACAAGTTGAAAAGATCACCTTTTAAGGGACATGAAACGGAAGCGTCAGCCCCGTAATGCAGAGAAACGATGAATACTCGTTGAGAAGGCTAAGTGCGGATTCTGAGCCTCATAAACCCTTTTGGGGAATTTCGACAACCTTTGGCTCATGATTTTTGGGGAAAAAGAAATAAATGTAATGGAAATAGAATTTTTATTGAATAATATAAAGGGAAATAAGGCTAAGCTTGTTGGGGGAGAAAGTGTTTACAGAAAATATGAGTGAAATTTGTGTCACTCCATCCCCTATTTTTAGTACTAGAAAACCTAGTCTATTCCTACTTAAATTCTAAAAGATAAATACAAATAAATAAAGATAAATAAAAATAAATGCTAAAATTAAATCTAAATAATAATTTTTAATAATTATGCTAATATAATTAAAAATTAAATAGAGTCTTGTGTTTATAAAAATCTCTTCTTTACACTTTTTCCCTCCAAGTCTTCCATACTTTGCATTTCTGGCACCACTTCTCTCCTACTTCGCATGTTGGCCCATTTCATCTTTAAATTCACGCTTTTAGCCCCCAAATTTCCTTTTGCCTTCGATTTAGTCCCTACAAGATAAAAAACAATAAATAGCTCAAATTAGTAGGATCATACTCAAAATAAATGTGTAATTAATACATAAAAATATGTCATTCTAGAGTATTATCAATCGGTCAAGTTATTAGTTCATCAGTTTAGTCGATTCAACTGTTTTAATTAAAAGCTCGGTCAAATTTGGTTCAACCGGTTTTTTATCGGTTCTTGATTTAATTGGTTTAAAATCACTCTCCGAACTAATACCTCGACCAATTCTCGGTCCCACCAATTGGTCCGGTTCAAACAACACTGATTACTTCATCACGTCACGTAAAATTCATTTAAATTAAAATTTCATATTTTAGAATTATTTTTTTTAAATCATCATTTTAATGATTATGGCTAATAGTACTAATAGTATAAAAATACAAAGATCACTCAATCTTAAAGTGAAAGATATTATGTGTTTAAAGGTGTTCGAACTCATATCCTCTGAAATATTGCTATAGAAATGATAAAAACTCAATCGACCTAAAACTATAATTAAACTACTAGAAATTCTATGACACGCGTATGCGTGTGAAAATCATGTATTTCAAAAACAAAGGTGTGTTAAAAAGTAGCATACAATAACTAATGAAACGTTTGTTCGAAACTAATTAATAATAATAACACATGGAACATATATGACATTAAAATGAAAAAAATTCATTTAATAACATTATTAATATATACAATTTATGAGAGGGCCTAAAAGAAAATTTTCCTATCTAGCCAACAACAAGGCCAAGGCCCCTGCCTGCTCCTTTTTAGCTACGTCCCTATTAATAGTATGAAAATATGAAGACTTAAAAGGTATTCGAAGTTCAAACCTATATTCTCCGAAATATTACTATAGCAATGACTAAAACTCAATTGGACTAAAACTATAATTAAACCTTTAGTTTAAGTCATAGAAGAATGATTATAAAATATATATATATATATATATCTGCCAATAAACCATACAAAGAAGAAACACAAATGTTAGAAAATGAACAATGAATCTTATCCTCCTCTGTTTAACCAACAGAGCCACCAAACCCAAATCATAGACATTGATGAACCCATCCAAGATCTTGAAGATTTAGATCTTATCCTTATCATAGACCTTCAATGTCTTAATTTGGACAAGCTTGAGGAAGCTTGTAAGGATTGGGGTTTATTTCGTTTGGTCAACCATGGGATCCCTTCGAAGTTAATGACCCAAATCCAGGACCAAGCCAAGAACCTTTTCTCCCTTTCGTTTGAGCATAAACAAGCCATTTTAAGCAGCCCTTTGTCTTATTTTTGGGGCACCACAGCTCGATCCATATCTGGGGCGGCCCTTCGAAGTCCGAAGACTATCAGTTGGGTCGAAGTCATTAATTTTCCTCTCGTTGGGCTCTTGAAATCCAAGTTCGAAGATCCATTACTTGACTCTTTCAGGTAAACTGTTATTATCTAATTCATTAAAGATGTGTAAAATTTATAGTTTATTCATTCATTTTTATGGTCGGGTTAGGAGTTTAATGGATGACTATGGAAGGCACCAAGCTAGGCTTGCTAGAACTATATACGAATCCATGGCGAAAAATCTTGGTCTTGATTTGAGACTATCAAAATCTTATTTGTCGGAATCGACTGGATTTATACGTGTTCATCGGTATCCACGGATCCCTAAAGGTAACCAAGCATGGGGAGTCGGAGTTCATACAGATAGCACGGTTCTTTCGATATTGAACCAAGACCAACTCGGAGGACTAGAAGTTTTCAAAGAAAACAAATGGATCCTTGTTAAACCCATAGCCGATTCCCTCATCTTCAACCTTGGAGATATGATACAGGTTCAATTTTTTTTTTTCTCATAGATTTCTTTTAATTACTTTGATGAATTCAAATGCAAAAGATAAAGAGTTTTCAAATAGCAAGTGTTTCATTTAGATGTTATATGATCTTATATACACTTATATCACGATTTGATTTTTGAACTTTTATTATTACTGGACAGGTCATGTTAGAGTTTTGGTTGGATGAGATTTTAGTTTCGAAATTTTCGAGTCATATTTTGTTGGGATAATTTTGGGTTCAAGTCATTTAGATTTGAGGTTTGGGTTTTGTATGGTGAGGTCATTGCAGGCTCAATTTATTCTGAGTTCTAATCATTCTGTCTTTGGGACATTTCGAGTTCAGGTTCATGTTGTTTTGATTTTGAGTTAATTTGAGTTGAAATCCATTTGACTTTTGGCCGAAATTGTTCAAATTATTATCATTTTATGATCAAATCGAATCGAATCATATTTAGATTCAAATTAATTGAGTCCAATTTTCAAGTTCGAATCAAAATTATCACATTTCCTTTAAGATTTAATGAGAAAATTTTGCATTGATCAGGCCATAAGCAACGATTTATACACGAGTGCGAAGCATAGAGTAAAGGTAAAGAAACAAGAGGACCGAATGTCAATAAATTATTTTGTGTTTCCACAATTTGATTGTACCATTCAAAGTTCAAAGTACAAGCCTTTTACTTACAAATCTTTTCAAGCACAAGCTCAAAAGGAAATAGAGACCTTGGGATTTAGGGTTGGCCTTGATAATTTCAAGCTAAATGCTTAGTTTTTTTTTTTTTTTTTTTATTAGTCTTTGTATTAAATATGTATATTGATTTAATTCATGAATTTTAATGTACTTAATTTTAGTTTTTTTTTTCTTCGAAATTTGGGATTTTAATCATGACCCAAATGATTATATCAGTTAAATCTATTAGATCAAATTCAGATACTGGCCTGGTAAGTTATAGATTTAATTTGTGTTCTTTAATTAGATTATTTTTAATCCTTATGCTTTTCATTTTTTTTAAATTTCAGTCTTGACTCAAACAATCGTTGTTGAATCTATTAGTTAAAATAATGTGATTTTTTCGATGAGGATTATATGGAAATAACAAGTTGACATGATATTACACATCTGATAATATGTTTGTCGTATGAAATTTTGAAAACAGTAAATTTAACTTAATAAATTTAACAACTAACGTTTGATTAGAATTAAAATTTTAAATTTATAAAAAAAAAACACAAAAATTAAAACTAACCAAATTCTTTGATTTAATGTAATTGTATATATGACCCATTTGCTCTTTAATTAAATATACATGGACTAATTTGATCATTTTTTTAGTAAAGAGAATAAAATGTAATCCAACTCCTAATGCAAGGGTTTCTATGGTGCTTTTACCTTTAATTCAATCAAGCCAAATATGATTCTAATTCAATTTGATTTGACCATAGAAAAGTCAACAATCCAAACTTGAATAACATGAACTTAAAATGATCCGAGCTTCAAATAACTCAAACTAAAACAACCCCAAACTCAATGACTTTAAAAAATTTCAAATAGTACATTAATTTAAAACTTCCGAATAGTACAACGACCATTTTTGTAACTTTTTAAAGTTCAGTGACCAAAACCTAGAATTGGATGTAATTCACTGAAATAATAATATAAATGGATTAGGGTAAACTATACCTAAAGTCACTAAACTATTAGTAAGTTTACGTTTTAGTCACTCAACTTTAAAAAGTTACAAAATGATCATTGAACTATTCGTAAGTTTTCATTTAAGAACTGAACTATTTGAAAGTTTTCATTTAAATTGTTGAGTTATTATTATTTTTTTCAAAAATTCAGCTAGAAAACTCGAAGCGATGATTTGATGACCAGTACGATAGATAAGTATCCATCGACAAGTAGAAGAACATACCTTAAATTCAAGTCAATCTGATTATCAGTATTGAAGATCGAAAAAGAAAGCAATTTAGATTTTGATTTGCAGATTCCTGATGTTCAAAGTTATTCTATGGAAAAAAACTGAACTTCGAAGAAAATAAAAAGAGAGCTCTCGATTGGTGCAAGCGGTGTAAAAAGAGAAGGTCATATAGCAACGATTTTAACATGCTGGTTACTTAAATGAAAACTTTGGAATATTTCAGTGACCATTTTGTATTTTTTGAAGATGAGTGACCAAAACGTAAACTTACTAATAGTTTAGTGACTTGAGTATAATTTAACCATTGTAATGGATGAATTAGAGTATGATTATATTTCGATTAAACCTCTTCTTCTATGAATCTATAACCAGCGCTTTCTACATCTCGGATTTGGGCTTCAATTTATGTCAGCATTGCCACTCTTCCTCCTTCTTTTTTCTTTGTTAATTCATTCTCCTCGGATTCCCCATTTCAGCTAATAATTTTTGGTCCCAAGTTTGTAATTTTACAACGTGTTTCTGTTTCTAAATTAAGGGCTCTTTTTTTTCCCTCTTTTCTTATGTTTGTTTCTTAAAGAAAGAATTGTTGACGTGACGGGTTCTTTTCATATGATTCAGTTATGCTTTAATCAGTGTTATCTTTGGGTTAATTATCGATTTCCATGAAGCAAATGAGAAATGTGTGTAGTGATAGTAGCAAAAAAGAACTTTGTTTTGATTTTTATGATTTCTATGATGTTGAGTTTTTGAATTTATCTTAATTATAATCTTTGCCATTGTTGTTTCAGTTACTGAGTGATGGCCAAGCACCACCCTGATTTGATCATGTGCAGGAAGCAACCAGGTATTGCAATAGGACGACTATGTGAGAAATGTGATGGCAAATGCGTAATTTGCGACTCCTATGTTCGTCCTTGCACGCTGGTGCGGGTTTGCGATGAATGCAACTATGGTTCGTTCCAAGGTAGGTGTGTTATCTGTGGTGGTGTAGGAATATCTGATGCATATTATTGTAAAGAGTGTACACAACAAGAGAAAGATCGAGATGGTTGTCCGAAAATCGTTAATCTAGGGAGTGCTAAAACCGACTTATTCTATGAGCGTAAAAAATACGGTTTTAAGAAAAGATGATTGATGGATAAAATTTATGTCCTTGGTGATTATGTTTTGTTGGTGCTTACGTAGCTAGGAATGAACGAATGACGAATTCTATTTGCTGATTTGCACTCTTATGTGATTCATATTTATACAAATGGTTCGATTTTGAGATGTTTATGCCTTCGTTTTTGCTCATGTGAAGTTCTATTGGATCTTGTTTTACACATTGTGTGATGTAGTTCTCTTTTCTTTCATTGCATCTCCCCCTTTCCGCAAGATTTTGAGATGGTTGTCTGAAAATCGTTAATCTTGAGAGCGCTAAAACTGACTTATTCTATGATTGTAAGAAATACGGTTTTAGTGTAAAATTTATGTCCTTAGTGATTATGTTTTGTTGGTGCCTTTGTAGCTAGGAATGCCCGAATGACGAATTCTATTTGCTGATTTGCACTCTTATGTGTTTCGTATTTATAGACTTGCATCTATATGTTAATATGAATGATTCGATTTTGAGATGTTTATGCATTCGTTTTTACTCATGTGAAGTTTTATTGGATCTTATTTTACACATTTTGTGAAGTAGTTCTCTTTTATTTTGTTGCATCTCGCCTTTTTCACAAGATTTTGAGATGGTTGTCTGAAAATTGTTGATCTCAGGAATGCTAAAACCGACTTATTCTATGAACGTAAGAAAAACGGTTTTAACAAAAGATGATTGATGGATAAAATTATGTCCTTAGTGATTATGTTTTGTTGGTGCTTATGTAGCTAGGAATGACCAATGAAGAATTTTATTTGTTGATTTGCACTCTTATGTGATTCATATTTATAGACTTGCATCTATATATGTTAATACGAATGATTCGATTTTGAGATGTTCATGCCTTCTTTATTGCTTATGTGAAGTTCTATTGGATCTTGATTTACACATTGTGTGAAGTAGTTCTCTTTTATTTCGTCGTGTTTATGTGATTCTTAATGCTTGTGTGTTGTGCAATACCGGTTTAGTGCTTCGGTTTTAGGGAATAACTGACTTTGAAGGCTATTAAATATGTGTTTCTGAAGAATATAGGCGAATAGTTAGGTTTGATGGTTAGTGCAATCCGTCGTACTTGAAAGGTACATAAAATATGCACAATGTTTATCTAGGACAAGTAGAAAGGATAAAAAAGTTTATATCGATTAAATAATGCATAAAAAAGGTACAAACCAGAAACATAAGTTGAAACAAAAATAAATAAATAAATACTAAATTTGCTTCCATTTTCCATCCAAGAAATAAATAAATAAAATTAAACTTAGGAGGTAATGGAGGGAGGGGCTAGTTTTCGGTTTTAGTTCAATATTTGGTCCTGGTCCTTGTACAATTGTTCCATCCAGGCAATGAGCATATCCGAATTCCCAGTGTTATGGCATTTCTGCTGCTTCTGGTCCTCAGGTCTAACCTGACCGGCGGAATGGGTGCCGCCGTTCATGTGAGGCTGGACCCAAGACGCTTCTGGTTCTTCGCTGGTTGATGGCAGTGAGCGTGCTGTATTCGGCAAATTGCTGCCGTTGTTTAGGAACACAAGAGATGCAGATTTTCTTAGTTTCTTTAGCTCTTCTCCTTGTATACCCCAGTCTAGTTTGCCATCGACGGAACCCCAATCCGAAAGGTTGGGAGGCATTGCACCAACTGGTGATGCTGGCGTAGAAAACCCTGAATTACGATTTCCAGCAGGACGCTCGATGACGCTTGGGCTCCTTTTTGAACTTAAACTCGATGCTGCAGTTGGCCCGGATGTTTCAACCCCGAAGGTTGGAGACATCATTATGGGAGAGGATGCTAGGTTCGTTGGGTAGCTAGCACGGAGCTGCTGGTTAAGATTCTGCCACTTTGGAACTCCCGTTGGTGACTGTAGCTGAGGTGAAGCAGCCTCGAGCGAAAGTCCTTGTAACTGGGGCTTAGTACTATCTAGAGATCCGAAAATATCGTCAAGGCTAGTCGACTTCACCCCTCCAAACCTGTTTAATTCCCCGGATAAGGGATTGTTCCAACCGGTCGGGGATTGTTCCAACTGTTGCTGCTGTTGCTGAAAGCGACGGTGAGTTTCCAAATTGAGTTTATCCATGTTTAAATCCTTACCCCGAGCAGTACGTGCAGCTTTCAACCTACTGCAAGGAAGCTGCAACGTAGGAGGTACGATGCTAGACTGGTTCGGCCACATCGATCCACCTATAGAATTAGTCCCGGTAGGAGTCAAGGGTGGTGTTGATGTTGAAGGTTTTATAACAGATGGAGAAGCTGGAGCAAGCGGGCTCATTGAACCAAATTCGAGCCCGGAACCTGAGTATGATCTAGGTGAAGGCAATGCTGAACCTGTTGAAGCATACAAAGGACGAAGTTCTTCCGGCTTGTGTGCAAAGAAACAAACCCTCCTGTTGCAGTTAGTCTCGTCTTTGCATAGACGAGTTCGATATTGGGCAGGGTGAAGCCAAGACTCGAAAATACCATGTGCATACTCACAGTTATCACCTTGCTTGCAAGATCCCTTACGGTATTCAGGGCAAGGGACGCAGCTATAAACATATTTCCTAGGATCACGCCTCCTTGCATTCTCCCCAGGATGAACGAAAGGGCACTCGGTCCAATCATGAGAATAAGCCCTCGAGCAAGGTTGGATCTTGAAAGTGTACATCCTAAACTCATCTGTCCCGTACATCCCGTTCTTAATGTCAGGAAGAGTGAGATCATGGGGATACTCTTTCTTCTCATTTCCATCTTTCCAAACTCGGTGGATAGAATCTACGTGCACCTCCGACACATCCATCTCGTTTCCTACTCGGAAAGGGAAACCCTCTCTTCCATCGACATTACTTTTCAACAAAGCCTCCAACAACTTCTTCCTCGAGCTGCAATCTGAGTTGCAACTAGCCGGAGCAATCAAATCACCAGGCCGATTTCCGTTAGCATCAACGGAATTAATATCAGCACAAGCATCGAGCAGGATTTTGACAATTTCAGGTGAACCAGAGGAACCACCGGCAGCAGCACAATGGAGAGCCCTGGCTCCATCGGAACCACAAGCCCTATTGACATCGACTTGGCCGCTTTTGATGATATAATTCACCACATCCTTGCAGCCAAAAATCGAAGCAATCAGAAGAGGCGTTCGTTCCTCGAACCCCATCTTCTTCGTACCTATCCTTCTTCCATACCACAAGCTTGGCTCATCAATGTCGTGACCCTCTTCCTCGATAGCAATCCTAAAACTGATCAAATCGTTCGAAGCGGATAACTCCAGCAAATCGGAAAACTTTTGTGTGGTCCCACTGGTTTGAGTTGATTTCCCCATTGCAACACTGCACAGGGTAAATAAATTTCTCTTCGATTTTGAAAAGAAAAATTTATAAATTTATAAAAATAAAAATGCAGAGCCTACAATTGACATAAAAAATGGGAGAATTACAGAAAAGAGACTCCCTAAAACCCTACAAAGTTCATAAATTTATAATAGAATATTAGTTATAAAACTAAAAACATAGAAAACAAATAAATAAAAACAAGACAAATACGGTTTAGCCAATGTCCAAACATGGTACCAATATGTATTTTTAAGACTAACTACCCAACAATAAAAAACACTTCAAAGTTACTATTTTTTTCTTACACATTTTCTCACCAACCAAACAGCACACAATCAAAGGACCAAAATGTAAAAAAAGAAGAAAAAGAATTACCTTTGAAACACAAATATGAGAACAACAGCAGAAACACAATCAAATCAGGGACTTTTTGGCTTTGTTTTTCTTTTCTTTTTTGAAGAAAAAAGTTTTAAATTTTGATGAATGATGTAAAAAAAAGTAACATATAAATATGATAATTTTTAGTAAAGTAATTATTTTTTTTAGTAAGGTAGTTATAACACAACTAGGTGGCTGGATAGTTGTTTTGACATAGCAGAGCAGTTCTTATTTTAACAATATATATATATATATATATATATATATATTTATAAATATTATACAGCAATTAACATCTATAAAGTTAAAATGCTCTAATTTTAGTTTTTTTTTTTTTTCAAATTGAATTAGTACGGTATATATGTATGGTATAATTGAAGTTAATTGCATCAGACATTCTTAAATTATAATTTTCATTTTAAATTTGTCCTCAAACTTCAAAACATTTAAATTACATCTTAAAATATAGATGTTATATCAACTAAGTCCTTTCGATATTAAAGCGGTTAAATAACGCATCAAATATTATGTAGCTAAATTTAAAATGAAACATTTAAATAGAACGGTTTTTCGCATAACTTTTAAAGATAAAAACTAAAACTAAAGTAAAATAGGAAAGAAAAAATAAAGTGAACAATAAAACTTCTGTAAAAATTTTGAAAATGTCAAAACTAAAATTTTTAAATATTTTTTTTTATTTTAAATTATGTCACATAAGATCTAACTTGTCATTAGAGGTGAGTATTCGATCGAGTTGAGTCGATTAAAAAAATTCGAATTAGTCGAGTTGACAATTTGATTTTTTTTCGAATCGAATTGAATCAAGTGAAAAAATTTCGAGCTAAGCCGAGTCGAGTTAATGAATCATATTATTTATACTCAATGTTGCATTTACATGGACCGATTATTTAACTAGTAGACGAAGTACAAGATTATTTAACTACATAAACAATATAATTGTTTTACCTTTTAACTTAACGTAATTTTGCTTTTTAACTTTAGAAAAGGTAAACATTTATCAAAATGACGTAGTTTTGCCTTTTCTTATTCAGATTTTCGGATAACTCGACTTGTGTAATTCATATTCGAGTTAAACCAAAAATTTTAATTTTTTATTCGAGTTGATCCGAATAACTTGATTAACTCAAATAACTCAAACTATTTAATTCAAAATTTGAATTTTTTATCGAGTTTTTTGAATCGAATCGGATTTTGCTCACGCCTACTTGTCATTTAACAGTTAAATTACCGGTTTTAGTATGAAATGACCTAATTAATATAATCTCGATAGTTTATGGATATAATTAGAATGATTTGAAGTTTAGGAATCAATTGTTTAGATTGTGACAATTAATAATTATAAAAACTAATATTAAAAAATTCGAGTAAACTATAAATAAAATCTTTTGTTTAGAGTCAAAGTGTTAACAATAGAGATAATTTTTCTTTAGATGTGCTCTTCATTCGTAATTTTCGACCATGTCAATAGGATTAAATGTTAAGACATATCGACGTGCATTATGTGCTTATAAATTGGGGGGCGTATACGAGGTAAATGGAGTTTTGGGTCATTATTAACTGAATATGAAAATTGTTTTTAGCTCTCAAAAATTAATTTTTTTAAAGTACTCTAACTTTTGGTTTATAAATATTTAATTAATATATATTTATGAATGTTTTATAAAATTATGATTTTGCATTTCTATTTTATTTAATTTGAGTTATTTAGTTGATGTCTTAAATATTTGTAAATTTTTATTTATTAGATTACAACATTTATTTTATCACTAATTTTAATCTTTTTGTCGCGGTTATTTGAGCTCTTTAATTAAAGCCTTATGTCTTTGTGAATTTTTACCGTAGAATATTTCATCACTAATTTTAATTTCATTATCAATGTTATTTTTTATTTCATCAAAATTAATTTTATTCTCTGTTCAAATAAATTTTTTTTAACAATGTTTTTAGAATTGGACCAGTGGTCAAACTGGTTAGACCACTAATTCCTAATCCAATTGGTTCAAAGTAAATAAATTATTAAAACATAAAATTTAAATTTAAATTTAAAAATATTTTAATTTTACAAAAAAAAAATACCAGTTCAACCTAAGGATGGCAAAACTCATACTGTTCAATGAATTTTAAATTGATCCACTCCGAATGAAGTGAGTTTTTTCTTTTGAAAAGTGAATACGGAGCAAGACAGAGTGGATTTATTTTAGACAATTGATATGAAGAGATCATGATAATTTTATACTTGTATGTATATAATTATTAAAAGGATAAAAATGTAATAACGTTTTATAAAAAAAAAATCATTATGTTTTATGTTTAATTTTTTCTTTGAAGAATTACGATGAAATATTTACTTGCATTTAAAAATATTCAAATTATTAAAGATAAATAACAAAAATTAAATTGAAGTAACACTTGATAAGATAAAAATGAATGCATCCAACAACACATTTTTTTATAAAACAAATTACACATTGTTTTACACATATTTAAATTGAAGTAACACTTGATAAGATAAAAATGAATGCATCCAATTCAAACAACACATTTTTTTATAAGATAAAAAATTATTTTTAGGTGGGTCGAATGAAATTTTAATTTTTTATAGTCTATATATTTATAATTTTTAAAAAATTAAATCGAATTTTTATAATTTTAGGGGGGCAAAAGACAATTTTACCTTTATTAATTTAAAAGTTTAAAAAAATTTAAAAGGCTTAAATAATAATTTTTCATTTTTAGGGGGGCCGAGGCCCATGCCAGCCCCCCTCTAGATTCACCTTTGGTTCTATTAAGAGAACAATTATGTTTTTCGCTAGACTAATAGATTAAATAAATGGATAAATTTTTAAATCTGTACATGAATTTTGATTTTGTGCAATTTTATACATGAAATTTTAATTTGATCCATTTTTCACAAATTATTAACACAATTATTGATAGAGTATATTGCATACACATATAATTATATTTATCCAATATAAAGATAATTGAATGTATTTATTTTTTAAAATGTATATAATTAAATTAAAATTAAAATTTTATGTATATATTTGAAGCACGATAAAAATTTTATGTACATAACTGCATCAAATCAAAATTTACATATAACTTTGAGATTTACCCCTTAAGGAACTGATAAAAATATCTAACAAGTCCTTGTGTTATAAAAATTATATTAAATGAATGTATTTTAGCATTCATTTCAGCTGGTTTAATTAAATCATTAACTCCATGTTTAAATACCTTATGAATGAGGTCTAATTCTGATTTTAGTCCTTTTACTCTGTTGAAATTTGGGAGTTAATCCCTTTACTTTAATTTAGCATAATTTAATCATCTATTTTTAAAACGGTATTAATAAGTCTAAAATGAAAAAACTATTGGTTACTATCATTGATGATGTGTACTTTTCTTATTTATCATTTTATTCAACCAATTATGTTCAAGTGATAATAAATTTATATATAAGTCGAGTGCTTAAAGTTGTTTAAAAAAAAAAATCCATATTGTTACTTTAATCGCAACCACTAACTATGTTTCTCAATCTAGACTTACTAGTAACATTATAAAAAAGATGATCAAATGTGAAATTAAAGAGACTAAATTTTGGGGGGAGTGGCCATGGACAATGTGGGATGTTGGCTATGGGGGTTTTCCCGTAAAATGGGGATTTGCCCAGTGTTGGAAGCTAACTTGTGACGGAGGGGTTTGAGGGAGTTAAGCTAGCATGAGAGAAGGGAGTTAAGAAGATTATCTTAGAGATGGATTGTATATATAGAGGCAGTTAACTTGTTGAATAGTTACACTTGAGATCATAACTTGTTAAGGGGGGTAAAGGATTTATTGGAACGGATGGAAGAATTTTGAGTGGTATATGTATCAAGACAGTATAACAGAATAGCGGACGATATGACCAACCTTGCCATGAGAATGAATGTTGAATGCGAAGTCTTTCACGAATCTTGCTAGGTGATATATAATATCGTAGTGGCTGAGACTCCCAACTCCATGATAAGATAAAGTGGATAAAATTTTATTTTACTTTCATGTTATGTTTTTGAACAAAAAAAAGACTAAAATTTCGATTTAAGCATAATAAAGAAACTAAATCATAATTAAACCATTCGAAAAAAAATCTAATTTCATAAATCACTATCCAACCTGTTGGATAACAAATTAACTAGCTTATGATTTTATTTTTCTTTTATCGATACAATATTAAAGGAAGAAGTAAAGACTTTAAAGTTTAAACCCGTGTCATACAGATGATTAAATATTTTTTCGGAGATAAATTATTTCGATATTGCTGACGTGTTTACAGCAGTGTGTTTGGTGAGGGTTCTCAATCAAATAATATTATATATGCTAAATTGCTAAATTTCCTAGTAATGTTAATCTAAATCCAGACATAAATTACATTTTTAAATGAAAAAAAAAAAACAGCTCAAAATATTAGCTCTTACCCACAGCCTCTTGACTCGACAGATCAAACAACAATTAAGACACTAAACTAAACCGCCTATGTTCTTATTTTACTTGTAACAACTGACACAATACAGTTGCGAAGAAAACCCCCATCACTGAATTTCCTTAAAAATTGTGTTATTAAATATTTATTTGATACTGATTAGGTCTTAATTCGATTGGTATTAGTATTATTGTCAGTGTAAGATAACATGGGTTCGAGTACACTGAAGCATATTATCCTCCTATCTATGGGTTGAGGTGAGGTTACGAGTAGTTTTAAATATTATATTAAAAAGATCTGATATTATAAGAACTTATAATGAGACTAATTTTTAAAATATATATTTATTTGATATTTTATATATAAGGCATAAAACAAATTTATATGTTATTGTTTATAATTTTATTTAATTTGATCCCCATTTTTTATTTGAATTTGGCTTTTAATTTTTTTTTATATTGAAATAGTATTGTTTTGTCTTATACATCGTATCAAAAAATAATTTAAAAATTATGAAAAAAACTTTTCACTATTTACTTTTTAATTTTCATTAAAAATTATAACAATTAAAAAAAATAGAAATGCAAAAGAGTGACAACTTAGTAATAAAAGGTTGAGATTTAATTTGCTCCAAATAAAAGAGCACGAGTCAAATTGAATAAAAACGTGAGGGTTAAATTTTTTACTATATTTGTTTCAATTGATATTTGCCATCATATTTTGAAACCATGAGTAAATTTTTTATTCAACTATTATGCCATTGAATTTTATTTTATTTTAATTAATTTTTACCACTCAATATTAATTTTGATAATCTGAAAACATAATTTGAAAAAAAAAATTGTTCATATATTTTATTTTTAATTTAACTTATAAATATTAAAAATTATTTCTAATTAATGAAATAAAAATAATATAGTAAAAGAATTTTTTTATTATAAAATAACTATTTTAATTTTATATTAATTAACTTATTGTTGTTAACTATTAAAAGTAAAATATAAAAAAAATTATTAAATTTTGTCTCTCAATTTTAAAATTTAATAAACAATTTAACTTAGAGGTGCTCATGGATCAGGCCGGGTCGGCCCAAAAAATGGGCCTAAAATTTTACCCATAGTCCGGATAAAAATGTTAAAACCCAGGCGCAGCCCATATTAATTCTTTTATATATTTTTTAAATATATATAATACATCAAAAATACTAAAAATATTAAAATAAATATTTCTCAATAAGTTAAAAATAAATTTTAAATAGCACTAAGATAGATGCAACTTAACAAACAAATGTCTCTAAAATAATAACAAAATTAACAATAAAACAAGTGTTATACAATATTCAAACAATAACAACAAAATAATAGTAACATAATAGTGAAATGGTAGCAAAATAGGGAGAAAATAACAACAAAATAGCATTAAAACAACAACAAAATAGCATATTTCTTTTTTGTCATTTTGTGAATTCGGCCCGGCCCAAAAATACCTTAACTGAGGCTCGGTCTATTTTTTAAACAGGACTTATTTTTTATCCAAACTCGTTTTTCAAATATATATTTTTGTCTAAACCTTACCACTTTTTAAACTGGCCAGATAACCTGGCCATGATCACATATAAATTTAACTTTAGTGGTAAGTGAGAATAAATTTAATAAAAATTCACACATTTACATAAATTAAGATTTTAACTTAAAATCTCATAATTTTATTTTATTTCACCTTATATATTCGTTATTTCCATCATTTTTAGAGACAGGAGGGGAAAAAAAAGGGGTGAATATCCCATATATACCAAAAAATTAAATTATTTACGGAAATGGGCCAGTTTGAAGAATATTTACGGAAAATGGTCGTTTCCCCCAAAAACGTGTCCACATCAGCGCATATTTGGAGGAAACAACAGCAAAGCGCGCCCCTGAGGACGCGCTTTGTGCCACCTCAACAAAAAGCGCTTTTCTTTGAGGTGGCACAAAGCGCTCTCGTGGCGCGCTTTTTAGCCCCTGACGGTCAAAACCAACGGCCAATTTTTTTTGACCGTTGGGGTTCCAACGGTAAAAAAAAAAGTAAAAACCCCAACCCTTTATTTTTTTCACACTTCAATCTTTTCTCAATTTTCTCTCAATTTTCTCTCAAAGTCCTTGAAATTTACGCTCAAATTTCAAAATAGTCCTTTACTATTTACGAAAAAGCCCTTTATAATTTTTGTAATATATTTTTTTTGGAAAATTTATTAAAATTTTTTTATCGGATTACAATGGCCGGGGAATTACTTCGCCTAGACAACAACCACATCTCCGTTGAGCAAATGAAAATGGTAAGTTTTAATTTTTAATTTTTCAATATGATTAATTTTTTTTTTCAATTATGCAATTTTAATTAATTTTTAATTTTATAATTTTTTAAATAGTCTGTAGATCGGGTGTCAGAATGTTATATTCGCAACATGCATGGTCCCCCATCGCCGTTGATCGAGAATTACCTGCGGGAAGCGGGTTTTTGGCACGTGGCCACAATAGGCCGGGGGTTCAAGTTGGAGCCGCCTTTGATCAGCGTGTTGATAGAGAGGTGAAGACCCGAGACGTACACTTTCCATCTGTCATGCGGAGAGTGTACCATCACTCTAGAAGATGTGCAGTTGCAATTGGGATTACCGGTGGACGGGTCGGTAGTCACCGGGTCTGCAACATCTACCGATTGGATGGTCGTATGCTACGAGCTTCTGGGTGCCATTCCAGATAAAATTCAAGGAGCTTGGATCGATATGGCCTGGTTACGAGACACATTCCTGGAGCCGAACGAGGGTTCGACCAAAGTAGAAAGAATACGGTATGCTCGGGCATACATTCTTCAGATAATTGGAGGCTATCTGATGCCGGACCTCTCTAGAAACCTCGTCCACCGAGATGGCTCCTCAAACTTGTTGATTTCGTGAGCGGTGGTGAATTGAGTTGGGGTGCCGCGTGCTATCGAGGTTGTACCGGGAGATGTGTGGGCGACGCGGCGAGTAAACCAAAAATCGGAGGTTGCCTATCACTACTGCAGTCATGGGCATGGTTTCAATATCCATTTTTACGTCCTCGACTCGACCAGCCATATTCATTCCCACTGATAACGAGGTAAATTTAATATTATATTTTACAATTATTTCGTAGATTTATAATATAATTGCATGCTAAAAGTTTATTTAATTAGGTGGAACCATTCGGCGAGTCATGTTGGAATACCTAACTCGCTTGAGGATATACGGCTCCTATTGGACCAACGGTCGGAATCACAAGTAAGTTTTGAATTTCGTTATTATAATTTAGTATTTCGTATGTAGTGTCTAGTATTATGTATATAACTAATATTTTGGTAATGTTAATATAGTTTCAATGGACACCGTACGAGGATCCGGAAATTCGGGCAGTAATTTCGGAGGAGTTCTTCGAAAATTCGAACAGTTGGCACGTTAAGGTCCCATTGATCACCTACGCGACCGTGGAGATGCACCAGTCAGATCGGGTTCTGTGGCAATTTGGATTCCGACAACCGATTCCCGTGCCACCTGAAGTGCTCGATGATGAGCACAAAGTGGACTTACGGCAGTCGCACACGGATTGGCCAAGATTTTGGTCAGGTCATATCGAGACGTGGGAGAACCGGTATGACTTTTTACCTATCCGGGAACCGATCATCGTTCCTGAGTTAGCGTGCGTGCCGGAGTAAATGCCATGGTTTAGGATCCATGGTAAGCCGTATATGTTGTCGGAAGAAGAGAGGCGACGCAAGAACCGCGGCGAAGGAGCGTCGCGCGCTTTTTAAATCCAAGGAGAATGGGTGATGAGACGGGGCCATCAACGGCAGACCGACACGATCCGCCCAAAGAATAACGGCGCCTACACGATCCACCGGGCCCATCGGTTCAAATTCGACAACACCGACATCACGGCGTCTACCGTTTATGCCAAAAGTGCGTACCTACCCCTATATGTATCCTCCTAACCCATATATGTTTCGATTTCCCGGCCCCACCCCAGTTGGAATGCATGGCGGTTCGAGTCCGTTCGACTACTCCCACTGCCACCGATCGTGAGGCCGACGTCGCATGTGAGATCGGAAGAGGCACCGTCGGGAGTACTTCTTTCTACCAGGGCTCCTTCGCCAGACGGGATGCGATCACCCCGCCGTGGTTTATGCAAACACCTCCGGGTCATTATTTTATCAAGGTGGGTCATCATCGCAACACCTGAACTGCACCCACTCTTTGGAGGAACCCGATTCTCCGCCCGAAGTTCCACGACCCCATGAAAGCTAGAAGAAGGGGAATCTAGCGCGTAGAATCGCCGACCGCCCCGTGTGGCTCGGTTCCCACCAAAGATCTTTGATTTTTTTGTAATTTAATTTTTTTGTAATTTAATTTTAATATCTTTGATAAAATAGAAATGGTTTAATTTTTTTGTAATTTTGTAATTTAATTTTAATAACTTGAATAAAATAAAAGTTCTTGTACAAAAGTTCACCGTTTTCTCAAAAAAATAGAAATTACATAGCCACCAGGAGATAAAAAGCTAAGAACACGGTCAACTATTCTGATTTGGACACGAGCGAGATGTATGGCCCGGGTTCTTACACCATCCGTACAACTGACTTTGGTTGCTCGTTTCTTGGATATTCATATTGTTGCGTATTCTACTCGAGCAAGGTCGACCTTTTGGTTTGCGCCTCAATTGTCTATCCGGCAACAGCTTATACGGTGCAAGCGATACCGACGGCCACTTACGTTCATCTGGGACTCGTGGGAATACGTGTCTCCACACGTTGTACATGTTTTCTAATTTATACACTTCGTCGACATAGCTCATGGGATCAAGACGGAGATTCGACAAGTCGCAAGTACATGAGCGCATGGGTAACGGTGCATCAAATATCCCACGATCGCAGTCCTATTTGTCAAGTGTACACGATAATGCCCGCCAACAATACCTTGGTTCGGTCTGTCAAACTCCGTGACACGAAACCATAGGTCGTCGCGATCGTGACACACTGTGTGCATGGTGTTGGCCCGTGCCTTCCCACGGTTTATTTATTGCAAGACCTTCGGGCTCCATATATAGCCTCCTTGCATACGCTCTCTATAACTCATTTGCTCTCTTGAAAATAGTGCCGCTAAACGAAAAATATGTCTCTCGCACAACCGATGTAATCGGCAGATGACGGGTTCCTTTTAGAACAGAATTTATGCATTCGGCCAGGTTTGTGGTCATATGACCATATCGTAGGCTGCCGTCGTATGCTTGTGTCCACTGTTCGAAAGGAATATTGCACAGGTAGTTTGCACCTTCGACGTTATCTGAGCGCAAATTGGCTAACATATCGTGAAAACGGTCTTTATTGATCTCGTACCCTGCCAATATACGTTGATAGCGAATATTACATACCACTCTTCAATTGAGAATAAATTGAATATTACAAACGAAATTATATTAATAGATATTTCATACCCATATCGGTCACTTGTCATTTTTCGTCTTTTAGATCGATGTTGCCCATAGTAGTTGGATGAAACATGCCTCAGGCAATATCGATGGTGTGTGCGATGCCACATGCTTCCCTGGCGTTCTATTGCCGCAAGTATTCCAGGGCCCCGATCCGATATAACGCATATGTCAGGTTTGGGGCAGACATGCCTCCTTAACCTAGATAGGAAGAAGTCACAGTCATCAGCTAACTCCCCCGGTGTTATTGCGAACGCAATCGGAAGGATTCTCCCACAGCCGTCTTGTGCCAAAGCTAGCAATAGCCGATGCGTATATCTACCATACATAAAGGTACTCATCAATTTGTACCAATGGCTTGCGATATATAAAGGCATCTCGGCATTGCTTAAATGTCCGTAACAGGGCGCTTGAACACTGCGCATCCGCGGAGCAGACGATCATTGTAGTACGCCGGTTCCATTTCAAGGTATGTTGTGCTGCCTGAGACATATCTCTCCAGCACCTGACACCACTGCCACACTTCATTATATGAAGCGTCCCACCGACCGTGTAACTTTTCTAACGCCTTCGCTTGGCTATCCAAGCCTTTACAGAAGAGGCGTGTACCCCAATTGGCTACGAATATTGCCAATTAAGGCCGCACCGTAGTCTTAGGATCGACCTTCACGATCGGGATTATTAAGTCACCCAACATGTCCAATCCATCCTCGGATGATCTTGTGTTACACACACAACGCGAAGTACGTTAAATAATACAACATTACATAATATTAGTGTTATTCGAAATCATTGAACACATAGTGGTACTGTACCGACAAGACATGTATGTGAACTTTTGTACTTTTTGATCTCCCACAACCCTGTCCTTTTCCTCAACGACGCCATGATTTTTCATGAACATGTGCCGTCTTGCACTGCACACTTCGCCTCGCATTTATCGAGCTTTAATTTAACCACATTGTAGTTAACCCTGCCTCGATCTTTGTATTGTTTCAATGCAAGAAGAAAAGTATTCTTGTTGGAAAATCGGTTACCAACTTCTAATTGGTCCGAATCCAACGAAGAATTTGTACGGCCACGCGTCCGGTGTGGTAGTTCAGGAAACTCCAATGCATCATCTTGAGATAGATCGACATTATGCATGTGGGCTGGAGGCGAGTACGCCCTGAATAGAGGATCTTCTTCTTTTTCGCCCGAACCGCCCCTCAACGCCTTCAGTACAATTGGAACGGGCTCCGCTTGAAAATAATCCAACTTCGCACCGTCGCCCCTGGCTCTCGAGGTGGATCCACATCGATTCATCGTCCGACCCTCCATAACCTGCAACAAACGAGGCCCTCGCCGGTGGATGTCGCCGAGAGTACATCATCCTCCTTAAACATCTTTCGTAAAGATCCCAATCATATGTGGATTGCCAACCACTAGAAGTTGATGACGTCCCCAATACGTATTTTTATCATCCGGACGTCGAAGAACGGATATGCATGTCCCATCCACCAACCGAGTGTCGTGCAGGGGTTATGTTTTCCATACTACCACCGCACACGGGCATACGTGTTTTGCCTCCCACTTACAGAGTGTCGGCTTGGGTGTCGTGTATTCCTCGAACGGCGGTAGATGTTGAGGTCGCAGAAAGATCACTTGGAGATGAAAATTCTACATATACCTCGATATAGGGTGATCCACCGGGCAAGATGAGTCTCCACCATTGCCTCAAAGCTCAGAGGACCTTTGATGTCGAATGAGTCATATCTCACCGGATCAACCGAGCGCAAAATCTATACTTAATAGACTGAACTTTCATTGGCGTTGTTCCGAATATTTTATGCCTAATTCTTTTGCGAAGTTCTACCAAATCGACGTTCCGATTAAAACTCAATCGCGTTGTGTTCTCCGATAAGAAAACACCATTTTCGGTGTCACGAACTTCACCATCGTAGTAAATAACATCATTAATACGTTCACTCATTTTCGGTTTTTTTTTCTTTTGCCTCAATTTTCCTTATGCAACCTGAGAATGAAATTTGGTGATTTATAGCCTAATTTTACCGGAGACTATCAGAGCAAAAGAGCGTCCCACGTGGGAGCTCTTTTCGCACTCCTGGACACGGTGCACCTGGCCGAAGCGTTTTTGGCCATGTTTTGTTCGAAACGTCTCCTCAAATTAATTTTACCGAGACTATCAGAGCAAAAGAGCGTCCACGTGGGAGCTTTTTTCGGTACTCCTGCCGACGGTGCACCTGCTTTGAAGCGCTTTTGGCCATCGCTTGTTTGTTGAACGCGTCTCCTCAAATTAATTTTACCGAGACTATCAGTAGCAAAAGAGTGTCCACGTGGGAGCTCTTTTCGCACTCCTGCGACAAAGCACCTGCCGGGAGGCGTTTTTGGCCACCGCTTGTTCGAAACGTCTCCTCAAATTAATTTTGCCAGAGACTACTGTAGCAAAAGAGCGTCCACGTGAGAGCTCTTTTCAGTACTCCTGCTGACAGGAAAGGGAAAGGGAGGGCAAAAACGCGTCCACGTAAGCGCGTTTTCCTGGTTATTCAGCAGCAAAGCGCGCCCCTGAGGACGCGCTTTGTTGTTGTTTCCCCCAAAAACGCGCTGACGTGGACGCATATTTGGGGGAAACGGCCATTTTCCGTAAATATTCTTTAAACTGGCCCATTTTCGTAAATAATTTAATTTTTTAGTATATATGGGATATTTATCCAAAAAAAACACCAACTTTTTTATGGGTTATGGGAACTATGATTAAACTACTTTTAAAAGGTAAAATCTGCAAGTAGGGAACTTTAAACAAGACAGACAGAAAGATAAATACTTTAATCTCTGTTTTCAAAAAAGTATTGTTTTAATTTCATCCAACACTCTTATAAAGTTCCATTTTTTTTTATATTTGATTGAAAAACCAAAAAAAAAAAAAATAGTTTTCTGAAACTACCATCACCATTTTCATGGGACCACATGCTTTGCACTTATGTATGAATTAATCTTTATTCATTTTCATATTATATTGTTTTATTACACGACTCTTTTCTTTATCATTATCATCGTGCTCCCTGTTTCTGTTCCTATGTTTTTTTTTTGTTGTTCTGGTTTTTTTTTTTTTTAATGAAGAACATCAATAAACCACCAGCACCATCTTTGAAATGACCTTCTTTTTCACTATTTCCCTCTTGATCCTCACCGCCGCTACCATCCATGTTGTCGCCGCCATCGGCTCAGCCTCCACGGTTGCGGTTGTATACGGCACAGGCACCATATGTGGTATCATAGCTAACAAGCCAACCCAACGAGTCGAATGTTACCAAAACGGACTCAAGCTCGACGTTTCGGTATCACCCAACGTATCATTCGAATCAATCTCCGGTGGCAAAACCTTCTTTTGTGGGCTTAGATCAGGTGGATTCAGTCTCCATTGTTGGGACACTCGAGCTTTGTTCAACCCAAAGCGTATATATTTAAACTATAATGTCTCGTTGGCCGACTTAGCCGTCGGTGTTGACCATGTTTGTGCTAGAGAGGTAAGTTCCGGCATAGCTAGGTGCTGGCGAGGGAACCGTGGTTCACCATTTTCATCACCTGGTGATGGTTTAAAGTTTAGTAAGATCACATCAGGGAATGGTTTTAGCTGTGGGATTTTGATGAACAGTAGTAAAGTTGTTTGTTGGGGTTATAATGAAATTAGTGTTGAAATCCAAACTCAGTTTGGTAACTTGTCCATGTCGGATTTAGTTGCAGGAGATTCCCATGTTTGTGGATTGACCAAGACAGGATTCCTTGTCTGTAAAGGAACCGGCCAACTCGATGTTCCAACCAGTTCGGCTTTTGAATTCTCCGGTTTAACATCAGGACGGGGTTTCGGTTGCGGTATCCAACGAAGAAACGGTTTGGTTCAATGTTGGGGAAGCGGTAATAATAATAGAGTTAAGGATGTTTCATTTGAAACGATTGTTGCTGGTTTGGATTTCATTTGTGGGTTAACAACAAGGAATTTGACAATTATTTGTTGGGGAAATGCCTTTACAAGTGATGTTCCTGTTCCAATGGTGATTCCAGGTCCATGTGTTAAAAGTTCATGTAATTGTGGTACTTATTTGAATTCTGAGACACTGTGTTATGGTTCAGGCAACATTTGTAAACCGTGTCAAACCGAGCTTCCAATCCCGGTCCCGTTAACGCCGGTACCATCACGAGGATCTGAGCCGTCAAAAGGGATTAACAAGCTTTCAATGGCGTTTTTGATTGTGGGATCAATTGGTGCTTTTGTAGGGATTTGCAGTGTTCTTTACTGTTTATGGCAATGGAAATGTGGGTTTTGGCTTTGCAGGTCAAATAGTTCCGTGCAACCCACGGTAGCTAATGATGCTATTGCTCCACCACCTTTAAGATCATTTTCGCTTCGACACAATAGTTCGAGGAGACTCAGCCGGCAACGAAGTGGGTCGTCGTCATCGAAACAAGCGGAGAAAACCCAAAGCTTTTCGTTCTCGGAGCTCGCCGATGCTTCCAACAACTTCTCGATCGAAAACCGTGTCGGTTCCGGGAGTTTCGGGGTTGTTTATAGAGGCAAACTTCGAGACGGTCGCGAAGTCGCTATTAAAAGAGGCGAAAACGACTCATTAGAGAAAAAAGCGAAGAAATTCCAAGAGAAGGAAACCGCGTTTGAATCGGAATTAGCTTTGTTATCGAGGCTGCACCATAAACATTTAGTGGGATTAATCGGATTCTGCCAAGAAAACGACGAGAGGCTTTTGGTTTACGAGTACATGACTAATGGTTCACTCCACGATCATCTCCATAACACGAACAACATCGAAAAAGGAAGCAGCGAACTAAACTCTTGGAAAATGAGAATCAAAATTGGGTTAGACGCGGCAAGAGGGATTCATTACCTTCATAACTATGCAGTCCCACCTATAATTCATAGGGACATAAAGTCCTCCAACATACTATTAGATGCAAATTGGACCGCTCGAGTTTCGGATTTCGGATTATCGTTGATGGGACCGGAATCCGATCAACAATTCATGTCAACCACCGCAGTCGGTACAGTTGGGTACATAGATCCCGAATACTACGTCCTAAATGTATTGACACCAAAGAGCGATGTTTACGGCTTAGGTGTGGTATTGTTAGAGCTTTTAACAGGAAGAAAAGCCGTTTTTCGAAACAGAGAAGACAGAACTGGACCAATGGGGGTAGTCGAATACGCCGGCCCAAGGATATCAACCGGGGATCTCCGGTCAGTGCTCGATACAAGAGTCGGGGTGCCAGAGATTCACGAGGTCGAGGCAGTGGAATTAATGGCTTATACAGCTATGAATTGTGTGAATTTGGAAGGAAAAGAAAGGCCTAATATGACAGACATTGTTGCCAATTTAGAGAAAGCTTTCACCCTTTGTGAGAATAGTCATGCTAGCCTTTCATCTACTACAATTTCACTTCCTTCAGATTGAAAAATTTTTAATTGCATTTTAGTCCTTTCTTTTTGTCAAAAGAAACCCAGAATTTTGATTCTTATTTATGATTCTTTGATTTGTAAATGAATGATTAAAAAGATTGAAAACGAAAGTGAAAAGACTGTGTTCTTGCATTACGGTCCCTGTAATCTTGTTTTAGTAGTACCCTATTAAGTAATGTTATCGTGATCAATTTTAACGATGAATATCGATAACACGAAAAATCGAAATAGAAAAATAATGATCATAACATCGAATTACTGCGATTATTTAAATTTCGATAAATTATCAAAGGTTATTTCTAATTACAATATGGTACGTTAAAATGCATTGGAGATTTCAACCAAAATCATCAACTTGGATCTGAATCAGGTAAGGATAACATTGAGAACAGGTTGACTTTACAAGGAATTATAAATTGTAGTAGATATCCTAAACTATGGATTAAATTTCAAATTGGTCCCTAAACTTCAAAACATTTTAATTAAATTATAAGAATATTAGTATCATATCAATTAAGTCCGTCTGACAGCCTTACCGTTGGCTTATGTGCTAAATGCCAGCTCAAATTAGGCATGGAGCGTAATTAAAGTTGCTAATTATAAAATTATAAAATTAATACAATGGTAAAATTGCTTTTTGCCCTCCCCAAGTTTATGATTCAATTTAGACTCCCCTAAAAACTTTTTTCTACTTTCACCCCTGAGATAGCCCTTCTAAATTTTAATTGACACTATTTGTTTTTTTAATACGTCATATTCAAGTTATTCATACTATAAGTGCATACACGTTTGCAATTTGATTCATGCGCTTTATAAATGCTCCACTTCATATTCGAATATGCCTAAACTAACGACATAAGCTGATCGAAGAACTAAGTTGATATACATATATACTTTGAGGACTGTTTTGAAATGTAGGGATCAATTTATAACTTGGCCCATAGTTTGGGGATATTTGGTGCGATTAATCCTTCATATAATTACACCAAATGGGGTGAAGAATCAAGATCAAAGCAATATGAAGAGATATTTTGAAAATCTATGAACATGAGGTAATCATTCTTCTTCCTCTTAATGGTTTCTAATTCTTTCAGAAAAAAAAAAAAATGGGACTGTTTTGGAATCAATAAAAAAGCTGAAGTTTATATTAAAAAAATGAAATTACTTGAAAAAAAATTTAATCCAGGCTGTCTGATTTTTGTCTTGGAGAGAATCAAGGAAATGTTGTGAACGTGAGGGTTTAAAATATTGCAGCAAGTTCCATATGCTTGGTCGAAATTCAAACATGATTGGGCAGATTTCATTTCATGTCTTGAAAATAACATGTTGCTAAGTCAAGATCTTAACAATTCAAGGCTTATGTTGTTGAAATCTTTTTTTTTCTAATAAGAAAATGTAGAATCCAACACAAAATTCAGAGATCCCATTAGTTGTTAGGTTGTATAGAATAAAAAATAAGGTATTAATTCACTATTTGGTCCTTAAATTTGATAACTTACTCACATTAATAAATTAGAAAAAATCTCACATCAATACTTAGATTTCTTTTCGTCGAATTTTTCAATTTGGTCATCGAATTTGGATTCTGTTAAGGTGTGAGGATCTGACAGGTTAAAGTTGTGTCTCATTATCACCTGAATATTTTAAATATATAGATTTTTATATTTTTTCAATTTTTTATTTTTAATCTAAAAGTACCACGTTATCACACTTTAATGGAATCTAAGCTTAAAGACTAAAGTGGGAAAAGTTCCCAAGTTCTAGAACTGATGTGGAAAAAATAAAAGTTTAGGGATCAAATTAAAAAAATTAGTAAATTCAAGGATTAAATGTTATTTAACCCTAAAAAAGAAGCATAGGAAATTGTGAGTCGTAGGCTAATTACATGTGAAACTGGGTATGTAACATTTCAAGTTCTAATTGTGGTTTTAATCCTTTAACTATGTCGAAATTTGGGATTTCATCCTTTCACTTTAATTTGACATAATTTGATTTTTCTACTTTTATAATGTTATTAATAGGTCCAAACTGATGGCTTTATTAATTGTTGCCATTGAAGCAATGACATAACCTTTTAAAACAAACTTTTATTAGTATGTCCAAAACGATAATACTATTACTTGGTTGCAGTTAAATAGATGGTGTATAAGGTCAACACGAAGAGGTGTAGGCAGGAAAGGCCTTAACCTCTCATTCTTCAAATAGTACTTTTGTTGAGGGTGGATCAACTCCTCTGGAAGAAGTCTTCGAAGTGTTGTCCTTGGGGATGCCAATCTGATCCCTCAACAATAGAAGGTATTGTCCCTCGGTGGAGGGTTTTGCCCCCTCCCCCGCGGAGAGCCATTTATGGTTCACAGAGGGGGTGCCTCAACCGTACGTGGACGTATGGCCACCCACCAAGAGGCGACATGACATCTTGCCCTTCGTGGGATTTGAACCCCTAATTATAGTATATAAGTCACCTATTGGGGTTTTCTTAAAAAAAAAAAAGTCACCTATTGGGATATATGGTATCACTTGAGCTAGCTAGCCAAAGTGGTACCACATACTGTATACCCCAACAAGTGACTTACATGGCATAGGTCAGGGATTCAAATCCCACCAAGGGCGAGATGCTCACGCCACCTCTTGGTGGGTGGTCGTACGTCCACGTATGGTCGAGGCACCCTCTCCATGAATCGTACACGGCTCTCCGAGGAAGAAGGCAAAACCCTCCCCCAGGCGACATTATCTTTCGTTGTTAAGGGACCAGATCAGCGTCCCCAAAGACGACACTTCGAAGACTTCTTCCAGAGGAGCCAATCTGCCCTCAACAACTTTAATATTGGTAAAATTCCTATTTAACCCCCCAAAATATTGATAAATTCGCTATCTGAGTCCTCCAAAAATTTATGATTCAATCTTAGTCCTCATAACACAAAATTCCCATTTTCTTCCTAGATGACATGGAAATTAATCCATCTACCAAGTTCAACTAATAATAAATTTATACGTCAACCAAATTTTATTTTTTTTGATGAATTACAAAAGCAATCCCAGCGTATCTTTAACGGCAAAAACTACTTATATTATTAATTAGGACCTTCAAAGGAGAACCAAAATCAGAATTAAACCATTATTTAAACTAGTTGGTTCATAAGTGTTTCTTCATACATTCTCATACTATGGTATTATTATTATAGAAAAAAAGAAAGTAAAAGTAATTAAGGTGAGGAAACTTCGTCCAACACCTTCCTTTATATGAGAGGGCAGTACATACACTATTTTTAGGATTGTCATTTTCATCATTTGGGTTGCTTTAATTTTTCACTAAAAATCTTGCCATACAAAACCCTTTGATTCTTTGTAAAGGAAGCTCTGACCTGAAAATACCAAGAAATTTCTGACCCCTTTTTCAGTATATTATCATCCACAAAACTAAGTTTATGTAACTTTAAAAATGTCGATAAACATAATTATTAATTAAAATAATATAATTTTTTTAGTATTACGTGAAAATAGTAAATTAACATAATAGAATTTAATTTAATAAATTCAATGTCTACCCTTTAAAATATAAAGGTTAAATCCTTAAAAAAATTAATAACAAATATCGGTGTAAATAGCTCTAAGCTTCTAAAATAACATAAATGGTGAAATTCTATCTTATTTCACTAATATAAAAAGTTTCACAATCAAATATAAATATATTATACTATAGAGAGAAATTGATCCTCGAACAATATTTTAAAATATTTTAATTGAATCATCAAAGTATCAACATCATATTAATCGGATCTTTCTGTGAACATCATTTTCTTAGGTGTCAAATGCCAATTGACATTGATTAAATTATAATAAATACATGTGTACTTACTGCATATATAGCTTAGATATGACGTGTTTTCTAGTAAGCACACACATATTTGTAATTTAATCCACGTATTTTAAGTAATATTATACTAATGCCTTGAAGATTCAATATTAAAACATTTTAAAGTCTAGAAATTAACCCGTATATATATATATATATATTATAAATTACATAATTTAACTTTATAAACGTAAGGAAATGTGTATAAATATGTACCTTCAACTTTCATTTTGCTCAAGGGGTGAAAACTAAATACTATAATACGTAAATTAAAGGGCTCAAAGCTCATGCAAGAATGGAAACAAAAGGGTTGGAAAATTCCAGGAAACTGCAAAACCCTAAAGAAATAAAAATTAATGTCCCTATATAAATCCCATGCATTTATAAAAAATCAAAAAGCATTCCCCACTTTGCTCTTATTATTAACAAATTATTTCTCTTCAAACAAAAATAAAATAAAACCTATAATTGCACTTTAATCCTTCTTCTTCTTCTTCTTCTTCTTCTTTTTGTATCAATGGAGTTCTCTGAAGGGTCCAACAAAAGTTTGATGGACAAAGAAACATGTTGTAATAATAACAATGGTGTTACAATTAGGACAGCACAAAACATGTCGAGTTCGTTTATGCGTAAGAAATCGGACCCGATACTGGTGTCAACGATCCGATTTCGGATTCTTAGGGAGTTGTTAGCAAATTTGCAAGAAGTGATTTTAGGTACTAAGCTTGCTGTTCTTTTTCCTGCAATCCCTTTAGCCATTGTTGCTGATTTCTATAAGTTTGGAAGAGTAAGTTTCTTTTTCAAATTTAATTTAATTTATCTTTAATTTTATCATTTTTAATTTAATTTTTCTGGGTTTTTTTTTAATCTTAATGTAGCCATGGATATTTGCTTTAAGTTTGCTTGGACTTACACCACTTGCTGAGCGTGTTAGCTTCCTAACTGAGTAAGTTTGATAGAATATTAATTTATAAATTGATCCTCGAACAATATGTTTTTTAACGATTTCGTACATCCCTACACTTTTTATTTGGTTAGCAAATTTAATGGTCTAATGAATGGAGTTTGAGATTTAGTCCAATCGTTAACACAATTAGTGTATTTTCTATCAAAATTTGCTATTAATACAACCATAAAATCATACCAACTTCATAGTTAAGTAAATAAATTCGGCAAAAACTAAACCCAAAATTGTCTTGGGATTTGACCCTAGTATTGATCAACAAAGCCATTTCAATATTTTTTTTGTAACGAGGTTAATTAATAACTTAATAAACTTAGAGTGTCTAATTATTAAATAAATTTTAGGTACCGAATTGTTAAAAGTTACAAAGTTTAGGGGTTAATTTTCATATTATCCATTTTCTTTTCATGCACATATATTCTAGTATAATTTATATGCAAGATTTCTGACAAGATTTCTTTCTATAAAATCCAGGCAAATTGCGTACTTTACAGGTCCAACAGGTATTATTATTATTATTATTATTATTATTATTTTACATTTCAAACATTTAGATAGGAAATTTTGATTCTTTTGGGGTTAATATACTATTTGATACCTAAATTTAGTTTTAATGTTCAATTTGGTACTTTAATTTTTTTGTCCCATTAGCACTCGTGTGAAATATTCATTGGACCACATTATGCCATTTTGGCTTGAGTACCAAATTGAACATTAAAGCTAAACTCAAGTATTAAATGGTATATTAACCCAGTTTTTAAAGGATCAAGAAAATAAAAAAAATAATAATGGGATTGGAATATTTGCAGTTGGAGGACTCCTAAATGCAACATGTGGAAATGCAACAGAGCTTATAATAGCATTATTTGCACTTTACAGAAACAAAATACATGTTCTCAAGTACTCTCTAATGGGTTCCACTCTCTCAAATCTCCTCCTTGTTCTTGGCACTTCTCTCCTTTGTGGAGGCCTAGCCAACCTCAAAAGAGAGCAAAGATATGATAGGGTAAAGACTTTCTTTATCATACTATAAGTAATTTTGGGAAATTAATAGGGTAAACTACACTGGTAATCATCCAGTCATTAGAAAAAAAAAATTCGGTCACCCAATTATGAAAAGTTACAAAATAATCACTCAATTATTCGATTTTTTTCTTATTTGGTCACTATCTATTAAATAACTAATGGTTAAAATTGGCATAATTATAACTTTAACCCTCAATATTTATTAATTGTGTCAATTTAGTTTGGGTTCTAAAATAATTTAACCCTCAACATTTACACATTGTGTAATTTGATCTTTTTTTGCAATTTTGCTTTTCTTTGTGACGCTGAGTGAATTTTAAAAGAATGAGAAAAATGAAAATTATTATCTTGAATTTCCTGACATTTTCATTTCTGGTATATTTTCAATCAGATTTAGCTGATAAATTTTATTTTTTAGCTTTTTAGGTGAAAGTGTAAAAAAAAAAAACTGCAAAAAGGACTCAATTACACAATGTGTAAATGTTGAGGGTTAAAGTTACTATTATGTTAACTTTAAAAACTATCACATCATCTTTACGTTAGTAATTTAACAGCAAATGACCCAAAAAAAATATGAAATAGTTGAGTGATCAAAAAAGAAACTTACTAATAATTTGATGGCTGCCAGTGTAATTTATCCAAAAGTTATTTATTGATTAATAATGCATTGGGGCTGTATGTTTGTGTATATCTTATATATGATATGTGCAGAAGCAAGCTGATGTGAACTCTGGGCTGTTGTTGTTGGGATTGCTTTGCCATATGTTGCCATTGATGTTTAAATATGCAGTAAAACCTGAAACTGGGGTTTCCATTGCTGAATATACATTGGAGCTGTCAAGAGCAAGCAGTGTGGTGATGCTTGTTGCTTATATTGGATATATTGTCTTCCAGCTTAAGACTCATAGGCAGATTTTTGACTCTCAAGAGGTGACTATTTTTGGGTTAAAATATGCTCCAATCCTATATACTATTTATACATTTGAAAATTTAATCCTCTACTTCTATTTTTAAGGAATTTAATTTCCCTATTTTGTTTCAAAATTTAACACCATCGAATTCAGTAGAAGAATTTAAATAGAAGAATCTTAACGTTGTTAATAGTTGAAGCTGAATTCTGGGTTATTTATAAGTATGGAAGAACTTGTACAAAACTCGAAGCTCGTATTTCATATCAGATCAAGCATAATCAACCATGCATGATATTGATCTATGGACTCCTCTAAACCCGAGTTCGAAGCTGAAAGTGATGCTAATTGATAATGATGGTGTAGGAAGTTGAAGATGAAGATGAAGAAAAGGCAGTGATAGGGTTTTGGAGTGGATTTAGCTGGTTGGTTGGTATGACACTCATCATTGCTTTGCTATCTGAGTATGTGGTGGGCACAATTGAGGTACATCCATCCATCCATACATATTCTATAACATATATACTTACATATATGGTTCACATTGATGTATTCATATATGTATGGGTGTGTGATGGTTCAGGCTGCATCAGAAACATGGGGCATTTCCATTAGCTTCATCAGCATAATTTTGATACCCATTGTTGGGAATGCAGCTGAACACGCTGGAGCTATCATTTTCGCCTTTAAAAACAAACTGGTAATCAATCATACACATCTTTCGTTATACCTATACCTGGCGAGGTTTGATTGTTGGAAACCTGAATTTCAGGACATATCTTTGGGTGTTGCTTTGGGTTCTGCAACTCAAATCTCCATGTTTGCTGTAAGATTTTAAACATATGTAGTGTCATGTTCAACAACTTAATGTCTTAATCTCTCGATCAATTCTAACATTATATGCATATATTACAGGTTCCATTATGTATTGTGGTTGGGTGGATTATGAGAATCAAAATGGACCTTGATTTCAATCTTCTTGAAACTGGTTGTCTTGCTTTAACAATACTTGTTGTTGCCTTTACTCTACAGGTTTTATTAATCAACTTTTAATTAATTTTCTTTTTTAATTTTAGTGTTTATATTTTATTGTTGTAATAAATATAATTTTTTTTTATAGGATGGAACTTCACATTACATGAAAGGAGTGGTACTTTGCCTTTGTTATGCAGCCATTTCTGCATGTTTTTTTGTTCATAAAATTCCAGCACCATTGGGTAAGTAAAAAATTAAAAGGATAATATATTAAAAAGGTCATTAAACTATTATATTTTGTTTAAATAACTCTTTATTAAATAAAAATAAAATGTGATCATATATGTATACGACACACTTAATCACTCTTTTAAATTCTTTGTTGATATTAAAGTGTATATAATTTCTATTGCATCAACAAAAAATGATTTTCACGTTTAATAGATGGATCTTACATAAGTCCTACATATTTGAACGGTGATGATCATTGTATTAGATATTAATGGATGAAAAATATAACGTAGTAAATCTTAACTCGAAATTTAACGAGTAGTTTAAGGTTTATTTAGAGTATTTAAATATATTAGCGAAATTAAAACTAATTCCAATGGCATCCCATTATTTATTTATTGTTTGGTGAATACTAATTAATTGCACAATTTACTTGTTATAGATCAAACTAATGTCAAATCGGGACTCAACCCATCGTTGTCAGCCTAGCCGGCCGCCGCCTTTTACACCGGAAATACCCCAAGGATGATGTCATTCCAAGCATCGATTTTCTTGGACCGTATGAAAATTATTTACATTTTGGAAATTTGAGCACTGAGAAGATAAGGAGTACTGTTTGAAGGCCATTTTTCAAGTTGAGAGAGAGAGGGAGAAAACCCATTTCTCATTTGAAAATATTGTTTGTAAACAAGCTTTGTTTATGTTATTCCTTAATAAGGTTTTTGTCATCATTTCATTATATGCTTACCAAAGCAAAGATAAATATTCCTTTTTTTCATTAATTCTTTAAGAGTTAAATCATCAAAATAGCGGGTCAAGCCTTGTATTTCTGCATCCCATTTGAACTAAGCCCATCCTCTTATTTTGGCACATATAAACTTATAGTAAATCAATACTATATAAACATATTTTAATAGGTGCATCTAAAGGATGTGGGATATGTGAAATTCTTTGAAATACATGGAAACTTCCAACAGTTAAAATACAGAAATGATGGGATAGTAGTCGTTTGATCAAGCCACATCAAAAACTAAGAAATTGTACTGACAACTTGGAACCTATTAAATCAGCAACTGAATATGTAGGAGCCCAAATCTGCCCGGGCCCAATATTAACCAACCAAATTCCAAAAAAAAAAAAACAAAAATAATAATAATAAACCAAGTCTATTAAAACAGTCCGTTTACAATAGCCCAATAATAAATAAATAAACAGTCCATTTACATTTAAAACCCGATTATGAAATCGGCCCAAACAACCCAAACAATAACTAGACTAAACGAGCCCAATTCTAAGCCAGCCCGAATGGCCCAGAACAGAGCCAAGTGGCCCAAGTGGCCCAACAGTGGAGCAATCTGGGAAACCCTAGAAGCTTCGGGAGTCTCCTAGTGCCTCTGCTCGCACGAGTGGCTCCTCCGTGCGACCTCGCTCACTCCCCACGCGTGCCTCTTGAGCTTCTGCGCACCCACGCGCGCCTCTGAGCTTCGAGCGTTCGCCCAGCGCCTCGCCTTCTCTTCTCTGCGCGTGCCTCCACGCCGCACGATCGCTCATATCCCCGCATGCCCACGCCGCCGCCGCCACGTCGCTGGTCCTTCTGCGCACACCGTACATCCGCACTCCTAGCCACGCCCACGCTGCGTACTGCACAAGGAAACGAATAGCGGCGAGAGAAAACAAAAAGAAAAAGAATTGTATTTTTCATTTTTTCCGATTTCGGCTTTAAAAGAACCAAAACGAAACATTTGTAAGGGGTCACGATTTGAACACGTATCACGAGAATACACAAAAAAAAAGAAAAAGGTTTCTTTTCCGATTTGATCTTCTTCTTTTTTTTTATCTATTTCAATAGCATTTTTTCTTTTCTATTTTCTACACGCGAATAAAATAAAATAAAAAACAAAGGAGGGGACTTACCTTTGTAAGACGAACGGACAGTCCGGCTTTTTTCGTTGAAATCGGAGTAAAGGCGGCCGTCGAGATCGGAAATATCAAGATATTTGGGCCTGGTTTCAAAATAACCACTCAAATGGCTTGAGTCTCCCCTTTATCGGCCGATTATCACAGTTTTGGTGGTCGGACGGGGTTCTAAACGCAACGATTGGGGGCTAATTTCGGCTGAGGTTAGAAAGGGAGGCTAGGGTTTCGTTAAAGGGGAGGTTAGCAGAGGACTTAAGGTGGCTTTTAAAGGGTGAATGGCTACTAATGAAACGACGGCGTTTCAGGTTCAGTTTGATAGCCTTGAAACGACGTCGTGTGAGCGCCCCGATCCGACCCAACTTGAAAACCCGGAGAATCCGCGTGTTTTGTTTAAAAGGAGTATTTACTGCATTAGTCCTTCCCTGTTTTGCGATGATTCAATTGACTCCTTTTGGCTATGTCTTTCGTTTATCGCTATTTTTACCTTAAATTTTAAAGCGCATTTCAATTCAGCCCTCATTCAAACGTTGCGTTTTGATTATCGGAATAATCTCTATTTCAATCCCTGATAGTTTGCGCGCATTTCATTTAAGTCCTTTGGTTCTTTTTTTTATTTTCGTTTTTGCCCAGATTCCTGCTTTTATTTTAATTTAATCCTCTTTTATATTTTTATTTTCTTTAATTATTTTGCTATTTTGCTATTATTTAAATATATGTTATTTTTATTAATATCATTATTGTTATTATTTTTAATATTATATTGAATATTATTTATACTTATTATTTCGTATGCAATTAATTTTGATTTCCTTTTTACATGTGATTTCCGAACTTATGTACATACAATTTGTTGTTTGTAGAATAATGATTTCAAATATTTTATTTTTATATATTATTTGTTCATTTTATTTGTCTTAAAATTGGTGGCATTTTATTTGTGTTAAGTTACTTATGTTTCTTTGTAAATTGTTTTTTAATTCATTAGTTTTGAATATTAATATTTGTAAAGTATATGTTGTATTGCCATCGTATGTGCATTAATTTGGTTCTTTTTTTATATTTTCATATGATTATGTTCCTTTATATGTTATTGTTACCATGTATTATTATTCTATGCTTGATACTACGTTTTTGTTTCTCATTATTTAGTGATTCAATAAAAGTATTTTGAGTCATTTTTAAGCACTTATTTAAAAGTTTTAAACCAATGTAATATTCGTGTGTTTGGAAATTCGAAGAAATCGTGCCCAATCGTGCTGGGTGTGGTTTTTTTTGTTTGACCAAATAAACGAATATCCTTTCAAATTTTGTCCATATTTTCAAAATAAGGTAATATTTGTGCGTTTAGAAATTCGAAGAAATCGTGCCCAATCGTGCTGGGTGTGGTTTTTTTGTCCAAATAACCAAATACCCTTTCAAAATTTCAATACATGTGCTTGGAGAATTTTGGGGATGATCCTGAATTCGAGGACTCAGATTGTCGTATCCAATCGTGCTGGATATGATACTCTATTCCTTCGGAACAAGGGAATCTCAATATTCAATCAAGTTATTTAAAATTATAGAAAAAAAGGAACAGAATTTCAAAATCATTTCAAACTTTTCAACGTTAGGACATCAATTAATCAATTTGGTACCAATTTTGGGCGTTGCAAGGGTGCTAACCCTTCCTCGCACGTAACCGACTCCCGAACCCGTTTTCTTTTGGAAATTCGTAGACCAAAATATTTTTTATAGGTGACCCGATCACACCTAAACAAAAAGGATTGGTGGCGACTCCCTATTTTTAAAAGTCGATCATCATTTTTCAAAACTTAAAATAAAAATGGTTTCGGCAGAATACATTGCTTTTCTCTGGAAATCAGTTTTTGTCCTTCTTTAGTGTTGAAACCGGTTGAATTGGTTAAAAGGTAAACTATCGTTTCTCAATGCAAATCCTACATGACATGATTAACGGTAGATTGGTGTTTCTTTTTCATCCTTTTTATTTCAATCATTGATTTAAAAGAATCCCACTATAATGGGATCTTTAGATAGTCGCATTTTATTTCAGATGAGGCAAAATGAATCTAAAACTGAAAGAATAAACCTAATTTGATTAAAAAGATTAGAAAAAAAAATCAAACTTAAAATAATTTGAAATCAAATTTCGGGCGTGACGAGGGTGCTAATCCTTCCTCGCACGTAACCGACTCCCGAGCCCATTTTCTCAAAATTCGCAGACCAAAAACATTGTTTTAGTAAATTGAAATATTTATTAAAACAAAGGTGATCCGATCTTACCCAAATAAAGATCGGTGGCGACTCCCTTCCTTTTCATTTTTTAAAACCACGAGTCGACCGCGTCATTTACTGTTTTATCAAAAATTGGTTACGACAAAAATAATTTGAAATCAAAATGGTCCAAGATCAAAATAGACAAAACTTAAATGTTTATGAATTTTCACACTAAACTAAGGATGATAAAAATCTGAATTACTCAATGTTTTACAAACTAATTATCACTTTACGTGGCATGATCAAAATAAACAAAACATAAAACTGTTATAGTAATTGCTTGCTTAACTGTAACTTATCTATTATTTAAAAGTATCGCGTTATACTTATATATTAAAAAGATAAAAATATGTAAAAATATGTTCGATTAAGAATACATGTTATTAAAAAATAATAAAACAAAATTCCAAATACACGTAAATATTTTTTTTTTCCAATTTACAAGTTGGAAGGAATTATGGATAAAAATAAATATTATATTTAAAAAATTAAAGATAAAATGGTTATGGTGTGAATTTGAAGGGGTTGCCATTACCATGAATAAAAAACCCACTTGCAGCTAGCTTTGAAAAGACAACGAAACCTCGTCAAGTTGGTGACAGATTTCGTATTGGGACCCATTAAAAAGGCCACCAAAATAAAAATTGTCAGCAAATTTAATCTCTTGTGGAGAAAATCTCATAGCCTTAAATATAGTTAAAAAGGAATTGTATCAAGTTGTATTAATTAGGTTAAATCATTATTTAATGTTCGAGTTTGGTAATAATTTTTATATCGGGGTTTGAATTTTTTAATTTAAAATAGTCTTTAAATTTAGTAATTATTCTCGTATTAAGACATGAATTAAGTAATTGTTCTTATATTTTTATCTCTAAACTTAATAATTGTTTCTATATCAGGACCTAAATTTGATAATTATTCTGCATTGAAGCAGATTTTCAAAGAAGACTGAATCCAAAAGAAATTGATTTGACCCTCTCAAACTTGATTCTTTGATGGGGTTTGAAAACAAACGAGGAGTGTGAGGATGAGCGGACAAAAGGAGTGAGTGGTCACAGTCTGCAGCCTGCCTTGGTGCGTGCATGGTGTGCGATTATTCCCATCCACATTCATGCACGTCTTTCTCCAACTCAACTATGCCAATCAACTCCTTTTCCATGGGCCAAATTGGTTGACATAATAAATGGTAATTTATACCAACCATCCAAACCATTCTTGTATTATTTTTCATCTACGTTTTATAGTTTATAAAATTGAACTTTTTCGGGATTCATAAATATTTTTCTCAATAATGTCTCTTAAAATAAAGACGAAACCAAAAAATTGCTTTAAAAGAGATAGAGATAGATCATAAATTTTTAGAAGGTCAAAGTGCAATTTTACCATTATATACTAATTTGTAATTTTTAAAAATTTGAAGCGGCTACAAGGTAATTTTACCATTTTCTGGATCCTGACTCCTGATTTACTATTGCATCCAGCACTTGTTGATAATTGATCTGAAACTTTACTTATACAACAATTGCAGCTATATGCTAATAAATTCAACAGATGAATTGTTGAAATATCAATTATATAAAAAAAATTATGAAAGTGTGTAAAACATGTAAACTAAATTGTAAATTTATTATACTTTTACGCGACATCCATTCTCTATAATTTAAACTTTGGGATAACTTAGAATTTATTTATTTTTTCAATTTAACCAATTTGAAGTTTATACACCAATTTAGAATCTAGACAATACTTTGGAAATGTTGTTTCAATGTTTATGAGTAGACTTGTCAGTTGGGTAAATTGTATTTGATTTTGGGTTAAATGAATCGGGATTAGATCGATTCAAACTTTTAAAATTAAGATATACTTCAATTCAAATCATTTTAATTTTAATTATTTAACTTTATCAATCATATTTGTTGAGTTGAGTCATATCGACTTCGAATCTTTTTAAGTAAACATTTATTTTCGAGCCATTCTAAGTTCGAGTTGTCAAAATTTTATAAAATGTCAAGTAATCAATATCAACCGTTGAAATTATTAGCCTTCCATTTTTTTGATGATGTAAACGTTTAAGCACGTTGTTGCCTCAACATTTTTGGTTTTTGGACCTTCCATTTCCCATCTTTTTTTTTTTTTTTTTTCTTTGCTTTCCTCAATTAGATTTTTTTTTTGTGCATTTTATATTGAAAAAATAATTAGCTTTTTAATAAATGAATGAATAATTTTATTAATTTTGACATTTTTAATACATAAATAATAATATAATTTATACGGTATAATTTTTTAAATTTAAAAATACCACACACAAAAAAGAAGAAGAGATTACCAGTGTTAACAGTTAAAATTTTTGAAATCTGAAAAATAGATAGACTAAATTCCTGAAAATAAAAATATAAGGATTAAATTATAAATTTGTGAAGAGTACAATAACTTATAAACATATTTTAATCAAAAAATTTTACTGCAATTCCTAAATTAATTTTCTAGCTTCACCCCTAAATACATTGGAAAAAAAAAACGTAAATACTACATTAAAAAAAATTCAAACGCAAAAACCAAATGATATATTAAACTTAAAAAAAAATTAAGCACATGTTAATTTATTATTATTTAAAAAAAACACCTTATATCCAGTGTGGTGCGTTTAGCTTTTCTTTTTATCTCATGTTACAATATCTAATCTCACTACCACGCTGTATTCACACTAACCCAAAGTGTCCTAAATTAAACTTCCTTTTGATATTGAGATTTATTTGCTTGATTCACTTTATGTTAGAATTTTCCATATTTGGTATTCATTATATTGTTGCCATGCTTAAGTCCATTTTACATTTTCTTTTTCAAAGCCTACTTTTGGATTTAACATTTAATTTCAAACTCCATGAATAATCTTTGAATTTAGAGAAACACCTATACACAAATCTAATCACTAACTAATAAAAATGTAAATAAAATTTATAATAAATTAAACTACTATTTTTTTTTTAATCGTGAATGATTAATTTTCTATTCAATTGACAATTCGTATTTGAAGATATTTGTATTAGAAGTTAGTTGCATTTCGTCCCCTCTACTAAAAAAACATGTAATTTTATTTTTATACGTTAGATTAAAGAGCGAATTGATTTATTCATTTTACTATTAAATTGACACGGTGATAAAATAACCAATTTAAATTGTATTTTTTATGATAGTAAAAATGTAATTTCACCATTTTAATAATCTATATCTTTATAATTTTTAAAGAATTAAATCAATTTTTTATTAATTTTAGGGGACAAAGTGTAATTTTATCTTTATTAATTTAAAATTTTAAAAATTTTAAAGGACCTAAATAAAAAAAATTTCATTTTAGGGGCGGAGCCCTTGACAGTCCCCCAGCTACACCCTTGTGTGTCACGTGTACTTCTTGTTAACATACGAAAATTAGTTTTTAATAATTAAAATTAATAAAATTTTAATGGAAAAATAAATTTACTTTTCAAGTAATTTAGCCGTTTAATAAGTATGAAAAAAAAACATAATTCACTTTCATTACCAGTGATTTAAGATGCGAACCAAAATCAGGTTTAAATGTAATTTTAACCAAAACAAAGGGTATAGATGAGAACACGTGGCGACAAAACAAGTCGGTGGAAAGAATAAATTTCGCGAAAGGCGGCTGTATAGAAACGTGGCATACTTAAATGTTTGCCACGTCACCCCATCTTTGTCCATGAAACAAGCCGTGTTGAAATTAAAAACATATGTAAAAGAAAATGGAAAAATCTAATTTTATTCACATGCGAAATGCATACAAACAAATAAAAATAATATCAACTAATATAAAAAATAATATATAAAATTTTATCTGAATTATTAAAATATTTAATTATTTCAATCGAGTCCTTCCATTGATTTAACTTTTAATATAAACTGATGTGAAGCATATTTAAAAATGCATATATTAATCATATAAATAAATTAGACATAAAACCTTAACTAATGGTTAAGGGTTCGATTTTCGCACTGGGTATGAAGCAGTTTTAAAATTTGTGGCCAGCATCTACCCTCTTAATAGGCCTACAGAATACGAAAGATTAATTACTAGACAGGGGCGAAGCTAGAAATTTTTTTTAGGGGGGCCGAAATGAAATTTAATTTTTAATACTCTATATCTTTATAAAATTTAAAGAATTAAATTAAATTTTCATAATTTTAAGGGGGCCAAAGTACAATTTTATCTTTATTAATTTAAAATTTTAAAATTTTCTAAAGGGCTAAAAAACAACAATTTTCTATTTTAAGGTGAGTCAGGGCCTTCGCCTGCCCCCTGGATTCGCCTCTGTTACTAGACTCGCTTCGATAGATACATTGAGAAATAAAAAGAAAAAATAATATCATTAAAATTTATGAATATATATACTATTTATAATTTGATACATTTTGTGTAATTAATGTTAAAATATTAATATCCTATTATTATTTTCAAATATGTAATATATTAAATAAATATAATTATAATAATTTACTATTCAATATTCAATTTTGTACTTCAGTTTTTTATCCTGATTCAATACTTGAATTTTTTAATCTCAATTTCATATTTGGGTTTAGTTTTAATATTCAATTTGGTACTTAAATTTTTTCTTAATTAAGTGTCTGGATTTGGCTTCAATATTTAATTTAATACCTAAGTTTTTTTATTGCAATTAAGTACATATATTTTGTTACAAGATCACACGTGTCAAATAGTCATTAGGGATATGATACCATTTGGTCTAGGTACTAAATTGAACATCGAAGTTAAATTCAGGTACCAAATTAAGACAAAAGAAGTATAAGTATCAAATTGAACATCGAAACTAAACTCAAAGTATTAAATCTTATATTAATCCTTAGATTATATATTTTATAGAATAAAAAACTCGTCCTTTTTCGTTAAACAAAATCTTAGACTTATCAAAGTAAAACAAAATCTATATATATATATATATTTTTTTTTTTTGGAAGTACACAGCAAAAAAAGGAAACAGCTTTGTTGTATAAATACAGAGCTTCTCCTTCTCCTTTCTGATAACTGAGATATATATAAAGCTTCGCCGGAGCTTTTTTTCTCGGGCGCCAAACAAAAACTAAGAAAATTCCTTCTTCTTTTTTCTTAACAAATTTCTTGAAAACTATTGTTTAATTAATGTTTTGTTAAGAAATCTCGAATTTCTATCAGTTTTCCAGCTTCAAGATCCGATTTTTCTCCATTTCGAATAAATTAAGGAAAAAAATTCAGGTTTGAATTTTGAAAGAAAAAAAAGTTCTTTTTTTCCAGCAAAGGTTTTTATTTTTTTAATCTTAAGGCTCTGTTTGGCGGCGCATAGCCGAATTTTGTAACAAATGGTAGTAAAAGTAGCAGCAAATTTGCATTTACAGTTATCAGAGCCAAACCTTACCCAATCGTCGGCGGTAATCCCTTCACCTTCATTTCCAAAACGGTGCCATACCGACGCCGTCCTTGTTTCAAAGACCGTTAATCGGTCTACTCTTTTCGGTTCACGTTCCGCCATTATCAACCGGTCTAAATCCTCTGAGATTTTCAAACCGAAACATAAAGCTTCTTCACCAATTGCTTGTATACACTACTTATCAGACGATGAATTTTCAAAGAGAATTAAAGATTCAGCCCTCAGATTCCACTTACACGACGGCGATGAAACCGACGGCTATGAAAGATCCGACGACGAAGAAGATAGCTCCGATAATAAATTACAGTGGGGGGAATCGGCTTGTTGTTCAATGAAAAAGGCGTTTTCATCGACGGTATTTATAATCCGTGAACTCCATAGTTACACTTTACAAATGCGTGAATCATTGTTATACGAAGATTTACATGGAATTTTCATTAGAGTTCAAAACGAGATCCATGCTTCGTTCCTCTGGTTGTTTCAACAAGTGTTTTCTCATACACCCACTTTAATGATTTACGTGATGATACTGTTAGCGAATTTCTCTGTTCATGCTATGGGAAACAACGCCGCTTTGGCGGCTGAAACGGCGGTGAATCCGATGATGGGGTCTTATTCTTATGTTTCTTCCGGTGAAGTTCGAGGCAAGGAGCAAACGAAGTTTGATTCTTTGCAGCTACGGAATGGGAAAACTGGTGGTGGTAGAGGCGGTGGGGGCAAAGCGAGACCGGTTGCTTGTGGTGATGATGAATGGTTTGATGAAACGGAGTGGGAACCGAGTGAAGAAGAGTTGAGTCATCGGAACTCGATCGTTGATGGAACGTATTGTAGGACAGAGCTTGTTTACAAAAAGGGATTATCACAAGAACCTAATAATCCTCTCCTCCTTGCTAATTATGCTCAGTTTCTCTACCTTTTTGTTCATGATTATGACAGGTACTAAGTTCTTTTTTCTTTCTCATTCAATTTTTTTTTTAATTATATAAAATTTTTAATTATTTGTTTAATTCTCAGAGCCGAAGAGTTGTTCAAGAAAGCAATACAAGTGGAACCGGTAGACGCTGAAGCACACAATAAATATGCGAATTTTTTATGGAAAGCGAAGAAGGATTTGTGGGCAGCGGAGGAAAATTTCTTGGAAGCCATTGAAGTTGATCCTAATAACTCATATTATCCGGCGAGCTATGCTAATTTTCTATGGAATACCGGTGGGGAAGATACTTGTTTCCCTCTTGGTTCATCGGATAGTATTGCTTAAGAAGCAATGGCCAACACCCTGTTTTTTCTTTCTTTTTCTGGAATTTTGTTTGGATAAATGAAAACCTTTCTTTCCCAATGATTTTAGGCTTGTTTTTATTGTACCAATCCATGTGAGAAAATGTAATTAGTAATAATATATATTGTTAATACCATTTGGGTTTTGACCCGCATTTTGTATGAGTTCACACATGGAAAAGCTCTAGATGAGGACGCGTAAGTGTGAACTCTGTGTATGCGAATCCACTTTGAGTATATAGGTGTTAATCCTAAGGTAGGATACGTGTTATCATGCATAAAATCCTACCTAATATGTCACATCTATAAATAGTGATCGTATAATATAAATACACAAAATTAACCTATCTTAGAGAAGATACGGAAAAATACTTGACAATAATCAAATTCGAAACCTATGTTTTCCACTTATTAATTTATTACTCAATTTGGTTGGTATATGTAGTTGAGGGATTGAATTTTTATTAGCTAGAATTTGGTGTATCCATGTTATGAAAATTGTATACAAGTAGTTGGTGTGATCAATTTCACTTAACATACTCTCTTTGTTATTATTATTATTTTTACACCAGGGATGGTAGGTGCAATGTGTAGCTTTGTGGATGCTAGTTTTGTTGGTTAAAGTGATGGCAATGGGAGAGTGCTTTATTTATTGTTTTTCTTTTTCAAATTAATTTTCAAATATTGTAAGAAAAAAAAATGCACAAAGTATTAAAGTTGGCCAAATTTAAGAATATTTATTTTTAAAAAAATTAAGGTTTTGGGTCAATTTCTGTGATATTTAGGAAATAGATCGATTAGGGCTGAAAACGCATCCTTTAGGGCATGCATTATGACTTATATGACATGTCAACTCTTTTGGTTAGATGGTTAAATATTAGTGGTTTTGTCCTTAAGTTTCGGGTTTGATTCATTTCCTAATCATATTTATATTTTTTTGTTTTTTTCTCCAAAATTGACCTATTTCTTTATATATAGCAAAATTCGACCCAAAATCCTAATTTTTTAAGTCATACTAAAAAAATATCTAAATCAATGATGTAACGTCAAAGGGAATTTAGCTCTCGTACTTTATTTTAAAGAACAAGTCTAATTATTTACACCGCTAAAATCCTTCTGTTAGATTTAAAATTATTGCGTCACTTTTTATTACATAATTATCATATGAGTTCTTTTTTGTTATAAAATGCCACACTAACAAATTTAAATTTTAATAATATTAATAATATGACCTAAATTAGAGTCTAATGTTCTTGGATCGAGCCTACACATGATATTAATATACTTTTTGCTTGCTCAAGCTCGACCTGATTGAAATATGAGTTTAAATTTTTATCCAAACTTGCTCATACTTGTAACTAACTAAAAATCATATTAGACCCGCTCATATTATTTTTTTCTAAAAATGAAAATTTTATATTTATACTATTTTAAATTTAATATTTAATTATTTAATTCTACTATTTATTAAAATTTTATATATAATTATCTTAACATTTTTTAAATATTTATATTATATATAATTTATCATAATATAAAACATTATAAGCTAAAAAGATTGAATTCGACCAAGTTTAGATCTTGAATGTTCAAACATAAGCTCAACCCATATTTTAAACGGGCCAAAAATTTTCACCTAAGCCCATCTTTTAGATCTAATATTTTTAGATCAGGGAGAGTGCAAGAACTTGGAGTTTAGGATGTCTTATCCAAGTAATGAATAACAAAAGGAAATAATCAAATAAAGGGAGAATGAAACAGGGCAATGCTTGGATTGGAAGAGGGTTATTAGATCATTAATGAACTAAATTGATACAACTTTGTAAAAATCTGCAGAGATACAGAGCTAATTAACCTCAATAAATCACCAAAACTAGCCTACAACAATGTTTGATTTAGGCAAAGCCTTGAATTTCTTCAGCATATATGTAATGGCTTATATGCTAATTGAGGGGGGGAAAGCAGGTCATTGAGCTGCATCACCATTCTCATCTGCCTCAAAAGGAATGGTCAATAAATTAACACAAGAAAAAAAATCAACAAAGATAAATATATGAACTCCTTATAGATTCAATGATCATCATCTCATCTATGCAGGCTAACAGATACAAAACTGATCAAGAAACACCTATGTGATGTCATGCACCATTTTGCATTTTGCAATTAGTCCTTAGTCATTATAGCAAACTAAAGCTATTACGGTAAAAATATCATGGAAGCCCCTCTACTCAAAAAATGAGCAACTTAGTCCCTGTATGTCAGTGAAACGTGGTGTGCCACATGTATCTCATGTTAACATACAGTGATCAATTTTGAATAGTAGAAATAGATGAAATTTTTAACAGAAGGACTAATTTACTCTTTGATCTGACTTACAGGAACTAATTTGTCTATTTTTAATGCAATCTAGCTCCTAGTCCAGGGGCCTTCATGGTACTTTTACCAGCTATTACCAAAGACGAATAAGCATCTTAATACTGTCTTTGTCATCAACAAAGATCTTAGTACTCTCTTTGCATCTTGACTATGTTGAATTGTACATCTATCTAAAGTCATACATAGTACTTATTGCACCATACATTATACACACCATACACCATTTTGCATTTTTTGCAATTATGCCTTATTCGTTATCACGAACTCAGCTCCTACCAAGTAGGAATATGCATCTTAATACTCTCTTTTGTATCTTTACCATGTTGAATACAGTGCCAAATTGTGTATAATTACCAACAAAGGATCTTTCTACTCTATTGGCATCTTCACTATGTTGAATATATACACTTAATCTATTGCATAATGACCAACAAAGCAATAAAAGTATCGTGGAGGCTTTTGTACTAAGAGTCGGATTGCATTTCGTCCACTCTACTAAAAATAGGCAAGTTAATTCTTGTACTTTAGATCAAAGGGCAAACTCATACTTTTGTTAAAAAATTCATCTATTTCTATTGTTAAAAACTGGTTTCTGTACATCAACACGAGGTACATGTATAGAGACTAATTATTCTATCAATCATATCAGATTTTAATAGTAAAAATGGATGAATTTTTTAACAGAAAAGATCAATTTGCTCTTTGATCTATTGTATAGAGACTAATTTGCTAATTTATTTAATAAAGGGGCAAAACGTAATCTAGTAAAGGGGCCTTCATCATACTTTTACCCCGACAAAGCTCATTTCTCGATGAAAGTACCGTAGAGACCCCTTACTAGGAGTGACTGCAGTTTACCACTCTACTCAAAAATTGGGCAAATTAGTCCCTATACATTATATTAAAGAGCAAATTGGTCCTTTTTATTATAAATTTCATCTATTGGTACCAATTTTTAAATACAAAAATGGATGAAACTTTTAAGAAAAAAATCAGTTTGCTTGTCTAACATACAAGAACTAATTTACCATTCTCCGAAAAGAGGAGTAAAATATAATCTAACTCCTATTACAAGGTCCTCTATGATACTTTTACCCTCATTTCTCCGATTTCGAATCCTTCTAAACGACATCTAAATTCATCTTCTTCACACATATCAGATCAGTAAATAAACATTATAAACCTACACACACAAAATGTAATGCAATAAAAAGATAGAAAATTTTAGCACCAATTTATCAGTAATATACTAACTAAAAAAGAACTTTACCTTCACCGCTTTGTTCTTCTTCTTCTTCATCATATTCTTCATTATCATCCTCAGTATCACCTTCATAATCTTCACTATATCTTCCATTAAGATAATCCACAGTATCCGGAGTCAACACCAAATTATCACAATTCAAAATATCAAACAAATTAAGGGTCCTCGGCGTTAACATCCTCAAAGTCCCAATATTCCGACTCGATTTATTCACAGTTTCCGGCACTTCCATCATCAAAAACATAGATTTCTGCTTTGGGTCTAATCCCCATCTCTTCAAAGCCTCAATAAACTCTTTAGTCTTCGGTTTCTCAAATTTATCCCCAAAATCTTCAACAACTATCGTGTTCTCAGCCGCACTGGATAACGCCGTCGAAATCGCCAACCTTTTCTCTTTTTTATTGATCTTAACCGACCAGTCTCTGGGTTTGGGTCCGAAGATAACACCACCACCCGGACGGAGCGGGGTGCGCGTAGACCCACGGCGAGCACGTCCGGTTTTCTTTTGAGGGTAAGGCTTTTTCCCTCCACCACGAACTTCACCACGAGTGAGTGTAGAAGCTGTGCCACGACGCTTGTTTTGTAAGTCAGTGATGATTGCTCGGTGAACGACGGCTCTAGCGGTTTCGGGAGGGGCTGATTTGAGGTCGAGATAAGTTTCGCCGATTTTTTCGCCGGTGAAGGACAAAATGGGGAGAGTGGAAAGTTGGGAAGAAATGGAAAGAGACGGGTTTGAAGAAGGTTTGAAAGAGAAGGAAAGGGAAGTTGAGAGTTTAGAGGAAGGAGAAGAGAGGAAAAGGGAAGAAGAGAAGAAGGAAAGTGAAGTGAGTGTAGTAGCTGAAGTCGCCATTTTTGGAGGATTTTTTTTCTATTTTTTTTCCTTTTTGGATTTTGGGTGCTATTTGGGAAGAAGAGAAAAAGGATGAGCTAAGAAGAGTCTATTATTTCTTATCCGCTTTCCTTTGAAAAGAAAGGTAAATTTATCATGAAAGCCCTTGTATTAAAAGTTAGATTACGTTTTCCCTCCTTAACTTGAAAATTGGGTAAAGTAATTCTTATTACATTAGATCAAAAAGTAAATTAGTTATTTCTATTAATTTTTTTTATCAATTTCTATTGTTAAAGATTAGTATAGATGATTGAATAACCAAACAATTGTACTAGCGTACCTCATGTTGACATATATGACCATTTTGTAATAGTAGATATAGATGCGATTTTTAACGAAAATATCAATTTATTCTTTGAATAAAGAGAACACAATAAAATCCAACTTCTAATATAAAGTCACGGGTAAGCATAGAGATGGTATAAAAAAAATTCTACACTTAGTATCATGGCAGACTTTGTATTACTCCCTCTACTAAAAAAATAAACAAATTAGTCCTTATTTATTAGACCATAGAGTAAACCAGTCTTTCTGTTAAAAAATTTATCCATTTTATTATTAAAAACTAATCCCTGAATATCATCACAAAATACACGTGGTACACCACATGTAACTATCTAGTTATTTTGTCAACTATGCTAGTTTTTAACAGTAAAGATAGATAAAAAATTTAATAGAAAAGATTGGTTGTTTGATCTAACTTTTATGGACTAATTTACTCATTTTTTTAGTAAAATGAGTAAAATGCAATCTGACTCCAAATATAACAACTTCTTTCCGATCTTTTCCACTCCTTTCATTGCCGTGCATGAATTTTGTTCGGATTCTTTCGGGTTTTTTTATAGAATTCCATTTAGAGATGGACTTGGGTCCTATTAACCCATTGTACTTCATTATTTTATTTTAGTTCTTAGCTTTTGGGCCTCTTGCTACATAACCCAATTTCTATCCTTAGTTAATCATCTTATAGAATATAACCAAAATAGACTTCAATATTAACCCCCACTTCAATTACCAATTTTCTATTTGTCACATATTATCCCAAGCAAAATTAATCACTAATAAAATGGCAGAGGAAATCCTAAATTACAGGACTCCAACAAAAACTATCCACCAAAAATTAAAATTTATTCAAAACAAAGAATTAAACCCAACATCCATTCACTTTTCTCTTACATTAATTTCCCCTGTTTTACCTAAACCAAAATGAAAATCAATGTTTTATCATTATGTCTCAAATGCATGTTACATAGATTTTACTTAGGAATTTCTTCTTCTTTTTTTTAAAAGAAGACCCAAAATGAGTATTGATTCAAAGGGTATTCAACATCTTCTATGGAAGTTGTTGTTATAGATATGTAAGAAAATATCCACTTGTGTCTGGTTTTATTGTCTTTGTTTCATGCCTGTATGTATGTTTTCCTGTTGGCTTTTACTATTTGATGTGTTCTTGTGCTGTTATTGTGTGTACTTATGTTGCTATTAGATTTTATTTGAAAGCTAAGAGAAAAAACAATGAGAAGAAGTCATATGTTGATGTAAATAGATCAAATGGTCCTTCATTAAGAACATTGAAAAGTGTTCGATGCAATGCTCGAATGGATGTTTTAGAATGGGATAGGAAAGAAAATGAGGAAATGAACAAGTTTTCTCCTAGAAGTCCTTATGGTAGTTTGTGTAGTAATAATGCTAATTTGTTGGATGAGAATTCGAAGTTGGTTTTAGATAAGAAAACGAGAATTTGTACAGAATGTGGAGGGGATGCATCCGGTGTCTAAATGATCAAGTGCTTGATGGTTCTAATGGTGGTGGTGGTCGGGCAGAGGTTGAAAGTATCCAAGAAGGGGAGGAGGAGAACGATGACAGGAAAAAGGGGATTGAATGGACCAAACATGATCGGGAGAATGTTATGATTCTCGGCACTTTGGAATCGGAGAGAAACCAAAGGCTTGAAAGTTTAATGGTGAAACGTAGAGCAAGGAAGTTGTTCAAAATGGCGGTCGATAAAAGCTTGATGAACAAAGATGGTATTCTCCCTAGTCATTTGGCTCCTGTTATGACCGCTAAAAGCAACCTTCTCGGTGGTACGAATGATCCGTACGAAGAAATATTACAGATGCCGGGTTCTGCACCTTCAATCTGGGTACCTAAAGATAATCCATTTGACTTACCTTATGATCCACACGAAGAGAAACCGAATCTTGCGGGAGATAGTTTCCATCAAGAATTCATGATAGTCAACCAAAAGGAAATGCTTTTCTGCAGACACGAAAGCTTCTGTCGCAGAACATGGTTGACCCGAGACTCGAATGATGCTCACTTTAATCATTATTATAGTACTCAAAGAAGTGTGGAGGATCCAACAGATCCTAGATTCAAATGGCAATCAGATAAAGGAGGTGATCACCATCATAATTCCTCTAGTACAGTGAGTGATGTTGATATCGTATGAGTCCAATCACGAAAATGCAACGAATTTATCGCAAGGGAAACATGAAATGATTAGAGAAATAGCAATGGAATCTCCTCATGAAGTCAAAATGGAGATGGATTCTATAAACAACAATGATTCATGCTACACATCTTCATCTGAAGACACGGAACCGGTCTTAGATCAAACAAGTAAGTCTCCCGAGATACATAGGGATCAAATGCAAAAGAGCCTTAATCTTTTAGTTCCTCCAAAGGAGAAAACTCTACATACACTTCCCTATGATTTCAATCCATCTCCAGCTGAAAGGCCTAGGCCGGAGTTCAATTTGTTGTACGGTACATATAATCAACATCGTCCTACTTCAACTTGTTCCATAGCTTCTGATTTGCAAGTTGAGGTCTCAGAGGTTGGTTCACCTCCATTAACAACAACAGGTTCATCCATTGATGGTGAGTCAATTACATATGATGATGGTGATGTTGATAGGGACATCCATTCCGACAGTGAAGTGTGGGGAGAGGCAAATGGAGAAAAACCAAAAGAATTACATGATATTATTGAAGAGGATACCGTCAAAGTAGACCTTTCAGATTTAAAGATGAAACTCGATGGGCCAAATGCTTCCCATCAGAAGCCTATGGAAGAATTGAACGTAAAACCGATAACTCAAAGAGCTTCTAGTGTTTCAGACTCGAAATCGTATGAATCTAAAACACCTTTGGAATCTAAAACGATGGAGAAATGCCAACCTGGGGATGCACCGAATGCAGTTCAAAGTAGATTCAAGTTGATAGAGAACAACGATTCTGGATCGAAACAAAGATTTGACGATCCAATCGCGATGGCTCTGAATCGAAGATTGTTGATCGAACAAGTTCCTGAAAACAAATTTTCATCTCCAAGGTCAGTATTACCAGAAAATATCCTGGACGAAATGAAATACCTCTATCAGATGTTGAGCAACCACAAGAAAACCCGAAATGAACGGAAGCTGGTTGTGAATTCAATAGATCAGTCATCCAATAATAGCAGTCTCGAAACATTCAAGGTCAGTAATACATTTAACAGGTCTCGGGGTCATATACAAGTATAGAAACAATCTGTATGCTATGTTACTTGGACTCCAAGGTAAATCAAGACACACGGTCTATGTTCGATATAAGTCTCTCAGACACCAGTGTCAAACATGGGTACCTTAGAGAAAAAATGAATTCTCCCGTAACTTAGAGCAAGTATGTGGTATGTGGTAGTCTAACATAGACTTACCAAATGTTCAACAGGGGCCATCTATGTCCATGCTCGTGATACTAAAGGTGAGTCCCAAATATTAAGTAGAGAAAAGGCTTTGCCTGTCGTGGAACAGGCCACTGGGGCAGCTAGTACACGATCTGTTGAAGATACTAAACACGAAACTGAAAGATTAACCGAAGCTAAAGCCAACTCTGGCTTATCAACTTCAGCAGGAGAAAGCGGCAAAGAAGGAGGATAATCACAAAGCAAACGACCGTAACATTGTCATGGAAACATCGAAGCCGACAGAACCCGAAGTGAAACCAACCAAGCCTGAGGGAAACGATAGCAACGCAGTGTCAAAATGAGGCGATTTTACACAATTCCGGCATGTCTAGAAGCTATGCTCAACATTTACACCATAGAAAAAGCTGAAACTTCCTCCATCCATGAATCAATGTAGCAACTTTTCAGTTACTGTAAATTTTGAACATATCAATTTTGACAACATTTTGGTACATAAAAAAAAGTAGGACTGCAAAAATTGTCAAAGTGAAATACTAACCCATTTGCCTTGTAATGGAAAAATATTCTAGTTTCATTGCTTCATCCAATTCATAGATAAACTATAATCCTTTTTTTAGATAGCTTCTGCAGGGGTGAATCTAGAAAATTTTATAGTGGGGATTGAAATTAAATTATAAATTTTTAAAATATCAATTTCGGAGGGACTAAACATATTTTTTTTCATTTTAAAAGAGCCAAAGTACAATTTTACCATATATTAACTTAAATTTTTATTATTTGAAAAGGACTGAATCACATGATTTCCATTTTTGGGGCCCCCCTTAAATTTGTCCTTTAATCTCTTCAAAATTTTATGAAATTAAAGTTAATATAATGATAAAATTACAATTTGACCCCTTAAAAAATTTATTTTTCATTTTCACCCTTAAGCTTAGAGAAAGGGCTCCTAGCAAATACCATCATTTCATGTCTCAAAAGAGGGTTTAATCTTATAAAAATCATGATCAAAGTATTAGCTTCACAAGTTATTCTTGAAAAAGACTTGGCCTAGCTAGACAAAATATTACAAGACAATAATCATGCACTAAAATATTAAATATGTATTAATGGTATTTAAATTTGTCGAATGTGTCATGTTTTTAAATTATGTCCGAAATTATTGGCATTAATGCAGGTGTGAAAGCAAATATAGCATTCATATTAAATGATAAACACATCATTAAGAAACTAATTAATTAACATCAAATGAACTGGCTGCTTTGATTAAAAGTTTTGTATATATCATCAAGCTTGTCCTTTTTTGGACAACAAGCTCAAACCAAATGGCTTCAGACTGCACTTTTGTTCACATTACTATTTGTTTTTAAAGTCAATCCAAATATATGTTTTAATATTCGACCAATGATGCTTCATGAAAATTAATAAACTTTTTTATCCCGTCATTTGTTGAAGAAATAAGAGAATCTATGGGACAAGAGGCCAAGGGTCGTAGAGTAAGGTATAGAACTATACTTCTACTATTTGACTTTGATTAGAATAGGGTTTTTCAACCCTTAAATAGATATAGTTGAAACTCCTCTTGTATCATTCGTTTGTCAACATTAGTGAATTTCTTCTCCTCTGCCGTGATTTTTCCTAAAAGGGTTTCCACGTACAATCTGTGTGTTCTTTTTTTTTTATTGCTTTGCAATCGTTCTACCGTCATTATCGATATTTATTATAACAATTAAATAGATTAATTTAATCACGGTATTATTAAAAAAAAAATAAAGCTAACTTGAAATAGAGTTAATACTTATAATAGTGTACGATGTTAATATTTTTAAAGTTTTTATAGTTTTGTAAATGAATCTTTTGTTTAGAATTGAATTACAACTAATATTAATAATTTTCAATATATTTTTATATCGTAATTGTTAACTCTATTACAATTTGGACTTGTTTGATTCTTTTTAATAATATAGGAACTAAATTTATCCAATCCTTATAATATACGGATCTCTTAAGTATTTTGACCCTTTTTTTATCATATGATAGTATTAATCTATATTTGATATAAGAGGTCTGAACTTGACAAAATTTCTCAACTTTATCTCTAAACTTTTTTTTTATCCATATTAGTCTTGGAACTTGATACCAAATTGAGAAAAATTGCCAAGTTTCCAGATTAAAGTGGACCGAAAAAAATTCAAGGACCAAATTGGAAAAGATTATCAAATTCAGGGACTAAATATTGCTTTGACCCTTGATATAAAAAAATGAAGAAACGTCTCGTGGACATCAAGGTGATGTAAGAAGTGAAAGGCATTAAAAACAGAAAAAAAAAATTAATCACACATTTTTAATGAAATTTAAGAGGAAGAAGCAACACAAGTCATGGTTATTTTGGATTTTTGGAAGCATCTATAAGAGTGTAATGACAATACCTTTGATGAAACTCATCGCTCTCCCTTTGTGGAAACCAAAGCCATCATCTCCTTCAACTCTCATTTTATTTTGCAAAAAAACCATTGTTGATCCACTTGTTACTTGAAGCTTAAGGTATACCAAAACAAACCCAATATTCCTTTTCTCTCATGCATCAATTTTCTTTTTATTTTCTTCAACCTGGAAAATTCATTCATTTCAATTCAATCTTTCAGTGCTGCTTTTGAAAATTCTTGGAGCAATACACTGTTAAAACATGATTCAATGCAACCCAAAGTCATCTTTTTAATCTTTATGCTAAAGTTTGTCAGCTTAAACTAGACCAGGAGTGCACATACTATAGCATGTAGACCTAGCAATTCGTATATTTGTGTCATGTTTTTAGATTTCAAGATATTCGATCGGTTCATATCATGTTCATGTTATTCTTTTGTGTCCCAAGTTATTTTGAGACACTCGTCCATGCCTACACTAGACTAGGAGTGTGTATAGACTATAGCATGTAAACCTAGCGTGTATTCGTGTCGTGCTTTTTTTATTTCAAGACAGTCATCCATATCATGTTCATGTTATTCTTTTGTGTCTCAAGGTAATTTGAGTCACTCATTCATATCATGTTTATGCAAAAGTTTGGCAGCCTCAACTAGACTAAGAATGTATAGATTATAACATGTAGACCTAGAACTTGTATATTTGTGTCTGTTTTTCGATTTCAAGACACTCATCCATAACATGTTCATATTATTCTTTTGTGTCCTGAAGTATTATGGCATGTGAACACCATCTTGATCCAAGTTTTCACAGTTTCAGGCTTTGACAAATGGAAGAAGATGATATATATACAAAAGATGGGACAGTGGATTACAAAGGAAATCCAGCTAATAAGAAGACAACTGGAACCTGGAGAGCTTGTCCCTATATCATAGGTAATCAAAACGGAAGCCATTAAACGAACTTGAAATTAATAATTAAAAGATAAGAGATTTTGATGTTTCACCTTGGCCTTTTATCAAACAGGTAATGAAGGTTGTGAAAGATTGGCATACTATGGGATGAGCACCAATTTAGTGCTTTATTTCAAGCATCAATTAAACCAGCAAAATGCAACCGCTTCAAAAAATAACCAGAACTGGGGTGGAACATGTTACATTACACCATTGATTGGTGCATTTCTAGCTGATTCTTATCTAGGAAGATATTGGACAATTGCTTGTTTCTCAATCATCTATATCATTGTAAGTATACTTCGAGTCCAAGTAATATATACGAAGTTTATAGTCTTATATTAGAAGACGGATTGCATTTTACCCCTTTTACTCAAAAAATGAATAAATTAGTCCTTGTACGTACGTTGGATCCAAAAGTAATATAGTTCTCTCTATTTCTACTGTCAAAAACCGACATGATTGACAAAATAACTAGAAAGTTACACGTGTACCTCATTATGACGTACATAGACCAGTTTTTAACAGTAGAAATAGATGGAAATTTTAATAGAAGGATGAATTACTCTTTGATTTAATGTACAAAAACTAATTTACCATTTTTCTGAATAAATGAGGGAAAATACAATCCGACTCCTAATATAAAAGACTCCATGATTCTTTTACCTTTGTAGTCCCTCACTGAGATAATATTGATATAGGGAATGACACTTTTAGCAATGTCTGCATCGGTCGATGGCATGAAGCCATTTTGTTATTCTAAAGATAATTGCAACCCGACCGATAGGCAAAGCGCCATGACTTTTCTAGCGCTGTACCTAATAGCGCTAGGAACGGGAGGGATTAAACCATGTGTTTCGTCATACGGAGCCGATCAGTTCGACGACACGGACGAAAGGGAGAAGATACACAAGAGTTCATTTTTCAATTGGTTCTATTTCTCAATAAACATTGGTGCACTCATTGCAGCATCTGTGTTGGTATGGGTTCAAACCAATGTGAGTTGGGGATGGGGTTTCGGCATCCCGGCTATAGCCATGGCTATAGCTGTCGGGTTTTTCTTTGCGGGCACTCGTTTATATCGGAACCAAATACCCGGTGGCAGCCCTCTAACACGTCTATGTCAGGTGTTGGTAGCATCCATTAGGAAATATAATGTTGCAGTGCCTGCTGATAAGTCTCTTTTGTATGAAAAAGCAGATGCAGAGTCTAATATCAAAGGAAGCCGCAAGATTGACCATACCAATGATCTTAGGTCAGTTTTTTAAGCTTTTAAATCATCATTCATTACATTGTGAATTTGCAACTAACATTAGGCACATTGCATTTTTACTGTTTCTACTAAGAAAATAGATAAATTAATCCCTATACTTTAGATCAAAAAGTAAATTTGTCATTTCTATTAAAAATTTCATCTATTTGTATTGTTAAAACTGGTGTGTGTAATGGAATAATCAGACAGTGCCATGTGTGCCTCATGCTAACATACATGGACCAGTTTTTAATAGTAGAAACGGATAGAATTTTTAACTCAATGATCAATTTGCTCTTTGATATAACTTAAAAAGACTAATTTGCTCATTTTTTAGTAGAAATGGTAAAATGCAATCCAACTCCTAATACAAGAGCCTCTATGACACTTTTTGAAGTTTAGTGATTAATATAAATTCTAGACGATAGTTTGAGTACATTTCATGAATTAACCCGAAAATAATTGATATCCTAATTGGGATAATATGATTTTTGGTCCCTCAACTTGGCAATTAGGTCCACTTTAGTACATGTACCTTTTTTGGTCCACTTTTACACTTGAACTTGGCAACCAAGTCTATTTTGGTCCCTGAACTTGAAAACTAAAAATTTAATAATATGACACTATGATATCATACCACATCATCAGAGTGTCACATTTAGTGTTTTAATAACTGATGGTTGAATTGGTTACCCTAACGATTCCTGATTCAACCAGTTCGGTTGGTTTGACTATCTAATCAACAATAATTAAATAAATAATTAAAATCCATTTAACTAATTTAACTTGTTTAATTGTTTATTCTTTTCGATTTTCGATTTTTATCAATTTCAAACAGTTTTTGAGTCAACCGATTGAATTCTTTTGTTCGGACCGTTATATCAATTAGTTCTTAAATTGTCCAATCTGGTCATATTTCAATAACGTTGGCCATATCATCAAATGCTGATGAAATCTAAGTTCATAGACAAAAATGGATCTAGTTGACAAGTTCAAAAACAAAAGTGGACCCAAAAAAAATATTGGTTCCAAAATGGACCTAATTGCTAAAGAGCCAAAAACTTATATTATCCCATTCTAATTATACAAGTCTGGCGGTACCGTGGCTGATGATGGACTGATGGTAATGGAAGGCAGCAAGGGAGGCTTCTGCCCCAAAATTTTGGAAATTTTTAATTAGACTCTCACTATGGCTGCAATTTTTCAGTTTCTTCGACAAAGCAGCAGTGGAAACTCAAACAGACCAATTAAAAGGCATTAATCCATGGCGACTTTGCACCGTCACACAAGTCGAAGAACTCAAAGCCATAATCCGATTACTCCCAATATGGGCTTCCGGCATCATCTTTGCCGCCGTATACAGCCAAATGAGCAGTTTATTCACCTTACAAGGCGAAAGAATGGACACTCGCGTAGCCCACTCCAACTTCCATATCCCACCAGCCTCACTTTCAATCTTCGACACCCTCAGTGTCATTTTCTGGGTACCAATCTACGACCGAATCATCGTCCCGACGACCCGAAAATTCACCGGCCGGAAAAACGGATTAACCCAACTTCAACGAATGGGAATCGGACTCTTCATATCAATCTTCGCCATGGTAGTCGCCGCTATCTTAGAACAAGAACGGCTTAAAATAGTGAAAAAACATAACTATTACGACGTAAAAGAGATGCCATTGACGATTTTCTGGCAAGTCCCGCAGTATTTCCTCATTGGGTGTGCTGAGGTTTTTACCTTTATTGGACAATTGGAGTTCTTTTATGAACAAGCACCGGATGCCATGAGGAGTTTTTGTTCGGCGTTTTCGTTAACCACCGTGGCTGCCGGTAGTTATTTGAGTTCATTGTTGGTTACTATTGTTACTAGTATTACGGCTAAAGATGGGAAACTGGGGTGGATACCGAATAATTTGAATCATGGCCATATTGATTACTTTTTTTGGTTGTTGGCTGGTTTAAGTGTGGCGAACTTTGGGGTTTTCATCGGGATAGCGAAATGGTATACGTATAAGGCGGCGGTGGGGACTGTGCCGTCGAATCAGAAAGAAGCGAAATGAAGAAGACGAAGTTGTAACATTAGTGTTCGGAGTGTTTTATAAGATTCTGTCTGTTTTTATCATGTTTTTCGTTGTTGCTATTTACGTATCCTTAGCATCTTATTTGTATTTTGTCTCTCTATTTTTAGAATTTTAACTTTTTAGTCCTTCGTTTGCATTAACACTAAATTTTTTGAAAATAAAAAAATAATAGTAACAAAGAATAAAGAATGATTCAATTAGTGAACATAGATTAAATCTAGAATTTTATGCATAATACATGACTAATAACATAATTTAACCAAACAGCTACCATTTGGTCAAGACTAAAATTTCAAATTTTAAAAAGTACAGGGACTAAAAGTGATCAAATTAAAGTACAAGCACTAAATTCATGATTTGCACAAATTACAAGGTCAAATACTCAAATTTTCACCAATGTAAAATCTCATATTCAAACTTTTTATAATTTTAAATTTAACCCTCAACGTTTACATTTTTATTAATTTAACCATTATTAACTTTTCAAAAAGAGTTAAATCCATCTTTTAGCGGCTTACTTCGTGTTGATATGACATTATTTGTCTTATATGTTATGTCAATAAATTATTTAAAAAGTTGTAAAAATATCCAAAATTAAAAAATATATATATAATTCATAAAAGTTCAAATACAAATTATTATGAAGTACATGTGGATTGTTATACGAGCTATTATGTTTAAAAGTTTAACATTTTAGTTAGTATTTACGATAAAAAATAGAAATTCAACTATTTTTGGAAGGTTGATAGTCAAATTTAACTCTTTTTAAAAGGTTGAAGGTCAAATTTAACTTTAAAAAATAATTAAGGATCAAATTGACAAAAAAAAATATAAATATTATAAGCTAAATTTATTATTATGCCTTTAGACTTTTAAATTTTAGTTATATTTGTTTGTTATAATCAATATTATTTAAATTAGATAGATCAACTGATCGAACTAATTAAATTAAAAATAAAAATTAAATTACTTGATCCACGAATCATTTATTTCCAACTGAACCGACGAAAATTGATGGTTTGACTAATTGGACCGAAACCAATAAAACTCCGTCATAATGGATCAACGACAGGCCCGATCCTACCCATTTGTTATATCCATTGGCGGGAACCAACGAACTCAATCCCTCTTTGGTTTAATTCTTTCCCAAGTCCCTCTACTATTCAAGTTTTTAAATTTTAATTTCTCTATTTTTATTTCAAGAGATTTATTTATTTTTAATTATTTGATTTAAAAATAAATATTCAGCTGATTTAAAAAGAAAAGAAGAAGAAAAATCTAATCAAATTTTTGCCAAATTCTCCATAAAAGAAGACACATTGGTTCAACAAAAATTACAAAATTCTTCCTTCAATTTTGTTTCACTCAACAGCCTAATCTCACACTAAAAAACACAGAATATTTGTTGAATTTGTACCCACATATATATATATATATATATATATATCCCTATTGCTTAATGGCCCCTTTATTTACATACTACGTTTTTTAGCTTCAGTATAAAGAATAACCCCTGCCACTGTGAGTGAGTATCCAAGCATCCCGGTAATTGATACTGGATTTTTGAATATCAAGATCGATATAACCACGGCCACCGCCCCTTTCGCGTTTCCCAACACCTACAACGACGACAACAACTTGAATGCTCGAAAAAGAACAATTTATTATATCCATATTAGGCATTTACTCGTATTCGACAATGCATGTATTTGCAAGGTAAAAGTACCATAGAAGCTCTCGTACTAGGAGTCGAATTGCATCTTGACTCCTCTACTCAAAAAATGAGAAAATCAATCCCTATACATTAGATCAAAGAGCAAATTGATCATTCTGTTAAAGATTTCACCATTTTCTACTATTAAAATTGGTCCATTTATGTTAGCATGAAGTACATGTGACATACCATGTGGTAAGGGACCTATTTGCTCTTTAATCGAATGTATAGGGACTAATTTGTTTATTTTTTTTACTAAAATGTAATCTGACTTTTAATAAAATAGCCTCTATCATAATTCTACCATATTCTCTAGGGATTGTTTTTTTACCTGGAGAGTCAAGGGACTGGTATGCTTGGTGACCAAGAAATTGGCTAAGTTGACAAAATAAGCAAGTGCTGAATTGAAGAGGAGATATATTAAGAACTTCCAATCATCTCTTGCAAGTGCAATGGTGATGCCAACTACACCTTTTTCCATGTAAAGAGCTGCTGGGAAAAGGGCCATGACAGCTACAGGTGCCATGTACATTAATAGGTTCATGGAGTTGAGCTTTTCCCTAATCAATTTAAACCCCAAAATTAGATTTCATAAAGACAAAAAAAGCATTTCCGAGAACAAAAAAAACCCTTTGTTTAGCATTGGTTTTACCATCCAAAAGTGTTTGACAGTCAAAAGCAACGGTAAACACACTCTAACTCCAAAAATGTCAGGTCCCTTACCCTTCAGAAGACAGCAAAAGGCCTTGAAGCACTGATTTAAGAGCTCTTGCTGCTGTGGCACCAATACACATCATAAATCCAAACAGATGAAACAATGGTTCTCCCTTCACCCATGCATAAGAACCAAATCAATAACCAGTGGCAAGGATTATCATCAAGAATAATGCAAAAACCAACCATTTAGATCAACAAAATTCAATCTATTTTCAAAGTGTCGTTCTTCGAGAGTTAACCGTCCCTTAACAGCATGAGTGAAGACATAAATTTCAGGGACAGAATTAAATAATATATTTTTATAATAGTAAAAATATATTTTTATAATTTTTAGAGGATTAAATCAAATTTTTATCATTTTAATATCAAGTCTGGTGTCTATATTAAATCAAATTACATTTTAATCCTCTAAAAGGGGAAGAAATTATGTTTAATCTCTTAAAAGTTAATGAAATAATAACACAAATATTGAGATTTGAAATTTTAAGGCTTACCCCACTGGCAATAATAACACCAGCGACAACAGGCACGAGTGTAACATACGTAATCCAACCTTCCCTTTTAGAAGTCATAACCACCGCAAAAACCGCCGTGAAAAACGGCGTAGTAGCACCAACAGCTTGATTAAACGACACAGGAAGGTACCTAAGCGAAATATTCCCGCCGACGACCGACAAACAAAAGATGAACCCCAAAGCTGATATCTTCATCATCTGCAACCGTGACTTCACCCTTTGCATCGGAGCTATTTTCAGCCATTCAATAGCAATATAACTCAGCAACGAACAAGCCATCATATGGCACAAGGTGAGGAAAATTGGGTACTTGAACCCATAATTACTTAACAAGAACTTGTTCAATAACAAAACCCCAATGTTCGAGGCGTACCATGATGCTATTAAACCGATCGTAAATAAACTTCTCATTGGATTTAATTTTTTTTTTTTAAAACAATCTTTTTTTCTGGGTTTTTTATAAGGAAGAAACTGAATTGCTGGGTTGAACCCAAAGAATTTTCTTTTTTATCAGATTATAGAGAATTTAGCATTGGGATTTGGGTGTTAATGGAAGAAGAATTAAAGTTTTGATTTTTTCTTGGGAAATTAGAGAAACCTGAGGTGATGGTTTTTTAATCTCAGGTTTTTGAGGAGGTTAAATCGGAGAAGAGTTCCTGTTCTTCTTAAATTTTTGTTGTGTTGTATTACTTTATATTTTATTTGAGTGAGGGAAAAATAGTAATTTAACCCTTCAATTAGGCGTTTTTTCAGTTTTATCCTACGAAAATAAATAGATTTTCTTGCGTTTTCCCACAAACCAAACACATCATTTGTTTTCCATGAGTATGTGGATTGATGTAAAATTTGAAGGCTGAGAGTTGTAAGAATTAGTATTTGAGCTTCCTCTCCACTAATTTGTTCCTCCCACATTTTTTTAGAAAAAAAAAATTACAAATACAAATTATTAATAAAAATTAAAACAACAAATTAAAAATTAAAATATGACCCAACTTAAATTAAAATAATTTTATATAAACTTATATATATATGTAATAGAATTTAAATAAGAATAATTTTTAAATTAAGAATTTATACATAATTTGCCGAAAATAGAGTCTGATCCGAATATCTCAAGATTTTCAGACCTATCAATAAATATTGGTTGTAATAATAATACACATTGCATTTTCAAAAAACTCAAATTCAAATCTTAAAAGATAAATGAGTAATAATAAATCACGAAAGCATTAATTTTCATAAACCGAAAAAAAGGAATATCTTGATTTCTCCGATTAATTTTTCTTATATTTTTCTTAACATGGGATAAAATTACTATTAAACTAAAGTTTCTCATACTTTTTTTTTAGGTTGAAATGCAAAATTAACTCTTAAATTATATTGTTTTTCTCACTTACATAAAAAAAATTTAAGTGAAAATCGATACTTAAACTAGAAATTTTGTTTCATTTTAAAATAGGCTTAATTAACAATTTAGCTCTTAAAGTATTCATTTTCTCACTTTGATACCTTATTTTTTTTGTCCCAATTTAGTACTTAAACTATGTATCCGTTATATTTTTTAATCCATTTTTTTCAGACATTAAAAAGAAACTTTATAGTCAATCACTAAGCGCCACGTGATATTTTTATGTAAAAAAAGCAAACATTTCTTTTATTAAATGTATACACACATTTAAAAAATAAAAATTGAAATAAATAAAAATATATAATCTAGAAAACACATATAAATTATAAAAAAATTACAAAAAATAAGATAATTGAAAAGAGATTAGTTAAAATTAATAATATTATCACAAAAATTGTAAAATTTATTAAAAATTTGTAAAAATATTTTTTTATAAAATTATAAAATATATAATTCTAGAATTCTAAAAAGGTATTTAAATTTTTTTTTTTTTTGCAATTACTTGAAATTTAATTTTTTTTTAAAATTTTTATAACAATTTTCAATTTGTAACATTATTTTGATTTTTTAAAATTTATAAATATGTATTTTAAAATTTAAAAAAAAAAACATTTTATATATTATATAAGATTTTTTTACATTTTTAATCAATACAATATATAATACTTTAATAAAAAGGACTTGGGGTGTACTCTAATAATGCCATGTGGTCAATCAATTCCGGTCAACGATTAATCAAAGTCAAAAGTATTTCTTAATATTTAAATATTTAATATTATAATTTTTTATTTTTTATTTTTAAAATTTAAATTTAATGTTTTATTTTAAATAAATCTAATTACCACGTGTCACGTGGTGCTTTTTCATTGGTGCTTAATAGTTTTTTTTAAACATCCGTTACAAAATAGACCAAAAATATGGAAAATTGATACTTTAAATACCAATTTGGGACAAAATAAATTAGGTACCAAAATTAAAAAATGTAAAAATAACTCTCAAACTATATTGTTTTTATCACTTACATAAAAAGAATTTAGTCAATTTTGGTTTCTCACTTATATTGTTTCATTGTATCTCAAAATATGATAGCAGCCATTAAGAATGTTCCACGCGACTCATGGGACATTCTTATTGGAGGCCATACAAATGAGATGAAATTAATAGCTTAAGCACTATATTTGACCAACAAATTAAGTCATTAAGTGAAAAAAATCGTATAATTTAAGGGTCAACTTTGTAGTTAAGGATTTTTTTTTTTGTATAATTAAAGTATTTTGTATATCCCTTTTAGGTCTAACAAAAACAATTTTTTTGAGATTCGTGGATGCCCTGCCTAATAATGTCACATTGAGGGTTAAATTTTGAGTTCTCTCCCTTGAAGTGTAGTATAACTAAACAATGCGACAATAATTATTGATACTTTTAAGTTGAGTTTGAGACTTTACCACTATTTTTAGAACAGGACGTTTGGATTAAGAACTAATCGAGGTATCAGTCTAAAATAAGGAATTAGACTAATTGACCCGCGAGCCCGTATGAAAGAGTTGAACCGGGGAAAAATAAATTAAACTAGTTTTCTAAATATTATTTTTCAAATTTTTTATAATCTTTTAATAATTTATTTAATTAAACCAAAAATAACCAATCAAATTTTATTTTTAATCATAAACCTCAAAATATGTTAAAAGTACAACTCAGTTATTGGGCTTTAAGTTGAAGTACTCAAGTTATCTCTATTAAAGCCCATAATAATATAAAAATATTCAAGAATGTTCTAGAATGGAAAGTACTTACATTAATCATTATTAGAATCTTCAAGATCATGCTCTACACAATGATTTAAAGCCTAAAAACAGAAAAATCTTGTCCAAGCTAGAATCCTCCACAAACTACTATAAATACCCATTTAACCTCCCCTACAATTCTCAGACAAGCAAACCTTAAGATCAACAAGCATTCAAACACAAGCTTACCAACTGTTTTTCAAAAATGTCTTTGATTCCAAGCTGCTTCGGCAACAGACGCAGCAACAACGTGTTCGACCCATTCTCTCTCGACGTTTGGGACGCACTCAAGGACTTCCCCGTCTCAACACGGTCACCGGAAACCTCCGCCTTCGTCGACGCCCGGATTGACTGGAGGGAAACGCCGGAAGCTCACGTGTTCAAAGCCGATGTGCCGGGGCTTAAGAAAGAAGAAGTGAAAGTAGAGGTAGAAGAGGATAGGGTGTTACAGATAAGTGGAGAAAGGAACGTGGAGAAAAAAGATAAGAACGATACGTGGCACCGCCTTGAACGGAGCAGCGGCAAGTTTATGAGGAGGTTCAGGTTGCCGGAAAATGTTAAGATGGATCAAGTTAAGGCTTCAATGGAAAATGGGGTGCTTACTGTGACTGTTCCGAAAATGGAAGTTAAAAAGCCTGATGTCAAGGCTATTGATATTTCTGGTTAAAATATGTTTATTGTGTGCTGTGCATGTGTGGAGTTTGTGAACTTAAAACAATAAAATTTACCATCTTATTATAATTGATAAGTTTAGCCCTTTTTCTGTTTATATTATGACTTTTTATTAAATAAAATTTATATTATTTTATTTTATTTAAACATAGGGATCGAAAATTTCAATATATATTATTAAAAATAAATAAATACACTAATAATAGTGTTAATGTTTTTCATTACTTATATATAATTTTGATTTATATAATAATGAAAATTTTAAAATGTACAAATATTATAAATTAAATTTGTTAAATTATGATTAAGTTGGTGTTTAAATTTTTTGGGTTAAAATTTTTAAATTAAGATTAAATTTTAAAAATTTAACTTGTAATAATAATAAGAGTTAAATATAAGAGTTACAATTTAGTTCTTATTTGATCTCGAGTCATCTTAAGAGCTTTTGTAAGCATGTATAAAAATTGAAAATGATTGTATAATATATTTTAAATGAATAATATAATTGTTAGCATGTATTCATGGTTAAATTGAGTTGTATTTTATTGTAGTTACTCTGACAATGAATATGACATCTCGTATTTCTAACCTGATGGTCAGATCGGATATGGGGTGTTATACTGTATGCGGTGGAAGGTAGTGTTCTAGGTACTTTCCCAATTAGGGGTAAGCTTCCACGGATTGTTGAAGTTTAGTCTGATTCTTTGTTCGGAGATTACTCATGATGAGATTCGATAGACTTTGTTTGAGATGGCTCCATTGAAATCTCCTGCTATTGATGGATTTCATATTGAATTTTATCAAAAACAATGTAGTGTTGTTGAGGCGTCAATTTGTGAAATGACTCAAGAGGATTTTGTAGGGAAGGAGTTGGATCTGTTTTGGAATCAGATGTTATTAGTTCTCATACCCAAAGTATGGGTGCCAGAAGTGTTGTGGCACCTAATCAAACTAGTTTTGTGGTGGGTTGATGTATCACGGCTAACATTATCATTGCACAAGAGGTTGTCCACTCCATGTTTAAATGTAAGGGCGCAACAAAATGGATAACGATTAAAGTTGATTTAGAGAAGACTTATGATTGCATTTGGCGGGATTTTATGGAAGATACCTTGGTGGATGTTGGTTTGCCTTCAAGTATTATTTCTGTTATCATGCACTATCTTTCCTCATCCTCTATGCAGATTCTGTGGAACGGTGAGTTATCAAAAACTTTTGTGCCTACTCGAGGCAATAAGGGGACCCTTTGTATCCATATTTTTTTGTCTTATGTATGAACTGTTTGGGGCATCTCATTCAAGCTGCTGTGGGAAGTCGTCAATTGAAGCCAATTCGGTTATCTCGAAGGGAGGGTCCTTTGTTGCCCAAGCCAATTTAGTTAGTGCTATTCTCCGTCGATCCAGTTACTTTTCTGGGCATAAAGTGAATGCTCAAAAGACTTCTATTTTCTTTTCCTCGAATGTCGCAACTGCGTAAGCAAATGGACTTGGTGGTATTATGGGCTTCAATAGGGTTGATGACTTGGAATCTATCTGGGGATGCCTTTGTTTCATAAAAAGGTGACTACCTTTCAATTTGTGATTGATAAAGTGAGAAAAAAGCTAAATGCGTACCACGCCAAGTTGTTGGCGTTGGCTGGTCGTGTTACTTTAGCTAAATCGGTTCTTTTAGCCATACCCAATTATTTCATGAAGATCATGTTGTTGCCTATTAAGGTTCATGTTGTTGCCTATTAAGGTTTCTCATGAGATAGAGAAGCTAGCTTGGCAGTTTATTTTGGGGACGACTAATACGGCATGCAAGGTATCTTTAATTAAGTGGGAATCTTGCTATCAACCGGTGGAGAGCGGTGGTCTTGGTATTCGAAGATTGGAGGTGCAGAATAAGTCTTTTTTGTATAAGCTATGTATTGCTTTGCTTACTAAGGAGAATGATATTTGGGTACAAGTTCTTCGCTACAAATAAAGATTTGGGAATGGTTGCCCTGTTTCGACTGCGAAACCATGTTGTTTGTATATTTGGCGATCACTCTCGAGGGTATGGGCACAATTTCGAAGCAAATATTTGTCGGTCGCTAGGGACTGGGAGGTGCGTGCAGTTTTGGATGGACACATTGGTTCCGGATGTGGGGCCTTTAAGTGATCTTTTTCCTGGTATGGTGGCCGGTATAGAGGACTTGCGTGTTAGTGTTATAGTATAATATAAGTCACGTGTTTTGCATTGTCAATAGGTAGCTAACAATATTTGTTAGTACGTTAGCATTCAGTATAGCTAGTTTGGTAGTCCATTAGGCATTGTTGCCTATATATACATATATTAACACCTTGAAGAAGGTAAGATTCATTTACAAATAATATCATCATTTTCTATTCAATATTCTTTCATGGTATCAGTCGCTGGTTAACGACTCCCATGAACACGCATACCGATGATCCTGCTCTTGTTGATACTCCCGAGTCTTCCTTCTCCGGTGATCGGGTAGTCAGTTCGTTTCCTCGACATGAGATTGTCAAATTGGATGGCAGTACGTTTCTTCAATGGCAAAAGCAAGTTCGCCTCATCCTTGCCGGCTATGGCTTAGAAGGATTTCTTGATGGCTCTGTAATTGCTCCTGCCAAATTTATTCAAACAACCGATGGATCTCGTGTTATCAATCCAGCCGTGCTAGCTTTCAATCAACAAAATAGTTTGCTTACCTCGTGGTTGCTATCCACTATTAACTCTTCGCGTCTTACGTCATTCAATCATGTTGAGACGGCCTCGGATGTATGGACGACGGCTACGAGCTCTTTGCTGCTGATACTCGCGCCAAACAGTCCCGATTGCGCCATGCACTTCATTCCCTTAGAAAAGGTAATCGCTCGATCTCCGATCTTGTTGATAAGATGCAGGGGTTGTGTGCTCTCTTGGAGGCGTCGGGATCTTTCGTTTCCGAGGATGACCGAACCGACATACTTCTGGCGAGTCTTCCCCTTGAGTTTGGTGCCATAGTCTCGTCGGTCTCTCTTTCTCCGGTTCCCTTCCCCCTTCAACGTGTTGTGGATACCTTGCTCGAGTTCGAACAGTGTCAAGAGCGTGTTGCTCAGGATATTATTGTTGCGGCGAATCTGGTCAAACGTTCCTCCTCTGACATGACGGAGGCTCCTGGTCGTGGTGGTCGCTCCATCGTTCGTGGACGGGGTCACGATTTTCGCCCTCGAGTCCAATGCCAAATCTGTAGTCGCTATGGTCATTTTGCACAACGATGCTTCTACCGATACCATCGTGATGATCAGTCTCGTGACGATCGAAATTATTGGCCTGGTGTTGGTGCGAAATCTGGAAGAGAGAATGTTCAAGATGAAAATTGGAATGGTCAAAATTGGGGCAACTATGGTCAACAAAATATTTTTAATTCAAAAGAGGGGTTTGGTTATCAAGATAAGTGGCCTTTGTGCTACTATTCATCCGTCTCGGGAAATTGGTGATCCTACTATTCCATGTCGCATAAAACCGAGAGCTTGAGTTTTTCCTATTGATTCCTCTCCGTACGACTCCTCTCAATTTGTTGGGCTACCTCCGTGGGTTTCTGACTTACATGCATCTAACTATTCTGATGCTGCAGCTTATGATTCGAATTCCAACAATACAAATTCGTATGTTCCGTTGCCAGTAGGAGGTGCGACTTGGTGCCCAGACTCGGGTGCTACTCACCACGTGTGTCAGAATACGTCTGCTCTCAATTCTTCTAATCCGTATACAGGTAACTCTTCACTTAAAATGGGTAATGGCGTCTCTACCAAAATTGCATCTATTGGGAATTCGTTGTTTACTACAGAGAAGAAAGTCTTACACTTATCAAATGTTCTGTGTGTGCCTAGCATTCGCAAGAATTTGCTTTCTGTGTCTAAATTTGCTGCAGATAACAAAGTTTATTTCGAATTTCACCCCTCATATTGTGTGGTTAAGGATATCCAGACGCAGGAAATTTTAATGCGGGGCCGAGTTCGTGATGGACTATACTATTTTTCGCCCAACTTGATGGATGATTTTCCGGTGGTGCATAATGCCTCCGTTCGAGACACTACCTTAAGTAATAATGTGTTTACATTGTGGCACAGGAGACTAGGCCATCCTTCTTTTACTATAGTAAAAAATGTTCTTAGTAAATGTCATATTCAATTCAATAAAACTTGTGTTGATGAAGTATGTGCAGCATGTCAGCAAGGGAAATCACATAAACTACCGTTCTCCCAATCTCTTACAAAGTATGATGAGTTTTTTGAACTTGTTGTTTCTGATCTCTGGGGGCCAGCCTCGGTTTCATCTGAAGGGAATCTTTACTATGTGTCTTTTATTGATATGTGTAGTCGTTTCACATGGATTTTTTTGATTAAACGAAAATCTCAAGCTCTCGAGTGTTTTCTACAGTTTCGAAAGATGGTTCAGACTCAGTTTGGAAAATGTATTAAGAAGTTTCAAAGTGATTGGGGTGGTGAATTTCGGAATTTTACATCTGTTTTAGCCACACATGGTATTCTTCACCGTTTATCCTGTCCTTATACATCTGAACAAAATGGGGTTGCTGAACGTAAACATCGTCATATTGTGGAAACGGGTATTACATTGTTGGCTCAGGCTAATGTGCCTATGGACTACTGGAGTTATGCCTTCCGGAGTGCAGTACATCTCATTAGTCGACTACCTACCTCAGTTTTGGGTGATCAATCTCCGTATCAACATTTGTATGGTCATCCACCAGAGTATGAGCATCTCCGAGTATTTGGGTGCTGTTGTTTCCCCTGCTTACGACCATTTGTTCGACACAAGTTCGATTATCACTCTCAACCTTCTACGTTTCTTGAGTACAGCTCTCAGCACAAAGGTTATTTTTGTTTACTACCGGATGGGAAGATCGTTATGTCCCGTCATGTGATTTTTGATGAACAAAAGTTTTTGTTTTCTTCTTCTGGAGCTTCTAATAGTCAGCAGTCCCAACCTGTGAACTTTCCTACATATGTTCCTATTGTCAGATCGTATGTTCCTCAAAGTAGTGCAGCACCTTCAGGAGCTTGTGAAGATCTCCCTGTTGATTCTATAAATGCGCATCAAAATTCCAGCGCAACTAGTCCTCTACCATCTGTCTTGGGCTCTTCCCAAAATGCTCATCCAAATTCCAGCGCCACTAGTCTTTTGGGCTCTTCAGAGAACACCAGCATCTTGCGAAATGCATCAAGCCCCTCAGCAGATGGCTCTCTGGAAAGGTTGCCACCTGCCAGAGTAGATGAGCCTGTTAACATTCATTCCATGATTACTCGGTCTAAAGCAGGGATATTTAAGCCAAAGGTATTATATGTTGACATAGCTGAATTTGAGCCTAGTTCGATTGAAGAGGCTCTTGCACGTCCTGAATGGCGACAGGCAGTTCAAGTTGAGTTTGATGCTTTATTAGCCAACTCTACCTGGGATCTTGTTCCTCTTCCGTCTGGTCGAAAAGCAATTGGATGCAAATGGTTGTTTAAAGTAAAAAAGAATCCTGACGGATCTGTTGATCGGCGGAAGGCTCGGTTAGTTGCAAAAGGATGTTCTCAGGTGCCGGAATGTGATTTCACAGAAACATTCAGTCCAGTCGTCAAACCAGCAACTATACGTGTTATTATTTCTATTGCTGTGTCTCGAGGGTGGCAACTCAGGCAAGTTGATGTTAATAATGCTTTTTTGAACGGCGATTTAACTGATGAAGTTTTCATGCAGCAACCCCCGGGGTTCGTTCGATATGGCTCACGTGGTGAACAACTGGTGTGTCGTCTGACTAAAGCTCTTTATGGTTTACGGCAAGCTCCTCGTGCCTGGTTTGACAAATTGAGAAAATTTTTGGTTGGTAATGGGTTTGCTGTGTCTAAGTCTGATGCTTCATTGTTTGTCAAAGTTCTTAACAAGTTTACGTTGTATGTTCTTGTTTATGTGGATGACATTATTGTCACTGGAGATTCGTCTGCTGCAATTGATAGTTTTATTCAACAGCTTAATGACAAATTTGCTCTTAAAGATTTGGGTGAGCTTCATTATTTTCTGGGGGTGGAAGTGAACAAATCTGCTTCTGGTAGTCTTCATTTAAGTCAACAGAAATACATTAAAGAACTTCTTAATCGCTGTTCTATGGCTAATGCGAAACCTGTTCATACACCAATGGTCAGTTCGCCTATGATGTCTAAAGATGAAGGTGAACGACTTGCTGATCCAGCTGAGTATCGGAGTTTGGCTGGAGCTCTTCAGTATGTTGTGTTAACGCGACCAGATATTTCGTATGCGGTAAATCGGGTATGTTAGTTCATGCATGCACCCACTACAGTACATATGACAGCTCTTAAGCGTATTCTACGATATCTACGTGGCACACTGTCTCATGGTCTGATCTTTTATCGATCGGATAAAATTTCTTTGGTAGGATATGCAGATGCGAACTGGGGTCTTGATTTTGACGATCGTCGCTCCACAACAGGATATTGTGTCTATTTTGGGAATACCCCTATCTCGTGGTGTTCTAAAAAACAGCAAGTTGTTTCTCGATCTACAGCTGAAGCTGAGTATCAGAGTCTGGTTGGAGCCACTAGTGAGATTGCGTGGCTTGTGTCTCTTTTGTCTGAATTAAAACTCACCTCTGTTGATGTTCCAACTGTATGGTGTGATAATAGTAGTGCAGTTGCTGTTGCAGCTAATCCAGTTCTGCACTCCAAGTTCAAACATGTGGAACTTGATTTGTTTTTTGTTCGCGAAAAGGTGGCTAATAGAGACTTGATTGTTGGTGAAGTTCCGACAAGTGATCAGGTTGCGGATATTCTTACTAAGCCATTGTCTGTATCTTTGTTTACTCGTTTTCGTCATGTTCTTCAGATTGTACCTCTAGAAGAAGCTAGGTGAATGTTATAGTATAATATAAGTCACGTGTTTTGCATTGTCAATAGGTAGCTAACAATATTTGTTAGTACGTTAGCATTCAAATACACTAATTGGTAGTCCATTAGGCATTGTTGCCTATATATACATGTATTAACACCTTGAAGAAGGTAAGATTCATTTACAAATAATATCATCATTTTCTATTCAATATTCTTTCAGTTAGTAATGTTGTTGACTCGTTGGGGAATCGGAGGTGGGATTTTCTTGCGGTTTTGCTGGACAATTCAACGTTCTTGCGGATCACCTTTATTCCTCCTCCAAGTGAGACAGCAGGGCCGGATAGATGTATTTGGAGATGGACAGCTATGGGGCAATTCTCTGTATCGACAGCTGACAAACATCTTGTAGCAGGTTATTTGGAGTCTAAGGAAGAGCATTGGAAGCATTTATGGAAGCTACGGGCACCTTTTAGAGTCAAGCACTTTTTGTGGCTTCTGTACAAGGAGAGGGTTCTTACTAGTTTTGAAAGATGTCGAAGGGGATTTAGTGACGACGCTTCTTGCCCTCTGTGTGGACATGACGTAGAGAGTGTTTTGCACGAGCTGTGTGGGTTAAGTTGGTACCAAATAGTTTGCATGGAGCGTTCTTCAGAGGGGAGTTAAGCTTTTGGCTTACGAATAAGATTCCCAATGTGACCCATGTTAGTTTGTTGAATGTTCAGTGGGAGGTTCCGTTTGCAATTGTTTGTTGGCGTCTTTGAAAGCAGCAGAATCTTTGTCGTTTTCAAAGAAAAACACAATGATGACGGAGGACTTTGTTGCGAGCCGTTGAGTGGCATGCATCAGATTCATAAAATTTCTTGATTTAAGGTTGTAACAATGCCGATCAGTTACAACAAATGATAAATGGTTAAATTAATAAACTATGCCTAATAAGATTTGAATCGGTTCATAAAGTTTTTGTAAAAGTTTTGAAATTTTCAAAATCAAATTTTTACGGTATTCATTTGTTATAAACTTTTCATTTTAAACTATATTTAATGGTTAAATTAATAATTTTAATAATAGAAGGACCTTATTGATATAAGCTTGATAGTTTGGGATGTAATTACAATGTTTTAAAATTTAGAGATCAATTTGATACCAATAAATGTAACACCCTTTACCCAATTCGATCGCCGAACTCAAGTAATAGAATATCACGAACAAATACAAACCATTTACAAACAAATTATAACTTAATTCTCAATTAATTATCATACATTTCATGAACAATCAAATTAACATGTGTTTCAATAAATTTTAGTTTAATATCGAGCTTATGGAAGCTTAAAATTAAGCTGACAACTATTTCGGATCAAATTGAAACTAAATTAAAAAGGTAAGAAAAATCTGCAAACAAGGGTCACACAGCAATGTCCACTAACCGTGTGCAAAAGTTAAACCGATGTGTGATGAACCACACAACCGTGTCACTAAACTGTTTGCGAGAGCTAAACCCATATGAGATAGGCCGCACGGCCGTGTGGTCTGTAAAAATTTTGGTGATTTTGGTGCATACGGAACATTTAATTGCATGGTCATAAATGTTACAGTTTGGGGATCAATGGTGGAATTAACTCAAATTTATAGTGTACTAAAATGAATTTAGTTACTAAATTAGGGACCAAAATTACATTAACCCAAATAAATATCTAAAGCCTGTTTTAATTCCTGAAATGTGTTTGTACTACAAATCCCTAAATTACAAAGTGCAGTACAATGATAATAGTCCAAGGTTCCCTTTTTTTCTCTCACTAGCTGGCAACTCTAGTGGACATTAGATTCATTGCATTTAAATGTGATCCAGCAAATTAGAATTCGACATTTGCAATCCCTTCCACAACTTTTTATAATTTTCCATGCAGGTCCACTGTTGGTGTATCGAGTGGCGGCCCCATGCAGATAAGGGACTCCACCCAAAAATATACAAATTTATAACGTAGTTTTTATGAAATTCTACTTTAAAGAAAAATGAAATTTTAAATTAATATAATATAAGGGTAGATTTATATTTTGTTATTTTCAAATTTATAATTTAATTTTGGCTTAAAAATAATTTTATAGTTTAATTTTTTTTAAATGTAAAATTTTAGGTTAATAAAAATGATAAATTTACACTTTTTAACTCTTATGAAATTTTGTATTCAACTCTAGTCCCAAAAAAGTTTGAGACTTGTCCTTGGGTTTACTTAGGGTTGTAAATATGATACTAGAGAAAAAACTCAAATTTGATTCACTATTCTAATTGTCGAGTTGAGCTCAAGCTCGAGCTATAGATTGAGCTAAAATTAGGCATTGTAATATTCTATTCAAATGGCTCGTTAGCTTAATTGAGATTTTTATTTTAATATATTTTTATATTATGAAAGTACATTTTTACCTTTATCGATTTTAATTTAATTATAATTTGAGCTTGAGTAGAAAAATTGATAATCAAAGCTTAAGCTCAAATAGCTTGATTGAGTCCCAAATCAAGCTCAAACTTAAATTTTGATATTTGAATTAACTCGAGCTTATTATTATTCGAATTCAACTCCACTTGATTGCACTCCGAAAATAACACTAACCTTAAAAAATGTGAGAAAACTTTAGAAAACAGTGATATTACTCAGTGGAAAGCACTTTGTAATGATGTACCAAAACTAAAAATGGTAGTACAAAATCATGAGCGGGATCCCCTTTTTAAATTTGCTTTCAATTGAGTCCACCAAAGAAACCATAAGCAAACCCAAGAACATGAAGATGGGACACTTAACATTATTTTGGGGCAAAAACACAGAGGATATATTTCCAGGATGGTCAGGTGGAAGCTTCTGTTCCTATTTCTTTGGGTTAATTTGGGTGTTTCTTCTTTCATTCATGGTGGAACGACTTTCCCACACAAAGTTTATCAAGCAAGGGACCAATCATGTCGTTGCAGGGCTTTTGCAGACACTTATGTATGCAACCAGGGTGGCTTTGGCTTACGTTGTGATGTTGGCTGTCATGTCGTTTAACGTTGGTGTTCTTTTAGCTTCGGTTGGTGGGTATGCTGTTGGGTTCTTGGTTTATGGGAGTCGGGTTTTTAGGAAGGCGGACTTTGTTCAGTACGAGGAATCTTCTGACATTCCTCCTTTAAATTGTTAAGGCGAGGCTATGCCTTTTAGAGAAGTTTTTGAAATGTTGTTTGATGGTAAATTTTGTCTTTTGACTATTGAGAGAAAAGTGCGTGAGATGTTGGCTTTGTAGAATGAGAATATCTTGTCAAATCATACCATACATAGGGCATGGCTGCCTATCAAAGGAACATGAGTATCTGTACTTGATAGGGTTTGTATATATGCCCTTATATACAGGGTTGAAGCTAGATATTTTTTTGGAGGGGCCAAATGTAAATTATAAATGTTTGGGGGGTTAAAATGAGATTTTATCTCTGTACTCATTTGTATTCTTACAATTTGTAAAAGGACTCTAAGCAATCCTACCACTTTTGGGGGCCAAGGCTCACTATCAGTCCTCCTCTAACTTCGTCACTGCTTATTTGGCATCAATGGACATTTATGCTACCACTTGATCAAAATGGTCGTGCGTCACGTATGGTTCAATCCAATGAGATGCTTCTGCTCTATTAAACATGTCGTTTTAATCATTTGGAAGCTCTCTAGAGTTAGGAGACAAAATCCCGATCAAGAACAATTTTGTCCCATTCAAGGGTCCATCAATTCCCATTGAACTTCAAAAACTTCTCTAAAAAGGTTCGACCTAGTTTTGTACCAAATCCACCAGTTAAATACAATGATTCTAGTTTTTTAAGGTACAACAGATCAAGTGAACATACTACCTCACTCACATCATATTTAATTAAATTCACCTTGTAAAATCAATAGATAGTCTCCGTACTTATCAATTTATGTAAATTTAGTCATTCTACTTTTATTTGTTCGAAATTAATCTTTTATTTTTTGAATTATTCATTTTCAATCCTTACATTAACTTTTTGTTCAAATCCCATCATACATACGTATTCTTCTAAATTTTATAATTTTCAACTAATTTATTTCAAGTTTGACTATTTTATCTTCATATTCAAATTTAAAATTCATTAAAATCTCCACCATAGATAGAGTTGAAAGTGTTTTAAGTTTAAAATAGTGGAACCTCACTTTTTCTTCCACTTCTAATAAAGTAGTGGGGAAATTGCTTTATAGCTCTTCCTAAAATAAAAAAAAATTAATTTAGTCCTTTTTAACCTCTGATTAAACAAAGAAAACTATAATTTTAGCCTTTTTCGAAAATTACTAATTTAATTTAGAAATTTTTAATATAAGATTTTTAGCTTTAGGCTAAATTTTATAATCTTATCTCGGTCCCTTCTAAACAAAATTTCTAACTTCGCCCCTCCCTCGATCTCTAAAACGTCTAAATATGTTTGAATTTATATTTTTAAATTATTACAATAATAATAATATCAGCTGAACTAAAAGCAGGGGCGAAGCCAGGGGGGCTTGCATGGGCCCCGGCCCCCCCTAAAAGGTAAATATACTTTTGCCTAAATTTGATAGTAGGAAATTGTTCTCCTATATCATTAGTAAAAACATAAGCTTGTAAAAAATATTTTGAAAAAGTTTCTATAAATTGAGCTTGCTGGTTGCAAATAGCTCTCTCTATTTTTGAAAATAATTCTTGTGGTAGAATTTGTCTACATTTATTATATAGACATATTCTAAACATTTTATTAATAATAGGACTGTTTGTTCCTTTATTAATAAAATATTGGAATATATCAAGAAGATTGTTTATCTCCTTAATATCTATATATTCGATTAGGATTTCATCCCAATCTCTGTATAAAATGCAGTTTAAGTAATAAATCATGAGATTCATTTTCTTTAGTTGTTTTTTCAACTAAAAATTGTGAAAACTGTGTAAGAGTTTTTCTGAAATTTGCTCTTTGATACTTCAAAATTAAATTGGCATAATTCATTATACCATCTGATTCTTCTAGGTACAGTTTCTAAGCTTTTGTTAGTTAGAAATTGTTTAACTGCTTGATTATCGCTTTTTATAATAAAATGTTCAAAGTGCTAAATATATTAAGAATTTTTTATTCCTTTTTTATTGCTAATAATTCTTTTTCATAGATAGCATAATTTATTTCATTTGGTTTAAATTTTCCCGAACTATATCCACAAATTAATTCTTCATTATTTGTTTTTGCTTTTAAAACACATCCCCAATTTTTTTCTGAGGCATCTGTTTCTAGAATTAATTTATCACCTGGTTTAGGTAAATAAACTTTAGGAATATAATTTATTTCAGATTTTTAATCATTTTTCTAGCACTTTTTCCTTTGTTAGGACAATTTGTTGCTATATGACCTTCTTCATCACAAATGAAACATTTACAAATTTGTTTTTAGTATTAGAAGTTTTTCTCTAACAAATTTTTCTTTTTATTATTATTATTATTATTACGAGTATAATTTTTATTACTCGGTTTCCATCTAGCTAATTTATATTTTTTATGTTTTTTATAGGTTTTAGGGCGTATAGGATTACATCCAAACTCCCATTCATTTTCTAACATCTTGGTACAATATTTATGACTCAGTTTATTTTTGACTTGTTTAGCCGCCTTACTTTGTAGACAATGTAAAATTATTCTTTCTTTAGCAAAATTAATTCTATTACCTATAGTGTCTATATTTGCTATTTCTATTCCTGAATTTTGACTATGTTTATATATATAAGAAGTATATTTATTAGAAGGCATTTTATCAGATGTTAATAATAAATTAGATCAAGTTATTAATAATAATAATATAGAATCGGATTTAGATTTAGGACCTTTATATTATGGTAATAGTAATGTAATATTAGCTTTATCGGATGAAGATGAGTCTTGGATGAATCTTCTACCTATCATAATATTAAAAAGAAAAACAAAAAGAGAAAAAGTTAAAAACAAGAAAAATATGATTTTGACTCTTATAAAACTTTAATAGAACATTGGAAAAACCAATTTTCTAAAACAAAAGATAAGAATGAACAAGTAGAATATTTAAAATTAATAGAAGAACTTTATGAAAAACATAAAGATCTATTTACGAAATATAATTTTTTAACTTTTTCTCTTTTTTGTTTTTCTTTTTTAATATTATGAGGTTTCGGTATTTCATAATCATATGGATCTGGTTGTTCAGTATCCATTGGTTCAGAATTTCTATATTTTCATCCTCTTACATTTGAAGTTTTTCTTCATCGAATTATGACTAGTAACATTAATATCTACATTAGAATTATCGAACTACTACTACCTTACGTAGTATCATAATTTAACATATAGTGATAATTATATTTAGTAAATAGATCTTTATGTTTTTCATAAAGTTCTTCTATTAATTTTAAATATTCTACTTGTTCATTCTTATCTTTTGTTTTAGAAAATTGGTTTTTCCAATGTTCTATTAAAGTTTTATAAGAGTCAAAATCATATTTTTCTTGTTTTTAACTTTTTCTCTTTTTTGTTTTTCTTTTTTAATATTATGATAGGTAGAAGATTCATCCGAAGACTCACCTGGGTTGTGATTGTGTTCCGAATGATTGGTTTACCATTGGATATGGTACATAATATCCTTGATTAGGATAAAATGGTACTTGAGCAGGTATAGTAATAAATCCTTGTTTAGGACTTATTGTTTTCCCTTTGTTGGGTTTTTTATGGACAATTGTCCATTCTCCAACTTTTTCTAGAGGTTTTTACCTCTATCCATAAGGCTCGCTAAGAATTTCAGCAATCATTAGTACAAATAAATTTAGGATTTTCTACTAATGGGATTTCTATAGAATTATTTAATATAAATAACTTCAAAATTAAATTGGCATAATTCATTATACCATCTGATTCTTCTAGGTACAGTTTCTAAGCTTTTGTTAGTTAGAAATTGTTTAACTGCTTGATTATCGCTTTTATAATAAAATGTTCAGTGCTAAATATATTAAGAATTTTTTATTCCTTTTTTATTGCTAATAATTCTTTTTCATAGATAGCATAATTTATTTCATTTGGTTTAAATTTTCCCTAAACTATATCCACAAATTAATTCTTCATTATTTGTTTTTGCTTTTAAAACACATCCCCAATTTTTTTCCGAGGCATCTGCTTTCTAGAATTAATTTATCACCTGGTTTAGGTAAATAAACTTTAGGAATATAATTTATTTGATTTTATATTTTTATAATATCCGAATCTCTTTTAGACCATTCAAAAGGTTTTTCTTTTTTAGTTTTCATATAACTCATCTAATTTTTTAGATAAGTTAGGAAAGAAATTTCTTCCATAAGATAAAGTTATAGGATCTTGAGACCAATTAGAAAATCTCACCTGGGTTGGTGATTGTGTTCCGAATGATTGGTTTACCATTGGATATGGTACATAATATCCTTGATTAGGATAAAATGGTACTTGAGCAGGTATAGTAATAAATCCTTGTTTAGGACTTATTGTTTTCCCTTTGTTGGGTTTTTTATGGACAGTTGTCCATTCTCCAACTTTTTCTAGAGGTTTTTACCTCTATCCATAAGGCTCATAAGAAAATCAAAGCAATCATATTATTAGTTCCTTTAATATAAATAACTTCAAAATTAAATTGGCATAATTCATTATACCATCTGATTCTTCTAGGTACAGTTTCTAAGCTTTTGTTAGTTAGAAATTGTTTAACTGCTTGATTATCAGTTTTTATAATAAAATGTTCAGGTGCTAAATATATTAAGAATTTTTTTATTCCTTTTTTTATTGCTAATAATTCTTTTTCATAGATAGCATAATTTATTTCATTTGGTTTAAATTTTCCCGAACTATATCCACAAATTAATTCTTCATTATTTGTTTTTGCTTTTAAAACACATCCCCAATTTTTTTCTGAGGCATCTGTTTCTAGAATTAATTTATCACCGGTTTAGGTAAATAAACTTTAGGAATATAATTTATTTCAGATTTTATATTTTTATAATATCTCAATCTCTTTTAGACCATTCAAAAGGTTTTTCCTTTTTAGTTTTTCATATAACTCATCTAATTTTTAGATAAGTTAGGAAAGAAATTTCTTCCATAATTAACAATTCCTAAAAATTGTTGAAGTCGTTTTCTTATCAACAATATTTTCAGGAAATTCTTTTATTTTTACTATAATGTGATCTTGGAGTTTAAGACCATCAGCATGAGATAATATTAATCCTAAGAATTCTATTTCAGATTTTTCTAATTCAATTTTCTTAGGACTTAGTATAATTCCATGTTTTATGAATTCTCTAGATATAATATTTAGAAATGATGTTTATTATCGTGAATAGACAAATTCTTCTTATATATATAAACATAGTCAAAATTCAGAATAGAAATAGCAAATATAGACACTATAGGTAATAGAATTAATTTTGCTAAAGAAAGAATAATTTTACATTGTCTACAAAGTAAGCGGCTAAACAAGTCAAAAATAAATGAGTCATAAATATTGTACCAAGATGTTAGAAAATGAATGGGAGTTTGGATGTAATCCTATACGCCTAAAACCTATAAAAACATAAAAATATAAATTAGCTAGATGGAAACCGAGTAATAAAAATTATACTCGTAATAATAATAATAATAATAATAAAAAAAAAAATTTGTTAGGAGAAAAACTTAATACTAAAAACAAATTTGTAAATGTTTCATTTGTGATGAAGAAGGTCATATAGCAACAAATTGTCCTAACAAAGGAAAAAGTGCTAGAAAAATGATTAAAAATCTTGAAGAACAAGATTTAGAAGTATGTTTAAGTGAGAAATCAATCCTACTGAAATAGTATATGAATTAATATCGAAACAGATTACGATACTAATTACGAAGATGAATATATTTCTATGTTAGGAACTAGTTCTAATCATCAATTAGAAGAAATTCCAAAATCTGAAAAGCAGGATATTAAATTAGGAAATTTAATCGGAGAAGAAACAGACTTTTCTCGATGAAATAATTGATAAAATTACTAAAAATCATATTTCTAAAGAAGAAATTTATAAAATATCTAAGTTTAAAATATGGTCACAAAGACACATAGAAAAATTAGCGGTAACACATTATCGCTAAAGATACTAAAGGTGGATTAACAGAAATCCCTTTATTCACTAAGGATAAAATAAAAGGATTAGGAAAAAATATCCTCAAAGTTAGATACATACATTTAGGAATAATTATGATAACGATTAGAGCTTTATTTAGAAAAGGTCATGATATTCCTATTATAGCAAAGATTATTAGATAAAAGATTTGAAAATCCAATAAAAGCACTTATTGGAGGAATTCAATCTAATTTACATACAGGGAGTTATAGGATTTAAAGTTAAACCAAATTACTTTATCTCTATAACAGACCCTCTAATAGAAGAGTGTCTATGTCTTAGAATTCGGACAAAAATTACGATATTAGTGATTTAGTGAAAGATCTAGCAATAAGTCGGACTTCTATTAATGAATATACTAATACAAAGAAGTAGAAATAAAAGAAATCAATAATAAAATAATTGAGCTTTTTGAGCCTAATAAGTTTACTCTGAAATACAACCAAAATTATTACATCTAAAAGATTTATCAATTCCAAAAGATTGGATGATAGAAAGGGTTAATAATGCAAGTACTTCTAAACCAAGAAGTACTATAGAATATATGTCATCCGGTGACAAGTTATATTTTAAAAATAATCGATTACTAATACAGATGATAATTTAGTTCTACCCTCTAATTCTCAACCCAAGAAGAGGAGGATAATATAAGTACTTCGACACCAATAGGTATGAAAACAGTTCATATTCCTATTTTTCCTACTACACCTAGTAGAAATTCTAGAAACACTAGAATAGAAGATATACAATTTTCAGTAGAAGATATTATTAACAATAAATATATTCAAATTACATTGCATAATGAATATAAAAATATTCTTTACATGCTTTATTAGATACAGAGCTACAACCAGTAGTTGTAAAAAGAATGCTATTCCAGAAAAATATTGGAAACCCGTAAAAAAGACAATAAAAATTAATGGAGTAGATGGTAATAAAACCAATATCTATTATAAAGCAAAAAATATACCAATCTACATAAATAATGTTAGATTTAAAATTCCAAAAATATTATGTTTTCCTAATATGAATGGTGATATTTTATTGGGAAATAATTTTATAAATCAATATTTACCATTTTCTATTAATAAAAAATCGGTTATGTTATCTATAGAAAAAACTTCTATAGAAATCCCATTAGTAGAAAATCCTAAATTTATTTGTACTAATGATTGCTGAAATTCTTAGCAGGCCTTATGGATAGAGGTAAAAAACCTCTAGAAAAAGTTGGAGAATGGACAACTGTCCATAAAAAACCCAACAAAGGGAAAACAATAAGTCCTAAACAAGGATTTATTACTATACCTGCTCAAGTACCATTTTATCCTAATCAAGGATATTATGTACCATATCCAATGGTAAACCAATCATTCGGAACACAATCACCAACCCAGGTGAGATTTTCTAATTGGTCTCAAGATCCAAATTCGGCATCACAAACCAGTTTATCTTTGAAATTATAAAACAAATGAAGATTTGTTGAAACAACAACAAATTCCACGAAATTAAAGATTTTTATAATCCGGATTACCTCTGGAATATTATAATTTTATAAACAAAATATGGAAAACCCATATTTCTGATCAAAGAGCAAATTTCAGAAAAACTCTTACACAGTTTTCACAATTTTTAGTTGAAAAAACAACTAAAGAAAATGAATCTCATGATTTATTATTTAAATCTGTTTTATACAGAGATTGGGATGAAATCCTAATCGAATATATAGATATTAAGGAGATAAACAATCTTCTTGATATATTCCAATATTTTATTAATAAAGGAACAAACAGTCCTATTATTAATAAAATGTTTAGAATATGTCTATATAATAAATGTAGACAAATTCTACCACAAGAATTATTTTCAAAAATAGAGAGAGCTATTTGCAACCAGCAAGCTCAATTTATAGAAACTTTTTCAAAATATTTTTTACAAGCTTATGTTTTTACTAATGATATAGGAGAACAATTTCCTACTATCAAATTTAGGCTTAATCATGAACCATTTGATATAACCAGTATTGAATGGGGATTTGTTAAAGAAATAACAGTCCAAAATCTTTCTTTTCATTTATTAAAAGATTTTCCTGCTATAGTAAAATCTAGATTAACAAATTTTGTTGATATAGATGATTTTGTCTATTATTTTCATATAGAAATATGTAGTTTCATAGGTATTGCTTTGAGAAGAAAAAATTTTATCACCATATCAAATTTGGAATCTTCGTACTATGTTTTCGGGAAAAGCCCTTTCAGTAGTAGAAGAAGACCAACAACACTTGGCAAAAATCATTGACAAGTGTTATAATAATTTTTCCAATTATCAAATCCAAGCCGGAATTGATATGATAACCATGGCCCAGCATCTTCTTCATCAAGAAACTTATTTATTCTGGACCGATGGAAAAGAATTCTAGCATATGACACTGGAAGAACCCAGGAAGAAAGAAATAGAGAAGTTGTTCACTATTAAAAAGATAGCGACATGGAGATAGATGATTATCCGCTAGCAACGGAGATCAAAGACACGTGGGAAAGCTGGAATACACCAGGTCCTTCACCAGAGTCATTACACCTTGATGAAATCGAGGAGATGAATCTGAGAAATATCCAAGAAGGATAAAGACAAATCCAAAAAAGGAGAAATTTAATTATTGGATGTGACAATCCATCACCATCCATAGAAGATGATGCAAGCCATGATGTAAGAAGTCATCAAGAAGTCATCAATGATGTAAGCAATGATGCAAACAAAGAATTATTGCAAGAAAATTGTAGAAACAACTACATCAATTTTGTCAGTTCCAAAGGCTACGCAGAAGCAACTATCGAGCCAATAATAAAGTCATCCTTATCAGGATACTGTGCGGACTTCAATTGTAAATAAATTAGAGTTTAGAATTTACACTATAAATAGGAGGTGTTGTAGCCTAAACAAGGCATCGAAAAATAGAAATAGCTTTTTAGAATTAGTGATTCTCTTGTATACTCTTTCTCTCAAGATATCAAGAGAAATCCTTCCTTTGTAAATTATCTACTATCTTCTCTTGTAAAATAAAATCTACGATATTACAATAGCCTTCCGTTTGTGCATAGATCCCTCCCTCCCCCTGTAATTGGTATCAGAGGAGCCCCGGAGTAACGATTTCTGGAGTTCTAATATCGTAGTAATCATTGTAAGTTTCTATCTTTTATCTTCAATTCTGTTTGTTTTATTGTGGTTTTATCTTAAAACCCATATATATCTGTGATTCTGTCTTCTTGTTGCCGTTTAGTCCGAGTGGGGCGTTGTAGGCGCTGAGTGAAGACGTTTAAGACACAGAGCGGTTTTAGGTACCGAGATAAAAAACATGGAACAAATGGATTGTTTATATAAAGATAAAACTTGTAATCATACTATGCATATAGACTCTAAGAATGAAAATAATATTTCGGCTCTTAGTAAAGGTATCAATAGTTTAATAGATATGACATCTATATATTTTAATAAATTATATACTAAGGTTAGTAAAATAGAAGAAAAAGTAGATAATATGGGAGAAGTAACTGATTTAGATTTGAATAACAAGTCTAAAGAACTTTTATCAGATGTTAACAATAAATTAGATCAAGTTATTAATAATAATAATATAGAATCGGATTTAGATTTAGGACCTTTATATTATGGTAATAGTAATGTAATATTAGCTTTATCGGATGAAGATGAGTCTTCGGATGAATCTTCTACCTATCATAATATTAAAAAGAAAAACAAAAAGAGAAAAGTTAAAAACAAGAAAAATATGATTTTGACTCTTATAAAACTTTAATAGAACATTGGAAAAACCAATTTTCTAAAACAAAAGATAAGAATGAACAAGTAGAATATTTAAAATTAATAGAAGAACTTTATGAAAAACATAAAGATCTATTTACGAAATATAATTATCACTATATGTTAAATTATGATACTACAGAAGGTAGTAGTAGTTACGATAATTCTAATGTAGATATTAATGTTACTAGTCATAATTCGATGAAGAAAAACTTCAATGAGAAGAGGATGAAAATATAGAAATTCTGAACCAATGGATACTTGACAACCAGATCCATATGATTATGAAATACCAAACCTAGGGAAATTGATAAACAAGATCCTTATGGTAAAAGAAAGATAGATTCAGATCTTCAAACAGGATGATTATCTGAGATCTATTAATAAAAATTATGAAAAGTTTGAAAACACAACTAGAATATTTGATAATCAATATTGGAAAAACCAATATTTACCTATTGAACTAAAACCAGTTCATTTTACTAATAAATTAGATAAAATATCTAATAATAAAAAATAAAAGATAAACCAATAATTCAACAAATGAAACTTGGGAAAAAGATATTATTACATTTTCACATTTCCAACCCAGAAATATTATACTTATATTGAAATCTCGTTTTGAGTTTTAGAGAATATAATTCATATTCTTTAAATGCTCTATTAGATACAGAGCTACAACTAGTAGTCAGTAGAGAAAATGCTATTCCATCGTAAAAGTGGGAACTTATGAGAAATCCAATAAGAGCCGTTGGAGTAGATGGTAATGAAACTTTAATTCTTTTAAAGCAAAAAATATACCAATCTACATAAACAATGTAAGATTTGTGATACCTAAAATATTATGTTTTCATGAAATGCATGGAGATATATTATTAGGTAATAATTTTATATATCAACATTTACCATTTTCTATTGATAAAAATTTTGTTATATTAACTATTGAAAAAACTTCATAGAAATACCCTTAGTTGAAAACCATAAATTTATTTGTGATAAAGATTTTTCACCTTCTAAGAAAGAACATGTTAAACAACTTGAAACAAATCATTGGTTGTTTAAAATATTAGAAAATAATTTTAGTGAAGAACCATTAAAATTATGGAAAAATAGTCCTAGATATTGTACTATTAAATTAGAAAATCCTAATAAAATTATTAGAGTAAAACCTATGATCTATACTAAACAAGATATAGATGAATTTGATATACAAATAAAAGAATTATTAGAAAAAGGATTAATAGAAGAAACTAATAGTCCACATTCTAGTCCTGCTTTTATGGTAAGAAACCATGCAGAAATAAAAAGAGGAAAAGCTAGAATGGTTATTAATTATAAAAGATTAAATCAAAATACTATTTTTGATGGTTATTTTATTCAAGAAAAGAAGTTTTAATAAATCAAGCTAAACAAGCAAAATATTTTAGTAAATTTGATCAGAATCGAGATTACGGCAAATTATGCTAACAGAAGAATCTAAACCATTAACAGCTTTTAGTGCTCCTAATGGACATTATCAATGGAGAGTAATGCCATTTGGACTCTGTAATGCACCACAAGTATTTCAAAGATGGATGGACTCTATATTTAAAAAATATAAAAAATTCTGTGTCGTATATATAGATGATATTTTAATATTTTCTGATACATTAGAAAATCATAGAAAACATCTAAATATTATATCTAGAGAATTCATAAAACATGGAATTATACTAAGTCCTAAGAAAATTGAATTAGAAAAAACTGAAATAGAATTCTTAGGATTAATATTATCTCATTGATGGTCTTAAACTCCAAGATCACATTATAGTAAAAATAAAAGAATTTCCTGAAAATATTGTTGATAAGAAACACTTCAACAATTTTTAGGAATTGTTAATTATGGAAGAAATTTCTTTCCTAACTTATCTAAAAATTAGATGAGTTATATGAAAAACTAAAAAGGAAAAACCTTTTGAATGGTCTAAAAGAGATTCAGATATTATAAAAATATAAAATCTGAAATAAATTATATTCCTAAAGTTTATTTACCTAAACCAGTGATAAATTAATTCTAGAAACAGATGCCTCGAAAAAAAATTGGGGATGTGTTTTAAAAGCAAAAACAAATAATGAAGAATTAATTTGTGGATATAGTTCGGGAAAATTTAAACCAAATGAAATAAATTATGCTATCTATGAAAAAGAATTATTAGCAATAAAAAAAGGAATAAAAAAATTCTTAATATATTTAGCACCTGAACATTTTATTATAAAAACGATAATCAAGCGAGCTTAAACAATTTCTAACTAACAAAAGCTTAGAAAGCTGTACCTAGAAGAATCGATGGTATAATGAATTATGCCAATTTAATTTTGAAGTTATTTATATTAAAGGAACTAATAATATGATTGCTGATTTTCTTAGCAGGCCTTATGGATAGAGGTAAAAACCTCTAGAAAAGTTGGAGAATGGACAATCATCCATAAAAAACCCAACAAAGGGAAAACAATAAGTCCTAAACAAGGATTTATTACTATACCTGCTCAAGTACCATTTTATCCTAATCAAGGATATTATGTACCATATCCAATGGTAAACCAATCATTCGGAACACAATCACCAACCCAGGTGAGATTTTCTAATTGGTCTCAAGATCCAAATTCGGCATCACAAACCAGTTATGCTGAAATTATAAAACAAACAGAAGATTTGTTGAAACAACAACAAATTCCTGAAATTAAAGATTTTTATAATCCAGGATTACCTCTGGAATATTATAATTTTATAAACAAAATATGGAAAACCCATATTTCTGATCAAAGAGCAAATTTCAGAAAAACTCTTACACAGTTTTCACAATTTTTAGTTGAAAAAACAACTAAAGAAAATGAATCTCATGATTTATTACTTAAATCTGTTTTATACAGAGATTGGGATGAAATCCTAATCGAATATATAGATATTAAGGAGATAAACAATCTTCTTGATATATTCCAATATTTTATTAATAAAGGAACAAACAGTCCTATTATTAATAAAATGTTTAGAATATGTCTATATAATAAATGTAGACAAATTCTACCACAAGAATTATTTTCAAAAATAGAGAGAGCTATTTGCAACCAGCAAGCTCAATTTATAGAAACTTTTTCAAAATATTTTTTACAAGCTTATGTTTTTACTAATGATATAGGAGAACAATTTCCTACTATCAAATTTAGGCTTAATCATGAACCATTTGATATAACCAGTATTGAATGGGGATTTGTTAAAGAAATAACAGTCCAAAATCTTTCTTTTCATTTATTAAAAGATTTTCCTGCTATAGTAAAATCTAGATTAACAAATTTTGTTGATATAGATGATTTTGTCTATTATTTTCATATAGAAATATGTAGTTTCATAGGTATTGCTGAGAAAGAAAAATTTTATCAGCCATATCAAATTTGGAATCTTCGTACTATGTTTTCGGAAAAGCCCTTTCAAAGAGTAGAAGAAGACCAACAACACTTGGCAAAAATCATTGACAAGTGTTATAATAATTTTTCCAATTATCAAATCCAAGCCGGAATTGATATGATAACCATGGCCCAGCATCTTCTTCATCAAGAAACTTATTTATTCTGGACCGATGGAAAAAGAATTCTAGCATATGACACTGGAAGAACCTGTGAAGAAAGAAATAGAGAAGTCGTTCAAATTATTAAAAAGATAGCGACATGGAGATAGATGATTATCCGCTAGCAACCGTAACAACCCAAACCCGCCCAAACACTACGACCAAATCGAGTTATTACGAGGTAAAACCTTGTGATCGCTTTTTGAAAAACATTTAATTTTCTATTGAAGCCTCCTCGTTTGGGTTTGTCTTGTTAAGCTAACCTTAGATCCAATTTGGGATTTTAATTAAGCCCAATTATTTTATCGATTTCAAGTGTACCCGATGGCACGATTAAACTTTTTCGTGTTTACCAAAAGAAAACATGTGATTTAATTTAATTTAATGATATAGTTTAAGTCGACATCCAACATATAAAAAACCGCAACTATAGTTTATGGAGGCCTTATTACAACCCAAAATAAAAATTAAACAACTTTAAAGTTCTCAGAAATTAAAATCCTTTGCATGGCCGCCTCGAGTCCCACCGCTCCTCAACCGCCATCTACGAGTCACCTGAAAATATTAAAGGAGAAGGTGAGTCACCAAGACTCGATATGTAACCCTTCCCCTGTTAATACAACATTTCATACACCACATATAACGATCAATTAAGCAAAGTATCGAGTACCCAACCTAGCCAACCAAACACCTTTGTCTACCCCACGTGGTACCAAACCACTGGTGACCGCAGATCACGATGTGTTACCAAAACACCGGGTGGTGCCAAACCACCGTGACATATAGTCACGATGTGCTACCAAAGCACCGTGTCCGTAGACACAAATCGGGTGATGGGGCCAACCCATCGTGTGATACCAAATCACCGCGACGATCCCATATCTCAAGTGGGGCCAACCCACGGTGGTGTTAACCACGGGGACAAGTCGCTATGAGGTACCAAACCTCGGAGGTACCAAACCTCTCGTGACGATAGTCACGCAGTGCTACCAAAGCACCGGTGCTCGTCGAAGACGAATACACCGCCCCACTCACTCAATCAACCCACATAGTCATCAAATACATATAGATTTATCATATGTATTATCACAAAGATGCTTCCCAAAAGCATAAAATAGCAATCATATGCACAGTACTTACCAGTTACCCCATATACCGTTATGGTATTCAAGCCATTGCTACATACATCAAGCTAGCAATCACATTACTTAGCATAATTAACAAGTTAAATGGTGTGTATGTACACACACTGTCACCAACAAGGAGTCTAAATCCGAGAAGAGAAGTCGGCCACACTTAAGTCTTTGCCCCTATATTCGGCCAAACATGGGAGTTAGTACCCCAAAGGCCTATTCGGCCAAAACCAAAATACCCAAAAGGGGTTAAGATTTAACCCGGAAGCCTTACCTAATGCCCTTGAGTACCAGTCACCAAACTATTTATTTTGCTCCCTACAATCGGCCATTGCCATAACTCCCATTAGTAGCCTTCGGCTTAAATGGATATCAAATAACTAACCAATGTAAATCTTACCATTACTTACCAAATCGATTACTAGAGGATAGGAGTTGGGATTAAGCACTTCAAAATTCCGGGATACCTAGTGGAATTGGTTCCAAAGAAGATAAATGGTTAGCCGTTACCAACACAAAATTTCGGCTTTTCTTTTCACTTTAGTCGACAAAAATACAAGATTAAAAGAGGAAAATTCGGCCCTTCTTACCTTCCTCAAACCGATTGCAAACTAACTTCCAAAGAGCCTTATACTTCCTTTAGTATTCGGTTAACAATGCTGCCAAGGAGGAGTGCGAGATTCGGTTCTTCAAGGGGGTGTATTCGGCTATTGAAGGAAGGAAAATAATGGGGATGAGAGGGAGAGAAGTTTCGGCTAAATGGGTTTGGGAGGCTGGAAGAAAAAAAAAAATAAAAGAAGATTGAGAGGAGGAGGGCTAGGGTTTTCGGCAAGTAGAAAAATGAAGAAAAGAAAGAAAGGTGCTAGGTTGCTCCTTTTATAGCCATTCGGCACCCCCCCCCCTCTTGACTTGCCGTCCAACTTTGGCAACTAGGAGCCCAACTCCCAGCCAACTCCTCTTCACCAAGGAGTCCCACATTCGGCCATCACCTAATAGCCTTGCAGTCCACACCTCCTTGTTCAAGGAGTTCAAATTCGACTCAATGCCTAAAACTTCTCTGGCCACTTATTTGCATTAATTCAAAATTAATTTGAATTAATCTCTATTAATCAATTAATAATCAATAATCCACTTAATCTAATAATATCCCTAATATCCCTTTTTAATAAAATCCTTAATTATCTCTAAAAAAAAAAGAATTTAAAGGGAGCAAAACTCTCCCTATGTGCCAGTCAACAAAACAAAAACAAAAGGGATTTCCGTGACTCGAACACAAGCTCTCCCTTGCTCCTGGTGGCGTCACATGTAGCTCTTAAGTGGGCTTGCTTTGCCACTTTTCCAAGGCCTATTTTGTGTTAAAAATACCCAATTTATTCTTATAACACCGCTTACCGAGGCCCCCTTCTTTTAAAAGTTAAAAATTAAAATTTTCTACCAAATCGAGACAACTCAAGGCCTTAATTTAAACTCTCTTATTCCATAAGTAATATCCCATGGAGTTCATACATAAGAAAATAATGAAATTTCAAATAACCCCGCTTTTGGGATGTTACAGCTTCTACCCCCTTAAAATAAATTTCGTCCTCGAAATTCCTTAACTAGAAAAGGTGGGGGTATTGCTTTGCCTCATTACATCCTCGGGTTCCCACGTAGCTTCCTCTATACCATGGTTCCGCCACAAAGACCTTCACCAAGGGCACCGACTTCCTACGTAGAACTTTCTCATCTCGGCCTAAGATCCGAACTGCTCCTCTTCAAAAGATAAATCTGGATTCACTTCGATTTACGCTCGCACAACGTCACGAAGGATCTCGACCGATACCGCCTCAAAGATTGACACGTGAAAGACGCCATGAATCGACTCGGTTCAGCCGCAACTCTAGCCGATAAGCCACTGGTCCTATTCGCTTCACACAACGATATATGGCCCAATAAACCTTGGGCTTAACTTCCCTTTCCGTCCAAATCTCAACACCTTTTTCCAAGGCGACACTTTCAGAAAGACCTTGTCTCCCACAGCATACTCCATTTCCTTGCGTTTGAGATCGGCATAAGACTTCTGCCTATCCGATGCTTCCTTGAGACGAGACCGAATCACCTTGACTTTGTCTTCCGTCTCTCTGTTACGATTCTGGACCCATAACTTGTCGTTCTCCCAACTCCGTCCAACATGTAGGAGTACGGCACTTTCGTCCATATAGGGCCTCGTATGGAGCCATTTGAATACTCGCTTGATAACTATTGTTATAAGCGAATTCCGCTAATGGTAGGTACTCCTCCCAACTACCACTAAAATCCAAGACACAGCCCCTTAACATGTCTTCTAAAATCTGTATCACCCTTTCCGACTGTCCGTCAGACTGTGGATGGAAAGCCGTACTGAAATCTAACCGTGTACCCAAAGCTTGATGCAACGCTTTCCAAAACCTTGACGTGAATCTGGGATCCCTATCCGAGATAATCGACACCGCACGCCATGCAACCTTACTATTTCACCCACATACAGCTTTGCTAGCTTCTGGAGAGAGTAATCCATTCTCACCGGCATGAAGTGAGCTGACTTAGTTAGGCGATCCACAATTACCCAAACTGCATCCTTCTTAGTGGGCGTAAGGGGTAGCCCACTAACAAAATCCATGGTGATCCTCTCCCATTTCCATTGAGGGATCTTTATCGGTTGAAGTAGTCCCGATGGTGACTGATGTTCAGCCTTAACCTGCTGACACGTCAGACACTTTCCTACCAACTCCGTTATCTCACGCTTCAACCCCGGCCACCAAAACTGTTTCCGCAAATCTCCATACATTTTGCTTCCTCCAGGGTGCATAGCGTATGGGCTGCTATGTGCATCTTGGAGAATTTTCTGCCTTAAATCCGTATCTTTTGGCATACATACTCGTCCTTGAAAACAAAGCGCTCCTTCACTAGTCGATCGCACTTTTCCAAACCACCGCTTTTGAACTTGTACCCTCTTCAACTCAAGCCTTCATCCACTAACCGCTTCCCTTAATCTCTCAATCCATGTCGGCTTAACTTGAAGTTCTGCCAAAAGACTCCCATCGTCATATAGACTTAACCGAGCGAACATCGCTCTTAAGTCCGTCACCACCTTCCGGCTCAATGCGTCAGCTACTACATTAGCCTTACCCGGATGGTATTCAATTGAACAGTCGTAGTCCTTTAGTAGTTCAATCCATCGACGCCGCCTCGATTCGATCCTTCGAGTCGAAGATACCTCAAGCTTTTGTGATCCGTGTAGACCATCGACTTCTCTCCATACGGTAATGTCTCCATATCTTTCGAGAGCGAAGACGACCGCACGCTAACTCTAAGTCGTGAGTTGGGTAGTTAACCTCATGCGATCTTAATCGACGGGATGCATAGGCTACTACCTTCCCATCCTCGCATCAACACACATCCCAAGCCGGTGTGAGATGCATCACAATAAATCGTGAATAACTTTCCCGCTTCAGTCAGTACCAAAACCGAGCTTCCACAAAATCTTCCTTAACTTATCAAAGCTTTCTTGTCGCTTTTCCGTCCATACAAATGGGACACCCTTCCTTAGCAACTTAGTCAACGGCGCTGCTATTAGAGAGAATCCTTCCACGAATCTCCGATAGTATCCTGCTAAACCTGAAAACTTCGTATTTCACCCACCGCCCTAGGTGGTTTCCACTCCAATCTTGCCTCAATCTTGCGGGGTCTACCCTAATTCCTTCAACCGACACAACATGACCTAAGAAAGCCACTTCCCTAAGCCAAAATTCACACTTACTAAATTTGGCATACAACTGCTTCTCCCTCAATACTTGCAGAACTATCCGTAAATGCTTGTCATGCTCCTCTTCTGTCCTTGAATAAACCAATATGTCGTCTATGAATACCACGACGAACCGGTCCAAATCTTCGCTGGAATACTCTGTTCATCAAGTCCATGAATGCCGCCACGCATTAGTCAACCCAAATGGCATTACCAAGAACTCAAAATGCCCATACCGAGTTCGAAATGCCGTTTTGTGAACATCGACCTCCTTTACCTTAAGTTGATGATAACCTGACCTAAGGTCTATCTTCGAGAACACCGAGGCACCCTTCAGTTGATCGAACAAGTCGTCAATCCGAGGCAACGGATACTTGTTCTTGATCGTCAACTTATTTAATCGACGGTGAGTCGATGCACATCCGCATAGAACCGTCCTTCTTCTTGACAAACAACACAGCGCTCCCCACGGAGATATACTTGGTCGTATAAACCCCTATCCAAGAGCTCCTGAATTTGAGCCTTTAGCTCCACCAATTCCTTTGGTGCCATTCGGTATGGTGCTATGGACACAGTGCCGCTCTGTAGTAGCAAGTCTATACCGAATTCGACTTCCCGATCCGGAGGCAAACCCTAAGTTCTTCCGGGAACACATCAAAGAAATTCCCCAACCGTTCGGACCTTTTCAACTTCCAACTCCTTAGCTTCCAAAGCATAGATTTGAACCAAATACGCCTCAACCCTTCTTGACCATCTTTTCACCTTTAAGGCGGTCACTACGTTGGATAGATAATTCCTCCTATCTCCTATCATAACCACTTCATCACCTTCCGCCGCCTTAAGAACCATGCGCTTGGTCGCAAGAAGTTCAACCTTGCTTGGTACTTAACCAACCAATCCATGCCAAGGATCAAATCGAACTCTCCAAATGGTAGTTCCATTAGATCGGCTACAAACACTACCCCTTGAAGTTCTAGGGGTACGCCTCTATAGAGTTTATCTACGACTACGGAGTGACCTAAGGGGCTAACTACAGTCATCTCCTAGAAGCGCTTTGAGTCTAGGTCCATAGTTCCTACCACATTACTAGCAATGTACGAGTGTGTCGAGCCCACATCAATCAATGCAACATAAGGAAAACCAAAAATTAAAACGCACGGTTATGACATCCGGTGCGTCACCTTCTTCGCGACACCTTGCTGCATAGACTAAGCCAGGCTGCCTAGCCTCTGTGTTGCCTGAACCTCTGCCTTGAGTTCCACGACCTCGGTTGGGACCGTTGTTTCCTCTACCATTACCACGACCCCTCTGTGGTCCTACATTTCTATCTTGTGCACGGTTCTGCCCTTCTGGCTGCTTCTTAGCTAGCTTTTGGGGACAATCTCTGACGCGATGCTCCAAAGACCCACACTCAAAGCATCCTTTATCACCGGCCCAACAACCTCCCCAATGGGTCTTCCCACAGCGATTGCACTGAGTCGGCCTCTGATTAGCAGTTGTGGGCCTTGCTGCCTGATTGGGCCCACTTGGCCTAGCCTTTTTCTGAGTACTACCGCTTGATCCAGCTGACCCAAAACTTCTCTTCTGATTGTTCTTACTATAATTCTGCCTCACAGCCTCCTTGATTCCCTCGGCTACCTTAGCCTTCTCCACTAGGGATGAGAACTCACGAACTCACCGTGGGGCAATCAAAGAACCTTAAATCATCTCGAGTCCATCCTCAAAGCGGACACAGCGCTCATGTTCATGAGCCACTATGCCTCTCGCATACCTACTTAGCCTTAAAAATTCCGCCTCATATTCCGACACGGACTTAGTTCCTTGAACTAATCCCGAAAAAGCCTTTCTCTGCGTCGGTGTAGCTAGTGCCCACATACTTTTTCTCGATAGGCGGTTACAAATACTCCCAAGTCAAATCATCGGTGAAGCCCCATCTCGAACCGTAAGCCACCACCGATACGCTTCATCCTTTAGAAGCGACACCGCCCTTTCGGCTTCTCTTCTTGATCGAGTCAAGGTCATCCATGATCCTCTCGATTGACTCTAGCCGCATTCCACACAGACCGGTGCCACTCGACACACCTCGGAATACCTCCGCTCCGTTAGATCGGAGTCGCCGGGGACGATTTCCGAGCTCCAACATTTCCACCAGCCCACCCACCATCTCCAAGACTCGCAACACACGACTTGCGATGATCTGGATCGCCGCCACCGGCCCGCTCCGGCTCTCGGCTCTAAAAGTAGGAGGTGGTGGTGGCGGTGGTACCTCATTTTCTGAGCCTTGTCCTGACCTGACGGGTTCAGACACCGTCATCCTACCCCTACCACGTCCACGGCGTCCACGTCCTCTAGAACTCATTCTATCTACCGCGCTTTTAATCTGATTAAGAAAAATTTTATGCGTTAGCATTTGTTTCACTTTATTACTCGCGAAGAAGTTTTATGGATGAGGTTTAATCGAGATTCTTTCGAGCAACCAATGTTTCAGTTTTCCTATCCTAGTTCACACAAAGAAGTCATGCAACCAATCCTTAATACTTTCCATACCTATTCACTCATCGGACATTTCTGCCCATTTCTAACCCAGGGGTATTTTCGTCTTTTTCCTCTGAGGGTATTTTCGTACTTTTCGAGGGCCAAGATATTTTACTGATGATTTCCAAAGCTAATTATTGAATGTTTTATAAAATAGTTGAAATTTTTAGGCAAAATCATTGAATCAATATTTTAGGGGTCAGGGGCATTTTGGTAATTTTACTCCTAGGGGTATTTTTGTAATTTTTCACAAGTCAAGTTTTCCGAGAAAACATGGTATACCTAGTGTTCTAGAGTTTAAGAGGGTTATTGGATACGTTTTGAAAACATTAGGGCTTATTATTCCCTTCTTTTTCAAAAATATGGTGATTCCTTTTTTTTTTTTTTTTTTTTTAATTAATCATTGTGTTTAGCCTATGACCGAGCCCTCCTGGTCGTGGTGAACCAAAGCTACGCACTGCGCAGATTCAAGTGAAGAGGAGGTGAGTCACGAGGACCGCTTAAATACCAAGCTCTCACCGAACCTTTCTAGACATGCGCACGCAGGTTACCACACCATCGAGCCTTCGAGTTAGGGTGAACCGGTTACGCACTGGTAGGATACCGCGAAGAGGAGGTGAGTCACGAGGACTCGCTTAAATACCAAGCTCTTCCGATCCAATCCTAGACATGCGTCTGGGTTACCACACCCTACCTCATTGACTAAGTCATAGGTTGGTTTAGTTCTTTAAGTCTTATGCTTCGTTGTGTTTGAGTAATCTAACCCTAGGGTCCAAGTCCTATAAGTCTATCTACGTTCCATGCTTCCTACCCTTCTACAGAATATATTTCACACAAAGGTTTAGATGTACTTACAGGGCGGATCGGTCTGCGGAGACTCGGGCCATGCTGCTTAAAAACCCAGAAATCATACCATAAGGCCTACCAAAAACATTTTTGGGCCTTGGGCCCCCACAGCCGAGTTTTGAACTTGGCTCTGATACCAATTCTGTAACAACCCAAACCCGGCCCAAACACTACGACCAAATCTGAGTTATTACGAGGTAAAACCTTGTGATCGCTTTTTCGAAAAACATTTAATTTTCTATTGAAGCCTCCTCGTTTCGGTTGTCTTGTTAAGCTAACCTTAGATCCAATTTGGGATTTTAATTAAGCCCAATTATTTTATCAGTTTCAAGTGTACCCGATGGCACGATTAAACTTTTTCGTGTTTACCAAAAGAAAACATGTGATTTAATTTAATTTAATGATATAGTTTAAGTCGACATCCAACATAAAAAAAAACCGCAACTATAGTTTATGGAGGCCTTATTACAACCCAAAATAAAAATTAAACAACTTTAAAGTTCTGTAAATTAAAATCCTTTGCATGGCCGCCTCGAGTCCCACCGGCTCCTCAACCGCCATCTACGAGTCACCTGAAAATATTAAAGGAGAAGGTGAGTCACCAAGACTCAGTATGTAACCCTTCCCCCGGTTAATACAACATTTCATACACCACATATAACAGTCAATTAAGCAAAGTATCGAGTACCCAACCTAGCCAACCAAACACCTTTGTCTACCCCACGTGGTACCAAACCACTGGTGACCGCAATCCGCGATGTGTTACCAAAACACTGGTGGTGCCAAACCACTGGTGACATATAGTCACGATGTGCTACCAAAGCACTGGTGTCCGTAGACACAAATCGGGTGATGGGGCCAACCCATCGTGTGATACCAAATCACCGCGCACGATCCCATATCTCAAGTGGGGCCAACCTACGGTGGTGTTAACCACGGGGACAAGTCGCTATGAGGTACCAAACCTCCGGAGGTACCAAACCTCTGGTGACGTATAGTCACGCAGTGCTACCAAAGCACCGGTGCTCACGTCGTACGAATACACCGCCTCCACTCAATCAACCCACATAGTCAACAGTCACATATAGATTTATCATATGTATTATCACAGCATGCTTCCCAAAAGCATAAAATAGCAATCATATGCACAGGTACTTACCAGATTACCCCATATACCGTTATGGTATTCAAGCCATTGCTACATACATCAAGCTAGCAATCACATTACTTAGCATAATTAACAAGTTAAATGGTGTGTATGTACACACCTGTCACCAACAAGGAGTCTAAATCCGAGAAGAGAAGTCGGCCACACTTAAGTCTTTGCCCCTATATTCGGCCAAACATGGGAGTTAGTACCCCAAAGGCCTATTCGGCCAAAACCAAAATACCCAAAAGGGGTTAAGATTTAACCCGGAAGCCTTACCTAATGCCCTTGAGTACCAGTCACCAAACTATTTATTTTGCTCCCCTACAATCGGCCATTGCCATAACTCCCATTAGTAGCCTTCGGCTTAAATGGATATCAAATAACTAACCAATGTAAATCTTACCATTACTTACCAAATCGATTACTAGAGGATAGGAGTTGGGATTAAGCACTTCAAAATTCGGGATACCTAGTGGAATTGGTTCCAAAGAAGATAAATGGTTAGCCGTTACCAACACAAAATTTCGGCTTTTCTTTCCACTTTAGTCGACAAAAATACAAGATTAAAAAAGAGGAAAATTCGGCCCTTCTTACCTTCCTCAAACCGATTGCAAACTAACTTCCAAAGAGCCTTATACTTCCTTTAGTATTCGGTTAACAATGCTGCCAAGGAGGAGTGCGAGATTCGGTTCTTCAAGGGGGTGTATTCGGCTATTGAAGGAAGGAAAATAATGGGGATGAGAGGGAGAGAAGTTTCGGCTAAATGGGTTTGGGAGGCTGGAAGGAAAAAAAAAAAAATAAAAGAAGATTGAGAGGAGGAGGGCTAGGGTTTTCGGCAAGTAGAAAAATGAAGAAAAGAAAGAAAGGTGCTAGGTTGCTCCTTTTATAGCCATTCGGCACCCCCCCCTCTTGACTTGCCGTCCAACTTTGGCAACTAGGAGCCCAACTCCCAGCCAACTCCTCTTCACCAAGGAGTCCCACATTCGGCCATCACCTAATAGCCTTGCCGTCCACACCTCCTTGTTCAAGGAGTTCAAATTCGGCTCAATGCCTAAAACTTCTCCTGGCCACTTATTTGCATTAATTCAAAATTAATTTGAATTAATCTCTATTAATCAATTAATAATCAATAATCCACTTAATCTAATAATATCCCTAATATCCCTTTTTAATAAAATCCTTAATTATCTCTAAAAAAAAAAGAATTTAAAGGGAGCAAAACTCTCCCTATGTGCCGTCCAACAAAACAAAAACAAAAGGGGATTTCCGTGACTCGAACACAAGCTCTCCCTTGCTCCTTGGTGGCGTCACATGTAGCTCTTAAGTGGGCTTGCTTTGCCACTTTTCCAAGGCCTATTTTGTGTTAAAAATACCCAATTTATTCTTATAACACCGCTTACCGAGGCCCCCTTCTTTTAAAAGTTAAAAATTAAAATTTTCTACCAAATCGAGACAACTCAAGGCCTTAATTTAAACTCTCTTATTCCATAAGTAATATCCCAGTAGTTCATACATAAGAAAATAATGAAATTTCAAATAACCCCGTTTTTGGGATGTTACAGCAACGGAGATCAAAGACACGTGGGAAAGCTGGAATACACCGGTTCCTTCACGAGTCATTACACCTTGATGAAATCGAGGAGATGAATCGAGAAATATCCAAGAAGGATAAAGACAAATCCAAAAAGGAGAAATTTAATTATTGGATGTGACAATCCATCACCATCCATAGAAGATGATGCAAGCAATGATGTAAGAAGTCATCAAGAAGTCATCAATGATGTAAGCAATGATGCAAACAAATTATTATTGCAAGAAAATTGTAGAAACAACTACATCAATTTTGTCGATTCGTATAGGCTACGTAGAAGCAACTATCGAGCCAATAATAAAGTCATCCTTATCAGGATACTGTGCGGACTTCAATTGTAAATAAATTAGAGTTTAGAATTTACACTATAAATAGGAGGTGTTGTAGCCTAAACAAGGCATCGAAAAATAGAAATAGCTTTTAGAATTAGTGATTCTCTTGTATACTCTTTCTCTCAAGATATCAAGAGAAATCCTTCCTTTGTAAATTATCTACTATCTTCTCTTGTAAAATAAAATCTACGATATTACAATAGCCTTCCGTTTGTGCATAGATCCCTCCCTCCCCCTGTAATTGGTATCAGAGGAGCCCCGGAGTAACGATTTCTGGAGTTCTAATATCGTAGTAATCATTGTAAGTTTCTATCTTTTATCTTCAATTCTGTTTGTTTTATTGTGGTTTTATCTTAAAACCCATATATCTGTGATTCTGTCTTCTTGTTGCCGTTTAGTCCGAGTGGGACGTTGTAGGCGTTGAGTGAAGACGTTTAAGACACTGAGACGGTTTTAGGTACCAGAGAGATAAAAACATGGAACAAATGGATTGTTTATACAAAGATAAAACTTGTAATCATACTATGCATATAGACTCTAAGAATGAAAATAATATTTCGGCTCTTAGTAAAGGTATCAATAGTTTAATAGATATGACATCTATATATTTTAATAAATTATATACTAAGGTTAGTAAAATAGAAGAAAAAGTAGATAATATGGGAGAAGTAACTGATTTAGATTTGAATAACAAGTCTAAAGAACTTTTATCGAGATGTTAACAATAAATTAGATCAAGTTATTAATAATAATAATATAGAATCGGATTTAGATTTAGGACCTTTATATTATGGTAATAGTAATGTAATATTAGCTTTATCGGATGAAGATGAGTCTTGGATGAATCTTCTACCTATCATAATATTAAAAAGAAAAACAAAAAGAGAAAAAGTTAAAAACAAGAAAAATATGATTTTGACTCTTATAAAACTTTAATAGAACATTGGAAAAACCAATTTTCTAAAACAAAAGATAAGAATGAACAAGTAGAATATTTAAAATTAATAGAAGAACTTTATGAAAAACATAAAGATCTATTTACGAAATATAATTATCACTATATGTTAAATTATGATACTACAGAAGGTAGTAGTAGTTCGATAATTCTAATGTAGATATTAATGTTACTAGTCATAATTCGATGAAGAAAAACTTCAAATGTAAGAGGATGAAAATATAGAAATTCCTGAACCAATGGATACTGAACAACCAGATCCATATGATTATGAAATACCGAAACCCAGGGAAATTGATAAACAAGATCCTTATGGTAAAAGAAAGATAGATTCAGATCTTCAAACAGATGATTATCCGAGATCTATTAATAAAAATTATGAAAAGTTTGAAAATACAACTAGAATAATAGGTAATCAAATAGATTATATAGCTACTAATGAGATAAAATCAAAAAACACAGTGAATCTAGTCATCCTATACCTATACCATATAGGGTAGATGATTTAAATAAAAGAAGTGTTGCTCAAGGAGGAATATATTTAGATTTAACTAATATTCCTTTATCGACTATGAAAAACCATAGATGATTGGGCACAATCTATGACTATTGTTGTAAACAACAACGTATACTTGGTCAAAAGAAAAGTTTTTAAATTACTTTGTAGGAACATTTCAAGGAGATGTTCTACAATTTCTCGACGATGGGAAGAATCTGAGAAAGGAAAAGAACAAAAAGGTCAACTTATTAATCAAATAAGTACTCCTAAAGATTTATTAAAAGGGTTAACTTCAATTCTAAAAACAGAATTTTGTGGTTATACTAATAAAAAAGATCAGGATAGCCAATCCAGTTATATCTTATCAAAATTAAAATTATGTGACATAAGATATTTAGAAGAATTTTCTAAAAATTTCTTCATGAATATCAAAAGTTAAAAATGATAGTATAGAATTTTGGAAAAACCAATATTTTCATAAATTACCACCACCTTGGGATGAGATATGTATTAATAAATATACTTCTTATATATATAAACATAGTCAAAATTCAGGAATAGAAATAGCAAATATAGACACTATAGGTAATAGAATTAATTTTGCTAAAGAAAGAATAATTTTACATTGTCTACAAAGTAAGGCGGCTAAACAAGTCAAAAATAAACTGAGTCATAAATATTGTACCAAGATGTTAGAAAATGAATGGGAGTTTGGATGTAATCCTATACGCCCTAAAACCTATAAAAACATAAAAATATAAATTAGCTAGATGGAAACCGAGTAATAAAAATTATACTCGTAATAATAATAATAATAATAATAAAAAGAAAAAATTTGTTAGGAGAAAAACTTCTAATACTAAAAAACAAATTTGTAAATGTTTCATTTGTGATGAAGAAGGTCATATAGCAACAAATTGTCCTAACAAAGGAAAAAGTGCTAGAAAAATGATTAAAAATCTTGAAGAACAAGATTTAGAAGTATGTTTAAGTGAGGAAATCAATCCTCTTTGAAATAGTATATGAATTAATATCAGAAACAGATTCTGATACTAATTCTGAAGATGAATATATTTCTATGTTAGGAACTAGTTCTAATCATCAATTAGAAGAAATTCCAAAATCTGAAAAACAGGATATTAAATTAGGAAATTTAATCGGAGAAGAAACAGACTTTTCTGATGAAATAATTGATAAAATTACTAAAAATCATATTTCTAAAGAAGAAATTTATAAAATATCTAAGTTTAAAATATGGTCACAAAGACACATAGAAAAAATTAGCGGTAACACAGTCGCTAAAGATACTAAAGGTGGATTAACAGAAATCCCTTTATTCACTAAGGATAAAATAAAAAGGATTAGGAAAAAATATCCTCAGGTTAGATACATACATTTAGGAATAATTATGATAACGATTAGAGCTTTATTTAGAAAAGGTCATGATATTCCTATTATAGCAAAGATATTAGATAAAAGATTTGAAAATCCAATAAAAGCACTTATTGGAGGAATTCAATCTAATTTACATACAGGAGTTATAGGATTTAAAGTTAAACCAAATTACTTTATCTCTATAACAGACCCTCTAATAGAAGAGTGTCTATGTCTTAGAATTCAGACAAAAAAATTCTGATATTAGTGATTTAGCTGAAGATCTAGCAATAAGCTGGACTTCTATTAATGAATATACTAATACAGCAATAAAAGAAATCAATAATAAAATAATTGAGCTTTTTGAGCCTAATAAGTTTACTACAGAAATACAACCAAAATTATTACATCTAAAAGATTTATCAATTCCAAAAGATTGGATGATAGAAAGGGTTAATAATGCAAGTACTTCTAAACCAGTAAGTACTATAGAATATATGTCATCTGGTGACAAGTTATATTTTAAAAATAATCTGATTACTAATACAGATGATAATTTAGTTCTACCCTCTAATTCTCAACCCGAAGAAGAGGAGGATAATATAAGTACTTCGACACCAATAGGTATGAAAACAGTTCATATTCCTATTTTTCCTACTACACCTAGTAGAAATTCTAGAAACACTAGAATAGAAGATATACAATTTTCAGTAGAAGATATTATTAACAATAAATATATTCAAATTACATTGCATAATGAATATAAAAAATATTCTTTACATGCTTTATTAGATACAGAGAGCTACAACCAAAGAGTTGTAAAAAGAATGCTATTCCAAAAAATATTGGAAACCTGTAAAAAAGACAATAAAAATTAATGGAGTAGATGGTAATAAAACCAATATCTATTATAAAGCAAAAAAATATACCAATCTACATAAATAATGTTAGATTTAAAATTCCAAAAATATTATGTTTTCCTAATATGAATGGTGATATTTTATTGGGAAATAATTTTATAAATCAATATTTACCATTTTCTATTAATAAAAAATCGGTTATGTTATCTATAGAAAAAACTTCTATAGAAATCCCATTAGTAGAAAATCCTAAATTTATTTGTACTAATGATTGCTGAAATTCTTAGCAGGCCTTTATGGATAGAGGTAAAAACCTCTAGAAAAGTTGGAGAATGGACAACTCATCCCATAAAAACCCAACAAAGGGAAAACAATAAGTCCTAAACAAGGATTTATTACTATACCTGCTCAAGTACCATTTTATCCTAATCAAGGATATTATGTACCATATCCAATGGTAAACCAATCATTCGGAACACAATCACCAAACCAGGTGAGATTTTCTAATTGGTTCTCAGGATCCAAATTCGGCTCACAAACCAGCTTATGCTGAAATTATAAAACAAATGAAGATTTGTTGAAACAACAACAAATTCCTGAAATTAAAGATTTTTATAATCCAGATTACCTCTGAATATTATAATTTTATAAACAAAATATGGAAAACCCATATTTCTGATCAAAGAGCAAATTTCGAAAAACTCTTACACAGTTTTCACAATTTTTAGTTGAAAAAACAACTAAAGAAAATGAATCTCATGATTTATTATTTAAATCTGCTTTTATACAGAGATTGGGATGAAATCCTAATCGAATATATAGATATTAAGGAGATAAACAATCTTCTTGATATATTCCAATATTTTATTAATAAAGGAACAAACAAATTCTATTATTAATAAAATGTTTAGAATATGTCTATATAATAAATGTAGACAAATTCTACCACAAGAATTATTTTCAAAAATAGAGAGAGCTATTTGCAACCAAAGAAGCTCAATTTATAGAAACTTTTTCAAAATATTTTTACAAGCTTATGTTTTTACTAATGATATAGGAGAACAATTTCCTACTATCAAATTTAGGCTTAATCATGAACCATTTGATATAACCAGTATTGAATGGGGATTTGTTAAAGAAATAACAGTCCAAAATCTTTCTTTTCATTTATTAAAAGATTTTCCTGCTATAGTAAAATCTAGATTAACAAATTTTGTTGATATAGATGATTTTGTCTATTATTTTCATATAGAAATATGTAGTTTCATAGGTATTGCTGAGAAAGAAAAATTTTATCACCATATCAAATTTGGAATCTTCGTACTATGTTTTCGGAAAAGCCCTTTCAAAGAGTAGAAGAAGACCAACAACACTTGGCAAAAATCATTGACAAGTGTTATAATAATTTTTCCAATTATCAAATCCAAGCCGGAATTGATATGATAACCATGGCCCAGCATCTTCTTCATCAAGAAACTTATTTATTCTGGACCGATGGAAAAAGAATTCTAGCATATGACACTGGAAGAACCCAGGAAGAAAGAAATAGAGAAGTCTGTTCACCTATTAAAAAGATAGCGACATGGAGATAGATGATTATCCGCTAGCAACGGAGATCAAAGACACGTGGGAAAGCTGGAATACACCAGTTCCTTCACGAGTCATTACACCTTGATGAAATCGAGGAGATGAATCTGAGAAATATCCAAGAAGGATAAAGACAAATCCAAAAAAGGAGAAATTTAATTATTGGATGTGACAATCCATCACCATCCATAGAAGATGATGCAAGCAATGATGTAAGAAGTCATCAAGAAGTCATCAATGATGTAAGCAATGATGCAAACAGCAATTATTGCAAGAAAATTGTAGAAACAACTACATCAATTTTGTCAGATTCAGAAGGCTACGCAGAAGCAACTATCGAGCCAATAATAAAGTCATCCTTATCAGGATACTGTGCGGACTTCAATTGTAAATAAATTAGAGTTTAGAATTTACACTATAAATAGGAGGTGTTGTAGCCTAAACAAGGCATCGAAAAATAGAAATAGCTTTTAGAATTAGTGATTCTCTTGTATACTCTTTCTCTCAAGATATCAAGAGAAATCCTTCCTTTGTAAATTATCTACTATCTTCTCTTGTAAAATAAAATCTACGATATTACAATAGCCTTCCGTTTGTGCATAGATCCCTCCCTCCCCCTGTAATTGGTATCAGAGGAGCCCCGGAGTAACGATTTCTGGAGTTCTAATATCGTAGTAATCATTGTAAGTTTCTATCTTTTATCTTCAATTCTGTTTGTTTTATTGTGGTTTTATCTTAAAACCCATATATCTGTGATTCTGTCTTCTTGTTGCCGTTTAGTCCGAGTGGGACGTTGTAGGCGTTGAGTGAAGACGTTTAAGACACAGACGGTTTTAGGTACCAGAGATAAAAAACATGGAACAAATGGATTGTTTATACAAAGATAAAACTTGTAATCATACTATGCATATAGACTCTAAGAATGAAAATAATATTTCGGCTCTTAGTAAAGGTATCAATAGTTTAATAGATATGACATCTATATATTTTAATAAATTATATACTAAGGTTAGTAAAATAGAAGAAAAAGTAGATAATATGGGAGAAGTAACTGATTTAGATTTGAATAACAAGTCTAAAGAACTTTTATCAGATGTTAACAATAAATTAGATCAAGTTATTAATAATAATAATATAGAATCGGATTTAGATTTAGGACCTTTATATTATGGTAATAGTAATGTAATATTAGCTTTATCGGATGAAGATGAGTCTTCGGATGAATCTTCTACCTATCATAATATTAAAAAAGAAAAACAAAAAAGAGAAAAAGTTAAAAAACAAGAAAAATATGATTTTGACTCTTATAAAACTTTAATAGAACATTGGAAAAACCAATTTTCTAAAACAAAAGATAAGAATGAACAAGTAGAATATTTAAAATTAATAGAAGAACTTTATGAAAAACATAAAGATCTATTTACGAAATATAATTATCACTATATGTTAAATTATGATACTACAGAAGGTAGTAGTAGTTCTGATAATTCTAATGTAGATATTAATGTTACTAGTCATAATTCTGATGAAGAAAAAACTTCAACAGAAGAGGATGAAAATATAGAAATTCCTGAACCAATGGATACTGAACAACCAGATCCATATGATTATGAAATACCGAAACCTAGGGAAATTGATAAACAAGATCCTTATGGTAAAAGAAAGATAGATTCAGATCTTCAAACAGATGATTATCTGAGATCTATTAATAAAAATTATGAAAAGTTTGAAAACACAACTAGAATATTTGATAATCAATATTGGAAAAACCAATATTTACCTATTGAACTAAAACCAGTTCATTTTACTAATAAATTAGATAAAATATCTAATAATAAAAAATAAAAGATAAACCAATAATTCAACAAATGAAACTTGGGAAAAAGATATTATTACATTTTCACATTTCCAACCCAGAAATATTATACTTATATTGAAATCTCGTTTCAGTTTTAGAGAATATAATTCATATTCTTTAAATGCTCTATTAGATACAGGAGCTACAACTAGTAGTCAGTAGAGAAAATGCTATTCCATCGAAAAGTGGGAACTTATGAGAAATCCAATAAGAGTCATGTTGGAGTAGATGGTAATGAAACTTTAATTCTTTTAAAGCAAAAATATACCAATCTACATAAACAATGTAAGATTTGTGATACCTAAAATATTATGTTTTCATGAAATGCATGGAGATATATTATTAGGTAATAATTTTATATATCAACATTTACCATTTTCTATTGATAAAAATTTTGTTATATTAACTATTGAAAAACTTCAGAGAAATACCCTTAGTTGAAAACCATAAATTTATTTGTGATAAAGATTTTTCACCTTCTAAGAAAGAACATGTTAAACAACTTGAAACAAATCATTGGTTGTTTAAAATATTAGAAAATAATTTTAGTGAAGAACCATTAAAATTATGGAAAAATAGTCCTAGATATTGTACTATTAAATTAGAAAATCCTAATAAAATTATTAGAGTAAAACCTATGATCTATACTAAACAAGATATAGATGAATTTGATATACAAATAAAAGAATTATTAGAAAAAGGATTAATAGAAGAAACTAATAGTCCACATTCTAGTCCTGCTTTTATGGTAAGAAACCATGCGAGAAATAAAAAGAGGAAAAGCTAGAATGGTTATTAATTATAAAAGATTAAATCAAAATACTATTTTTGATGGTTATTTTATTCCAAGAAAAGAAGTTTTAATAAATCAAGCTAAACAAGCAAAATATTTTAGTAAATTTGATCAGAAATCGAGATTCTGGCAAATTATGCTAATAGAAGAATCTAAACCATTAACAGCTTTTAGTGCTCCTAATGGACATTATCAATGGAGAGTAATGCCATTTGGACTCTGTAATGCACCACAAGTATTTCAAAGATGGATGGACTCTATATTTAAAAATATAAAAATTACATGTCGTATATATAGATGATATTTTAATATTTTCTGATACATTAGAAAATCATAGAAAACATCTAAATATTATATCTAGAGAATTCATAAAACATGGAATTATACTAAGTCCTAAGAAAATTGAATTAGAAAAAACTGAAATAGAATTCTTAGGATTAATATTATCTCATTGATGGTCTTAAACTCCAAGATCACATTATAGTAAAAATAAAAGAATTTCCTGAAAATATTGTTGATAAGAAATGACTTCAACAATTTTTAGGAATTGTTAATTATGGAAGAAATTTCTTTCCTAACTTATCTAAAAATTAGATGAGTTATATGAAAAACTAAAAAAGGAAAAACCTTTTGAATGGTCTAAAAGAGATTCAGATATTATAAAAAATATAAAATCTGAAATAAATTATATTCCTAAAGTTTATTTACCTAAACCAGGTGATAAATTAATTCTAGAAACAGATGCCTCAGAAAAAAATTGGGGATGTGTTTTAAAAGCAAAAACAAATAATGAAGAATTAATTTGTGGATATAGTTCGGGAAAATTTAAACCAAATGAAATAAATTATGCTATCTATGAAAAAGAATTATTAGCAATAAAAAAAGGAATAAAAAAATTCTTAATATATTTAGCACCTGAACATTTTATTATAAAAACTGATAATCAAGCAGTTAAACAATTTCTAACTAACAAAAGCTTAGAAACTGTACCTAGAAGAATCAGATGGTATAATGAATTATGCCAATTTAATTTTGAAGTTATTTATATTAAAGGAACTAATAATATGATTGCTGATTTTCTTAGCAGGCCTTATGGATAGAGGTAAAAAACCTCTAGAAAAAGTTGGAGAATGGACAATCATCCATAAAAACCCAACAAAGGGAAAACAATAAGTCCTAAACAAGGATTTATTACTATACCGCTCAAGTACCATTTTATCCTAATCAAGGATATTATGTACCATATCCAATGGTAAACCAATCATTCGAACACAATCACCAACCTGTGAGATTTTCTAATTGGTCTCAAGATCCAAATTCGGCATCACAAACCAGCTTATCTTTGAAATTATAAAACAAATGTAAGATTTGTTGAAACAACAACAAATTCCTGAAATTAAAGATTTTTATAATCCGTGATTACCTCTGGAATATTATAATTTTATAAACAAAATATGGAAAACCCATATTTCGATCAAAGAGCAAATTTCGTAAAAACTCTTACACAGCTTTTCAATTTTTAGTTGAAAAAACAACTAAAGAAAATGAATCTCATGATTTATTACTTAAATCATTTTTTTACAGAGAGATTGGGATGAAATCCTAATCGAATATATAGATATTAAGGAGATAAACAATCTTCTTGATATATTCCAATATTTTATTAATAAAGGAACAAACAAATTCTATTATTAATAAAATGTTTAGAATATGTCTATATAATAAATGTAGACAAATTCTACCACAAGAATTATTTTCAAAAATAGAGAGAGCTATTTGCAACCAAAGAAGCTCAATTTATAGAAACTTTTTCAAAATATTTTTTACAAGCTTATGTTTTTACTAATGATATAGGAGAACAATTTCCTACTATCAAATTTAGACTTAATCATGAACCATTTGATATAACCAAAGATTGAATGGGGATTTGTTAAAGAAATAACAAATCCAAAATCTTTCTTTTCATTTATTAAAAGATTTTCCTGCTATAGTAAAATCTAGATTAACAAATTTTGTTGATATAGATGATTTTGTCTATTATTTTCATATAGAAATATGTAGTTTCATAGGTATTGGCTTGAGAAAGAAAAATTTTATCACCATATCAAATTTGGAATCTTCGTACTATGTTTTCGGGAAAAGCCCTTTCAGTAGTAGAAGAAGACCAACAACACTTGGCAAAAATCATTGACAAGTGTTATAATAATTTTTCCAATTATCAAATCCAAGCCGGAATTGATATGATAACCATGGCCCAGCATCTTCTTCATCAAGAAACTTATTTATTCTGGACCGATGGAAAAAGAATTCTAGCATATGACACTGGAAGAACCCAGGAAGAAAGAAATAGAGAAGTCGTTCACTATTAAAAAGATAGCAGCGAACATGGAGATAGATGATTATCCGCTAGCAACGGAGATCAAAGACACGTGGGAAAGCCGGAATACACCAGCCCTTCACGAGTCATTACACCTTGATGAAATCGAGGAGATGAATCTGAGAAATATCCAAGAAGGATAAAGACAAATCCAAAAAAGGAGAAATTTAATTATTGGATGTGACAATCCATCACCATCCATAGAAGATGATGCAAGCAATGATGTAAGAAGTCATCAAGAAGTCATCAATGATGTAAGCAATGATGCAAACAAAGAATTATTGCAAGAAAATTGTAGAAACAACTACATCAATTTTGTCGATTCGTATAAGGCTACGCAGAAGCAACTATCGAGCCAATAATAAAGTCATCCTTATCAGGATACTGTGCGGACTTCAATTGTAAATAAATTAGAGTTTAGAATTTACACTATAAATAGGAGGTGTTGTAGCCTAAACAAGGCATCGAAAAATAGAAATAGCTTTTAGAATTAGTGATTCTCTTGTATACTCTTTCTCTCAAGATATCAAGAGAAATCCTTCCTTTGTAAATTATCTACTATCTTCTCTTGTAAAATAAAATCTACGATATTACAATAGCCTTCCGCTTGTGCATAGATCCCTCCCTCCCCTGTAATTGGTATCGAGAGGAGCCCCTGAGTAACGATTTACGGAGTTCTAATATCGTAGTAATCATTGTAAGTTTCTATCTTTTATCTTCAATTCTGTTTGTTTTATTGTGGTTTTATCTTAAAACCCATATATCCGTGATTCGTCTTCTTGTTGCCGTTTAGTCCGAGTGGGGCGTTGTAGGCGTTAGAGAAGACGTTTAAGACACGTGACGGTTTTAGGTACCAGAGATAAAAACATGGAACAAATGGATTGTTTATACAAAGATAAAACTTGTAATCATACTATGCATATAGACTCTAAGAATGAAAATAATATTTCGGCTCTTAGTAAAGGTATCAATAGTTTAATAGATATGACATCTATATATTTTAATAAATTATATACTAAGGTTAGTAAAATAGAAGAAAAAGTAGATAATATGGGAGAAGTAACTGATTTAGATTTGAATAACAAGTCTAAAGAACTTTTATCGATGTTAACAATAAATTAGATCAAGTTATTAATAATAATAATATAGAATCGGATTTAGATTTAGGACCTTTATATTATGGTAATAGTAATGTAATATTAGCTTTATCGGATGAAGATGAGTCTTGGATGAATCTTCTACCTATCATAATATTAAAAAGAAAAACAAAAAGAGAAAAAGTTAAAAACAAGAAAAATATGATTTTGACTCTTATAAAACTTTAATAGAACATTGGAAAAACCAATTTTCTAAAACAAAAGATAAGAATGAACAAGTAGAATATTTAAAATTAATAGAAGAACTTTATGAAAAACATAAAGATCTATTTACTAAATATAATTATCACTATATGTTAAATTATGATACTACGAGGAAGGTAGTAGTAGTTACGATAATTCTAATGTAGATATTAATGTCACTAGTCATAATTCGATGAAGAAAAACTTCAAATGAAGAGGATTGTAACACCCCAAACCCACCCATTCACTACGAATCGAATCTGTTATGTCACTTGGGAAAAGACGGTTGAAAATCTTCTTAATTTAAAATAAAACATCGTAGTTTGCTGAATTTTGGAAACATATCTTTGGAATAAACTTTGCTATTAAACTCATTCATTTTTAAAACTTTAGTTTATAATATCCAATTTGAATAAATAGGTTGCAAACCATAAATCATTTTCACGTAGCAATTTAATTTGAATAAACCATAGTTAAAGTAATACCAAAAACATAAAATGGCCTTTATTACAACCCAACAATTCAAATAAAGTACTTATATCAAAATCAAGCATGAAATAATTGAACATCATCTTCGGCATGGGCCACCTTGTCCTCTCCGATCCCGGTCCCAACTTTATGCACTACCCAAATGGTTAAGGAAAAGGTGAGTCACCCAGACTCAGCAGTGCTGCTACCCTTTTTCCTGGATTAGCAAAATATCACATACAAACATAATCATGATCATCATGCATCCCAATCATATGCACCCAATCCTAACCGTCCATACACCTTTTCTACCCCGTAGTTTTTACTGGTTTGGTGGATACTCTGTAAGATTTGTTGAGGGTTTCTCGTTGATAGCAACGTGGCGACTAAGTTGTTAAGGAAAGAGGTTCCGTTTGTTTGGACCGAGAAACAACAGAAAGCTTCGATAGGTTAAAGAAGATTTTGACCGAGGCTCGGTTCTAATTCAACTTTGAGGTTGGTAAGGAATACACAGCTCATCGCGATGCGTCACACACGGAGTGCAGGTTGTGTGCCGATGCAGGAAAGGTAAGGTTGTGGCTTACGCTTCTAGGCACCGAGGCCACATGAGGTCAACTATCCGACGCACGATCTGGAGCTAGCGGTAGTAGTTTTCGCCTTAAAGATTTGGAGGCACTACTTATATGGAGAGAGATCGATAGTCTATACGGATCATAAGAGCTTGAAGTATCTACCGACTCGTAAGGATTTGAATTTGAGGCGGCGTAGATGGGTTGAGTTGTTTGAAGGATTACGATCGTTCTATTGAGTATCATCCGGCAAGGCTAACGTGGTGGCGCACGCGTTGAGCCGTAAGGTTGCTTCGACTTAAGAGCGTTGTTTGCCCATTTGAGCTTGTATGACGACGGGAGTATTTTGGCGAGCTGCAAGTTAAGCCTACTTGGGTTGAAGCGGATCGAGAGAAACAGCTTAGAGGATGAGGTTCAGGTGCGCGAAGGTTGCAAGTGCAGAATGGTGTTGTGGATGTTACAGTTTGGTATCAGAACCCGGTTCAAAACTCGGCTTTGAGGGTTTTGGGCCCAAAAACATTTTCAAAGTGGGCTTTTCAAAAATATGGGTTTTTATGAAAAGGTTTTTCAGTTAGGTGGCATGGCACTGCACCTCAGACCCGAAGTCCACTGTAAGTACCCCTTACTATTGCTTGTGAGTTATTGATGTGATCGGATGATTGCAATAGTGGATTACTTTAGAAACTGAAACTTTGATTGCTCGAAAGAACGACTTCCGAAACATCTGCTCATAAAATTTGCTCGTGGATTAAACGAAGGGAACAAAATTTCTAATGCATAAAACTTTTAATCAGTTAAATCGCGACGCTAGATATGAGTTCTAGGGGACGTGTTGTCGCGGGCATGGTCTAGGTGGAATGACAGCTTTATTAAGATCAGAGTGCGCAGCAAGAGCGTAGTGTGGTAGGTTAGGATGTGCGACTGTTAGTTAGATTGAAATTTCGAGGACGAAATTTCTTTAAGGAGGGTAGATTTGTAACATCCCAAAATGGGCCTAGGAGAATTGGGCCCAATGGGCCTTAGGCGTAGTAGCGTTTAAATTTTTGGAGAACAAGAGACCGGCTTAAATGCTAGTTAGACCCATTGGATAAGTGATTTTGGAAGGTTAGAAGGCTTCTATGAAGTCCCGGATCAAATATTAGCTTTGGGGAAATTTTGGTTTTAGGTGAAAAAAACCTGGAAGTTGGCGGTGTAGGCCTTAAGAATAAAATGTGGGAAAAATAACACAAGTGGAGTGTGTGGTGTAGTGGCAAAGTGACACCACTTAAGAGACAAGGGGGTGACGCCACAAGGGAAGGAAGGAGGTCCAAGGTTCAAGTCTTGGCTTTTGCATTTTGGTTTTCTTTTACTTGGACCTCGGAATTTAGCTATAGTTTATATTTAGTTGCGCATGGTTTAAGACACAAGAGGAGCTTGTGGCCAAGTAGCTAGCAAACAGGATTATGTTGCAAGGGAGCCCGGTTCGAATCTCATGACAAGCAATGGAGTATTTATTTTGCATGATTGGACGGTAAGAGTTTCATTGAATTTAAACTCTCTTGTGAAGGATCCCACATCGGAAAGACACAAAGAATGAAGGTGAAGTGCTAGCTATATAAGGAGCATCCTAGGAGGAGAGTAAACACATCTTGGAGGGCGTTTGGGCACAAGAGTGATCGGAGCGGATTAGCCCCAGAGTCCTATCGGTGTGTAACTCTCTCTACTCTAGTTGTAGAGCGGCAAAATGCCGAAGTGCGGTCCACGGCAATAGTAGCCACGGCGAGCGCGCGCGCGTGTGGGGCTTCGACGCGATAGTTGAGGCCATCGCAGAGTATTCTCGTGGGTTGGGGCTGCTGGGGCCTCGATGGGCGAAGTGGGCCCAATGGGCCCGTGAGGCCCATATGAGTAAATTGCATGATTGGTTAGTATATGTTGAACTAGACTAGGTGAATCTCATATACGTGGCTAGATTTGTGTTAGGTGGGCCACACGAGCGTGTGGGCCCGAATGGGCTGAAATTGGGCTTTAGGCCCAATAGTCCATTTCGACCAGAAATGGTAGTTGGGTCGCTCGGGGCGACACTGGGCCTTTGGAAAGGCCATTCCAGGTACGAAATTACCGATATACCCTTGGTGGGTAAATTACGAAAATGCCCTTAGTAGGTAAAATTACGATTATACCCTTAAAGGTTGATTAGCATGATTATGTTGTTTAGTTTTGGCCGATTGTAGAGGAAGGCTTGATCTCGCATATCTCGGGTTGTGGCTAGTGCTCGAAAAGTGTTAAGGAATGGGGGATCTAGTGCGTTAGATCTTGATCTACGGGATTTGATAGTCGCATTAGTAATCAGGTGTGTAAACTAACACACTATACTTAGTAATATTGTTATTAAACCTGTTTGCCTATTAAAATCATGACAGTATGATGGATTATTGGATACCCAAACGGGGTATGTGTACGTATCCGGGTAAGTTTAATTTATTACAAGTTCTATTATGGATACCTTGGGTATTATGATCCATGTTATGTATGCTTTGAGATGTAATGCTAGACATGTTGGCATGATATGCATGATTTGTATGATATGCATGGTTACATGAGTATGGTATGTTGATGGGTGATATGAGAGGAGGGAGCAGTGATATTTTGTGCTGACGAGCACCAGTGTTTTGGTAACACACTTTGTGACTTTGGGTCACCAGTGCTTTGGTAGCACATTTGTGTCTTTGGGACACCAGAGGTTGGGCACCTCATTGCGACTTGTCCCTGTGGTTAACACCACCGTGGGTTGGCCCCACATTGAGATATGGGATCGTCTGCTAGTGATTGGGTATCACACGATGGGTTGGCCCCATCATTCGATTATTGTGACTACGGTCACCAGTGCTTTGGTAGCACATTTGTGTCTTTGGGACACCGAGGTTGGGCACCTCATTGCGACTTGTCCCTCATGGTTAACACCACCGTGGGTTGGCCCCACATTGAGATATGGGATCGTCTCGCTAGTGATTGGGTATCACACGATGGGTTGGCCCCATCATTCGATTATTGTGACTACGGTCACCAAAGTGCTTTGGTAGCACATTTGTGTCTTTGGGACACCGGAGGTTGGGCACCTCATTGCGACTTGTCCCCGTGGTTAACACCACCGCGGGTTGGCCCCACATGAGATATGGGATCGTCTCGCTAGTGATTGGGTATCACACGATGGGTTGGCCCCATCATTGGATTTGTGACTTCGGTCACCAAAGGCTTGGGTAGCACAAACGTGTCTTTGGGACACCAAAGTGTTTTGGTAACACATTGTGACTATATGTCACCAGGTGGTTTGGCACCACCAGTGGTTTGGTACCACACGGGGTAGAAAAGGTGTATGGACGGTTAGGATTGGGTGCATATGATTGGGATGCATGATGATCATGATTATGTTTGTATGTGATATTTTGCTAATCCGGAAAAAGGGTAGCACATCGAGTCCGGGTGACTCACCTTTTCCTTAACCATTTCGTAGTGCATAAAGTCGACCGGATCGGAGAGGACAAGGTGGCCCATGCCGAAGATGATGTTCAATTATTTCATGCTTGATTTTGATATAAGTACTTTATTTGAATTGTTGGGTTGTAATAAAGGCCATTTTATGTTTTTGGTATTACTTTAACTATGGTTTATTCAAATTAAATTGCTACGTGAAAATGATTTATGGTTTGCAACCTATTTATTCAAATTGGATATTATAAACTAAAGTTTTAAAAATGAATGAGTTTAATAGCAAAGTTTATTCCAAAGATATGTTTCCAAAATTCAGCAAACTACGATGTTTTATTTTAAATTAAGAAGATTTTCAACCGTCTTTTCCCAAAGACATAAACCGCATTCTGGTAGTAGTGAATGGGTCGGGTTTGGGGGTGTTACAAGGATGAAAATATAGAAATTCCTGAACCAATGGATACTAAACAACCAGATCCATATGATTATGAAATACCAAAACTAGGAAATTGATAAACAAGATCCTTATGGTAAAAGAAAGATAGATTCGATCTTCAAACGGATGATTATCCGAGATCTATTAATAAAAATTATGAAAAGTTTGAAAACACAACTAGAATATTTGATAATCAATATTGGAAAAACCAATATTTACCTATTGAACTAAAACCAGTTCATTTTACTAATAAATTAGATAAAATATCTAATAATAAAAAATAAAAGATAAACCAATAATTCAACAAATGAAACTTGGGAAAAAAGATATTATTACATTTTCACATTTCCAACCCAGAAATATTATACTTATATTGAAATCTCGTTTGAGTTTAGAGAATATAATTCATATTCTTTAAATGCTCTATTAGATACAGGAGCTACAACTAGTAGTCAGAGAGAAAATGCTATTCCATCGTAAAAGTGGGAACTTATGAGAAATCCAATAAGAGTTGTTGGAGTAGATGGTAATGAAACTTTAATTCTTTTTAAAGCAAAAATATACCAATCTACATAAACAATGTAAGATTTGTGATACCTAAAATATTATGTTTTCATGAAATGCATGGAGATATATTATTAGGTAATAATTTTATATATCAACATTTACCATTTTCTATTGATAAAAATTTTGTTATATTAACTATTGAAAAACTTCAGTAGAAATACCCTTAGTTGAAAACCATAAATTTATTTGTGATAAAGATTTTTCACCTTCTAAGAAAGAACATGTTAAACAACTTGAAACAAATCATTGGTTGTTTAAAATATTAGAAAATAATTTTAGTGAAGAACCATTAAAATTATGGAAAAATAGTCCTAGATATTGTACTATTAAATTAGAAAATCCTAATAAAATTATTAGAGTAAAACCTATGATCTATACTAAACAAGATATAGATGAATTTGATATACAAATAAAAGAATTATTAGAAAAAGGATTAATAGAAGAAACTAATAGTCCACATTCTAGTCCTGCTTTTATGGTAAGAAACCATGCAGAAATAAAAAGAGGAAAAGCTAGAATGGTTATTAATTATAAAAGATTAAATCAAAATACTATTTTTGATGGTTATTTTATTCCAAGAAAAGAAGTTTTAATAAATCAAGCTAAACAAGCAAAATATTTTAGTAAATTTGACTGTAAATCAGGATTCTGGCAAATTATGCTAACAGAAGAATCTAAACCATTAACAGCTTTTAGTGCTCCTAATGGACATTATCAATGGAGAGTAATGCCATTTGGACTCTGTAATGCACCACAAGTATTTCAAAGATGGATGGACTCTATATTTAAAAATATAAAAAAATTCGTGTCGTATATATAGATGATATTTTAATATTTTCTCGATACATTAGAAAATCATAGAAAACATCTAAATATTATATCTAGAGAATTCATAAAACATGGAATTATACTAAGTCCTAAGAAAATTGAATTAGAAAAAACTGAAATAGAATTCTTAGGATTAATATTATCTGCTGATGGTCTTAAACTCCAAGATCACATTATAGTAAAAATAAAAGAATTTCCTGAAAATATTGTTGATAAGAAATGACTTCAACAATTTTTAGGAATTGTTAATTATGGAAGAAATTTCTTTCCTAACTTATCTAAAAATTAGATGAGTTATATGAAAAACTAAAAAGGAAAAACCTTTTGAATGGTCTAAAAGAGATTCAGATATTATAAAAATATAAAATCTGAAATAAATTATATTCCTAAAGTTTATTTACCTAAACCAGTGATAAATTAATTCTAGAAACAGATGCCTCTCGAAAAAAATTGGGGATGTGTTTTAAAAGCAAAAACAAATAATGAAGAATTAATTTGTGGATATAGTTCGGGAAAATTTAAACCAAATGAAATAAATTATGCTATCTATGAAAAAGAATTATTAGCAATAAAAAAAGGAATAAAAAAATTCTTAATATATTTAGCACCTGAACATTTTATTATAAAAACTGATAATCAAGCAGTTAAACAATTTCTAACTAACAAAAGCTTAGAAACTGTACCTAGAAGAATCAGATGGTATAATGAATTATGCCAATTTAATTTTGAAGTTATTTATATTAAAGGAACTAATAATATGATTGCTGATTTTCTTAGCAGGCCTTATGGATAGAGGTAAAAAACCTCTAGAAAAAGTTGGAGAATGGACAACTGTCCATAAAAAACCCAACAAAGGGAAAACAATAAGTCCTAAACAAGGATTTATTACTATACCTGCTCAAGTACCATTTTATCCTAATCAAGGATATTATGTACCATATCCAATGGTAAACCAATCATTCGAACACAATCACCAACCCAGGTGAGATTTTCTAATTGGTCTCAAGATCCAAATTCGGCAATCACAAACCAGTTATGCTGAAATTATAAAACAAATGCAAAGATTTGTTGAAACAACAACAAATTCACTGAAATTAAAGATTTTTATAATCCGAGATTACCTCTGAATATTATAATTTTATAAACAAAATATGGAAAACCCATATTTCTTCGATCAAAGAGCAAATTTCAGAAAAACTCTTACACAGTTTTCACAATTTTTAGTTGAAAAAACAACTAAAGAAAATGAATCTCATGATTTATTACTTAAATCATTTTATACAGAGATTGGGATGAAATCCTAATCGAATATATAGATATTAAGGAGATAAACAATCTTCTTGATATATTCCAATATTTTATTAATAAAGGAACAAACAAATCCTATTATTAATAAAATGTTTAGAATATGTCTATATAATAAATGTAGACAAATTCTACCACAAGAATTATTTTCAAAAATAGAGAGAGCTATTTGCAACCAAAGAAGCTCAATTTATAGAAACTTTTTCAAAATATTTTTACAAGCTTATGTTTTACTAATGATATAGGAGAACAATTTCCTACTATCAAATTTAGGCTTAATCATGAACCATTTGATATAACCAAAGTATTGAATGGGGATTTGTTAAAGAAATAACAAATCCAAAATCTTTCTTTTCATTTATTAAAAGATTTTCCTGCTATAGTAAAATCTAGATTAACAAATTTTGTTGATATAGATGATTTTGTCTATTATTTTCATATAGAAATATGTAGTTTCATAGGTATTGCTTTGAAAGAAAAATTTTATCACCATATCAAATTTGGAATCTTCGTACTATGTTTTCTGGAAAAGCCCTTTCAAAGTAGTAGAAGAAGACCAACAACACTTGGCAAAAATCATTGACAAGTGTTATAATAATTTTTCCAATTATCAAATCCAAGCCGGAATTGATATGATAACCATGGCCCAAAGATCTTCTTCATCAAGAAACTTATTTATTCGGACCGATGGAAAAAGAATTCTAGCATATGACACTCGGAAGAACCCGGAAGAAAGAAATAGAGAAGTCGTTCACCTATTAAAAAGATAGCGCATATGGAGATAGATGATTATCCGCTAGCAACGGAGATCAAAGACACGTGGGAAAGCTTGAATACACCAGTTCCTTCACCGAGTCATTACACCTTGATGAAATCGAGGAGATGAATCGAGAAATATCCAAGAAGGATAAAGACAAATCCAAAAAGGAGAAATTTAATTATTGGATGTGACAATCCATCACCATCCATAGAAGATGATGCAAGCAATGATGTAAGAAGTCATCAAGAAGTCATCAATGATGTAAGCAATGATGCAAACAAAGAATTATTGCAAGAAAATTGTAGAAACAACTACATCAATTTTGTCGATTCGTATACTACGCATAAAGCAACTATCGAGCCAATAATAAAGTCATCCTTATCGATACTCGTGCGGACTTCAATTGTAAATAAATTAGAGTTTAGAATTTACACTATAAATAGGAGGTGTTGTAGCCTAAACAAGGCATCGAAAAATAGAAATAGCTTTTAGAATTAGTGATTCTCTTGTATACTCTTTCTCTCAAGATATCAAGAGAAATCCTTCCTTTGTAAATTATCTACTATCTTCTCTTGTAAAATAAAATCTACGATATTACAATAGCCTTCCGTTTGTGCATAGATCCTCCCTCCCTGTAATTGGTATCAGAGGAGCCCCGGAGTAACGATTTCTGGAGTTCTAATATCGTAGTAATCATTGTAAGTTTCTATCTTTTATCTTCAATTCTGTTTGTTTTATTGTGGTTTTATCTTAAAACCCATATATCTGTGATTCTGTCTTCTTGTTGCCGTTTAGTCCGAGTGGGACGTTGTAGGCGTTGAGTGAAGACGTTTAAGACACAGACGGTTTTAGGTACCAGAGATAAAAAAACATGGAACAAATGGATTGTTTATACAAAGATAAAACTTGTAATCATACTATGCATATAGACTCTAAGAATGAAAATAATATTTCGGCTCTTAGTAAAGGTATCAATAGTTTAATAGATATGACATCTATATATTTTAATAAATTATATACTAAGGTTAGTAAAATAGAAGAAAAAGTAGATAATATGGGAGAAGTAACTGATTTAGATTTGAATAACAAGTCTAAAGAACTTTTATCAGATGTTAATAATAAATTAGATCAAGTTATTAATAATAATAATATAGAATCGGATTTAGATTTAGGACCTTTATATTATGGTAATAGTAATGTAATATTAGCTTTATCGGATGAAGATGAGTCTTGGATGAATCTTCTACCTATCATAATATTAAAAAGAAAAACAAAAAGAGAAAAAGTTAAAAACAAGAAAAATATGATTTTGACTCTTATAAAACTTTAATAGAACATTGGAAAAACCAATTTTCTAAAACAAAAGATAAGAATGAACAAGTAGAATATTTAAAATTAATAGAAGAACTTTATGAAAAACATAAAGATCTATTTACTAAATATAATTATCACTATATGTTAAATCATGATACTACGTATGTAGTAGTAGTTCGATAATTCTAATGTAGATATTAATGTCACTAGTCATAATTCGATGAAGAAAAACTTCAAATGAAGAGGATGAAAATATAGAAATTCTCAACCAATGGATACTAAACAACCAGATCCATATGATTATGAAATACCAAACCTAGGGAAATTGATAAACAAGATCCTTATGGTAAAAGAAAGATAGATTCAGATCTTCAAATGATGATTATCCGAGATCTATTAATAAAAATTATGAAAAGTTTGAAAACACAACTAGAATATTTGATAATCAATATTGGAAAAACCAATATTTACCTATTGAACTAAAACCAGTTCATTTTACTAATAAATTAGATAAAATATCTAATAATAAAAAATAAAAGATAAACCAATAATTCAACAAATGAAACTTGGGAAAAAGATATTATTACATTTTCACATTTCCAACCAGAAAATATTATACTTATATTGAAATCTCGTTTTCAGCTTTAGAGAATATAATTCATATTCTTTAAATGCTCTATTAGATACAGGAGCTACAACTAGTAGTCAGAGAGAAAATGCTATTCCATCGTAAAAGTGGGAACTTATGAGAAATCCAATAAGAGTCATTGGAGTAGATGGTAATGAAACTTTAATTCTTTTTAAGCAAAAATATACCAATCTACATAAACAATGTAAGATTTGTGATACCTAAAATATTATGTTTTCATGAAATGCATGGAGATATATTATTAGGTAATAATTTTATATATCAACATTTACCATTTTCTATTGATAAAAATTTTGTTATATTAACTATTGAAAAACTTCAAAGAGAAATACCCTTAGTTGAAAACCATAAATTTATTTGTGATAAAGATTTTTCACCTTCTAAGAAAGAACATGTTAAACAACTTGAAACAAATCATTGGTTGTTTAAAATATTAGAAAATAATTTTAGTGAAGAACCATTAAAATTATGGAAAAATAGTCCTAGATATTGTACTATTAAATTAGAAAATCCTAATAAAATTATTAGAGTAAAACCTATGATCTATACTAAACAAGATATAGATGAATTTGATATACAAATAAAAGAATTATTAGAAAAAGGATTAATAGAAGAAACTAATAGTCCACATTCTAGTCCTGCTTTTATGGTAAGAAACCATGCAGAAATAAAAAGAGGAAAAGCTAGAATGGTTATTAATTATAAAAGATTAAATCAAAATACTATTTTTGATGGTTATTTTATTCAAGAAAAGAAGTTTTAATAAATCAAGCTAAACAAGCAAAATATTTTAGTAAATTTGATCAGAAATCGAGATTACGCAAAATTATGCTAATGTAAGAATCTAAACCATTAATGACTTTTTAGTGCTCCTAATGGACATTATCAATGGAGAGTAATGCCATTTGGACTCTGTAATGCACCACAAGTATTTCAAAGATGGATGGACTCTATATTTAAAAATATAAAAATTACATGTCGTATATATAGATGATATTTTAATATTTTCTCGATACATTAGAAAATCATAGAAAACATCTAAATATTATATCTAGAGAATTCATAAAACATGGAATTATACTAAGTCCTAAGAAAATTGAATTAGAAAAAAGCTGAAATAGAATTCTTAGGATTAATATTATCTCATTGATGGTCTTAAACTCCAAGATCACATTATAGTAAAAATAAAAGAATTTCCTGAAAATATTGTTGATAAGAAATGTCACTTCAACAATTTTTAGGAATTGTTAATTATGGAAGAAATTTCTTTCCTAACTTATCTAAAAAATTAGATGAGTTATATGAAAAACTAAAAAGGAAAAACCTTTTTGAATGGTCTAAAAGAGATTCAGATATTATAAAAATATAAAATCTGAAATAAATTATATTCCTAAAGTTTATTTACCTAAACCAGTGTGATAAATTAATTCTAGAAACAGATGCCTCGAGAAAAAAATTGGGGATGTGTTTTAAAAGCAAAACAAATAATGAAGAATTAATTTGTGGATATAGTTCGGGAAAATTTAAACCAAATGAAATAAATTATGCTATCTATGAAAAAGAATTATTAGCAATAAAAAAGGAATAAAAAAATTCTTAATATATTTAGCACTGAACATTTTATTATAAAAACTGATAATCAAGCGATTAAACAATTTCTAACTAACAAAAGCTTAGAAATCTGTACCTAGAAGAATCGAGATGGTATAATGAATTATGCCAATTTAATTTTGAAGTTATTTATATTAAAGGAACTAATAATATGATTGCTGATTTTCTTAGCAGGTGCCTTATGGATAGAGGTAAAAACCTCTAGAAAAAGTTGGAGAATGGACAACTGTCCATAAAAACCCAACAAAGGAAAACAATAAGTCCTAAACAAGGATTTATTACTATACCTGCTCAAGTACCATTTTATCCTAATCAAGGATATTATGTACCATATCCAATGGTAAACCAATCATTCGAACACAATCACCAACCCAGTGAGATTTTCTAATTGGTCTCAAGATCCAAATTCGCATCACAAACCAGCTATATGCTTGAAATTATAAAACAAATGTAAGATTTGTTGAAACAACAACAAATTCCTCGAAATTAAAGATTTTTATAATCCAGGATTACCTCGGAATATTATAATTTTATAAACAAAATATGGAAAACCCATATTTCTCGATCAAAGAGCAAATTTCGTAAAAACTCTTACACTTTTCACAATTTTTAGTTGAAAAAACAACTAAAGAAAATGAATCTCATGATTTATTACTTAAATCTTTTTTATACAGAGATTGGGATGAAATCCTAATCGAATATATAGATATTAAGGAGATAAACAATCTTCTTGATATATTCCAATATTTTATTAATAAAGGAACAAACAAATCCTATTATTAATAAAATGTTTAGAATATGTCTATATAATAAATGTAGACAAATTCTACCACAAGAATTATTTTCAAAAATAGAGAGAGCTATTTGCAACCAGCAAGCTCAATTTATAGAAACTTTTTCAAAATATTTTTTACAAGCTTATGTTTTTACTAATGATATAGGAGAACAATTTCCTACTATCAAATTTAGGCTTTATCGGATGAAGATGAGTCTTCGGATGAATCTTCTACCTATCATAATATTAAAAAGGAAAAACAAAAAAGAGAAAAAGTTAAAAACAAGAAAAATATGATTTTGACTCTTATAAAACTTTAATAGAACATTGGAAAAACCAATTTTCTAAAACAAAAGATAAGAATGAACAAGTAGAATATTTAAAATTAATAGAAGAACTTTATGAAAAACATAAAGATCTATTTACGAAATATAATTATCACTATATGTTAAATCATGATACTACAGAAGGTAGTAGTAGTTCTGATAATTCTAATGTAGATATTAATGTCACTAGTCATAATTCTGATGAAGAAAAAACTTCAACAGAAGAGGATGAAAATATAGAAATTCCTGAACCAATGGATACTAAACAACTGCATCCATATGATTATGAAATACCGAAACCTAGGGAAATTGATAAACAAGATCCTTATGGTAAAAGAAAGATAGATTCAGATCTTCAAACAGATGATTATCTGAGATCTATTAATAAAAATTATGAAAAGTTTGAAAACACAACTAGAATATTTGATAATCAATATTGGAAAAACCAATATTTACCTATTGAACTAAAACCAGTTCATTTTACTAATAAATTAGATAAAATATCTAATAATAAAAAAATAAAAGATAAACCAATAATTCAACAAATGAAACTTGGGAAAAAAGATATTATTACATTTTCACATTTCCAACCCAGAAATATTATACTTATATTGAAATCTCGTTTCATTTAGAGAATATAATTCATATTCTTTAAATGCTCTATTAGATACAGGAGCTACAACTAGTAGTCAGAGAGAAAATGCTATTCCATCGTAAAAGTGGGAACTTATGAGAAATCCAATAAGAGTCATTGGAGTAGATGGTAATGAAACTTTAATTCTTTTAAAGCAAAAAATATACCAATCTACATAAACAATGTAAGATTTGTGATACCTAAAATATTATGTTTTCATGAAATGCATGGAGATATATTATTAGGTAATAATTTTATATATCAACATTTACCATTTTCTATTGATAAAAATTTTGTTATATTAACTATTGAAAAACTTCAGTAGAGAAATACCCTTAGTTGAAAACCATAAATTTATTTGTGATAAAGATTTTTCACCTTCTAAGAAAGAACATGTTAAACAACTTGAAACAAATCATTGGTTGTTTAAAATATTAGAAAATAATTTTAGTGAAGAACCATTAAAATTATGGAAAAATAGTCCTAGATATTGTACTATTAAATTAGAAAATCCTAATAAAATTATTAGAGTAAAACCTATGATCTATACTAAACAAGATATAGATGAATTTGATATACAAATAAAAGAATTATTAGAAAAAGGATTAATAGAAGAAACTAATAGTCCACATTCTAGTCCTCGCTTTTATGGTAAGAAACCATGCAGAAATAAAAAGAGGAAAAGCTAGAATGGTTATTAATTATAAAAGATTAAATCAAAATACTATTTTTGATGGTTATTTTATTCCAAGAAAAGAAGTTTTAATAAATCAAGCTAAACAAGCAAAATATTTTAGTAAATTTGATCAGAAATCGTGATTCTCGCAAATTATGCTAATGTAAGAATCTAAACCATTAACAGCTTTTTAGTGCTCCTAATGGACATTATCAATGGAGAGTAATGCCATTTGGACTCAGAATGCACCACAAGTATTTCAAAGATGGATGGACTCTATATTTAAAAATATAAAAATTCTCGTGTCGTATATATAGATGATATTTTAATATTTTCTCGATACATTAGAAAATCATAGAAAACATCTAAATATTATATCTAGAGAATTCATAAAACATGGAATTATACTAAGTCCTAAGAAAATTGAATTAGAAAAAACTGAAATAGAATTCTTAGGATTAATATTATCTCATTGATGGTCTTAAACTCCAAGATCACATTATAGTAAAAATAAAAGAATTTCCTGAAAATATTGTTGATAAGAAATGTACTTTCAACAATTTTTAGGAATTGTTAATTATGGAAGAAATTTCTTTCCTAACTTATCTAAAAATTAGATGAGTTATATGAAAAACTAAAAAGGAAAAACCTTTTGAATGGTCTAAAAGAGATTCAGATATTATAAAAATATAAAATCTGAAATAAATTATATTCCTAAAGTTTATTTACCTAAACCAGTGATAAATTAATTCTAGAAACAGATGCCTCGAGAAAAAAATTGGGGATGTGTTTTAAAAGCAAAAACAAATAATGAAGAATTAATTTGTGGATATAGTTCGGGAAAATTTAAACCAAATGAAATAAATTATGCTATCTATGAAAAAGAATTATTAGCAATAAAAAAAGGAATAAAAAATTCTTAATATATTTAGCACTTAACATTTTATTATAAAAACGATAATCAAGCGCTTAAACAATTTCTAACTAACAAAAGCTTAGAAACTGTATCTAGAAGAATCGATGATGGTATAATGAATTATGCCAATTTAATTTTGAAGTTATTTATATTAAAGGAACTAATAATATGATTGCTGATTTTCTTAGCAGTGCCTTATGGATAGAGGTAAAAACCTCTAGAAAAAGTTGGAGAATGGACAATCATTCCATAAAAACCCAACAAAGGGAAAACAATAAGTCCTAAACAAGGATTTATTACTATACCGCTCAAGTACCATTTTATCCTAATCAAGGATATTATGTACCATATCCAATGGTAAACCAATCATTCGAACACAATCACCAACCCAGTGAGATTTTCTAATTGGTCTCAAGATCCAAATTCGCATCACAAACCAGCTTATGCTGAAATTATAAAACAAATGTAAGATTTGTTGAAACAACAACAAATTCCTCAAATTAAAGATTTTTATAATCCGTGATTACCTCTGAATATTATAATTTTATAAACAAAATATGGAAAACCCATATTTCTGATCAAAGAGCAAATTTCGAAAAACTCTTACACAGCTTTCACAATTTTTAGTTGAAAAAACAACTAAAGAAAATGAATCTCATGATTTATTACTTAAATGCTTTATACAGAGATTGGGATGAAATCCTAATCGAATATATAGATATTAAGGAGATAAACAATCTTCTTGATATATTCCAATATTTTATTAATAAAGGAACAAACAAATCCTATTATTAATAAAATGTTTAGAATATGTCTATATAATAAATGTAGACAAATTCTACCACAAGAATTATTTTCAAAAATAGAGAGAGCTATTTGCAACCAAAGAAGCTCAATTTATAGAAACTTTTTCAAAATATTTTTACAAGCTTATGTTTTTACTAATGATATAGGAGAACAATTTCCTACTATCAAATTTAGGCTTAATCATGAACCATTTGATATAACCAAAGATTGAATGGGGATTTGTTAAAGAAATAACAAATCCAAAATCTTTCTTTTCATTTATTAAAAGATTTTCCTGCTATAGTAAAATCTAGATTAACAAATTTTGTTGATATAGATGATTTTGTCTATTATTTTCATATAGAAATATGTAGTTTCATAGGTATTGCTTGAGAAAGAAAAATTTTATCACCATATCAAATTTGGAATCTTCGTACTATGTTTTCGAAAAGCCCTTTCAGTAGTAGAAGAAGACCAACAACACTTGGCAAAAATCATTGACAAGTGTTATAATAATTTTTCCAATTATCAAATCCAAGCCGGAATTGATATGATAACCATGGCCCAAAGATCTTCTTCATCAAGAAACTTATTTATTCGGACCGATGGAAAAAGAATTCTAGCATATGACACCGGAAGAACCTGTGAAGAAAGAAATAGAGAAGTCGTTCAAATATTAAAAAGATAGCGCATATGGAGATAGATGATTATCCGCTAGCAACGGAGATCAAAGACACGTGGGAAAGCCGAATACACCAGTTCCTTCACCGAGTCATTACACCTTGATGAAATCGAGGAGATGAATCGAGAAATATCCAAGAAGGATAAAGACAAATCCAAAAAAGGAGAAATTTAATTATTGGATGTGACAATCCATCACCATCCATAGAAGATGATGCAAGCAATGATGTAAGAAGTCATCAAGAAGTCATCAATGATGTAAGCAATGATGCAAACAAAGAATTATTGCAAGAAAATTGTAGAAACAACTACATCAATTTTGTCGATTCGTATACTACGAGAAGCAACTATCGAGCCAATAATAAAGTCATCCTTATCGTGATACTCGTATGACTTCAATTGTAAATAAATTAGAGTTTAGAATTTACACTATAAATAGGAGTTGTTGTAGCCTAAACAAGGCATCGAAAAATAGAAATAGCTTTTTAGAATTAGTGATTCTCTTGTATACTCTTTCTCTCAAGATATCAAGAGAAATCCTTCCTTTGTAAATTATCTACTATCTTCTCTTGTAAAATAAAATCTACGATATTATAATAGCCTTCCGCTTGTGCATAGATCCTCCCTCCCCTGTAATTGGTATCGAGGAGCCCCTGAGTAACGATTTCTGAGTTCTAATATCGTAGTAATCATTGTAAGTTTCTATCTTTTATCTTCAATTCTGCTTGTTTTATTGTTGTTTTTATCTTAAAACCCATATATCTGTGATTCTCGCTTTCTTGTTGCCGCTTAGTCCGAGTGGGACGTTGTAGGCGCTGGAGTGAAGACGCTTAAGACACGTGCATTTGTTTTAGGTACCAGAGATATAAAAACATGGAACAAATGGATTGTTTATACAAAGATAAAACTTGTAATCATACTATGCATATAGACTCTAAGAATGAAAATAATATTTCTGCTCTTAGTAAAGGTATCAATAGTTTAATAGATATGACATCTATATATTTTAATAAATTATATACTAAGGTTAGTAAAATAGAAGAAAAAGTAGATAATATGGGAGAAGTAACTCGATTTAGATTTGAATAACAAGTCTAAAGAACTTTTATCGATGTTAATAATAAATTAGATCAAGTTATTAATAATAATAATATAGAATCGGATTTAGATTTAGGACCTTTATATTATGGTAATAGTAATGTAATATTAGCTTTATCGGATGAAGATGAGTCTTGGATGAATCTTCTACCTATCATAATATTAAAAAGAAAAACAAAAAGAGAAAAAGTTAAAAACAAGAAAAATATGATTTTGAATCTTATAAAACTTTAATAGAACATTGGAAAAACCAATTTTCTAAAACAAAAGATAAGAATGAACAAGTAGAATATTTAAAATTAATAGAAGAACTTTATGAAAAACATAAAGATCTATTTACAAAATATAATTATCACTATATGTTAAATTATGATACTACAGAAGGTAGTAGTAGTTCTGATAATTCTAATGTAGATATTAATGTCACTAGTCATAATTCTGATGAAGAAAAAACTTCAAATGTAAGAGGATGAAAATATAGAAATTCTCAACCAATGGATACTTGAACAACCTGATCCATATGATTATGAAATACCAAACCTAGGGAAATTGATAAACAAGATCCTTATGGTAAAAGAAAGATAGATTCAGATCTTCAAACAGATGATTATCCGAGATCTATTAATAAAAATTATGAAAAGTTTGAAAACACAACTAGAATATTTGATAATCAATATTGGAAAACCAATATTTACCTATTGAACTAAAACCAGTTCATTTTACTAATAAATTAGATAAAATATCTAATAATAAAAAAATAAAAGATAAACCAATAATTCAACAAATGAAACTTGGGAAAAAGATATTATTACATTTTCACATTTCCAACCCAGAAATATTATACTTATATTGAAATCTCGTTTTCAGCTTAGAGAATATAATTCATATTCTTTAAATGCTCTATTAGATACAGAGCTACAACTAGTAGTCAGAGAGAAAATGCTATTCCATCGTAAAAGTGGGAACTTATGAGAAATCCAATAAGAGTCATTGGAGTAGATGGTAATGAAACTTTAATTCTTTTAAAGCAAAAATATACCAATCTACATAAACAATGTAAGATTTGTGATACCTAAAATATTATGTTTTCATGAAATGCATGGAGATATATTATTAGGTAATAATTTTATATATCAACATTTACCATTTTCTATTGATAAAAATTTTGTTATATTAACTATTGAAAAACTTCAGAGAAATACCCTTAGTTGAAAACCATAAATTTATTTGTGATAAAGATTTTTCACCTTCTAAGAAAGAACATGTTAAACAACTTGAAACAAATCATTGGTTGTTTAAAATATTAGAAAATAATTTTAGTGAAGAACCATTAAAATTATGGAAAAATAGTCCTAGATATTGTACTATTAAATTAGAAAATCCTAATAAAATTATTAGAGTAAAACCTATGATCTATACTAAACAAGATATAGATGAATTTGATATACAAATAAAAGAATTATTAGAAAAAGGATTAATAGAAGAAACTAATAGTCCACATTCTAGTCCTCGCTTTTATGGTAAGAAACCATGCAGTAAATAAAAAGAGGAAAAGCTAGAATGGTTATTAATTATAAAAGATTAAATCAAAATACTATTTTTGATGGTTATTTTATTCCAAGAAAAGAAGTTTTAATAAATCAAGCTAAACAAGCAAAATATTTTAGTAAATTTGATCAGAAATCGTGATCTCGCAAATTATGCTAATGTAAGAATCTAAACCATTAATGACTTTTAGTGCTCCTAATGGACATTATCAATGGAGAGTAATGCCATTTGGACTCAGAATGCACCACAAGTCTTTCAAAGATGGATGGACTCTATATTTAAAAATATAAAAATTCTCGTGTCGATATATATAGATGATATTTTAATATTTTCTCGACATTAGAAAATCATAGAAAACATCTAAATATTATATCTAGAGAATTCATAAAACATGGAATTATACTAAGTCCTAAGAAAATTGAATTAGAAAAAACTGAAATAGAATTCTTAGGATTAATATTATCTCATGATGGTCTTAAACTCCAAGATCACATTATAGTAAAAATAAAAGAATTTCCTAAAATATTGTTGATAAGAAATGTAATTTCAACAATTTTTAGGAATTGTTAATTATGGAAGAAATTTCTTTCCTAACTTATCTAAAAAATTAGATGAGTTATATGAAAAACTAAAAAGGAAAAACCTTTTGAATGGTCTAAAAGAGATTCAGATATTATAAAAATATAAAATCTGAAATAAATTATATTCCTAAAGTTTATTTACCTAAACCAGTGATAAATTAATTCTAGAAACAGATGCCTCGTAAAAAAAAATTGGGGATGTGTTTTAAAAGCAAAAACAAATAATGAAGAATTAATTTGTGGATATAGTTCGGGAAAATTTAAACCAAATGAAATAAATTATGCTATCTATGAAAAAGAATTATTAGCAATAAAAAAGGAATAAAAAATTCTTAATATATTTAGCACTGAACATTTTATTATAAAAACTCGATAATCAAGCGCTTAAACAATTTCTAACTAACAAAAGCTTAGAAACTGTATTTAGAAGAATCGATGGTATAATGAATTATGCCAATTTAATTTTGAAGTTATTTATATTAAAGGAACTAATAATATGATTGCTGATTTTCTTAGCAGTGCCTTATGGATAGAGGTAAAAACCTCTAGAAAAAAAGTTGGAGAATGGACAACTCATTCCATAAAAAAACCCAACAAAGGGAAAACAATAAGTCCTAAACAAGGATTTATTACTATACCGCTCAAGTACCATTTTATCCTAATCAAGGATATTATGTACCATATCCAATGGTAAACCAATCATTCGAACACAATCACCAACCTGTGAGATTTTCTAATTGGTCTCAAGATCCAAATTCGCATCACAAACCAGCTTATGCTGAAATTATAAAACAAATGTAAGATTTGTTGAAACAACAACAAATTCCTAAATTAAAGATTTTTATAATCCGTGATTACCTCGAATATTATAATTTTATAAACAAAATATGGAAAACCCATATTTCTCGATCAAAGAGCAAATTTCGTAAAAACTCTTACACAGCTTTTCACAATTTTTAGTTGAAAAACAACTAAAGAAAATGAATCTCATGATTTATTACTTAAATCTGCTTTATACAGAGATTGGGATGAAATCCTAATCGAATATATAGATATTAAGGAGATAAACAATCTTCTTGATATATTCCAATATTTTATTAATAAAGGAACAAACAAATTCTATTATTAATAAAATGTTTAGAATATGTCTATATAATAAATGTAGACAAATTCTACCACAAGAATTATTTTCAAAAATAGAGAGAGCTATTTGCAACCAAAGAAGCTCAATTTATAGAAACTTTTTCAAAATATTTTTACAAGCTTATGTTTTTACTAATGATATAGGAGAACAATTTCCTACTATCAAATTTAGGCTTAATCATGAACCATTTGATATAACCAAAGATTGAATGGGGATTTGTTAAAGAAATAATAAATTAAAATCTTTCTTTTCATTTATTAAAAGATTTTCCTGCTATAGTAAAATCTAGATTAACAAATTTTGTTGATATAGATGATTTTGTCTATTATTTTCATATAGAAATATGTAGTTTCATAGGTATTGCTTTGAGAAAGAAAAATTTTATCACCATATCAAATTTGGAATCTTCGTACTATGTTTTCGGAAAAGCCCTTTCAGTAGTAGAAGAAGACCAACAACACTTGGCAAAAATCATTGACAAGTGTTATAATAATTTTTCCAATTATCAAATCCAAGCCGAATTGATATGATAACCATGGCCCAAAGATCTTCTTCATCAAGAAACTTATTTATTCGGACCGATGGAAAAAGAATTCTAGCATATGACACCGAAAGAACCCAAGAAGAAAGAAATAGAGAAGTCGTCACCTATTAAAAAAAAGATAGCAGATATGGAGATAGATGATTATCCGCTAGCAACGGAGATCAAAGACACGTGGGAAAGCCGAATACACCAGCCTTCCTTCACCGTAGTCATTACACCTTGATGAAATCGAGGAGATGAATCTGAGAAATATCCAAGAAGGATAAAGACAAATCCAAAAAAGGAGAAATTTAATTATTGGATGTGACAATCCATCACCATCCATAGAAGATGATGCAAGCAATGATGTAAGAAGTCATCAAGAAGTCATCAATGATGTAAGCAATGATGCAAACAAAGAATTATTGCAAGAAAATTGTAGAAAACAACTACATCAATTTTGTCGATTCGTATACTACGTGAGAAGCAACTATCGAGCCAATAATAAAGTCATCCTTATCGTGATACTCATGCGACTTCAATTGTAAATAAATTAGAGTTTAGAATTTACACTATAAATAGGAGTTGTTGTAGCCTAAACAAGGCATCGAAAAATAGAAATAGCTTTTTAGAATTAGTGATTCTCTTGTATACTCTTTCTCTCAAGATATCAAGAGAAATCCTTCCTTTGTAAATTATCTACTATCTTCTCTTGTAAAATAAAATCTACGATATTATAATAGCCTTCCGCTTGTGCATAGATCCCTCCTCCCCCGTAATTGGTATCGAGAGCCCCCTGAGTAACGATTTCTGGAGTTCTAATATCGTAGTAATCATTGTAAGTTTCTATCTTTTATCTTCAATTCTGCTTGTTTTATTGTTGTTTTATCTTAAAACCCATATATCTCGTGATTCTCGCTTTCTTGTTGCCGCTTAGTCCGAGTGGGACGTTGTAGGCGCTGGAGTGAAGACGCTTTAAGACACGTGACGGTTTTAGGTACCAGAGATAAAAAACATGGAACAAATGGATTGTTTATACAAAGATAAAACTTGTAATCATACTATGCATATAGACTCTAAGAATGAAAATAATATTTCTATTCTTAGTAAAGGTATCAATAGTTTAATAGATATGACATCTATATATTTTAATAAATTATATACTAAGGTTAGTAAAATAGAAGAAAAAGTAGATAATATGGGAGAAGTAATCGATTTAGATTTGAATAACAAGTCTAAAGAACTTTTATCGATGTTAATAATAAATTAGATCAAGTTATTAATAATAATAATATAGAATCGGATTTAGATTTAGGACCTTTATATTATGGTAATAGTAATGTAATATTAGCTTTATCGGATGAAGATGAGTCTTCTGATGAATCTTCTACCTATCATAATATTAAAAAGAAAAACAAAAAGAGAAAAAGTTAAAAACAAGAAAAATATGATTTTGAATCTTATAAAACTTTAATAGAACATTGAAAACCAATTTTCTAAAACAAAAGATAAGAATGAACAAGTAGAATATTTAAAATTAATAGAAGAACTTTATGAAAAACATAAAGATCTATTTACAAAATATAATTATCACTATATGTTAAATTATGATACTACGTATGGTAGTAGTAGTTCGATAATTCTAATGTAGATATTAATGTTACTAGTCATAATTCGATGAAGAAAAAACTTCAAATGTAAGAGGATGAAAATATAGAAATTCTCAACCAATGGATACCGAACAACCAGATCCATATGATTATGAAATACCAAAACCTAGGGAAATTGATAAACAAGATCCTTATGGTAAAAGAAAGATAGATTCAGATCTTCAAACAGATGATTATCCAGATCTATTAATAAAAATTATGAAAAGTTTGAAAATACAACTAGAATAATAGGTAATCAAATAGATTATATAGCTACTAATGAGATAAAATCTGAAAACACAGTGAATCTAGTCATCCTATACCTATACCATATAGGGTAGATGATTTAAATAAAAGAAGTGTTGCTCAAGGAGGAATATATTTAGATTTAACTAATATTCCTTTATCGACTATGAAAAACCATAGATGATTGGGCACAATCTATGACTATTGTTGTAAACAACAACAAAGAATACTTGGTCAAAAGAAAAGTTTTTAAATTACTTTGTAGGAACATTTCAAGGAGATGTTCTACAATTTCTCGATTTATGGGAAGAATCTGAGAAAGGAAAAGAACAAAAAGGTCAACTTATTAATCAAATAAGTACTCCTAAAGATTTACTAAAAGGGTTAACTTCAATTCTAAAAAGAAATTTGTGGTTATACTAATAAAAAGATCAGATAGCCAATCCAGCTTATATCTTATCAAAATTAAAATTATGTGACATAAGATATTTAGAAGAATTTTCTAAAAATTTCTTCATGAATATCAAAAGTTAAAAATGATAGTATAGAATTTTGGAAAACCAATATTTTCATAAATTACCACCACCTTGGGATGAGATATGTATTAATAAATATACTTCTTATATATATAAACATAGTCAAAATTCAGAATAGAAATAGCAAATATAGACACTATAGGTAATAGAATTAATTTTGCTAAAGAAAGAATAATTTTACATTGTCTACAAAGTAAGGCTAAAAACAAGTCAAAAATAAACTGAGTCATAAATATTGTACCAAGATGTTAGAAAATGAATGGGAGTTTGGATGTAATCCTATACGCCCTAAAACCTATAAAAACATAAAAATATAAATTAGCTAGATGGAAACCGAGTAATAAAAATTATACTGTAATAATAATAATAATAATAATAATAAAAAAAAAAAATTTGTTAGAGAAAAACTTCTAATACTAAAAACAAATTTGTAAATGTTTCATTTGTGATGAAGAAGGTCATATAGCAACAAATTGTCCTAACAAAGGAAAAAGTGCTAGAAAATGATTAAAAATCTTGAAGAACAAGATTTAGAAGTATGTTTAAGTGAGGAAATCAATCCTACTGAATAGTATATGAATTAATATCGTAAATGTGATTCTCGATACTAATTCAAAGATGAATATATTTCTATGTTAGGAACTAGTTCTAATCATCAATTAGAAGAAATTCCAAAATCAACAACAACAGATATTAAATTAGGAAATTTAATCGGAGAAGAAACAGACTTTTCTCGATGAAATAATAGATAAAATTACTAAAAATCATATTTCTAAAGAAGAAATTTATAAAATATCTAAGTTTAAAATATGGTCACAAAGACACATAGAAAAAAATAGCGGTAACACAAATGCTAAAGATACTAAAGGTGGATTAACAGTAAATCCCTTTATTTACTAAGGATAAAATAAAAAGGATTAGGAAAAAAATATCCTCAAAGTTAGATACATACATTTAGGAATAATTATGATAACGATTAGAGCTTTATTTAGAAAAGGTCATGATATTCCTATTATAGCAAAGATTATTAGATAAAAGATTTGAAAATCCAATAAAAGCACTTATTGGAGGAATTCAATCTAATTTACATACAGGAGTTATAGGATTTAAAGTTAAACCAAATTACTTTATTCTATAATGCACTTCTAATAGAAGAGTGTCTATGTCTTAGAATTCAGATAAAAATTCGATATTAGTGATTTAGTCAAGATCTAGCAATAAGTCGGACTTCTATTAATGAATATACTAATACAAAGTAGTAAGTAGAAATAAAAGAAATCAATAATAAAATAATTGAGCTTTTTGAGCCTAATAAGTTTACTACAGTAAATACAACCAAAATTATTACATCTAAAAGATTTATCAATTCCAAAAGATTGGATGATAGAAAGGGTTAATAATGCAAGTACTTCTAAACCAAGTAGTACTATAGAATATATGTCATCCGTGACAAGTTATATTTTAAAAATAATCTGATTACTAATACAGATGATAATTTAGTTTTACCTCTAATTCTCAACCCAAGAAGAGGAGGATAATATAAGTACTTCGACACCAATAGGTATGAAAACAAATTCATATTCCTATTTTTCCTACTACACCTAGTAGAAATTCTAGAAACACTAGAATAGAAGATATACAATTTTCAAAGAGAGAAGATATTATTAACAATAAATATATTCAAATTACATTGCATAATGAATATAAAAATATTCTTTACATGCTTTATTAGATACAGTGAGCTACAACCAAAGAGTTGTAAAAAGAATGCTATTCCAAAAAATATTGGAAACCCAGTAAAAAGACAATAAAAATTAATGGAGTAGATGGTAATAAAACCAATATCTATTATAAAGCAAAAATATACCAATCTACATAAATAATGTTAGATTTAAAATTCCAAAATATTATGTTTTCCTACATATGAATGGTGATATTTTATTGGGAAATAATTTTATAAATCAATATTTACCATTTTCTATTGATAAAAATCAGTATGTTATCTATAGAAAAACTTCTATAGAAATCCCATTAGTAGAAAATCCTAAATTTATTTGTACTAATGATTGCTGAATTTCTTAGCAGTCCTTATGGATAGAGGTAAAAACCTCTAGAAAAAGTTGGAGAATGGACAACTCATCCATAAAAACCCAACAAAGGGAAAACAATAAGTCCTAAACAAGGATTTATTACTATACCGCTCAAGTACCATTTTATCCTAATCAAGGATATTATGTACCATATCCAATGGTAAACCAATCATTCGAACACAATCACCAACCTGTGAGATTTTCTAATTGGTCTCAAGATCCAAATTCGCATCACAAACCAGCTTATGCTGAAATTATAAAACAAATGTAAGATTTGTTGAAACAACAACAAATTCCTCAAATCAAAGATTTTTATAATCCAGTGATTACCTCTCGAATATTATAATTTTATAAACAAAATATGGAAAACCCATATTTCTGATCAAAGAGCAAATTTCGTAAAAACTCTTACACAGCTTTCACAATTTTTAGTTGAAAAACAACTAAAGAAAATGAATCTCATGATTTATTATTTAAATCTGCTTTATACAGAGATTGGGATGAAATCCTAATCGAATATATAGATATTAAGGAGATAAACAATCTTCTTGATATATTCCAATATTTTATTAATAAAGGAACAAACAAATTCTATTATTAATAAAATGTTTAGAATATGTCTATATAATAAATGTAGACAAATTCTACCACAAGAATTATTTTCAAAAATAGAGAGAGCTATTTGCAACCAAAGAAGCTCAATTTATAGAAACTTTTTCAAAATATTTTTACAAGCTTATGTTTTTACTAATGATATAGGAGAACAATTTCCTACTATCAAATTTAGGCTTAATCATGAACCATTTGATATAACCAAAAGATTGAATGGGGATTTGTTAAAGAAATAATAAATTAAAATCTTTCTTTTCATTTATTAAAAGATTTTCCTGCTATAGTAAAATCTAGATTAACAAATTTTGTTGATATAGATGATTTTGTCTATTATTTTCATATAGAAATATGTAGTTTCATAGGTATTGCTTGAGAAAGAAAAATTTTATCACCATATCAAATTTGGAATCTTCGTACTATGTTTTCGGAAAAGCCCTTTCAAAGAGTAGAAGAAGACCAACAACACTTGGCAAAAATCATTGACAAGTGTTATAATAATTTTTCCAATTATCAAATCCAAGCCGAATTGATATGATAACCATGGCCCAAAGATCTTCTTCATCAAGAAACTTATTTATTCGACCGATGGAAAAAGAATTTAGCATATGACACTCGAAGAACCTGTGAAGAAAGAAATAGAGAAGTCGTTCACTATTAAAAAGATAGCAGATATGGAGATAGATGATTATCCGCTAGCAACGGAGATCAAAGACACGTGGGAAAGCCGAATACACCAGCCTCCTTCACCGAGTCATTACACCTTGATGAAATCGAGGAGATGAATCTGAGAAATATCCAAGAAGGATAAAGACAAATCCAAAAAAGGAGAAATTTAATTATTGATGTGACAATCCATCACCATCCATAGAAGATGATGCAAGCAATGATGTAAGAAGTCATCAAGAAGTCATCAATGATGTAAGCAATGATGCAAACAAAGAATTATTGCAAGAAAATTGTAGAAACAACTACATCAATTTTGTCGATTCGTATACACGTGAGAAGCAACTATCGAGCCAATAATAAAGTCATCCTTATCGTGATATCGTATGGACTTCAATTGTAAATAAATTAGAGTTTAGAATTTACACTATAAATAGGAGTTGTTGTAGCCTAAACAAGGCATCGAAAAATAGAAATAGCTTTTTAGAATTAGTGATTCTCTTGTATACTCTTTCTCTCAAGATATCAAGAGAAATCCTTCCTTTGTAAATTATCTACTATCTTCTCTTGTAAAATAAAATCTACGATATTATAATAGCCTTCCGCTTGTGCATAGATCCCTCCCTCCCCTCGTAATTGGTATCGAGGAGCCCCTGAGTAACGATTTCTGAGTTCTAATATCGTAGTAATCATTGTAAGTTTCTATCTTTTATCTTCAATTCTGCTTGTTTTATTGTTGTTTTATCTTAAAACCCATATATCCGTGATTCTCGCTTCTTGTTGCCGCTTAGTCCGAGGGGACGTTGTAGGCGCGGAGTGAAGACGCTTAAGACACGTATTTGGTTTTAGGTACCAGATAAAAAAAAACATGGAACAAATGGATTGTTTATACAAAGATAAAACTTGTAATCATACTATGCATATAGACTCTAAGAATGAAAATAATATTTCTGCTCTTAGTAAAGGTATCAATAGTTTAATAGATATGACATCTATATATTTTAATAAATTATATACTAAGGTTAGTAAAATAGAAGAAAAAGTAGATAATATGGGAGAAGTAACTCGATTTAGATTTGAATAACAAGTCTAAAGAACTTTTATCGATGTTAATAATAAATTAGATCAAGTTATTAATAATAATAATATAGAATCGGATTTAGATTTAGGACCTTTATATTATGGTAATAGTAATGTAATATTAGCTTTATCGGATGAAGATGAGTCTTCTGATGAATCTTCTACCTATCATAATATTAAAAAGAAAAACAAAAAGAGAAAAAGTTAAAAACAAGAAAAATATGATTTTGAATCTTATAAAACTTTAATAGAACATTGAAAACCAATTTTCTAAAACAAAAGATAAGAATGAACAAGTAGAATATTTAAAATTAATAGAAGAACTTTATGAAAAACATAAAGATCTATTTACAAAATATAATTATCACTATATGTTAAATTATGATACTACGTATGTAGTAGTAGTAGTTCGATAATTCTAATGTAGATATTAATGTCACTAGTCATAATTCGATGAAGAAAAAACTTCAAATGTAAGAGGATGAAAATATAGAAATTCTCAACCAATGGATACCGAACAACTGCATCCATATGATTATGAAATACCAAACCTAGGGAAATTGATAAACAAGATCCTTATGGTAAAAGAAAGATAGATTCAGATCTTCAAACAGATGATTATCTCGAGATCTATTAATAAAAATTATGAAAAGTTTGAAAACACAACTAGAATATTTGATAATCAATATTGGAAAACCAATATTTACCTATTGAACTAAAACCAGCTTCATTTTACTAATAAATTAGATAAAATATCTAATAATAAAAAAATAAAAGATAAACCAATAATTCAACAAATGAAACTTGGGAAAAAGATATTATTACATTTTCACATTTCCAACCCAGAAATATTATACTTATATTGAAATCTCGTTTGAGCTTTAGAGAATATAATTCATATTCTTTAAATGCTCTATTAGATACAGGAGCTACAACTAGTAGTCAGAGAGAAAATGCTATTCCATCGTAAAAGTGGGAACTTATGAGAAATCCAATAAGAGTCATTGGAGTAGATGGTAATGAAACTTTAATTCTTTTAAAGCAAAAATATACCAATCTACATAAACAATGTAAGATTTGTGATACCTAAAATATTATGTTTTCATGAAATGCATGGAGATATATTATTAGGTAATAATTTTATATATCAACATTTACCATTTTCTATTGATAAAAATTTTGTTATATTAACTATTGAAAAACTTCAGAGAAATACCCTTAGTTGAAAACCATAAATTTATTTGTGATAAAGATTTTTCACCTTCTAAGAAAGAACATGTTAAACAACTTGAAACAAATCATTGGTTGTTTAAAATATTAGAAAATAATTTTAGTGAAGAACCATTAAAATTATGGAAAAATAGTCCTAGATATTGTACTATTAAATTAGAAAATCCTAATAAAATTATTAGAGTAAAACCTATGATCTATACTAAACAAGATATAGATGAATTTGATATACAAATAAAAGAATTATTAGAAAAAGGATTAATAGAAGAAACTAATAGTCCACATTCTAGTCCTCGCTTTTATGGTAAGAAACCATGCAGTAAATAAAAAGAGGAAAAGCTAGAATGGTTATTAATTATAAAAGATTAAATCAAAATACTATTTTTGATGGTTATTTTATTCCAAGAAAAGAAGTTTTAATAAATCAAGCTAAACAAGCAAAATATTTTAGTAAATTTGATCAGAATCGATTCTCGCAAAATTATGCTAATGTAAGAATCTAAACCATTAACAGCTTTTTAGTGCTCCTAATGGACATTATCAATGGAGAGTAATGCCATTTGGACTCAGTAATGCACCACAAGTCTTTCAAAGATGGATGGACTCTATATTTAAAAATATAAAAATTCTGTGTCGTATATATAGATGATATTTTAATATTTTCTCGATACATTAGAAAATCATAGAAAACATCTAAATATTATATCTAGAGAATTCATAAAACATGGAATTATACTAAGTCCTAAGAAAATTGAATTAGAAAAAACTCAAATAGAATTCTTAGGATTAATATTATCTCATTGATGGTCTTAAACTCCAAGATCACATTATAGTAAAAATAAAAGAATTTCCTGAAAATATTGTTGATAAGAAATAAACAACAATTTTTAGGAATTGTTAATTATGGAAGAAATTTCTTTCCTAACTTATCTAAAAATTAGATGAGTTATATGAAAAACTAAAAAGGAAAACCTTTTTGAATGGTCTAAAAGAGATTCAGATATTATAAAAATATAAAATCTGAAATAAATTATATTCCTAAAGTTTATTTACCTAAACCAGTGATAAATTAATTCTAGAAACAGATGCCTCGTAAAAAAATTGGGGATGTGTTTTAAAAGCAAAACAAATAATGAAGAATTAATTTGTGGATATAGTTCGGGAAAATTTAAACCAAATGAAATAAATTATGCTATCTATGAAAAAGAATTATTAGCAATAAAAAAGGAATAAAAAAATTCTTAATATATTTTAGCACTAACATTTTATTATAAAAACTGATAATCAAGCGCTAAACAATTTCTAACTAACAAAAGCTTAGAAACTGTACTTAGAAGAATCGATGGTATAATGAATTATGCCAATTTAATTTTGAAGTTATTTATATTAAAGGAACTAATAATATGATTGCTGATTTTCTTAGCAGTCTTATGGATAGAGGTAAAAACCTCTAGAAAAAGTTGGAGAATGGACAACTCATCCATAAAAACCCAACAAAGGGAAAACAATAAGTCCTAAACAAGGATTTATTACTATACCGCCAAGTACCATTTTATCCTAATCAAGGATATTATGTACCATATCCAATGGTAAACCAATCATTCGAACACAATCACCAACCTGTGAGATTTTCTAATTGGTCTCAAGATCCAAATTCGCATCACAAACCAGCTTATGCTGAAATTATAAAACAAATGTAAGATTTGTTGAAACAACAACAAATTCCTCAAATCAAAGATTTTATAATCCAGATTACCTCGAATATTATAATTTTATAAACAAAATATGGAAAACCCATATTTCTGATCAAAGAGCAAATTTCTTAAAAAACTCTTACACAGCTTTTCACAATTTTTAGTTGAAAAACAACTAAAGAAAATGAATCTCATGATTTATTACTTAAATCATTTTTATACAGAGATTGGGATGAAATCCTAATCGAATATATAGATATTAAGGAGATAAACAATCTTCTTGATATATTCCAATATTTTATTAATAAAGGAACAAACAAATTCTATTATTAATAAAATGTTTAGAATATGTCTATATAATAAATGTAGACAAATTCTACCACAAGAATTATTTTCAAAAATAGAGAGAGCTATTTGCAACCAAAGAAGCTCAATTTATAGAAACTTTTTCAAAATATTTTTACAAGCTTATGTTTTTACTAATGATATAGGAGAACAATTTCCTACTATCAAATTTAGGCTTAATCATGAACCATTTGATATAACCAAAGATTGAATGGGGATTTGTTAAAGAAATAATAAATTCAAAATCTTTCTTTTCATTTATTAAAAGATTTTCCTCGCTATAGTAAAATCTAGATTAACAAATTTTGTTGATATAGATGATTTTGTCTATTATTTTCATATAGAAATATGTAGTTTCATAGGTATTGCTTTGAGAAAGAAAAATTTTATCACCATATCAAATTTGGAATCTTCGTACTATGTTTTCGGAAAAGCCCTTTCAGTAGTAGAAGAAGACCAACAACACTTGGCAAAAATCATTGACAAGTGTTATAATAATTTTTCCAATTATCAAATCCAAGCCGAATTGATATGATAACCATGGCCCAAAGATCTTCTTCATCAAGAAACTTATTTATTCGACCGATGGAAAAAGAATTCTAGCATATGACACTCGAAGAACCTGTGAAGAAAGAAATAGAGAAGTCGTCAAATATTAAAAAGATAGCGCATATGGAGATAGATGATTATCCGCTAGCAACGGAGATCAAAGACACGTGGGAAAGCCGAATACACCAGCCCTTCACCAGAGTCATTACACCTTGATGAAATCGAGGAGATGAATCGAGAAATATCCAAGAAGGATAAAGACAAATCCAAAAAAGGAGAAATTTAATTATTGATGTGACAATCCATCACCATCCATAGAAGATGATGCAAGCAATGATGTAAGAAGTCATCAAGAAGTCATCAATGATGTAAGCAATGATGCAAACAAAGAATTATTGCAAGAAAATTGTAGAAACAACTACATCAATTTTGTCGATTCGTATACTACGAGAAGCAACTATCGAGCCAATAATAAAGTCATCCTTATCGTGATACTGTATGGACTTCAATTGTAAATAAATTAGAGTTTAGAATTTACACTATAAATAGGAGTTGTTGTAGCCTAAACAAGGCATCGAAAAATAGAAATAGCTTTTTAGAATTAGTGATTCTCTTGTATACTCTTTCTCTCAAGATATCAAGAGAAATCCTTCCTTTGTAAATTATCTACTATCTTCTCTTGTAAAATAAAATCTACGATATTATAATAGCCTTCCGCTTGTGCATAGATCCCCCCTCCCCCCGTAATTGGTATCGAGAGAGCCCCTGAGTAACGATTTCTGAGTTCTAATATCGTAGTAATCATTGTAAGTTTCTATCTTTTATCTTCAATTCTGCTTGTTTTATTGTTGTTTTATCTTAAAACCCATATATCTGTGATTCTCGCCTTCTTGTTGCCGCTTAGTCCGAGTGGGACGCTGTAGGCGCGGAGTGAAGACGCTTTTAACACATGCACGGTTTTAGGTACCAGAGATAAAAAAACATGGAACAAATGGATTGTTTATACAAAGATAAAACTTGTAATCATACTATGCATATAGACTCTAAGAATGAAAATAATATTTCGCTCTTAGTAAAGGTATCAATAGTTTAATAGATATGACATCTATATATTTTAATAAATTATATACTAAGGTTAGTAAAATAGAAGAAAAAGTAGATAATATGGGAGAAGTAACTCGATTTAGATTTGAACAACAAGTCTAAAGAACTTTTATCGATGTTAATAATAAATTAGATCAAGTTATTAATAATAATAATATAGAATCGGATTTAGATTTAGGACCTTTATATTATGGTAATAGTAATGTAATATTAGCTTTATCGGATGAAGATGAGTCTTCTGATGAATCTTCTACCTATCATAATATTAAAAAGAAAAACAAAAAGAGAAAAAGTTAAAAACAAGAAAAATATGATTTTGAATCTTATAAAACTTTAATAGAACATTGAAAACCAATTTTCTAAAACAAAAGATAAGAATGAACAAGTAGAATATTTAAAATTAATAGAAGAACTTTATGAAAAACATAAAGATCTATTTACAAAATATAATTATCACTATATGTTAAATTATGATACTACGTATGGTAGTAGTAGTTCGATAATTCTAATGTAGATATTAATGTTACTAGTCATAATTCGATGAAGAAAAAACTTCAAATGTAAGAGGATGAAAATATAGAAATTCTCAACCAATGGATACCGAACAACCTGCATCCATATGATTATGAAATACCAAAACCTAGGGAAATTGATAAACAAGATCCTTATGGTAAAAGAAAGATAGATTCAGATCTTCAAACAGATGATTATCCGAGATCTATTAATAAAAATTATGAAAAGTTTGAAAATACAACTAGAATAATAGGTAATCAAATAGATTATATAGCTACTAATGAGATAAAATCAAAACACAGTGAATCTAGTCATCCTATACCTATACCATATAGGGTAGATGATTTAAATAAAAGAAGTGTTGCTCAAGGAGGAATATATTTAGATTTAACTAATATTCCTTTATCGACTATGAAAAACCATAGATGATTGGGCACAATCTATGACTATTGTTGTAAACAACAACAAAGAATACTTGGTCAAAAGAAAAGTTTTTAAATTACTTTGTAGGAACATTTCAAGGAGATGTTCTACAATTTCTCGATTTATGGGAAGAATCTGAGAAAGGAAAAGAACAAAAAGGTCAACTTATTAATCAAATAAGTACTCCTAAAGATTTACTAAAAGGGTTAACTTCAATTCTAAAAATGTAATTTTGTGGTTATACTAATAAAAAGATCAGATAGCCAATCCAGCTTATATCTTATCAAAATTAAAATTATGTGACATAAGATATTTAGAAGAATTTTCTAAAAATTTCTTCATGAATATCAAAAGTTAAAAATGATAGTATAGAATTTTGGAAAACCAATATTTTCATAAATTACCACCACCTTGGGATGAGATATGTATTAATAAATATACTTCTTATATATATAAACATAGTCAAAATTCAGAATAGAAATAGCAAATATAGACACTATAGGTAATAGAATTAATTTTGCTAAAGAAAGAATAATTTTACATTGTCTACAAAGTAAGGCGCTAAACAAGTCAAAAATAAACTGAGTCATAAATATTGTACCAAGATGTTAGAAAATGAATGGGAGTTTGGATGTAATCCTATACGCCCTAAAACCTATAAAAACATAAAAATATAAATTAGCTAGATGGAAACCGAGTAATAAAAATTATACTGTAATAATAATAATAATAATAATAATAAAAAAAGAAAAATTTGTTAGGAGAAAAACTTCTAATACTAAAAACAAATTTGTAAATGTTTCATTTGTGATGAAGAAGGTCATATAGCAACAAATTGTCCTAACAAAGGAAAAAGTGCTAGAAAATGATTAAAAATCTTGAAGAACAAGATTTAGAAGTATGTTTAAGTGAGGAAATCAATCCTACTGAAATAGTATATGAATTAATATCGTAAATGATTCTCGATACTAATTCAAGATGAATATATTTCTATGTTAGGAACTAGTTCTAATCATCAATTAGAAGAAATTCCAAAATCTGAACAACAGATATTAAATTAGGAAATTTAATCGAGAAGAAACAGACTTTTTCTCGATGAAATAATAGATAAAATTACTAAAAATCATATTTCTAAAGAAGAAATTTATAAAATATCTAAGTTTAAAATATGGTCACAAAGACACATAGAAAAATTAGCGGTAACACAAATGCTAAAGATACTAAAGGTGGATTAACAGTAAATCCCTTTATTTACTAAGGATAAAATAAAAAGGATTAGGAAAAATATCCTCAAAGTTAGATACATACATTTAGGAATAATTATGATAACGATTAGAGCTTTATTTAGAAAAGGTCATGATATTCCTATTATAGCAAAGATTATTAGATAAAAGATTTGAAAATCCAATAAAAGCACTTATTGGAGGAATTCAATCTAATTTACATACAGGAGTTATAGGATTTAAAGTTAAACCAAATTACTTTATTCTATAATGCACTTCTCTAATAGAAGAGTGTCTATGTCTTAGAATTCGCATAAAAAATTCTGATATTAGTGATTTAGTCAAGATCTAGCAATAAGTCGACTTCTATTAATGAATATACTAATACAAAGTAGGTAGAAATAAAAGAAATCAATAATAAAATAATTGAGCTTTTTGAGCCTAATAAGTTTACTACGTAAATACAACCAAAATTATTACATCTAAAAGATTTATCAATTCCAAAAGATTGATGATAGAAAGGGTTAATAATGCAAGTACTTCTAAACCAAAGTAAGTACTATAGAATATATGTCATCCGTGACAAGTTATATTTTAAAAATAATCGATTACTAATACAGATGATAATTTAGTTTTACCTCTAATTCTCAACCCAAGAAGAGGAGGATAATATAAGTACTTCGACACCAATAGGTATGAAAACAAATATATTCCTATTTTTCCTACTACACCTAGTAGAAATTCTAGAAACACTAGAATAGAAGATATACAATTTTCAAAGAGAAGATATTATTAACAATAAATATATTCAAATTACATTGCATAATGAATATAAAAATATTCTTTACATGCTTTATTAGATACAGAGCTACAAACTAAAGAGTTGTAAAAAGAATGCTATTCCGTAAAAATATTGGAAACCCGTAAAAAAAGACAATAAAAATTAATGGAGTAGATGGTAATAAAACCAATATCTATTATAAAGCAAAAATATACCAATCTACATAAATAATGTTAGATTTAAAATTCCAAAAATATTATGTTTTCCTAATATGAATGGTGATATTTTATTGGGAAATAATTTTATAAATCAATATTTACCATTTTCTATTGATAAAAATCAGCTATGTTATCTATAGAAAAACTTCTATAGAAATCCCATTAGTAGAAAATCCTAAATTTATTTGTACTAATGATTGCTGAATTTCTTAGCAAAGCCTTATGGATAGAGGTAAAAACCTCTAGAAAAAGTTGGAGAATGGACAATCATCCATAAAAACCCAACAAAGGGAAAACAATAAGTCCTAAACAAGGATTTATTACTATACCGCTCAAGTACCATTTTATCCTAATCAAGGATATTATGTACCATATCCAATGGTAAACCAATCATTCGAACACAATCACCAACCTGTGAGATTTTCTAATTGGTCTCAAGATCCAAATTCGCATCACAAACCAGCTTATGCTGAAATTATAAAACAAATGTAAGATTTGTTGAAACAACAACAAATTCCTCAAATTAAAGATTTTTATAATCCAGATTACCTCCGGAATATTATAATTTTATAAACAAAATATGGAAAACCCATATTTCTGATCAAAGAGCAAATTTCGTAAAAACTCTTACACAGCTTTTCAATTTTTAGTTGAAAAACAACTAAAGAAAATGAATCTCATGATTTATTACTTAAATCTGCTTTTATACAGAGATTGGGATGAAATCCTAATCGAATATATAGATATTAAGGAGATAAACAATCTTCTTGATATATTCCAATATTTTATTAATAAAGGAACAAACAAATTCTATTATTAATAAAATGTTTAGAATATGTCTATATAATAAATGTAGACAAATTCTACCACAAGAATTATTTTCAAAAATAGAGAGAGCTATTTGCAACCAAAGAAGCTCAATTTATAGAAACTTTTTCAAAATATTTTTACAAGCTTATGTTTTTACTAATGATATAGGAGAACAATTTCCTACTATCAAATTTAGGCTTAATCATGAACCATTTGATATAACCAAAGATTGAATGGGGATTTGTTAAAGAAATAATAAATTAAAATCTTTCTTTTCATTTATTAAAAGATTTTCCTCGCTATAGTAAAATCTAGATTAACAAATTTTGTTGATATAGATGATTTTGTCTATTATTTTCATATAGAAATATGTAGTTTCATAGGTATTGCTTTGAAAGAAAAATTTTATCACCATATCAAATTTGGAATCTTCAGACTATGTTTTCGGAAAAGCCCTTTCAAAGAGTAGAAGAAGACCAACAACACTTGGCAAAAATCATTGACAAGTGTTATAATAATTTTTCCAATTATCAAATCCAAGCCGAATTGATATGATAACCATGGCCCAAAGATCTTCTTCATCAAGAAACTTATTTATTCGGACCGATGGAAAAAGAATTCTAGCATATGACACCGAAGAACCTGTGAAGAAAGAAATAGAGAAGTCGTTCACCTATTAAAAAGATAGCGCATATGGAGATAGATGATTATCCGCTAGCAACGGAGATCAAAGACACGTGGGAAAGCCGAATACACCAGCCTTCACCGTAGTCATTACACCTTGATGAAATCGAGGAGATGAATCTGAGAAATATCCAAGAAGGATAAAGACAAATCCAAAAAAGGAGAAATTTAATTATTGGATGTGACAATCCATCACCATCCATAGAAGATGATGCAAGCAATGATGTAAGAAGTCATCAAGAAGTCATCAATGATGTAAGCAATGATGCAAACAAAGAATTATTGCAAGAAAATTGTAGAAACAACTACATCAATTTTGTCGATTCTCGTATACTACGTAGAAGCAACTATCGAGCCAATAATAAAGTCATCCTTATAAATTAGATATTTAGAGAAAGAGTTACAAGAGAATCAAATTTTCACAGCGTATACCACGTTGGGACGATAATCTCTTCTATTACCCATCATAATCCACGCTCTCTTCACCCTCACCGTCTTCAAAAACCATGCGCCTTAGTCACAAGAATCTGTGACTCTGCAGTGCATCACCTCACTGGGCCCATCCCAAGAATCGCATCAATCTCCTAAACGGCACTCCACTGGGACGTACCATAAACACTACCCCTTGGAATTTAGGGTAACATCCCTCATGTTACAAATTTTATTTACTTTTGCCGCAGTGACTCCTGTAGTGGCTAATATCGCCATTATCCCTGTGAAGTAGTCTCACGCTTCAGGTTCATGGTCTCTACTTATGTTACTCAGCAACATACGAACGCTACGAACCCACATCAATCAAAGCAAGATGGTAACTGGCCAAGATCAAGAACGCACCGTTACGACACGCCCCGTGCGCCGCCTCTCGGCGCTCTCACGTGATATACCAAACCTTGTGCCGCTCGCCTTCAGTGTTAGCTCTTGCATCTTCGCCGGCCCTAGTTCGCGACTCGAACAACGTTATTACCTCTTTACCTACCATTACTGACCCTCTCGTATGTGGCGTCCTCATTTCGAATCCCAGTACTCACCCTCGACCTCGCATCAATCCTGGCTGCTTTACGTGGACAAATTGCCATCGATGGTCCAACGAGCCACACTTCAAAATAACCTTTTCCACCTGGGCCCAAATATCCTCCCCAATGAGATTTCTACATCGGGTTACAGCATGCTTTGTCCTTCTTATCAAAAGAACTGCATCTTCCAGATCGATTCAAACCCACCATTACACAGTTTCCCTTTTCTTTGGAATTAATGCACACTCCAGCATGATCCAAAACCTCTCTTATGTCTAATATTCCCATCCATATTCTGCCGGCCACCGACTTTCTTACCCCTTTGACTAATTTTTGTAGTTTTTCCATCAGACACAGCAAATCCCACGCTCTACTGTCAGGAGCAATTAGCAACCCCACTCTCATCTCTCAAACCGTCTCTCAAACCTCGACACACCGCTTTCATATGTTCTGTGAGGCCACGACACCCTCAAGATAATGGTCAACCTTAAGAATTCGGCCAGATCCGAGCACTGACCATTCTCGAACTGGGCCTCGTAACGCCACAGTGGGCATCAATGTAGCGCAGATTCAATATATTTCTTTTTGAGCACGCCGCCTTTTAAAATATTCCCTAAGTGGAATCATCCGCCGCAGAAGACTATCTGAACCGTGAGTCACCACTGGTAAAGGACTCATCCCGAGAAGCTTACACTGGTCCCCTTTCTGGCCTTCTCGCAGCCGTGATCCAAATCGGCCCATGATACCTCACCTCCGTCGCTCTAACTAATACTCACTTCCATACTCGGGAGCTACACCGTAAAACACCCGAAAAAAACCTCACCCATTGGGCTCTGAGTCGCAGGGGACACAGATTTCTCGAGCTCCTCGTGGCTCTACTCTACTCCAAACTACTACCTTCAAGAACTCGCAAAGATCACTCGCGAGCACCATCCATCCGCTGCCTGATCTCCAAACTCACCACCTACAGCTGGTGGCAGCTGCACTGACTCCCTCTTCCGAATTTCACTGCTCAGACCTTCACCGGTTCGCGTAAACTCCGCCATCCTTCTACCCCGACCACGCCCTCACGTATTACACGACTACGATCACCTCGAGTGCTCATGGCGACTAAAGTCTTGACTTATCCTGGATTTGCGTTTTATGCGATGCTACGCCTTATTCCATCGTTATTAAAGCTACGCCTTATGAATAGTTCTTAGTTAGAAAGCCGTTTGTTTTCTTTTTCGCGAGTTCAGAATCCTATAAGTTTCTGGCCTCTAGGGTAGTCCACTCATCACTTCAGTCATTCATAAAGATATCATCATAATCAAATGCAAACACTGCCAGTGGGTACTTTACCCGAGGCGGATTGCGAGCGAGACTCTGCGCTACGCTAAGCCTAAATCCTCTGCGCTTTCTTCCAACAATACCATACTTAAGAAGCATTTTGGGCTCCTGGTGGCCCACAGCCGAGCCTTTTGAACTTGGCTCCGATAATACCAAAATTATAACACCCCAAACCCTGGCCAACACACCATCACCAATCGAATCTCTGCATGTTACGTGGAAAACAAGCTAAGAAAAAATGTGTTACCGGACAAATTTTTGAGTAAAACTCTTTGTTGTTTTATGTTTGTAGAATCTAGGTGCATGATTAGTTAAAACCGATACTTTGCTTTGAAATCTTGGGATTAGATCCTAAAACTCAATCATTGTTCCATGTTTCAGAAAATGGTTAGTTATGTTATTAAAAACTCCGGCTGTTCTTTCTCGAAAGTTATTTTAGAAATCATTGAGCTGGGAGTGGGGAAACTTCCTAAGTTTTGGAAATCATTTGAGTTGTTGTCATTTTCAATTAGTAAATGTTGGCCCATGTATGGTAAAGTTTTTTGAAAACCGTACGCTTTGTAGTTAGAAAACATTGGGCTTAAATTATTAAATCTATCATAGCAATTAGTTTGACCATGTTTAAAATAAATCCAAACCTTTTTATAACTAAAACCAAAACATAACTTAAAAAGGCCTTATTTACAAACTCCAAATAAAAAAATGAAAACCAAACTTAAAATGAAAATAAAGTACCCAAATCAAGTCCATGTAAACCCGGTTGGTTCAATGCATGGCCACCTCGAGTCCACTCCTACCCTCATCCGCGATTCCACTATGAATCACCTGGAAAAGATGCTGGGGTGATAAGGTGAGTCACCAAGACTACATGCATAAGAATTCCTTCTCCTAAGTTAATGCAACATACTTACACAAATCATAACCCAAGCAATACATATAATGCACCCAAACCTAACCATCCATAACCTGCTTTCTACCCTGCACGTGGTACTCAAAACCACCGGTGGTGCTAAACCACCGTGACCCAAAGTCACGATATCCACAATAATAAGTGGTGCCAAATCCACTGTGACCCAAAGTCACTTAATAATCCATCTGTCATGGCTAACCCACATTAGTGATACCAAAATCACTGGCATGCACAACTCCGTAATATCAAGTGTGGGGCCAACCGATCGTGGTGCTAAGCCACCGGGACGAGGTCACTATGCAGGTGCCAACCGTAACCCAAAGTCACAAAATATCAATAATCTGTGTGGGCCAACCCAAGTGTGATACCAAATCACTGGCGACAATCCCATAATATCACCGTGTGGGGCCAAATCTAATCGTGGGTGTTAAGCCACTGGACGAGTCGCTTATGAAAAAGGTGCTGCCAAACCTCCGTGACCCAAAGTCGAAATAACTGCGGTACCAAAACCACCGGAGGTGCAAACCTCCGTGACCCAAATTCACTGATATCATCTTTCTCTCCACTCATATCACCCATACCAATGCAACGCCATGCAAATCATACCATCATGCTTTAAGGTGAACATATAGTAAAATATAACATAGATCGATTTTCATGCATCCTACAACAAATCATATATCAAAGTCGGACTTTACCCGAATCTTGCTCATAATTCTTACTTTCTGCAGATCATATCAAAGATCTACACACTTAGCTTTAACACATCTCATGTTATTAACATATTACTAGGTTATAAAGTGTGTAAGTTACACACTGCTACTAACGCTTACCATCGGTCTCAACCCGACCATCAGACTGGGGATCTCCTTGCCTCTAAGCATTCGGCCAAATCACAAGATCATATTAAATAAGCACCATCTCGCCACACCCAACAAATCCCGACATATGGGTGAGATAATGCACAAACAACACCACCCTTACCTCCGCCTACGATTTAAACGAAATCACACACCGTAAGTATGCAGACTGATCCTCCCTACATCTCTACTAACAACAAACCTTAGTCTCAATAGCCTCTGGCTTTTCTAACAACTTACAGTAGGAACAGATGAACCAACATAGATACCTCCTTACCACTTGACTTTACCAAACTCGATTGTTGTGAGAATGTGCAGGGCTTGATCGATCGTTTGACTGCACCCGGAGATCCCTTCAAACCGATTAGAGAAAAGACCCAAAAGAGATCCACCTTCTTGTTGATATCTTTGGAGCCAAAGCAATGTAAGAAAGAAAGAAAAAGACTTTTCAATAGAGAGTTGGAATGGTGAAGGGAGCTTGGCTAAGGTTGATAGGAAGGCAGCATAAATAGGGTCTCTGGCTTAGAGTGGAGAAAGAGAAGGGAAAAGAGAAGTGGGAAAAGTGCAGTAGAGTAATTCTGGCAAAGGGAAGGTAAAGTGAATTTTCAGCACAAGAGTTTGAGAAAGGAAGAAAATAAAAAGTGAAAGTGGAGAAGATGGATACTTTCTGGCTTGAGCAAAAATGGAAAAGGAAAAAGGGAGAGACGTGGGAGGGTAGGGGATCTCAACAAATACCAAGAAGAAGAAAAGTTAAGTAAAATGAAATAAAAATTAAAGAACCCAAGAGAACATATCTCTATTAGGTGCAAAAACAAGAAAACAAGTTTCGGCTTTTCTTCAATATGTGCATCTAGGAAAATCGGTAACGTCCTCAAGAATGGTTTTTTCAAGCTTTGACACGCTACAGCACAAGAACTCTACAAATAGTCGAAATGCCCCATTAGGTGCCTAAGAAAAATTCTAAGCACCTCCCTTCACCCTGCAAATTTTCCAAAAAATAACACTCCTCCTCTGGCGGAGGAGTTCAAAATTCTGGGCCACTTTCACAAATTCCTTCTTTGGCCACTTTAATTCAAACGAATTTGAATTCCACAAGCTCCTTATTTTCTCCTTGCCACCAATTCAAATATTTTGACTTGGTCCATCCTTATCCGACAGTAGTTTGTACCGAGCACAACCTCCCTCAATGGCCAAAATGTGTGCTATAAAATGGGATTGGCACGTCAACCTCGAAGTTCTCCCACCGCCAGTATGTCTGGCCTCGTGGTGGCCCTAAGTGGCGCCTCTGCCACTCGCTGCCAATTTTTGTGCTACACAATTCTATGAATTACACTTAACCCTAGCTCCTTCCAACACTCCCTTTTCTTAAAACTTAAAAGCAAAAATTTTCCTGGTCACCTGGGCCTAATCTAGATTTATAACTAGCTCCTTAAAACACCTCAAATAACAAATACCACAAACCCATACTCTATGTGAAAACAATTCAATCAAGCAACTAACCCTATTTTCAGGATATTACACCCGCGTGGTGCATACATCAGATCTACCTTAACATCGCCTAGAGTCTAAACACACGCCTCGCAGACTGGTCCGTGGTCATTCCCGGGACTTAAGATACACGAAAGGTGGTACACACTACTTTCTAGACACATGCCTCGTGTGTCCACCCGTGTGCTGGCACTGGGAGAGGCTATTTACCAAGCCAATTGCCACCCTAAAAATCAAGACCAAATTTCAAGCCTGCAATTCAAGAAACTCAAGTATTACATCTTCATGAACAATACAACATGCTTCATTGATATCAATAACATACAAACTTAGTCAATCTTTTAACAATCACTTCAGTTACTACCTACATAAAGGGAATAATAAACTCTGATAGCCCATACTTCTTGCCTCTTTCTACATATGTACTCAAAATGAAATAGTTTCCTATACATGCCATACTTAATATAATTTCAACTTGGCTATACCAAAAATAAGGATCGATAGTGTGCTTGAGCCCCGACTTCAACGCATCCACAAGTTAGCTTTCATGACTACATAGAAAGAAAGAATAAAAGACGTAAGCATTTTAGCTTAGTAAGTTCTGGCATAATGCTCATGAGCAACATAATGGTTAATATAAAACCATTTGACATAAAACACGTGGTATCATAAATTCTGTATTTATAAATCTTACTTACTCATACTTGATTCTTACATATCCTCATGAAACTTACTAGTCTCATAATTTGAGAGGTAAAACAAGGCACCTCAGATCACTTGATCACATTGGATCAGCATACTTTATCATAATAATCATAATCTCTAGCTTTATCATTCATAACACATAGAATAATACTCATTCTCAACTTGATGATAACTCATGCTTTATTTACTTTTTGATATCTCATTTAAATCTTGCATTTGTTTGCCCAATGAATTTCTGGGTGAATAACCGAGACAATCGAATCTCATCTCACACACTCGATGCCGTAAAGCCATATCCTAGATACTAGCCTTGCTATGGAATCTCTCATCTTGAGTTTTGGAGGCCATGTCTTGACATGGGCTTTATATACGGTCCTTTCTCAAGGTGAGTCCCCTTGGGAATCTCTACCACTGCCATGTCTTGACATGGTCTTACTTCTGGTACCTCTTTACTCATAACTGGTCAATGCCAAGTTTGGCTTGGACTTACATGAAATCTTCCTTGTTACTCACCAATGCCATGCCTTGGCTTGGACTTACATGGGATCTCTATCTCTTGATAGTTTTTTAATGCCAAGACCTGCCTTGGACTTACATGACATCTTTGCTTCTGGAGAGACTCACTCAAATGCCATGCCCTAGGCTTGGGCTTTCTATATGGGTCTTCTCATCCTTACATAATAAATCTTCAATGCCAAGACTTGTCTTGGTCTTCACATGATAACTTTATCCGATTGTCGATGCCATGCCTCCGCTTGGGACTCTCTATAATGACTTTCTCTTATTCTCATGTGATAGATCGAGTATCCTAAGCTTATTCATCTTCAATTGGGGCTTTCTATACTTTATCTCATTGATTACTTTGTTTAACATAACATTAAACATTTTCATGATAATATTGTACATTATACTAAGCAATTACATGATATTAATCATCGCAAGTTTAGAAATCATGCAAAAACTTACCCTCGATATACTAAAAATGTATGTAGATATACAATTTAGTCCTCGTACTTTTGTTCTTGCTCTTGCTTTCGATCCGGCTTCGGTTTTTCTTGATCTATAATCACACCAGATCATTTAAATACTCTACATTGACTTTAAAATGACTCTAACAGTATACTTCGCTAAAATTACTATTTTGCCTCTATATTTTCTCATATTTGCACTTCTTTGCCCTGAAGGCTCGTAAAATGAATCCCACTCAACTTTTCTTAAACTTCATGCTTAGTCGATTCATTTTCTACTATAGCAATCACCAATTCCCACTATTTCTAATAATAGGTATGACCAATTCCATAACTTTACAAACTAGTCCTTACTAACATTTTTCATGAAATTCACTTAGAAAAGATGTTTATCTAACATCAAACTCTCTCATAAACTCTATAAAATATCATTTTACAAGTATGTCACTTGGGTAGATTTTTGAACATGCATTTTAGCTATTTTATAGCTAAAAATAGCTTAATTCATACACGCAGAACTTCAAAACACGAAGAATATTAAAAACGGGCTAAGATGAACTTACTAGCAAGCTTGAAAAAATAAAGAACCCTAGGCTATGGAGTTCCAAATTCCCGCATTAAGAGGAAGAAGATGAATGAAATTCTCATCATCTTTTTCATTTTAATCAATATTGTATTAAAATGACCAAAATGCCCTTCTCTTTAAAAATTCCTTTACTAACTTCATGTCCATTTTTGTCCAAACTTATAATTTGGGAAAATTCATATTTAAGGACTTCTAATTAATATTCTAAAACTATTTCATACAAAAGCTTCTAGAAACCTTATATTTTGCAACTTTGCAATTTAGTCCTATTTGATCATTCCATGTCAATTTCACAAAATCTCATGGAACTTTAATACTATCATGCAAACATGTCATACACCTTAAGAACTCAATTTCACATCCTTAGATTTGTGGTCTCGCACCACTATTCTCGACTAGGCTCCGAATCAAGATGTGTTACAATTCTCCTCTTAGAATTTTTGTCTCGAAAAATCTTACCAAAGAAATGTGCTTGGATAACGGGTTTCTCATGATTTCTTTGGTTCCCACGTAGCTTCTTCTATTCCATGTCTTTGCCACAATACTTTTAACAGGGCAATACTTTTATTTAGTCGCTTGACTTCTGAGCTAAAATCTCAATCGGTTCTTCACCATAAGTCATGTCGATGAATCTCTCATCTCCGACTGGCAATTACATGAAGGATCCGATCCGTAGCGCTCAACATTGACACGCGAAACACATCATGTATCTTTTCTAACTCTGATGGCAGAGCCAATCTGTAAGCCAATGTCCAACTTTCTCTGTAATCATACGTCCAATAAAACGGACTCAACTTGCCTTTCCTGGGCCAAATCGGTGAACTTTTCCTCCATGGTGACACTTTCAAGAAAATCCTTAATCTCCCACTTGATACTCCATCTCTTTCTTTTAAGTCCTAATAGACTTCTATCTCACTGATGTGTAGCTTTTTAAACATTCTCGTATCACTTACCTTCTCTTCTTCACTTCTAACCAAATCAACCTCCTAAGGAATTTGGTTTTCCTTGAGTTCACCTGTAAATAAAGGCTGCCTCGCACTTTCGCTCTACATAGAGCCTCCTTCATAAGGCGCCATCTTTAAACTCGACCAAAGCTATTATTGTAGGCAAACTCTTACCAATGGGAGAAACTTTTCCCAACTGCCTCGGAATTCAAGAATACAACATCCGAGCATATCCTCGAGTACTTGAATTAACCTCCGACTCGACTATCGCTTGAGGATGAAAAGCTGCACAAAGTTCAACTTTGTACCCAAGGCCTCTTGTAACTTCTTCCAAATTTTGACAACCCTGGATCTCTATCTGAGATGATTGGACAATTGAAACACTGTGAAGCCTTACTATTTCTGAAATGTACAAGCTTGCCAACTTGTCTAGTGAGTAATGAAACTGGAAGGTATCAAATGAGCCGACTATGAGTCTATCAATTCATAACCCATACTACATCTTTCTTCTCGTAGATACTGGTAGACCCTTTACAAAATCCATGTAGTGCACATAGTCCCATTTCCACCCTAATTCAGAAATGGGTTGAAGTAACCCAAGGTACTTAATGTTCAGCTTTTACTTATTGATAAAATCACATTTGGAAACAAACTCAAATATCTTTCATTCTTCCAACAATATTTCTTTTTGCTTCAAGTCATTATATCTTGACACTCACTCGGATGCATGTACAAACATCCGTTATGGGCCTCACGCAAAAATCACCAACAAGTTCTTCCTTTCTAAGAGACACAAACTCTAACTTGAACATCGACTTCCATTGGGACTAATCCGTAACCGACTAACATCCTGCCTCGTGACCGAGCTCTCTTGGACTTGCAATCCACTATCTTCTTTTGAGCTTCAATGATCTCTCTTGGAGGAAAGTTGGTCTACTCCCAACTCGACTAGAATAGAAACTACTGCTGGATAAAGTCATCCGTGGAATCTACGTCTCTTAATGCAATAGGATTTTCTACTCAAAGCGCTGGTGACTACATTCGCCTTCCCGGATGGTTGTCAATGACCAATTCATAGTCTTTATCAACTCTAAGACTCCGCTGCCTTAAGTTCAACTCTTCTCAAGGCCATCAAGTACTTCAAACTTTTTGTGACGGTGAAGATCCGAGCATCTCTTCACCATAGGTGGTGTCTCCATATCTTCAATGCGTAAGAATATGGCAACAACTCTAGATCGTGGGTCAGATAATTCTTCATGTGGCTTCAACGATCTTGAGGCATAAGCAATCACTTTTGCCTTCTGCATAAGTACACAGCCTAATCCATTTAAGGATGCATCGCAAATCACAAATTTTCCCCGCTTCAAAGTTGTATAAAATTGAGCCACAACATCGTCATTTGTAACTTTGTTGGCACTTTAGTCCACTCAAACTTCACATTTTTCCGTAACAATTTAGTTACCTGGGTTGCAATCACAATACGTAACTGAACGAAGTACAATCATCTGCAGCGCCTAGGCTCAGAAAACTTAATCTCGTGATATTTTTGGTGGTTCAAATTCACACAGCTTCTAAATCTTATTGAGCAATACGTAACTGAACGAAGTACAAC